>JAJHPF010000032.1:4095141-5432688 GCA_024447775.1 Carex cristatella
GAAAAAATGGAGTATTCGGCAATTGGCCAGAAAATGAGTTGTAGGAAATGTTAAGAGTTACCAGATTTTGCAATTCAGCAAGTGCCGAGAGGCCACCTGACAGGCTGTTGTATGATATATCGAGGCAACCGAGCTTTCCCAGACCAGAAAAAGCTGCTGGTATATCACCAGAAAGACGGTTACAACTTAGATTGAGGGATATCTCCAGTGAGGGGAGTTGACCTAGCTCAGGTGGAATTAAACCAGACAGAAAGTTGCCTCCAAGATCAAGTAGTTGCAATTTGTTTGATGAACTGAGCTGAGTCGGTATGGACCCAGTAAAACGGTTTTGACCCAGGCTTAATTTGGTTAACTCTGGCAACAACCCAAGACTGGGACCTAGCGGACCTGTTAACTGGTTGTCTGACAAGTCAATGAATTGGAGGCTTTTGGGAAGCAATTCAGGTAACATACCAGATAAACCATTTGAGTGTATGTCTAGGAATTCCAAGTTCCAGCAATCGGATATTGCTCGTGGGATGGGTCCCACTAGCAAATTACTGCTCATGTCTAAGAAATTGAGATTTTTCAAATTTCCAATTTCAGCTGGTATGGTACCTGACAGGCGGTTATTATTAAGACGGAGTCGGAATAAGTTGGAGCAATTGCCAATATCAGGTGGAATAAAGCCAGTTAACTCATTTGATATGAGTAATAACTTGGTTAAATTTTGCAATGAGAATAGATCTTTTGGTATTGGTCCAGTAAGGCTGTTGTAGGACAGGTCTAGTGACTGGAGATTTTGACACTTGGCTAGACTGGCCGGTACAGTACCGGTCAGGCGGTTTCGCCATGAATAGAATAAGGTGAGGTTACTAAGTCGACCGAAATCTATATCAATTTGCCCAGAAAGTTCATTGTTATCCACCTCAAAGTCGGTCAACGAGGTGCAGTTAGAAATCTCGGCAGGTATTGAGCCGGTAAGATTATTGGTACTTAGTTGCAACTGTTGCAACTTTGACAATTGAGCAAAGCTTTTCGGGATATTACCCGTCAGTGAATTGAGAGACAAGTCCATGAGTACCAGTTCGGTACAAGCACCTATCTCTGGGGGGATCTGACCCACTAGAGAATTTTGCCATAGGAGAAGATTTTGAAGGTTTTTGAGTTTACCGAGGCTTGCCGGTATTGGTCCAGACAACAAATTTTGGTACAGGTACAGGCTAGTCAGTTCTGTACAGTCACCGATTTCCTCAGGTATCGGCCCCGACAGCATAGCAGTGTATATAGCAATGGTTTCTAACTTCTTCAACATACCAATTGTAGAAGGGAGAGAGCCTGATATACCGGTCTCAGCTAGACCGATCATGACCAAATTGGTACAGTTGCCGATTTCTAGCGGCAATGGCCCCTTCAAATTCTGATTTCCTCCAGCTCGAAAAGTCTGTAACTTTTTCAAATTGCCGATGCTCGATGGAATGCCTCCGCTCAGAGAATTATCATATATGGTTAGATATGCGAGGCTAGATAGGTTTCCAATATTAGGAGGTAGGGCACCTTGTATGAAATTTGAATTTATAGAAAGTGTTTCAAGTTTTGCAAGGTTGCATATTTCAAGTGGTATTTCACCTGACAGTTGGTTTTTACTGAGGTCAAGGACAATGAGTTGCGTGTAATCACCAATTTCTTTTGGGATTGTACCGGTGAGGTTGGTACCAGAGAGAACAAGGGTTGTGAGGGATTTGAGAGGCTGGAGGTTTGATGGTACCGGGCCTTGTAGGTCTATGGATTTTATGCTGATTGATGTCACTTCGGAATCTGAGTTGCATGAAACTCCAAACCACTTGCATGGATTCGGGTCTGTTGGTTTCCATGAATTGAGAGATGTGCTGGTTGTGTTGATCATTTGACGCCATTGGAGAAGAGTTTGGCCTTGGTCATCAACAGAGTGGCAACAGAGGAACAAGAAGGTAGAATTGATAGTTAAGAGTATAATTAGTATTGTGTTAAGAGGCAGCATTGGGGAGGGAGAAAGAGAGAGAGAGAAAGGAGGAGAGGAGAGGAGAGAGAGAAGGGATGAGTGTATGTTTGTGTTGGGATCGTAGAGGGGGAGACCCAATGTTTTGTTTATAGAAAGAAAGGATAGAGATCTGGATCCAAAGAGAAGATTAGCTTTTTATTTTTGTTTAACTAATGTCAATAATTAGTGGGTGTACGTACGCATTGCATATTCTATTTTATATATTTGTCGCGATTTTTAGGTGATATCTGGATTTGATATGTACAAAGGAGAGCTGGTGGAGGGAAAATGGTGAGCAAAAGGGTAATTTAAATAAAAAAAAAAAAATAGTCTCTGAAAGAGAAGCTGAGAGGAAGATGGCGTTTTTACTTTTTAATTAGAGATAATGGACTGTTAAGGTTACTGTCAGAGTAATTTCTTCCTTTATTTTTTATAAATATACTGCCAACTGTTGTACTTTGTTCCATTCGGATACTTAGGTAGAAAAGATTACCCGAATACAACTTTGGATAAACTAATAATAATGTTAATCCAAAAAGATCAAGTGTGCAGTTTTACTGTAACCGTTGCAGTAATATCATATCTTCAGACCTGCACATCGTATTACTCTGTTTTCCTTTTAGTAATATTCAGAGAACTCTTGGCAGAGCAAGTCATTTGATGAAAAGGAAGCTATGAGCGTTCTTGGCAGAGCGGTAAAAATAACAGATTGAAAACCAATATAAGATATATTTGGTTGCAAAAACGAGAATATTTAGAATAGCCAAATCAAGAATGAATTCAGAGTAGGTCCGATGCTTCATCAGATCTATTTTATTTTGATGGGTGAAATGACCATTCGATTGCATCATGATACGTGCTACCTACATCAAAATCTGTGCATGTCTGTTTCAATTTCCGTGCACACTAATCTTAGTGCTAATCGTACAGTGTTAGAGCTAATTGAACCTAAAAGTAGGTCTGATGCCCATCGGACCTACTCCTATCTCATCAAGAATAGCTATTGTTTTTTAATAACCAAATCTCAAAATTCTTAGGAATAGAGAACTAGTCTTTGGTTTAGTGGCTAAGGCACATGGTCTCTATGTGAGAGGTCATGGATTCGAAACCCAGATAGGGGAATCCTTTGTTATAATAACAAAGGTATTAAATAGTCGGGTGGCTTGACCTCCAACTTTACTAAAAAAAAAAAAAAAATCTTAGGAATAACCTTTTAGACAAAAGTTTTGGATTCACTATTCTAGCTATTCTAACTCAACTAAACACTAAATAAGCTATTCAGAATAGTCTAATTCTAAAAATAGCATATTCTCAATCTAATCAAACATGTCAAACGAATAAGCTTGGCCTTTATGTTATATAAGTCAACGCACAAATGTAAAGTATGAGAAATACTAAAAATGCACCGTACAAGAATAAGTTGATTAATTACTACTTCAAAGGGAAAAAAAAAAAAAAGAATATTGCTGATTAAATCAAGAAAAGTTATTTTACCATTGGGTTGAAATCTAGTTTAGTATAAAAACAAAGGTGAAAGTAAGGGAATAAGTGGAAGAATCTTTGGGGGCGCTCCACATGCTGTCATTGGTGATAATGTTAGTGTTAATAGTAAACTAATATCAACTTACCATGTGTATGGCGTCCTAATCATGCTGTAAAGTAACATGAAATAGGTGAAATTTTTTAAGTTACGTTTTTTTTACAAGGACACCCAATGTATCACCATATTACAATTTGCATGTAGATAGTTCATAGTTGCGGATTATTTTAACATTTAGAGCATAACTTTTTTCAATTTTGAATAGGAAATAGCTAGTCGCAAAAAATGTGTTGAATTTCAAAGAGTAAATTTTCTCTTTATATGATGTGAATATGAATATTGTAATATATATGGCTTTCCAAAGGTTATTCTAGCTAGTACTACTTTCGATTTCTTTTGACATATTTAATACGATTCACGTATTTTAGTTAGTGATGTATATGTGTTGTGTATAGTTTTCGGGGCCAAAAAAAACAAAAACAATAATAAGAACAAAATAATAGTTGTCTATCCTTGAATTTGAAATTTTTAATTGCAACAGGGTATAGTTTTTTACTTTGTCATTTTAATAAGTATTACATACAGCTATGCATGATATTGTGCGTTCCAGTATGAGTGTATGACTGTATAATAATAAAATCCAAAAAACTCTGTCTATACTAGTTACAATTTTAAAATTTTGGGGCTTCTATTTTTACGAGGAATGATTGTTTAAATTTCAATTATGTTCATACAAAGTAATATTCATGAAATTCTCTCTTGAACCCGAATCTGAACCCAATTTTTGCCTACTCCTAACTCAAATTCTGACTACGCCGCTATGTATAGCCAGTTAGATCTATTATTTCAAAATAAAATGTTACCGCACCTCTCCAAGATTCTGAATATGTTGGTTCAATAGTGCAAACAAAGTTAAATGGGGGGGTTTATTTGAAAAACAATATAAATCAAATCAAAAAAATGGGAAAGAACATGTACATGTCTTTGAGTGGAAGGGACAACAAGGGATAAAACGGAGCCCTTAATCAATTTTTAAACCTCTGATCTCCGTCTTTCTCTGTTGTCAAAACCCAGAAGGGGAATTGTTAAAAGACCCAAAAGTTATCTCTTTAGACATCTCAATGGGAACAGGTAGACCCTCGTGGGGTTGCAATTCTACTTCAAAATTGTTACCAAAGTAAAGAATGCTTGGCAAAGTTAGAGCCAGAAAAGATGTGTTTCAGGGAATTGAGGTGCTTCCACTCAAATTGTTCATAGCTTTTAACTGGATTGAGTGCTAGATATATTTTTTTTTTGTTAGGTAAGTTTGCAAACGCTTTGTTGATAGGATTCTTTGTGTGCCCTGTTAATATAATTTTTCTTAATGTTTCAACATGTTAAAATACTGAAACTGGACCAGCAAATTTTAATAAAAAAAATAAGCTTTGATAATTGACGATTAGAAAATATTTTTGCTAATTAGCTCAAAATGTAAGAAATGTGTCCATTTGTCGGAGAAGTTTACCCTGTGCAATTTTCTTTTCAACGAAAATTATTTCATATAAATTGCTAATTTAATTATTCCAAACGACAGTCTATTTATGTAAAAAAGAAAAACATTGCATATCAGTTGTCCAATCCAATCTTCTTTTATTTAAAAAAAATGATCTATATTTGTTTTTACATTAAGAAGAACACCAAATCTAATAGATTTGTTACCGAGCAAATAAAGACTACGTACAACTTAATTAGCTTTTTCGTGTTGTTTTTCATATATCAAACGGCTGAAATTAATATAATATATTTTCTTATTAAAAGGTGGCGTACTGCTTTTTAAACTTATAATTAGCCCACGGAATACTGGTAATGTACCGCATGCATTCCTTTTAGGCTGGAAGGAATAACTCAGAAAGTTAATGCAAAGTTACCGTTTAAACCTAGAGAAATTAATAATTAAACCCAGATGATCGATGAAGCCTATCTGCCTATATGATAGTAATAAGTCTTACTTTCATCTAATACAGCTACAAGTACAAGAACCCAAATGTATTCACATGGAGATGAGGGGACAAATTAGAGACATATTAGGTGGCACACATGGTTTTAATTTATTTATGAAATGAGGTCAGAAACATCATGGGATGATTAAAAGAGAATTAGATCGCATCACGAGAGAGGGAGCTAGTACTGTTTCTGAACCTCTAGAATAATTCTAGTTAATTAATGGATCTCTAACCATGTATTTAATTTGGTTCTCTGGATCTGAAAGTGTTTTTGGTAGCAAAAAGATAATATTTTTGAAAATGTTGAATATATGTATCATCAATTTTAAAAAGTATGCTATTAATTATATGCTTTTCGTTTTCTGTTTTGGATAACAACTTGCAATGTTTTTATGTTATCATCATAAATTACTCCTCTCAAGAGATCAATACAATGGAAAGCTTAATTAAGCGCTCAGTTTCATGATCTGTTGTAAATAATTAAGTAGTTACGCCATCGAAGAAAAGATAATATCAACATACAATTTTCCAGCATACAAATAATTAATCTTCTCTGTTCCCTTAATTTTAGAAGTCCTTCAAAACTGCACTCAAATTACAACTCCCATTAACATTGTGTAAATTAATGTCCAGGTACAGATTTAAATTCATATTCATTCTCTCATGATAGAAATGGGATGTTTGACTTCCATATACGTAACACATCAACGCGGAGATGGGAAATGATCAAAATTGAACTTGGGTTAATATAATTTTGGAAATTGCTAATATATATGCTGCGCGTAGCATAGAGGGCCTCCGTGCAACGGCTCAATATTTGAGTTTTCAAAATTATAACGGTCGATCCGAACCGTTCAACATGATCTCCATATGAATATGTACTTGCAAACCAAATTTTACATTTTTACAATTTGTTTACTATTGTTTTAGATAGGTAGAAAATCACTTGATATGAAAATTCTGTACCATTCAGATCAGAGATTTTTTACCTATCTAAAAAAATAGTAAAAAAATTTTAAAAAATGTAAAATTTGGTTTGTATATACATATTCATATGGAGATCATGTTAAACAGTTCGAATCGACCAATAAGATTTTAAAAATTCAAATATTAAACCGTTGTACGGAGAAACTCTATGCTACACATAGCAGCTTAGCCAACTCCTATAATTTTACCTGTGAGGGGGGTTATTAAAAGGTAGATTTGTACAATAGTCAATGTAATGAATGTCCCCTTACATCTCATTACTCTGTCGTTCGTATAATTAAAATTTTTGGGATCACATGGTGAGGCTGGCATGAAAACTACATATCTGGAACGGTGATTTGTTAGTAATTATTTTTTTTCTGGGGAACAAACTAATCTATATAACTGGTTTTGTAATTGCCATTAATTGCTATTTAATTTATGCCTAGTTTAATACAATTGCTGAGTTTAAAAAGTCTCCAAACCCTTTATACGTACTCAGCAATAAATATTTTACAAAATATTACTTATTTTAAATAGTAACTAAATAGATTATTCCGAGACTGAAACAAAATATGCATGTGTAATATACATTTGGAACAATTAAGTTCATCATTGTTAATTTAAAACTAATTATGATCAATGTAATTAGTGTACTACATGCAGCCAATATGCAATTAGTGTACTTATTCTAAATACTTATACTAAATATTTGAATTGAGGAGTACAAAGCGGATTCACGTCTGCTGCGATTCTAAAAGGGTGAACACTAACTCTAAAATTCCTGCTTTTCCAAATCTAACCGTCTAATAATTTCGTGCACGTATCTCAAAACAGTTGATTTTTCTTTGCACGAATTTCGAAACAATTCAACAATTAGATTTGGAAAAACAGAAATTATAGTTCACTGTTCATGAGTTAAGAATCGCAACAGATTCGGATCCGTACAAAGCATATAATTTTTCATAATCACCCCATTGGAGAACTATCTTTTGATTAGAACGAATGGTTGGATTTTCACGTGACGTGATGATTTCATTTAAATGGATGGGTATCAAACCTTTAAGAAGCAATAATATAATCAAGAATTAACAGTAGCCATTCATTTAGCAGATACTTTATTGCATGTCCCCGTTAATTAAATTAGAAATAGAAATTTGATCTCCCATGCAAATTAAAGCTCGGCTCATGGAAACCAAGGTTGATACCGTACTTTATTTGCTACAGATTTTTACCAGATCATAAAGTCCTACAGGATAAAATAGTTAATAGTTCAACACTGTAATTTTTATACACACAGCGTGTGTTAGATTCATTAATAGGATTTGGTAAAATTAATTCTAAAATCTATTATATTTGTCTTCAAACATGAATTCAAACTGTTAAAACCGATATATTTCATAAGTGATGCATGTACATATAAAATTTTGAAAATTTTGAATTCATTTAGTACAAAGTGAAAAAAAAAATAGTGTATTTTTTTTATTTTTATGCATTCATTTTTCATTGTTTGTACTGAATGAACTGGAAGCTTTAAAAATTTGCATGTACACACATCACTCGTAAAGTGGATTGATTTCAACCGTTTGAAATTATCATTTGAAATCAATTCAATATATTTTTAAGTTAAGCTCGCTAACTTTTTTTTTTGCGAAACCTAGCACACATGATATTTAATTACTGTATATTTTTTGTTGAACATGATATTTAATTTGAAGTAAGCTCTTGGTGGTGTTTGTGAGAGGTTATAGGTTTGAAATTGAATTGAAATTATTTTTAAATATTTAGAATTGAGTGATTTGATCATCATTTTTATCATAAAAAATAAGTGAAAATTTATCATTATTATGGCCAAATATGTGTTTTTATGCTATAGTCGTTAAATGCTAAAGAATCCTGGAGAAACTTGTTTGTTTTAGTTTTTCTGTTATTAGCGATGAACAGTTTTTATTTCGTAACTAAATTAAAACTCAACGTGTTAATTTAGATCTCAACAATTATTAGTTTTTTATCCTATTGGTTCCTGCCATGTGCAGTGGATGAAAGTTCGTGTCATCATGCATGTTGTCACTTGTCAGTATATAATGACGACGTAATAATTGTTAGTAAGGACTAAAAATCTAAAATCTATACTAAACAAAAAATGAATACCATTCAAGTCCATTAGCTATGACATATACCATTGATTAGATGACTAATGTATTGTGCTTCCTTAAAGAAGAATGGTTTCAATTGATCTCATTTTATTTTAATTTTTTTATAATTACACATAAATTTATATATAATTTAAAGCAAAATGTTACGGATAGTATAAATTGATTCTCATTTGCACTATGAAAATTTTATATGATCGATACTCCTTCACGTTTGACTCTCATAATCAGAAAGTCTAGCTTCACCCTTAATTTAATGTGCATATTTATGTAACTTTCAAATAATGCAACTCTTTTGTTTCATACACGCCTTAGCATTTCAAAAATATATTTATTTGTGAGAAAATTTTACTAAATACGACATTTGCTTTATAGAAAGTATTTTATTATGAAATTAAGTTTTGCATTCAATATATTTTTATGGATATTTGTATGGATTTTCTAGTGAATGAAAAATCAGTGGATATACTCCACTTATTTCAAAGAAAAAACTGTTGTATGCTATCATCATCGTCAACACATGGCCAATATAAATGGCATGGATGTCCCCATTAAGAAATTAAATTACAGGGACATGATGTCAATAATTATTCGGCAATAACAAAATATTTCATCCAGTATGTTTTAGCATATTTTAGTCTGATGACAACTTTTACAAATTGAAAATTTTAGAAAATTCCCATATTATGAAAATGTTGAAATTTTAAGGACCAATAAACAAAAATCAAAACACAAAAGCTTGTAGCTTGTGATTCGGTTGAGTTCTATTCGAAAAAAAAATCGGTTCAAAACGAATCAAACTAGCTCGATTCTAAAACGAATCAAAACCAGTTCGGTTCGAAATTTATTCGAATCAAACTCTAACTAAGTCAAGCTCAGTTGGAAACTCTTCTTTTTAGTTCTAAATTCTGCTTCAATTTCAAACCAATTCAGTTCAAAACTGATTTGAATCGCACCGAATCAAACTCAATCTCTTCTTTCCGTTCGAAACCCTGCATCAATTTCGAACCAGTTCGGTTCAAAATTGGTTCGAACTTGAACTCCAATTGGGTTAAGTTCGATTCGTTTGAAGCCCTTGTCCATGTGCATAGTTTTAATTTATTTGGAACCGACCAAACTCTCAATTACGTAAAAAAAATATTAAAAATGAACAACAAAAAAATTGTCGCATCCCCAGCATACATACAAATTACGAATGCAGCTGACATCGAAATTCTCCATTTCTCGTAGAAACTACAAACGAGAATCACAGAATGTGAAAACATGGATCCACATTCATGCATGGTTCTGCTCGTACAACTAAAGCTAGTTAGGTTGTAGGCTGCACTACTAGTTGATGAGGTCTAGAAACCTTTAGCCCATCTCTTGCCAGGCATGATGTAACCAGTCTACTGTGTTAGGCCTAGCTATGTTTTTCCCCGCGAAGTGTCTTAAAAGACGATTTGCCTCGCATTTTCTACTGTTCTTTGGGCCCATTTTCATCTTTCTTGTTTGGTTATTCTTTCCTTTATTTCTTTTAATCATGCGTCACTAAAAACTAGGAGTTTAATTTTTTTGCTTTGAACTTTCGAACATCAGGCTTTACTTGATTAGGAGCATAATATTGCCTTTTACAAGAAGCTAAGAAGTAAGAAGCTAAGAGCGGCTTTATCTCACTTATAAAAAAATTAAAAACAAATGGAATCAATGGACCCCATTTGTCTTTAATACCTCCACCCCTACTAATTACCATTTAATTATTTATAAAGAATTTCTGTCTAAGTCTCAAATTCATGACTTCCAACTAGAACTGTACAAAAAACTCGTGGCTTGTGAGCCGCTCGAACTCAGCTTGGTAACAAACTCGCTAACAACTCATCCGTTAAAAGCTCGAGTTATTTGACTCGAGTTGAGTAACTTATTTAACTCACAAGTTGAATTCAAGTTAGACTCAGCTTCTCATTTCAACTAGGACTCATTTGATTTCAGTACATGCGTCCCATACCCTAACTTTTTGAACAAATGAACAGTGTTTTAAGAGATGCTCTTTCTTACTAGTAAAAAAAATAATTATGGCATACGTGAATATTTACAAAATATTCTGCTGGGTTGCTGCTTTTTTAACAAATGAACCTTTTTTTGAAATAGTTTATTACATAACAATAGTTTAACAACTTCAAATTCAAAGTGCTAGACTGCTAATAGATAATTAGAACTATTGATCACAAGTTAATTCACGAGTCATGAGTCAACTCTAGTTAATTATGAGTTGAGTTCGAGTCAGCAAGCAAGCTCGGTTTAGACTTCTCAACTCGAGTCAACTCGACTTGCTATTTTTCCAAGTTGAATTCGAGTTATCCCAAACTCAAGCTAACTCGACTCATCAGCTGCCATACCTCCAACAAACATAGTGACACAAAAGATGTTATCATTTGCCTATAAATTAAATGCTAGTTCTTTAGTAATATTGTTAAATTAGTCATTTCTTTAAAATATCACATTATCATTTATAATTATTTTTAGATGTCAATTTCAGATGATTTAGTGATTAAATTGCAATTTTATATATTAAAATACCCAATAGGTCTCACAAATTTAAAATTAAAATGCATTGCAGGAATATATAATTTCAGAAAGTAATTGATTAATAATTGCTAAAGCTGCTTATATAGCAAATTTTTATTATTTACAGTTGTAAGGATGAAGATGTTCTACGTTCGATGTAAATGACTTTTTCTTCTGTGAAAATTTTTCACTAGCAAACAAACATACAACAGAGCACCGTCAAGCCCTTAATATTCATGAGACCAGATAATTTTTTTATGAATAATTTGATATACATATTAATAAGTATGAATATTCAAGATTAAAAAAAAATATTTACATAAGAATATAATATGTAGCTTTTTATGTGTGAGGCTACAATACTACGCATAACACACATCAGTCTGTATAATGGATATATATTTCCACTTTTAAAGTTCAAATAGTTAATGAGAACTACCTACATTAATATGTACTTGGAAGCAAAATTTTATATATTTTTGGAACTGATTTACTATCTAAATATTAGAGACCACTGAAAGTAGTGATTTTCTACCTATCTAATAAAAAAAAAGTTCTAAAAAATATAAAATTTGGTCTTCAGATATTTTTTTTTATAGAGATCATGTTAAGCGGTTCGTATTGACTATTTGATCATTAAAATGAATAAGACATGAATCTATATTACTGCCAATGTATACTAAGCATAGTGCCGTAGCCTCAGTCTTTTTTTATTTATTTAAATAAAATATGCATCTTCTTCCATTTTTAATGGCGAGATATCTAAGTGTGCAGTGAATATTAAGATTTGTTGAAGATAATTATACCAATTGTGATAAAAAAATAAAAAAAAACCAAAATTTTTTATACCGTGTTTGGTTTGTTAGCACACCAACTCACCGAGTATACACACATACCATCCAAATGGTTTCAAATGAAGCAAAATTGTAAGGTGCGCTCTCTCTTTCAACTATAAAAAAAATATACATTTATCCCTCAATTATTAGTTCCTCAGAGGTTTTTTTAATTCAGAGCAATTCTCATTCGTTTGGTGACTTTCTGAGACTAAAATATAAAGATGATGCTGGTAAATGACCAATTGCATGTCAATTTTGTCTCCTTTGCACAAGACCTACTCATGGATATCAACTATCCCCCTAAATTCAGGATTTTGTTGTCTTAATAGCACACCTCATTGCCTTTATGTTATTATCCCCTGGTATTTTGTAAGGAAAAGTGGGGTCATAAAAAGGGACTAATTGCCTTCTTATCAATTCCAACATAGAGAGGCGTGCGTGTGTATTTTTCGCAAAGAGGGTAGATGCACACGCAAATTGTCGGATGAAGAAATACACAAACCTAGCAAAAAAAATAAAAAGGGATTTGTTATTGGAGAATAATCACAGGCAAGAAATAGACAAATTTAATTATGGCCCGACGCGTTATTATTGTTTGTATATATTTGAACCAACAATTAATTATATGCTTGGGGATATCAAGAGTGAGATAACTTGAAGATAATTCGGATTCAGTATTATATATTTATGTTTGAAAATCACGTTTAATTTAGTAGCTAAGGTATTATTTTTTTTTTTTGGGATGTTTGGATGAATCAAGAAATATAATTAGAATAGAGCTAATCTCAAGATTGAGAATAGCAGCTAATTCAATATTTTGTTGGGTTAATAAAATAATGAGAAAATTCACAAAAGACAAACAAAGAATAGTTCATATTTGTTAATCCAAACACATAATAGTAGCTCTAAAATTTAATATACGCATTGAAGAAGAGTTTAATAAGAATTTTGATGCGCAATTTATGTTAAATGAAGTTATCTTCTTTTCAAATATAGCACAAATACATATTCACCTTTTGGGGTTACCTTTTTTAAGGTTGAGTATTATTTGCTTAGGTATTTAAATTCCACATGTCCTCTTGGTGGCAATAAACCAGCAAAATTTAATTGACGAACTTGTCTTTTTAGATCACTTATGTCACCTATTATTATATTCTTTTTTTTTTGGAATATTTTTACTATTGTTCTATATATCTCGAAAACCACTGTTTTTTTAGGATATTTTGAACTATCCAAAAGTAGTTAGTTATCTTAAAAATTAGTAGAAAAACATTAAAAATATATATAAAATTTGGTCTTCAAACATATTTTAATATGGAGATCATGTTGAATGGTTTGGATCAACTATTTGAATTTTAAAAATAATCAAAATATAGATAATAATGTGAAACATAATTGGACACAAAAATAATAAGATATTTTAACCTTACACTTGATACTATTATGGGGTCTTAATTTTTGCTCTTGTTCTTGTGATTATAGTTTTTTTTTAGGAAATTATGAGTACAATTGCTTGAATACAATAGATAGTATATGTGGTTATTGTCATATTGTGGCAATAATTATCTAAACTTAAGAGGAAATTTTTTTTTTTTTAGTGAAGGTTGAAGATCAAGTTATCTAATTATTTAATATCTACAAGTAAATTTTTTTATTTGGATTTTGAACTTGCGACCTCTCACACACAGAGCATTTCTTTTTGCCATTAGATCAAAAGCCAGTTCTCTACAGTCAGACGGTATTGGCAAGGGATCGTGGGAGCGTCTCTATCTCCAAAATTATAAAATATATTCTCATTTGTCACATAATAAATTTAACAAATTACCACAGAATAAATTTCACACCTTCTTTGTTCCTACAAATAGTCCTAATTTCAGTCGTCTTTAACCATTTTGTAATTTCAAACTTAGCATCCTTACAACTACAATTGCAAATGCTGATATAATTTTTAAATATTAATTTAGTAAAATTACAATTATATATTATGTTAAGAGTGAGTCTATGATACTATGCATATCACGATTTAGTTCATAATACGGATCAGTATTTTCATTTTTAAAATCTGAACGATCGATTCGAACTGTTCAAAATAATTTTCATATGAATATTTACTTGTATACTAAATTTTATATTTTTTTTAGATTTTTTTACTATTTTTTAAGATAGATATAAAATCACTATTTTTGGATGGTCCAGAGTTTTTAGATCAAGTGATCTTCTACCTATTTTAAAAAATAGTAAAAGAATTAAAATATATATATATATATATATATATATATATATAATTCGGGCCATAAGTAGATATTCATATAGGGATCATGTTGAACAGTTCGAATCGACCATTAAAACTTTAAAAATAGAAATATTGACTCATATTTCGGATCAACCTGTGATATGTGGTACACTCACTCTGATGTTAATATTCGTAATTATTTACTAGTGAAATGACGTGCTCTTAGTCACAATCATTCTTACGAGATAAGATTTATTTATAAAATCATGAATTTTGGACCAAAACCAATTTGTGTGAGTCAGATTGAGTTGTCTCTATTTCAATTTCATGCACTAATTTAGGTTCTACTACTTTCTCACGCTCTCACATAATACGACACCGATGTTCCCCGTCAAGGGTCAAACATGGCAATATACTATCTAAAATTTAAACTGGTATATTATAAACATCCAAATTTGTGCACGTACAGATGTCAAATTATTGATGCATATCACATATTAAAATGTACATGGCCTGAGACATGATTAACTTCCTCGAAAAGTGTATATATACAACTTATACATATAAAAAAGCTGCTCAATAATGCAGAGCAAAGTTATTATCAAAAATTCAAAATGAATCTTTTTGAAATATTTTATATGAGAAGATTGCTTAAATTTATCTCCATGAATCTTTGAAGTCGGCAGAGTTTAATATATTTAGGTGCAATTCCGAAGTAAACTTTTGATGAAAAATATTTATACTCAGTGTTGTGCATATATCATATATGCCATGTTATGAAAACAATTTCTAATTTTTTTAGATTAGTGACGTTAAATGTCTATTAACAATTTTATTTATAAAAAAAAATATTTATAAACAATCTCTACAACAAGTCAAATAATTTTAATTTCTAAATTTATTTTTTTATTCTCATCACAAAGTTCTCTAAACCACTCTAATATTATAATCATACTTATATATACTCTTAATCATCATATTACCTTAATTTTCATCTCTCTCCACGACTAAATCTGCTCGAAAATAATCTATACTTTATTTGGGAGTTTTGGTTTGGAAATGTGACACTGTGCCGTTGTGGCCTTACTTGATGCTAAGGGATGCTAATTTACATTATTGATAGTTCTAAATCAAGTAAATAAATAAACAAAAATTATAAATATGTTGTTGATATTATAAATTACTTGGCTAACAAATTTCATGCAATTTGAATATCATTTGACATTTTAAAGATTGTTGAATCTAAACCGTATTAATTTTAAATCATTCGATGAATGTTAAAAACTGCACAAATTTAATAATTTTAATATACATGATGTAAATATAATATAGAATTTCATTATCGGAATTTAAAAATATATATTTTTCATACAATTGGAAAAATTGAAATGGTTTTTGATGAATTTCATCCCTATAATTTTTTAGGTTATGATTATAAATTATAATCTACTTCCGATGGACGCAAAATTGGAAAAAGACAAGAGCAGCGATAAGTAAATTAATTTTCAAAATAATAGTCATCTATTCTATCAACCATATGGATATACGCCGTATATATACATGAATACATGATGACTTATAGAGGGCCTTTTAAGCTTAATATTTTTTTTTTCATTTTAGATTGAACGGATTAAATTGGTTCTTTGTTCCAGATGCCATGTGGCCATACGGTTGCATAATTAAGGATGAAATCATCTAATGCATATTACAAATGCTAAGGAGCTCAAATTCCACAAAATAGTTAGATTAAAAATGTACAATAAGAAATTTCGTAAAAAAAAAAAAAGAATTAGTATGAAATTCATGGACCATTTTGTATAACGCAAAAGGATTTGAAAAATAACAATAGCAGGAGGACACTTTGTATTGCAATGGGGTGTAAATTAGGAGAGGTGCAGTTTGGAAAATTTTGGGTTTACAAAAATATTTTGTTAATAATTTGAAGTGAGTTTTTGTTTTATTTTTTAAAAAGTGGGACCATTTATAAACTTGTCTGTTCCAGTTGCCACGTGGCAATACGGTTACATGATTAACATTATAATCATATACACAATCAAACATATTCACAAATAAATTATTCGGATTCAGTTTAGCAGGATAAAAAATTCGGGATTCGGAAATAATTTAGATATAAATTAAAAATGATTTGGTCTCACAAAGAAGCAAAAAAAAAACCATTTTTTTTTTATAAAATTATAAAAAAAATGTCATTTTATTTGCGAATAATTCGGTCAGCCAAATAATTCATTGTTTGGTTCGGAAAAAAAAACATTTTATTCACTAATTACTCGCGAATAATTGTAATCAAGTGCCAAGGAGCTTCAATTCTGCTAATAAAAGTAAGATTAAAATTTGTATAATAAAAAATTAATAAGAAAATTTAGTATGAAATTCATGGGCTAACTTAGGGTTTAGCAAGTCTAGGTCCTTGCCAAGATTTAAATTTCAAGATACATTATAGTTTTTCTGTTACTTTTGATTGTTCATCTAACAAATATATCCTATTAATTTAAGTGTTATATCTATCACAATCCAATTCTATTTAGCGCAAGAATATATTCTAAAACATTATGGCCATTGTCCTGTGATTTTCTAAATCCGTCCTTGCATATCGAAAAGGCGACCTCCTTTATTACGCAAGAAACCCTTAATCAGGTGCCCAGTACAAGATTTTGAGGTTTGAGCAGTACACCTACGAATGCTACACCAAAATAATACTGACGCATATTATTATATGGGGTAGGCATCTATCTATTCTAATCACCTAATTCCATGGCTATATTGATTTTTAATCCCACCTAAAAATTCTAAATAGTCTGTTACAGTCTTTACAGATTTCATGGAGCAGACCAGCTCAAGCGAATTCGTATCCTCTGCATTAATTAAGATCCGTGCATATAAGATCTGCACTAATTTTAAAGAGTCCTATGTTAAAATAAGATGACCGGATTGACTCCGTTTAAAATCAGACGGCCGAGATGCATTAACTCAAAAGAGAATCTTTTGAATTAATGCAAAGGATACGTGTTCAGATCAATTTCGCTGCCTTGCTGGTCTCAAATTCGTATCCTCTGAGATATCTCAAACTTTGCGTGACTTTTTGGAATATCTCAATCATTCAAGTACGTTCTGCACGAATCTCAAAGCACAAATATTACAGCCCCCCTACGTCCCCCGAATAGGCACCGGACACGTCGGTCACGCAAAAATTGAGATATCTCATAGGATACGCACCCGCTGGTCTCACACTCTCGCCCACACTGGTAATGGCAACTCCTAAATAATAATAAAAAAACAACCGGGTCCCACCAACCAGTGACTCATAGTTGGCTTTGTTCCAAAAATACTTTAACAAAACAGAAAAAAAAAATGTAAGCTGGGTGTTGAGTCCTAAATCGGCAGCTCATAACAGAAGATGGGGGACCTTAACTGCTTAACATCGTTGGATAAGGACTCAGTGCCATTAATGTTTACTATCTGAAATAACAATTTGTTTGATCCGGAAACCTGGACCATTTTTTTTGAAAGTGAAATTAATTCTCAGCGGTGAGCAGTCTCACGTTGCAAATAAAAATGTTCTCCATCTTTCAATTACTTGAGACTTGAATAGGGAAAGTAAGATCAGTTATGTACTGCATCATGAGCGAGTTCACATTTATTGTAATTATAATGATTACAGCAAGTTATATATATATCATAAATTTTTACTACATTTTTTCAATCTCATGTAAACCGTCCGATTCAGATTATATGGCTAACCTGCATTAAGGTATGCTCTTGCTCCATCATGGGCTACTTTTTATATTTGGGCCTCGTGTCATGTGGCGAGGACCTAGTGATATAAGTCTATAGCAAGCAAGCCTTTTTATGTTTACTCTATTGGGCCGGAAACAGTAACTAAATATTGGGTGTCTTCCGCGCGGTCCAGAATCACGATACTTGTAATCCAAAATTCTCTCTTACATTTCTCTGAAGCAGATTCGTTAATCGTTGCAGATTTACTGACAGTCACAGTTATGCTCGCAGTAGGGGTGTTCATCAGTTCGGTTCGGTTAAAACCGAAATAAAATAGACAAACCAAATTTTGTTCGGTTTTTGAAAATTAAACCGAACCAACCGAATTAACCTTATCAACCGATTAAAACCGAACCAAAATAAATTTTGGTTTGTTCGGTTTAACCAAACAAACCAAAGTTTTTTTTTGTTTGTACATGCCCGTACGCCCATTGCAAAACTTTGATAAGTTTCAAATATTAAAGCTGCTAAGTTACAAAACTTCGCTAAGATTTCATTGATAAGAAGCAATGTTGTAAAATGCGGTTTTGTTCTTGCATGCGGAAGGCCACTGCATACCGCATATGCGAAATTTCATGTGGACTCATATATGCGGATTTTAAACTATATATTAATTTATTTCCATTCAGAACATGCAATATATTCCCATTAAAATCATTCAAACAATAAATTCGCACATATGTGGACCAATATGCGGACATATGCGGTTCAATCGCACATATTCAGACCAATATGCAGAAATATGTGGCCGCGTATGCAAAACCGCATATTTGAGACCGCATGAAAATTTTTATGCGGAATTGGACTACATACGCATATGTGGCCGCATGGACCGCATTTTTACAACACTGATAAAAAGACAGATTACAGTAATTAGTTACCAAGAAAACTAAAAGAAAAAAAAAAAACAAGAATGAAAAACTACCTACTAACATGTATGCTTAGTGCCACAGTACACAGTTAGGTATTACAAAAAGAAAAGAAGAATATGAGTGAAATCTAACTTAGAATAAAATTAAAAATAGAGAGAGAAGGATTGAAAGAGCTTCGATTTTGTGCTTTCCAGTCCTTGCGTAGTTTGGAAGGAGTATTAACTTTGTGCTATTCTTCATTAGAGGGATTGAAAATTTGAAAGAGAGAAGGAACGAGAAAGAGAGAAACAAAGAGCTTGGGAGAGGCATCTGCCAATTTTTCAAAAAAAAAAAAGAAAGCTTGGGAGAGAGGGAGAGAGAGAGCAGGTAGGTAATTATGAGGGTGTACGAAAAGTTACTGCTGGAACAGTAGAGAGAAAGTAAAAAAGATAAGACGTGAAGTTGAGACACGTGATTACCCAAAGACTTCAGTCGGTTCAGTTAACATGAGTTTTCCAA
Organism: Carex cristatella; assembly: GCA_024447775.1. Classification (NCBI taxonomy): domain Eukaryota; kingdom Viridiplantae; phylum Streptophyta; class Magnoliopsida; order Poales; family Cyperaceae; genus Carex; species Carex cristatella. Next base: position 4,114,560 of record JAJHPF010000032.1, read on the forward strand.
ATCAGAAACCGAACCAATTTAAATAAACCGAATAATATTATAATTTAAACCGAACCGAACCAATTAATCCAAAAAACATAACCATTTGAATAAAAAAATTTCGGTTCGGTTAAAAACCAAATAAACCGGACCCGATGAACACCCGTAGCTCGCACCACGGCACTAGTGGGCCCAGTTAAGACCAAATCAGCAGAGACTCACTACAGATTTGCTATTGCGGAAACAGAAATTGCTCCGCCCGCTATTTTGTCTTTTATTAAGTAGCTTCCCGGTTTCTGCCGTGTGGGGGTGACAGTGTCTTACTGTCTTGACCTTGATCGATGTTTTGGTGAGTTAATAGCAAAAAACAAGAGTGAGAGAGAGAGAGAAGAAAGGAGAAGATCGGTGCGAATCCTTGATGGCGATGCGAGCTCGTCTCCTACCCGAACCCGACTGCGCTTCCATTCCGAAAGAGGAAGGCGATGTTAACTGCCGCACTGTGAGTTACTCTTCTGGGCGATTGTTTTGGACTTTTCTCGAACCAATTTGGGTTCAAGAAAGCTTTCTTTTATCCACGGGTTTATAATTTTTTTTCTTTTAATCTTTGTAATTAGCTGGTGTAACTGATTTTACTTGTGTAGTTAAGAAGAGGTATAGTACGGTTTATCTGCTATGGACCTTTTCCAGCCCTGATCAAATCAAGACAAAGCAATATAATCATATCTAAATGCCTTTACTTTTGATGCATTATTACTATTAGAGTAATACTATTGTATATCTCACTTTTGTGATATACGTCCATTTAATACCATTTAATATACCTAACAATGTTACTATGTTAGCTATATAAGAAAAAAAGTTAAAAATCCTATGTGTTCTCCATCACTGAGATAGGAAATATGTCAAAGTTGGCCATCAATTAATAATTTGAAATTTTTTGCAGTTTAATATTAACAAACTTTTGGTGTAGTGACCAAACAAATTAGAAATGAAGGACAACACATCTACTACTGTAAATTTTTTATGTTGAAATTTGGATTTATTAGATTTATTATCCTCTTTAAAGTTATTTCCATGCAATATCTTACGTTGTATTATATGTAACTGATTCCCTCTAAATTCCTTCATTTCAGGAAGAAAAACATGGATTAAAGAGACCAACTGATTTAAACCCAAAAGATCTTGACCCTCCTTTAACAAACTACGTTAGGCCTCTGCCCGTAGACGTAACCACCAACATTCTATCTCGCATCAATGGAAGGGAACTTCTGAATATACTACCTGCATGCAAATATTGGTGGTCTTTAAGAAAAAATGCCTTCTTTATAGACCTTCACCTCTCTCTTGCTGTCAGGTTGACCCCACCTGGCATCATCCTGTTCTGGCATGGAGAAGATAAAGGCCTGCAAAGGTACAAGTTTCAAGTTCGTAACCATCTATGGGAGCGTCAGTTTAGCCTGGCGAGAGAATCTGAACCAATACTAGTCACTCCCGCTTGTAATGGGCTTATTTGCATCTATGACTTCAAAATGGGTATAACAATGTGCAATCCGACAACCCAAAAGTTCATGGATTTACCTAGAGCAACCCCTAATAGTGCAAGGCTGATGAATGCCTTCCCAAAATGCTCTCTCGGGTTTGACCCTGTAAGAAAGCAGTACAAGGTGGTACGATTTTTTTACCGTAAAGTGGATCATGTCAATCAGAGTTATAATCTCGGTTGTGAGATTTTTACGCTAGGGGCTGCTTGGTGGAAATTGATAGCTTCCATTGGTTGTTACCCTACTGGTCCAGGTGTCAATGCTAAAGGTTCGATTTATTGGATAATTGGGTCTGGTTCGCGTAATATATCAACTGACAAAATATTGGCATTAAACCTTACAAAAGAGAAATTCAGGGATATTTCTTTATTGGCAACCAGAAGCCAATTTGGAGACGATGTTAAAGAATCAATATCCCTTGCACAACTAGAAGGGAATCTTTGTGTTGTTTATACACGTTTTTTCGAGTCTTATACAGTGGATATATGGATGCTGAAGGACTATTTGGGCAAGAAGTGGATTCATAAATGTCATATAAGATTACCAGCACAGATATTGAATGACCCAAGATATAAAATAGAACCAATTTCTCTGTATGATGAAAAGGTTATATTAAGAAGGGGACGAAGCTTTTATGAATATAACCTGCAAGATAGGAAGATGACAAATGTATACAATGCCTCTTATGAAGGACAGCCTCTTCAAGCATTTTCTTTTGTGCAGAGTCTGGTCCCCCTTGGGAATTCAAGTTTTTCTGACAAAGAAAATAGGGTCTAGCCCTTGGGAATTCGAGTTAGAATTTGGATAATTACTATTTTACTATGAGATTCTTATGAACTGTTTTCTCTGTTCTTTTTCATCTAAATTATAGTCTGTATTTTCTTGGGAAATCAAAACAAGCTCGGAGCTGGACTGATTAGTATCACGAGATATGGGATGTATTTGGGATCCTTATTGAATCTTGTTAAAACTTTTTTCTGAATGTGTTTCCTGTGTCAGACTTGAAATGCATTGCATAGAAATCTCTCCTAGAGGCTAAGAGTATTTTTGTTGCATAGTAATTGGAATCTCATAGACCAATAATGAGAAAATCGTCTTTGAATGAAATAAAACAAATGGAAGGAGTTCTAATCATGCCTAATGCACAACAGGGGGAAGCTCTATGGCTCCGGATCCCCTAAAGTAACCCAATTTTTGGATTTTGGATCGGGACCGTCCGATTCTAATCCGTCGTTCGAGATCGCTTCAGGATTCAAATCCATTGTATGCTCCACTTCTTGATAGATTGTCGTGGATTTGAATATGACGGTTTCGATCTAAAACCAAAAATCGAGTTACTTCACTGGATCTGAATTCGAGCTCTACTTGGCTTATTTCATAAGTTTATTTACCATCTTTAATTTACAGGTTCACTAAATAAGTGTGATAGCCTAAGCTGAGAATGTTGATCTCACAAGTCAGAACTTGTAATCAGTTACTTATTTACTCTTCTAAATTGGGTGCAGACCCCAACAACTACTTTTATTATTCTTTACGTGCCTTAATGAATCGCAGGAATAAGAATAATTAATGTCAACAACACTGATAGGCTGATAGCTGACAACAATTTGGCGGCCACTGCCAAGCTATTAAAAAAACACTGACATCTGACCACAGTTGAGGAAGGAGTGGGGGTGGTCCGATCTGCATCAAGATTCGGCCACAATTGATCCACACGTATTCTAAAGTTTCAGTGCGAATTTTGATGTAGGTTGGACAGTTCCGATCGGGCATCAAAGCGCTCCCTCCGATTTATGCTGAGGCAAGCTTGATCAACATGGATAAAGACAACAAAAAAAAAAAAAAAAAGTTATCTTTGATACTGTAGCTTGTCTGATGGTAATGTTGAAATAGTTCTAGTACTTGCTGAATTTTCAACGGAAAATTCTTAAATGAAACAGATGGGTTTTACTCTTATTCAAATAAGGGAAGAAAATAAAGCATGAAAGAAAGCTATTCTAGGTTGAGGAGCCCATCATCAATATGACAATATTACAATTTTTTCAGGCAGAGATGCACATAATTTGGCAAACCGTTTAAATTGATTGCTTGTAGTCTACCATTCTCAAAATTTCTAATTCCTAAATTGACAAGATTCCTGGCTATGCATTACAAATTTACATAAAGAAAATAAGAAATCACAAAATATAGTAAATAGGTAAGAAGATCCAGAAAAAAAAACAGACTATAATTTATCTCTAAATAAATTTAGTGTAAAGATGTGCAACATATGCATTAGAACTTAAAAGCATGGGAAAGCCTACTAAACCTTTATATTTTTTGTCATTCTCCTATGTATCAGATCTGTTCAACTCTAATATATACCCAAGATGTCAAACCATAATGAAATTTCTGTTTTCCTTTAGCTGGCGGCTGTCCGTTAAAGGCGTTTCAGCCTTTAACAAATAACTCACGATTTATAAACATCGAATTAGAGCAAACCTAATTAAAATTACGACAATTAGGTGTTTTTCGGATTTCCCCCCGGAAAAAATTTATTATTATTATTTTTTTATAAAAGAAGATAGTTCTATAAAATATTTTTGTATTTCAACAGAATTTGGATACAGATAAATTTCCTTTTTAAAACATTAAAAGGTGTATATATCGATCAAACAATGTAACTTCTTGATAATTCATGCAGAGGAATACAAAAGAGTAGTATTCTTTTAAAAGTTATATTATATTTTAGATATATCGAACACAATTTATTTTAAATGAGGACAGATTATCATAAACCATGTCACAGTCTCTTTTCTTATTCATCCAATTTGTTTCTCTCTCCTCATTTACAGTTTCGATTGGATTCTTCTGGATTTGTGATTCGGGTGCTATTTCGTTTCCAAACGTTACATATATACTTGGATTACTGCCTAAGGCCTACATTTTGTGATATTCATTAAAAATAAATAATAGAGAACTTGTAACTTGGTTTCATTAATGAAACTGGGCTTCGGACCTTTTAACAAAAATAAAAATAGAAAAACAAATCAGTTTTAATCTTCTTAGACTGGACTGAGCCCGTTGACCTTTAATTTGGAAAAGGCAAGGGGCCCATCAACTCCAACAAGGCCTATTGGATTTAAATCCAGTATTTCTTCATTTGAAGTGGGCTGAGCCGATCGCCTTGATTCAGGATTCTAACTTTATTTTCTATAGCGATTCGGGCCGATTTTTTTATTAATAGGAAAATAATTAAATAAATATCGTGATTAAGGATGGTTTCCGATTTTTTGTGAAAAGTGGAAAAATCGTTATCCGAAATCACGGTCAGAGGATGCCACATAAAATCGCAGCCAGATTAGCGCAGACGGATTACCGCAGTGCAAGATTAAATTCTGGCTGCTGTACCGAATAACGGCTAGAAATGGCTCGTTGATTAGATTAACGGCCCGGTGCGGTCCGTTGATTAGAATAACGGACGGGGCATTGGTTCGCTGAATAGGCCAACGGCCAGAGAAATAATCCCCAAAACCCCTGCGCGTTGAGTCGCCCTCCGCTCCATCATCCCTTTCTCTCTCTCTCTACCGTACACAGCGCCGCGATAAAAAAAAAAAAAAAAAAAATTGGTCCCCTCTCCGTGCTCCCTGCGCCGGCAACTCCGGGACGCTGTTCTGGACAACGGCCAGCATTTCTACGCCCCACCCTCCCGCTTCCAGTCTCCCCTCCCACTGAGACATCTTCCCTGCCCCCGGCCGGCTGTTAAAAATGTAATTTTTTTTTATTTTGTAAAACTTAGTAATTGATAATAATTTCTGATTTTATTTGTTGTCAAGACTATTACGAAATTTAATTATGTGAATTTGTAGCAAATTAGATTTAATTTTGTAAATTAGTTTTTAATTAGGTTTAATTTTGTTAATAAGTGTCCGGTTTAGATTTAATTTTTATGAATTAGTTTTGTACAATTTCTTATTTTGTACCAAATTTTTAATTTGTTTGAACCAACTTGATCCGAATTGTATAAATTAGCATGAGGCATACTATTTTTGGAAATCAATGAATTATACTTCTTGCAATTCCGTGAACTATGTAGATTGCTAGATTAAGAATATTGGAATATATAGTCACTAACAAGCAATTTAAAAAAAAATTGCAATATGTATGTTTTTGTATATTTTTGTATCAACTTGCTAAAAAAAATTGAAGTTCAAATCCGATTAAATTAATTAGATATAGTACATATAAATAAAAGTTCTTCAAGTTTTATTTTTATTGAAAATCGGTTGGCACTTAGTTTTATTTTTGCATATAATTTTGTTGTACCAAAAATTTAGTGTATTTATTTTTATAAGACTTATAATTTAATTTTGTTGGAATTGTGAATTTATACCAAATTTGGGATATCTTGAGGCATTAAGTGTTAGGAAATCCATTAAGTGTTAAATCTTGATGAATATATATGAGGTTGAAGTTAATAACTACACGATAAAGTACTATCAATTGTATTTTATAATACTACAATAACATATTTTAGCAGAACATATTTTAGATAGTACATGCAATTAATATTTGGTTATTTGAATTAGTATATTTTTATGCATTAGTATATTTCTTGTTCTTTATGAATTATTATGAATTAGTATATTTTTATGCAGATGTCTGGTGATCCGCATGTTGTTGCAACAGAAAGATTTAGTAATTTCTTATGGATGCCGCATGGACAGCATAAGGTCTCCTTGTTCTCCGATACTCACATAGAATAAAAAATAACTCACATAGATTGAAGCTATAATTAACGATGCGAGAATCTCAGAGAGTGATGGGAAATTTTGCACTATGAAACAGATAGGTCCCCCTCCCCCGCATCACTAAATCTAGCATCAGTCTATGACAATAAATGACATAGAAAAAATCGAAACTAAACTAATGATGCGGGAACCGGAGGAACCAACATATAATATATATTTTACGATGCAAAATTCCACAACACTTTCTATAATAGACATAGCAGAAATTAATAATTGAAGATTACCTTTTACAGAGAAAATTTATTTTTTTAGAAGAGAGGTTTTGTTTAAACAAGAAAAATCTTAGAGTAGTGTACAAATCAGAAAGATCGGGAGTTATTTATATTTAGTCTGGACGTAATGCATTGTAACTGACATTTGTAACTTTTTTCACACTGGGGCCTGACCGTGACATGGAATTGCGGTGGGAATAATTTCAGAGTAACGGGCCATAATTTCTGCCGACAGTCCGTGTTAAGAAAAAGCGGGCTTCTGTCCGTTATCTAAGACAACGGGCCAAGACTGACCGTTGCCCAGAAACACGGGCCAAGGCTGGTTGTTGCCCAGAAACACGGGCCAAGGTTGGCCGTTGTCGAGAAACACGGGCTAAGGATGGCCGTTGCCTAGAAAAACGGCCTCTTTTTTTTATTTTTTCCGCTGCTGTCCTTTACCCAATATCGTGGGCACGTTTAACTAAATTCGTTGTTAGTTCTTATGTTAATCAGACCGTTGTTAGAAATCACGTACACTGGACGTTGTCTAGTTCCACGGTTTTTCCACTTTTAATAAAAACCCGGAAAACTTCCTTAATCACGATATTTATTTTATTATTTTATTATTAATAAAAATCCGCGATTCGGGACCAACCGATATTTCAACAAAATAGTAAGGTCGAGAATTATTTTTACTCTGTAGAATTAGTGATGCTGACGCTTGAGAACATGAAATGTATAAACTCAAATGTAAATCAGCATTCATAGAAAGGTAGCAGGAAGGCGAATGGCACGGTTTTTCTGACTGTAAATTTATTGTAATAGTTTTCATTTATTTTATTTAATGGATTAGAGGCCGTCTTATGACCTTTTGTTTAAAAAAAATATAGCAAGGATAAAGTTGGAACTTCAGGCGAGCTTTCTATTTTCCTTTTTAAGGTTCTACGTGCATCCAATGTAACACATCAAAATTTACAAAATAAATATAAACAAGTGCATAAGTTAAATATACTAAATAACCCCTCAAACAGGGTTGCCAGTGGTACCGTTTTACCCGTTTAGCTGACCTGTGTCGTATTCGAAAACACGGGTAAGGATAAGATTTTTTTTTTCATTAGCTTATCGGGTGCGGGTAAGGATAATGATTTTTTTTTTCTGTTGTCTTATTCATTTTCGTATAAGATAATTTTATAAATAAAATTATATATATAAATATATGTTTGTATGATGATAATACAATGATACAATAAAATTTTATATTTTATTAAATTTTCATAATACAAATTAGTTGTATATATTATTTATTTATTTTGTTTTGAAAAATATTTTATCGAAAACACAAATCAAAAAGACCGATAAGAGTAAAAATATTTTTCATTATCATAACGGATACAAGTATGAAAATGCCTCCATTCAACTCGTATCATACCCATTGACACCCCTACTCTCAAACAAGTATACATTATCTGTTTTGATCTCTGAGAACCTGTTCGGCCTCCTAGCGGGAATGGAAATGGGCACAGAAACATGCTCAGAATGAACTACGTTTTACTGTTCACGTGAAATTTTTTTCCTCCATACGAACAGTAACGATTTGGAAAGCCACCGAACAGGCCCTGAAGCTTTAATTCCCATTCCCCTCCGGAATAGGCACATCTGTGATGTTTTGGTTCCACACAAAATAACAGTCAATGTTACCCCACTAATTATTGTTCAACTTAAATGCAACAGTATATCGAAATGTTACGAAACAGAATTTTAAACAACCAAAGTGGAAATATTACAAATTAACATATAGAGAAAAAGTACCTGGCACAGGGAAGCCAACCAGCTGGTAACCACCGTATGACAGTTAAGAACAGAGTAAGACTTTTAAACTATAAAATTAACCATATAAAATATATTTTTTTAAATAAAAATTAATTTTTTACAGTATTATAATATTTTTTTTAAATTACAAAAAGATGGTCAATTCAACTTGAATCCGACTCTGCCGACAGCAACACTGAGGTTAACAGTAAGAATTGGTATTGATCCATTTGCCATGAACAAATCATAATAACTAGTTGATCGTTGCATAATAAAGAAATATTGAAGATTTACGTGGTCTTAGAAGAATGGAGATCAGTATCCTCTGCGGAGTTTTCTCCTGCAGAGCTGATCGGACGGTTCAGATTTAATCTCAGCCGGTGAGCGCTCGGATGATGGAGAAGACAGTATTAATTTTGCTTTAAAATTCGTATCAAAACTTTATTTAGTCCGTCTTGAAAAACGAATAGACTCGATCAAAAGAACCGTACAGCTCAGCTGATAAAAAACTCCGCAGAGAATGCGATTTCTGAAGAATGGTACATTGATTAGCTTTTTTTTCTTCTCCCAAAATCCGAGGCGGCCTGAGAATCTATAGTCTATACTGTCTTTTCTGCTCTTTTTTTTTCTAAGGTGTCTTTTCTGATCTTCAAATGTCTTGTTGCCTACACATCTACATAGGGTAGGTACTGTCTCCTCTACTCTTTTTTTTTTCTAAGGTGTCTTTTCTGATCTTCAAATGTCTTGTTGCCTACACATCTACAGACGGTAGGTACCATGTATGTTACCTACGGGTTTTTCTCTCAAATAAAAGGTAGAGTTTTTTTATAAATCATAATTAAAAATAATAATTATACGAAAACAACATAATTAGTACAAAATTTTGAAAAACCATAAGAACCGAGACTAAAATTCGGTATCTCTTTCCAATTCAGTACCAACCGAATTTTACTCTCGGTTCTCCATAAAAATTATCAATTTTCCACCCTTGCCACACCTAATCACATTTATGTTGCATTTATGTTTGTGTGACAGATTGTGTTGCAAACCACCCAAAACCGAATTAAAAATTCGGTTCATTATGGAACCGAAATTTTAGTTTGGTCCTCGTAATTTTTTTTTTATTAATTAGTTATAAATGAAAAAATTCCGTGATAAATTTCTTCTTCCTCTGTCTGCTCTTTTGCTGCGATTGCCATTTTTGTGCCTTCTGCCTCTTCTAAAATACTCTAAATTTCAAGTGTTGTGTTTTGATCAGATCGTCCCTGCATTGTGTTTTCCGTTTAAGTCTGAAGGTTGTAGTAAGTTTTTTTTTCCAATTACGTTCATATTTTAGGTTGAAAAATTAAAAATAATTCTTAAGTTGTTTGTGATTTTTTTTCAGAAAATGTCTCAAGTATTAATAAATGTGTACCACAGACGCAAAATTTCAGACGCACCGACCTGCACATTTTCTGTTTCTGACTCAACTAGTCTTGATGAGCTAAGCAGACAAATATATGTTGGTATTCGTTTGCTCCCTAGGCAGTTCGATCTCACAATAAGGGCACGTTTAAACACGGCACCACCTAGCTCAGCAGAAAAATACCAGTTAATTAACATAAATCACGAAATGATATGGCATATGGTGCTTGGACATGCCACTCCGGTACTGAATTTTAAACTTCTTGAATTAGTGGTTGAGTCTGTACCAGTTATTAGTCAGACCAATTATGATCCGTACTCGGATAGTGTACCTGGAAGTAGCACAGACAGACCAGTGTCTGATTCACCCATAAATTGTGATAACCCCCCTGAAATACCGCTATCGGATGATTTACATAATTATTTTGATCAACTAAATAATGATACTGGCTCAGAAACAAACTCTGAGCAATCTGACCTGGTTGTCGGGGAAGATGACATGGCTGAAATTGAGGATGATATTCGGATTCAAGAGGTAATAAATGATATTAGGATTCAAAAACACGGAATAATGACAAATACCTCTATACTCGCCCGGTATATTTGGTGTTGTTCTTGAGGTTATACCAATAAAGGTGGCAAGGGTTGTTCGTTATACATTTTGCCCTACAACATACATTGGAAAAAAAAAAATAGCCTAAATTAAAATTATTCAAAGAAAATTACGTACAATAAAAATAGCCTAAATTACTTTAAAATAAATATATTATTCTACATTTATTAAAATAAATTTTATGAGTTAATATACTCTACATGCAAACTAAAATATTTTACAATTACTAAAATTACACTACAAAACCTAAATCAATCTACAATTTATTTAACAAACTAATAAATTCTACAATTACTAAAATTAAACTAAAATATCTAAATTACACTTAAAAAATCAATCTACAATTTATTTAACCAACTAATAAATTCTACATTACTAAAATTAAACTAAAATAACTAAATAACACTAAAATAATTAAATTAATCTACAATTGCTTATTTAAACTAAAAAAATTATACATTTCGGATTTTTATAAGGGTCAAGTTATTTCGTTCGTGGTCCCGAGCTTAAGGTAAGCCTCACTCAATTTTTTTTTCTCAATAGTCAATCATTCATTATTACTTAATCTAACTACGTATAATTGTATATTTTTTGAAGGAAAACAAAAAAAAGGTTCAGGTCTACAAATTTCGTTAAGTATGTAATTTAATTTTTTTTTTGGATAATATTATTGAACAAAAAAAGGTCTCCAGAAATAATAGTTCAAAAAAAAATATACCTCCGCGTTAGTTATATAATATTATTGTAATTTCCCTTATAATATTGTTAAAAAAAATATACCTCCGCGTGGTCTTAAGAAATAATAGTACTCTGTCATTTAATAATATTGTTCCAGTAGTATTTCGGATTTAAACCTCCGCTTATTAAAAAAAAAAAAATTTGATGGGGACTGAATATAAATCTCGGTCTTGAGTCTCAAATTTGATGGGGACTGAAAATAAAACTCGGTCTTGAGTGAGATCGAAAAAAAAATTCGGTTCTGAATCGGACCGTGGATTTTCTGTGGCGGGTCGGGAAAAACAGAAAATTTGGCTAGAGACCAAGTTTAATTTTCGGTCCTGAGAATTTTTTTTTATCGGATAGAATTTAATTTTCGGTTTTTATAGTTTTTCGAAATCTCAGTGTAATCATATTGGTTTCGTAACTTTGAATTTTTTATATATGGTTTATAAAAAAAATCTCTAAAAGGTACCATGTATGTTACCCTGATTTTTCTGACAGACGATACGAACTTAGGGCCTGTTCAGAGTTTATTGGGAATGGACATAGCACAGAAATTGAACTAAAAATTACTATTACTGTGGGAAACAAAATTTAGAGCTAAATTTTTTTTTTTTCGCGCGAACAGTAGAGCGGCCGAACACATCCTTAGTCAGACAATTTAAATTGTTTTCAACAATGTTCTAAATAACGGATCCGTATCCTCTTCATTACTGCAGCAGAGGATAGGTCTCACTTTATAGTTTGAGATTAAGGGGGAAATAGAGGGCAGTATTATTGGGCTTTGAGATTCGTGCCAAGCTAAAAAGAACGGTCCGGATCCACTAATTGTAAAAGATTCCCTTTTCAGGTAATGCACTAGATGTGAATTCGTAAATAGCGGTATGCGCTCATCGGACATACAGAGTACCATTAAGCAATTAATTGGAAATAATCAGTTATAATTAGAAATAATATGCCGATTAGTCGAAAAAAATCTATGACTGTTTGATTATCGTCAATAATTAATCGGCCGATTAATCATTCTAAATAGACGTTTTTATACAACAATGGTTTTAAGAGGCAAATTGCAATTTATAAAAAAAAAATCAACTAATTGCTACCAGCTTGTTTTTTCTAAGAATATTATTTGTCTTTTTCTAAAATTATGATTTGTAATTAGAATTAAATAAAATTAAAATATTTTTTAAAATTATGATCAGTAATTAGGATTAAAACTTAGAACATTGAAAATTAAAAGTCAAGGAATTAGAAATTATAGGTTAGAGGATTAGTTTTTATTTAGTACCCGGCTGACTAATTGATTTGAATCTGATTAACTATTTTCTTATCTTTCTTGACAAAAATCATAAATCCGCCCCTGATATGAAACATCAGTATTTACAATCCGTGAATATGAATAAAATTCATTGATTATAATTTTATATTATATTATTTCACCTTTATATACATATGAATTAATTTAATACGTAAAAATAAAAATATATAATATATAAATATCTACCAGATTTTGTATATTTTTGTACAGATTGTATTATCACAGAATTAATTATTTTCATTGTGCCAAGTAATTATACGTACTATGCATTAGTTCTATCAAAAAGTGTTACTTTATTTAGAAAGTTGATTTGTGTTAAATTATTTGACCTGTACATATCAACTAATTAAATTTGTAAAAATAAGATATCATTATTCATTAATACGTAATTTTTCTACTTAACTGTGTGAAAGTAAATTTACTAATTATACAGTAACTAGTAATTATATATACATTAATTTAATAAAAAAGAGTTGCGTTGGTTTCAATTATTTCTTACGGGACAAAGTTCGGGATACAATGCTGCGTTTCATTGTACCGAGTAAATTAATTTAGTTTAGACGAAGTTCGGAATATAAAGCTAGTTTCAACGATTATCACGGGAGTTGCGTTTCATGATTATTTTTACGTAGTTATTTATACCATAGTTTTCCCAAATTATGATCGTTAAGATTCTCAACAACAAAAAAAATTCTCACAAGACAAATAGAATTGCAAGATATTTTGGTCGTTGATCGTATTCTCCCCACGTCGAGCCTACGACATGTGTTTGATATTTTTGTTAATTAATGCTAGTAAAAAATGCAAAGTATATATATTATACATGCTGATCAAAATTTTCTATGTTCAAAGTAAAAAAAAATATTATTTAAAAAAATTATGCACATTATACACGATTTTACTGTTTCCAACCGTGTATAAATGTGCTCAACATTCATACACTGTTTTTAGTAAAAAAAAAATCGTATACAATTTAACCAAATCACACAAAGCTAAATTATATAAGTTATGAATTTTTGTAATGATAATACGAATAAAACAAATACTTTATATATAAAATTAAGTGTGAATTAAATATCTCTACTTTATTCAGAGTTGGAGTTAGACTTTCTGACTATTAGAATCAAACCGTAAATAGAAGTTAAGCATATAAAATTTTTATGTTAGAAATGGAGTCAATTTTTGCCTATAGCATTTTACTTTTAATATTACAAAAAATAAGAAATAAATATGAAAATTTAAAAATAAATGAGTTCAATTAACCTCTATTTTTTTTTTTTTAGAGTGGCTGCGCCCCTAACTCCGCCATTGCATCTCTAAATTTCAAAATGAACCATCCTACACAATTTTGATATATTGAAGATTTTTCTTAATGCATTTACTACGTACCTGTGAGTCCGATAGGCATCGTACAATCAGAGAATCGTGATTTGTGCCGAATCGAACAATTAAAACTGTTATCATTCGCTTATTTGAATCATGACTGTACTAAAGTCGAATTAATGATCTTTCCACACAATAATAATTACAACAACTGCTGTAAATTATGTCTCGGAAAATATTTCTCAAAAGAAAAGAAAACGAATCCAAAGATAACAGTACAATGTGAAGATATTGTGGTCGCCAAATAGGAGTGCGTATCCTCTGAGATATCTCAATTTTTGCGTGACCGACGTGTCCGGTGTCTATTCGGGGCAGCGTAGGGGGCAGTAATGTTTGAACTTTGAGATTCGTGCAGAATGTATTTGACCGAATGAGATATTCCAAAAAGTCATGCAAAGTTTGAGATATCTCAGTGTATGCGAATTCGCCAAATAGCATGCGTCGCACATGAAACCAAACTATATATTGCTAATTTAATTATCATATTAAAAAAGAGCACTCAGCCAAGTGGCTGTACGTGGGCCCCCACATTAAAAGGCAAGAAAAGCGTGCGATGAAATGCAACAGAACACAGAACACCAAAACCGCTCAACCCCTTAACCAGCTGACCCGTCACGTGGCACCACGTGAACGACGAAGCACTGATTAGCTCATCATTTAGCCCATATTTTGGATGTCTTAATGCTACACAATATTTCAACTCATGTACCGGGTCATATTCAAGAACCACAAAAAAAAAATGACAAACAACGTCTACCATTTAAGCGCTATTTAATGTGAGAGAAATGATACATTCATTATTGACTGTCAGTGATTTGCTACACGTTGCGGTCATTTGGTGCACGACACAAGTTGAAAGAAAATGTCAAGAAGATTCCAGAGGCACGTGTCGGGTAGCGAAACAGAGAGTAGTGAGGGGGAGACGAAGATAATTGAATGGAAATTAAGTAGGCCCAATTGCCCCAATGCCATCCAATGTCACGTGGCTGCTAATGGGCTGTTTGCCTTGAGGGGGGCTCACTGGCCTAAGTTCAGTGTATGGAGCACAAAACTGTTGCGATTCAGTAATTATAAGCCTCATCTCTTTCACGTGACTTCACGTTTCTCTATTTTGTCGTTTTTATCATCTCCATAGTCCATGGGAACGGGAGAGGGGGCTGTCCGATGGCCATCGGACTGAGTTGGCTTCGATGGCCATTTTCTACCGTCCGATCCATTTCAAGATCTGTGCGTATAACTTTAATATCCGTGCTGTTTGCTTTAATATCCGTACGCACAGATATTGAAGTGGATCGGACGATAGAAAATGGCCATCGAACCCAACTCAGTCCGATGGGCATCGGACAGCCTCCTCTCCCCATGGGAACCTGACTGGAGGAACTGAGGAAGGCATATTGGGGTCCTTGCTGAGGCCCTTTTCGGCGCGTTTAGTTTTTTTTAATGGATATGAACTTCTGTAATACAACTTGCAGAATTCTATGGACGTCAAAATATTTAAAGATGTGGAATGGAAGTTTATAAGAAGTTTCTTGAAATCGAAGTTTATAAGAAGGAACGTGATCAGAATTATTATAAGAGGTAAATAAAAAAATAGGACGACTAATGGGTTCTGGACTGCCGTGAATTATATAACCAATTTAGATTGTTAGCAGTCTAGAAATAGGCAACATTCCGATCATACTTTAGATTTATATTTGATTTTCAAAATTTAAAAATAGATAACTACATACTTCTAGTTCAATGAAATATGTATCTTCTCAGGTACCTTACTGAGTACAATTACCAACCATCAACACCCAACTGAGCAATTAGAATTTGATGCCAATTTACATAATTAAGGGATATGTTTTGAGATGCATAAAAAGTTAAATTGACTACTCATATCTAATTGTACTCAGTCAAGTATTGTATTGGATCTGAATTCAGTTCAATATGGTTCTGCCATTGTTCATGAAGAATTGATGAAATTTTTTCTTCAAATCGCACAAGGAAAACACATTGTTGCGATTTTTTCACAAAAATAATTTTTTTAAGACTCCGTAAGGAAGTGTTACATACTGCGCAATCAAATTAGAGCCACACTTATATATATACTTTAATTAGTTGTCTTAGGAAATTAATAGACAGTAAGCAATGAGTTGGCTAAAGCTAGAAGGAATGGCCAAGGAAAGATGAGAGTGATTTTTACAATTTTATATATGAGACATAAAAAAAATAGATTTAGTGTTCACACGAGTTCTTATTTAAACAAAATAAATTCAAAGTGATAAGAAGAGAGAGTTTTCATACTCAACAAATACAAGTGATATTTTTCAACATTTAATTTTTGCAAAGTCTGAATGATTTTAATATTTTTTTTTATCGGTTTTCCAAAATCAATTCCGAAATTTGTATTCATATTTTCAAGGAAAGAAAAAATTTCAAAGTTGCTCTCGCATATATATTTTTTAAAACTGTCCTAAGCTGGCCTGACCTTCAACTTTACTCAAAATTAAAAAAATTGAAAACCAATATGTATAGTTTCATAGAATGAAAGCTAACGAGTTGCGGAAGCCATTCATCCAGTAAAATTTAAGTACATTCATATTTTGTCTCAGTTTCTTTGTCATCAATAATAAAATTATAAACTTTTAATGGCAGAGTAAATTTGTAGTATACAATATTTTTTTTTCGAAAAATAGTGGAAAAATCCACCAATTTTTATTAAAGCCACAAATACTGTATGAAAATACCCGATGAAGGTACCTACAAAACAACATAGTATAAGTATTTGGAGAAACCAAGGACTTGCAAAATATCAATTAAAAAATTATCCAAATCAACGAATTTTTACGACCAATTGATGTCAATCAAATAAACAAGAATATCAAAATTTTGTGTGTGCAAACATTGATACAAATAAATAACATCAAACGATTTATTTTAATTAATTACTATTTAGTTTAAAAAACAATGCATGGTCGAGGCACAGTAACAAGGTTTTCAAATAATATATGTATTATTCCTTTTCAACACCTTTCTATAAAATATGAATTACAGGATTGCCACATACAATATGTCTGACACTTGAATTATTCATGAATCGACAAATAATATGTGATTTTTTTTTTATCATTTGTAGATTTCACAAGCATCTTTTTGTTTGTTTTCTATACAATATTAATATTTTTGTATTTTATTCGCACCATAGGAAAAAAAAACGAATAGTTCAGATCAAATAAATAATATTTCGTACTATATTCGAATTAAAAAATTTAAAGATCTTTTGAATTTGTTACAATATATACGAGGATTTAACAGGCTGATCCCTTCAATACTTGTTATAAGGATTTTTTTTTTAATTTAGAAATTATAACAAATTTATTTAATATAGGAGCCAAATTATTGAAAAAGTTTGAAATATAGCCTCCACCGGATTGGGGATCCGGTGGAGCTATTTTGGGTTTTCTTACACCGGATTGGCAATCCGGTGGAGCAAAAATATGCTCTGCCACACCGCTACACTCGTGATTGCACAGAAAAATGCCACACCCGTGGAGCAACTCTCACTTTTTTTTTTAACCTTTCAAATTACTCAATCAATTATCCAATTAAATGATTCAAAAGTCTCAGATCGTCAAAGAGAGTTAGAAATTCTTCAGATCTACGATTTTAACAAGGTAAAAATCCGATTTTTTTTTTTATAATTTTTAATTTTGACCGAATTAAATAAAATAACTCATTTAATTGAGTCTGTTTAGTATATTTAGTCTTTTTTGTGTAATTTAGTGTTGAATTAGCAATTGGCTTCAATTTTGTGTAATTGTAGTATTAATTTGTATAATTTAATATAATTTGTGTTATGTAGTATAATTATTTTAATTTGTGTAATAGAGTGTAATTTAGTATAATTTAGTATAAATTTGTGTAATTTGTGTTATGTAGTATAATTTAGTATAATTTGTGTAGTTTAGTATAATGTAGTATATATTTTTGTATTTTAGTGTTATGTAGTATAATTTGTGTAAAATTAGATAAATGTGAAGTTTATGATTATTTGGTATAATATAATATAAATTTGTGTATGGTTAAAATCGATTTTTTTAATAATATATAGTTCAATGGTATGGTATGTAATTAATTTAGGTCGGACTTACATATAGTTAAATTTTCTAACAGGGTGAATGGATAATCCGAATTATTCGGAGTTATTGAAATTACCACCACAGTATCACAGAGCATGGACAGTTCGTGATATGGTAATTTTTGTTAAATTTACTAATTATTGTTTGAAATAAAAATTATATGAAGTATTTGAAGGGGTTATAATGGTTTAATTATTTTTGACAGTCTAATGTAGCGGTGTGGCATTTTTCTATGCAGTCACAGGTGTAGCGGTGTGGCAGCGGTGTGGCAGAGCATATTTTTGCTCCACCGGATTGCCAATCCGGTGTAAGAAAGCCCAAAATAGCTCCACCGGATCCCCAATCCGGTGGAGACTACATTTCAAACTTTTTCAATAATTTGGCTCCTATATTAAATAAATTTGTTATAATTTCTAAATAAAAAAAAAAAATCTTGTGATAAGTACCATTTTTTAGGAAAGAAAGGGATCTAGCCTCTTTTTTAATCTTCTTATATATTTTTTTTTCAGTAAATACTACACTAGGAACCTTAATTTTTCAGAAGAAGATTATTATAATCACTTTAAAAGATGTGGTTCTCGTTTTACATACACTAAATTAACTTTAAAATCGAAGTTTTAATTAGATATTTGCTAGTGTATGTAGTAACCAGACAAATTCATAAAAAAAAAAAAAAAAATCATGCATGTACTGATTCAAAAATGGATATAAAAAAATGTCTTATATTATAGTTATTTCCAAAATCAAAATGAATATGCAATTAATCATTACAATCATAAATGGGGATTAGCTTTTTTATCTGTCTATTCTGATCTTCCAATGAGTGCAAACTTTTTTTTTTTCGAAAATAGTTAATTCTTAAATTAAGATAAAAATAAAAAAATTAGAAATAAAAAAATTCTTTCTCATATTTTATTTTGGAATAAAAAAAGAAAAGAAGGATTTTTTTTTATCGTAAGGATGATGTTAATTAACTTTATCAATCAATTAAGCATGCACACAAAAGAATTCTTTCTGTGCTTGTAATTAACTTTATGAAATAATCAAGCAAACAAAAGATTTCTTTGAGTGCTAGCTTGCAATTTAAAATGCTTCCATTGTTTTAGGGATACCAAATGGTGCACCTCCAAGTAGTCCTTGTTACCTGTATTATAAGGCAAATAGCCTAATACCTTCAACTACTTGTTCCCAATCATCATGGAATGGATAAGTACATGAGATATTTATATGAACAAAATAAATGGAAGAAAACACAAGATCCAAGTTTTAACATTTTTCCTTCTCATATTTAGGTTATAATTGCTTTCTTTTAATAGTGTTCGTGCCGGGGAAGTATCTCAAATGAACTTCACACAGAATGGTATTTGTTTTATTTAAATTAACTTTTTGTATAAAGTAATCGGAACATGTTATGTTAAAGCACTGAAATAGAATTAAATATCAAATTTTTTTTTTTACCAATGAAAATTCACCCACAATGGTTGTGAACTTGTGAACTCCATTTTTAATCGGGAGAGGGGGGTTTCCAATGTCCATCTGACCGGAATTTATTCGATGGATGGTTTTTACCGTCCGATTCACTTCAAAATATGTGCGCACGAATATTAAAGCAAACAACACGGATATTAAAGTGATTTGCACAGATTTTAAAGTGAATCGGACAGTAGAAACCATAAATCGAACAAATTCTTGTCCGATGGACATCGGACACCCCTTCTTCCTTTTTAGTCACGGATAATGCCTACAAATCCAATAATAAAATATTATGCATCATCAATTTATTAAAGAGGAGCGCATGCAGATATATTATTTCTTCTTTAATTTTTCACAACCTCAATTATATTTGCAATATTAGAAGTTTAATCCTCTTCTCTTCTTCATCTTTAAAAAAAAAAAAATTAACTTATTCTTTGTACTAGACAATGAACACCCGTTTGTGTTCTAGCAACAGGTCCAGGCATCAGTGAAAACGATAAGTCCTATTGGAAATTGGGACTGCAAGCAACAAATTAAGCATTATTTCTCCACCGGACTTAATACTATTTTTGACATTTTGTTTATGTTTCCCAATTGAAAATGACCACATTAAGAGAAGCTCC
This sequence comes from Carex cristatella, assembly GCA_024447775.1. Lineage (NCBI taxonomy): Eukaryota > Viridiplantae > Streptophyta > Magnoliopsida > Poales > Cyperaceae > Carex > Carex cristatella. The sequence continues at coordinate 4,134,531 of JAJHPF010000032.1, forward strand.
AGGTGTCACTATAGAGCTCATCGAATGCGCTTGATCAGTTAATGCTGACAAAACTGTTGCTTACAGTGGGAAGGCGATTGAAAATTTCTGAAAGGTACATGTGCCATCAGCAATCGAGTCATAGTTGTCACGTAAATTGGTCGTTAGCATTAATGCATTATCGGGATTGAACCTGACACGGACTGGGTAACAACACTTGGCGAATCATATATCAGAGCCAGTCTGCCAGTGTGCCGAATTGATTTAAATAATTAACAAAAAGTCAGAATATGGGCATCTCTGTTCGCACTAAGGAGAACAATTGGCAAATATCATCAGATTATTGATCATGATAGATAGGGACTTCACCTTTGGTAATTTGGCGAATTGTAGGTTAAGATATAGCGCCATTCTGGTAATTGCGGTAGGGGGATAACACCAGCGTCTGCTGAGCCTAAACCTTTTGCCAGAATATATAATGTATATTTGGATAGCAATAGGTGACGCATCTTAATGTAACTCAAATAATACTTAGTCATTTTATAATTTTAAAATTTTAAGTTACATAAATTGAAAACTAATTGAGTTTTCTTTTAAAACAAAAATACATAGTTGAGTCTCCTTCACAATATATAAAGTTTGTGATTGTTCTTTAGTTATTAGAATTTTACGTTGTGGTTGTGAAGATTTGAATTCAAACTTCACCTACCATACAGTAGAGATTTTTGCATTTTACATTTCAAAATAATAAAGAGCACTTTTCCTTGACTTGTAAAGAACACAAAGATTGTAAATTAAATAAAAGATATTGAGAGAGATCGAGCAAAGCTATGGTGCTATGGAAAGCGCATATAAGTAAGTACCGTGAATTAATATTTTTATATTCAAAATGTAAACAATCAATTTAAATTGTTCAACATAATCTTTCTGTGAAAATATATCTGTAGATCTAAATTTTTTATTTTACATTATTTTTTTTTACTATTCTTTAAATAGATAGAAAATTACTAGATGTAAAGTTTATAAACCATTTAAAAGGATTGATTATCTACCTATCTAAAAAATAAGTGAAAAAAATTATAAAAAAAATATAAAATTTAGTCAGCAAGTAATATTTTTATATACAAATCATTTTGAACAGTTCAGCTCAACTATTTGAGTTCATTGATTCGTTGTATGGACTAATCTCACTCGAGGAAGTTCAACACAAATTTTTGAAAAAAAAAACTAAGAATGTCACCTACATTTTAAACTGTCACTAGAGTGGAAAAAATAACACATTGGAGTTGGTTTCACTACGGAATGGTACGATTACGGTATGGCATGTGTGTCGGTTATGTGCTATGACTCATGTGTCTGTTTAAATATTAAAATTACACCAATGTTGATGTTTCTTAATTTTTATGTTGTTGTAATTGTAATTTGTAGTGACAATTTCCATTTTTATTTAGTAATTTTAATTTGTAGTGACAGTTTTGATTTTTATTTAATAATCTTAGTTCTAATTTTTACGTGGAAATAATTTGAATTTCAATATTCTTACTTCCCATTTCACAACATATTATTATAAAAAACAATTTTCAAATAAAATTTCACATAACTAAAACAAAACAAATAAAACATCTAAAAAAACAATTAATAGAAATAATTTCAAAAAATATTAGAATATAAAACATTCAAACTATATCAAATATGAAATTGTTTGAATAATTGATATGTAATAATAATAATAACTAAAAAACAAACAAATAAAATATAAATAAAACAAAAGGAAAAAATGTCGGCTACAAAAGTCCGAACTGAAAAATTATTTTTCAGATTTACGGATCCGGAAAATAATTTTTCGAAAATGTCACACCCCGAGACAACCCGCCACGTATTTCTATATAAGAAATATACCCATCACATACATTACTAATGATAATATAATAAAAGCCACATTTATTTCATAAGCAAAAGGTTCTAAAAATGACCATGACAAATAGGGCTAGTAAAACGACTAGTGTCATGCCTTTTCAACGTATCAATTATTTAAAATTGAAACTAAATTAATAAGTGGCATCTTATTCCTTTCAGAATCTTTCCACTTTAGCTCTTCCACAATCTTGCTCAGTACTTTCATCTTCATTACTTGAAACCTACATAAGAGTGTAACGGATAAGAGACTCGAATATTCTCTCAGTGCGGGATTTAGCAAACTCTTATCTCTTGATTCTAAAACAACTTTATTCATTCAACAATCACACTGCAATTTACATTATCCTACCATGCAATGACTACTATTCATACAAGTACATGTCATTTTAAAATCTTGTTATCACTGACAATTATTTTGTTTGTGATGCGTTATTCACTGACCATTCCTCACTCGGAGATGTGTTTTATCTCAAATCCGATTGCGACTAGCATTTCCGCATGCTAGTCCCGACGCAACTAGCAGTCCCCGTGTATTGGCCTTTCTAATATTAAACCCGACTGCGACTAACATTCCCCGCATATCGGTCCCGACCATGACTAGCAATCCACGTGTATTGGCATTTCCAATATCAAACCCGACTGCGACTAACATTCTTCGCATATCGGTCCCGCCCACGACTAGCACTCCCTGTGTATCGACCTTTTCAACATCAAATCCGACTACAACTAGCATTCTCTGCATATCAGTCCCGAGTCTCGACCACAATTAGCAGTCCCTGTATATCGACCTTTCCAACATCGAACTCTACTATAACTAGCAGTCCCGATCGCAACTAGCAGCCCCCCTTTTATTTGCCTTTTCATTAATTCATTCGACTCTTGTTCATTTGTTTTCTTATTTTAATATTATGCTCAATCGATACATTTCATTCAAGTCAAATGCTCCAAACGAATTAATCCTATTCTCCTTTTCCATTTTCATTTGAAGAACTAACAAAGGACAACCGGATATAGGCAAAATGAAAATGTCTGATAATATTAAATAAAATATTACTAAAGATAGGGTAATTAATTTTACAAAAGTTAAAAAAACTCGTACTTATTATTGCAGTAGATTTCTTGATTGTCTTCTACACAGTCTCAATCTTTAAACGTAGAATTTAAACATAAATATATATTTTAATTAACTATGTTTGAATTCAATTTTCATTTACTAAAAACCCTTAATGCTATATGTCGTTCATTCAGTTTATTAACTATGGCGAATTATCAATGACCTTGATTTTTCTATTTCAATTAAATCTCACATATTATGTTATATATTTCCTTTATTAAAGACTGACAAATTTATCTAGGGCCTTTAGTTTATAGCCCTATCGCTCAGCTTAAAACATTTTGATATCTAACCTCTATTTTTAGTATTATGAGGATGAAAAAATTAAACTAAAATAGAAATAAATGATTTTGCTTCGGTTACCTTGATTCTTATGATCACCGAAAGTTTTGACTAGATATAATAAAAAAAATATTCAATTAAGTTTAAAATCCTAATATAGTAAGTATCATTTAACATAGAATGAATTCGTATATACTATTTGCTGAAATTGGTTTTGAAAGTCTACAAGAATAGAAATGAGTAATTATAAATATTAAATATTAGTGTTTAGACAATTTCTATTTAGAGTTATCAAATACAAAAAAAACAAATATACATCATATTCCGATTTGGAAGTCAGATCTGGATTGCTTTTGATATAAAAAACAAAAACAAATTATATGATAAACTATATGAATGCAATTGAATGAAAAAAAAAAAATCAAGAGATTAGTTTCAGATTTTTTTATAACTAGCGGAATTATTATAAACTAAGGAAAATTTCAGATTATTATATAACTAAAGAAATTCTTACCGGTAGTCTAAATTTTCAGATTTTAATTAAAGAAATACTAATCATAAATTTCTACAATCTAAGAACAATAATTTATTGTAACCAATACATCTACTTATCATATTCTAATGAATGAAATTTATAGAATAATTATAAACAAAATATCATAGTTTATAGTACCTTAGTGTAGAAATTTCCAACATCGGCCAAAAAGAGGGATTCAATTTTATTTTGGCAAGACTATTATTTTTGTTTTTGGAATTTCTTTGGTTGGTACGGTTGTGAAGAAGGGAGAGAGAAAGATAGATACGGCAGAGGGGAATTAATTTTCAAATAAAAGATGAGAGTGGTTTTGAGTTTAGAAGGGGACGGTTATTTCAAGAGGTGCAATGAATAAGAGTGGCATAGGGTTTGTTTAATTGTTTAGTTATTTTGTGTTAGTTATTTGAATTCAAATTAGAAAGAATTACTATATAAAATATTATAATTTTATTTAACAAAATAATTAACTTATTATTTTTTACCGTAAAGAGGTCGGCAGAATCCGGAGAATTATTCTCCGTATTGTACAGATTCATAAATAATATGCAAATGGATGTAGATTGTTAAATTTAGATTTTTTTTAATATTAATAAAATTTCGGCCTTCTTTATTTACTAGATCAAACAAAAAGATATACCGAAAAAACAATTAAATAATTAAAAAGAGGAAGTTTATTAAAAGAAATAATTAATACTTCGCTTGGACTTTAGTTTAACTTGCGGTCACACCCGAGCGTAAGCTGGGGGGCCTGGGGCGGCTGATCGTCAAGTTGTAAATTTGTCTCTTTATTTACTTCTCTTATTCTCTGTCTATACTCTATAGTCATCACATCATCATTCATCGGTGATTCAGTGCAACAATGTGCCCGTCACACCGACTCACTATATAAATATCTACATATAAAGTTTCACTGAGAAATAAAGCCTATATCACCAAGCACAAAAACCCCACTGTTTGCTATCCTCCCACTCAACTGCTCATCCTAGCTGCCCCTTTTTTATCACGTGACTTGCACGCCTTATTCTTCCCTTCTTCCCCAGCTCCGTCTCTCTCAAGCACCCAAAACGGCCATAAGAAAGGTTCCGATCTAATCCATTCCCATTACCTAAGCTACTTCCTCTCTCTGATAATTATTGCCAATTTTTCTGTTCTATTCTCCATCGTTAGGTATTTAATTTTCTTTCTTGCTTATTTACTCTTTTCACAAATCACTCGATCTAACTAGTTTCCCTTTTTTTCTAAATCAGATCTATCCGATATCATATTACCAAATTAATCGTCGATTGCGCTGTTCTAGCAACCGAGATGGGTATAATTTACATGCCATCACCTTCAGACGATGTGCTCACTTTAATCCTTGTTAACACCGCTCTCACCGTCTCCCTCTTGAAGCAAATCATCTCATCAGTTCTCTCCTATTTTGGTTGGACCCGGCCCAGTGAACCAGAAGACTCCGTTCTGACCCTTACCGACCTGTTTCGTGCCCGGTTTACACCAGTTCAGTTTGGGTCGGCCACTTGCCGGAGCAGGATAGAGCGCCATGTGGACTGCCGGGTGTGTCTGAATCGATTCAGGCCCGAGTCAGTGGTGAACCGGCTTCCTTGTGGCCATGTGTTTCACAAAGGTTGCCTTGAGACATGGCTGGATTACCAGCATGCTACATGTCCCTTATGCCGGTCCCAGCTGGTCAGCGGTGGTGGTGAGCGTCATCCTGGTATTTGGTTTTGAGGTTAATTTAGGTTGGAAATCACTCGGAGGCGAGTGTGCTTTGTGCTAGAACTCTAGAAGGAAATCTTTAGTAACCACCGGCCTATCTCTGTCTCTTTTTTCCTCTTCTGTTGTGTAAATATATGTAATATTGTGATAGCTAGAGTGATGCTGTGACGCCTTGGTGCACCAGCTTAGAGCAGGGATTGTTTGTTCTTACTGTGGCCGATGTGAGTTTTTTTTTTTTTTTTTTTTTGTAATGAATTAGACTTATCATGTCGTTCTAAACTTCTAAATTGCGCCTCCTGCTCAAACCTTTTCTTTCAGTATAATGTTTCCCCACTATTTCGGATGAGAATTTTATCCTGGTTGGGTTGGGTATATTCTCTATTTTACATTCTCTTCTCCATTCTCATAATATAACCGCCTTCATCAGGCATCAGCTTATCAGACAACTGGTATTTTGTTCAAGTCCGGAAAGAGGAATTCAAATTTACTGAAATTGAAGAAACTTACAGTGGATAAATGGTAGATGCTAATTGGTAATGTTTTATTTGCGGTTCTCATAATTATTCATTATGTTTTCTTAGGAGCTAGTTATTCTAATCATAGTTTGGTGCCAACTATTAGTTATCTTTTCATGTATGCCTGTCGAATTTAATGATTAAGCTTTGCAATTTTATCTCAAAGGACGGGGAAATTATTTTAAGACCAAAACACATGCAGCCAATAAATTAAATGTACTTGAACCTGCTTTAGATACATGTAAAATCACTTTGAGGCTTCTTTTAATTATTTTTTTTCCGACAGAAAGATCACTCTGAGATATCATAGCTCTAAAATATAGCCATTCATTCTTTGACTTGTGTATTAGTTATTAATAACATGTATCTACGAATTTTTCCTTTCTATTATTAAATAAGGTAATGAATATTATAATCTCTGGATTACGGATTCCAAGTTTAAAAAAAGAATACTTTTAATCCTAGTAGGCGGGTGCAGGCGCTAAAATCTTATTCTTAAATATTATTTTAATGATATTAATGCAAGTTTTAAGGACGTAAGGTCGTTAGGATCTTTCTGTTGGATACTTTAGTATCGTCAAGTGCTTGGCATCTCTAGAACATGATTACTTTAGGATAGATATAAAGTGGATGAGAGAGAATCGGCCGACAGCATCAGATGCAGTCACAGCTCAAGAGAATTGTAATTAGGACTCAATTGTAAATTCTGTTAGAGATACTGTTAGAGCTTTAGACACAGTATCAAGAATTGTAAAGATTATATACTGCCCTATAAGGAACTGTACTTGTATTCATTAATTAAAAAAGTAATACAATGAACTTTTGATCATCTCTCTTTCCTCTCTACTTCTCTACTTACCTGTTTCATAGTGCAAAGGGTCGCAATTAGCCAATTACGAGTCCTGATAAATCTCAGATGAGGTTTCATGTGGATCAAATGGGCTAATTTGGGCTAATTCAGTCCGCTACGAGGTACCACATATCACTGCTCCTGGGGCCGAGGCATAGCAGAGTCGCAGTTGAGCACGTGTGGTGAGGCAATTGGATATCTGCTCAGATCTTTCCAAAAGGAATCTCGACTCTTCATTCGTATTGATATTTGATATACGTACGGCTATTAATGGATTGTCCAAAAGGAAAATTCGATAAGTCCATACCCGTTTAAATGGACTCGTATGTGGGTTGGAGCTTGTACCTGATACTGATAAGTGATAACTTGTTCAATCGACATTGAGATTTTGAGAAAAATAATTTAATTTATTTATTGAATGATCATTTAAATTTTATTGGATATGAATTCGTTATGACTCCGATAAAATAATATTAATATTAATTTTCCTCTTACTTTGTAATAGAAAGATATACAGCTTTGGTTGAGATCTTTTAATGAATAACTTCTGGTCTTTTAAAATATGGATATCTTATTTATCTAATTACATTTGTAGAATTGTAGTAGTAAATTTTCGTGACTATAATCTAATTACATTTCTATATTTTTAGGGCATATCACCATTAATTACTTCTATTCTATCTATCTTTGAAAAAAATAATTTATTTCCTTGGTTAGGGGCTTCGTATATGTGACCATAATAATAAGGCCGTATTTGAAAATTTTATATTTTGAGAATCTTAAAAAATAAAGGTAAATTTAAAATCCAACATTACAGGTATGATACGTGTTATCTTCATTTCTATAATAAGTACATAGATGTCTTGATCTGTCAACAACTGTGATTTAAAGATGAAATTTCAGATTGAATATCAACCCTCCAATTAAATAATGTCTTTTACTAATTTTATGCATCTTTTCGATGTTTTTTAAGTGTAAAAGTCCGAATTTAGTTAGACACGTACTTGCCATATACAGATTGTATTTTCTGATTGGTCAATGTTTCTTTCTATTTTTTGAATGTCATTTAAGGAACTTTTAAATGATTAATTGATTGATTATGTCACTTAAGATATTTACATATAGATGTCATTTAATATATAATTTAAGTAATATTATTTATTATTAATCTATTTTTTTTTTTATGAAAATATGTCATTTTGTATGATTTTGATTAAAAGATGAAATTTCTGAATGAATATCAGCCCTCTGATCAAATATTATGATTCTATGCATCTTTTTTATATTTTTTTTTTGCGTGTTAAACTCTAAATTTATTTAGACACACATTTGTCACATGCAAATTGTATCATCTTTCTGATTGGTCATGATTTCTTTCTATTTTTAAAAATAATTTAAGAAACTTTTGAGTTGATTAATAATTGATTGACCATTCTTCATATTTTTTTTATAATGTTATTTGTTTGAGATTTTTTTTATAAAAACTATTTTTAAATGACATATATATATATATATATACATACATACATATATATCTGTCATTTAATATGATTTAATGAATGAATTTACGTATAGATGTCATTTAATATATTATTTAAGAAATGTTATTTATCATTTAGTATAATTTTATTATGAAAATATGTCATTTTATATGAGATTTTATTATTATCTTATAATATGTCCCCGTTTTAACGAACTGGCACGATACAAGTTATAGTTATTCTATATGCATTTATTACTCTAATTGCTACAAATTTCATTGCTAAATTATAATTTGCTAGGTGGTTAAATTGCAGTAAAAGAGAGAAGCGGAGAGAATTGTCGGTGAATTAAAACAAAATCTGATGGCAGCATAATTGTGTCATCTACATCCCTCTTTAAATGTATCGGTTGGCTTGTTAAAAAAAAAATGAATTGTGTGCATACGGTAAAATATGACATAGAAATATTTTGAGTTTTAGAGAAATATTTGTGACATTATTAATAAATTTTATGAATAACTAAAATGTAGTTTGTATACGTACTTTATGTGATTTACAAATATTTATTGTTTGCTTTTTAATAATTACAGTTGATCGATTCACTGATCAATTGGAGGATTCGTAATGATTGGTTCCCTGAGCATGCCATACCAATTGAGAGATAAATCTGCTGTTATTCCAATGGAGTAACAGGACATTTTTTCTATACATAAATTTTATGAAGAAATTTTCATTTGCACAATAGGATCGGAATAATATGTTCCTGTTATTCCATTATTAAAATAACAGTAGATTTATTTCTTAGCAATTGTACCTCAGTAGCTGTGGTACGATCGAGGTAATTGTTTTGAAATAATTTTTTTTAAAAAATTTGACAGAGATTACCAACACTATATTAATAAATATATTTAATACATCCTTATCTAAAAATTATTACATCAATATAAATAAAAGTTTAAAGCCATCTCAATCATCCACGAACGCATATTCTCGACATTAACTCAAAAAAGAATCTTTTGAGTTAATGAATCTCAACCGTTTGATTTTAAACGGAGCCAATTCGGCTCCTGCCTATGACATAGGAACTTTTCAATATTAGTGCGGATCTAGTTTGCACAAAATTTTGAAACAAATCGGACGGTTGAGATTTATTAACTCAAAAGATTCCCTTTTTGAGTTACTGCAGAGGATATGCGTTCAATCACCCACCACTGCCCACATAGCTCTATTCTTCTTGCCACAAAATTATAACTATAATCTTGCATTCTCAATTTCTCAGTTTGCAACCAGCCACTCTGGTATTCTTTTGTCCCGAAAAATCACCTCATTACGTTGACGCCATAATGACCACAGAACTGAGCTGAACCAAGAATTATTGAAATATTTAAGGTAAGATTATTGCTGAATAGTAATCAAGTCTATAGCGGAGGGAGATAATCTCAAAAATTTAGCCCATAATTATTTTTTGTTTGGTTTAGAAGACAAATTACAGGGGTACGTGATCCTTACCTAGAATTAAGACAGAGTCAAAGCATGTCTTAGATCTTTTGTTTATGTATAAGGTTTCATTCTTATCCTCTCAGTAAGATATTTTGTTTGGAATAGGATAATCAAGATATTATGGATACAAAGTCACGAAACATAAATCGTTTTGAATTGGATTGAACTATTATCCAATTTATACGAAGTATATAGGACCCATGGATAGCGAAGGAAGCAAGATTCCAATCATAATTAGATCTTCGATTTCTTATTATATTTTTTTTTCTTTGCAAGCAAAATAGTTTCGTGAATTATATTTTATCTGGCTGCCCACGTTTCCTTTTAAATGTTCTCGAATTTGAAATTTTATATAAATATATAGCCATTGTTTTCTTTTAACAAAGCTGTGAAGTCATGAGAAAAGTTCGAACTCTCGTTTTTTGAATGATTACAGTTTTAGAACTTCTTTTTTTAATCAACTGTGTTACCGCCTTATCTCAATTTATACAGTCAGTGTTATTAAATATTTTTGTTAAGTCATTTTTTTTCTCTATAAAATGTGATATCCAGTGGAACCAAATTATTAGTCGATAATGACCTAATTTTCTAAATGCTTTATTTGAAACCTCTGTAGCGATTGTTGTTGCGACAATATAAATAGTCTATCGATCACGCCAAATTATATAGCATAAATCACTATTTTTTATCTGAAAAATGACCAAAAGCGAATACGAAGTAGCTATATTTCTGATTTATTTACTGCAAACGTGTTTTTGAGTGATTTCAACATGTTTTGGAGAAAGTTGCGAATTTAGCCCAAAAAAAGAGCAAAAATGTCATATTTAGACAATTACCAGATAATTGCCAAAATAAGACATCACATGGAGCATGCAACACTTCTTGCGAAGTACACAACATGCGAAATGACGAAATTACAAGAAAATTCGCAAAGTCGGAAAGACCATGCGGCATCCTTCATGCCGTACGCGGCATAGTCCAGAGGTTGCACAGGCTAATAGGTCAGGCCTTCTAGAAGATCCTCTTTTCTGATAGGCTGCCCCATTTTTAGACAATTCCGAATAAGATCATGGGTGGACTCCATGCTCCCCTCCCCCATGTTCTCTACTACTTGCACTATAAATACCCCTGCCCCGCCCTATTTTTAGACAATTTCGAATAAGATCATGAGTGGACTCCATGCCCCCCTCCCCCATGTTCTCTACTACTTCTACTAGTGATTTAGGAAGACTATAAATACCCCTTTTGTAATAGGATTTAGTACGTGTATTCAATTGTGATTAAGTCCATAATTATAGCTAGCAATCATTATTGCTAAGTTACCTTGGAGAGTTACATAGAAAGAGAGGGATAACAATTAAAAGCCAAGCAAGAAGAAGTCATCTAAGAATACCAAAAGTTTTTTTCATCTTCAATTTGATTGTAATTTATGTTCTTTTTATTTATTTCTTTTATTGTCATAGCCATGAGAAGCTAAACTTCGCATCTCTAAGTTGAGGGTTGTACTTGAATTCTTAATTATATTTTAATACATGTTTATGTTTTGGTTTGAGTTATGATTTGAATTTTTTTTACACTTTAATATTGATCAGGATTATTTGTTGTAGTCTTTTTAATAAATCAAATTATATAGTATTCTATCTAATTTAAAAAAAACAAAAAAAATATTTCCAATATTTTAATAAAAAAATAAATTATAAATTTTTCCAAAAAAAAGAAAAAGTTAAGAAACTGTCTAATAATTAAGTGGTTCCTATTAAAAATTAAAAACTGTCTAATTATTAGACGGTTTGAATAGATTTAATAAAATTTAATTTTAATAGTTATAATTGAAAATTTCTATTTAATGTTGAATATAAATAAAAATGAATGGCAGAAATTTTCTACTCATGTGAAAAGCAGGCACAGAGTCATCCGATTCCAGCTTCTTCTACTTTTTAATTAGAAGAGCAGGATGTGCTCTTTTAAATCTATCTAATCGTCCATCTGTGTTAAAATTCTCGCATAACAAATTTTCACCCGGCATTTTTTTCCATAACTAAAAAAATAAATAATATAATATTAATAACCAAATTTTAAAATTTATTTTATCCATAACCAGACCGCCCAAATGTGGGGCGGTCCAATGTCCAGGCCAAACCGCCCCCCCGTGGGGCGGTCTGCATTTTTTATTTTTTTATTTTTTTTATTTTTAGGATTTGAATTTTCAATCTAAATAATGAATGTATTTTGTTTGAAATTATAGATATGAAATAAATGGGTAAATTGACTAATCTAGGCCGTCGGCAAAATGATTTTCATGCATAATTGACTTCTCAGAAATAATTTTCTCCGGACTGAACTGAACGGTGCTTTGAAAACTCAGAAATAATTTTAATGCGATGATGGATACATAACAATATATGCCCAAGTCCGCAATTTCTAAGTAAAATGGTTCACAACATAAGTTAATTAAATAACTTACAAATATAAATACAATATTTATTGAATTAACTCTTCCTGCGTCCGAACAGACCAAGTCTACTTCTTAGGGTTCTGGAAGTGGATGACGGCGCGACACTAGCAGTTGTAGAGCCCTGACTACTCCCTGAGTGGCTTCCCTGCCTGGGTCGCCTGCTTCCAGAAGGTCCCGCATCGGCAACCACTCTAGCATTCTCTCTTTCGTTGGCTTCGTTTATTGCCTCTGCAATGCATTTCATTGAACATTAAGTATCAATATTTAAATTTAATTTCAAATCATTTTTAAGTTGTGTACGATCATCTACATACCTCTAATCTGCCTCTCAGTAGTCGAACGGTGAGCCTCATGTCCCACTCGTCGACCTTGCATCCTGTCCATTTCCATTACGCGCCGCTTGTGTTTCCTCCTCCCCTTCCTGATCCATTTCTTATCAGGAACCACCGTAGGTCCAAGGTAGTATGGCCACTGGTATTGGTTGGGGTAGCTGTGAAATGATGCTCCCCAGGTGTTCGAAGGCAATCAGTACGGTAATAGTTGTCAACAAAGACGTCTTCAAGGAAATTCCGTTTTCGACAAACCGCCATAACATGAGAACACGGAATGCGAACTAACTGGGGGCCTTGACACTCGCACGTTACTTGATTGTTCGCGCCTAAAACGACTCTGTACTTGCATGCGCGTTCATGAGTTTATATAATGCCACTTTGTCCCACCACCGGTGGAATGATCTCACTTGGAACCTGCACTTCATATTCCGTACCTGTGCTGCCATATGCTACAACGTGCATGAGAACCTTTTTCTCTGTGTTTTCTTAATTTCTCCTCTACTCTATCTCGAGAACGGTTGGTCCCTACTCGCTAATACAGTGGCTTTAGCATGCCTCTCAACAAACCAAGCATTTAACTTGTAAAATGTATCCTCCACCAGTGAAACCACGGGTAACATACGGCTCTGTTTGAAGACATTGTTTAACGACTTTGACCCATTAGTGGTCATAATTCCCCATCTCCAACCTCCATCACATAATTGAAATATCTTCTCATATGCTGACGGCTCCATCGGATCGCGCGGACGTCTCTTGCCCGCCTTCGCTAAGTAGGCATTTGCCTCTGGAAATGTCTACAAAAAATAGAAATATACCTCAGTGATACAAGTCGTGCAAATGTAAAAAACAAAAAATAATGCATACATACTCTGGCAAAATCTCTGAACATCTCTTCCATTCGTCGTGGTTTTTTCCTCTTGCAGCCAATTTTGAACCTGTCAGCAACCCATTCTCCGCCGCCGGTATTTTTGCACAAGTTCTCTGAAATGTGCTTGCATGCGCACTGTGTGCAATGACTCTCCCGTATTCGTATTCCACCCATAGTTGAGGCTATCAAATACATGCTTGATGCCCTTGTCTTTGCTTCGATATCACGCAGACGAACCTGTTCCCTATCACCTCTCTTCTCAGGAATGACATGAAAAAACCCCAATTTGGACCATCCTCCTGTTGAACAATGGCAAAAGCTATGGGTAGCAGCTGGTTTTCAGCATCATATGCACATGCTATAAGCGAGCCCCACCATACCAATGGGACATGAAGCATGCATCGATGCCGATCACGGGTCTAACATATTGAAATGCTTCAATACATGGACCGAAAGCCCATGCTATGCCCTTGAATTGTACCTCACCGGGTGTATCGGTTGGTACATGCCCTTTGCTCGAACCCGGTTCCCGGATTTGTACTTGTTATGGCCATCGGCAATGGTGCGAGGAGATTGTACGACCCCCTTCCGGGTTCCGAAGCATCCGCATACCGCAAGTTCCCGACCCCTCCACAACCTATTGTAATGTGGGACTACATGTTCACGGACTCGTCTCACCGCACGAGCAACCTCCTTAATGCTCATCGCGAGGGTCCTCCTTAATGTCCGTCATAATTACATCGGCAATAAGTGCCTTTGTCGCCGCACTATGATCTCGATCTTCTTGACGCACTCTTGCAAGTGTGTGGTCCTTCGACCTTCTTAATTATCCATGCCTCTCCCTTGCCTTTAGGCGCGGCAGACATTTTCCATTTGCACTTTGTATCCTTGCAAATTACAACATACCGGTTCCTCTCCCGCCCGGCCACCGTAAACTCCCAATTACCCTTCAAATGGAACCGCCGAACTTTGGTCGACGGTTCTTCTATGTTGGTGTAAAGTCGGCTCGGGCTAACTCTCTTCGTTGTATACAACGCGTCTCCCAAAAAAAGAAATGTCTGCTTCTTCCAAAAAAGTAGTGTCATTGAATGTCCTTACCGGGTGCTTGTCTCCTCGTCCCCTGATCGGAAATCTGTCTTCAATTGGAGGAGGCATAATCTCCTCATCGTCGCCCTCTGATAATCTGTCAGAACCCCAATCACCAGTATCAATTTCCTTTGTCGGTATCTCATCAATATCATCAAAATCAATGCCTCTATCATTTCGATCGACTGTGGACTGTCTTCTAGGTTCTAGGGGGCTGTAGTTAGGTAATGGATCAGGTACTGATTGGTATCCAACCCGACCAACACATGACCGTCTTCTAGTTTCGGCCGGGGTGCAACACTATACTCGGTACTTGCAAATATCTATCTCGTCTCATAGGCTCGCGAGGGGGTGAGTTCACATCCTGGTTGTGATCATAATCCAGGTTGTGATCATAATCAAGGTTGTTTTGGGTAGAAGGTCCACCCCCAGTATCCAGGTTGTTCTGGGTATAAAGTCCAGCCCCAGTATCCAGGTTGTTCTGGGTAGAAGGTTCTCTCGGGACACCAACTGGTTGAATCGAAACTTTTTTGCAAAATAGGTCCATTACGGGATTAAATTGGACTCAAAAAATCCGTACATAGCTTTCCATATATCCTGCTCTTCTATAGGATATTTTATATAGTAAGGTTTGGCATCGGGGGGTTGATTGTTAATTCGGGTACTGATTTGTACGGTAAATTGCACACGGTCCCAACCGGTTTGTTGCATCATTATTTCCTTTACTTCATAAATTGAAGTATTGCCATTCACCTGGAAGCCGTAAGTCGCATCTTTCGAGTATTGGCATCCGAACTCTCCTTTCGTGATTTTTCCACCCAAGTACAATGCAATGAACATTTTTGAGTTTTTTTTTTTCTGACATTAGAAAACAAATTTGTCGTTCAATATTAGTTATTTTGTTTATTTATGAAATTTTTAACATTTTAAAAAAAAAATTAAAAAAACCTCGGTCACTGTTGAGCGCACTGTTGATCGCAATTGCCTCAGAATCGTCTAAAAAATCGCCTCGCAGCACTGTTTGAGAGCAGAAGTCAGTTTGGAAGAAGAGTGAGTGGATTATTGTGACTCTGGAGAGAGAAAATAATCATTTTATACACAAAATACAAAAAAAAATATATATTCAGACCGCCCCACCGGGGGGCGGTTTGGGCTGTACAGTGGACCGCCCCACATTTGGGCGGTCTGGTTATGGATAAAATAAATTTTAAAATTTGGTTATTAATATTATATTATTTATTTTTTTGGTTATGGAAAAAAATGCCGGAATTTTCACGGTTAAATTTGAAAATACAGGTCTGTTCTCCTATTTGTGCAGCGGAGTCGGATCCACCTTTACACCTGTCACTCTGTCTAAGCCTCTCAGGTCATCAATCAATCAACACTTGGCATCTATTGGTTGGACCGTCATACACTAGATGTGACGGATCCATTTCCTCCTTTAACACGGGGACTTGAGAGTATGACACGTGTTACCAAAACTAATTCATTTACTAATTAAGCTAACTGTTATAAGTTTGTATTTAATAATGTTGTAAAATACGGTTTTGTTCGTGTATGCGGAAGGTCACTGTATACTGTATATGCGGTATGCGGCTGAATATGTGGATTTTAATGTGAACTTATATATGCGGATTTGAATCTATATATATTTATTTTCACTTAAAACATACAATATATTTCTGTTAAAAAAACTTGTGTCACATGTCAAAGGAAGAATTACATCGAATTCCAGTATATTAAAATAATTCAATGAATTGGGTCTGAGCAGGGACATTGGTCCTAAAGTAACCCTCTAAATTGACCAGATGCAAATAATTTTTCCTAAACCAGATGCAAACAATTAATTAATTGACAATTAGTGATAGAATCACATGATGCCAGATGTAAATAATTGAATGATTAAAAAACAATATACCTCTTTAAATTGGAAATATGTGATTTTCATGCGAAACCGCATATATGAGACTGCATGAAGATTTTTATGTGAAATCGAACTGCATAAGCATATACGGCCGCATATGCAGCCGCATGAACTGCATTTTAAAACACTGGTATTTAACCCAGAGCAGCTTGGGTCGGATGGCCATCAGATTCAAAGTGGTTCCAATGGGTTCTCTCACCGTTAGATCTACTTTAGAATTCGTGTCTGCAATTTCGTGTCTGTTTTAAAATCCATGCGCACGAATTCTAAAGCAGATCCGACGGTGATCAAATCCGTTGGAACCATTTGGATCTGATGGCCATCGGACCCAACCTGTTTCCGTAGGGGATATAATTCAAAACTGTTATTTTTGCATAGTTCGTTCTCCATTTGCTTTTTCCTTCGAGAATTGGGATCAGTTGTTATTTTGCATAGAAATTTGAAAATTTTAATTTTTCAACAGAAATCAAAAGAAAGAAGAATGTCAGCTGAGAAATACAATATCGCCAAGATAATATCAACTTTATGCATTACCGCATTTCTATTTCATTTCTGGTTTTGTCATGGATAGTATTTCTTGTAACTTTTGAAACCGCAAAGTCGCCTCCGAACTAGTAATGCTTTAAATAATTGATCATTTCCCTAAGTTTTTACAAGTAGGGTTTAAATCTCTATTAATGGACAATTACTAAAGCGTACTGAAATTTGTTTGTGGAGGGTAATTTACTGACAAAATTTGCTTCGGATTTCCTCACTATTGTTACAATTTTACCATATGGATCTTATACATATTAAACTTTTATAAAATATATTTACGAGCAGAGTTCAAATACCTTATGTTTTTCATGCCTTACATTCTTATTTTCAATTTTAAAATTCAAGCAGTCAATCCAACAGCTCAACATGATTTTCATATTAAAAAAGTACTTGTAGACCAATTCTATATTTTTAAATTTAATTAATATTTTTGTATATATATACAAAAAATACTATTTTTTTCATAACATTCTTAACCATTCGTTTTATATCTATCTAAACAAATAATAAAAAAAAAATTCAAAAATTATAAAATTCCATCTTCAAACACATGTTAATATGGATATCAGATTAAACCGTTTTGAATCAACTAATTAAACTGAAAATAAAATAAAAATGTGAAATAAGATTGAAAATAAAAATGTGAGACAATATTGAGTCACGGAAGACAAAGAGTTTACGAAAGAGGTGGCGTAGTATAACAAGGTAAATAGACAAGTTTCTACGAAATTTCTCCGAAGAGTTGTCAGCATGCCTCTTTATTATCTGTGTACTTTATTTACCAGTGGCGTCTTTATAAAAAATTTCTTTTACCTTGGTCTATTATATCTTGAAAAGCATTTCTATCATAATTTAATAATTTATTCAACAATTGAAAAAATACCTCGAACGGAGATTTCATTTTCGTAAAAATGACGATTGATTAATCAAAATTCATTATTCTAATGTTCTCTAAATATTAATACAATGCGCTTTTGCCTTTAAAAAAAAATATATATATATATATATTCATTTATTCTAATACAAATAATGAAAGATGATACAATTTATATAACCAAATGAGAGGGTTTCAATATAATTAATAAAGAGAAGATATATGAATGGTTTGTACATTTTAAACTAATGAAACAGAAACTTTGAGGGGACATTGATGGTTAAGATTAGACGACTGTGATTTCTTTCTTTAAAGAGATCACTGCGATTTCTTTCAAAAAGGAAAAAAAAATAGGGACGGCTGTGATTGCTCAAATCAGAAACTTTGAGGGGGTGTCTTTGCCTCTTCCTTTGGTTGCAGCGTTCCGCTTCCAGATTAACCAAGCCTATTACTTGGTGCTGCAAGCTCCTTTTCGATATGACCAAAAGTTTTTTGGATCAGTTTCGTTGCATTAGAAATTACATTCTTTGTGACTCGCTTCTGGTGTTTGGTGCTCTTTTGCCATGCAACGCCGAGAGATACTTGTACGTTGCACGCCTTCTGTTTTGGAGACAGGTCTTCAATTTGGTACCTTGTATGAATCTGTTCATGCAAAATTAAAAAGGTCAGCTGATCACCTACCAAAATTACAGGACTAACACTAATGATATATTCTATGACACCCAATTAAAAAATCCAGTACTATAAATGCACATGTTCCTGTCAATCCATACCAAGTTCGCTTTGGTACCCTTAATATTCCCTTGTTTTTTTTTTCTTAAATTTGTTGGGGACATTCTTTTACTTTTCAATGTGTTGCAGTTCGTTATCTTCTTATTCTACCAAGGTTTTTCTTATCACCATGGACATTTTAAGAACACCAATGTATTGTATATATTTCAAAGGCAAGTGTATACAAACATACATACATTATAGTAATCACCAAGCAGGACCCCTTGGAGCTCCATCACCTCATCAATGATCCATCCCTTTTTACCATCCCCAAGAGGGATCTTCTGCTGAGTGCTGCTTGCGGCCCCGCCGCATGCTGACAAACTCTTTCCACATTTGTAGTGTGTCTGCCGCTGATATGTGTCTGACCGTACCGATTCCCATTCGGTGGGTGTGTACTCAATGCACCCCACTGCCTCCATCACTCTCAGCTCAAGTGGACCCCCGTCAAATGCCTCCATCAGTGAGTTTATCTAGTAATAAACAGAAGAACAATGTGCACGGGTGAGTAATCCAATAGACGATTAATAACAAGGACAGAACACCACACTATTATTCCTTATGCTACTGTTTTACGAGCAAAATTGACTAGTATAATTGAAATGCATGCCATTTTGATTTTTCAATGGAATTCTTTAATTGCAAAGAAGCCGTGCATCGTTCAACTTCCACCAAAATTTATCAAAGCAAACAATACAGTCTAATTAATCTCAATAGGGCTCTGGGGGCCAGACCTCCACATTTCTTCTTCAAAAAAAAAAAGAAATCTCAATTGGGCATCTACCAGGTTTAGTACCAGTTACTCCTATATAAGCAATATCTTTACAGATTATACTCGGTATCAAGTTTTTTTCAGTTCAAATCTTTAGTGTAGGAAGTAGAATAATGCTGGTTCTTTCTGTACCAGTACTGCTGCCCGTGTACTGTTCTTACTGTACTGGTACAGCACTGGTACACTAAACTTACAATTATGTTAATCTACCGAGAAAAATACACAACCTGATCCTTACAAGTATAAACAAGGAAAATTTTAAAAGAAGAACAAAAAAAAGGAGAAAAGAAAATACTTACATCAAATTGAAGGACCGAAGAAAAAATTTCTGTTTTTTTGGCATCCTCTAAACCTAAAAATTGACCACTATCCTCATGGTTGAGGTTTCTGTCTCCAGATTCTTCTGCTGCTATCTGTAGTTTCTGTTCTGGTGTGAATGACCTTGCCTTCCATAGTGCCACTATTGTCCTGAATTCAACCAAACAATGGGATAATAGTTATTCTATTTTAGTGATTTCCAAAGTACTGTGCTGGTTATGTACCAACTGAACTGGTAGTGAACCACTCGTTTCTTCGTTTTAATACCTTGTTATTAATACTTAGAATTGTTTCTCTAATTTAGGTTTTATTTTCTTGTATTAGTATTTGAGGCTTATATTTGTTTATTACTTGTTTGAATATCTGTAATTTATTTTACCAGTGCACTTCCAAAAAATCGTATACAAGCATAGCCATTTTAATTCTTCTTTTATTTCTATGAAATTGTGTCTGGTATCATTTATGCAACATGCAATATAGTTGGGTTCGTATTACATTCCAATTCATTAATGCTTAAAATGCGGCTCACTACTAATGTAACGATCTGTTCTTGTTTCCTCTAAAAGTTGTGTAAAAAGAATAATGAGTAAAATGAAGAGCACTTGTAAAGGTAAAAAGATTATTCTAGAAACATCTACATGGAGTCCTGAACTAGCCGTTCCTTGTGAAGTCAGAAGCTATCAAATTTGAATTCAATTAGTTATGATGAATCGCTAGTTACGTCGTTACCTTTTTGCAACGGTAAATGAAACAAAATTCTGGAAGTGAAACTTGAGCTTCCCATTTTCTGTTGATTTGGATCCGTGTTTTGCATCCAAGCCCTTGCCTTTGTGAAGAATTATGAAAATAGACTGGAATCCATGGTTCGAGCAGATCACTTGAATGTCCTCTATATCTTCCCAGAGAAAATAAAACCTTATTTTGTGCCCAAAGAGGCTAGAGTAGAATGCAATGATCCTTGGAGATAGGAAAAGACGACCCTAGCATAAATGGAAACATTCACTCTTAGTTCTAAGAATGATACCATAAGATGATTCAGGAGAACAAATTTTATATGAGCAACAGTGTGTTGGTTATTTCTTTTAGGAAAAAGAGGAACCTGAAGTGACATCTTGCGCTTCAACTGGCAAGAGAAGTCATTAATAAGAAATTCTTCTGCTGGCAAATGAAATATCTTCTGGAACTCAGCATGAGCTTGAGCTGACCTCATACGTATCTTTATACAAATTAAGCAAAAGTCAGATAAATTTAGACTTTTTACAATAACAACTTATTTAGGTAATACTTTTCACAGTTGGGATACATACATATACTCGGCAGATAAACTGAAAGAAATAAGGTATTGTTCATTAATGCTTATCTGACCAAAGTAACATAGATACTGATTGATATCATAATACTGCAATAATACAAAAGATGTCTAATATTACTACGTAGTTACCTTATGGCCAACTTCTTTCTCCATTACTTTAAGGTATTCTGAGACAACTTCAGTCCCCTTTGAGTTGTTCAGGAAAATTCTGAGGCGCAGCTTAGATTCGCAAGACTTGGCTAAGTTCCCTTGGAGTGGGACCCACACGTCTGCTAGATCAGACAGGTTTGACTTGACAAAATTTATCTCGGCATAACCAAGAGAGGTAATTTCATCGAATGGACCATCGAAATCATAAACATCTATTCTTAACACAGATGGCGGGTCCAACATGGCATCATATTCAAATATTTCTGAAATGTTGGGGATATTTAAGCAAATTTTAGTTCAGTTAAACATGCAATTACAAATTAGTTGGTGTAGAATTGACCTACAAATTAGGGAAATGTTGAATATGATCATACCATTCCATTGAGGTTCAAGGGTTTGGAACTTGATGGAACTGGTTTTCATCATGCCATTGCATGAGAAAACCACGTATGGATCAGAAGATCCAGTTAAATCAACAGCTGCAAGTTTGTGTCCCTCTATTAGAGCAACAGTAAGCAGCCATCCATCTCCTTGTGCCTTCACTCCATGATCACCACCTAAATGCATTTGAAGAATAAAAGAAGAAGAAAAAATGTTATAGAATGTTATTAGCATGGTCTAAAGGATCTAATGCTCTTTTATTTTGCAATTTGTCAATTGACATGACATCTAACATCAGGCTCAAAGCATTTTCATGAGATTAAATGGTAAGAAGACCCAGCAAATCTGTTTCCTTCTTAAACCTGTCAAACTGACCTCAAGTCAAATCTGACTCATTCTGATTTGTTTTTGGTAAGTTGATGACCTGGGATCTGTCATGACCATGACTGATCGAACTAGACCCAAACCCAACTGAACTAAACCCAAGCTGTCCCAAACAAGAGCTAAGATGCAACATCAACTCGACCAGTGTGATGTGACATCTCAACCTGCTTAACCTTGCCGGTAATCAATCTACATGTAGAATGGAAACACCAACACTAAGATCAATACTGGTCAGATAATAGACAACCTGAAACTTGAACATCTCTGACATGAAATCCAATTATGAAAATGTTCCAACCAGGACGACCTTAAATAACCTAAATTTAAATGACCTTGACCGGAATAACCTGAATCAAACTCAAATCAAAACCTTGTTGTGGGAAAATACAGCTAACTGCTAACTGCTAAACATTATTATGGGAAAATACAGAAAAAGCGCTTGTTCAATACCTTGTTGTCGCCTTGCCTGAACAAAACGTCTGACCTTGTTAAGCACCTGTTGTCCCTGCAGAACCAAAAGCCCTCCTATAGCAATTTCACATATGGAATCTGGCATATCCAACCAACTAAACTCTAAACCCTCCTTCTCACTCTCCTTAATAATCATCAAATGTAAAAGCACAGATAACAGCACTAAACCATAAGAAACCACTGTGAAATTCCCAAAATACATCATAACTAATTTCCTCATGGATACTCGTTCGGCTTGTAGATCTGCTAGGAGTTGGTCCTTTTCCGTTCCTGGCTCTCTAAAGTCTGCTGGTTTGACTTTTTGTGATAACAAATCCGCAAACTTTGCATAGCTCTCCTTCAGACCTTGCCTCGCACCACTCTCTATTCTACCCTTCAACATGGTGCTTTGAATAAAATTTATCCTCCATGAAATAACCAGATGACTAGTTTTCTCTTGAGTTGGTAGTTCAGGACCTGATGATATGCAAAATAACACTTCTGTTTTGAAGTAGCCACCTACTGCCGGCAGATCTGGAGTGTTAACACTTGACAGGATACAAAATGAGTTGCCATCTGCTTTTAGATAATTTTGTTCATCCATTGCCTTGACAGCTTTCACCATTGTACTTGGGGGCATTACGTAAGATACACCTCTTTTCAAGAATTGTCCCTCATTTTCGATTTTCCACATCTCCGCTTGAAAATTTGTCGTCTTTTGGATTTCAAATAACAATTGAAAAAAGTCCGAACCTGGTGAGAAAATAATTGAATTCAATTCACTTGGTGTAGCAATGTAATGTTGATCTAGAAGAACCCCTCCTGCTAAATTTGACGGCATTTCAGCATTTTTGTTCTGTGATTCGAAAGATTTCAGCAACTCATCAAAGGATGGAGATACATCTGTCAAGGGCAGGGTCTCTGAAATTTTTTGATGCACATCAAGAAGTGTAGGCTCTTTAAAAGGCGTTTTTGCTGGTCCAGCAAATGGGGTTCCAGAAAATGGTGTTCTAATTGCTTCGGCAAGTGGAGTTTCAGGTATTGAAGGTATGTCAGGAACTTTTCCAGTAAATATGTTGCGAAGTTTGCCAGCTAGTGTTGGTTCATCATTCGACTTTTCGTCACCATTGTCAGTATTTGGACTTTGTTCTCTGCTGGCTATCTCATTAATTGTTTCCGAAACTGAATTGGAATCAAAATCTTGTTTTGATACTATTGATTCAATGTCGGAGATGGTACGAGAAAGTGATGAGGGTACTGTATCTGACTTTTTTGGTGTATCAGGCCTTGGTAATGGCTCTGAAAATGCGTGCCGTAGTTCCCCACGCTCCATCGAGATCATCACATGTATTTCTCCTGTTAGAAAATAGTATCAAATTTGATGTTGAAGAAAATAATTCATAAGCCCCAAAAAGCTTATATGAAACAGTTATATGGAGTAATTAAGTATAAGTCCACAATTAAGCTCAATTTCAATGTGTAGCATTTAAAGAGATAGCCAAATAAACAACCTTCGCTTCAGAAGCCAATGTGCATATGTTGCTGTGTATGACTCTAAAAGGTTTGTGGAGTTGACCTTCATTTTCTCAAAAAATAAAGGTCAACTCCACAGACCTTTTAATTTAGGATAATGCAGATCTGTTAATTAAACTTTAAGAACAGCAAACAAGCCAATTAATAACTATATACCAAAATACATTTTGTCTTTGGAAATGGGAATATTGAAACCACAACAATATAAAAATTATATTAAGATTGTTGCAAATTTGCAATCACTAAAAATGGAAAGCAGCAAGATCCTTCATGTGATGAAATTTAATTTTTGAAAAGATGTTACCAAACATTTTTACATTAATATTCTTTTGAAATAAACAATAACCAGAATAAAATATGACATATATAACAACATTACAGGAGTAAATAAAACCTCATCCAAATTCAACTTCACTTGGTAAATATTGACTAATTCTTCTAGAAAGTCAACTATAGATTCACGAAACAGGAACAGGCGAACAGCCCCAATTTGTTTCATTGTCCCAGATAATCTCCAAATAGGATGAACTAAACATCTCTTAATTTTTTTCTGCGCTTACTGATATCTGGGAAAAGCAGAAATATATACAAGAGAAATAGAGAACAAAAATTTATAGAACATACAAAGATTACAGTACCGCATTCTTTGATCTTGGACTTTTCGCTCTCCGGTTGGAGCTTGTACCACTGGGTACCAAATGAGAGATCTTCAGTATTCA
Source organism: Carex cristatella (assembly GCA_024447775.1). NCBI lineage: Eukaryota > Viridiplantae > Streptophyta > Magnoliopsida > Poales > Cyperaceae > Carex > Carex cristatella. Next base: position 4,159,286 of record JAJHPF010000032.1, read on the forward strand.
TTAAATCAGACAATGGAAACTTCACCTTCCCCAAGAAATCCTTGCCAATCAGATCCTTATCATAGACGACTAACCGTAGCGCATCTCTAACATCTCTCACCTCAAAAGAGAACTTCTCGTCCCAAGTAGGATTCAAGCTCATATCTATCACTTTCGTTCTGAACTTCTGGTTCCCGAGCTGTAGCACTACAAAAGGGTCACTGAACCCATTTGAATCTTTTGCGAGGAGGTTTCGTGCCTCAATTATGTGAACTAACAACCTCATTTTGATTGAGAGTGAGAAGGAAGAAAATGAAACAAATGTCAAAAGAAAATGAGAGCTTGTTTCTTAAAATGGTTTCAAGATGTCTCTGCCGGGTCAGCAGTCTGCGGAAGGGATGAGGTTAGAATAAGAGAAAATGGGTTGGAGGAGGTCAAAGGCGCGCGAGGTCTGGTACTATGCAAATATGGAGAAAGAATTGATCAATAATGAATTAATTTTCATTTTCGTATTATGATCAAACATTACCAAATACCAAGTAACCGATATAACCAAGCTCATATTTTATTCATGAATTGAATAATGACTAATTAAATCTTAAAACTGCTTTAAATATCTAGATGCAGGATAGAAGTTCCCGTTGGATGGTTGACTTTGAATTGGTATGATTTAAGCGTGCAAGCTTAAAAATGAGTGTTATCTTGTGCTAGATTTATAAGAGTCTAATTTTGTTTATTATTATTTTTTATCTCATGTTCAGCATCCTACACATATTTATACTTAAAAAAATAATTGTTTATATAATAATTCTTAGGAGTTTGGTGGATGTCACTAGAACAATGTAAGAACATTATCTGGGTAAAAATCTAAAATGAGCATCTGATGCCTTGTTTTAAAAAAAAAAAAATTCTTACGTGTATATCTAATATAACAAGTGTTTATCATTTTTCAAAAAGAGTATTTCAAAACGACAAAAGAAACTTTATTAAATAACTAAATATAAAAGAAACTTTCAGTTCTTTTATTTATTTCTAATAACAAAAAGACAAAAGCAAGCAGATTCTGACCGTGGTCACCGCCTCACCGGTACTGGCATGCATCAAAGGTCGACCAAATTTTTATTAATCGAAATTAAATAAAAAAAATATTGAAAAAAAAGAGGAGAGAATCTGAAAAATTTTGAAATCTAAAAAGAACGGATTAAATTATCCCGTCTCTATTCTGCTCCACTTAATCAAAATTCAATCGCAAATTCAATTAACTAAATCAAATTAAACAGTAAAAAAAATATATACGAGAGACCGTACAAAGCATTCCCTACTGCTTTTATATGAAAATCAGGAACCCAAAGCAGGAACCAGCCAATTATAACGGCACAAGCATTCAAAATGATAAAGTAGCTTTTCAAATAGGGTAAATACCAGCTAGCCTTATTGGCCTTACTTTCCTAGTGTAGGAATTGAATACTTTTCTATTGGTGGGGATATCCAATATAAGAAAAAGAGAAGGCAGTAGGGTAGGTGCCAAAGCCCAGTATGGGTTGTTTGGGTTTTGCACGAGGGACGAGATGATTTGTAGTACCATCTCTTATGTATATATTTTTTTTACTGCTTAGTTTGATTTAATTAATTAAGTTTGAAGACAGAATTTTTATTAAAAGGGCAGAATAAATTGCTTAGTTTGATTTAATTAATTAAGTTTGAAGACAGAATTTTTATTAAAAGGGCAGAATAAATTGTTCCGTCTGTAGAGACAGAATTTAACCCGTCCTTCTTAAATTTTCAAAATTTTCATACTCTCTTCTTTTTTGATATATTTTTAATTAATTTTGATTAATAAAAATCGTGAAAAAATAATTACTTTTACTATCTTTTTAAATACCAAGAAGCGTTTTATGTTAACTTACTGCACGCAGGTAGGGGTATTCATCAGTTCAGTTTAATTGAAACCGAATCAAATTAGGCAAACTAAAGTTATAATTTGATTTCAAAAATAGAATCGAACTGAACTGATTTAGTATTGCAACCGAATAGAACCGAATCAAAATTTTATTTTGATTTGTTCAGTCAAATCGAAATATATTAATTTTTTATTATAGCAATTGTTTTATAATAAAACCAAAGTATATTAAGACATAAACTAGAGTAAGAAATAAATCGGGATATTAAGAAATAAACCGAAGTATTAAAACAATTGATTAAGAAATAAACTGGAACGGTCTGTACCAAATTCATAATATATAAAAGTTCAATTGGTTCGGTAATTTTGGTTTTAAAAATTTTCATGCCGAATCGAACTAAAGTTATAATTCAATTTTAAAAAGCAAACCGAACCATTAAACCAAAAAAACCGAACTGTTTAGTCCAAACTAATTTGGTTCAGATCAAAACTGACTAAACTAGACCCAATGAACACCCCTACACATAGGCACCATATGCTAAGATTTAAAAAAAAACTTACTGCACACAACATTCATTGGAACCAAATCTCTTTGCCTCCTGTGGGTAAAACATTTCTGCCCTAAAGTCATTGACACATGGATCTAATGTGGATCCGGAACAAAACTACATCCAATATTTAAATGTCAAAACTCATCCGGATCCATGTGCCAATGACTTTAGAGACAATAATTTCCTTTGTGGGGCAGATGATCCGGTTCCGCATTCATTTCTCTCGGTACCCGGTTCTTTCTAAATTTACAACACTAGATTGGACTGCCCTTCCAAAAAATAGTGACATCAAAAGGAAACAAAGAAAAAAAAAATACAGTATTAATACTGGTACATCTTGTAGCTTATATGATAAAATGGACTCCAAGCGGTTTATCTCTTTCTTCTGTAAATTTTTCTCAAGAAGGATTTCAAAACCTCCTGCACCGCTGGATTTGGTAGAGCTTCTATTGAAGACAGGAGATCCGTATAGCTCCAGAGCTCATACTCAAAAAATACATTCTTAAAAGGAAGAAAATAAGAACAAATTTAGAAGAAAAAAAATGTATATTTTAATATTTAGGAAGCAACTGTATTGGGGGTCTTTTGCAGAATCACCCTCACACTCACAGGGATCAGAAAAAGTAAATATAAGAGAAACTTGGTGCATAAAGACAATTACAATAACTGCTTTATTTTGAACAAGTGACTAGTGTACTGGAATGGGTGTATTCAGTTCTCCAACAATTATTGGTGCAGTTTCTGTAAAACAAATCCATATAAGTATGTGCAATCATCTTGGAAAGGAAATAATATCCAAATCAAGGACTTTCAACCAGTACAACCACATACTAATTGGTAGGAGGAAACAAGCTATAAATCATGTGCCAAGGCAAAAATACTGACTTATATACAGTGCCATCATACCTCAAGATCAAGTTCTATGTACACATTCTTCACTTGTGTTATGTACTCTGGGTCAGCCTTTCCATAGTTGTCCTGATAGATTAAATATTAATGAATGTATTTTTATTTTTTTGTTGAGAAATAGAATTGTTGTTGTGACTTTTGTGTTTAATAGAAACTCTAGGGATGTGTTTATAATTATATACAATGTATGGACTATTTTGTAATTTTGAAAGATAGTAATAGAGAGAGTTGAGGCGTCACAGAGAAATTAATCTCTGAACCCTCTTTCTTCTAAACTTCTTGTTCTTTTCTTATTCTAAGCTACACTCTAAAACCCTAGAAATTATCATTTTTAAATATTTATCTTTTACTGGTAAGGTGAAAGGGAGGCTTACATATAGTATTTTCAACTGATCATCATTAGCATGTTCAAGGGCTTGTACAATTAGCCAGGTGCATTTATGATCTTCTATATCTGTACCAATCTGTGGATAGATGTTCATTAAGTTACAGCATACCAATTTATTAAGTTTCAAAATTTAGAACTTTCACGTCTAGGTACATCGAGATGGCAATACCTTACCAGTTACTTCAGGATCACCAAAGCAATCCAGAAAATCATCCTATAAAGCAGCACTTTTTAATCAAATCAACAACTGAATCAAAGATAGAATTTCCAATGCACAGAAGAATTGCAACCAAGAGAAAACAGAGTACCTGTATTTGAAAGAATATACCCATTTCTATAAGTATGTTTTTTACATCAGTAAAATTCTCAAGTTTTTCTCCATGTAAGAGCAAAGCACAAGCAATCTGGTATCATAAAAAAAAATTATTCCAAACAGGCAATCTAAATTGCATCATAGCTGCCGAATGAACTTGTAAATGATACCTGGAAGTAAACAAAAGATATGAAAACTTACAGGAAGGTAAAATGAATAATATGATGTTTTATATTGAACAATCCGGCGATATCTGCAATCAAAGATAAACTATAACTGTCCATCAAATATCCAAAAGAATTTGGTGAACTAAAAGGGGTTTATTAAAATTTCTGGCATAGTTCACATACGCACGAATATTGTATTTGGAAAGATCCCTTTCACTTTCATGAGAAGAGACTAAATCAAGCATCTGACCAAAAGAAGTTTGCAGTGCTATCTGATAAAATGAAAACATAACCAATCAGACCATTAATGTTTGAATTTTAGATAAATAAAAATGATAATTAAAAAAATCAATCACTACCTCATCACTCAATTCAAGGAGATCCACATAATAAGGTTTTTCTCTGAAGTATCTCTTGACCATCTTATGAATTGAACCTTTAATAAAAACCCCATCATTTATTGCACGTGAACCAACCTAAGACGAGTGATTAAATATGAATCGGAACTTTTGTTTTTGCAAAATTATATCATCAACAATGAGCACTGAGAATTAAATTACAAAATAAAGAGAAAATTTGAAAACCTTGGGAAGTTTGTACCAGCAAAGCTGACCCCGCCTGGTAGTGGAGTTGTCCATAATATCATCAAGTACCAGTAGACATGCTTGAAGCTGCACCAATTTTATCAAACAACTAATATACACGTTTACATTTTGTTTCTAAAATTTTTAATCTCACAAAAATAATTCTGAAACTTAACTTACCCATTCGATTGACCAACCAAGAACACCTGCAAGAAAGAACTCTTCCTCACTCAAATCTTCTCCATCTTTCAACAATTTGTAAGTTTGGATGACAGAAAATCCTCGGTTCAACTTCCCTTTTTCATGAAATTGAGAAGGGTTTGAGTAAAATTGTACATTCATTTTTCTTGAGCATCAACAACTTAGTAGAATATAAACAGTAGTTCTGCAACTCAAGCCCATTAGAAATATGGAGAAGTAAAAGCACAAAAGCATTCAATTATATAAGGAAACTAGGACATAGGGATAAATTGGGATGCACCTCCACGTATATTGTAGTCCAGCATCTGTAGAACAAAAAATATAGTAGGTGATCAAATCACTAAGAAACAGAAAAATATTTAACAGACATAATTGCGCAAAAAAAAAACGCACCCAGAAAACTAAATTAATACATAAGGTCCTTCTACACTGCCACAACGAAGGCTAATACTTCAAACCAATTAATTTGGACAAACCACGACTTGAAAATTTAAACATTAAAAGTAAACAGGATTATTTAAGGAACAGCACCTCTTCAACATAGCGCCGAGCCTCGTCCATGAGATCGAACACAGGATCCTGGAGCAGCTCACTCTTCAAGCGATCATACAAACCTAGAAACCTCGCTCGAGCCTCGTCCAATTCTAATTCAGAAGTCATGATCAACTAATTAGGTACAGGGTAAAGGAGAAGAAGAAGAAGAAGAAAAAATTATAGTGATTCGAGAAGTTGCGAAGGAGATGGATTAATTGCAGGATGGAGATCAGCCGGAGAAAAGGAATAAAGAAAAGAGAGGAGTATAATTGGATTAATCAAGTAATCAACTACTAAAGAAATGCTGAATCGGGATGGGAAGCACGTTGAAGTCTTCTCAGTAGTCAGTACTGAATTCGTATCACCCCAGGTACTTGAGGAGTTGAGGTGGAAGTGCTAAATCTGGACCGTTCTTTTTACTTAGCATGAATCTCAAATCAGACACCCTTAGTCTCCATATACAACGGATTGAATTTGATATGACTTGGCTTAATCTGGACCGTCCATTTTATTAGATTTGTACCTCTGGTACCTGTGGGGACACGGACTCGTTAGTACTTCCAGGGGGTCCACCATGAGCACCATTAGCAGGTTTGGCCTTTTCTTTTCTCCGACCGAATCTTTGGTTTGGTAGCGGGAGATAAAGAGGAATTTATTTCACCTCTGGTATCTCAAATTTTAAGTTTACATCTGGACCGTCCAATCTGTTTTGTTCCCCGAACCGAATTAGCCCGAATTCTGATTAGACGGTTCAGATCAAAATCCAAAATTTTGAGTAATATCTCTTGACTGAGTCCAGATCCCCTAATGTAACCCAGTCTTTGGGTTTTCGATTAAGACCGTCCGATTCGAATCCGTCGCTCAGAACCATCGGGATACGTGTACTTCAGATCCGGATGGATTGTCTCGGATTCGAATCGGACAGTCCCGATTTAAAACCCAAAGATTGGGTTACTTCACTGGATCTGAATTCCTCTTGACTTTACCCTCTCTTTTTAGTGTGTAAGGGTGCGTTTGGATGGGTGAAGAATAGCTACTATTCCAGATTAGCACTATTATGAGCTACTAATTTACGTTTGGGTGTGTTTGAATTAGTGAATGGTCACTATTTTTTGTTTGTATTTTGTGGAATAGCTCACTATTCTACTAATTCTACAAATTATTGGGATAGCTACTATTTTTGCACTATTTTTGATTCATCCAGACGCACCCTAATTGTATTGCACTGCTATTAAAATTTTAATTTATACAGAAGAGGAGTAATTGAAAATGTTATAAATTTATGTTACAAAAAAGGTTTTGGTACTTGAAATGAGTTGAGTATATAAAAATTTAGTAGAGTGATTTTCGGTCTAAGGATCGGATGAGAGAAGTTTTTTCACCTGTACATGAGTTCCATTCACTCTTGTTGATTTTGGCTTAAATTTTACATAACCGATTAATACAGAATTCAGAAGTCAAAATTTAGCAAATAATAACTACATCTAGAATGAAAAATGATTGGCAGTGTGATACATACTACGTACAAATTTATTTGGAAGAAAATATTTCTGTCTGTGAGTTTACAAAACAAGAATGAAAATAAAAGACAAGCTACGTACGCAAAGCCACATTATAGTATTATAGCACTGTGGAATAATTTTCTCATGCACTCAGCAGCTGACCATAGCCATCGTATATACCGTAACTTATATAAAATAATACGAGTAGAACTAGAACTAGGGTGCTCCTAAGTTCACCAAACTTCCTGTGAACTTGACTCTAAAATATATCGAATTGACTTTAAACGATGAATCCAAACTGTTGAAACCCTTCTACCTAATGAGTGATGTGTCTGCATGTCAAAATTTTAAAGTTTCGAATTAATTTAATATAGAGTCAAGTGGTCAAAATTTAAGGTTTATAAATTAATTTTAATGCATTCATTTTTTGGACTCCTTTGACCACTTGATTCTATATTAAATTAATTCAAAACTTTAAAATTTTCACATGTAGACTCATCAATCATTAGATTGAAGGATTTCAACAGTTTGGATTCACCGTTTAAAGTCAATTCGATATATTTTAGAGTTAAGTTCACAAGAGGTTGGGTGAACTTAGGAGCACCCTAGTTGTACTCAAATAATACATATCAAATATGTATACATATGCAATTCTTATATGAGAACATATATAGACGCCATCGTATGTACCAGCATATCACAGTACGTACCAATACAACGAGAATTATGTAAAGGTCTACTTCTTCCTTTGATAAATCTTTTCTAGTAAAGCCTTCAATATCTCTTGCATAGCTGAACTCGACTGTGCTTCTATTGCTGACAGCAGATTCTCGTAGCTTTCTGCTTCATATTTCGAAAATAAGCCCTTTTCGGTGGAGGATCATGTAATTAAAAAGCAAAATAATGTCAAACTAAATGATAGTATAAAAAATTTAACATTCAGCAGCAAAAGTACTGACAGAGGTACCTGAATATCAAGCTCTCGATACACATTCTTTACTTTTGCCACACTAGTTGGATCTGATTTTCCATAGTTCTCCTAATTAAAGATTCAGAAAGATATATAATAGCACGAACAGTTACACCAGGATTAAAAAGTTTTAGACTAAATTGAGTAAAGAGGAGGTTCAAATGCACCATCATTTTGTACTCCAATATGCTCCACATCCTTTATTTCCGTTTTCAAAGTCCGAACAGTCGATCCGAACCGTTCAACATAATCTTCATAATAAAATATACTTGGAGACCAAATTTTATATTTTTTATAATTTTTTACTATTTTTTTACATAGGTACAATATCAATTTATCAGATGGTCCAAAATATCTTTAAAACAGTGATTTTGTACCTATCTAAAAAAAGTAAAAAAAAAAAAAAATCTAAATAATATAAAATTTGGTCTTCAAGTATATTTTATTATGAATATCATGTTCAACGGTTCGGATCGACTATTCAGACTTTGAAAACGGAGGTAAAGAATATGGAGTATATCAGAGCACAAGAAAAATGGTGCATTTGAAAAAGTAAAAAGTGTATATTTAGACTTACATATAATATTTGTTTTTTATCATCATCTGCAAGCTCAAGTGCTTGTACGATAAGCCAAGAGCACTTGTAATCCTCTATATCTGTCCCTATCTGCCGTTAATTAAATACCAAATTACAACTCTAAAAAGAGAATAAAAACAACAACACTCCCACAATATCAAGATAATCACCTACCTTACCGGCCACCTCAGGATCACCAAAACAATCAAGGTAATCATCCTAAATTAGTTTCAAATGATCAAAGGGAGGAATCAAAATAATTTAATTTAAAATATAAATAAAAACTAAGGAAGATACTTTTGCTGATAAATTAAAGGATATTATATTACCTGTACTTGAAAATATACACCCATTTCGACAAGTATCTCCTTTATGCCTTTGTATTTCTCTAAATCTACACCAGACAAAAGTAAAGCGCATGCAACCTGAAATCATAACATAGTTAGAAGGGTACCATTAGTTGTTCCCCATGCATAGTAAGGCAAAATCTGACATACACTATTTCAAAAAAAAAAAAAAAAAAAAAAAAAAGATTGGCAAAATGACAACTTACTGGAAGGTAAAATGAGTAATATGATGTCTTATAAATGACAATACGGCGATATCTGCATAATATAAGAAAAAAAATAAAGTCATATTTGCAATATAAAATAAAAGGGATTCAGTTAAGGTGCCCTTCTTTAAAATTAACATTTCTGACTATTAAGAAACTCACGCTTGCATGGTGTACTTAGCGAGATCCTTTTTTCCTTCGTGTGTAATTACGAGGTCTAGCATTTGGCCCAAAGACGTCTGATACCCAACCTGGCATGTAGAAGTTTATTACCGAAAGAAGTAAGATTAATTGTTACAATTATGATAAATAAACAAAGATCTACGAGGTACCTCGTCACATAATTCTGTTAGTTCGAGATAATAGGGCTTTTCTCTGAAATATCTCTTGACGATTCTATGAGTGTGGGTTTTAAGCAAAATCCCATGATTTATTGCATTAAGGCCAACCTACAAGAAAGATTGATTGCCGAATCAAGAACATTCAATATGAATGCATTAATTATATGTTAAGAACCATATATTTGATATATTCATATACAAGTTATCAGACATCGGAAAAATAATGAAAATAAAATTGAAATTCTCAGGAAACAAAATAATTAGATCACCTTTGGTTGCCTGTACCAGCAAGTGCGGCCTCTTCTAGTTTGCGAATTGTCCATGATATCATCAAGAACTAGCAAACATGCCTGAAGCTGGAGACATTTAGAAAAAACATTCAGTAAATGCATTCTTATATGAAATAGGGGCTTGACCCCTGTTGTTTTCTCAAAAAATGCATTCTTATATGTTTCTTTCTCTCGTCTTGTAAAAGTTGGACCCTGCTTTTCCATCCAGTCCATCCGGTAAAAAACGAGCTGAAGAGATTGACAGTTTCACACCTTTGATATCTTATAGCAAATTTTTGTTTCAGGCCTGGTCAAGATGGGTTTTTCAGATTTAGATCAGCTGAACTGGATGGAAAGAACAGAGTCTCACTTCTCATGCTGAGAAAAGCAGTAGTGTGGTAGAACAGATCCTGTAACAAAGCCGAGCAACGAAATGGTATATCAACAAGAATACAAATTCTTCTTCAATGAGAAAAAAAAATTACCCACTCAAGGCACCAGCCAAGCACACTGGCAAGGAAGAACTCCTCCTCACTAAGTTCATCTCCTTTCAGTGTCTGGTATGCAACTATAACCGCTAATCCACGATTCAACTTCCCTTTTGAATGAATGAAAGTGCACATCATCAAATAATGTTTCTCATCTGATACAAAAGCATGAGAAGGATATAAGCCTCACCTCTTGGTACGTTGTAGTCCAGTATCTGTCAAAGAGGGAAAGAAGGGAAAAAAAGAAGAGGCAAGGGCGACATAGTCAGATTCAAATTAGTGGCCCTTAAGTTGGGCTTTTAATCATGGGCTAGTCATGATATAGAAATTGGGCTTAAATGGACCAAGAGCATAGTACTAGGCCTTGTTTGACCTCATTTAAGCAGGTAGGTTAATTAAAGCCACCTCCGCAAAGAAAAAAAATAACAATAGCAAGAGAGAGATGAAATTTTTTACCGTTTGACAGTCAACGACAAATATTTATTGGTCACCTTTGTCCTTATACGAAGTCCTTGTCCCATTAATTCCATGTGGTCATTAATTCAGAGTTCAGATCGCTTTATACCACACAAGGTGTACAGTGTACTTTGTTTTAAGAAGAAATTTAATGTTCTGACTTCATGAAATCTGAACTATGAACTCATACCCATGCGGTATGTTTGGTTGTTACAGAATTATGCGGTATAGAGTTTCGAGAACATGAACTCATGAGCAATGTTATCAGAATCGGACCGGTGGGTCAACCGGTTTAACTGCTGAATTTTTAAAATAATTACAATTTATTAATTTATAATACGAAAGCCTAAAATATTATTTCTTGTGATATATTTGATACATATAACATGACCATTCCACGTTCAAGCTCATCAAAACAGTGAAAGAAGCACTAACGAAATAAATAATAAATATTTTTTAGTACCAATAAGTATAATTCTTCTCATAATAACGTTGTCTTTCCAGCTTCTCAACCAATCATACGATCTCTGAGAACTGCTTTTGCTAAAACATTCTAAGTAATTTGAATATATTATGTTGATTCACTCTCTTTTTTTGTTGTAGGAAATTATTTAGTATTTGATCCATTAAAATGATTTAGCAAAATATTTTTAAAATAATTTTTAAGATTCAAAAATTCACTTGAAACTGGACGTTCCATTTCATGTAATAAAATGAATAAACTTAAAACTAAAGCTGCTGCTCAATTTTTGTTTAGATTTGCGCCTAAAAATTAAAAGCTACGGGTTGAGAGAGGAGTCTCTTAAAAAAAGTATGCATCGAAAGAAGAGAAATCAGAAAAAGTACAGAGTTCATAAAACCGAATGGTTTAGCCGTGTTTCTTTTATAAAAAGCGGTCAATTGAACCGGATTTTACCGGTTTAATTGCATAAACGGTCCTTTTAATGAACCAAACCGGATTGGTAACCGGGTCCGGTTTTTTCCAGTTAAACCACCGGTCCGGTCCGGTTTTAAAAACAGTGCTCATGAGTATGCATTAGAATTATATAGAAATATAGTAAAATAAATATTTGGTTGTACATAGAAACTAGAAAATATTGTGAGAAATTCTAATTTTTTTTCTTCTAAAATGCATAATATCAATATAATTACTCTTATTGATAGTTATCAGTATAATTAAATAAAGCGGATTAAATAATAAAAAATAATACTTATTAATTAGTATTTTATAGTGAGACTTTTTCTCATAAACTTGTTATTAAATTACGAAAAGATGCATTAAAAATTAAATTAGCAAATTGATCATGATGGTGATTAGTATTGAATAAAGTAACAAAAATTTCCATTTTCTTTAAAAACAAAAAAAAGATTAACAACAACAAAAAGTTACCACTTTTGCTTATGTATTGAGAACAAAAGAGATCAGGTAATTGAACATTAATACTAAATGGTGCATATTTAATTACCAGTTGTTTCTCCCAGTGTATCTAGATTTTATTATATTAAAAAAATATAGATCTAGACCGACCACTTTGGTAATTTTTTACAAACATATTTTTTTTAACCCAACATGATATGACATTTCCAATTGTACTGCTCTTTCATAGATTTGAGAAGCCAAGGTACCTGAGCTTTATACTGGGGACCAGTTTATTGTTATGTTTTCATGATATGATTATTCCAATCTTCTAGCAATTGTTAGGTTGGAAAATGATTACTTCGACTCGAGTAGTCGAGTTGGAGGTGCATTTATTTGAGGTACGTGTCGTGTTATGCGATTTGAAGGTATGCATGGCGATTGATATTGCTACAGTTGAAAATTGGGTTTTCTTGATCACGGTGCGGTCCGTAACATTAAAGAGAGAATAATTTAACAATGATTTATTTTATTAATTTTAACAATTTTATAAATAAAGACCAAATTTATAATATTCCAACATTATAGACATGCATGATCAGCTATATATATTTAATTACATATGATGTGTACAAAAAATGATGATGTTCAATTCACCATACATTAAATAACTTAAAATATTCAGTCCGAAGTCAACATTCTTGAAAGTTGAAACATTATCAAACAATATTTAAATTGTATGAAATTTAATTGTGAGACAGCCAATGTCGACATATAAATAATTAAATATTATTTTCAATTTTCAAATATATTTGATATTTCTTAAAATCCATGGTCAATATTTTGAAAATAGCATATATTATCAAACAATATTTGATATTTCTTAAAAAAAAAATTTACATATTAAATTTTGTTATTCTATGCATAAGTTTGTAAATTTCTACAGTAATTTTTTTTTATTGAATATAAGGACAATTTTAGTATACATTCAACTTTTATGTATATTCATTTAATATATTCAAAATTATTGTTCAAACTAAAATATAAAAATTATAGATACATTCATTGTTTTTATTTTAATAAAGGTTGGAAGTCGAAGTCACCCAACTATTTAACATCCAGGAAGGATTGTATTTTTCGGATTTCAATCCTGCAACCTCCTACACAGAGAGCATTGTTTTTGCCACCAGACCAAATGCTGGTTCTCTATAGATACATTCATTGTTATATAACTTGACCGTGTATTAATTTTTTACCAACTTAAAAGTAGTTTAACCTTCAAGTAATCAATTTAATTAAATTTCTATGATTGAATTTTAACAATATTTTGATTTATGATCATGATAAAATTTCAAATTGACTTTAACTTAATTAATATGCACATTTTATCTAAATGATGAAAGATAAATCTGTGATTTAACTTAGTTTAAGCAATATTATTTATAATATATGTTGAAGTATCATAAAAATAAGACGTGTGTATATATGTATGATAGTAGCCAAATGTCCAAAACTCCAAATTAATGCTTGAATTTCATTTAATTACTTGTTTGCATGTATGGTCTACCTTTTCTAAATTTCATTTGCTTGAATTTCATGTGCATAAATTGAAAACTTGATTTCGGATCTGACATAGGAATAATAAGATACGTATAATTTTGAAAAATCCAATATTTCTCTTTGTAAATATATACTTTGTAATATTCGTAGAGTTGAGTAGCTATCCAATTATGCAGTGATTCTATTACATAAATGAATGTAGTTACAGAATACTAAACCCTAGAAACTTAAGAAATGTTTCCATGAGAGAATTAAGAGGTACGTATAGCATAGCATGATTATGCATGGAAAAAGGGAACAGAAGAAGTCCATATATTTTTTTGTTATTTTCTTTCTCATACCTCTTCCACTTGTAGTCGCATCTCATCAGTGAACTCGATGTCAGCATCGTGCATCACCTCGTGCTTCAGGCGATCGTACAAAGCTAGAAATCTCGAGTGAGTTTGGCCACACTCATCCATTATTGGGAGCGAGGAATTGCTCACAAATCTTTGTCCGCTTACAGGGTAGAGAGCGAAAAAGTACGTAGAGAAAGAGGAGGGGTGCCTTGAACTATAAAGGCAATACATACATTATTATATAGATACATGAGCATGATTCGATATAAGGGTGCAGAACTTGTCCAAAGGCCTTTGGACCATCATCGTCCAAAGAGCAGTATGTACCCACTGTTAATTTCATATACAGCGTTGCTAATAAATCGAACCGTCCTTTTATCTGTAGTAAAGTCTTTTCCTTTGCCAAACTTTCATCTTTTCTAGTTTCTACTTTCGGTTTATTAGCAACGCTGTATATCAAACAATGGGTACTGCTCTTTGGACGATGATGGTCCAAATTAAGGCCTTCGGACAAGTTATGCACCCAATACTCCAATAGTCTTCACAAACTCGTAATCAATAAATGCTAGTACGCTGGAAACAGATTAGCTGTGGCCGAATACATTGGGAGGTGCATCCATGTCGATCGCATTTATGCCAAGTTATGGGGACCTATGTGATCGGGGCATGGTGAAGTGCTTCTAATTAGAGGTGTATGGATCAGATTTCACTATCAAGACACGGGAGCTAGTGCATGCATCCATGCGAGAGATTTATCGGTTTCTTAACTATTGGTTTAAATCTTAAATAACTATATATACAATTAATAAATTAAGAGGCATTTGTGTTTTAATTTGAATATTAATAAATAATTGACCGAGAAAGGCTCAGAACTTTTTTATGTTACATTAAAACATTAAATGTATCAAACTGCAGCCTGTAAATTTATAAATATGGATGCTGTTGCAAAATACCGCCATTGGAACTTACAAACAGGATACTGCCAGAAACACTGTCACTTTTAGTCCTGACAGCTCATTTGTTTCCGAAAATATAGTAGGCATGGAGTCTGTGAATCTATATCAGTGTTGTAAATAACAGTATATGCTTGTCGGACGGATATATATGGTACTGTCAAGTGATTAATTAAAATTAATCGGAAATAATCGGCTGATTAGTCGGAAAAATCCTTAATAGTTTGGTCACCGCTAACGACTAATTGACCAATTAATCGGCTCAAACAGACGTTGTTGACAACACTGGTCTATTTAGTTGCTATTTGAGAATAGCTGTTATTGTGAATAGCTATGTGTATGTAAATAATACTTTTGTTATTCAAAATAGATAAAATAATCATAATTTTCTTTATTACGTAAATATTAAAATAACTACTATTTTTGTGTGTAAAAAGAGAGAAAACAATGATTTTTGTTTCTCATACTTCTATCAATACAATCCTGAAATGATAGAGTTTATGTTACTTCTGTTATCCCTACACTGTGACAATTCGTTTAAAATCTCACTTGTCTATATTTCCTCTTAATTAGCACCATATTAACACTATTATTTCTTGATTATAATTATTCACTACTTGAAATGTACAATCCAAATAATATTTTTACCAATTCGAATAGCACCACTTTCGCACTAATATGAAAATCACTATTTTTTTTATTCTTACACATTCAAACGCAAACGCAGTTGTTTGTGTTGTTAACTTGCGTCTCTTACTCCCTTTTTTATCTTCTTGATCACGAGAGTAACAAAAAAAAATTATCTATTGGAGATATTGGAGTTTCATTGGACATATTTTGTTCAGACTAGTTGAATGTTCTCGGCTTAGAAAAAATCCAAAAGAAAAAAAAAAAGAATAGCTCTCTATCTTATTCTTCTAATTCCGAACTTCCATTAACCTTTTTTTATTTTGCAAATGAATTTTTTCGCCTTTTCTTTTATTTTCTTTCAATTTAATGCCACAAAAAAAAATCGGAGAAAGGACTGTATGGGTCAGGTCCGGTCGGCCCGGCAAATCTAGCCATCTCAGATTTCAATTTTTTCCCGTTCTCTGGGGTTAGAACTTTGAAACTAGAAAAAAATCATCGGTCTTTATAAAAAAAAAGATTATATTTTGCCGTAATAAAGAGGCAATGATAATGTTTCGTTTTATTTTTATATGTTTGGTCAAAAGACAAGATACTGCACAAGTTATTTATATCTATAAATTTGTGGTACAGAGAATTAATGTCTGTGCTCAAAAGATCATAAATAGAGAACCGAATAAAAGGCCAAATGAAGAAGATCAATTTTTGAATTTAACAAAGAGAAACATCAATCTGCTCATAAAAGAAGAGATGCCTGAATAGAAAAAGAAAATCGGAAATTCGTAATACAATTAAAAAGAGAGAGGAAAAGATAACCAAATGCATTTGCTGGAGAGTAGGCGCATATATTAAAGATTTTCATTCTTATGGAGAAATCCAGCCACCATATATGCTGGCTTTGATTTGATTTAATTACATTGATTCCATGAAGCATCTATATATATATATAATACTTTTTAATTTTTGTTGCGCCTAGCACGTTTTTGGTTTTTTTTTTAAATATTCACAGAAGTTATGAAGTCGTGAGAAAAATCAAATTCTAAATCTTTGAATAACTTCTCTGGTAGCATAGTATGCTACCTTCTTTTTCTCCCGCTACCTTCTTTTTCTCCCGTCTTTGGTTAAATGGGAAAATTAGAGAAGGCGGTGCCGTGCAGGGTATCCATCATTGATGCCACACAACATTTTTACCCTCAGTTTTGCATTTTTCACCTTTTCTTCCTGGCAGAGAGATATCATTTCATTTTGTCGGCATCTAGCATAAATGTATAATACTACACACTAACATCGTGCGCTTGCGATCGAATAAATTATATCAGAATTACGACTTATTTTATTAACCTACCAATCGTATATCAAACAACTATATTTAAATCGAATTACCAATCCTCTCAAGTCTTAACCAAAAATGGAATTTTACAATTAGGAAATCAACAAAATTGTGAGAAATTTTGATTGAACTTAATTATCCCTATAATTCGTACTGGAATTAATAGAACAGATCCAAAGTTCACAAATTCACACCTAAATGATTTATATATGTGACTGTTATGTGAGGTATTGCAGATTGGAAATGAATGTCCCTTTTGGTGGGATGATATTTTTGACTTGTTGCATTTCAAGTGATTTTTTAATGCGAAGAAACACATGCATTTACAAAAGGCCACATGGTATGTAAAGTAAAAATAAGCATTGCAGCTTCCAACATTAAATGATTTCATTGATGATAGATTTGAACAGTGAGTTAAAAGGCAAGTGCGTATGGATAATTGGATGACAATTTCTTGATTGATCCAGAAGGCATGTGCTCGATGCTATGACTATTAATTGCTTTCAAGAGCTAATATGTTAGCAGCCAAAAAAAAGTTACGTGATTTTAAACTCTAGCAGCTGCTACTATCGTTCTTATTACTTAATTCTCTCTTCTTCTTTTTTTTATAGTTCGTTACTCTCACTCTTCTAGATTTTATCTCCAATATAGCTCATTCTCTCTCACAGCTCTATTTTTTTTAGTAGAGAGAAAAATGAGAGAAAAAAGGGACCATAGCCGAGCGGAGCCGATGGGAGCTGAAATTGCGGTATCGTCGGAGCTCGGAGTATTAAGTCTTTACATCATCTTGATTAGAGCACGAGTGAGTAGATCTAGACGTCGAAGTGCGGCGGCGGTCAAAAGAGCGAATCCAATCGTAGAGAGCTATAGAGTTTAAGATAATAAAGTAATTATGAGTGTATATAAGTGAGATTAGAATATTAGAGCTATTTAGAGTAATTTGGAGAATTTTGTGAGAATAAAAATTTAGATTTTTGTATTGTTTGACTCATTGTAAGTTTATTTCTTTTATCAATGAAATTGTTAATTAGTTGACACTTAAAGTCACTGACTTTAAATCACTGATCCAATGGTTCAGAAAATTTTACTGTTTTTTGCTGTTCACCTTGATCTGCCATTTTCAAAATGGCTTAATAAATAGTAAAAAAAAATCCAAAAAATATAAAATTTGGTCTCCATGCACATTTCAATATAAAGAAAATGTTGAGCAGTTCAGATTGGTTGTTTGAATTTTCAAATTAAAATACGAGCGTGAAGTAAAATATTGTATTACTTCACAGCTCACTGTAGCCTATCCCTACATATGTGTGTGTGTGTTTGTATGGAAAATGTGGTCCATCATATCTGCTACTGCTACATGTTCTTCCATCGACCGTTGATGATTTTGCTTGTTTGACCTTTTGCACCGTTGACGACTTGCCGTACCAAATTAAAAAGTGTCTTTTCCCAGCGTGCATCTCACCATCGGACAAAAATGTTTTGCCCTTGCATGCCCATCCTTTTTCCCTTTTGATATGAGCATATTTGTCGAACTAAAAACATTATTGATCAGTTTTCTATTTTTTTTTTGTCTCACTGTATCATTGACTCGTTGTCTTCATTTATTTACCAAATCCTCCTTTTTATTATACATTGAGTCTAATAACCTCACTTTATTTTATTTTGCTATATTGCCGTTAATGAAATAGAGGCGTGACCCTGTTGTTGTCTATAGAGTATGGCTAATATGCTTTTGGTTATATTTCGGCTGAAATACAACCGATTCATTTTTTAATTTCCGAAATTCAAAAAGTCGATCCAAACCGTTAGATGTGTTCTTCATATTGAAATGTGTTTGGAGACCAAATTTTATATTTTTGTTGGAATTTTTTTACTATTTATTAAGTTACTTTGAAAATCGTTGATCCAACGGTTTCACTGTTTGGTTGAGTCACCGTTGGATCAACGATTTTCAATGTGGCTTAATAAATAGTAAAAAAATTTCAAAGAATGTAAAATTTGGTCTCCAAGCACATTTCAATATGGAGAACACAACTAACGATTTGAATCAACTTTTTGGACTTCGAAAATTGAAAAATACATTGGTTGTATTTCGACCGAAATACAACCGAAAGCATATTAGCCATACTCTATATATATATAATGGCTAATATACAATCGATTGTTCCTGAGCTCCCGTGCAGCCAAGTCGTTTTTCGATTTTTAAAGTTCAAACGGTCGATCTAAACTGTTAGATGTGATATCTATATTAAAATGTGCTTGGAGACCAAATTTTACATTTTTTTGAATTTTTTTACTATTTATTAAGCCATTTTGAAAATCGCTGATCCAACGGTGACTTCTGTTTTTACTGGACCATTGGATCAGCGATTTTTAAAGTGGCTTAATAAATAGTAAA
This sequence comes from Carex cristatella, assembly GCA_024447775.1. NCBI lineage: Eukaryota > Viridiplantae > Streptophyta > Magnoliopsida > Poales > Cyperaceae > Carex > Carex cristatella. The sequence continues at coordinate 4,178,531 of JAJHPF010000032.1, forward strand.
AAAATTCCAAAAAATGTAAAATTTGGTCTCCAAGTATATTTTAATATAGAGATCACATCTAATGGTTTAGATCGACCGTTTGGACTTTGAAAATCAGAAAACGACTTGGTTGCACAGGAGCTCAGGAACAATCGATTGTATATTAGCCATTCTATATATATATATATATATATATATGAGATGGGCTAACTTGCTTTGGAAAGTAAAGAGGGTGTTTTACTTCCCGCTCATATCTCCATTTTCAAAGTTCAAATAATCAATCCGAACAGTTAGATGTGATCTTCATATTGAAATGTGCTTGGAGACCAAATTTTACATTTTTTGGAATTTTTTTACTATTTATTAAGCCACTTTGAAAATCGTTGATCTGATGATCCAGAAATTTTTACTATTCACCCAAATTTTTAGATTTTCAAAGTGGCTTAATAAATAGTAAAAAATTTCTAAAAAAATATAAAATTTGGTACATTTCAATATGGAGAACATGTTGGAAGTTTCAAATTGACTATTTAAACTTTAAAAATGAAGATATGAGCAGAAAATAAAACACCATCTTTACTTTCTAAAACAAGTTAGCCCATCTCATATATATGTATATGTATGTGTATGTGTATGTGTATGTGTATGTGTATGTGTATGTGTATGTGTATGTGTATGTCTGTATATGTATGTGTATGTGTATACATATACATATACATATACAGACATACACATACACATACACATACACATACACATACACACACACATATATATATAGGGATGGGTTTTGGTGAGTTGCGAAATAAGATGTCATATTTATTTAGAGTTCTAACGCCACCCGGAACCCGTGACCCGGTCCGGTCCGCCCGTGACCCGTGTACCGGTCCGGTCCGGTCCGTGCACGGGTTGCACGGGTTCGGGGGTTGGCCGGACCGGGTAAAAATCCGGGTAAGGGTACCGTTTTGAAACCGAAACCCGCCGAACCCGTGACCCGTGAACCCGCCTACCCGGTCCGGTCCGCCCGCCCGCCTACCCGTACCCGTACCCGCCTACCCGTGCTCGCCTACCCGTGCCCGCCTACCCGTACCCGCCTACCCGTACCCGTGACCCGTGATACCCGCCGGCCCCTACCCCTTTAATCCCCATCAAATCAAAATCAAATCAATTGATTCCAATTAATCTAAGCCATTGATTTTTATCGAGATTCGCACTTGTAAAAATAATATCATTAAGATTTGTGAATGAATAAATTTGAACGGTTAGGATTTAATTCACAATTTCAATTTGAAATCACAGAGGCAACGGTTTAAAATTTACAAAATTCATTCCCTCCAAACAAAACCTCCTTAAATATACCCCAATCTCTCATATTTTTTCACATCTCAATATCTCATATTCTCTCATTCTCTCAATCTCATTCTCTCAATATTTTTATTATTCTCAAAATTTAAATTTATTGTTCAAAAAAATAGTTGTAAATTTAATTTGTTCTACAAATCCGCAAACGGAATTACGAAGGTTGTTCAAAATCTCGCAAGATTCGTTCTACAAATTCGTTCTACAAGATTTGAAGGTACATTTATTTTAATGTAATTTGTAGTAATTGTTAAATAATTAGATTTATTTTGTAGTAATTTGTAGATATTTAGATTCATTTTGTAGAAATTTGTAGTAATTATTAAATAATTAGATTTATTTTGTAGTAATTTGTAGATAGTTAGATTTATTTTGTAGTTGTAGAAATTGTTAAATAATTAGAGTTATTTTTAATTTGTAGATAATTAGATTTATTTTGTAGTTGTAGAAATTGTTAAATAATTAGAGTTATTTTGTAGTAATTTGTAGATAATTAGATTTATTTTGTAGTAATTTATAGAAATTGATAAGTAATTAGATTAGTTTGTTTTATTTAGATTTAATTACTTTTAGATTATTTGGATTTGTAGTAATTTGTAGAAATTGTTAAATTTTTGAATTAGTGAAGTATTTAGATTTGTTTTTTAATTTGTTAGATTTTATTTTTAAATTCGGATTTATTTTTAATATGTTAAAAAAATATGTTAGATTTATATTTTGAAAATGTGAAGTATTTAGATTTGTTTTTAAATTTGTTAGATTTTATTTTTAAATTCGGATTTATTTTTAATATGTTAAAAAAATATGTTAGATTTAGATTTTGAAAATGTGAAGTATTTAGATTTGTTTTTAAATTTGTTAGATTTTATTTTTAAATTCGGATTTATTTTTTAATATGTTAAAAAAATATGTTAGATTTAGATTTTGAAAATGTAAAGTATTTAGATTTGTTTTTTAATATGTAGAAATTTATTTTTAAATTCGGATTTATTTTTTAATATGTTAAAAAAATATGTTAGATTTAGATTTTGAAAATGTGAAGTATTTAGATTTGTTAGATTTTATTTTTAAATTCGGATTTATTTTTTAATATGTTAAAAAAAATAGGTTAGATTTTTTTTTGGAAATGTGAAGTAATTAGATTTATTTTAAAATATGTTAGAATTTATTTTGAAATTCGGATTTATTTTTAATAGGTTAAAAAAAAATAGGTTAGATTTGTTTTTTGGAAATGTGAAGTAATTAGATTTATTTTAGAATATGTTAGAATTTATTTTTAAATTCGGATTTATTTTTAATAGGTTAAAAAAAATAGGTTAGATTTATTTTTTGGAAATGTGAAGTAATTAGATTTATTTTAGAATATGTTAGAATTTATTTTTAAATTCGGATTTATTTTTAATAGGTTAAAAAAAATAGGTTAGATTTGTTTTTTGGAAATGTGAAGTAATTAGATTTATTTTAGAATATGTTAGAATTTATTTTTAAATTCGGATTTATTTTTTAATATTTAAATTTGAATTTATTTTTGAATAGGTTTAAAAATGGCAAGTCCTCCTAACGACGATTCGATTGAACAAATCATCGCGAGAGCATCGATTGATCTTTTTGGTGATGCACTTCCGCAAAATTATCAACAAAATCCCCAACAAAATCCCGAACAATATTCTCAACAATTTCCACAACAATATTCTCAACAATTTCCACAGCAATTTCAACCGTACTATCCCGGAACCCAAGGTACTAACACTGCATATGGAGGCACTTCATCAATAGGATCGAGTGATTTTACTAGCTCACTAGGAGTCGGAGGTACTCCCACGACAAGTGTCCCTGAAATTGTAGTCGAAGCTGCCGATCCTTCGCAAAGAGACCCCCCCCGATGAACCAGCACAAAAGAAGAAGAAAAAACCAAAATACAACACGTATTGGATGCCCTGGTATGAAACGACCGAGCTCCCGGACGGCACTTTGCATACTTTAAAGTGTAAGGTACATAATTGCACACAAGGTTTTACATATGGTAAAGAGCAAGGTATGAGTAGCTTTAAAAGGCATGTCGACATGCACATAAGAAAGGGTCACAAGCCACACGACCAGGCTGACCCGAGAATGGTCCAAACCCTTGTGAACTTGGATGGTACCAGAACTCACCAAAAATATGATGAAAAGGTCATGCTTAGTGAAATGGCCCGGTACATCACCCATAAAGAACAACCAATAAGTATGGGTTGTTGCATGAGTTTTTCCCGGTTGGTAATTCGGGGGTGTGGTCAACCGGCATACAAGAGGTTGCACCATAACAAGTTAACCAAAGAAATAAAAAAACAATTTACCGACCGAAAAAATGACCTCAGAGCTATATTTGCATATGCAAACAATAAGGTTTCAATTACCTCCGATATTTGGACTGCCGGTAAACATGGACTTGGGTATTCTTGTATTACCGGGCATTGGATCGATGAAAATTGGGTATTACAGAAAAGGGTTTTGAGTTTTCGGGTGTTAGATTCTCCGCACACTGCAATAGTAATTTACCAATCCATTATGTTAGTTTTAGAAGAGTATAACCTTAAAAGGGATACAAACAACAAGATATTTTCTATTTCTTTTGATAATGCTAGCAACAACATTGCTTCTATTGATATTTTTAAACGGGCGCTAAATCCAATCATGAATGGTGCAATGTTTCACCAAAAGTGTGCTTGCCACATACTTAACCTCGTCGTGAAGGCGGGCCTTAAAACACCAGCCGTAAATGAGTTGATAATCAAATTGAAGCTATGTCTTGCCCATATTTTTTCAAACCAAGAAAGAAAACAACGGTTTGGGAACCTATGTACCCGAATGGAATTGAACAAGTTGAGAGTGCCTTGGGATATAGATACCCGTTGGAACTCTACCTACAGGATGTTGAACCAATGCGAGCCGTACAAGGATGCTATAGGGGAGTTTTTGAGAGTCTCAACTCCCGAAGGAATGGCATTGGAACTCTCCGAAGAAGAATGGTCGCAACTAAAAAAGCTTCAAAAATTTCTTGGAACCTTTTTTAAAGCAACCGTCAAACTATCCTGCTCGTACTCACCGACGGCATTTGAGTTGATAAAACATCTCTATTCAATTTCCAAAGTGTATAATGAATTAGAACAATGCCAAACACAGTATCAATCTCTCGCACCGATCGTAGATGCCATGAGAGAAAAATTCCTAAAATACTGGGAAGAAGTACCCCTCTTGGCCATTATCGCAGCCTGCCTCAATCCCGCATTCAAGAGGCATTACACGATCGCGATGCTTGAAGCGTACAAGAGAAATCTACATTTGGACACAGATGGTGTGGAAACACACGTAAATAGTAAATTCGAAGAGATGTTTGTCCTATACTACTCAAGAATGAATGACAACCGAAACCAACCGTCTTCGTCCCGTGTCGCCACTAGGTATGAACTTAAATATATGTGTTTTTATTTTTATTATTTATAATACCTACATTATTTGTCCACTAATTTATTTATTTTTTAATATTTCAAGGAGCACTAGTAGTGGTGGATTATTAGCAGATTTCCAGTTCGATCAAGCCCCTCACACATCTTCTATCGGTAACGAGTTAATGAGATATGATCTGATACATCACGAAGAAGAAAATGTTGACATCATGGCGTGGTGAAGGAATGCAAGCCATTATCCAACGTTGGCGATGATGGCTCGTGACGTATTTGCCGTGCCCGTTTCAACCGTCCCTTCGGAATGTTGCTTCAGTTCTGCAAACAGAATCCTCTCTGATAAGCGCAGCAAGTTGGGTCCCAATGTCTTTGAGAGACTTGTGTGTATGAAAGATTGGATCGATGCCGAAAACCGCACGCAACATGGAGATCCTCCAGCAACAACATCTGCAGCTGAAACTGAAGAAAGCGGTACCGAGCAGCCGACCCAACCTAATTTAGATTCAGACGGTGCGGAAGAGACCGAAACGTGGTATATGAACGACAACTTCTAGATAGGTAGTGTCGGTATAAATTTCTAATCTCTTTTAATATTTTTGATTATTTTTTCAATTCTAAATTTCTAAACATTTCAACTGTTTCTTAAATTATTCATTTTAAAGACGAATTACTAACAAAAAAAAAAGTTAGAACTCCGCCTATGTTATTTTACATAGCCGGTCCCAAGCCCGGAATAAGGAGGAGGGTAGCTTTTGTTTATAAATCTATTGTTTTAAAATAATTCGGTTTTAAAGATCAAATATTTCGTATTTTAAAAAAAAATCTAAATTATTTTTAAATATTTCAAATAATTCCAAATAATTCGGTTTGAAAAAAAGAAAAAAACCGTTACCAAATATTTCACATAATTTTCTTTGTTATCAAATATTTTCTTTCAAAAAACCGAAAAAAAAAACAGAAAAAAAAAAAAAAAAAAAAAAAAAACCCGGTCCGGTCCGGACCAACCCGTGAACCCGGTCCGCCCGATCCGTGAACCCGTGGGGGTAAGGGTCCACGGGCGGGTAAGGGTAGAGGTTCAAAATTTCGACCCGTGTACCCGCCTACCCGTCTACCCGTGAACCCCCCGAACCCGTACCCGGCCAACCCGTGAACCCGGGCGGGTTGAACCCGGTCCGGCCCGGTCCGGTCCGTTTTAATACACTATATTTACTTCATGCTCATATTTTTATTTTGAAAATTCAAACAACTGATCCGAACCGCGCAACATGTTCTCCATATTGAAATGTGCTTAGAGACCAAATTTTACATTTTTTTTTAATTTTTTTACTATTTATTAAACCACTTTGAAAATCGCTGATCCAATAGTCTAGAAAATTTTACTGTTTTTTTACTATTCACCAGGATCTGGGATTTTTAAAGTGACTTAATAAATAGTAAAAGAATTCCAAAAAATGTAAAATTTAGTCTCCAAGCACATTTCAATATGGAGAAAATGTTAAGCGGTTTAGATCGGTTGTTGAAATTTTCAAATTTAAATATGAGCATGAAGTAAAATATTGTTTTACTTCGCAACTCATCATAACTCATCCCTATATATATATTAAAGGGGAATGCTATTCTACACGCAATAATTATAAAAATCAGCACTGACTCAATTAATTCCGAATTTACCCTTTCAACATTATCATTATTTGATTGACTCAATTATGCATATTCTCTCTTCAAAGGAAAAAAAGGAAGTTACGCAGACTCCTCTTTCGTTTATTTTTGTAAGGTCTCATATCTGAATATTTACAAGATCTCTTTTTTTTTTTCTTAAGATAACAGTAAATTTTCACAAAAATCTTGTTGTCCTCAATACCAATCTTGATACTGATCTTGAGCACATCACCTTATTCCATCTCTGCCTCAGTACCGATATCAGTCTCTACTAGAGAGTAGAGACTGTTCATTCAACAAAATTGTTGTCACATGTTATCGGTGTCCCTTTCAATATATTGTTTGTTGAATTGTTGTTTAGGTACTTTCTAAATTTTAAACAAAAATACATCTCTTGTGATTTTTTCTGGAAAAGAAGGGGAGCCGGAGAGGCTTTTGATTTGGAAAACACATCATTTTGTTTTTTTCTTTTAATTTTGATTGTTCCAAAAATGGATGCATGAAGGTATATCATCATTTTTTTTTTGTTTTCCTCTAGTTTGTTATAATTTCAGAAGCTGCTGATTATTAGTTATCATGTCCTTATACAAAATTAGATCTTTGTGTTACCTATAATAATATCAAAATACTTGTATCAATGAAAAAATTATACCAAACAACAAATAAATTCATAACACACGTCAAGTTTTTTTTTGAAATATTTACAGCAACTGCCAATAAAAGAATCTTAAAATTAACTAATAACATCCTTACATAAGTTTCCTCTTCCTGTACCGCTCGGTACCAACTACCAAGTACTAGTGTCTAATTACCAGAAAGTCCCTTACAATCACAACTGAGTTAGAGAAAAAAAAAACATCAAAAAACCCAGTACTAGATTCGTTGATACGCAGGTGTCCTGCACTTTTACCATTCCCCCCTCAAGAAATACAAAATCACATAATATCCAAAAAAAATAAGCTAAAGAGAAAATTTATTCCCACATAACCTCCAAATTAAAGCCAAGTGACATAATCCATGATCTACAGACAAAAAAAAAACTATTCAAATATAAATTAAAACCCAACAAAAAAAACCTATTCAAAAAAAAATTAAAACCCAACAAAATTCAACCATTACATGTTCCTGTAGCTTATATGTTAACTTATTCCCACAATTTGATTAATTTTCATTTATGTGAATGAAGAATTGAACATCATATTGATCAATCGGAAAGAGAGAATATGCAGTGTGCATTAATTGAGTGTTTTTATTTTTGGAATGACTCAATCGAAGAGAGAGAGAGAGAGAGACAATCATCGTTAATTGAAGAAAGAGAGTATAGGGAGGATAAAACAGGTATTACAAGAAAAAAGTTCCTCTCAGCGTTGATTATTACAATTATTGCGTGTAGAATAGCATTCCCCATATTAAAATATGCCTAACTAGTTAGATAAAACTATTGAAGGTAATATTTAGATGTTCAAGGAAGAGTGGAGGTCAATTAGAGAGATTGTGGTTGAAGAACTTTTAAATGGGAGCGTTGTAACTTTCATATTAAATGAATGAAGCAAGTTTGAAGCATGTATCTAACTACATTCATGCATTTAGGACTTCAGAATAAATTTCTGAACACAGGTTGTTGTGCATTCACAATTTATATTAAACACATTTGTTTAGATCCGCTTGTACTTAAAATACTTTCTTATTGTTATGAATGCACGATTATAATTGCTCCACACATGCATTAAAATACAGAACATGTTTTCCTTTTCCTTTTTCTTTTTCTTTTAAAAAAAAACTAGATAGGAATCAAGCATCTAACATATAAATTTATCAAGGACAGAGATCACCTGCCTCCAATGAGACTGACAAATGAGTTCAGACTGGTTTATAAATTTAAACATTAGTTTTTAGTTTTGGTTTGGTCCATGTTTTAGTGACTCAGGGGCAAGAAAATCCTGCCCCCTGAGGGCAAAGAATTCAGTCCCATTTATTAAACATAAAATTGAAGATAAAATGCAAGAAGAATAAAAAAGCTAAATATGTTCAAACTAGCTTGAGCAGAAAATAAAATAGCAAAGGAAAATTTTATAAACATATCAACAACTTCAGATCCGCTGCCTTTTCTTTTGGAAAATAAAAATTGAGTTTGAATGCATTAGTTAACCAAATTAACCCTATTAAAGTTATATTGAAATTTTCAAAAATGAAAAATCCGAACCTGTAGATTTGCCTAAAAAGGTCATCATTCCTATCTTTGATACACAGACTCAACGACACAGACTGACAGACACCGGGTCATGCGCTGCTAAACAACTCCCAGAAGAATAGTACCCCTAATTAATGTAGTCATGTCGTTATTCTATCTCACTAGGGTGAAGACTTCCAACTACAGTGACAAATCAATTATTCGGATTCGGTTCGGCGAGATCAAAAATTCGTGATTCGAGAATAATTTGAGTATAATTCGAAAATGATTCGGTATTATTCGGATTAGAGATCTCAGTTCTATAAAGGAGCAAAAACAAAAAAATAAAATTATGGACAAAATTCCAGAATAATTCGGAAAAAAATCGTAAAATTCGAGAATAATTCGTAAAATTCGTGAATTATTCGGAAATTATTCGGTCAACCGAATAATTTGACTTTCGGTTTGACATCACAAAAAAACTGAATAATTCGGATATTGACCTGAAAATAAGATAAGGAGGTTCTTTTAACATTTGACACGGGGTGTCAGCTGAAACGCATATTGACCTGAAAATTAGTATGCATGCTCAAGGAAATGATATTGGCCAATGGCTCAAGTCAATTAAACCAAATATATGAAAATAAATTTTCCTCGTCAAAAATCAAAACCATGATAATTTTTAGGTACCGAAGTCAACACTGTTTACATGCACACAGCACACACAAACTGGTTTACCAATTGTGCAACTAAATTGTCATGTGAGAGTCAAGGAAAGGCACTCAAATATCCTTACGGATGCATGATTGCGATCGGTGTTCAAACAGTTTGGTTTGTTTGGTTTTCAATCTAATTCAAAATTTTCGATTTCAATGGATCGATTTATTTGAATTAATTTTTTAAAATATTTCGATTTAAATGAATCATTTCGGTGACTTTTTTCAAAACCGACTATCACAACCACATGTTATAAATGTCAACCCCACTACGACAGCAACCAGATGAACAGAGGCGAGGTCACATTGTGGCAGGGGTAGGCATCTGCCTACTCCTGAATTTTATTTTTTTATTAGAACCGAGTATTTTTTTAGTTTTGCCTACCTCTAAAATATGGACTTGCCTACCCCAGAGTCCAAATTGAAGCACATGGAAATAAAAAAAAAAATTGAAACTTTGAACTATAGAATCGTGAGTTCGTGACTGAAACCCCGTACGCGAGTGAGAGGATTACGCGCGACGTCAGAGGCAGAGCTGTAGAGGGGATTACGCGCCGATGCCACTCGCCACCAAATGTGATTCCGCCACAAGATGCACCGATGCTAGAGGCTAGCAGGGAGACGCTCAGCAATGTTGTAAAATACGGTTCATGCGGCCATATATGCTTATGCAACTCGATTCCGTATGAAAATCTTCATGCAATCTCATATATGCGGTTTCGCATGAAATCACATATTTCCAATTTAAAGAGGCATGTTAATTTTTAATCATGTAATTATTTGCATCTAGCATCATGCGATTCTATCACTGAGTGTCAAAAAATTGTTTGCATCTGGTTAATTTAGTGAGTTACTTTAGAATCAATGCCCCTGCTTAGACTCAATTCTGATATGCTCAGGCCCAATTCACTGAATGATTTTAATATGCTGGAATTCGATGTGATTATTTCCTCTGACATGTGATACAAGTTATTTTTAATGACAATATATTGCATGTTTTGAGTGAAAATAAATTAATATTTAGTTTAAAATCCGCATATATAAGTCTGCATTAAAATCTACATATGTGGCTGCATATCGCATATACCGCATATGCGGTATGCAGTAACCTTCCACATGTATGAACAAAACCACATTTTACAACATTGCCACTGTGTTGCCCCGCCTCTGTAGCCTCATGTAAATTGATTGAAACTTGGAAAATTTGGGTAAATTTCGGTAGATTCGATAGAAAATTCGGTACTTAGAAAATTGATTGAAACATTTATATATTTCTTGTTATTTTTTTGAATTGTATTTTGAATTCGAATCCAAATCCGAATCCAATTTTTGCCTACCTCTATTTCAAATCCTAGTCTCGCCGCTGCAGATGAATCAAATTGAAAATGAACAAGACGAGGACAATTCTCGATCAATATTAACGGCCCACTTCAATATGATGAATGGATCAAGATTAAAATAAACCATATTTACAAACCCCACCAAAAATGAAGATATTTTCATCCTTCACGATTGTAACCAAAATACTGACAACTAATAACCTCGGACGCAACTTGATGAACATGCATGCATGTGCTTCCTATATATATGCCTTCCTCCAACCAACACGTGTCGATCTCTGGTTGGAAATTAAAAATTCCAACCCACAGATTTTGCTTTTGCTGGATATGAGTCCCAAATTTCAACACGACCATCTTGATCGCATTTTTTGCAAAATTTTTTTTAAAAAAAACGAAGTCAGCAAAATAGAAAAATATAGAAATTCTGTGGAATTCATTTATCATAGTTCCGTTTCCGTAAAGGTTTTTGTTTTTACCATTTTAATTTTTTATTTTTTACACTTTATTTAACTTTACAAAATAAATAATTAATGAAAAAAGTTATATTAGACACTTGCGATGTTGTGTTAAAACATGACGGCTCGATTGAAACCATTGCACAGCACGCCTAATTAAGTGGCACATCATATATAACAGACATGTAACAATACATGTACCGTCTCATGCATGTGCTGGTACACATGGGTTCGGATCCCCTAATGTAGCTCAATTTTTAGATTTTGGATCGAGACCGTCCGATTAGAATCCGACGTTCCATCTTGCGCGCTCATCTCGAATTAGATGGTCCCGATTTAAAATTCAAAAATTGAATTACATTAGTGGATCTCCATTCGGTACACATACGGTACACAGTGCGTGCGAACCGTGTCCAGACACAACATGCTTTTCCTTGAATTCTTTCCACAGTTTTACTTGCCAATTCTCATTGGTTCCAATTCGAAACAGCTCTTCCTCTCCCTTAAATGTATATGATTCCTTTTCCTGGCACTCAAATAAACCCAAAACAGAACCAGGTATTTGAAAAAAAAAAATCTCGCATGTTTTTGTAATTATTTTTGACAGTGTATCGTTATTATTTATAAAATAGGGATAACAGAAAACATTTTCGTACAATTTCTTTGGATTGGCTACGGCCCTTGCAACTTAATTTTGATTGTTGGACATAAGCGTGCAAGTAGATTTCAAGTTGGGCCGTGATTTTGTGGCCCATCTTCTTTTATCGAAAATCCAGTTTACTATTCTCATATAATTGCTTTGTTTGAGCTTTAAATAAAGCGAATTAGAAAATTTGGGATCAGGCAGACGGGCACCGGCACAAGGGATTCAGCCTCTTGGGCCTTGGCTAATGAATAATGATCCGCACTTCAAACATATTAAATTAATTTATCCATTGTACTTAGCTAATAATTTATACTATTAATATGAATATCTTAAGAACTGTTATTATAATTAACATAATTATCTTAGTCATAATTATACTCAAAGGCAAAATAAAAACCGAATGAACCCCTGATAAATTGAAAACTAACATTTTTTTTATGAGAAAAAAAAAAATAACAGCTACAAATTAATATAGAGTTGATTTAGACTTTGGTGTTAGGACTGAAACTCTAGAGCCGTTATTTTTATAGTTCAAATTCACCAATGACAACCAATCAAGCAAAACAGAAAATATACCTCGGGCCGACTTTTCATCTCTGTACTTGTGGTTTTTGTAAAAACCTATCTTAAGAAATAGTAAAAAAATTCTAAAAAATATCAAATTTAATCTGCAAGTATATATTCATATGAAAATAATTTTGAACAGTTCGAATTGACCGTTAGAATTTTGAAAATAAAAATATTAGTCTATATTACGAATTAAATCGTAATATGCATAGTACCATAGACACACTCGGACTTAAATATGAAATTTTTTAAGAGATCTAAGACCTTTTAGTTTTAGTGGATGATGGCCAAGATATATATTGAAACTTTGGCAATATTTTGATTGAATAAAGCTACTTTAATCATAATTTGGCGGAAGATACATTTTTTTTTAGCAAGATACATTTAAGCCATTGGGTATACACCTATATAAGTGATTTAGAAGCATCCTTATCAATTTCGTGAGTATTATTCTTATTTATAAAAGATATTCACAGCTGACCTTGTTGTTGAAGAGCTTAATGCTCTGCGCCTCTGCCTTAATGTTAGCTTAATTTAAAAAAAAAAAAAATTTGTCTCTGCCTTAATGTTAGCATACAGGCCATGAGAATTAATGCTTATTTACTTCTTTTGAACAAATAACAACTTAGAGTTAATATCTAATATATATGCACGAATATTAAAGGGTCTCGCAAATTTTAACTTGAGTCAGATTAGTTTGAATTACGATGAAACGGCTCCAATCTAAACTCAAAGTTTAAACTACTTTTGAGTTAATTTACGGAATCCGGATCCAAATTCACAATTATTTCCATTGAGACAAGCCTTGTAGAACAAATCACATCCTCTCCATTACCTGAAAAGAAAATCTTTTACAATTAATGGATCTGGACCGTTCATTTTAACTTGGCACAAATCTCGAAGTCTAATAATAATACCTCCTGCACTTGCCCGAATCCTAAACTGGTTGAAATTTAATCTCAAACCGTAAAGTGAGCTGGATCCACTACAGTACCTTAGAGGAGCTGGATCCCTCGTTTGAATGAAATGAAAAACATTAATGCACCCCAATGACAACATGACCTATTTAGAATAATCATTTTACATAAAATTTGAATTACAACGACTATCAAACATTAACATATCAAAAATAAATTGTTAATTAACTAATATTTTACGTTTACTGTACTTTCCTTGTGAAATGTAGAGTAAAACAAATGGGCTTCGAACATGTATTTATTTGTTTTGTTTTGTTATGTTAGGATTCATTGACAATTACTTGAAAGCACTGACAACACATTCTCAAATCATACCCAAAAATAAATTGTATAATGCATATGTTATCTTCATTATAGACTGATTGTGTTACGCAATTTCATATTATTTGATTTTTCATCAAAATATAGATGGTTAAAATTTTTATGACAATTGATAAACGACAAAACATGTATTGGTTTCATTATTTTTAATTATATTATGTACATAAATTATGGATTATATTTTACATGTCAAATTTCAAAATTATAAGTTATTTAGTAATTGTCAAGATTGTGAAACTAAATCGTTGTCGATGGATCTCTATTCTTACTCTTTTTTTTTAAATATTTTTGTTTACTATCATGCTCATAGAAAGGAATCTCGTCCATTTGAAAAAAAAAAAAAAGTTTGACTATCAAACTATTTTTTACTATCAAGTTTGACATTCTATTACCAAACGAACGGTCAAATATACGTTAAAGTAAAAAAATTGTAGACTAAAAATAAAAGGAAAATCGAAAAAAAAAAAATAACATTTTCATGTTTTGATAAGAAGCATAAAAATTTGAGTGGGTATGCTGACAATTAGTTTTCTCAACGAAACAGGATCGAAATCACAAACTATGTGGGTTTCTGTAATGTGTGAGTTTATGGTAATATGCATATTATGATTTAGTCCGTAATACAGATTAATATTTTTATTTTTAAATTTTTAACGGTCGATTCGATCTGTTCAAAATAATTTTCATATGAATATATACATGCCGACTAAATTTTATATTTTTTAGAATTTTTTTAACAATTTTTAAAGATGGATAGAAAATAACTGTTTTTGAATGGTCCAGAATTTTTAAATCAAGTGATTTTCTACCTATCTTAAAAAAAATATAAAATTCGGTTTGTAAGTAAATATTCATATGGGGATCATGTTGAACGGTTCGGATCAACTATTAAAATTTAAAAACAGAAATACTAACTCGTATTGTGAATCAACCTGTAATATTCATAGTATCATAAATTCACAATCATAGACTCACTCTTCTGTAATTACATGCAGCGGCAAAAAAAAAAAAAAATTGGAGCGTATTTAGCTTAGATGTATGTGGCTGTAATGGACCAAGTAAAGTAATTGCATATATTTTCACGGTGTTTTCGGGTAATTACTAACTAGAAGCTTTAGCTCCGTATTGATAATATTTGTATATTGAAAGCTGTCATAATTTAGTCTACAATAATATTTAAGATATAATATTCAAATGACGAATAAAAACGGGTGAATAAATACTAATTATTCTTTGTTTATTGCTTCAGAATCTAATATTTAAAATAACGGATTTGAATTGCATAAATTAGTAATATCAAATGGCGAATCTGAATGAGTGAATATTGATTTTTTTTTTTTTATAAGAACAACGTACATTGTTATAAAATTTAATAAATATATATAGAGTGAGGCTAATGTACTGTATAAAGCGGCATATTGGTCTGTACTATGGATCAATTATCGATCAGTAACTGCTCCATATAAAAAATATTTGTAGATCAAAATTTATATTTAGGAGCGTTTATTTTACTGTTTTTTTTAAATAGGTAGAAAATAATTTGACCTAAATATTCTAAACCATGCAAAAATAGTGATTTTCAACTTATCTAAAATAATAGTAAAATATATTATAAAACTTGAAGGCGGCTTGGTCTCTATTTTTCTCTCAAAAAAAATAGTAAAATATATTAAAAAATGTAAAATTAGTCCACAGTTTTATATGAAAATCATATTGAACAATTCAAAATCATATTGAAAAATGCAAAAATCATACTGAACAATTCAAAATTCAAAATGAACTATTTGAACTTTTAAAAATAATAATGAAGGATGAAACTAACTGTTAAACTGGGGTATAGATGCGACATTTGGAAACTTGTTATTAGTTGTTACTTGTTACTCCACGAATCACGTGTAAATTAAAATCTAAACCTCCAAAATTAAAGCCCAGAAATAAACTAGGATCTGAAGTGACTTCTTCCCACCGCACTCTCTTTCTATCGGAGCTCTAAACTGAGAAAACCTAAATAGTTCTAAGCCATGGCGAACAAATCTTGGGAAAGGGATGGCGCTAGCGCTGGGTGAGAGATCGACTCCTCTTCCGATCTGTGATTTCGTATATTTCTTATATGATTTATCTTAACTGAAGAATTCTCATTTTTGCTTGTAGAAAAATCTTCATCGGTGGGCTTGCTAGAGACACCACTGACAGTACGTTTCTCTGATCTCGCCAAGCTTTTCTCTTTCTTTGTTTTTGTGTGATTTCTCTATTAATTCGGGTTTCTTTTGGGCTTTTCAATAACGCGTCTCTGAAATTCTTGTAATTTTATTTATGACACAGAACTTTAGATAATTTGCTACCTGGCGGTTTCAGTGTTGGTATCAGTAATGTAATTGGAACTTTATTGTAGTTTAATCCAAATCTAGCTATTAAAGCTAATCAATTTGCGCATTTAGAAGAACATTTGGCAGTTTCAGTTATCTGAATTGAGGTCGAGGATACAATATATTGCAATGAAAAAATAACACTTAGTCCTACTTCACTCTTTAACTGTAATTTGGCAAGTTTTGTTACATTCCGTTGAAAATTTTATTTATGCATTTGCAGTTTGACAATGGTTATCTTGACAATACGACAAGTGATTTTCCATAAAAAATAAAAAAGTAAAATTTGGAGATCGAAAAGTAAATTTATAGGTATGTTATTGGATATTTAGACAGTCTAACAATCTAATTTCATGCAATTTAAGTATTGTTTGTAATGCATCAAGGGCTGTCATTTTTGGACTCTGAAACATACACCAAATCTCATCATTTTTTATAGACATTATATGAAGATAATATAGTTCTGCATATGATGTTGAATTTCATATTTAAGCTTAATTTTTTAAGTTGTCAATTTTGTCAAGTGATCCCCCACTTTTTGAAGAGATTGCTAATAATAAAAGAATGGAATCCTACCGGAGCTAAATGCAAGATATCATTTATTGGGATATTATTCTACCATTCTACTGTTTATTGTAGAAGTGTAGGTTATATTGACAACTACGAATCAAAATTTAAAAAGTTGAAATTGTAAGATACGTTCTCTGTTGCTTAGATCGGTTGTGTATCAAGTTTGATACAACTTTGATAATGGATTAGTTATCTATTGTGCAATTAGAAATAATAAAGGTTCAATTTTTATGGCACTGATCCTATCTAAACTGTGAGGAACATATCTATAATCTTATTTTTAAATTTTATTGAGTGCTTTGTTAGTTGCCACAGTTGCCAAATTAGCTAGGTTGCCAATATATCTAAGATGGAGTAAACTAGTTCAAGAAGATAAAAGGAAAGAAAATGATTGGGCACACATATTTATTCAAAATTGTATGGTGCCAATTAACTATTGATTTTGGCTGTTTGTCACATTTCTCTCTGATATACGATATCTCCAATTCTATCCAGATGACATTGAACTGCACTTTTGTGGATATAGGTGCACTTTTGAAGCATTTTCGGAAATATGGAGAGATAATAGATCACATAATTATGATCAATAAGTTTACGGGTGAGCCTAGGGGCTTCGGTTTTGTGACATTTTCAGACCCATCTATTGTTGAAATTGTCATGGATGACACCCATATCATCAACGGAAAACAAGTAAGTTTGAAATAAACTTATTAAATAGGTCATATAAATGCACCAAAAGTTTTCAGACTTGGTAGGTTAATGTTCCCAACTGGAATCCCTGTCTGCACAAGAGATAACCAATAACACCAGAAAGGCCCTAAAGTAGTACAGATGTAATACTAATACCAGTAATATCATGGACTCAAAACTTGAAGACATTTTGCACAGAATCCTTGACATGTACTAGAGCTTTCTTTACCCATGGCATACTTTAAATCTAACTATAAGTGTCTCATGGACCAATTTCCTTCACTTGAATAATCAAAAACTGAAATAATAGTCATATAATGTGTTACATGGTTTTCGGTAAATTTGTCTAGCAACATTAGAGTAAGTTTGAAGATAACTAGAAAAGTATTGACAGTATCTAAGACAATCATTAAATCAACCCCTCTCTGTAGGTTGAAATTAAAAGAACAATACCAAAACGCTCTCCGGGGCAGCATCACAATTACAATGCCAAAACAAAAAAGATTTTTGTTGGCGGGATCCCACCATCATTGACAGAAGGTAACACTCTGCATAATTTACATAGAAACAGCTGCAATTTCTTGTTTACCCTTCAAAACCTCAAAAACTGATAACTTTGCTTTTTAAAAGAAGGTTACATGTATAACAGAAATCCTTCCCACCATGACATGAAGTATTTGAGTTTTGCAAGGATGTACAGACTCTTTATCCTTTTACAATGGATATGATCTCATATTTTTGTGTCTTTATCACTTTTTTTACGGTCAGATGAACTTGGATCATTCTTTGCGAAGTATGGAGAGGTGGTTGACCAGGAAATAATAAGGGACCATGAAACAAACCGATCAAGGGGCTTTGGATTTGTAGTTTTTGAGACTGAGGAGGCTGTAGAAGCCCTATTATCTAGGGGAAGCATAATTGAGCTTGACGGTATTAAGGTGCAACATTACTCTCTATTATAGTTAGGTTGCTAGAATATTGCATGTTTCAGTTTATATTTCTCTAGCTTTCGTACTATTTTGATTTAATAACATAAAAGACCAATAGAATTGACTTGTTAATTATATCAGTTCCATGTTCATAGACCATACATTAGTCATATCAAAGGGATATTTATGTAACTTAATAGGCAATTCTTACTAGATAGTTGACATTTTTAATGAGGTCTAGTTTTCCTTATTCAAAATTAATTGTAGGTAGAGGTCAAGAAAGCTGAGCCCAAGAAATCGTCTTTCTCTAGTAATAGCCAATCTGGGGTACGCACTTTTGGCGAGGAGTATGGCAGCTTTGAGGCATCATATGGAGCTGGATTTGGCAACTCCAGTGCATATGGTTCTGCTCAATACAGTAATTCCGGCAATAGGTTTGGTGGTTACAATGGTTACAATGCTTTCGATGGGCTTTTAAGTGCTTATTCTGGGTATGGTTTTTATGGAGGAGGGTACGGAAGCATTTTGGGTGGATATGGGCAAGTAGATACTGGTTTTGGTGGTGGTTATGACTTCTCTCTAGGTGGTAGTTATGATTTCTCTCAAGTTGGTGGTTTAGGTGCTGGTGGAGTAAATGGTATGAGGGGAGGCTATGGCAGTAGCAGTGGGAGTAGTGGCAGTCATGGTAGATATCATCCATACAGAAGGTAGGAGAAATAGCTGATTTGCAGTCTCTAATGGATTGGGATTTCAAATAGTTGGTATGATACCGAGTTTTGGTTGATCTGAGACGTGCAAGGCCGTGCTTGATGATGATCTTTTGGAAACCTGATCAGCTTTCTAGATTTAATGGTTTAATCAATTTGGTGGGAAATATAGACTGATTTGAGACAGATATTTGTTTGTTTTGTAGATTTATCTGGGACAATTGAATATGTATCAAATATGTCAGATAGTGTTTGTTTCCGACTAATATTATTCTCCTCTTGGAATTAGTAGTGCAGTAGATACGAGAAGGCATTGTGCAGATTGTATTTGTTACTTGGCACGGCCTTTGATTTAGACTAACAGATGATAGTTTCAACTGTATTTTACTATAGATGATGGTCGACAGCTCATTCTTTTTCTATGTTTGTAATAGTTTAGGTCTTTTTCCTTTTCATTATTTTGCCCTTGTTAGTCGTCTTCTGTATCTTCTGAAGGCATTCACAGAAAGATCTGTATATAGATATCTGTATTAAATAGCTGTTATTATAATATGATATAATCCATGCCAGTACCGGTATACTAAACACCAAATGTGGTGGGGTCTAATGCTTCACGTGGGGGTATATCGCTCCATATTTCAAACTTTACAAGCTAGAAATTCATCAGAAAAAATAATCTCTTGTTTTTTCTCACGAGAGAGAGCTCAAGTTTGACCGTTGCTTTTATTTCCGGCATTTTTTTCCATAACCAAAAAAATAAATAATATAATATTAATAACCAAATTTTAAAATTTTTTTTATCCATCACCAGACCGCCCAAATGTGGGGCGGTCCAGTATGCAGGCCAAACCGCCCCCCCGTGGGGCGGTCTGAATTATTATTATTATTATTATTATTATTATTATTTTTTAGGATTTGAATTTTCAATCTAAATAATGAATGTATTTTGTTTGAAATTATAGATATGAAATAAATGGGTAACTTGACTAATCTAGGCCGTCAGCAAAATGATTTTCATGCATAATTGACTTCTCGAAATAATTTTCTCCGGATCGAATTGAGCGGTCATTTGAAAACTCAGAAATAATTTTAATGCAATGATGGATACATAACAATATATGCCCAAGTCCGCAATTTCTAAGTAAAATGGTTCACAACATAAGTTAATTAAATAACTTACAAATATAAATACAATATTTATTGAATTAACTCTTCCCGCGTCCGAACGGACCAAGTCTACTTCTTAGGGTTCTGGAAATGGATGACGGCGCGACACTAGCAGTTGTAGAGCCTTGACTACTCCCTGAGTGGCTTCCCTGACTGGGTCGCCTGCTTCCAGAAGGTCCCGCATCGGCAACCACTCTAGCATTCTCTCTTTCGTTGGCTTCGTTTATTGCCTCTGCAATGCATTTCATTGAACATTAAGTATCAATATTTAAATTTAATTTCAAATCATTTCTAAGTTGTGTACGATCATCTACATACCTCTAATCTCGCCTCTCGGTAGTCGAACGGTGAGCCTCATGTCCCACTCGCCGACCTTGCATCCCGTCCATTTCCATTACGCGCCGCTTGTGTTTCCTCCTCCCCTTCCCGATCCATTTCTTATCGGGAACCACCGTAGGTCCAAGGTAGTATGGCCCATGGCCACTGGTTGGGGTAGCTGTGAAATGATGCTCCCCGTGTGTTCGAAGGCAATCGGCACGGTAATAGTTGTCAACAAAGACGTCTTCAAGGAAATTCCGTTTTCGACAAACCGCCATAACATGAGAACACGGAATGCGAACTAACCTGGGGGCCTTGGCACTCACACGTTACTTGATTGTTCGCGCCTAAAACGACTCGTACTTGCATGCGCGTTCATGAGTTTGTATAATGCCACTTTGTCCCACCACCGGTGGAATGATCTCACTTGGAACCCGCACTTCATATTCCGTATTTGTGCCGCCATATGCTACAACGTGCATGATGAGAACCTTTTTCTCTGTGTTTTCTTAATTTCTCATCTACTCTATCTGAGAACAGTTGGTCCCTACTCGCTAATACAGTGGCTTTAGCATGCCTCTCAACAAACCAAGCATTTAACTTGTAAAATGTATCCTCCACCAGTGAAACCACGGGTAACATACGGCTCTGTTTGAAGACATTGTTTAACGACTCTGACCCATTAGTGGTCATAATTCCCCATCTCCAACCTCCATCACATGATTGAAATATCTTCTCGTATGCTGACGGCTCCATCGGATCGCACGGACGTCTCTTGCCCGCCTTCGCTAAGTAGGCATTTGCCTTTGGAAATGTCTACAAAAAATAGAAATATACCTCAGTGATACAAGTCATGCAAATGTAAAAAAAAAAAAAATAATGCATACATACTCTAGCAAAATCTCTCGAACATCTCTTCCATTCGTCGTGGTTTTTTCCTCTTGCGGCCAATTTTGAACCTCGTCGCAACCCATTCTCCGCCGCCGGTATTTTTGCACAAGTTCTCTCGAAATGTGTTGCATGCGCACTGTGCACTGAGACTCTCCCGTATTCGTGTTCCACCCATAGTTGAGGCTATCAAATACATGCTTGATGCCCTTGTCTTTGGTCCGATATCACGCGAGACGAACCCGTTCCCTATCACCTCTCTTCTCGGGAATGACATGAAAAAACCCCAATTTGGACCATCCTCCTTTTGAACAATAGCAAAAGCTATGGGTAGCAGCTGGTTTTCAGCATCATATGCACATGCTATAAGCGAGCCCCACCATACCGGCCGGACATGAAGCATGCATCGATGCCGATCACGAGTCTAACATATTGAAATGCTTCAATACATGGACCGAAAGCCCATGCTATGCCCTTGAATTGTACTTCACCGGGTGTATCGGTTGGTACATGCCACTTTGCTCGAACCCGGTTCCCGGATTTGTACTTGTTATGGCCATCAGCAATGGTGCGAGGAGATTGTACGACCCCTTCCAGGTTCCGAAGCATCTGCATACTGCAAGTTCCCGACCCCTCCACAACCTATTGTAATGTGGGACTACATGTTCATAGACTCGTCTCACCGCACGAGCGACCTCCTTAATGCTCATCGCGGGGTCCTCCTTAATGTCCGTCATAATTACATCGGCAATAAGTGCTGCCGTCGCCGCACATGATCTGATCCGATCTTCTTGACGCACTCTTGCAAGTGTGTGGTCCTTCGACCTTCTTAATTATCCATGCCTCTCCCTTGCCTTTAGGTGCGGCAGACATTTTCCATTTACACTTTGTATCCTTGCAAATTACAACATACCGATTCCTCTCCCGCCTGGCCACTGTAAACTCCCAATTACCCTTCAAATGGAACTGCTTAACTTTGGTCGACAGTTCTTCTATGTTGGTGTAAAGGCGCCCGGGCTAATCTCTTCGTTGTATACAACGCGTCTCCCAAAAAAAAGAAATGTCGCTTCTTCAAAAGAAGTAGTGTCATTGAATGTCCTTACCGGGTGCTTGTCTCCTCGTCCCCTGATCGGAAATCTGTCTTCAATTGGAGGAGGCATAATCTCCTCATCGTCGCCCTCTGATAATCTGTCTGAACCCCAATCCCCATCCCAATCATCACCAAGTATCAATTTCCTTTGTCGATATCTCATCAATATCATCAAAATCAATGCCTCTATCATTTCGATCGATCGTGGACTGTCTTCTAGGTTCAGTGGGGCTGTAGTTAGGTAATGGATCGTGTGCGATTGGTATCCAACCCGACCAACACATGACCGTCTTCTAGTTTCGGCCAGGGGTTCAACACTATACTCGGGTACTTGCAAATATCTATCTCGTCTCATAGGCTCACGAGGGGGTGAGTTCACATCTTGGTTGTGATCATAATCCTGGTTGTGATCATAATCCGAGGTTGTTTTGGGTAGAAGGTCCGGCCCCAAGTATCTAGGTTGTTACGGGTAGAAGGTCCGGCCCAAGTATTCGGGTTGTTTCGGGTAGAAGGTTCTCTCGGGACACCAACCGGTTGAATCGAAACTTTTTGCAAAATAGGTCCATTACGGGATTAAATTGGACTCAAAAAATCCGTACATAGCTTTCCATATGTCCTCCTCTTCTATAGGATATTTTATATAGTAAGGTTTGGCACGGGGGTTGATTGTTAATTCGGGTGCGATTTGTACGGTAAATTGGACACGGTCCCAACCGGTTTGTTGCATTATTATTTCCTTTACTTCATAAATTGAAGTATTGGCATTCACCGGAAGCCGTAGGTCGCATCTTTCGAGTATTGGCATCCGAACTCTCCTTTCGTGATTTTTCCACCCAAGTACAATGCAATGAACATTTTTGAGTTTTTTTTTCGACATTAGAAAACAAATTTGTCGTTCAATATTAGTTATTTTGTTTATTTATGAAAGTTTTAACATTTAAAAAAAAAATTAAAAAAACCTCGGTCCTTTGTTGAGCGCACCTGTTGATCGCAATCGCCTCGTAATCGCCTAAAAAATTGCCTCGCAACACTCGTTTGAGAGCGAAGTCGGTTTGGAAGAAGAGTGAGTGGATTATTGTGACTCTGGAGAGAGAAAATAATCATTTTATACACAAAATACAAAAAAAAAAAAATTAAGCAGACCGCCCCCCACCCGGTGGTCTCGGCTAGGGTCCTGACCGCCCAAGGTGGGGGCGGTCTGATATGGTTGTGGACCGCCCCACATTTGGGCGGTCTGGTGATGGATAAAAAAAAATTTAAAATTTGGTTATTAATATTATATTATTTATTTTTTTGGTTATGGAAAAAAATGCCGGCTTTTATTTTCCTTACAAGGCACAATTAATTTGCTAGAAACCCTTCAGTGAAATGAGGATGAGGGCACATAGAATTGCTGGCAAAGGGTGATCTATAAACCACTCTACATGGCCTACTTTTGTTAGTACTTATTTTATACTTTATAGAGCTAAAAAGTTTCCTATTAAAATATTTCTAAAGGCTACATTTGCGTATTTATTGTCTGAAACAGTGTTGTAAAAAACGTTCTTAACGGCCGTTTAAACGGAAACGGTGGCCACACCGTTACGCACACTGTTAACGGATGGCTGTTTGCGGTTTCAAACGTTTAATCGGCCGTTTTTCCGATTAATCGGCCGTTTATTCCCGTTTTTTTTTCTGTTTATTCTAGTGAAAATATTTTTCACATTATTTTTTTTTCTTTCTTGACCAACTAATTTGCATTTTATTTTCACCATCTGCATGCATGTGTTCTTACCCTCAATCCAGCTACTAACCCCTCATGTTTACCATTAATCGAAGAACAAATAGAATCTTAGTATTAATTATCCTGAGCTGTAGGTGCAGTAGAACGTTAAAGCACGTTGGTTTAAGTTTCAGGACTGAGAATGCAATGGTAACTGGTAACGCTAAAGCACACTATACTTTGCGGAGCTTGTACCTAAAGAGTTGAAAACCTATATATCCCTTTGAAGTTCAAACAAAACAATTCTACTTTAGATATTCAGGCTTAACTGTAGGCTGTAGCAACAAGAAATATGTTGGCGAGAACTATTATATCTATTCTAGTGGTTAAGACAGAGTTTCTTTTATATAAGAAATTACATATTCTTTTTCTAGTGATTAAGACAGACAATATTTTTTATACAATAATACAAGTAATTACATATTCAAAACTCAATATTTGAAGTTTGTAAAAGAGAAACAAAATAACTCCTTCCTTTCTTCCAAGAAATGGGAGATACGCTTTTGGGGGGGCGCAACAATTGAGTATCAAGTTACACTGACGCTTAGGTTGTGCTCCAGAAGGCGGTACGCAGAGGGAGGAAAAGGAAGAATCGTTGTACGGAGGTAGAATTTCGTGAGTCCGTGCCTAACCGGTGTTGTTCACTCACTCCAGAAGAGAGGGGGGGAGATTCAGAGAGGGAGTGGAGGGGAGCTGTGCCAATGACCCAAGCATACCAACTCTGACAACTCTGACATTTCGAACATGGATACTTGGCTTCATCTCGTGCGTTGTTCTCGCTTTCTCGGACCATTTTTTTGTGTATAGGAAAAATTGACTCTACATCTCTTCCATCAAGAGCAAATTGTCACTCTCCCTCTGGGAAAACTCATGGCCAGATATCTCCATTCCAGAACCATCAAAATTAGAGGGACATGATGGTCATTTTCTCTGAATCCAGGACCATTTACTCTCAAGGAGCATGTTTTGATCACCATCTTTGCTAATTCAGGCTCAGATTTGGTTTTTGCAGTTAATATCATTACAATTGTTAAGGCATTTTATCATCGGAGGTTACACCCAACTGCAGCCATGATGCTAACTCAAATTACACATGTATATCAATATAAGCATTCTTGACTTGTTCGAGAAAGCAATCAGTGGTATTTTCCAGTTTGCTCGTTTTAGATCAGATGGACCGTGCTGTTCTGTTTTTCAAGTCAAGAATAATGTCAGATATGGACCCTTATCTAGTGGTATCTTTCGCAAGCAACTACAGTTGCCATTCTAGGGTGTTTTGCTCGCAGCTGGAGTTGCTTTTCTCTTCACTTTTCCAATTGGTATTTTAACCACGCATACAGATCAAGTCGGTGTCTTATATATATATATATATAATATATATATATATATAGAGGAGGGTTCAGATGCATTATTATTTTGTTGTTCAATATATTCTACATTCTTTATTTTCATTTTTAAAGTCCGAATAGTCGATCCGAACAGTTCAACATGATCTTCATATTAAAATATACTTGGAGACTAAATTTTACATTTTTTAGAATTTTTTTACTATTTTGTTTCATAGGTACAATATCACTTTATCGGATGGTCCAGAATGTCCTTAAAACAGTGATTTTATATCTATCTAAAAAAAATAGTAAAAATATTCTAAAAAATATAAAATTTGGTCTCCAAGCATATTTTATTATGAATATCATGTTAAGCGGTTTAGATCAACTGTTCAGATTTTAAAAATAGAAATAAAGAACGTGGAGCATATTGGAGCACAAAAAAAGACGATGCATTTGAATACAGCGAATAAGTATTTATTATATTTGCTTACAATTTGAAATCGATGTTTCAGGGACCATCGTGGAATGTGATAGCAGAGCTAATAATAGGGTATATATACCCTGGGAGACCCCTTGCAAATTTGACATTTAAAACGTATAGTGTTGTTGGCATGTCACAAGCAATTATGTTTCTTCAAGATTTCAAACTAGGCCACTACATAAAGATCCCTCCTGGCCTCCTCGCTCCTAGGTCTAATCATACTCAGATTAACTGTGCCAATTCAAGCGATTAACTGTGCCAATTCAAGCGAATAAAATCCCTAGAATTAAATTGTGAGAAAAGTGAATTTGTGCAAGTTGGTTATATAACCTATATTGTTGCATTTAATTAGATATGAGGTAAAAAAAAAAAAAGACATCATAATTCAGAGGCGGAGCCAGACTTTTAGGCTATGGGGGTCAAGTATATAAAAAATTTCTACTACGAATAGGGTCAATTTTACGTTATTCATAATATTTTAGTTTAAATTTATTAAAAATAGGATATAAATAAATAAAAATTACAAATGAATGGGGTCAATTGACCCCCATTCAATACATGTAGATCCGCTATTGCATCATATATATGGACCAATCCAAGCAGATTCCTCCTCCTAGAGAGAAAAAAAAAAAAAAAAAAAAAAACCAATCATACAATTATAAAGAATTTACATCTGCCTTATATGCAAGAGGTACACAGTGTATAGGCGACCACTACATCCTAACATGTACAGTGTACAGCGAGCACTGCTCTATTTATATTTGCAATACTAGTGGCTTCTAATTAACTTGAATCTATTACAACTCGTTGAATAATTCTTGATTTCGATTGCATGTTTACTTTCTGATCACAGCTAGTATATTGTAGCGTCTTCAGTGTATTTCGGCACATCATATTGGCTACTTGAGACCGTAGATGGCATCTGTGACCAGACAATGGCAGCGGCCAAGGGGAGCCCATGTACATGCCCACCGTACCATGTTTACTACAATGCCTCAAATCGTATGGGGAGTGGTGGGCCCGCTTCACTTGTTAGGCCGATTGGGCTGCTATGCCAAGATGAATTACTTTTTCTTAGATGCCTGCTTGCTTCGGAACCGCATCCTCTGCTGCACTTTCGGACGGTCCAGATTTAATTTCAGCTGGTGAGTGCTCGGATGATGGAGGGGGCAGTATTAATTTTGCTTTAAAATTCGTGCAAAATCTTATTTCGTCCGTCCGATAAAAAATGAACGGACCAGATTAAAAGTGCAGCACTCTGCTGCACTTTAAAAGTGTAGTGGAGGATGCGGTTCATGCTTGCTCCTAGTCGGTTGCTCCCCTCCCTGTGTGGATTTTCTCTGCTGTTTATCCTGATAAGAAGTGGATCCCACTCATCAGCATGCCTATTATAATAGATATGGTCCGTACAAATGTATGGAAATAGTGTTAGTGGCCATATAGACCATGGTACAAACTACAAAATAGCATTGTAATCAAACATCATTTTAAAGGACCCCAACATATTGTTAAATTAGTTAAAGAATATAATAGCCTAATCTGCAGTTTGAACATATTGTTAACTTAGTTAAAGAATATAGTAGCCTTAATCTGCAGTTTGGTTTTGTGTAGATTAACCATCTAGGATGATTGCAAGGCAGTACAAGCAACTACAATAAAAACGAAAACCAAAGTATGAAATGGTGACTTCACTGGTTTCTTAATTTTTTTTTTTTTTTTTTGCAACCAGATTTCTTAATTTTCTTTTCCATTTTTTAACAGGTGCCGCAACCATTATGCCCCCTGCTCAATCAGTCAACTTCTTGATGTGGGGCTTGTTAGGTCTGGTCCATTTCTTCATCTTCTGGCGATACAAGGAGTGGTGGGCCAGGCATATATATGTGTGTTGTCGGAAGGTATAGATGCTGATGTGGCACTACAGGGGCAAAATATAGAAGGGATCAACTGGTGGGGCCTACAGTGCAGTGATCACTGCCCCCTTGCGGAGTGCCCCACCGCACCAGGGATCAAAGTCAATGATTTCTGCTCTGTTCTCACCTGATGGTCATATACTCATATCTTTGATCTTAAGGTATTAAACCAGTTGTTAAAGACAATCGTAGCACAACTAAAATCTGATTTGTTGTAGCAGAGCAAACACAACCTTGTGAGAATAGCTTGAAAAAATTGATCCTGGGATTAATTTGGATGGTGTTAAATCCTACAAATTTAAATTTGCATGAAAGAAATCTGAATTTGTGGCTGGAGTAGCTTACTATCAGTATTCAGTAAGCCATGCCTCGCGTATTCTACGTAATAATTGCAATTAGCTAAATGTGTGGCTTTGTATCTTAAGAAAAAATAAATGGGGGGCTTTGGAGGAACAACACGATAGGCCCATAACAGCCCAGAATACTTAAATCAGTACCGTTTTAAGTTTTCAGCCCACAACAAGGGTTCCAATGCACCTAGAATTTCATGCTCCCATTTGCACCCAATTATTTATCTTCATTTTCAAAATCCGAATAGTCGATCTGAATAGTTCAAAATGATCATCATAATAAAATATGCATGGAGACCAAATTTTATATTTTTTGGAATTTGTTTACTATTTTTTAAGATATGTACAAAATCACTTTATCGGATGGTCCAGGATCTCCTTAAAACAATGATTTTTTATCTATCTTAAAAAATAGTAAAAAAATTCTAAAAAATATAAAATTTGGTCTCCAAGCATATTTTATTATGATGATCATGTTGAACGGTTCGGATCGACTATTCGGACTTTGAAAATGAAGATCGAGGAGATAAAAAAATTAGGAGCAAATGGGAGCATAGAAATTTGGCTAATATGCTTTCGGTTGTATTTCAGCCGAAATACAACCAATTCATTTTTCAATTTCCGAAGTCCAAAAAGTCGATCCAAACCGTTAGATGTGTTTTCCATATTGAAATATGCTTGGAGACCAAATTTTACATTTTTTATAATTTTTTTACTATTTATTAAGCCACTTTGAAAATTGCTGATCCAACAGTTTCACTGTTTGGGTGAGCCACCGTTGGACTAGTAATTTTCAAAGTGGCTTAATAAATAGTAAAAAAATTTCAAAAAATGTTAAATTTGGTCTCCAAGCACATTTCAATATGGAGAACACATCTAACGGTTTGGATCGACTTTTTGGACTTTGAAAATTGAAAAATGCATTGGTTGTATTTCGGCCGAAATACAATCGAAAGCATATTAGCCACACACACTATATATATATATATATATATATATATATATAGTGTGTGGCTAAGCTCAAAATGTTTGTTCCTAGCTTCTGGAACAAATGATTCGGTTTTCTGATTTTCAAAATCCAAACAGTCGATCCAAACCGTTAGATGTTCAATCTATATTAAAATGTGTTTGGAGATCAAATTTTATATTTTTTTTGAATTTTTTTACTATTTATTAAGATGGTTTGAAAGTCGTTGATTTTATTGAACTTCTCCACTATTGAAAAATAACGACTTTCAAACCATCTTAATAAAATAGTAAAAAAATCCAAAAAAATATAAAATTTGGTCTCTATGCACATTTTAATATAGATTGAACATCTAACTTTTTGGACTTTGAAAATCGGAAAACTGAATCGTTTGTTTCGGGAGTTTGGCCACACTCTATATATATATATATATATATATATATATATATATATATATATATATATATATATATATATATATATATATATATATATATATATATATATATATATATATATATTGTGTGTGTGTAGTTACGGAAGGCATAATCGATTAACAAGTATCAGTTCAAATTTGACTGTCATATTCTACTGCAAAGTCTACCCACTTCAATAAAGAGTCGTGATTCCACCGATCGGACAATAATATTATGACATAGTGCAATCTGCCAAACTATATTGTATATTATTTTATTTAAGTGGAACCCTAACGATCTGTTATTAATAATTTTACATGCATGTGTGCATCAACAGTGTTTAGTTCATTTTTTAGAGCTTTTTTCACCTAGAGGTCTGGTAAAGGCTGGTATCTCTGTCTTGGCATCTCGGATCAAAAAAGAACTCAAATCATGACTTTAATCTGATGCATGTGTGTACATATAGTACTTGACAGCTAAAGAGCATCTTCACTGTGTATTGCGTTTTTGACATAATTAAACTCCTATGTCAAGTTACAGTTTGGATAGTTTTGAGATTTTTTCTTTTCCTTTTCAGTTACATTTTTCTTTCTAGTTTGCAGTTTTCTTCTCATTATGAAAATTTCTCCACTTTTATTTTCCTTTTTGATTGCGAAAAAATTTCTTAAATGAGACAAGTTAGAATCTATCTTGGTCACTGCACATGCCCCCTGCAGGTGCAACAGAGAGAACCAGCTTGGGTAGTTGTTTACTCAAAAAACAGAAACCAACTTGTTATAGATTTTCTCCATTTTATCTGAAAAATGACCATCTCCAGCTCTTGGTCAATGCTGATTTATAGGTAGTAGGTAGTCAAAAATGCAAACTGCAGGCCTGCAGCGGCTATCTCCATGCATAGAATACAAATAGATTAACCAATCAAAAAAAATATTTTATTATATAATGCATAGCTTTTGATTCTGGACTTCATACAGAAGGGCTCCATGTGGTATAGGCGTATAGCTGATAACTACTACCAACATGCTATTTTAGTGCTCTAGTTTGGTTGGTTTAGTTAAAAACTTGGAAGGTGCTTTGAAATAGAACTTGATCTTAAGACCATACAGGAAATACCGATGATATTTAAGTAAGAAAAATATAATTTATTAACGATACGTTCGCTGAATTTTTTTTTTTTCCAATGGCTAGATTGATAAAGAACATTTATGATTAGTGTAAGAAACACAAACATAAAGTACACCTCTGTAAAGGGAGATAGGAGTAGGTTTGATGGGCATCGGACCTACTTTTAGATTCGATTAGTTCTAACATCGTACGATTATCATTGAGATTTGTGCGCACAGAAATTGAAAAATACTTGCACGGATTCTAATGAGTTCGCACGAATCTTAATGCAGATCTGATGGTCATTTCACCCATAAAAAAAAGTAGGTCCGATGGGCTCTCAATTCATCTAATTAAACAGCCCGCTTGAGAAAGGGGTCCAAAAGAAGGGATTCATGCCTCATATGAGATGGGACAGGAGCCGAATTAATCAACTTGCAGTTCAAAATTAATTGAACCACTTTATATTCTCAATCATTTTTTTAAAGGAGTAGACAAAAGGCCTTGTGTTCTTGACATTCGATCTAGTTTTGAAACTTTTGGTGCAGAGAAGATATCATTTTGTCATTCCTAACTTACGCACCTTGACACGGAAAAAACAAAAACAAAAATTATAAAAGATCGCAACTTTTGAAATTCGATAAGAAAAATTATAGATACTTGAAGATAAAAAAAAAAAAAAATTGACTTTCATCTTTAATCTTAAGAAAATAAATTTTATTTTGACAAGAAGTTTCAAAAGTAGTTGTGTGGTAACTGGTAAATAGGTTATTAGGTAATTCTGTTACTCCCTAATATTTTAAGTGTAAAAAATAGAAGAGGTGAATAACTGCCAACTAGACAAATCCTTAAAAAATAAAAACTATAATAATGTGTTTCTTTCCCCTTTTTTTTGGGGAAATCTTTTAAACTTGTATGTATTGTGACCTTTGTTTATTCCCTGTGAACAAGTACAGTTGTATTGATGAAATTCCAGGACCAAGTCCTTGTGAATCAATAAATCCTGTCTCGCCAGCAAAACTATTAAGAACTTCCACATGCACCTAGTCCCTAGATGGAGGGACACACCTACTGGTGCAGACAGCCGCCTCATTATTTTTTTTATCTAATGGAGCAATTTGGATTGTTGTAATTTTAATCATCCACTAATGCTGTGAGCTGGTAATGTACTGTTTTTATTTTTATTGATTAATAATGTATGTGTTTCTCTCGTGTATGGTTTGATCAGTAAATTAAGCTCGGAGTTTAATGTAATAATGGCATTATTTTGTTACTAGATCAAAGGCTGAATTTTAAACTTACTTTAAAAAAAAAAGAGTCAAAATCACTAAATTTGACGGTGCTGGAGCAATGGTGAGATATTATTGTAAATGCGGTATACTTCTATTAAATATTTCCTATCTTACGTTATAAATCCCCATTTCCGATGCTAATTTGTTCCTCTTGTAATTTTAGAGAGACATTCTGAAATATTTTATTTTTAGTTAAGTTTGTCTGTTCTCGAACTGATATATCAAATCATAATCGACTTGATTCGTTAAAAATTAAAACTGATTTGTAAGTAAATGAATCGAATACGAGTTCAAATTATCTCACTGGTATATTTTAAGAAACATTTGCAATTATTTATTGGACTTTAGATATGGAGTTTGGCCCAGTGGTGGTCAAAGTTATAGCGGAAGAAATTGCTTACTTCATGATAGCACAAGTTATTTTTGTTTGGTTGTAGTTTAAAGTGAAGTTATGGCTTAAAATAATTGTTGAATTTTATATTGTTGTATTTATGGAAAACAAATCTGTTGCGATTCTTTTGGAATCGCAGGTCCTGCTTGTCCAAATCAAACCATTTATTTGTTTCGAGATTCGTATATAAAAATCAACTGCTTTGAGATTTGTGCATTTCAAAAAATGAATGGTTTGATCTGGAAAAACAGGACCCTGCGATTCCAAAGAATCACAGTAGATTTATTTCCGTATTTATGTGTGGATTGTTTAAAAAATATATGTTGTATTAAAGACGACAGTTTGATTAATATGGTGTGTTTTTATGGCTGGCAAAAAAAATCTAGTTATTTGGCCTATTTTTTTATCTTACTTATTTGATAATAATTAATAAGTATTTTTTTTATTACAAACTAATTTAAAATTTAAAAATCGTTGTTGTTATACTTAGTTTTGTCGTAATGTTATTATTAGTACATTCTTAAAACTAGTTGGATGGACAAGAACTAAGCTCATTTTGTAACACAAATTTTTATCCAAGGATACTTTTGCGTATGAAAATTAGATTACATGATTATGAATAAAAAATATTATAGCACT
Organism: Carex cristatella; assembly: GCA_024447775.1. Lineage (NCBI taxonomy): Eukaryota > Viridiplantae > Streptophyta > Magnoliopsida > Poales > Cyperaceae > Carex > Carex cristatella. Next base: position 4,211,531 of record JAJHPF010000032.1, read on the forward strand.
AACATGGGTGATAAAAATTCTAGGAACAACAAAGTAATAGTAATAATAATCTGTTTTAAATTATAATAACAATAGTAATAATGAAAATAATATTATTATTGTATGAATAATAATGATGATGAAGATGAAACAATGATTATGATGATGATAAAACTAACAATAATTATGATTATAATTATTATTATAATAATGATAATAAGATTATATGCTAATAACAACAATAACATAAAATATGCTAATCCACCTCTCTAAATATATTAACTTATTCCACCATAAATATTCTTTTATTCTAACTTATTCCGTCGCAATTTATCTGTGTTTGACTCGCTCAGAGAAATAAACTCCTCATTCTTTACTTTATGCCACAACTAAAGACGGGCTTGATGTTTTACTAGTAATGAAAATAATTATATGTGGAAATCAAACTTTAAGCAATCTATCATAAAAGTCAACATACTTATTAATCGCTCCACTTAATTTCTTGGACTTTAGTTTAGAAATGGTTCTCAATGCAAATGGACCCTATCAGCACCCCTTTCCACCAACAGCGTGGATGTTAATATTGTTGACCAATTGGTTACTCAAAATCTCAAGTTTATACGGGATAAAATAATTTGCCATCCAGCAGTCATAATATTTTATTGTTTCCACAATTTCAAATTAATAATATTTTACGATTTTACCTCCCCCGGTCCTACCTGCTTAAAATTGTTCCACATGGATCTATCGTAGACATTTTATACTTGGAATCTATTTGATTTTGAGCACAAATTTTACAAATGAAGAGTTTCATTTTGTCGGGGACGCATTCCTGGTTGGAGATGCAACGGAAATCGGGTAAATATATTTATAGAGCAATTTTTGCTTCATACAGCGCTTGAATAGTAGAGTCAACTAGTCATGAGTCGAGACAGAGCTAGAGCATCTATATTCCTGCAACTCAAATGAGTTTCTAAATAACTGTTGATTTTAGAGTTTTTATTAAACCACGTCAGTAATAAATAAAAAAAAAGAATTAATCTGAGTCAGTCATTTAGTCTGCATGTAGTTTAGAAACAGTTTCTTAATATGAAATTTTGTTGTATAGTTTCTAAATAAGAAACTCTCTCACATCTCTGAATTTTTTTTTGAGTAAAAGGCATCAAGTGCCCGTTTCATTGAAAAGACTAGAAAGTTATGTTATAGAAACTAGTGTAATGGGAGCATAAACTGAAACATAAGAGGAAACACAAAATGAGAGCAAAATACATGCGCCCCACGTTTTAGAATCCACAAAAAAAACTCTCTCACATCTCTGAAATTGAATTAGAAATTACCACATCAGATTGGAAACTATAATAGTTTCAGGAATGCAGATGCTCTACTCGTGTGATGCATGAAGTAAATACTGCTCTGTCAATAATCTCATATTTAACAAAATTTTAGAAGAAATCCAGAGGGGGAAAGTATATCGAGTTACGACTTACGACGGCAGTTATAAATGCAATCTGCCCAAATTTATGCTTATCTAGCTGGGCCTCTAGATGCATTTAGATCTGCCATCACCGCACAGGAGCAAGAGAGCTGGAGAGTGGAGAGGAGCAACAGCTTTGGTTTTCTACGGGCCCCATTTGTCCTCCTTCTGTAGGTCCCCGTGTCTTCAATGTTTGTAAGTGTACATTTATGGCGTGCACCGGGTCCACATTACTTTGTCTGATAGTTTTTCATACAAATTTGTGCCTGCTATTTCGGGTACGTATCCTCTAAGATATCTCAATTTTTTCGTGACCGACGTGTCCGGTGCCTATTCGGGGAACCGCAGGGGGCCAGTATTATTGGAGCTTTGAGATTCGTGTAGGACGTTTTTGAACGATTGAGATGTTCCAGAAAGTCACGCAAAGTTTGAGATATCTCAGAGAATGCGAATTCTGCTATTTCGGAAAGGAGCAGCTTGTTGGGTCCGATGACCATCGCACTCAAACTGAGTTGGATGGTTCCATAACCGTTTTTAAGATTTATGTGTCGCTTTAATATCCGTAAGCACGGATCTTAAAGCGGATCGGACGACCATTTTCGGGATCATAAAACGGAGGCGAAATTTTTTTGAATGACAAAAGTTATTTTAAAACAAATTACTTGGGATTTTGAATGATTAAATTTGACAAAAGGACGTCCCTTCAAATTCTGTCTCAAACCATTTTTCTCTGAATTAAAAAATAAAAATAAAGACGATCTTTCACAAAATGTCCCTTCAGAATTAGATTTAAACGAATGTCATTCGCTTAGAACGGTGATTTTGATATAATGTTCCAAGAGACAAATTTTGAAATATCATTTAATTTTAGAAACGTAATTTCGTAATATGTATTATTTAGAAATGTAATTTGAATAAAACTAGCGTTTATTATGCTTATCGTCAAGTGAGCTTCATGAACATAACATCAAAAATCTATCATATTGTCTACAAATGAGGAATTCAAATTGTTGGAGCCAATTTACTTTACCGGTGATACACGTGCATATAAAATTTTGAAATTGTCCGAATATATTTAATAGAAAGTCAAGTGCTAAAAAAATGAAGTCTTATAAATTATTTTAATATATTAATTTTTTTAATTTTTTACTGTTTGACTCTGTACTTAATTAATTCTAAAAAATTTGTATGTACAAGATCACTCGTGAAGTAGATCGGTTCCAACAATTTAAATCTGTTATTTGAAGTCAATTCAATAAAAAAAATTGGATTATGCTTACTAAGTTCTCTGATTAGCATAACACGTGCTAATTTTGCTCTGTAATCAAAATCCTATCATAGAGAGTAGTAGGTTAGGAATATAAATTCAATGTTTTTTTTTTTTTTATGTTCTGACTCTATAGTTAGATTTGTAAATATTTAATTTTAAAAATAATTTTGATAATTTAAAATATTTTGGGAATGTAGTCGAGCTTCCAATTCTAATTATATTATAAGCATGAAAATAAATTGACTGTAGAGATGGCAAATGACAATATAAAAACTCGTTCTACAGACGTCCTTTTGATGCCTTTGGGACCAAACATATGCCTATATATCTTTTTTTTTAAAAGCAGAGACTAAACAGAGGAAAAGCTTCCTTTGTTTGGTGTTTATATAATATATTATCATGCATGTTTAAGCAGTTCATCATGGTTTAGATCGGATCTATGCAGTGCAGGATTAGCTCACTTAAACAAACGGAGAAAAGCTTTATCATCGGACAAACATTAGCACGATCTGCGTTGTTTATTTGCGTTGCATCGTTTTTTAGGAAAGAAAAAGGTTTACTGTGGCCTTTTCCAATATACCCCAGAAATATTAGCATGCCTACGACAAGTACGAAACATTTGCAATGGCAAAATATTGGTCTGGAAAATAATAGATGCATGATTGATTATAGTACCGACTACAAAACTTGATAGAAATATTTTAATAGAAATCGAATCGGGGTCCTCATTCTGCATTAATAGATATATTTTAATTACAAAATTTGTAGAAAATTAGAAACTCAATATTGAAATTCGCTTAGTTAGCTCAAATGGAGCTCACCAAAAAAAATGTCAAGAAAGATAATATGCTGGAGCTTTACCATCATATTAATATAACGCTTAGGTCTTAATAAATATACTATACTAATGTACCTAAAAAAAATAGTAATAAAGTTAGTCAAAGCAGACATAAATGTTTTTTGTCTATTCCTTTTAATAAATGAATAACAACAATAATTTCGGTTTCAAATATTCGATAACTTGATTCTATTTATGAACGCATGCGTTCGTTCTAACTAAACGCATATATGCTTACATAACGAGCATTTTAAATATTCCTATTTTTGCTTAAGATCCACATTTCACTGGTTTGGAGAAGGCATGAATATGTTTAGACAAAAGTATTGTTACCATACATTTTAAAAATTCGGGATAGACAAAAAAAGAGTTCGAATTTTTTGTGCTTTTGGGAATACTGTGAAGTATAAGGTGCGCACAAAAAAAGCTCGTAGCCCATTATTTGATTGAGTTCGATTTGGAAAAAATCGGTTCAAAACGAATCAAATTAGCTCGGTTCTAAAACAAATCAAATCTGATTCGGTTCAAATCGAACTCGATTTGAATCTGACTCGATTCAAAACTTTTCTTTTTACTTCTAAATCCTGCTTCAATTTCAAACCAGTCTGGTTGGAAATTGATTTGAATCGCACTGAATCAAACTCAAACTTTTTTTTTCAGTTCGAAACCCTACTTCAATTTCAAACCAGTTCAGTTCAAAATTAGTTCAAGCTTGAACTTGAACTGAGTTAAGTACGATTTGATTCGATTCGGTTTGATTCGTTTGGAGCAACGCCAAGCCAAAAAAACGTAAAACAGAAAATCTCGCAACAATTAAAAACAATGAATGTTTTATTTCGGAAGCTTGAAACAAAACTCAGAAAAAGGAGACAATTTATTTTCCAAGGCCCAGGGTGGTCAGTCGCTGGGTACATAGCCTAATTTGGACTGATGTGTGCTTTGACCGTGCGATAAAGCATGCTCTAGCTTAAAAAAATATTTATGAGAGATACATCCAAATCCCTAATAAAAACAGAAATTAACGGTTATTAATTACCACTGGCAATTAGTACAATTCAGAATTCACGGTTCACCATTGCCAAATTCCAACCCAATTTTCAAACTCCTTTATTAATCCAGCTGCCTTGGTTTATACAAATTACCAGGCGTTATAAATTTACCCCCAAATCAAGCTCCCTCGGTTCAAAAATTGGGTCGCATTAAACACCTAGCCATGGCTAAATCAAATTCCAAAGCATAATATATTAAATCTCGGATTTCACCTCTCCATATCTAATCAAACTGGAAAATAAAAAAAGCGACATATTATGAACAACACATATGAAACAGGATGAATCCAGTTAAGTAAAATGGAGGGTATCAATAAAGAACATTGGACTGTGAGATTAGTATTAATCTCTGTCCCCCTTATCCAAAGCCGAGACTACATTGGGCCGTGCACTGGGGACAAAGGAGTGAGAGAGGGTCTTCTCGTGTCATGGGAATAGATTTACCAATTTAGACTCCTATTAGAGTAGATTATTATTCTATGATTAGGGGTAGTTTAGTAATTCTGTGATAATTTGGCTTCAATCAAGGGTGGGCAGGCTATCTGCCTATTGGGAAGTGCACCCCTAAAGCGTCGGGGATTGAGTGGGTCAATTTGGTAATATTTTTTTAAGTCCTAATATCTCTGTGTTGCATCACTAAATATGTGTACCAAAAGAGAAAGAGACTTAAAAAAAAAAATTAATAATATTTCGAATTAGAATTTTTACTCTACATTACTATCACCCTGTAATATATATAAAATAATATTTTAATAGCTCAATATTATACAGATTTTCCTATAATCATAATATGAACTATCATTATACATATTGTTACTTACAAAACGTTAGAATATTGATATTAAATTATTAAGTTACACCAGTCGGCATATTAGAACTACAAATGATGAATTTAAAATTTCTAACATGACTTCATAGGTCTTGTTTCCCAAATTAATTTTACCTAGTTTAAGGTCCACACTATCACCAAGCACTAAGGTAAGTGTAGAATTTAGTGCTGCGCCATGTCTATCCAAGAGCCTTTGAATGAAGACAAGTGAGTGAGTGGAGCTGGGTTGGGCTGGGAGACCACCATCTGCAGTGACTCAGACTCTTTGGGCTAAGGACCAAAATATAAATAAAAATAATATTAACAATAACAAAAAGAAGTGAAGGGGGTTGTAATAAATAATGAATTTTAAACAATTTTATTCGAAAAGGCTGTTGCTTTCGCTTTGACCCATCTCTTCTTTACATACGCTTGTTGCCTTGTTGGTGCCCCACTTACAAAATTACAAATTAACCAAAATCCAATACCCAACATTGCACATTTGCACTTGTACATTTGCAGCTCTCCCTAAAAGCACCTCCCCTCTCTACCTTCCTTTTACACTCCCCCCTCTCCCCGTTTCTCCTCTCTTTCTCTCTCCCTGCTTTTATCCTAGTCCCCCCTTCTCTCTCTATCTTTGTGGGTGCTAGGACTTGTCCTACAGTATCAGCTGTCTCACATCTGCCAAAGCAAAGATTTAAAGCTGGGACGAGGTAAACCCTTTGTCCCCCTTTTTATTCCATTTTCTGATCGATTTTTCCAATCGTCTTCTGGTTTTTGCTTCTGTTTTAGCGAGCAACGAGTATTAATCCATGGTTCTTCTATTGGGGATTGATTATCTAATTTCACTTGGGCATTAGTTCATAGATCTGTATAATTATTGTGCAAATTAGGGATTGTAAGATTTACTTTTGCTGAAAGGTCCTTTTATTCTCTTAACTGGTTTTTATTTTTCAACTAACTTTTCCTAGAAAAGATTGTATTGATGTGGATGGGTTTGAGTGCTCCGTTTTCTATGAATCAATGGTTAAATCCCGGCTGCATTGTGTCCTTTTTGCCCAAAGACCCCTCCTTTTAGGTTGGTTATGGTCCACCTCTCTATCTTTCATTAGTAAAGGGTGTAGCTCGATGCGTTTTGCATGTGATTTGTTGTCTCTAGGCGCTTTGTTTGATCCATAGGAATTAGTGTCGAGCCTGTACTTCGTTTAGTGTAGGTATGCCTCTCTCGGGAGTCTCCTTGCAAGGTATCCTACATTGTCTCTTTGGGTTTGATTAGATTTTTTTAGATGTAGAGTACGCTAGAATTTTATTTTATTTTTTTGTTGTAGTTGTTGGGCAACAATGCCATAACCTGTGGTTGATTTTGCTGACGACAGCTCATTTTGTAGCTTTTTTTTATATCAATTGTTAAACTCATCTAATTATTTGTTCTTCTTTGTGTACCATTCTCTGATCACAGTTCAGCTGAATTTCTTTGGCCACAACTGTAGCATGAAGTTGTAGTATTCAATTCACTTGATATAGAACTATCAATCGGTAGAAACTAGCTAGTGAACTCAAATGGCTTCAAAAACTGCAACCCAAAGCCATGTGGAACCCCAATCCAAATCCAATACTAACCAAACAATTGATTCAGACCCCAAATTGCAATCTTCCTTAGAAAACCTCAAACTTTCTGCGAAGCCAGACCCAATTCCCCCTAACAATAAGCAAGCACAAGAGGATAACAAACCTATGCCTCAACCAGATGCTCCAGTGGACCCAGCTGAGACCGAAAACAGAGAAAGCCAAGAGAAGAAGAGCTCAAACAAGAGCAGTATCAGTGACAGCTTTGTTTCTGCCAAGGTCAGTGAGGCTACAAACAACAGCTCAAGCCTTAGAAAAACAAGTGAGCGGGCGGAATTCACTGAAAGTGGCAAATCAAGCATGTGCCGACCGAGCACGAGCAGTGACATTAGTGACGAGAGCTCATGTAGCAGTCTGAGCAGCAGCATAAATAAGCCCCACAAGGCGAATGACTCGAGATGGGAAGCAATACAGATGATTCGTGCCCGAGATGGTGTTCTTGGCTTGAGTCATTTTCGCCTATTGAAAAAACTTGGGTGTGGTGACATTGGAAGTGTGTATTTGTCTGAGTTGAGTGGCACCAAGAGTTTTTTTGCTATGAAGGTTATGGATAAGGGGTCGTTGGCTAGTAGGAAGAAGCTGCTGAGGGCACAAACCGAGAGGGAAATACTGCAAAGCCTTGACCATCCGTTCTTACCGACATTGTACACGCATTTTGAGACCGATAAGTTCTCGTGCCTTGTCATGGAGTTCTGTCCTGGGGGGGATTTGCATACACTTCGCCAGAGGCAGCCCGGCAAGCACTTCACTGAGCAAGCTGCTAAGTATGTGGTTTATTCTATTTATGTGTTGTGATATTTTTAGTATGCAATTTTGTACTAGAAAATAGTACAACTAAAAATAAAAATACCTACTAGGTATTGCTTACCAGATTACACCATATTTGTTAATCAGAGATTAACTTTTTTTTATTTGGTTTTTCTTCGCCTGAGTTTAAGGTATATTTAATTTTTTATTTACTGAATGTCATATTGGTTTGGCCAGTGGAGACTTGGACGTCTTCCTCTGATAATGGTATTATGTTAGTTTGCTAGGTTTCTGATTTCAATCAGATATCTATTGATGGAACTCGGTAACTTTGTTTACATTAGAATTTCATGGGAAAACCGTTAATTTAGAATTGTTTCCTTTGGATTTGAAGAAAATTATTTCATTTAATTTACAGCTTAGAACCATTATGGTTATTTAGACAAAATATCATTCTTCAAAAAACTAATATATCTACTTAATATCAGATTCTATGTTGCCGAGGTGCTACTTTCATTGGAGTACCTACATATGCTAGGCATTATATACCGTGACTTAAAGCCTGAAAATGTACTAGTCCGAGAAGATGGCCACATTATGCTCTCTGATTTTGATCTCTCCCTTCGATGTGCTACAAATCCAACCCTGATCAAAATGTCCAACCCAAACCCAGATATAAAATCCAACTCGTCAGCATATTGTGTACAACCTGCTTGTATTGAGCCTTCTTGCATGATCCAGCCCTCCTGTGTGGCCCCTACTACCTGCTTCGGACCCCGCCTTTTCTCCTCCAAGTCCAAAAAGGATCGCAAACCGAAATCTAAACCCAAATCTGATATTGCCAACCAAGTAACCCCTTTACCTGAGCTTATAGCCGAGCCAACTGATGCCAGGTCAATGTCTTTTGTTGGTACCCACGAATATTTAGCTCCTGAAATAATAAAGGGGGAAGGGCATGGCAGTGCAGTTGATTGGTGGACATTTGGTATATTTTTGTACGAGCTTTTGTTTGGTAAAACCCCTTTTAAGGGCTCAGGAAATAGAGCTACTCTATTTAATGTGGTTGGTCAGCAGTTGCGGTTTCCTGAGTCACCAATTGTCAGCTTCTCGGCAAGGGATTTGATAAGGGGCTTGTTGGTTAAAGATCCACAACACCGTCTTGCATACAAGAGAGGCGCCACAGAGATAAAGCAGCATCCCTTTTTTGAAGGGGTGAATTGGGCTTTGATTCGGTGTGCCAGCCCGCCAGAAATTCCTAAGCCAGTTGAGCTTGAAAGAGTCCCGAAACCCGCACCTGCTGCTGCTGAGAAGGATCCAAAGACAGTACCAAATGGCAATCAGCATAAGGGATCTGATAATTATCTCGAATTCGAGTTCTTTTAGGCTTATTTTTTTTTTCATTAAGAGACCTGTAGAGATTTTCTTTCCATTATGTCTTAATTTTTGCATGACCTTTTATTTTAATTTGTTTTTCCTTCTTTTTTTTTATATTTCATGCTGTAGATTGTCAGCTAGGGGAGTGGCAGTTTGTGTTACTTCCAGGTGGATTGGTTTTGCGCCTAATTTCTGATGTTAAAAGATTGCTGGCATCTTTTTTAGTTTATGCTAGAATTCCATCTTTTTTTTAGAGATGATCCTATTGTACAACTTAATGATTTAATTTAGATGACATAACATGATAAACATCTGATGTGATTGATTAGATTCTTGGCTTCATGATCTGAAAAAAAAAATCAAGCTGGAATTTTGTACTCTCGTTGGTGGTATGAGGCTATGAGCTGTTCCAGATTTGTTCAAGGATGATAATGCTTAAATTTAAGAACATTTCTATAATGAAATGATCAAGGATGATCTACTTTTCCATGCCAGCTGAATTATAGGTGCTATAGATTTGTTCTTTAAATAAAAGGAACCTAAAACTTTTTTATGAGGATTTACAAGATCTGGTCAACAATCAAGCACATGGTGATGCAATAATTAAGCCACGAAGACAAATCACTGCCACCCAACTGACACTTAGATTTTAGGCAACATAAGATTTGTTTCAAGAAATAGCACAAAAGTCAAAACAAAGAGAGCAGAACAACCCTAATTTAAGGCAAAATTCCTGATTTCAAAAATCTATTCGGTACAGATGCAGAATAAGTCGATGGTTTACTCGGTTCCAATCTGGTTTATATTAGGTAAGGCATAATTACATTGAAGTTGTCAGCTTAATATCCCCTACTTTTCTAAGAAGAAATAAATTTGAACGAGCCTTTTCAATATAAAAAAGAGACTTTACCATTAGATCCCATCGAACTTTTTATTAAAGAGCCCCTCGTACTTTTATTTTCCACAATCACTCATCTCAATTATTAATGTCAAACAAAATCCTTTGTTTTGAATGGAAAATGATAAAAATATGCTAAATGTATATAAACTGATAATGAGATTAATAAATAGGGGCATAATTATTACGAATTGAAGAATTCAATTTTTAGTGCTGTTTAAAAATTATAACCCACATAATCCATCATCCAACCATCCAATTCAATAGTCTTGGTAGTCTCTACCAAGTTTAAAAAAAAAAAACATCCAATTCAATTTGTTTTGTTAACGGGTTGTGATGTGGTCGAATTGGGTACATGTTTTCACTTTTAACCAATATGAAATATGTTTATTCGGGTTTGAACTATGAATTTGTTTTTACAAATCCGTCTTAATCCAACCCGTCCGTATTCAACATTAAAACATACACTTGTTAAAAATTTATATTTCTATTAGCCATCAGAAATGTCAAGAATTATACATATAATGCGATCAATCAATGTCAAATATTGTGTTGATTGCTTCTTTATTTTCAATATTTTTTTTAGTAAAGTTAAACTTAAATGCTATATAGTTTGTAGTAATTATTTATTGATGATATCATTTTTATATATCATCATTTTTAGCATAAATCTTATAGAAAGTTTATTCTAGAGAGTTCAATAAAGAATATAATCAGTTTAATCCGTATAATTAACAAAACTCATATGTTAAAAATAAATAGATTCGATGGTTTAGGGATAAATTGACTGATAAAAATTATCAATCCAGTATATGTACCGAGCCGAATTCAAATTTCGAACAAAATCTATTAATCCGACTACTCATCGTTAAACTATCGGAGAAACGTTAGTCCTCTAGCGTTGAAAAAAATGATGCGGAAGTCCAATAGAAAGACTAAAAATCCGGGATAGCAATTAATCGGGCTTTTATTGCCCGGGAATAGCGCACCGCTTTAAATGTTCCCAAATCTCTCCTGATGAGGCAATAGCGCCTCTTTCCTATTTCTTTACAGGCCCTTCAGGCCCAATATTTATTCTAGGCCTACTAAGCCCGAAATTTCCAATTTTCTAGTGGCTGCTTGGCAAAGTGGCATAATAACAGTGACCATAGAGAATTAGGTCGGAGATGCTGCGGTCTCTAGTGAGGCACGGCCGCGCGATACGGCCCGTCGGATCGGGCGATGCGCCGAGCGATCTGATCCGCGCGAGAATCTTCGAGAGGGAGAGAGCGAGGCGGCGACCCCGCGACCCGTCGCGGGATGAGTTTTTTGTGCCGACCCCGGAGTCGGCGGCGTGGCTGGACACCGCCACTTTGCCCATGGTCCTCACCGCCGTCGCCGTTGCACTCTTCGCCAAGCTCCTCATGATGGTATTGTTCTTTTATTTTATCTTTGCAACCTATGTACGGATTAAATAGGGTAATTAAGTTGGTTTGTATTCACCGTATGATTTTAAACCCTACTGGAGTACTGGTATCCTGTATCAGAAATAAATTTGTGCCGTTTTACTTGAAGGATCTCATGTTTTAAATTATTTGTGTGCTTGTTTATCATTGATGAGTCTAATTTTTAGGGGCACTTGGTTACCTACTATACTTATTTGTTCCTTTTTTGGGTTTGTGCTGATGTCCCTTGTATCTGGTAGAAAACTGGGAAAAGATAGTGTGCTTAAATAATGTGCTTTTAACTTAAAAATGTTCCCTGGGTATGAAATAAGTTGGGATGGAGTTAATGTTCCATCTGGATGTGTAAATTGAGGTTACAATATCCTAAAATGCTGAGTAAAAATTATAAAATGGATTAAAATAATTATGACCAAGATTGATATTTAGAGCTAGAGTGATATGTGGGCTTGTGGTTATATCGTGGATGAAATTCTGTTCATTATATACAACTTCAAGTCAACAAAAATGAGCTATAAAAGACTACGTGATAAAGATTAATATGGAGAAACAGTTCAAACCCTAATTGATACTGCATGTGTTATCATAATTACTGTAGTGTACAAAACTCTACGATTCTTCTAGGCACTTGGTCTTATTGTCCTTATTGTTTTAACAAATAAAATTTATATTATCACTATACCGGCAATAATTGCAAATTTCATAATCCACCATTTTTTCTTTTTTGAGCAGTATGACGACTCAAAAGCACAAGAGCGGATAGAGAGAAAGATACAGAATGCTCCAGAGGGCCAAGGCACGGTTCGAATGCTGAGTCGGGAAGAATGGGAGGAGGTTCAAGAAATCAGGCCAAGAACTCCTTTTGAGTCTAGGTTAGCTCGACCTAATGCGCGCATCAGAACTGGTGACCCCCTTCATTTGGTTAGTATTATATAAAATTTTCAAACATTTATAATGCTTATTTTTTTTCTTTACTTAGTTTCTTTGTCCAAACAGACCAATTATTGATCCTTAATTCCAGAAAGCATCCCCCCACACCAGGTCACCCTCAAAATTTATAGTGGACAAAAAGACGCTGTCTGATAATTATATTTTTTTTTGCCTCTCTCTCTCTCTGGAAGCATCCATACCTACCATCATCTCTGCACAAACTATATGTAGATCTACTTTCTTCTTTAAAATAGCTATAGTTGGACCCAGAGAAATGAGACAAAAGGATTAAGTGCCAACGATAAAATAGGAGGAGAATTTGTATGTGGATTGGATCATTTTAATTGGAACAAACCCGTGTTTAATAATATGATGAGAATGAGGTCACAGTACTGTTGTCGAAAATAATATGCGCTTGGTGGACAGATGGTGCATGGCCAAGAGATTAATCATTATGCAGCAAATTAATCTGAATTTGCAGATTTGACGTTGATATTAATATACATACAAATATTTATTAATTCAAACAAAAATAAGTGATTCACGTACTGAGAATAGAATATGTATCTTTTTTATCTAGTCAAGAATAAAACAGAAATTAGACATCAGAATTAACTTACTTTCAGTTCTGAATATGATATGTACCTACTTGTTATTAGGGGTGTTCATTGGGTCTGGTTTAGTTGGTTTTGAACCGAACCGAATTAGCTTGGACTAAACAGCTCGGTTTTTTCAGTTTAATGGTTCGGTTCGGTTCGGTTTGCTTTTTAAAACCGAATTATAATTTCGGTTCGGTTCGGTTGGGAGATTTTCAAAACTGAAGTAACCGAACCGACCGAACTTTTATATATTATGAATCTGGTCCGGACTGCCCTGGTTTATTTCTTAATACCCTGGTTTATTTCTTAATCAATTGCTTTAAATACTTCAGTTTATTTCTTAATATCCCAGTTTTTTCTTAATATACTTCGGTTTATTACAAAACAATTGCTTTAAATAAAAAATTTAATATATTTCGGTTTGAACTGAACAAACTGAAATAAAACTTTGGTTCGGTTCAGTTCAGTTCTATTTTTGAAACTGAATTATAACTCTGGTTTGTCTAGTTCGGTTCGGTTGAACTGAACCGAACCGATGAACACCCCTGCTTGTTATGCTTTTTTTCTTTAACCGGTTCTGAAAATGCTTCATTCGATGGGGAAAGCCAAAAATAACAAAACAAGTGCTCTTTGCAATTTACTTCTGTAAAGTATTTTATGATGCAGAAAAATCAATCATTTTCAAGAAAATATTGAAAATTCTCTGGACATCTAATCAAAAAATAAATTGCCCTTTTAAAAAGATTGTTTAGTCCAGCTATTTGTAACATTTAAATTTTTTAATATCTATTGTCTGGTTGAGAGACTAAATTTTGTTTTTTTAACAATCTGCCTTTACGAGGCAGTTATGGAGTAAATGAATCAGTCAAGTTCGAGGAATCATAAAAAATTCTATTAATGTCCAAATGAGGAAAAAATAGTACTAAACAAAAGCTTATGTAGTCTATTTATATTAATTTTGAGATATCCAAATTGGAGTTTGAATGAAGAAAATATGATTCGAGCAGCAACGGTTCACAGTCTGTCTGATTAATCATTTGAACCTGGTAAATGTGCTTTGAACAGTATATGTGAAGGGGTCCCCACCAACCCTGACTAGTCGGTCTTGGTGATGGTTTTTTCACAGCACTAGGCCATAGTATTCCATTTGCTTCTTTTATAATGCCTTGGTTAGTATGTGTTTAAACTTTAAAATGAATGTATTTTTGCAAATCACAGATCATAATTTTTTTGTGAATACTGACAAACACTGATCACAAACAGTGTTTTTTTCATTGTTCTTTTTGCAAAATGTTTGTTTTTTAACTGAGGTTATACCTGTGGTGTACAGGAGGACGTGAGGGATTGGACAGTTGACATAATCACTGATGCCCTGATGAGAGTTGAAGACTCTGTAAAACATAAATGAGGTTTGAATTGTACAGACATCATTTTTTTAGGAAGCACAGACATCATTTTGAGCCTGTTGTTATTTGTTTTCTTTTGCTTCATTAATTTTGGAATCTTATTAAGTGCATCAATTGTCTAAATGCCATCAGTGTCTCATCTCTACATTGTCCAGTGGTTTTGCATGGGTTGTTTTCTCTTTTGATGGCTCTTGTCTTGATCATGGCATGTTCTGGAGTTGTAAGTTTGCCGAAGGACACAGTTTTGTAACATGCCTAGGGGCTAACTGCTAGCAAATAAAAAATGGTTTTGTAAAAGATGTTTTTCCTTATATACCAGGAATTCATGTTATTGGTTGAACAATTAATCTTAACTTGTTATTGTGCCATATCTGAGAAAATGTGAAGGTGTTATGGCGGCTGAGAAAAGATAAAAAAGGCCATCCATGTTGCACCATGCACGATTTTTTGGCACAGTAAAGTGGAGCATGAATGTTATAGTATTTTTTTTGTTGAGATACTATGGCTCTTTGGTCCAATATGTGCACTTTTTAATTTTTAATATTATATGTCATTTATCACTTGAAAATAACTTGAGAAAATGGTTCGGGAGGTTTTGAGTGGAAGTTACCTCACCATATAAGTTGAACCCGAATTGTTCGTTATTAATTAGCATGAATTTTGGAGGTATCTGAAAGGACATTCACTCGTAGTTACATGCCTTCTATTAGTTGTTGAAAGTGTTATTGGCTTCAGAATTATATGACAACAATCGCCTCACCTCTTGTGCATTGTAAAACAATGATAATATCATGTATGATATACCAGCGAGTGATTTCTATTAATTTGTTGTTTTATATCTAAGCACATTAAAAAAAAAAATGAAAATTTGAGATCCAAGTTTTCGTCATATTTTAAAATCTAAGCAAGATACTATAATAAAGAATGAATGTTGATCTCAGAGTATTGTTCACGTTCTGTTCAGATATCAAAACGTGATGAAAATCGACTCAAATATTTAATTTTTGTCTGTCTTAGATAAAAACTTATTAATTAGAGGGTTATTTATTTGCTCTCTGAGATGAGAGGCGGTATCATCCAAAATACTATACATTTAATGAGTAGATGAGTATTCAAATAGTCTATTTATCATTTCAGATGTTTGTTACTCTGCGAGTCCTGACCCCCTTCACCCACCCCAGCCTTCATCCTACAACAGTACATGTGTTGCATATCTCAACTGTCCGATGAGAAAACTAGAAAATTTAAATAGAAGGTTTAACATTTTAAATACATAATTCATGGTTGGAAAAACAATTTATAAATGGTAAAAATTCGTAGACGCTTTAAATTTTGCTTCTTAAATTTTTAAACTTCTGTCTATAATTCTTTAAAATATTTGTGTCAAGTCTTTAAATCTTTTATATATATATTTACACACACACACACACACACACAGGCACTTTAAATTTTATTTCGCAAACCTTTAAATATGTCTACAACTCTTAAAGTACTCGAGCCTTTAAATATTATATGTAACTTGAGGACGGGAGATAAGGCTGAGTATGAGGTGGGATGGGCTGATTAGCGACGGCCACATAAGATGAATGAGGTGATTGGGAACTGGAGGGGAACAATAACAGGCTAACATGGGCCATGGAGAACAATAACAGGGGCCAACATAGGCCATGGAGAACAATAACAGGCTAAAAAATGCCAATAACGAAAATCACGAAAATCCGGTGAAAGTTCCGGCAGGCTGGCCCAAGAGCAAAAGCAGCAAACGAAAGGAGGTAAATTTTATGGGAGGGGGGTGTCCGATGCCCATCGGATCAGAGTCTATTCGATAGGTGGTTTCTACTGTCCAATCCACTTCAAGATCTGTGCATACCACTTTAATATTCGTGCTGTTTGCTTTAATATCCGTGCGCACAGATCTTGAAGTGGATCGGACGGTAAAAACCACCCATCAAACAGACTCTGATCCGATGGGCATCGAAAACCCCCCTCCCAAATTTTATACACAGCTTTGGATAACACAGACTTGTATATTAAAGGCCCTGTGTTGAAAACTGTTGGATCGTTAATTGTACGAATGCCGGGGAATCTTTTGGCTGCATTGTTACTAGTGTTTTATAATCTACAACTTGAAATAGCTCGGTGGTACCTAGTGTTTTATAATCTACAACTTGAAATAGCTTAGTGGGGCTCAGTGTTTTATAATCTACTAATTGGATTAGTGGGAGGTACCGCCAAATTACTAGTGTTTTATATCTACAACTTAAAACAGGTATATTGTGGAAAAGGTCACGAGACCTTGTCTACTGAACTACGAGACAAAGATATCCGGTAAGGATAGAGAACATAATATGAAAATATCAGCGTACGCACATCTTTCAGTATATAATTAACATTGTGTGCAACAAAAGAAAAGGCATACAACCTTCCTTTCTGATTTTAGCAAATAAAATTTTACACTAAATATTTTTATTTCTAAATCAATTATACACATAAAAGATAAAAAATGATTCAAATTGTGAATGATATCACATTTGTATTTTTTATTAAATAAAGATAAAGAGGATTAAATAGGGAAGAGTGGGAGTGAGTTGAAGAGAGAAAATATGGGATCCACATGAGCATTTTGTTAAGAAATTTACAAGGAGAGTATTTCATTCTATGTTTTGAAAAAGAAGGGCACTTTCCCAATAATGTCTTACAAACAATAAAAGCTTGTCAAATAGACTTAGTAACTCTTCCTCCTCTCCTTTTTTCATTTATGACTCCCCTAAAAGTAAGAGTGCTTAGAAATGTTTTTTTTTTTTAAATCCTCACAGAGGCTGTGACATTGTGAGTGGGGCTTGAACTCTCGACCTTTGGGTAGCCTGATTTTGTGTCTTTTATTATTAGGATTCCTCTTTTTGGTAGATTCAGCGGTAGTTTATTTTCTACCAATTGACCAGGGCTCTCGGGCGGCTGGAGTGGGGGTTGCCGTGGGGTCTCTCCTCTTCTTGGTCCTAGGACCTTTTTTTCCTAGCCAACTGTGCTACCACCCCATTTCACCCCATTTCGTGCTTAAAATGTTTTATTAGATATTTATGAGCACAGAAACCAGCTGTATGTTCAGGGCAAAAAAAAAAATAATACTAGAATAACTTACTACTGGAAGGATGTAATCCTAACAAGATCAATACATAATGTGAGTTAAAATGAAGAGAATAAATTGCTTCTAAAACATGCTTTATTGATTAATGACTTGGGCTTACATAGAGCCATTACATTCTTGCACATAAGTCCCTAGACTTCTCTATATTCCCTATTTCTCAATATAACCCTAAACTAGATACAATTCTCAACAAAAAGAGAAACCAGTAACACAAAAAGAAAAAGAGAATAGAGGGTTTTTACCTTGCTGTGGTTTTCTCAGGGATGACTTGGTAAGCTTCACACTTCACCAAAATGAATCCAGGCAGTTTTGATTGCTTTTTGCAGTAAATTAGTTCAAAATTATATCAGAAGACACGCTCAAACAATTCCTGACATAAGAGTCAAGGAAAGAAACTCATAGGTTAAACATATGTAAGATATCTTTTATAAAACATGGAGCATGTAACAGATCTAAATAAGGGTTCCTGTCACATACAAATTTCTTTTAGCGAAGCGACCGGACCAAGCGGGCTGCAAATGCTCCATCCATGCAATGCTTTACTGGATTCGAGGAATAGAAGCCATTTTCTGAGATAAAATCTGGTGGGACCAATCCATGTATAGGTTGTACAGTAAACTCCTACATTAGACATATTGGTCAGCACCACAAGCTGAATTTAATAAGAGGTAGATATAAGCGTAGTAATTGCAGTCAGTTGGAATTTAAGTTTTTGTTTACCTCCTTATAAATTCATTTAAAATAATAAGCTGTCAAATACTTTTCAAATTTTAGGTAACAACAAAGTGGTCCAATACGGTGAAAGGGCGATTGTGAAATTTGACTTTTCGAAAGTGAAATTATTGCGCTTATATATTTTGATGGAAATTTATGATTTTCTGTAATAATAGAAGAAAAATATTAATGGTAAAAGTAACAAAAAAGAACCGAACAGGATGTCTCTGGAGAAAAGACAGGACTCTCTCCTCATTTTCATCAGGATCAATAGAGCAAGTACTATACACAAGTACCCCACCTGGCTTCACCAACCTACAATGAATTCACAATAAATCAAAGAAGAAAAATACGACTCAGAACTTACATAGAAGTTGCTCTGTACATCCTTACGTATTTATCCACCTTTTTGTCAAAATTACAGAATTAATGATTATAAATTGCTCTTAGGCAAATCTTGAAGGACAAATTGAACAGAGAAAGTTAGTGGTTTCTCTGAATTTTGGAGGAAAATGGTGAGTGAAACCAGAAAGAACATCTTTTTCTCACAAGGAAGCCACATCAAGGAGCTCATCCTGCAGATGAGTGAGTTCTTCCAGATCTTTTAGGAGTCTATTCCACCGTAAATCTGCTCTCTTTAAGCCAACAAAAAAATATTGTGAGTATCTTGTAAACCATTCTGGTGACAGAAAGGATCAAGAAAAATTCATAATGCTTCCAATTACGAAAAAATTATATGAAAGGTACCTTTGAAAGGACCCCTAACCCAGAACATGGAACATCCAAGAGAACCTTGTCAGACTTGACTACATTACGAATCTAAAATATAAAATTGATTTAGAAATTGAAGAAGTACAGTGAAGAATAGATCATAATGAAAAATCTTGCCAAAAAATAATGATTGTTGTATTGATCATAAAAATAGGGCTAGATATAGAAGTAATTTTGCTTGAAGAACAAAAAGGTTATCTAACTAATGCACAGTTTCATACAGAGTTACAACTCACAGAGTATGATCGAAGGTCAGAATGAATAGCTGTGATCACACCAGCAAGGTCTTGTAGCTGAGCAGCTTCTTTTAAAATCCTCAAGCGGCCTTCGTTAACATCAATTGCATACACCATCCCTGCACATAACAAAAATATATCATCCAAAACGTGTTCATTTTGTTTCTTTTGTGTGTATTAAAATAAACAAGATATACCTTGCCCTTGCAACCGTGAAGCCATGTACATAGACTTCCCACCGGGTGCAGCACAACAGTCGGTGATTGTTTCTCCAGGCTGTGGGTCCACCACAGAAACCACAAAACCTAGAACAGAAACATTAATCTAACCTACTACAATTCCATTAGGTTCAAACCAACTGCTAACTAACTAAAATTGGTCAAGTATGTGTGAACTAATATTAAATTTTACATGAAAACATTGTAGAAATCATTAAAAAACCGGGGGAAATTTTACCTGCACTTTCATCCTGAACTGAACATATACCTTTCTCGAGTAGGCCTGCCTGCAAGATGGCCTAAACAGAATAAAAATAACATGCATGCCAGTCATTGCCAGAATTATAAATCAACTCTGTGAAAGATAGCATGAAATTGCAAGAACATAACATGTTCTTGAAATATGGGTGCTATTAAAAAATAAAATTGTAAATATAAAGGAACACCTCAACTTACCTGCATGCCAGTTCTAATTCGCACAAAATCATCTAGAATAGAAGTTTCATAATCAACCTAATTATATAGAAAAAACCTTCAGTACGGTAATATTCAATCCCTAATAAAAACAGGAAGCAAATGTACATAGCAGTCATTATAACAGTTCAAAACATTCAGTAAGCATTACTAGCTCTGCATTGAACAAAAACTCCAACTATTTGAAGTCCGTTCCCATGACAAGTCAAATAGAAAAAAGGAAATGAAAAGAGAACTGATAAAGATCATGACAATTTTAGCAATCATCTGGAAAGAAAAGATAAACAGCTGAAGCACCTTCAAATCGTCCAACTGGCTAACAATGTCAGCCCTTGTGTAACCTTTCCAAGTGTTCACCCTATGATATTAAACATTGATCAACGAAATTAAATTAACAAAACAGAAACCATGTTAAACAAATAATTTGACAACCTTAAACCAAAGTAGGGATGACTATTATTCCAAGTCATCAGTCTAACAGCTTCTTCCTGGCCCAGATATCTTATCCATCTTCTAACCATCCACTAAAATGTTAACAGTACACAAGTAAATATTTAATTACAACTACTAAGAATAGATCAAATTAGAAAGAAATTTCAAATTAAAACATGAATGCTTACTACAGGATGGGAGTGAATAATGCTAAGAGCACGCGCCTTGGCACGATCATCCCCTTCTAGTTTTGGCGAAGGAAGAGAATCAGACTCCTAAGATTGAAAGAAATTTGGTAGACGTAAATCAATGATAGTAAGGTGAATTTAAATATAATATTATGATATTGATGTTGCCAGACCTGAAGTAAAACTAATTTACGTAATATTCCATTAACCATATTCCCTGCTCCAGGCCTTAGAGCCACTTTCGCAAGCTTTACATTCTGAAATGTACAAGATTTCGATCATATATGTCAACATATGAAGTGAGAGTGAGAATGAGTGATAGAGGGATAGAAAGAAAGAGAGACCTCATCAACAACAGCATAAGATGGCATATTTAACTTCAAAATCTCGAAGAATCCAATCCGTAGTATCTGAAAAATTGATAGTATATATTGGCTTAAATACAATAAAAATTGAATCCGTTTTTATAATACCAAGGTCCCCACATACCTAAGAATAGAATGACAATATAAACCCATTAAATTTGATCTTCATCACTCTCTCTCTGTGTCAAAGAACTATAAGACTCTGGTTCCATTGTTATGGGCATGAAGAGGTTCATTAATGTTGACTAATCTGAGCAATTTATGTACATCGTAAATTTTTTTTTGCTCTCATGATGCCTCAAAACGAAGCTGAAATAGATAATCTTTAACATGCATGTAGAGAAAGCGATAACTAGGTCACATCTAAGGTTTTGTTTTGGTCATTTGGTTTGTAGATTTTTAATTACTAATGTTTCAATAAATGGATGTATAATTGATCCACAAAATATGGAGGCATTTGAATACTCATTTAAAAATTAATTCAAAAATTACTTGTAGAAGTAGAGGTTCCATATCACTAAAGACCCTTTTATCATTGCATAGAGATGAGATAAGGTAATCAAAATAACGCCTCCACCTGACAGTGCCCCCAACAACTTCAGTCACCTAGAAGAGGTTACATTCTAATCAACTCAAAGAAATAAAAAACAAGGGCAGATTAAAAAGATGAGTAACCAATGAAATGAAAATGTAATGCATCATTACCAGTCTAATATCTCTATTATCCAGTTCCCGAGTTCTAAACCCTATGGTTCTCTCAACATAATCCATCTCATTCTTTCCTGAATTTTTTCCCTTCACATTCAACAAATCAGCAAACGCCCCGCCCCTTTCTATCCTTAATAGCCTAACTGCTGCAACTGTTCCAAATAATTAACAAAACAATGAGGAAATAAACGTAGATGCCCAATTTATCTCTTACAGTTAGAAAGGAATTAGATTACTAAATAGCAGGAAAAGTAAATTAGCTGAATCAATTATTCCAGCATTTCACAATACAGATGTTAGTACAACCGAAGGCAAGTAATACCAATTCCTCTTGCAAAGTTTGACACTACTTGTTAAGATCATATTACACAAATGGTCATCTCCCTAAGGCTTAAAAGAACTTATCTAGTCCTTATAAATAATGATTTATACCAATTTGGTCCTTTCTTCATTTCATATAAAGAGAGAATTTTGAAAGAAAAAGTTCTTTGTTAAAGGGAATGTAAAGATAAGGCATCTCTAACCAATTTCAAGATAACATACAGGGAATTTTTAAGGCTAAAATGGGGATTTAAACTCATTAACAGGCCCTCACCAGCTCTATGAGGAGAAACCTCTTGATTTATGTTCTGCATTTTTCTCTTCGTCACAGAAGAAGGCCTTGGAGCTCGATCTTTCTCACAAAAACAACAAAAAAAAGAATTTATAAAAAATAATAATATAAAAAAGGAAAAAAAGAAATGAAACCAATTGCTATTGCTGTGGTTTTCCCGCCACTTCGGACATATCAAGAGGCACCCTACCGATGGATTGGTCGGATCTTCTCCGAGAGTTGTGCGGAGTCGATACACTCCAGGCAGCGACCAGTCTGGGGGTAGCGAGAGAACTAGATTTGATTGCATGTAAGAAATTTGAGCGAGAGGCGGCGAACTGAGTGTAAGAGTGAGGGGAGAGAGAGAGCACTCCCTCCATTTTTATGCTTTCCTTCTTTTGACAGATATTTCAGTAGAGAAGCATAGTAGCAGAGTTAGTGGTGATATGGTTTTCGTCTTCTAGAGAACCAGTGGAACTATATGTGAAAGAAATTGGAGAAATTGGGCTGGATATTTTAAATTTAAAACCAAGTTAAAGGCCTAAAGAAGCCTGTATTAATAGGCTACATCTGTTGACATCATTGCTCTTTTGCGCTGTAAATCTACAGACTACAGCCCAAAATTTGTATTAGTGACAAGTAACAAACCAAGGAGTGAAGGTAGCACGTCCTATGTTTTAACATCAAAATTTATTGAATTGCACGAGTGACGCGTCATGTAAAAATTTGAAAATTATTTAGTACAAAATTTAGAAAATAAAGTAAAAACAAAGGGACGATTTTCCTACAAAGGAGAGATGAGGTTTCAAATGAACGAACATACTTGTCAATTTAATTTTAAATAACTAAATAAAATATTAAATGAATAAAAAATATTGAATAAGATGTAAATTTTTCGTGAGAATATTAAAGGAGAGAGCACTCTGTCGCTGTTCAGATCTAGCACGATAAAAAATCTATCGGAGAGGAGGTTGTTAGAGGAGAGGTCGTCAGAGGAAAGAGATTAAGAAAATAAGATCATGCGAGCAATAAGGGAGGTGAGAGAGGGAATTAGAGGAGAGAGAGAGGCGCGGTCCCTCTAATCTGGTGGAAAAAAAACAGAAAAAAGGACAAAGAACTATCGGATACAAACAGAGTACAAAAGAAGAGGTATAGAAACCTCTTCTCAGTTGAATAATATGATATTTTAATGAAATAAATTATTATTAAAAAAAAATTATGAACACACTAAAATTCTCCCCGTAAAAAATGGCTTACTTACCACAAATCGAAAAGTATGCAGATGTTTTTTTTTTTTTTGAAAACTTGATAGGGACTACCAAGACTATATTAATAAATTTGTTTAATACATCCTTATCTTAAAATTATTACATCAGATAATTTTAAGAACTAGAAAAATATGATTTGAAAAATATGATTTGGTGGCCAATTTATCATTTGAATCTAGTAAATGTCATCCAAACTCAGACTAACTAGTCAATCTTAGTGGCTGTGTTTTTCACAAACCTCATATAGTCAAATTGTATCTTTTTTTATAATGTCTTGTTAGTATATGTGGTTTCAATGGATTTACATCTGTTGCGATTTTAAAAGGTGAACAGTAACTCTAAAATTCCTGCAATTTCAAATCTGATCGTCCAATAATTTCGTGCACGTATCTCTAAGCAGCTGATTTTTACTTGCACGTATCTCGAAACAATTCAACAGTTGAATTTGAAATCGCAGGGATTTTAGAATTACTGTTCACCTTTTAGGATCGCAGCAGATGTGAACCCGGTTTCAATGGATGTATTTTGGAAACCACATGCAGATCATAAAAATCTTTTGTAAAATTTGAGAAACACGGATCACAATAAACAGTTAATGTTTTTTTTTTCTTTTTTTTATTACAATTTCTTTTAACTGAGTTTATACGTACCTGTGGTGTACAGAAAGATGGAAGGAATTGGATAATTGACATATATAATCACCAATGATACTCCAATGATACTCCAATGAGGATTTTTTTAAAATAAAAATAAATAAATTGATTTCAAGGAAACAATTATCTTGTAAGTTGGATTTCGAAAAAAAACATCTCCACTGAGTCACTGTCACAGTGGAAGGAGATACACAATTTTATACTAGCAAGAAATTGTGTTTCTCTCTCCACAGTGACAGTAGCTCGTTGGAGGTGGATTTTCAAAATCTAACAAATAAGATACTTGTTCCTTTGAAATAAGTTTATTTATTTCTATTTAAATATAAAATTCTCGACGAGAGTTAAAAGACTGTCAGTGTCAATGTCAATTCAAGGCTATTGTTATTTGTTTTTTCTTTTGCTCCATTAATTTTGGAATCTTACAAAGTGCATCACAAGTTCACAACACAAGGATTGAATTTGAATGGGAAAGTATTTTACAGTACGTAGATAATGGTTTTACATGGTTTGTTTTCTCTTGTGATTGCTTTTTTGACTTCGTCTTGATCATGACATGTACTTGAATTCAAATTAAGTCCGCGAAAGGACAAACAATTTCGACAAAAAATAATAAAAGAAGGTTTCATAACAAATGCTTTTCCTACCAGGAATTCGGATTACTGGTTGAACTATTAATCATAACTTATTAGTTTGTCGTATCTTATAAATATGATGGTGATATTGCGACTGAGTAAAAGATTAAAAAAGGCCACCATGTGTCCATATATGTTGCACCATCTTCCCTAAATAAATTTAAATTTTATTAAAAAAGTTAGTCGTAATCAAACATAATCACATTACATTTAATTATAGTGTGACTAATGTACGGTGATCAATTCTCACAATTTTGACCGGCAAGTGATATCTATTAATTTGCTGTTGTTTTTTATCTAAGCCCATAAAAAAAAAAATCAAAATTTGAGACCTAAGTTTTCGTCCTTAATTTTAAAATATAAGTAAGATACTATAATAAAGAATGAAAGCAGGTTTCAGAGGACTGGTGTTGCTAATATCCTATACTGTTCACGTTCTGTTCAGATATCAAAACAGATCGATGAAAATTTACTCAATTGTTTATTTTAATTTTTTCATACTTAGATAATTAAAACAGATTAATTATTCATACAGGAAGTCCATTTATTTTCTCCACTCGAGGCATCTTCCATAATCATCGATTGAAGGAATCTTGTGTTGATTTTTGTCTTATTTGAAGGAAACTTATAATGCCCCTCAGGTCCTTAATCACCCGTTAGGTTGCTCGGATGAAAATTTATTAGTTCATTACTAAGTCCAATTCTGCGCGCAAAAAAAAAAATAAAAAAAAATCAACCTCAAATCTCCTGAGATCGACAGTTCTAAATTTTTAATATACAAGTTTCGTCACAGATCTACTTGCTTGTGCTTTCAAAAAGCTATCTCAAGACTACGTCAAACTGTCAAAGGTTAGATAAACAACACGAAATTACTAAGAAGAAAGTGTTTTATAATATTGTTCGTTTTGTCGCTTGTAAGAGACCTAATGCTTGATGGCGTCTTAGCTAGGTAAGGATAGCTCTATGAGACTTAATCAATTGCAATTATTTATTGTTCATATAATTGTTGGAATCATACGCTGTCTCCCAATTTCGGAAGAATACCAATCATATCCATTTTTTAATTAATAAAAAAATGATAAAAATGATTAAAAAAGATTAGGTTTTATGAAATCTCAATTCATGGGAAGAACAGAATAGTCTATTATGTCCGGTACTATTCCGTTCAATTAATTATAAATATAATCTCAACTCAGATTGCTAATGAACTAAACAGAAAAAATATTCTGAACATAATAGTCTATCCCGATATTTTTTTCGGAACCGAATCTCCTGTTTCTGAATGGGCAAAATATTCCTGACTTTGAATGAAATAAAGCAAAATTTATTAACTTAGGATCAATTGGAATTCGATGCCTAATTTGCGATAGGGTATAACTGAGATGCCTCTTAAAATATTGATTAATGTATAAATATCAGTAGAGAAATTTATATGAATTTCTTTGTTTTCAACTCAATTCTTATGCAACGTTTTTCTCTCTCAAGCTCCTACTAATTTTCCTATTTAAAAATATTTTTTTAAAACTATTTTTTTAATGAGAGGGTTAGGATCAGTGTTGTAAAAAACGGACTTAACGGCCGATTAATCGGCCGTTTAATCGGAAACGGCAGCCAAACCGTTCCGAATACGCTTAACGGATGCCTGTTGGCGGAAAAAAACGATTAATCGGCCGATTAGTCGGCCGTTTTCCGTTTAATCGGCCGTTTATTTCCGTTTATTCCCGTTTATTCCTGTTTTTTTCCGTTTATTCCCGTTTTTTTTCCATTTATTCTAGTGAATTTTTTTTTTTAATTTTATTATTGTGTGTAATAATAAGGTTTATAAATCATGCATTGTAGTTTTATTTGTGCTTGGATATTCATCCAATATTTTTTATATATGTTTTTTTTTCTTCTTGCTTACTTTGAAATTGATTAATTATTCTATTATTTATATACCATATATTTTTTTTACTTACTAATATAATTTTTTCAATTAGTACGACATGTTTATTTATAAAATTATGTTATTATCATAAATTAAATTTAGTGATTTTATGTTTGAATGTTTTCTTTCTTTCAAATAATATGTTATTAGTATTTGAAAAAGCTTAATTCTCAAATTTATTTTTCATTAAATAAATGTGTTACTTAAACATGCAAAATGATTACGTGTTACGAAGAAATAAGCACAGTATCATGTTATAATAATAAAACTAACTTAAATTAAGTTTATTTGATAAGTTTAATGAGTTAAATAAATAATTTTTAATAAAGTATGATATATATACATAAATTTAATAAAAACGTTAAATTGTCCGCATAATTCCGATTAATCGGCCGCATACCGATTAATCGCTTGGCGGTACCCCGTCCGTCCGACGACCGCATACCGTTATTTACAACACTGGTTAGGATCAAGCCAATTTTTTTTTAAAACTATTAAATATAGGTATTAGGTATATTATGTAAAAGGTCAGGAGACCTTTTCTCATGCCGTATATTGTTTACTGAACTACGAGACACATATCTCCGGTAATTAGTAAGGATATATAACATAATTTGAAAATGTTGACCTAAGCGGATCTTGCAATGTATAATTAACATGAGAGCTGATATTAGAACAACAAATTTTGTTATTGACATAACATTCATAATATATATCATATAATAGACAAATTTGCTCCTATTTAATTGCCCTCACCTGAATCCGGTGTTTTCTTTTAAATTTTGTTCTCTTTACTAATCTTAATGACAATTTAATTAATGGCCCTCAATTGGTAAGATATATCAATAAAATTAATTTCTTTTTTAGCCGAAAATTTTAAATTAGAACCCTAATTAAATATAAAATTAAACATATACCACTCTAATTCACTTAATTCATAAAATACTACTTATGTATCTTCAGTCTACGCACTAACTGATACGCGAACTGGAGAGGCTTCGCACCATGTGATTCGCGGAGTGGGGCTGCGCGCTCGTATTTGGTCCCGCTACGGTTTCGCCAGTTGGGGAAATAACAATTCAATTTAGTGTAGAGGTTCTATTGGTGCAGGTGCGTTTTTTTTTTAATAATGTATTCGCCAGTGAACTATACCGGAGTTTGATTCTTCTATTGTCGTATTGTATAAAATTTCTAAAAAAAATCAGAGACATTGGACTTTAGCAGGGTTAGAACGTCTAATCATCGAGGTATTTATATATTAAAAAATATTTTTTGTTGTCAGTAATGCATCCTAGGTTTAGCCAGACATTTTTTAAAGGTTCAAATGAGTGTCAAGTGGTATGCCTCTCCACTTCTCCACTTCGCGCAGCAGTCTAATTTGATGCTCGAATTGAAAATGTGAAGGTATTTTGTAAATTGAGTGAGTTAAGATAATATTTGTTTAATTCATATTTAATGGAGTGCTAATTAAAAAAAATTCGGCTTTTTTTGGGATGAAAAAAATGAAGTCGGTAATTGTGAAGACAAATTAAGGCACACATAATCTTTTTTTTTTTTATTGGTTTTAATAGAAATAGAGATTTATGAAGAAATATAAAATATATTTTTAAAATCAGTTTATTCTCTTGTAGAAAATGTATTATATTATCAATGTGCAAAATTTTTTTTATTGACTGTCGAGTTTCAATATATATATATGTACATGGACTTTCTAAGAGACATTTATTTATTTATTCATTATAAATTTATATGTAGATGAAAACTCATTTTTTTTAAGCTAAATTGCTTGTTACATTGTTATGTGATAATGTCTATTTTGTTCATAGTATTTTGTTGATTTATTTAAATCATAATTGTTTCATAAATAATATAGTACTTAGTTCGTTCCATTAATTATACATAATTTGGTGGTTATATTCATATTTTATTTGGTAGCGATGACAATATGAATATCAAATCTAATTAAAGAAATATGTTCATTTTATTGTATTGAATATGCAAGAAAATTAAATTACACGTTTAGAATGAATGAGAATGGTTATTGAAGTAATATACAAGGACAAAATAGTCTATTAATTAAAAAATATATATAATGATATGTATTAATAGTGAAGTTGGTGGTGTTGATATCAGCTCCCAACTAATTAACATATGTAGGGGTTGCCCTAAAAGCTTGGACATTATATATTTTAATGTTTTATTTAATAAATAATAAAATAATTATTATATATTTTAATGTTTTATTTAATAAATAATAAAATAATTATTATATGAGGAGGGATCAAATGCACCTAAATTTCTATGCTCCCATTTGCTTCAAATTCTTTATCTTCATTTTCAAAGTTTGAATAGTCGATCCGAACCGTTCAACATGATCATCATAATAAAATTTTTCTGGAGACCAAATTTTATATTTGTTTTGAAATTTTTTTACTATTTTTTAAGATAGGTACAAAATCATTGTTTTAAGGAGAATCTGGACCATCCGATAAAGTGATTTTGTACCTATCTTAAAAAATAGTAAAAAAAAATTTCAAAAAATAAAATAAAATTTGGCCTCCAAGCATATTTTATTATGATGATCATGTTGAACTGTTCGGATTGACTATTCAAACTTTGAAAATGAAGATAAAGGATTGGGAGCAAATAGGAGCATGAAATTTTGAGTGCATTGGAACCCTCCTCTTATTATATTAGTATTACTCGTTATTTATCTGTTGTTGTTTCGTTATCCGACAATCACAATGGATGAGAATAGATACGGATAAGATAATTTGTAGCGGGTAAAAATAGAATATGAATAAAGACAATTTGTAACGGGTACGGATATGAAAAAGCTTCCACCGACTCTTACCATACCTCTTGACACCCTAGTTTGGAGGGACCTTTTTTAAAAATAAAAAAATCCATTAATTTATATATATTTATGAACGGCCTGTGAAGCATAAACACAGTTCACTGAGCACCAGACTGGGAAGAGAGAGAGAGAGAGAGCAACTTAGCCTCAAGTTTTCTAAAAGAAAGAAAAAGAAACAGAGAGAGACTTACCAGCCATTGCCAATAGAGAGATGGATGATGGTGGTCTCTTTTCAACTGAACAGGTAAGGGGAAAAGTTGCATATAGGCTATATGCTTGCACTATTCTAGCTGGAATATGCATGATACTATACTACAGATCAACCCACTTACCAGCCACATGGCAAGAAGGAAGATGGTCATGGATCGGGCTTTCCCTAGCCGAGCTCTTGTATGCATTTTACTGGATCATCACCCAGTCGGCACGCTGGAATCCGGTGTATCGCCGCACCTTCAAAGAGAAACTTTCACAAAGGTCTCTCTTTAAACACCTCTACACTTGAATCTTTGTGCCATCCTATTTAATTTTACAGTTTTTGTTTTTAATTCTCATCATCTTTTTGGCCCAGACGATTACCCTGTTATCATATTTGAATATATTAAGTGCTAATAGAAACAGTAATTTGATCGAATTAAATGCAACGGTTCAAAGCATATATTGATCCAAAATAATGTTCAACAGCTTATTTAAGTAAAGTGCAATTTTTGCTTTTCTTAAACCCAAAGTCATAACAAGTTGTCCCTCTAATTCTCAAACCCAAGGCCTGATGTCAAAGTTACAAGAGAACAATTTGGTGGAAGAGTAGGGTTAAAATACACCATTAATTAGTTGTGTGTTCATATCATATTTCATATCTCTATTTTCATTTTTTAAATTTCAAATAGTTGATTTGAACTGCTCAATATGATATCCATATTAAAATGTACTTAGAGACCAAATTTTATATTGTTTGAAATTTATTTATTATTTTTTTAAATAGATACAAAATCACTGAAACTATACTACAGACAGATCCCGAACCATTTGGATCATTTGGATCATTTCTTTTGTTTGTCTAACGAAGCATTTTTTTTCGAGCACTAGCGTTTAAAGTTGTTTTCATATCATTTGAATAAGCAGTTTCACCAATTTTCACCAAAACTTCATTTTTCATAACAAAGATGCTCTGATTTTCTTTTTCTTTTTCACTATCTTTACGAAGTCCAAGAATTTTGATAAATCGCTCCATAAAACACCATATATATAAAAAGCATATATATTTTCATAATTTTTCCCACGTCCAAGAGTTTTGATAAATCACTCCATGTTATTTTTGATTAAATTTCACAGACAACTTCAATTTCCATAAAAAGTTTGAATAAAAGGCCACAATTGATCCAAAATTCCAAATGGTATTTACACAACATGATTCCAAATAACCTATTCGAAAATGAATTATCGGATAGCACACACGTGCTCCTATACAAACTATTGTTCTAACTTTCTTTTCTTTTTGAACTGTTACAAACCTCAAAATTCAAACAGATTTGTACATATATACCCAAAATAGCACGTCAACCTATCTTTAATCTGAGTAGAACTAGCGTATTCTTAAGCTCATCAAACCCCTAACACCAAAACTTATTGGTTGGATTCACATGATAAATTAATTTATAAATTGTTGAGTGATATTTTATATGTAATATTTATAAAATTTTGAATTAATGTAGTATAAAGTAAAGCATAAAAAAAATAATGAACTTGTGAAAATTAACTTATAAACCTTATTTTATGACCGCTCGACTTTATACTAAATTAATTCAAAAATTTATAAATTTTACATGTAAACATATCACTCGTGAAGTAGATCAGTTTTAATAGTTTGAATTCGACGTTTGAGCCAATCCAATATATTTTGGAGTTAAGCTTATCCCAAGACTAACTCCATATGCTGGAGAAAATAGAATTGCTAGAAGTCTCAAAAAAAGTCTTGGCTGCACAAGTTTTTCTGCACCTAAAATTATTATTTCTTTAACACTTTTGGAGCAGATACGAAGAGAAACTACCAAATGTGGACATATTTGTATGCACAGCCGATCCATTTGCAGAGCCTCCCAGTCTAGTAGTATCAACGGTTCTCTCATTCATGGCATACAATTATCCACCAGAGAAATTGAATATTTATCTTTCTGATGATGGTGGCTCCATTTTGACATTTTATGCAATGTGGGAAGCATCTCAGTTTGCCAAGTACTGGATTCCCTATTGCAAAAGGTACAAGGTAGAGCCCAGAGCCCCAGCTGCATATTTCTCCGCAGCAGATGGTCCAAACAACACGTCAAACCATGAATGGTCAGACATGAAGGTATGTGAAACATAAACTTTAACTTTTTCATAGAAACATAAACTGTCAGATGAATTTGCCAGAAATTCAAAGACAAAGACGAAACCAACAATTAAGAACAATAGAAAGAGAATTTCATATGAACCAGCCCCTATCTGTAGTTCAAATCTAAAGTGCAAGAATGCATGACTTTTTTTCCATCCCTGGTAAGCAATCCAACTGTGGGGCTGATTCACATCCCCAAGGATTCCAACCCAAATTGCATTATTTTGGCATGTTTACAAACCCCCCCCCCGCTCAAAAGATGAGTCAGTTTTCTGGAAGCTATGCAGAAAACCCTTGCTCTGGGGGTGCAGCTGCTTGATCTCATCCTTGACTTACAATTTTAAATTGTCAAATTTGTCTGACAGTTTTCGCTGTATCACTAACCTATCTGCAACTAGGGGTGTTCATCGGTTCGGTTCGGTTAAAACTGAAATAAAATAGACAAACCAAAGTTTATTTCGGTTTTCAAAAACAGAACCGAACCGACCAAAGTAAACATAACAACCGATTAAAACCGAACCAAAGTAAATTTCGGTTTGTTCGGTTAAACCGAACAAACCATTGTTTAGTTGAGATTATTTTAAAACAAGGCATTCACAGCTCACAACTCGGTTTAATACACTGTAAACAATAAATTAAACAATTATATAATACATTCGATTACCAAAATACATATTAAATTCACAATCAGAATAAAGTAACAAAATTTACCTAACTAATTACCTCATCAGGTTGCAAAATTGCCAGACACAATCATATCAGATACACAAGCAGCACCACTTTATTACTTTATGCATTTGATACATTAAGTCACAGATCATTACAATCAGAATTAATTAACAAAAATTTAAAATCTGTACAAAGTTGCAAAAGGAACTATCTTTTTAAATTTTGCATTCTTACATTATATACAAAACTCTTTATGTGTAGAGAATCAACATATCAATAATATTGTGTGTAGAGAATCTGAAAATGAAAATAAGTGAGGATATTGTATTCAGAGAATCTGAATAAGGTTATAAGTTTCCACAATAAAAATAACAGCAGCTTTCCCAAATAACAAATAAAATTAAACTAGATAAAAAATAAGAGGCATCAAACCACATATGTTTCCCAAATAACAAATAAAATTAAAACTAGATACAAAATAAGAGGCAAATGCAATCTTTGCATAGTAAAAACTTCTTTTCAAGGTTCACTTGACATCAAGCAAATAATATAAATTTAAAAGGTTTTCATTATATGTAATTTACTTGTATTCAATAATGGCAGAGCCAAGTATATCTTACAAAAAAATTAACCAAAAATAAAAAAGGTTTCTCATGGCCTGACACCATTTAAACAAGTATTCAATAATGACATACCTTCAGTATTTTCTCTTGCGAGTTGCAGCCTTAGATGTCAAGGTACAAGCAAACTAATATAAAGCATTAAATTATAAACTTATACAAGCAAGACTTCTTTTTAACTAACAGTTTCAGAGCCGCTCACCCTTGAGGTCAGCACTCGAGCTGTCTAGCACATAGTCTCCTTCTCCTCCTTCCTTTGTAATTATAGTTCTAATTCTGATATAGAAACAAAAAAAGTGAGAAAATAGTATTTGCTTTCAGATTATCCAAATTAAAATACTAAACTCTGACTGGAAAGAAAAAATCCAACAAATTAAATTATTTTGCTAATTTCTGATCTCTGACTGCTTTTGTTGGATTTGTTGGCCAAATAGTTTTAGAAACAAAAGCAAGAAATTAGCTTACATGAGAAATTTCTTTCAAACCAATTGATAAATAAGAGGGAAAAGACTCAGAGAGGGGGAAATAGCGAAGGAGAGGAGCAAATCAGAGAGGAAAATTGAACTGATAGTCTGAGAGAGAGAGAGAGTCAGAGTCTCAATCTCCCAGCGAGGCAGAGAGAATGAGAGAGAGCTAAAGAACATCAAAAAGGTCAATGAATCGAATTTGTACCTGTGCTATGAAGGAGATTTTTTTATAAACCATAATTAAAAAAAATAAATATACGAAAACAATATGATTGCTGCAAGATTTCGGAAAACCATAAGAACCGAGTTTTAAACTCAGTCTCCATCTCCCAGACCGAGTTTTAAACTCGGTCTCCATTTTTTTTTTCAGTTTTTTCTCTCCGCCACACCTGATCTTGTTAATTGTTGTGTAACCATTGTGTAACCATTGGTGTTGCAAACCATCCGAAAATTAATCAATCTACAATTTATTTAACTAAATAATAAATTCTACAATTACTAAAATTAAACTAAAATATCTAAATCACACTTAAAAAATTAAATCAATCTACAATTTATTTAACTAACTAATAAATTCTACAATTACTAAAATTAAACTAAAATATCTAAATCACACTTAAAAAATTAAATCAATCTACAATTTATTTAACTAACTAATAAATTCTACAATTACTAAAATTAAACTAAAATATCTAAATTACACTTAAAAAATTAAATCAATCTACAATTTATTTAACTAACTAATAATAAATTCTACAATTACTAAAATTAAACTAAAATATCTAAATCACACTTAAAAATTACACTTAAAATTACATTTTAGATATTTTAGTTTAATTTTAGTAATTGTAGAATTTATTATTAGTTAGTTAAATAAATTGTCGATTGATTTAATTTTTTAAGTGTAATTTAGATATTTTAGTTTAATTTTAGTAATTGTAGAATTTATTAGTTAGTTAAATAAATTATAGATTGATTTAATTTTTTAAGTGTGATTTAGATATTTTAGTTTAATTTTAGTAATTGTAGAATTTATTATTAGTTAGTTAAATAAATTGTAGATTGATTTAATTTTTGAAGTGTAATTTAGATATTTTAGTTTAATTTTAGTAATTGTAGAATTTATTAGTTAGTTAAATAAATTGTAGATTGATTTAATTTTTTAAGTGTGATTTAGATATTTTAGTTTAATTTTAGTAATTGTAGAATTTATTAGTTAGTTAAATAAATTGTAGATTGATTTAATTTTTTAAGTGTGATTTAGATATTTTAGTTTAATTTTAGTAATTGTAGAATTTATTAGTTAGTTAAATAAATTGTAGATTGATTTAATTTTTTAAGTGTGATTTAGATATTTTAGTTTAATTTTAGTAATTGTAGAATTTATTATTTAGTTAAATAAATTGTAGATTGATTAATTTTCGGATGGTTTGCAACACCAATGGTTACACAATGGTTACACAACAATTAACAAGATCAGGTGTGGCGGAGAGGAAAAAACTGAAAAAAAAATGGAGACCGAGTTTAAAACTCGGTTCTTGTGATTTTTCGAAATCTTGCAGCAATCATATTGTTTTCGTATATTTATTTTTTTTAATTATGGTTTATAAAGAAATCTCGCTATGAAGCGCAACATCGTGCCGTGCGGCTGGGTTTCAATGATTTGACGGATGAGCAGTGTAAGGTGAAGCGATAGGAGTAGGTGTGAGCACGTTCGCCAATTTGACCAGGGTGAAGGCGCGAAGCCGCGAAGAGGAGAAGCGATTGAGCGAAGACGCAATTTGGATTTTGGAGAAGTTTAGGACTGGATTATCCAAGCGAAGAGAAGAGGAGGACGGAGACGGACGGGTCAGATCTAACCTAGAGTTATGATAATCGGCCGGTTCGGTTACTGCGGTTTTTTGATATTACAAACCGAACCAAACAACAAAAACCGAACAATAACAAAATTTAAACCGAACCGAACCAAATAAACCGAAAAACCGAACCGTTCAAACCAAACTATTCCAGTTCAGTTAAAAACCAAATAAACTGACCCCAATGAACATCCCTATCTGCAACAGACCACTTTGGTAACATATCGACGTATGTGCAGTCCATAATGCCACCTTAAATAATTTACTTTCTGTATATTTGGATAGTCTAACTAGATGAAAATTGCACTACACTAATATGCATGAATGCAGATTTTATACGAGGAAATGACAAACCGTATAGACTCCATATTAGCCTCGGGCAAGGTCCCAGAAGAGTCAAATTCAAATCACAAAGGATTTATTCAATGGACACCTGAGATGACTTCAAAAAAGCACCCCCCTATTGTACAGGTAACACAATAACCATTACAACACACATTTCGAAGTGTTTGTAATGATTATTTAATAAAATACTAGTATGATGCCCGTATGTTGCAATGGAAACATATTATAAAATCGAATATAATATGAAGATATCTTTTTATTTGACATTCACACAAAATTAAGAAAAAATAATATTAAATGAAAATAAAAGGCACACACGAAAAAAACAGAAATTCAAATAATAAATAACAATAAAAGAAATAACAAATAGAAAAAAAAATGGATCAAATATAACATGAAAATAAATCCATTTATTTCATAAGATATGATATAAATGCATGAATAAGAGACAATGAAGAAATAAGGAAAAAATTTAATTACATGAATCAAAAATAGATTTAAGGAGGAATAAGGAAACATATTGCTAGAGATAATTCATTCTTAATTGTAACAAACTATATGGCAGTATATGTGGTGAGTATATTTTTAACTAAATTTAGACTTCTACACATAAAATAAATATATTTAATCAAAAGAAGACAGATTATGTGATTGGACGGTTGATATTAAATCTGAAAATTCATCTTTCAATCTTAGTTGTTGGCGGATCAGAACAACTATGTGCTTTA
Source organism: Carex cristatella (assembly GCA_024447775.1). Classification (NCBI taxonomy): domain Eukaryota; kingdom Viridiplantae; phylum Streptophyta; class Magnoliopsida; order Poales; family Cyperaceae; genus Carex; species Carex cristatella. Next base: position 4,248,204 of record JAJHPF010000032.1, read on the forward strand.
TATAAGAATGGAGATATAAATAATTATAAGGAAACAAATCATTAACAATTATTTGTCTTGCCAATTTTGACAATATTAAAATAAAATTCAAAATTTTAAATCCAACATTATAATCATGATCTATAAGGTGCAAAATATCATGCCTTTTTATAATATGATAGATTTGGTGCATGTTTTACACATCAAGTGATTTGATCTTTTCACTGATTTAAAGTTAACAGCTCTTGATGCCTCATAAAGTGATCATACTCAAATTGCATGACATTTGTCAGTACGTATCTGCACATCAAACAACATATTGTAAATTTATTTTACTTTTTCAATCTTATTTTTCTTTAAAATGATAGTCAAGTGATCCCTGCTCTTATTATAATTATAATTACTGATTGATGCAACTCCCCCAACCACCCACCCCTTCCAAAAGGGAAATAAATCTGCTGCGATTCTTTGGAATCGCACCTACTATTTATTTTTTAAAATACACAAATTTTAAAATAGTTGATTTTTATGTACTAATCTCGAAACCAATGGTTTGATTTGTTTCCTTCCAAAAGAAGTAAAAAGCACCGACAAGCCTGAAAAACATTTAATTTTGATAATAAAAAAAAACAACCTACAGTTATTTCATTTAACGCCCTTGACTTCTGGGTAAAAATGACAACAATATCACAGATATATTGTTATTAATGAACTTTTATTTCAATATTTATTTTACAGCCAAAATAAAACTTGATCATTTTCATGCCAAAGTTAAAAGTGCTGGATAAAATTTAACGGTTGGGAGGAAACGGGTTTTGACACTATTAACAAAACATGTTTGAGGTCTCCTATCATTTCCATTTTGGTCAGCATTGTCAGTTAGAATTAACAGAAAAATTATTTATGTTTGGAGATTTAGATTTTCAGAATTGTTATTCTATTTAATTTTTATTATCATTATCCTTAGTCTTTGTGGTGGGGAGGGTGGTTGCCCTGAATTTGTTATTTTCTTAACAACATGAATTTTAGGTAAATCATTGACTAAATGATTAAAATTTTGACTAATTAATTTTCCTTTGCCCTTGACAGATAATAATTGATGGAAAGGACCCCGATGCTCTCGACAATGATGGTAATGCATTACCCACAATGGTGTACATGGCACGTGAAAAGAACCCTGAATATCATCACAACTTTAAAGCAGGGGCTATGAATTCTCTGGTATGCAATTCTTTATGTCAATACCTGTTCCAAAAATAAGATGATAAACTCCCAACTAAAAAGCTTAATGCAGATAAGAGTGTCATCAGTTATAAGCAACAGCCCAATAATCCTAAATGCGGATTGTGACATGTACTCAAATAATTCGGATTCGATCAGAGATGCATTGTGCTTCTTTCTAGATGAACAGAAGGGTCACGATATTGCCTTTGTGCAATATCCACAGAACTACAACAACCTGACGAAGAATGATACTTATGGAAATACCCTCAGTGTTATAAATGAGGTTTGGTTTCTACACAAGCATATCTTTCAAATGTTTTGCCTTATTGTCTTGAAACAGAAAGATAACCAGAAATAAATATAATTGAATAATCTAAGGTGGAGATGAAAGGCTTTGATAGCTGGGGTGGCCCACCATACATTGGCACTGGATGTTTCCACAGGAGAGAGATCTTGTATGGCACGAAGTACACAAAGGACTACAAGGAAGTCTGGAACAGAGGGTCTAAAAGGAACCCGAGAGATGATATCAGAGAATTAGAGGAGAAAGCTGAATCTCTAGCTACTTGCACCTATGAACTAAACACCTTGTGGGGACATGAGGTCTTTCTCTCTTTCTCTCATTTTCTCTCTCTCAAAAAAAGAAAAAGAAAAAGGAATACAGTATTAAAACAAGAAATGCAGGTTGGCTTGAAATACGGAATTGCGGTGGAGGATATTATAACAGGCCTAATGATCCAATGTAGAGGTTGGAAATCTGTGTACTATAACCCTACACGGAAAGGATTCCTAGGAGTGGGTCCAACAACACTGGCACAGACAATACTACAACACAAGAGATGGTCTGAAGGAAACTTTCAGATCTTTCTTTCCAAGTATTGTGTCTTCATCTATGGTCATGGGAAGATAAAGATAGGGCTTCAGATGTGTTATTGCATCTATAACCTGTGGGCCGCAAATTCTATCCCTACTCTCTACTATGTCATAGTTCCTTCCCTTAGCCTCTTCAGAGGCATTTCATTATTTCCAAAGGTACGGTAAATTTCTCCACTTTATTTTTCCGAAAAAAGCTAAATGGAAAATTATAATAATACCTACACTGACAAAGTGACAAGCACCACCAGCCAAATTTTGGCACTAGTAGCAACCGAAATTGGATGTATCTACTATAAATTCCTGCCTATTTAACATCAGAAACCATATTAATAACAACTAAAAACTTGGATTAAGAACATTACCTGGTATTTCTAACCTAATCTTCACTAAAATTTGCTAATTCAGATGACAAGCCCATGGTTCATACCTTTTGCCTATGTTATTGTCGGGAAAGAAATCTACAGCCTGATAGAGGCGCTACTAACAAAAGAGATTACAGTACAAGGTTGGTGGAACGTAGAAAGAATGTGGCTTATAAAACGGCTCACCTCATACCTATATGGAACCCTGGCTTCATTTTTGAAAATTTTCGGAGTCAGTAAAATGGGATTCACACTTACCACAAAGGTCAGCGGAGAAGATTCGTTGAAAAGATACGAGCAGGAGATCATAGAGTTTGATACGTCTCCATTGACTCTGGCTATCATAGTTTTTGTTGCATTGCTCAATTTGGGATGTTTGGTTGGTGCAACAAGTTATGCAGTGATGGAGGGATGGGCTGGTGTTTTAGAGAGGTACTTTCTTCAGATAGTGCTTTCTGGGTTAGTAGTGGCGGCAAATGTGGCGATATACGAAGGGCTTTTGTTAAGGAATGATAAGGGCAGTATTCCTTGGTCGGTTACACTGACCTCACTTGGGGTTGTGATATTGGCGTGTCTAGCGCCTATTGTTTAAAGCCACATAATTAGACTCTTCCTTTTCTTTTCTTTTTTTTATTTTTTTATTTATGACTCTCCAAAAAGTAAGAGTGCTTAGAACTATTTTGTAAGATATTTATCAGCATAGTAACTAGTTAAATGTTCAGGGCAAAAAATTACTAGAATAACTGACTATTGAAAGGATTTAATCCTAACGAGATCATACATAGTGTATGAGTTAAAAAGAAAAAGAAAAAGAAAAACCAAATAGAAAAAGAGAATAGAGGGTCTTTACCTTGCTATGGTTTCTTGGCTGACGATTAGGTAAGCTTCACATTTAACCGGAATCAATCTAGGTAGTATTTTTTTGCTTTTTGCAGTACATTAGGTCATAATTATATTAGAAGACATGGAAACTATTCATGACATAAAGCAAGATGGTTAAGGAAAGATACTCATAGCTAGGGTAAACATATGTAAGATGATATCTTTTATAAAATATGGAGAAAATGGTTACATGGATTTATGTATTCTTTATATCAAAATAAAGATATATTAGTATGAGGCTAATTTAATAGATTTTAGAGTCAAATTCACAAAAAGACTTGGTGAACTTAGTAACACCCTAGTTCTACCCTTATTATCATGTAGAAAATGTATTATATTATCAATGTGCAATTTTTTTTTTGTTGACTGTCGAGTTTCAATATATGTAGGTGGACTTTCTACAAGACATTTATTTATTTATTCATAAATTTATATGTAGAAACCAAAATTTTGATTAATCGAAAAAAAATAAAAAAATATTACGAAACGGGATGGTTTTTAGTGAAAATTCGATATGTAGGAAAAACGAGTCGGTTTATCCCATCCCACGGAATGAGACGTTTTAATCCGTTCCACTAATCCACCACTAATTATCTTTGTCTACCTGTAATCAAATTAAACCAGAAACGGTAAATTCATTCCAGTCCGACCGCCAAAAAAAAGAAAAAACAAAAGAAAACCCGAACATTACAGATTGTCCCTTCCCATGAAGTTTCACAATTTTCCCTTCATCTATTCGTTCAAAAAGGCAAAATAAATAATTCGTTGATTACTTTACTTGCGAATCTTGTTACTGTGCACGCAAACACATCTTCACCCACCCATTTACCCTAAGTCCCTAACACAACCTAGAGACCTAGACTTCATTAGTTACCTAATCGAGTTAGTCACCTCATCTAATGATGTGTTTATGCATATCCCTTGAATTTTTAGCTAATTAGCACATCTCCTTATGCCTTGTATTGCAGTTGCATATCAATACTTGAACGCTAGTATCAACAACATGAAGAAATCAATCAATACCTTGTGAAGCTGACCTAGCAACCTCCCATACTTGAATCAAAGTTGGTTCAACTGGTACAGTTGGCGCCCTCATGTCAAGAGAACTAGGCAACACCATAAAAAATTTGACCCAAGCCAAAACCTCTTCTTTTTTTCTTCCACAGATCAAAGAAAGAGTCAAAACAAGCTAAGTTACAGTATCATGTGGTGGGACGGGAATGAATTTACAGTCATTGGTATAATTTGAGGCAGACGGAGATGATTAGTGGGAGGAGATAAACCAATCTGTTTTTCCGAAATATTGAATTTCCACTAAAATCATCCCGCTTTGCGATATTTTGTTTATTTATTTTTTATTAATAAAAATTTCGGGTAGATGAAAACTCATTTTTTTTTAAAATGAGTTGATATTGTTTAAACACTTGCCCCCGAACAGTTGATATTTTGCCATCTGAATGTTTCGGCCATTTATAGTCCGACAAAGACGAATGCTGGTCTTGGTTGTCAGTTTTAAATTAAAATTAATTATGACAGAGACATGAAATGAAAAATAGCGACCCGTCTAATTGATTGAATCTTGTGTTGGTTTCTCGTCTTACTTGATAATTGATAGAAATGTATAATGTTCTTAATCAGCCCGTTAGGTTGCTCGAATGAAAAACTAATATAGTTCACTACTAAGTCCAGATTATGAACCAAAATAAAAAAAAAAGAATTCAACCTCACATCCCACGTGATCAACAGTTCTAGATTTCTAATGGACAATACGTATCTGCTTGTTTTAGCTTTCAATAAGCTTTGGCCAGTGATATGTGACAGCTGCTGTCACTTTTCTCAAAGAAAAAATAAGCTTTGGCCAGACTCTGTCAAAGGCTGCTGGGATAAAAACCACGAAATTACTAGTGTTTTATAATCTACAACTTGAAATAGATTGGTGGAACCTAGTGTTTTATAATCTACAACTTAAAATAGCTTAGTGGGACTCAGTGTTTAATAATCTACTACTTGAAATAGCTTAGTGGGACTGAGGCGCGGTAACACAAATGAATCATGCATAATGCAAAAACAGAAGTTATAAATGGTAAACAATTAGGGCTTGTTTGGCTGCTGCACTGTTTCCGTGGAAAAAAAACAAATTCAGTTCAATTGAATTTTTTTTCCACGTGAACAGTACTTTTCAGTTCAATTTCCATGCCTATGTCCATTTCCAATGGCCCGCCGAACAGGCTCTTAAGAATATTATTTAGTGTTCAATTAGTATTTCATCTTTGTTATGGATAAACCCAAATTTTTTATTGACATAACATATATAATATATGAGGAGGGATCAAGTAATAACAATTTTGAGTTACAACAACGGTTTTTTCATTTTCAAAGTCCAAATTGTCGATCCAAACCGTTCAACATGATTATCTAAATAAAATGTACTTCCAGATCAAATTTTACATTTTTTTTGAATTTTTTACTATTTATTAAGTATTTTACAAAAACTAGTCAAATTCAGATCATTGAATTTTGTACCCATCCTAATAAATAGTATAAAAAATTCACAAAATGTAAAATTTGATCTGGAAGCATATTTTATTTAAATAATCATGTTGAACGGTTTGGATCAATGATTTAGACTTTGAAAATGAAAAAAATGTTGTTGTAACTTTGTTGTAACTTGATCCCTCCTCATAATATATATTATATGCATATTTTATTTAAATAATCATGTTGAACGGTTTGGATCAATGATTTAGACTTTGAAAATGAAAAAAATGTTGTTGTAACTTTGTTGTAACTTGATCCCTCCTCATAATATATATCATATAATAGATAAATTTGCTCCTATTTATTTGTCCTCACTTGAATCCGGTGTTTTCTTTTAAATTTTGTTCTCTTTACTAATATTAATGACAACTTAATTAATGGCCCTCAATTGGTAAGATATATCAATAAAATTAATATTTTTTTGGAATGGAAAAAAAGAAAGTCGCTAATTGTCAAGACAAATTAAGGCACACATACTTTTGTTTATTGGTTTTAATAAAAATAGAGATTGATGAAGAAATATAATATATATTTTCAAAATCAGTTTATTCTCGTGTAGAAAATGTATTATATTATCAATGTGCAAAGTTTTTTTTTGTTGTTGACTGTCGAGTTTCAATATATTTATTTATTTATTCATTATAAATTTATATGTAGATGAAAACTCATTTTTTAAGCTAGATTGTTTGTTACCTTGTTATGTGATAATGTATATTTTGTTGATTTTTTTAAAATCATAATTGTTTCATAAATAATATAGTATTTAGTTCGTTCCATTAGTTATATATAATTTGGTGGTTATATTCATATTTTATTTGATAGCGATGACAGGATTTTTAAAAAAAAAATATGAAAGTTATGAAAATAACCTCCACCGATCTACATAACCGGTGTAACATAAAACAATCTTACTCCACCGATCATGTGGATCGGTGAAGCTAGACTTTCAAAATTTACACTATCCGAAAAATCAGCACTGTACACATAGTTATTGCTTCTTTAGATGCATCGATCATTCATCTCCTAGAATCTGACAGGTGTCGTACATACTGTCATTAATGGATTATTGACAGAACCGTTCGATTAAATCGGACGGTTTTAGGACTTCTAGCGTTCCACGGCTAATTAATATATTGGTGAACAGATTGCTTTCATAATTAATTGCTTTCAAAATTAATTAATATATGCATCTTAGATGCTTTTTTTTAACTAGGTTTTGCCTTTTTAGATTCTCCAATCGCTCCATTGCTACGGTTGAATATACATATTGGTGCACATATTAACGACTTTATTTTGAAAGCCCAGCTCCATTGATCCACTGGATTGGTGGAGGCTTATGTGTGAGGTTTTCTGTGACGCAGTTTTTAGCCGGATGGGAAATTAACTCCACTGATCATATGGATTAGAGGAGTAAAGCTGTTTTATACTACACCGATTATGTGGATTAATGGAGGCTATATTCATAACTTCTAGGCAGAGAGTGCTTATTTGGTTAATTTTTTTAAAACAGTTATATTTAAAAAAAAAAAAATCCGCCATGACAATATGAATATCAAATCTGAAGAAATATGTTCATTTTATTGTATTGTATATGCAAGAAAATTAAATTACACGTTTAGAATGAATAAGAATGGTTATTGAAGTAGTATATAAGGACAAAATAGTCTATTAATTAAAAAAATTATTTAATGTTATATATTAATAGTAAAGTTGGTGGAGTTGATATCAGCTCCCAACAAACATATGCAGCGGTTGCCCTAAAAGCTTGGACAGTATATATATATTTGCTCCCAACTAACATATGCAGCGGTTGCCCTAAAAGCTTGGACAGTATATATTTTAATGTTTTATTTAATAAATAATAATAAAAATTATTATATCTAATATTACTGTTATTTAGCACTCTATTGTTTTATTATCCGACAACCATAATAGATAAAGATAGAATACATGTAAGATAATTTGTAACCGGAAAGAATAAAATATGAGTAAAAACAATTTGTAATGAATATGGATATGAAAATGATTCCACCTGACATTTATCGTATCCGTTGACACTCTTAGCTTGGAGGGACCTTTTTTAAAAATAAAAAATTCCAATAATTTATACATATTTATGAACGGCCAGTGAAGCATAAACACGGTGTGACTACCAGACAGAGAGAGAGAGAGAGCAACTTTGCCTCAAGTTTTCTAAAAGAAAGAAAAAGAAACAGAGAGAGACTTGCCAGCCATTGCCAATAGAGAGATGGGTGATGGTAGTCTCTTTTCAACTGAACAGGTAAGGGGAAGAGTTGCATATAGGCTATATGCTTGCACTATTCTAGCTGGAATATGCATGATACTATACTACAGATCAACCCACTTACCAGCCACATGGCAAGAAGGAAGATGGTCATGGATCGGGCTTTCCCTAGCCGAGCTCTGGTATGCATTTTACTGGATCATCACCCAGTCGGTACGCTGGAATCCGGTGTACCGCCACACCTTCAAAGAGAAACTTTCACAAAGGTCTCTCTTTAAACACCTCTACACTTGAATCTTTGTGCCATCCTATTTAATTGTACAGTTTTTGTTTTTAATTCTCATCATCTTTTGGCCCAGACCATTACCCTGTTATCATATTTGGATATATTAAGTGCTAATAGAAACAGTAATTTGATCGAATATAAATGCAACGGTTCAAAGCATATATTGATTCAAAATAATGTTCAACAGCTTATTTAAGTAAAGTGTTTTTTCTTTTCTTCAACCCAAAGTCAAAACAAGTTGTCCCTCTAATTCTAAAACCCAAGGCCTGATGTCAAAGTTACAAGAGAACAATTTGGTAGAAGAGTAGGGTTAAAATACATCATTAGTTGTGTGTTCCTATCATATTTTATATCTCTATTTTCATTTTTTTAATTTTAAATAGTCGATTCGAACTGCTCAACATGATATCCATATTAAAATATACTCAGAAATCAAATTTTATATTGTTTGAAAAAAAAATTACTATTTTTTTAAATAGATACAAAATCACTGGTACTATACTACAGACAGGTCCCAAACCATTTGGATCATTTGGATCATTTCTTTTGTTTGTCTAACGAAGCATTTTTTTTCGAGCACTAGTTTAAAGTTGTTTTCATATCATTTGAATAAGCAGTTTCACCAATTTTCACCAAAACTTCATTTTTCATAACAAAGTTGCTTTGATTTTCTTTTTCTTTTTCACTATCTTTACGAAGTCCAAGAATTTTGATAAACCGCTCCATAAAACACCATATATATAAAAAGCATATATATATTTTCATAATTTTTCCCACGTCCAAGAGTTTTGATAAACCACTCCATGTTATTTTTTATTCAATTTCACAGACAACTTCAATTTCCATAAAAAGTTTGAATAAAAGGCCACAATTGATCCAAAATTCCAAATGGTATTTCCACAAAATGATTCCAAATAACCTATTCGAAAACTAATTATCGGATAGCACACACGTGCTCCTATACAAACTATTGTTCTAACTTTCTTTTCTTTTTGAACTGTTACAAACCTCAAAATTCAAACAGATTTGTACATATATTCCCAAAATAGCATGTCGACCTACCTTTAATCTGAGTAAAACTAGAGTATTCTTAAGCTCACCAAACCCCTAACACCAAAACTTATTGGTTGGATTCACATGATAAATTAATTTATAAATTGTTGAGTGATGTTTTATATGTAATATTTATAAATTTTTGAATTAATGTAGTATAAAGTAAAGCAGTCAAAAAATAATGAACTTATAAACCTTATTTTATGACCACTCGACTTTATACTAAATTAATTCGAAAATTTATAGATTTTACATGTAAACATATCACTCGTGAAGTAAATCTATTTCAATAGTTTGAATTTGTCGTTTGAAGCCAATCCAATATATTTTGGAGTTAAGCTCACTCCATATGCCAGAGTAAATAGAATTGCTAGAAGTCTCAAAAAGTCTTGGCTGCACAAGTTTTTCTGCACCTAAAATTAGTATTTCTTTAACACTTTTGGAGCAGATACGAAGAAAGACTACCAAATGTGGACATATTTGTATGCACAGCCGATCCATTTGCAGAGCCTCCCAGTCTAGTAGTATCAACGGTTCTCTCATTCATGGCATACAATTATCCACCAGAGAAATTGAATATTTATCTTTCTGATGATGGAGGCTCCATTTTGACATTTTATGCAATGTGGGAAGCATCTCAGTTTGCCAAGTACTGGATTCCCTATTGCAAAAGGTACAAGGTAGAGCCCAGAGCCCCAGCTGCATATTTCTCCGCAGCAGATGGTCCAAACAACACGTCAAACCATGAATGGTCAGACATGAAGGTATGTGAAACATAAACTTTAACTTTTTCATAGAAACCTAAACTGTCAGATGAATTTGCCAGAAATTGAAAGACAAAGACGAAACCAACAATTAAGAACAATAGAAAGAGAATTTCATATGAATCAGCCTCTATCTGGAGTTCAAATCTAAAGTGCAAGAATGCATGACTTTTTTTGCATCCCTGGTAAGTAATCCAACTATGGGGCTGATTCACATCCCCAAGGATTCCAACCCAAATTGCATTATTTGGCATGTTTATTTTTTCCTCCTCAAAAGATGAGTCAGTTTTCTGGAAGCTATGCAGAAAACCCTTGCTCTGGGGGCGCAGCTGCTTGATCTCATCCTTGACTTACAATTATAAATTGTCAAATTTGTCTGACAGTTTTTGCTGTGTCAGTAACCTATCTGCAATAGATCACTTTGGTAACATACTGACATATGTGCAGTCCATAATGCTACCTTAAATAATTTACTTTCTGTATATTTGGTTAGTCTAACTAGATGAAAATTGCACTACACTAATATGCATGCATTCAGAATTTATACGAGGAAATGACAAACCGTATAGACTCCATATTAGCCTCGGGCAAGGTCCCAGAAGAGTCAAAGGCAAATCACAAAGGATTTATTCAATGGACACCTGAGATGACTTCAAAAAAGCACCCCCCTATTGTACAGGTAACACAATAACCATTACAACACACATTTCGAAGTGTTTGTAATGATTATTTAATAAAATATATAAATAATTATAAGGAAACAAATCACTTAACAATTATTTATCTTGCCAATTTTGACAATATTAAAATAAAATTCAAAATTTTTAATCCAACATTATAATCTTGATCTATAAGGTACAGAATATCATGCCTTTTATAATATGATAGATTTGGTGCGTGTTTTACTCATCAAGTTATTTGATCTTTTCACTGATTTAAAGTTAACAGCTCTTGATGCATCATAAAGTGATACTCAAATTGCATGACATTTGTTAGTACGTATCTACTCATCAAACAACATATTGTAAATTTATTTTATTTTTTCAATCTTATTTTTATTTGAAATGATTGTCAAGTGATCCCTGCCTTATTATAATTATGTTTACATGCAACTCCCCAACCCCCCACACCCCTTCCAAAAGAAGTAAAAAGCACTGACAAGCCTGAAAAACATTTAATTTTGACAATTAATAAAAAAAACCCTACAGTTATTTCATTTAACGCCCTTGACTTCTGGGTAAAAATGACAACAATATCACAGATATATTATTATTAATGAACTTTTATTTCAATATTTATTTTACAGCCAAAATAAAACTTGATCATTTTCATGCCAAAGTTAAAAGTGCTGGATAAAATTTAACGGTTGGGAGGAAACAGGTTTTGACACTATTAACAACACATGTTTGAGGTCTCCTATCATTTCCATTTTGGTCAGCATTGTCAATTAGAATTAACAGAAAAATTGTTAGATTTTCAGAATTGTTATTCTATTTAATTTTTATTTTCATTATCCTTAGTCTTTGTGGTGGGGATGATGGTTGCCCTGAATTTGTTATTTTCTTAACAGCATGAATTTGAGATAAATCATTGACTAAATGATTAAAATATTGACTAATTAATTTTCCTTTGCCCTTGACAGATAATAATTGATGGAAAGGACCCCGATGCACTCGATAATGATGGTAATGCATTACCCACAATGGTGTACATGGCACGTGAAAAGAACCCTGAATATCATCACAACTTTAAAGCAGGGGCTATGAATTCTCTGGTATGCAATTCTTTATGTCAATACCTGTTCCAAAAATAAGATGATAAACTCCCAACTAAAAAGCTTAAATGCAGATAAGAGTGTCATCAGTTATAAGCAACAGCCCAATAATCCTAAATGCGGATTGTGACATGTACTCAAACAATTCTGATTCGATCAGAGATGCATTGTGCTTCTTCCTAGATGAACAGAAGGGTCACGACATTGCCTTTGTGCAATATCCACAGAACTATAGCAACCTGACGAAGAATGATACTTATGGAAATACCCTCAGTGTTATAAATGAGGTTTGGTTTTTACACAAGCATATCTTTCAAATGTTTTGCCTTATTGTCTTGAAACAGAAAGATAACCAGAAATAAATATAATTGAATAATCTAAGGTGGAGATGAAAGGCTTGGATAGCTGGGGTGGCCCACCATACATTGGCACTGGTTGTTTCCACAGGAGAGAGATCCTGTATGGCACGAAGTACACAAAGGACTACAAAGAAGACTGGAACAGAGGGTCTAAAAGGAACCCGAGAGATGATATCAGAGAATTAGAAGAGAAAGCTGAATCTCTAGCTACTTGCACCTATGAACTAAACACCTTGTGGGGACATGAGGTCTTTCTCTCTTTCTCTCATTTACTCTCTCACAAAAAAAGAAAAAGGAATACGGCATTAACACAAGAAATGCAGGTTGGCTTGAAATACGGTATTGCGGTGGAGGATATTATAACAAGCCTAATGATCCAATGTAGAGGATGGAAATCCGTGTACTATAACCCTACACGGAAAGGATTCCTAGGAGTGGGTCCAACAACACTGGCACAGACAATACTACAACACAAGAGATGGTCTGAAGGAAACTTTCAGATCTTTCTTTCCAAGTATTGTGTCTTCATCTATGGTCATGGGAAGATAAAGATGGGGCTCCAGATGGGTTATTGCATCTATAACTTGTGGGCCGCAAATTCTATCCCTACTCTCTACTATGTCATAGTTCCTTCCCTTAGCCTCTTCAGAGGCATTTCATTATTTCCAAAGGTATGGTAAATTTCTTCACTTTATTTTTTCCGAAAAAAACTAAATGAAAAATTGTAAGAATACTTACACTGACGAGCACCCACAGCCAAATTTTGGTACCAATAGCAACTGAAATTGGATGCAACTACTATAAATTCCTGCTTATTTAACATCAGAAAACATATTAATAACAACTGAAAACTTGGATTCAGAACATTATCTGGTATTCTAACCTAATCTTCACTAAAAATTGTTAATTCAGATGACAAGCCCATGGTTCATACCTTTTGCCTATGTTATTGTCGGGAAACAAATCTACAGCCTGATAGAGGCACTACTAACAAAAGAGATTACAGTACAAGGTTGGTGGAACGTACAGAGAATGTGGCTTATAAAACGGCTCACCTCATACCTATATGGAACCCTGGCTTCATTTTTGAAAATTTTCGGAGTCAGTAAAATGGGATTCACACTTACCACGAAGGTCAGCGGAGAAGATTCGTTGAAAAGGTACGAACAGGAGATCATAGAGTTTGATACGTCTCCATTGACTCTGGCTATCATAGTTTTTGTTGCATTGCTCAATTTGGCATGTTTGGTTGGTGCAACAAGTATTGCAGTGATGGAGGGATGGGCTGGTGTTTTAGAGAGGTACTTTCTTCAGATTGTGCTTTCTGGGTTAGTAGTGGCGGCAAATGTGGCGATATACGAAGGGCTTTTGTTAAGGAATGATAAGGGCAGCATTCCTTGGTCGGTTACACTTACCTCACTTGGGGTTGTGATGTTGGCGTGTCTAGCACCTATTGTTTAAAGCCACATAATTAGCTAGCAGTGTTCTTTAAGTGTCCAGAATTCTTATTTAAATGCAAAGGTGTAATGATGCCTTACATTGAACAATGAAACTTGTCAAATAGACTCGAGTGACTCTTCCTTCTTTTCTTTTCTTTTCTTTTTTTATTTATGACTCTCCAAAAAGTAAGAGTGCTTAGAAATGTTTTATAAGATATTTATCAGCACAGAAACCAGCTAAATGTTCAGGGCAAAAAAAAATACTAGAATAACTTACTATTAAAAGGATGTAATCCTAACGAGATCATACATAATGTACGAGTTAAAAAGAAAAACAAAAAGAACAAGAGAATAGAGGGCCTTTACCTTGCTGTGGTTTCTTCATTGACGACTAGGTAAGCTTCACATTTAACCAGAATCAATCTAGGTAGTATTTATTGCTCTTTGCAGTACATTAGGTCAAAATTATATTAGAAGACATGCTCAGACTATTCCTGACATAAAGCAAGATGGTTAAGGAAAGATACTCATAGGGTAAACATATGTAAGAAGATATCTTTTATAAAACATGTAGCATTTAACAGATCTAAATAAGGGTTCCAGTCACATACAAATTTGTTTCAGCGAAGTGACCAAGCCAGGATTCCATTTTCTGAGATAAAATCTAGTGGGACCAAACCATGCATAGGTTGTACAGTAAACTCTTACATCAGACACATATTGGTCAGCACCACAAGCTGAATTTAATAAGAGGTAGATATAAGTGGAGTAATTGCAGTCAGCTGGAATTTAAGTTTTTTTTACTTACTTTTAAATTAATTTAAAATTATAAGTGATCAAATACTTGTTAATTTCAGGTAACAACAAAGTGGTCCAATATGAAAATTGACTTTTCCAAAGTAAAATTATTGGGCTTCAATGTTTTTATGGTGATGTGCGACTTTCTGTAATTACTCATATGAGGTAAAAGTAACAAAAAATGACAAACCTCTCCGAAGAAAAGACAGGAATCTCCCCTCATTTTTGTCAGGATCAACTGAGCAAGTACTAAATACAAGTACCTCCACTTGGCTTCACCAACCTACAATGAATTCACAATGAATGAAAGAAGAAGAATACAAAGCAGAATTTGCATAGAAGTTGCTTTGTACATCCTTATGCATTTATCCTCCTTTTCCTCCAAATTACAGAAATGCATGCATATAAATTGTTCCTAGACAAATCTTAAAGGAGAGTACATATGTGGATGTATGACATATGAGAGTGAGAGTGAGTAACAGAGGGAGAAAAAGAGAGAGACCCCATTAACAACAGCATAAGATGGAATATTTAACTTCAAAATATCAAAGAATCCAATCCGTAATATCTGAAATTGATATTATATATGGGCTTAAATACCATAAAATTGAATCTGTTGTTAAGTTTTTATAATGTCAAAAGGAATCAAATGCCTCCATCCTTGGTCCCCACATGCCTAAGAACTAGAATGACAAAATAAACCCATTAAAATTGATCTTTATCACTTTCTCGCTATAGATGTCAAAGAACCATGTGACTTTGGTTCCATTGTTATGGGCATGGAGAGGTTCATTAATGTTGACTGATCTGAGCAATTCCTGTGGATTGTGTTTTTCATTTGTTTTGCTCTCTTGATGCCACTCAAAACAAACCTTTTACATGCATGTAAAGAGAGCGATATCTAGGTCACATCTAAGGTTTTATTTTGTCATTTGGTTCATAAATTTTTAATTACTAATGTTTCAATGAATGGATGTATAATTGATCCACAAAATATGGAGGCCTTTGAATCCACCTCATTTAACAAATATTTCAAATTACTTGTAGGCGTAAGGGTTCCATATCACTAAAGACTTTTTTTCATTGTATAGAGATAAGATCAGGTGATCAAAATAACACCTCCACTTGACAGTGCCCCCAACAATTTCAGTCACCTAGAAGAGGCTACATTCTTATCAACTCAAAGAAATAGAAAATAAGAGAAGATTAAAAGGATGAGTAACCAGTGCAATGAAAATGTAATGCATCATTACCAGTCTAATATCTACATTGTCCAGTTCCCGAGTTCTAAACCCTAGAGTTCTCTCAACATAATCCATCTCATTCTTCCCTAAACCTTTTCCCTTTGCATTGAACAAATCAGCAAAAGCCCCGCCCCTTTCTATCCTTAATAGCCTAACTGCTGCAACTATTCCAAATAATTAGCAAACAATAAGGGAATAGACGTAGATGCCCAATCTATCTCTTACAGATAGAAATGATATACATTAATATATAGTAGGAAAAGTAAAATGGCTGAATCAATTGTTCCAGCATTTCACTATATGGATGTTAGTAGAACCAAAGGCAAGTAATAGCAATTCCTCTTGAAAAGTTTACTACTACTGGTTAAGATCATATTACACAAATGGTCATTTCCCAAGGCTTAAAAGTTCCTATTTCAGTCCTTATAAATAATGACTTGTACCAATTCGGTCCTTCCTTCATTTCATATAAAGAGAATTGAAAAAGGAAAAACTTCATTTCCTTATGAATAATGACTTGTACCAATTCGGTCCTTCCTCCAATTTCTAGATAAATATCAGCTGCAATGTTTGAGGCTAAAATGGGGATTCAGACTCATAAACAGATTCTCACCGGCTCTATATGAGGAGCTCACAGAAGAAGGCCTCGGAGCTCGATCTTTCTCTAAAAAACAACAAATAAAGCAATTTATCAATTTAATAATATAAACAAGGAAAAAAAATGAAACCAATTGATATTGCTGTAGTTTTCCCGCCAATTCGGACATATCATGAGCATTACCAGTAGAATCGTAGGATATTTTTCGAGAGTTGTGCGGAGTCGATACGCTCGAGGCAACGACCACTCCGGTGATAAAGAGAATTAGATTTGATAACATGTGAGAAATTTGAGCCAGAGGCGGCGAACTGAGTTCGTGTAAGAGCGAGGGAATAGAGAGAGCACTTCCACCATTTTTCTGCTTTCTCCTTTTCACAGATATTTCACAAGGTGATAGAAGCTGGAAAAATTGGGCTGGATATTTAATCAATTTAGAACAGAGTAAAAGCCCAAAATATCAAGCTTTCAAAATAAGGTGTAGCCCAAAATATATACAGTATAACTAAGTTCATCATTAGTCGTAACTCGGAAGTCGTAAGTGCTGATAAGACTTCAATCTATAAAAAAACTGCCTACTTAGCACAAGATAGAAATGTTGCAACGTTTAGAACTGAACTTTTAATTGACAGAGAGTAAATATTATTTCTGGTATCCTTCTTTGGTTTTACGTTCTAACTACATTACCTTTTTACATTTGGGAGGGACTATTTTTTTCTTTTTGCATGTATCACTGTGCATGTTAACTTTTTGTGCAGTCAAATTTGCATGCAAACTTTACTGGTTGGAAAGGAGTAGAACATAAGAAATATAATTTTACTATTTAGGTAATATATAGCTCACCTACCTCTAGGGATGAAAACAGATCGGATACGGTTCCGTTTTTTTTCCGGATACGGATACGGATTGGATCGGATATTTATTAAAAAAATATAAATATTATTAAAAATACTAAAATTCATAATATTTATCTAATTATAATGGTGAATAACATAAAAAAATTCATAATATATATTAAATTATATGATATATATCTACTATTAGAATACGGATAATTAAAATTTAAAACCATATTCGTATCCATATCCGCATGGATATTCGGATATCAAATATCCGTATTTAATTTTCGAATACGAATCTGGATACGGTCGGATAATATCCGACCCGTTTTCACCCCTACGTACCTCCCCTTTCTAGGCTGAAATCTTAAAGCTAAAACATCTAGGCAAATGTAGCATATATTACACATGAACCAAGCACTCGGTCAAAAGTAAGATTCTGGCAAGACATTTGGTATCAAAATTGTAGCTTAGAATCTAGATATTCCTATTTGTTCCAACTGTGTAGCAACAAGCAAATACTATTACTAACATGTATCTCAGGCATGGGTTTCTTTTTATATTTAGTTATGTATGTTGAACAGTGTGGAAGCATAGGAATGAGATAAGGTTCTAGTCCACACCTTTGAAAAGTTTCAGAGCATTGATTTTACTACTTATCTCTCCGTTGTCATATTGGAAAGGTAATTAATAATACAACAAAGAAGACCAGCTGATATTAAAAATTTCTATATAATTTTTTTAAACTTCAATTATGTTAAATCCACACTTCAGCCCAAATCAATCTCTGAAGTTAACCCCATTTTCTTTTTGAATTCTAGGCAGCGGCTGCCAAGTTAGTTAACCCATTTTCAACTCAGATAATCAGTAGCAGGGCCACAATGAAACAAAGGTAAGTAATTGTTTATTTCTGAATTGTGAAAATCAGATATAGATTTATATATAATCAGGTTGTTGCCTACTTCTAGAAAAAAAATTATTCCTAAATAACCCACAATTTGAATTGATTAATTCTCAATAGTCTTCCAACTCACTAGTCGTACTAGCATAGTTTTTTACCTACTCCTAATAAAAGAATTCTGACTACGTACGTCCACTAGTGGAAGATGTGATATCAGTATCAGCACATCAGGGTCGGGCATAGGAATTGAGCGATACTGATCGTCTTCTGGAATGGGTAAAATAATAAGCCGTTATTAAAAGTTACAATCAGTAACGGTCGTTTATAAACGACCATTACTGATTGTGTCTGAAACGGTCGTTTATAAACGACCGTTACTGATTATAGCTTTTAGTAACGGCTTATTATATAACCGTTTCTGAATGCTTAATAAATATCTGCACAAATCTTCCCTTCCAATGCGCGATTTTATAACCTTCATAACCTAGGTTTTTGGTCGGCTGGGCGATTTGAGCTCTTTTCACGCGATTTTTTCCCTAACTTAGTGGTTTATCTCACTTGATGACTAATTGTGGTAATAAATCTTCTTACTTAGTTATTTCTTGTTAGTTGATCTTCTTTTTAAACTAAATTTCATGTAATTGTTCAAAAGATTATATTTTGGCAAATTAATTCGGATTTTTCTTGTTTTTAAGTATTTCAATCTAGATGCTTGAATGATGGTTAGTTATATTGTGTATATAGTTTTTGGTAACGGGCCTGATCTGGTGCACAATTAATCAGCGGAGAGCTTATAATTTTAGTTGCAAGAGTGGCTTGGAGCTTTAGTCACCCAGCAAATTGTCCTATCCAACAGCTAGTGTTTTTTGCATTAATTTTCTATCAATAATTTTGTTTATGTTAATTCATGATTTCTGCTCCTAATACTTTCCAATTTCATGTATACCACCTTTTCATATTAAAATATAAAATATGATTAAGTAGTGTGAGAGTGATTTGTATAAGATATATAATAACAAGTAATCTTCTTTTCCAACAGCTAGTGTTTTTTTTTTTTTTTTTTTTTTTTTTCTTTTGGTATTTTGATGGCTCTCGTGTATGCTGTTTCACTGTCCTGAAATGTTTGTAGGTTGACTATGTGTCTATGTTAGAAATTTTTTCATAGGACTTTTATATTCTTATATGGTTAAGTTTTGGGGTCTCTCGTACCAAGTTCCTGGTTTATTATCTTAATTCTGAGTTGGCACAAATCATAATTTAGCATGAAGTTGAGATGTGTCAATAACCTCATGTTGACAGCCCTAATAAGATAGTGTAGATCAATATGTTAGAATTATCATTTTTTAGTGATCAATATGTTAGAAATCTTTAGATAAGTATTGCTTGCTATGTAAAGATACCATTTTGTGTTTAGTATTTGCTATAAAATTTACATGTGCCTCGATATTGGTAAATCTCATGTTGGCACTCCTATGTTTTTAAATTACATTGTGAAGGAAAACAATGCATTGTGTTCTTATTGTTCAATCATATCCAGGCTTTTTGCCATAGAGAGACAAAAGCAATAGCAAACATGCAACATCCAATCCAAAGGCAGTACAAAAAAAAAAAAAAAAATAGTAAGAAAAAGCTGACCTGATATTTTCAAGAATAAGAAAATCATTTAAAATAAAGTAAAAAAAATTACATGAAATTGAAATTATATTTTTTTTAGATTAAACCCAACACTAGTGGAAAATGTGACATCAACTAGAAATTTCTCATATATAGTTTCTTCGCATTATGATTGCTAGAATAATTTCAATTAGTGTTTCTTTTGGTTTGATTTTAGCTTAACCTAGAATATTTTCAATTAATTTATTTTGGAACAGAAGTTTGGTCGCATCTTATGAATTATAATTGAGGGATTTGGTGGTACAGTTTAAGGATTTGGTGCTACAATCTCTTCATATCACTCGCTCCGGCATAAAAAAAAATGTAAGTATAATATAAAACTCTTGTTTAATTTTGCGTATGTATGTGTATTATGATAAATTTTAGTTAATTAAACGTATCTATACTTGGTAGGTATCTAGCTAGAGTACGTATTGTCTTATGAACAACAACTGAATTATTAATGCCTTTAGGTCGTGATACCCATTCAAAGTTAACCCAATAGGAGTTAATTTTGAATAGTCCCCTGTTTGGGACTTCTCTTTGAATATTTTGTCTCAATTAGGATGTGGGCACGTGTTAGTCGTGTTTTAGTATTTAAGAAAATTACGGCAGCATTTTCTCTTATTAGTTCCCCGAATTTCGGGGAACTAAGGGGAAATGCTGCTGAAATTTTCTTAAATACTAAAACACGACTAACATGTGTCCACTACAGAGGCAAAATATTCAAAGAGTGGGATAGGATGGTAACCAGCCCCATATAAGCCCTAAATTTATCAATTAACCATAACCGCATACTTAATTGTATTTTCTTATAATTGCAGATGGACCGCAGTTGGATGTATGGAGCATCATGTCTTTCAGATAAATATTTGACAGGAGTTGATGAATTTATCAGTGTCGGTTCTTTAAACGACTGTTACTGAAAGTTGAATCTGTGACGGTTGTTTAACCGTTCCTGATTGTTATTGCTATCAGTATCGCCTGGATCAGTATCGACTCTAAGCCCGTCCCTGATGTGCATAAATGACCATCCTGATTTCTATTTTTCCACTCGCAAATAATCATGCATGCTAACAAGAGCCTACTAGCTTGCTAGTTTAATTATTTCAAAAGGTAATTGTAATTATAATAATTGGATCGAGCTAAAGAATAGTTACAAATTAAGACGATCAACCTTCCAAAAAGTTTGTCGGACTATTTTATTTTGTCTATTCCAACAGACCCGGTATATAGCATACTAATCATTGGTTAAAGCACCAAACATACATTCTAATCACCAAAATCAGTTATATAGACTTGCAAATTAGTTACTTCATTAGACAACTTAATTAAATCTAAAGAGTAATATAAATAGTACTATCTTGCTAAAATTAATTTACTCCTAGCTTCCTCACTATCCAACTCCTGTATAATGTCATCATTTAAATCCATTACCATGTATATAACATATAGAATTAATATTACATTCCAGGAAAAATACAATTCGTTATTAAGACATGTGGTTATCACTACATGTCAAACATTATGATCATTCCATGCATTATAGCGTCATAATTATATACTAGTATTATATGCACTAGGACATGCATATATTAATTATAAGAAAACAAAATGACATATTTTCGTGAAAATATACTAATTAATGAAAAAAATAATTATTCAACAATATTTATCATTGATGATAAAATAAATTTGATAGAAATGAAGACATGATCAATATTAATCCAAAAGTTTTTTAAATAATATTTAAAAATAAAAATAAATATGAACAAATCAGAACATTGAGTGTGTGGCAGTCAAATAAAGAGGTATAGAAAAGTTTTTGAAAACAAGGGGAAAGATAATATATAGAGAGCATTGCAGAGGTGTCGGCAAGTATGTATAGCTAGTACATGTCTACATAAATTTAGACTTTTACACATAAATAACATAAAAATAATACATAGAATAAAAAAAAAAAAAAGACAAACTATTTAACTGAAAAACTGACAAATGTTCAATCTAAAATTTCATCTTTAAATAATAATCGTTAACAAATCAAAATATCTGCTCACTTAAAAAAAATATATATATATGTTACGATCATCAGGCACTGTGCCGTTAAGCCATTTTGATCAATATACTTGTATACTTTTTGCAAAACACGTAATATGCTATGCATGTGGGAGACTATGGGTACTGTACATATACGCACGTTCGTAATATAGATATAGGACCCAGATAATTGTCCCCGCACCTCCATCCCTCTTCTATCCCCGCACTAAAAGACAAAAAAGTCTGGTTCCGCGTAGTATTTATCTGTAGTGTATTTACAGTACATCGAACAAGTATTTAATTTTATTCATTGGAGTATTGAATGTCTGTCCAACAGCGAAACAATATATGTCCCCACAAAAAATTAACAAACCGCCCCCCGTGGGGCGGTCTACTATTTTTTTTTTTTGTATTTTGTGTATAATTTTGTCTCTCCTAAGTCACAATAATCCACTCACTCTTCTTCCAAACTGACTTCTGCTCTCAAACAGTACTACGAGGCGATTTTTTAGGCGATTCTGAGGCGATTGCGCTCAACAGTGACCGAGGTATATTTTTTTTAAATTAATTTTTAGAAACATGTCGGAAATTTCAGAAATAAACAAAAAATATTAGAAATTGTTTGATCCATCCTCCAAATTTGAAACCTTATTATTTTATATGTTGTTTATGATGTTTGTTTTTTTAGGTGAAAACGATGAGCAAAAACACACAAAATCAATCGTCCAGTGGTGGAAAACTGAAATCTAAGCCCTGGTTTAGTAATTGTACTGGAAATGACTGTATCTGTAAAAAAGATTTAGCAAACCGTAGGTCAATCCCAGTCAATGACGATGATGATTTTGAGGAAAGCCTTTACAAAAAACCAAACCCGTTACCTACAAAGAAAAATACTGGTAAGACGGTCTCTTCGTCTACTACGACTCGTATTGATGATATCAAAAGAAAGAAAAATGCTAGTACGACTGTCTCTTCGTTTGCTGCGACTGAACCAGACTCAGACGATGATTTTGTTCCTTGTACCTTCGGTACTCGTTCTCAGAAGTAGTATTATTGGAAGGTCTGTAATAATTATTTAGTAATTCTAATGTATCAGTGTGTAATAATTATCAGGTTTTGTAATCGGATCGAATAGTTAAAATTTATCTACGGAAAATGGTTCACAACATAAGTTAATTGAATAAGTTACAAATATAAATACAATATTTGTTGAATTAACTCTTCCTGCGTCCGAGCAGACCAAGTCTACTTCTTAGGCTTCTGGAAGTGGATGACGGCGCGACACTAGCAGTTGTAGAGCCCTGACTACTCCCTGAGTGGCTTCCCTTACTGGGTCGCCTGCTTCCAGAAGGTCCCGCATCGGCAACCACTCTAGCATTCTATCTTTCGTTGGCTTCGATTAATACCTCTGCAATGCATATCATTGAACATTCAGTATCAATATTTAAATTTAATTTCAAATCATTTTTTAAGTTGTGTACGATCATCTACATACCTCTAATCTGTCTGTCAGTACTCGAACGGTGAGCCTCATGTCCCACTCGCCGACCTTGCATCATGTCCATATGCATTACGCACCGCTTGTGTTTCCTTCTCCCCTTCCTGATCCATTCCCTATCGGGAACCACCGTAGGCCCAAGGTAGTATGGCCACTGGTACTGGTTGGGGTAGCTATGAAATGATGCTCCCCAGGTGTTCAGAAGGCAATCGGTACGGTAATAGTTGTCAACAAAGACGTCCTCAAGGAAATTCCGTTTTCGACAAACCGCCATAACATGAGAACACGGAATGCGAACTAACTGGGGGTCTTGGCACTCACACGTTACTTGATTGTTCGCGCCTAAAACGACTCTGTACTTGCATGCACGTTCATGAGTTTGTATAATGCCATTTTGTCCCACCACCGGTGGAATGATCTCACTTGGAACCTGCACTTCATATTCCGTACCTGTGCTGCCATATGCTACAACGTGCATGACAGAACCTTTTTCTCTGTGTTTTCTTAAGATCTCCTCCACCCTATCTGAGAATACTTGGTCCCTACTCGCTAATACAGTGGCTTTAGCATGCCTCTCAACAAACCAAGCATTTAACTTGTAGAATGTCTCCTCCAACAGTGAAACCACGGGTAACATACGGCTCTGTTTGAAGACACTGTTTAATGACTCTAACCCATTAGTGGTCATAATTCCCCATCTCCAACCTCCATCACACGATTGAAATATCTTCTCATATGCTGACGGCTCCATCGGATCGCGCGGACGTCTCTTGCCCGCCTTCGCTAAGTAGGCATTTGCCTCTGGAAATGTCTACAAAAAATAGAAATATACCTCAGTGATACAATACTCTGGCAAATGTACCTCTGGAAATGTCTAAAAAAATGCATACGTACTTTGGCAAAATCTCTGAACATCTCTTCCATCCGTCGTAGTTTTTTCCTATTGCAGCCAATTTTGAACCTGTCAGCAACCCATTCTCCACTACCGGTATTCTTGCACAGGTTCTCTGAAATGTGTTGCATGCAGTACCTGTGCACAGACTCTCCGTTATTCGTGTTCCACCCATAGTTGAGGCTATTAAATACATGCTTGATGCCCTTGTGCTGGTCTGATATCACGCAGACGAACCTGTTCCCTATCACCTTTCTTCTCAGAAAGGACATGAAAAAAACCCCAATTTGGACCATCCTCCTGTTGAACAATGGCAAAGGCTATGGGCAACAGCTGGTTTTTAGCATCATATGCACATGCTATAAGCAGAGCCCCACCATACCGGCCGGACATGAAGTATGCATCGATGTTGATCACAGGTCTAACATATTGAAAGGCTTCAATACATGTACCAAAAGCCCGTGCTATGCCCTTGAATTGTACCTCACTGGGTGTACCGGTTAGTACATGCCACTGCTGGAACCTGGTTCCCAGATTTGTACCTGTTATGGCCATGAGCAATGGTGCGAGGAGATTGTACGACCCCTTCCAGGTTCCGAAGCATCTGCATACTGCAAGTTCCCAACCCCTCCACAACCTATTGTAATGTGGGGTTACATGTTCATAGACCCGTCTCACCGCACGAGCGACCTCCTTAATGCTCATCGCAGGGTCCTCCTTAATGTCTTTCATAATTACATCGGCAATAATTGTTGCCATCAGTGCACTATGATCTGTCCTTCTTGACACACTCTTGCAAATGTGTGGTCCTTCGACCTTCTTAATTATCCATGCCTCTCCCCTGCCTTTAGGCGCGACAAACATTTTCCATTTGCACTTTGTATCCTTGCAAATTACAGCATACCGGTTCCTCTCCCGCCTGGCCACTGTAAACTCCCAGTTACTCTTAAAATGGAACTGCTTAACTTTGCTTGACAGTTCTTCTATGTTGGTGTAAAGCTGGCCCGGGCTAATCTCTTCGTTGTATACAACGCGTGCCCCAAAAAAAGAAATGTTTGCTTCTTCAAAAGAAGTAGTATCATTGAATGTCCTTATCGGGTGCTTTTCTCCTCGTCCCGTGATCAGAAATCTGTCTTCAATTGGAGGAGGCATAATCTCCTCCTCGTCGCCCTCTGATAATCTGTCTGAATCCCAATCCCCATCCCAATCATCACCAGTATCTATTTCCTTTGTCGGTATCTCATCAATACCGTCAAAATCAATGTCTGTATCATTTCGATCGACTGTGGACTGTCTTCTAGGTTCAGGGGGGCTGTAGTTAGGTAAGGGATCAGGTACTGATTGGTATCCAACCCGACCAACACATGACCGTCTTCTAGTTTCAGCCCAGGGTGCAACACTGCGCTCAGGTACTTGCAAATACTTATCTCGTCTCACAGGTTCACGACGGGGTGAGGTCACATCCTGGTTGTGATCATAATCCTGGTTGTTCTGGGTAGAAGGTCCAGCCCCAGTATCAAAGTTGTTCTGGGTAGAAGGTCCTATCCAGGCACCAACTGGTTGAATCGAAACTTTTTTGCAAAATAGGTCCATTACCGGGATTAAATTGGACTCAAAAAACCCGTACATAGCTGTCCATATATCCTGCTCTGCTATAGGATATTTTACGTAGTAAGGTTTGGCACCGGGCGGTTGGTTGTTAATTCGGGTACTGATTTCTACGGTAAATTGGGCACGGTCCCAACCGGTTTGTTGCAATATTGCTTCCTTTACTTCATAAATTGAAGTATTGACATTCACCTGGAACCCGTAAGTCGCATCTTTCGAGTATTGGAATCCGAACTCCCCCTTTCGTGATTTTTCCACCCATGTACAATGCAATGAACATTTTTTAGCCTTTTCTGACATTACAAAAGAAATTCGTCGTTCAATATTAGTTTTTTGTTTATTTATGAAATTTCTAACATTTAAAAAAAAATTAAAAAAAAAAATCTCGGTCACTGTTGAGCTCACTGTTGATCGCAATTGCCTCAGAATCGCCTAAAAATTTCCTCTGAGCACTGTTTGAGAGTAGAAGTCAGTTTGGAAGAAGAGTGAGTGGATTATTGTGACTTAGGAGAGACAAAATGATCATTTTATATACACAAAATACAAAAAAAAAATAGTAGACCGCCCCACGGGGGGGCGGTTTGGTCTGAGGGTAGACCGCCCCACGGGGGGGCAGTTTGGTCTGCACAGTAGACCACCCCACGTGGGGGCGGTTTGGTTATGAGTAAAAAAAGTTTTAAAAATAGGTTATTAATATTATTTTAATTTATTTTTTGATTATGTAAAAAAATGCGCCGGAATATACTTGTATACTTTTTGCAAGACACGTAATATGCTATGCATGAGGGAGACTATGGGTATTGTACATATACAGCACATTCGTAATATAGATATAGGACCCAGATAATTGTCCCCGCACCTCCATCCCCCCTCTATCTCCGCACTAAAAGACAAAAAAGTCTGGTTCCGCGTAGTATTTAACATTTATCTGTAGTGTATTTACAGTGCATCGAACAAGTATTTAACTTTATTCATTGGAGTATTAAATGTCTGTCCAACAGCGAAATAATATATGTCCCCACAAAAAATTAACATATCTGTCCCTGCATCCCCGCACTAAAAGGCAAAAAAATTCGATCCCCACAGTTTGAGTATTTAAATTTCCATCAGTATTAACATCTATATGTAGTGTATTTACAGTGCATCGAACAAGTATTTAACTCTATTCATTGGAGTATTAACCGTCTGTCCAACAGTGAACAATCTTTGTCCCCTCAAAAAATTAACATATCTGTCCCCACGTCCCCGCACTAAAAGACAAAAATATTAGGTTCTGACATTTGATGGTTTAAATTTCCTGCAGTATTTAACTTCAATATTTAGTGTATTTACAGTGCATCGAATAAGTATTTAACTCTATTCATTGGAGTATTAATCGTCCGCGTCCGCGTCCAACTTAAATATTTAGTATCATCACCGCATCCCCACACATTATGAATGTTAGTATTTATCTATAAAGTCAAAAGTATTAATCTCTAAAATTATAAATAAGTTGTATGGATTCTATTTAGCATCCTATATCTTAGTATTTAACTTTATACACCTTAGTATTTAACTTTAGAAATGTTAGTACTGAATTTTAGGAATGTTAGTATTTAACATTATGAAAGTTAGTATCAATCTGTAAATATTAGTATCAATCTGTAAATACTGTCCCCGCACTACCATCCCCCCATATCCCCCTACTAAAAGGCAAAAAAAATAGTTACCGACAATTTGATGGTTTAAATTTCCTGCAGTATTTAACTTCAGTCTTTAGTGTATTTACCGTTCATTGATCTAGTATTTAACTTTATTCATTGTAGTATTAACCATTGGCGTTCAACAGCGAAAAATATTGTCCCCCATATATCTCCACTAAAAGACAAAAAAAATAGATTAGTTAGCGACTTTCCTTTTTTGGAGGCTTCGGGGATGAAGGGGGATGGAAATGGGGGGTTCAATATAATTATTCATAGATATATGCCTTCATTTTTAAAGTTCGAAAAGTTCATTCCAACCATTCAACATCTTATATTTTTAGAGCATCCGCATTTTTAAAACTATTATAGTTTCTAATCTGATGTAGCAGTTTTTAATTTAATTTCAGAAATTTGAAAAAGTTTCTTATTTATAAACTATACAATAAATTTTATTATTAAGAAACTGTTTATAAACTCCATACTGACCGAATGATTGACTCAAATTAATTCTCCTTTATATTTTTTTGCTGACGTAGCTTAATAGAAACTCTAAAATTAATTTCAAAAATATGAGAGTTAGAAACTTTGAGACATTAATT
This sequence comes from Carex cristatella, assembly GCA_024447775.1. Classification (NCBI taxonomy): domain Eukaryota; kingdom Viridiplantae; phylum Streptophyta; class Magnoliopsida; order Poales; family Cyperaceae; genus Carex; species Carex cristatella. The sequence continues at coordinate 4,276,331 of JAJHPF010000032.1, forward strand.
TCTAAAATGTAGTTAACAGCTATTTAGAAACTCATTTGAGTTGCAGAGATGTAGATGCTTTTAGAGGTCCAATATTACATTTTGTAAAAATAAAATTAACTATTTTTTGTTTTTAAAATCTTCTCAGAAATTGCAAAGTCGTTTTTTACTACTTTTTAATAGAGAAAAGATTAATATTTTCAGATGGTCTAGAATAAAAAAAAATGGTGAAAATTAGAAAAAATATATATATAATTTATATAAAATTTGATCTTCAAATATATTTTCATATAAAGATTATATTGAGTGATTTTATTTGGAATTTGAAAATATAGATATAAATCTACAATACCGTTCAGTGCGCTCTATGCATATAATATTATATCAATTAACATATAATATTGACTTGTCATACAACACATAGAAGCACTCATGATTAAATTATTCATTGAATTAAGATATTTTTGAAGAGCATAATTTTTAGCAACTCTTCAATGTATAGTACGATCTTAAATCTCTGATACGAGATAAACGCTCCGAATTATTCGAGTTTATATGACTGTAATTATTATGATACGACAAGTGCAGAGGATGCGACTTCAGATCAAACTCAAAAGTTATCACTATCTATTTTTGTAACGAGGTTATTATCTTTTAGATAGTGTTTGATTGAGCTAATGAGATGGTTATTCTAACTAGTCGATCTAAATTATTTATATTTAGTTGATGCCTAAAGTTATACTTTGACTTAAGTTATTTTTTATTTGATAAGAATTTAATAGTTTAAGACGTGATTTAATATTACAAATTATTTTTTCTTACAAAATTTGTAAAATCAATAATAAAACTATTCTTCGTATTTTTTTATTTTGATTGAAAGAAATTGTACACGAAAATGAGTTATGTACAACTTAAAAATATGTTGGATTGTTGAACAAAAATTTATTTATTTGTAGTACAATTTCAAAAAAAAATTATTTAATTATTTTTATATTGTATATTATGTTAATTTAAAAAGTTAAGCTATTTAAAAAATGCTAATTTTATAATTGATAAAGTTATAAATTTCTTTATGCTTAAATCGAAACAAAATTAATTGTTTATTTTATATTTTTTAAAATTGATTGAAAATAATAAAAACAATGAAAAGTTAGACCTCATATTCAATAAAATTAAACTACAATTAGACTACTAAAAGTTGACTTATTCCATCTTAGTCCGACTCAATTAAATCACATTTGACGAAATAAGTGAGTCATAAAATCTTTATTCCACTATTTAGTTCACAGTCAAATATGACATAATGTTTTACATGCTTAACTATTCATTCCAAATTTTTCTGTGACACTGCACCTATCACTAAATTCACTATCGTTTTCATTGTTTCTTCAAAATTATATTCATGTCTGAATTGCATTGAGCCGCTAATTCTTTTGTGGTTCTCAGGGGCGGATTCAGGATTTTCGTCAGGAGGCAAAAAAAATATTGAATCGAGTTTAAATAGCTAATCGGATTTAAACTCATTAACTAATTGGATATTGGATAAAAAAAAATAATGCTTTAACTTATACATTATAATGCTCTGACTTGTAATTTATAATATTCTGACATGTAATTATAATTACCAATCATATTTCAATAAATTTATTTTAATTTTAATTATAAATTTAAACTAAATTACCAATTAAACATTCAGAGGGGCAAAAAAAAATTCAGAGCGAGGGGGGCAAAACCAGTCAAGAGCCAATAAATCTCCACTAAAACTCAAAATTCACAGGAGACGGTTGCCCTCCAGATCTACACTAGGTTCGCCCACTGGTGGTTCTTTAATATGCATCCATAAAATTAACTCACGAAAGTTGATGCTTGATAAAGTGCGAATGCCTTTTAATTCTGTAGATTTCATAGAGACCGGTTACTCCTTGTCAGTGAAATGCCACACGATGTGAAGCATCTATGATCACCACAGGGGATCTGAACTGGAGTCACATGCAGCATCCAACGTAGGAAACCTGAAACGGCCAGGTGGGTTTCAGTCGCTCTCCATTTTTAGGCCCTTCATTTAAGGCCTATTTTTGTCATCTCTCTCTTTCAATTTACTTTTGACCCCTCTACCTCAACAGGGGCGTCATCAAAGCCCCATTTCCGTTTGTGGAATCCTTATAAATTGGCACTGGTGGCCTAACATTATAATACTATACTACTATCCCAGTAAAATGAATCTATATGCTTCATGGACTTACTAATAGGTGAAGTTTTCCTCAAAAAAAAAAAAAATAGGTGCTAAAGTAAAATGGAAATTAGCCATGGGAAAATATTTTTCTCGTTTCTTACAGAGGAAAATTACAGCATTTGAACTTCATTGGACGGATCGATGGTTGTGTGAGAGCCCTTTAAGTGTTTTATTTTCTAATTTATTTTCAATTGCTTCAGATATCGGTTTGACAGTACCTTCAGTTTTAGGTAATGAAAAAAATAACCTAACATTTAGACGACAATTGAAAGAGCAGTATAGAGAGGAATGGGCCGCTTTGATAAATGATTTGGATTCAATACATTTAATTAGGGATAAAATAGATAGTTTGCATATTGGAGGTGGTTTGCATTAGAGATGAAAAATAGAGATTTTGATACTATTTGGAACGCAGAAATTCCTTTTAAAATTAAGATTTTTTTATGGTTAGTCAAACAGAAATTCCTTTTAAAATTAAGATTTTTTTATGGTTAGTCAAACAAAAGAGGGTATTAACAAAGGTTAATTTGAGTAACATGGGTTGGCAAGGAGATGTCGGTTGTCCTTTTTGCAGTGAACCAAAAACTGTTGATAATTTATTTTTACAGTGTTCTTTTGCTCGAATAATTTGGGACTGGATTGTTGAGTACAATAACTTTGATTTCAATATTAGCACTATGGAGGAGCTTTGGTTTATTGACACCTTAATTCCATTAAAAGATAGGTTATTACTAACTATTAGGGGTACAGTTTTGTGGACTTTATGGTTGACAAAAAATAAGTTGTGTTTTCAGGGAATTAAAGCTAAACCTAGTGCAGTAGGAGCACAAATTATTTCTCTTGCAAAATTTTAGGTGACTTCTAAAGATAGTGTGTATGTTCTTAAATTATCGTTAGTACTTTCAACTGATGTGTTGTATATCTCTATTCTTTGTTATGATTTGATTGAACAGGAGGAGACAATGGATGGGACAACTCAGGAGCATAGGGCCCTACTTACAAATGGGTCTAGCCTTAGAGAGGATTGAGAAATATGTGACCATTGTGTTTTTGTTTGATGGATTTTTAGTGATTATATGTTTAGGTGATTATGGTTGTTTTAGTTGACTTGTTTGTAACACTTTACCGGATTTTCTTTTATAGTTGGTTGTTTTGTAATAAACATTAAGGACATGAACTAGTTGATTGGTACTTTATTCTTGTTCCATGGTACTTTATCCTTGTTCTATGGTTTCTTTAATGAAAATCGGTAGGAGTAGTCCCACTTTTATCAAAAAAAATATTTAAAATATATATAATTAGAGTAGAACTAGGGTGCTCTTAAGTTCACCAAGTTTTTTTGTGAACTCAACTCAAAAACCTATAAATTCAAATCGTTGAAATCCTTCTACTGTACGAGTGATGCGTCTACATGTGAAAATTTGAAAGTTTCGAATTAATTTAGTATAAAATTAAGTGGTCAAAATTAGAAAGTTTATAAATTAATTTTAATGCATTCATCTTTTGGAAGCCTTTTGACTACTTGACTCTATACAAATTTAATTTCAAATTTTAAAATTTTCACATGTAGACGCATCACTCGTAAAGTAGAAGGATTTCAATAGTTGAAATTTGTCGTTTGAAATCAATCCAATAAATTTTAAAATTGAGTTCACAAAGGAACTTGATGAACTTAAGAGCACCCTAGTTTTACTCACATAATTAAATCTTCTTTTTAACTCGAACAAGTTAACCGTTCAGTAGTATTTGAATACAGGATATAATGAACGGGAAAACCTCCTCCATTCAAAACCAAGAAATTAAAATGTCTGTAATATATATTTGGCAAAGTAAGGGTGCATAAAAAAACTCATGACTCATAATTCATTCAGAATTAATTCGGATTTAACTCGCCAGCAATTCGGGTTGAAATTGATTCGAGTCAAAATTGACTCGAGTTCATTGACTCGGTTGTCTTACGAGTCAAATCCAAGCTACCTCCAACTCGATTCGTAATAATCAACTCGGTTGACTTATTGTCTTAATAAACTATATATAATGTTTTGTTAGACTTTGTACTATTTAGTAAGTTGGTAAACTTTGCAACTATTTAATTAGTATTTGTCAATATTTCATTATGTAAAGTTTTAAATTGTGTATTATTTTAATAAACTATGTACTATTTATTTTGTTAAATAATTTTTAATTTGATAAACTATGCACATCTACGAGTCATGAGTCGACTCGAGTTATTCGCGAGTTAAATTTAAGTTGGAGTTTCTGACTCAAAACTAACAACTCGGACTCAACTCAGCTCATGCATTCACGAGTTGAATCCAACTCATACTCAACTCGACTCATAAACAGCCGTATGGCAAAGCATCTTTTTCTTGTTCCCGTCGAAAGAAAAAATATCTCAAAGTTACCCAAAAATTAGCATCTTTCTTTAAACGTTGTGAGTTACTATATTTTGGCCGACACTCTTTGGGGAACTAGTCCAAAAACAAAAAGAGAAAAATAAAAAATAAAAAATCGAAACAAGCCATAAAGCTGAAGCAGTAAAAATAGTTGCAATGCAGCAGAAATTAACCGGATCCCAAATTGCTGGACCACTCCATCACCTGCTATAGGCGGTCAATTCTTCAGGGTAAACCGGTTCTAAACTCCCCCTTTCTGCTATATAATTGCTCGATTCTAGACCCGTTTCAAACCAACCCCACCACCCCCTCAACCAACACACACTCAGTCATGCACCCAACAGAAAAAAGAAAAGAAGGAAGAAAGAAACAATGATATCAAATCGCCGGTTGATTTTTCATATCTGCTACTTTGTCATTCTTATTATATATCAGCAGGTTTGGCAAGGCGTGATGCTAGTTTAAAAATCTCTGTCCAATTTAAATTTTATTCGTATAGAAGTGTCTTTCAAATGGAAGGCACGATTTTTACCTCACATATACTAAAAAATATATATATATATATATATATATATATACCATGAGAACGATGTTTATATGATCTCCTCTTGTAAATTACCCTTAATTAGCAATTAGTTTCCAACAACTCAGATTATGTCATGAATAAATTATGCAATATGCACGCACGCACGCACGCATGCATATGCACAAATAATTGATTAGTTAAACCATTCATTTTTCATTTTTTATACATCATAAGATGTACATGTGAAGTCCCTCAGTATATATATATAACCATTAAAAACTTGTAAATAGATTAGTAAAGGAAATGTGGATGTTTATGCTTCATAATTTCTCCTTTTTTATATATATTTAACTTGCATGATTCTAACTATATGTTCTATAGCTTATGAGAGGAGACGAGAGAAGAGGAGGCATAAGCTGGAATTTGTGACAGAAGAGAGAGGGCACAATCCAGTGTCTGTGAGAAGGCATTTCACTTTTGCTTGGGGTGTGCTCTCTGCTCTTTTTGTCATGGCCAGTGGCCGCCGCCTCGGCTTTTCTTTTCTCTCCCAAAAGAAGTGAATTCGTGGTTTGGTGTGCACTCAGAAAATTCAGCATGCGTCGTCAAGTAAATTTTCCTGTATCTTTTTTTTTTTCTTTCAAATTTAGGTTAAAAATATTGTGACTTATACCATAACTAATTATGTCATGGACTTAATTCCTCTTCCTCAGGGGGACTACCTAGCGAGCATAACTGATATTGGCACTTTCATGCTGGATCAGCATTGGTAGATTGGTGCCTAGTATAGTATGGATTGAGGCTTATGCTTAAAACTTAAAAAAAGGAATGCTAGCTATCCTGTAATGTATTATGCTACCCTTTTTTTTAACCACAGGAATCGCGTACAGATACCTAGAAAATTAATGAAAAGGACATATTTGGCTTTGGTGAAGTTAAAAATGCTTGAAGGAAAAGACTACACAAGTAAATTCAATAAATTCAGAATTGTCTTATACTATTTTAGTTTGTGACAATTATCTCCTGTGCACATGATTAATTTAATTTGACGTATATTGTTATATGTCTTTCTATTTTTTGGGGACAGGCATTGCCATATTTGGCAATAACAGTTCACATGGAAAACTAGCAATTTTTACCAACTTGTCATTGGGCCTACTGCGCACTTTTGAGCAAAAATAAGCTAAATAATTTGTGTAGTAACTGGCTAATGCTAGTCCTGGCCCCATGATGTCTCGTTACATTAACCACACTTTTGAGTGATAATTGATTAAAACAAACAAATGCAGCACATGATGGAATGACTTGATACGAACAACGTGGGTCTGTGAACAGCAAATTGTAAAGAAGATATCAAGTACCCTCCACATTTTGCTAAATGGAGTAATAGTTCAATGGTCGAACAAGCACTAGGAACACTTTCGGAGAGAGATCCAAGTACAAATGCTGGATGCAATAGATGATTAATTTATGTCTGTTGTGTGACATTTTGGGATTTATTTTCAATTTTGTATTTTTATGATATGTTTTCCATATGTGGTTCATTAACAATTTAATAAACATGTGTTCTATGTACTCAACTCTTATATATACGATGAACCTGTAAGATATACCCCTAGCATTTTGTTGACCGGATTATTAGAATATCAAAAGAAAATAATACGATTAGTTTGTTAGATATCTAGTTACTGTGGATAGAAAAATGAGATTTGTATATAAATGTTTCAGGGCCTTGATTTTCCTTTTCAGAAAACTCAGGGGATTAAAGTTATTTCATATCTTCATTAAAATTATATTCTGTGTTTTACATCTAATAATAAGTATTTTTTTCTTTTTCATTTTTGGTATATATTATGGAAACCCTACATTTTCAGCTCATTACCATTTCCATCAACATTATTGTATTGTCTCAAAGTATATGATATCTTTTCTGCCCTCCACTATCATGTGATGGGCTATGGTGAAAATCTGTGTGGATATCTTTTTAAGGTTCTATTTGGCTGCATATTGGGTAAGAGAATGGGCATGGGAACAAATTTTTTTTGAACTGATTTTACTTGTTCACGTGGGAAAAAAAATTCAGTCTGAGTGAATTTTTGTTTCCCCACGTGAACAGTAAAATCGGGACTGCAGCCAAACAAGGCCTAAATATGTTTGACTACTACCTTTTGTGACCCGTAGGCCTACATCATTTCTTCTAAGTCAAACACTGGTTTACTGCTACCCTTGTTGTCCCACTTGTAGGGTTTTTCGGATAGGTTATTTGTGCAACGATTCTATTTAGTTCATAATTTGTTCACTATTTGAAAACCAAAATTCATGTATAAAACTAATTCCAAGATTAATATAGAGTTTACCACTAGATGCGCAATGAAAATCTTCGTCTAGTCGTTCCAACAGTCAGTCTCTTGTACTTCTTCTCCGTACCAGATAAACGCACCAGCGACAGCAATTGTAACTCTATTAGTATCCACACAAACAGATTTAAAAATAAGTCAGAGTACTAGCACTAACTGACAGTTCCCTTTTAGTCTTTCTTTCTCTTTTTTGGTTTCTGAAATGGTGTATAAACAAACTAATTTTTGGTCTAACCGAAAATCTTGTTAATCTACACTACTACAAAAAAACGTCTTCCTACATTATACCTTATACACAGATTTTCTAAATTTTATAAAAAAACGTGTATAAAATTGGATTTTTCCAGTGCTCAAGGAATTCTACACAGATAATAACACCCCAATCAGTGTCCGTGTGGAAATTAAGGCATCCTACACCGGATATTTCAAGTAAATATCCGTGTATAAAACGTGAGAGAGCTACACGGTTTTTTATTGAAATATCCGTGTAGGATTATGTTATGTACACGGTTATTTATATAATAAGCCGTGTGTAAATATAGAGAGAGCTACACGGATTAATATTTAAAAATCCGTGTAGGAAGGGTCATTTAGGGTTATAATAAACACTTGTAGCGCCGTTTTGGTCAATTAATATCACTCTCTCTCCTCTGGATTGGCTTGGATCTGATTATTGCGCAGCTGAGTTCCGAGATTGTTGTTTTTCTTCTGATTTTCTCCTCTTTGTTGCTCAAGTAAGTAATTTATCTATTTATTTCTTTAATTTTCTATTAATTTCTTGTTATTGCATATTTAGGGTTTAGGGTTTCATTGATGCATAATTAGTGTTAATAATTAGTGTATTGTTGTCCAATAACCGACCTATTAATATGATTTTAGGTCCATGCCCGTTCAAAATTAATCCAATAGGGATTAATTTTGAATAGTCCCTGGTTTGGGACTGCTCTTTGAATATTGTGTCTCATTTAGGATGTGAACACATGTTAACGAGGTTTAATTAGTATTTGAGGAAATGTTCGACAGTATTTCTCCTTATTACTCCTACGAGTATGTGGTCTTTACGCATACTTGGGGAGTTAAGGGGAAATGCTGCCGAATTTTTCTCAAATACTAATTAAATTTCGCTAACATGTGTTCACATATGAGGCACAATATTCAAAGGGTGGGTTAGGATTGTAAACCGGCCCTTTGTAAGCCAATAATTAATTCGTCCAAAGCTATACATATGTCGACCATGCACTATGATTAATTAATTGAAATCATTTTTTAAATTTAATTTACAGATGGATCGAAGTTGGATGTATGAATTGCGACGAGATAGTGAAGAATATTTGGTTCGCGTTGAAGAGTTTTTACAATTTGCGGAGAGTTATAGAGTGGAGAAAAGGGATGCCAACATCTTGTGTCCTTATAGGGATTGTAAAAATTGTGTAGGATTTGGGGACTCGGAAGTAATTAGAGCTCATTTGATTTGTCGGGGATTTAAGGAAAGATATACATGTTGGTTCATGCATGGCGAGAAAATTGGAGAAAGTAGCGGTACCAATAGAAATTGTGAAGATAATGATGAGAATGTAGGAATTTTTGATAATTATGAACTTGATTGCAACGATGATAATGATTATGAGAATCTCGAAAATTTTGATAATTTTGATAATGTTGGATTCAAATGCAGCGACGATGACGAGATGACAGTGAATATTGATGAAAATGTAGAACACGAGTACGATGACAATTTAGAGGAAATGTTGCGTGATGTGGGAGATGAAATTGGTGATAAATATTATGGTAAATTTGAGTATTTGAAGAATGAATCCAAAAAGCCGTTGTATCCTGGGTGTACGAAATTTACGAAATTGTTAGCTGTGTTAAAATTATTGAAATTAAAAGCAGAACATGGTTGGAGCGATAAGAGTTTGACGTCCTTATTACAGCTTTTACGAGAAATGCTCCCGGATAACAACGAGTTACCATGTACAATTTATCGGGCCAAAAAATTGATCTGTCCAGTGGGTTTGAAGATCGAAAGAATACATGCATGTCCAAATGACTGTGTATTATATCGTAAAGAGTACGAGGCCATGCATGCATGTCCAAATGACTGTGTATTATATCGTAAAGAGTACGAGGCCATGCATGCATGTCCTAAATGCGGTGTTTCACGGTATAAACGTAAGGGCGGTGACACTGATGAATTTAACGATCAAGAAAAAAGAGCCGGCCTCCGGCAAAGGTGCTTGTGGTACTTGCCGATAATTCCGAGATTCAAACGGCTTTTTGCAAATACCAAAGATGCCAAATTATTGCGCTGGCATGAAGAAGAGCGTAAAAAGGACGGAAAACTAAGACACCCAGCTGATTCTCTCCAATGGAGAAACATCGATAGACACTTCAAAAAATTTGGTTCCGACCCAAGAAACCTCAGGATTGTGGTAAGCACAGACGGAATGAGTCCGTTTGGAAGTATGAGCAGTCGGCACAGTACTTGGCCAGTTCTGTTATCTATCTACAATCTGCCTCCATGGTTGTGCATGAAACGCAAGTATATAATGATATCATTACTGATCCAAGGACCCAAACAACCCGAAAATGACATAGGCTCCAAGGAGTTGGGACAATCGGTTTGAAAGCCATAGTTGCTAACCAAGATGAACTAGAAAAGACACAATTTATTGTACTACAGCACATTGCAGATGTCGCTCCCTATATGGATGAGCACATGACAATCCTTCGTCAAGGGAACTACACAAGAAGTCAGAAGTGGATTAATAACGAGCACAATCGTTCTTTTGTAGGATGGCTGAAAGAAAGAGTGAAATCACACCCCGTAAATGAAATTGTTAGGCTGCTGGGCCAAGGACCCCAAACTGTGGTCAGAACATTTCAAGGATACGAGATTAACGGATATACACTTTACACTAAATTTCAAAGTGATAAGAGCGCGACACAAAATAGCGGAGTGACGTTGGTGGCGGCCGCTCAAGAATTCAGTAGATCCGGGGATGCCCAGCCTGTAATAGCATCAAAGTCATATTACGGTGTTATTGAAGAAATCTGGGAGCTTATTTACAGCCCTCACCTAAGCATTCCCGTGTTTCGGTGTCGATGGGTCAAAGACCGGAGTGTTAAGGTTGATAACAATGGGTTCACACTCGTTGATTTCAACAAAGTCGGGTATGTTGATGATCCGTTTATACTCGCCAAGCAAGCCACACAGGTCTTCTATGTCATTGACCCGAGTGATGCTAGGTGGAGCATTGTGCTCTTAGGGAAAAGAAGAATTGTTAGGGTCGAAGACGTCGTCGACGAAGAAGAGTACGACCAGTTCGAAGAGATACCTCCATTTTGTGCCGACATGCCAACTGAGGCACCAACAATTGAAGAACAAGACGAATCAAACTACATGAGATCCGACCACAACGAAGGATTATGGGCCGATGTTCAAAAAGTGAAAAAAAAAAAGAGAAAAAGAAAGAAAAAACCAATGTGTAATATTTTTATTTTATACTTTACACCTTTAATATGTTACATTTAATTGGATTTAAATTTTTAATATTGTTACATTTAATTTTGAAATCCTATATTTACATTTAATTAGAATTAATTTTTTAATATTGTTACATTTAATTTTGAAAGCCTATATTTATATTTAATTTAATTTAATTTTTTAATATTGTTACATTTAATTTTGAAAAAAAATAAGTTATTATATTTATATTTATATTTATTTTTAAAATTATTACATTATATTTTTAAATAAGTTATTATATATATTTTAAACATTAGTTAGATTGAAAAAAATATAGATTTTGAAAATTAATAAGATTATTAAAAAAATATAGATTACATAAAAATACGTTCAATTTAAAAAATTTGAAGGTATTTTAAAAAATTTGAAGTTATTACATTCAATTTCAATGATATCATTCAATTTCAGATTAAAAATTTCAAATACATTTTAAAAATTAATTATATTATAAAAAAATTAAGATTTTATTTCAATTTCAATGCAGAAATTATATATTATACATTTTAAACATTATTTCAATTTCATATATTATACATTTTTTATTCAGAAGGTATATATATATTTATTTCACCTTCCTACACGGTTTTTAAAAACAAAATCTGTGTACAATAACTATCCTACACGGTTTTTAAGTTAATATCTGTGTAGCTCTCCTCTATTCCTACACGGATATTAACTTAAAAACCGTGTAGCTCCCCTCAATTCCTACACGGATTTGTAAGATATTATCCGTGTAGGATTAGGTATTGCACACGGATTTTAATACTTATCCGTGTAGGATTCCTAGTTCCAGTTCAAAACCAAATTTTGGGAGCCAAATTTTTACAAGTCCGATCGAGTTCTCTTATTCCTCCTGCTCTCTGATTTTGAAATTTGCTCTAAGTCCGACTGAGTTCAACCCTCCACCTCTGGTCCGCCGTTCTCCCTCTACGCCGCCTCTCCTGGTGCTTGTCTTCCTCCATTGGTAATAGATTTCTCCTCTTTCTATCTCTTTTATTTTCAAATCACCAATTGTACCTCAAAAAACCCCAATTCAGTTTTGTTAGGGTTTTGTGTGCTCCTCCATTGCTGCCTCTCTCTCTCACTCTCCACTGCTGCCATTGCCGCCTCTCTTACTTTCTGTCTTGCTGCCTCTAAGGTAACTAATTGGGTTTATTGAATAATTAGAGTTAGGATAGATAACTAAAATTAGGTTTATTTTGTACCAAAATGCAAATGTTGGGTTTATTGAATTAGGGTTTATTGAAAAATTTGAAATTGTGTTAGACCAAATTGGAATGTTATGATTTATTGGAATGTTTTAGACCAAATTTTAGACCAAATTGGAATTGTTTTAGACCAAATTGGAATCGTTCTAAATTGATTGGACCAAATTGTAATTAGTGCAATTGATTATTGTGAAATTGATTGGACCAAAAAATATAATATTTTTTTTGTAGAGTAATTTATTTTGTACATAAATTAATTGAACCAAATAGAACCAAGTTCGGATTTTGGTAATTGAATAAAGTTTGGATTTTTTTTGCAGAATCATGTCACATTCGGGTGATCACTTCGACAATCCTGAAGACGAGGACATGCAAGGTTTATCACAGTTAGCCTTGTCACAAAGAAGGAAGCAAGGTCCGACCAAGTGCAAAAACACGATAGAGGCGAAGGAATTTGTCATCGAGTTCACTGAAGAAGGCCATTCGATGGGGCCAAACCGATTGTCGTACTCAAATTGGGTGAACAACCTCGTGAAGGAGAAGGCGGACATTAGAATAGATAACTGGAAGAAGGTTAAAAAGGAAGATAAGGAAGAATGGTGGCAGCAGATTAAGGTAATCGGATTATATTTAGATATTTCAATTTGATTGTTGTTAATCAGGCTCTGACACTGATAATTGTTTGTTGTCAATTAGGCTCAATGGAACATCAAGGATGACACACTGAAGCAGAACACCTTGAGGATAATGAACGAGGGGTGGAAGCAACATAAGAGCACCCTCGTGACGGAATGGATGGATAAAGGGAGGTGTCCGGTCGGGTACTATGAAAATGTGACTCAACCAATATGGGACGAGTATGTTGCTTTGAAGCAAACACCCGAGTTCAAGGTAACTAAATTTATAAAGTTTTAACTCTTTTTTTCTCGATCGGTTGTTATATTTGAACTAACGGTTTGATTTGCTTTTATTCTTGAAGGAAAAAAGCGAAAGGGGCAGGAGGACTGTTGCTAAAAACTTGTACCCGCACTATTTAGGATCAGGCGGGTACGAGGGTAAGTCAAAAGAATGGAAGTCCGTGCTTGAGTCAAACAAAGATTCTGACTCACCCGTGGTAAAGATCACCAATCCCCGGGGCACGAATTGGCTCATGGCAAGGTCTGAGGTTACTGCCGACGGGAAGATCCGACTGCCTCAAGAGTTGCAGCCCGTGGCTCATAAAATGGTAAGTCATTCTTTTTATAACCCTGAGTCATTCAAAAAAAAATTATAGCTCACTCACTTGACTTATTCTTTTGTTGCATTCAATTTTTTTATTAACAATTGCAAGTGGAGGAGGAGGTCACATCGGCTGTCCGGACCTATTCCAAGGAGAATGACTCGTTGACTCAAACGCTTGACAATCCGGAGCATCCGGGTCGGGTAAGGGGTGTAGGCGTCTATAAGGGTTTCAAGAATGTTTTCCGTTCAGAGAAACCCAAGCGAAGATCGCGCGCCAAAGTCACCGACGAAGAGAGAGATGCGCGGCTCCGCCAGGAAATCCAACAAGAGTACGAGACGAGGATGGCGGAGATGGAGGCAAGGATTGTAAACCGCGTGACATCTCATCAGTTTACGCACCCATCCGAGCAAGGACCCCCCATTTCGCCGGGAATTCAGCGAAGCAGTCAAGCATCCGGGACCTGGGAGGACGAGTTCGATAATCTCAAGGTAATACCTACTATTAATAATCTAAATGCAATTAATGTTGGTTCGTAAACTTGGTATCAAATATGGTTATCTTAATAATAATTGCAAGTGGCCACCAAATACGACTTGATCATTTGGAGCAGTGCGGTGCCTATCACCGTTGCCAAGGGTCTCGTAATTCCGGGGCAAACATTGGTGCACCATGCTCCGGTCGAGCGCGGCTATGCATGCGTGGAGATCGACTCTGTTGTGTCAGAATGGCGTAGGATACCTCTTCCTGTCCCGACCGAGGACATGCTAGTTGTGGATGACATCCGTGAGTCATTTATCCAATGGCCCAAGAATCAGATCATTCTTGATAAGGTAATCTCTAAATTATCAATATCTCTTGTTAAATTCAAAACCGCTCTTTTTAAATACTTGAAATTTTTAAAATTTGATGCATGCGTAGGAGGCCAATTTATCACCAGTACAGGGGGAGAGTGGGATGGTCCGCACGACTGATGTCATAGGAGAGACTGATACTGGAGTCCAGCCTGAGGCGCCATACCACTGTCTGATCAGCCCAGAAGAATACAATGCTTTGCCTCTCGATTGTCAGCGTCTTCATGACCGCTTGATGAAGGCACCCGAAGGCATGACCAGCATCATGATCGAGACGCCACCCGGCATGTTCCTGCATGACGGCTGGCCATGCATGCTCTCTTTCGACGACTTCAAGGACTTTCTATATGCCAAGGGTCGCGATAGATGGCTCGATTGCTCATTCCTTACCATTTTCGCCATGTAAGTGACCTTACTTTATTTATATATTGTATATCACTCAAATATATATTCAAAATGTAAAGCATTTTCAGGAAGCTGCTCCGAACTTGCGAATCATGGTCGCTCGAAGATAAGGTAAACAACACTACAATTCTGGACCCTGGCAAACTCAATTTCACCATGCTAGAAGGTCAGGGTCAGCAGTGTGTCGACTATATGTGCTATGCGATGCACCGTTGCTCCGCGGATGGCAAGAAATTTATTCTTCTGCCATACCACCAGAGGTACGATTCTAACCTTCAATTTTTCTCGATGTTTTCAATTCAATAATTAGAAAAAAGAAATTAAATTTGATTATAATTGTGTTAATATTTCTCATGCCACAGGACACACTGGTGTTTGTTTATCATCATTCTGACTGCAAATAGGGCTTTTATCATGGATTCTCGCAAGGCCAAAAGACATCACACCCGAAGAGAGCGAGAGAGATCCGTCCCTTTTTGACACAAGTAAGCAATAATTTTTCACTAGGTTTGATTTTTTTTTTTCAATTGTAATTAAATTGTGGATCGAAATTGCTAATTACAGTCGCTTAATTTTGTAAGGGCTTGGACCAAATATGTTACAGAGGGAGGACTGCAAGGAAGAGCTAGAGGGACCGTGAAAAATAAATTCAAAATTGAGTGGTTACCGGTGAGCACACATGCAATAATTTTTTAACTTAAATATTATAGTTCCAAAAATTATTTTCATTGTAACATAGCCCGAAAAATATAAATTTCAGTGCGCGCGACAGAAGGCGTCTTGGGAGTGCGCTTATTACACGATGATTTTCATGTTTAATTGGATCGAAAGGAATCAATTTTCCTTTCCAAATAACGTAAGTAATTCACATTAATTTTTATTTTAAAAATATCAATAATTTGATCTGTTTCTCGTTACTAACTTAAATTATAATTGCAGTATAGCCGGAGCCAAGCCTCTTTCTCACCCGAACAAATCAACGAAATTAGAGCGATGTGGGCAAGGTGGTTTGTATCCGAATTTTGTAAAGAACAAGACGGATTTGTATAACTTAATTAGGGTAATTATCAATTTTGAATTGTTATGTTATGTTTTGACAATTTATATTCTGTTTTGGGCAAAAAAAACATTCTGATTATGTATGATTTAATGACTAGCAAAAGTGAAGGCTAGTCAAAAACAAAAAAAATGGAAAATCCTACACGGATATTTAAAAACAATCTGTGTAAAATGTGATAACAATAAAAAATCTATAGAGCTAGACAACCCTATTTACACACGGATATTAACATAAAACCGTGTAGGAATAGTAATCCTACACGGATATTATGTTAGTAATCCGTGTAGCTAGGGAGGAGAGCTACACGGTTTTTAGTTAATATCCGTGTATAAACCGGATTCCTACACGGATATTGTATTACAAATCCGTGTAGCTCTCTTGCGGTGTGTGCACTTTTGGAGGTTTTCCACACAGCTCTTTAGTAAAAAATCCGTGTAGGATTTGTGTAATCGTACACGGCTAAATTATCCGTGTGTAAATGCTGGACTTTCCTACACCCCAGTATTGCACACGTTTCCAAATCCGTGTAGCTCTCCAGTTAAAGTCCGTGTACAAACTGTTTTTTTGTAGTAGTGCTATCATTTTCATCCTTTTTTGTATCTTTTCTATTTTGTCCGAAAATTGAATAGTTCATAGATGAGATCCAAAATTATCATATGTATGTGTAGTTATAATACAACACAACATTTGATAGAACCTATTGATCGAGTCTATTCAGAAGATCTTATCCAGATAATTTAATCATATCCAAATCAAAATTCTGTGCCTACAGATATATGTAGCTCAATAAAACTTGATACATATTAATTAATTAAGACCCAAAATATTCTAACCTGCAGCACACATTTCTAACACCACCCATCCAATCTTCCCTGTTTGGCTAGCCTATGTGCTATGATCTCAAGGTTTGGGTTATCTCTTATGCAATGTACCGTCTTGATTTTGCCTTGCAGCGTTGCCTGTACTTGCCATGCCATTCAAATTTGCTTATAAGATCGCCAATCTGTGATTGTTGGCAGTCGATTATGAAGTGCCACCACCGTTTTCATTGAGTCAGAATATAGTACTCCCTCCCCGTCGGATGTGGGTCAGAGCATCCTTGTCATTGTCATAAGGCACATGCACAATACTAATTTGTAGAAATATACATTTAATTTTTAGAAATATATAAGTTATGTGGAACTGCAACCAAAAGAAACGGAAGAAAAAAAAAAAAGAAACATACTGCTGTTTAAGGAGTTTAAGACTATTTACTTGTGTAGAATTGAGAGAATTTCATATATATACCACTTATAAAAACTGTGAAATTACGTATTTATCATCTAAATTTTTTAATTACGTATGTACCATTTAAAAATATAATAACTCACATATTTATCCAATTAATCAAAAAATGAGATTAAGTTTAATATTATATTAAATATAATTAATAAATTATGTAGTCTCTTCTCCTTCTCCTTTTCCTCTTCTGAACACACATTTTCCTCCTATCTTTTTGGACATAACTTTCTCATTTCCGCTAAAACTCTCCTCGTCTCGTTTCTCATGTTGTTGATTCAGAGAGAAGGGGGTAGGAGACTCGGATATTAATGTTTAAAAACAAAGTAATCACTTTAACTTTTCCAACAAAACAACTCGTACTGAATTCGACGCTGATATCACAACATGTTATCATAGTAACTGAGTTTGAGAATCTGTGTTTTGTTATTGGCTCAATTTAGAATATCTATTTTTAATATTTTATATATAGAAGAAAGAAAAAGAGAATGCTAAGTTAATCCTTGATTATTTATAATTTTAAAAAAATTAAGCATAATTAATATGAGTTTTGGATATATTTGATATATAATAAAGTTATATTGAGTAAATATGTGAGTTATTATATTTTTAGATGGTAAATATGTAATTATAAAAATTTGGATAGTAAATACATAATTTCACAATTTTTGAGTGGTATATATGAAATCCTCCCTAGAATTAAAAGGGGCTGAAATCAACTCAAGACAATAGTAAAAGCACCATCAGCCAACTCATGTCATTTTATTGACATGGAAACAAATCAGTACTGAGTATTATGTAACCCAAGATTCACCAAACTGGTGACAATTTCTAATGAAAATTAAGCTAAGCTTATGCACATCTAAACACCAGTAAACTAACAACTGCTCGGACAAACTGGAAGGATGGAACACACCTCATACACCATCAACCAATTTCCTCCTCAAATCACAGAACCACAACGTCCCTTGAGGAAACACTACACGTAATCTATAGTACAAACTTGTTAATCCAAATTTCCAGAAAAAAAAAATTGGGAATGGAAATTGATCAAATCAGAAGCGCTGCTTTTGGTTACGGGGCTTCAGAACTGCAAACGAAAGGGAGGCAAGAAACACAAGACTTTAGTTTTGCACAGATTTCTGCTTTTCAACAGAAACATCTAGTAATATTGCAAAAAAGAGTTGGATGATAGATAAGCTTACCTTTGCTCATGTCAAAAGAGCACTTGCGGGAAAATATCATTTCTGGGTTCATATATTTTCTTGAGTGCAAATAATCTTCTAAAAATTCTTTCCTGCATTGACAAGCCAGGGTAACACTTTATTCAGTACACTTTATTCAAAAATAATAATGGCGCTGAGGATAAAATATAAATAAATTAATACATAAAACAATTTATTTATAAAAATATTAGCAAAAATAAAAATATAGCGTAGCTTACCAAAGTCTAGTTTCAGGGGCATATATTGAAAATAAATGATTCTCACAGCCTGGAAAAGAAAAATGTCTACGCAAGTAAACAAGATGGTGAAGAAAATTACCGTGCCCATGAAGGGATGTACTTCTTGCGCCTGATCTGATCTTCTTCTAATTCATCAAGGCCATCATCACCTTCTGCATCAGAGTCCTTGTATGGAGACATTTCATATGACTGGGAAAAACATTAGATGTTAGAGTTGCTGTGAACAACATTTCATATTATCAAAATGACATTTTTTTGCTTGGTTTGCTCATGTTTCTTCTTAGAAAGTTTCTGTAAATCTCAAGAATATTGAAGTACCATAACTATAGCAGTAGGATCCAATACCAGGAGGTTCTACTGGTACTAGTATGAGACTGAGTAAAGGATTCTGTTAGAGAATAATTGCAATTTTGAAATAGGAAAGGTAAATCTTAAATTTCAACATCAACCAATAATAGTAATTCATCGAGCTCATCTTACCTTTTCAACCACTCTAGGCAATTCTGGAACCTCTACTATATCATCAATAATGATAATTGAGGAACCTGTTTCTCTGGGCCTGACAAAAGCATCTTTTTTCCCACATTCTTCCCTTTTTGACTGTTCTTTTTCATCCTATTATCAATTTGAAATCATATAAATCAATCAGAGAAAACAATCTGCAAATGTACAATCAATTAACGACACAAGTCTTGTTCCAAAGCAGACTCAGTCTATTCACAAGGAGCTTTAACCTTGTTGGTTAATTGTAAGCAATTATGTGTTTAATTTGTGTTCCCTGTAGAAGAATTTTCTAAAAAGAATGTTCCAAATGTAATTCCAATAACAGGCTATACAGATGTTTCCATGAATAGGCATTTCCCTGTTACAGACATCAAGAAAAGGTGCAGCAAAATGTCTTTCATCATAAACCAACAAACACAGACAGGCGCAAAAAAAATTACATAATAAAAGGTGTAGACTTACAATAACATTGCACTGCACTTCTTTCTCCTCTCTGACAACACGAACTCTCTTTGGTGGTTCTTTCTTAGTTTGTTCTTCCCTCTGAGTCTGACGATCTATCTCGGTGCACTTGCGCTTCTTTTCCTTGTCCTTGTCCTTCTCTTTCTTGTCTCTCTCCTCCCTCTGTCGCTTTTTGACTGCCATGCCAGCTTCCTTCTTTTTCTGCTCTTCCACTAGCTTCTTCTTGAGAACTTTTTCCTGGTTCAGTTTTTCCCTCTCAGCCTTCATTGCTGCCTTCTGCAGCTCACGCTCACTTCTTTTCTTCTCTTCTAGTCTTTTATTCGCTTCTGCAGCCTCTAGTGCTGGAATTCTTACTTCTCTCTTCTCTACAATTACCCCCAAAACAATCTTTATATAATTGACCAGACAAATGCAAATCCTTACTTCAAGGACTTTGCGGACCATTACATTGTTAAATCTTGTGATACTTTGGAGCATACATTTCCTAAATACAACCTTTTCTGTAGAGATAGCTATCAGTGTTAGGTACCATCACTATGTGATGCGTGTCAGTAGCAGCTAGAGTGTACTGTTACAGGTCTATCCTATTTTGTTTGCAAATCTAATTAGCAAAATAAAGCTCTAGAAGTAATGGTTGCCCACACCAGATCTATTTTTTTTTTGTGCATCTTGAATATCATACAATGTAACAGCAGAACAATAATATAATATGATAACTACAATAAAAACCACTTACTAGCAACTGGTTGCTGCTTCTGCTTGACAAGAGGGACAAATGATGTAACATCAGAGACAATATTGCTGGGTTTGGAGGAGACCGTTCCATTGTTTTTTTCTCGTCCTTTCCGGATTGCCTCCGCAGTGGCCAACCCACTCTGCATTGACCCAGATGCCTTTCGGCCTAACTCTCTCTTATTCAAAGAAGCAACACTTTGTTTGGCTTTCTTACCAGTAAAACCACCCCCTTCTGAGAAGTTTTCAGGAATAGCAGCACCTATCTCTGTGTTTTCAAAAACAGCTGTTATGTCTCGAAGAGTGTTCTGGTAATTTGGGTCGTTATCTTCCAGAAGGTTCTGTGAATCATTCACTGATGGGAGTGTGCTTTCCTCTAGTATTTCTGATATATCCCGTGGGTCCAGTGTATCAGTGTAAGGTGGGACATCATCCTCTGCAGCATCTTCATCTATCCTGAAGCATGTACTTCCCACTAGTACTGCTGATAAATAACATGGGTCCAGTGTATTAGTGTTATTTGGGACATCATCCTCTGCAGCATCTTCATCTATCCTGAAGCATGCACTTCCCTCTAGTACTGCTGATAAATCCCGTGGGTCCAGTGTATCAGTGTCATTTGGGACATCATCCTCTGCAGCATCTTCGTCTATCCTGAAGCATTTACTATCAGGATAGAGTGGTGACTTTCCAGAACTTCTGATGCCGCTTCCTTTTCCACTTCCATTTTCAGTTTCATTTATCTCTGAGAGCTTCTGGTAGCTATATTTCTGGGCTGGAGGGGTTAAGGGAGGTATACCCCTTCTGTAGCCAACTTTGTCGGCTGGCGTGGTAGAGACAGGCCTCCCCTTACCACACTTTCCTGAAGTGGAAAGGCCCATCGTAAACCCAGGATACCCAAATGGACCAGACTGATATGGAATAGAGGTGGCACTTGCACTAAGTTGTTTCCTATCATTAGCAGGTACAGAGAATGACTCGCCTGTTTTCATGAAATCAAAATGGCCAGTAGGTAGTGACTTGTACACATTCAGAAAAGGGTTGGGCTCATATTTTTCCAAGAAGCAGGTGCCAGGTGTGGCCAAGTTGCAAAGACTGGAGGACAGCTGCTCTGCGAGAGAAGCTCTCTCCATTTGAAGTGGTATGGTCTCAGGTATGTTTCTGGTTTCACCCTCAGAATCTGAGGAAGTACCAATGGTAAAGGCTTCCAGTTCTGGTCTACTATCTTCTTGTTCTATGAAAGAGCCACCATCATATTTCGATGAGGTATACACAATTCCATGCACATAGTTTGAACTATTGGCCCAATCATCCTCCTGTGGAATAAGGGCATCAATTTCAGGCACATATTTTAAAGTATTGGACATATCACCCTCCTTTGGACTAATGGAGAAATGATTGGCATCATAAGTCGGAGAGCCAATATTGGGCTCAGTTGGGGAAATTGATGTCTTTCCATTATCAGCTGAAGAACTGCTCATGGATGGAACCCTGTTGTATTCTTCTAGGACCAACACACTTGCTTCAGGTTCGTCTTCTTCCATAAGACAATAGCTAACCTGAAATTCAGAAGATGCTTTAGCAAGACATACCATAACTAAAGAAATCTTTCTTTATTTTAACCAATAACTAAAGAAATATTTCTTTATTTTACCAATTGATATCGAGCCATCACACCCAAATTATAACCAACTATTGATATTCTTTAGCAAGATCAAAAGGCTATATTGCATTTTTTTTCTTTCTTGTATGTTTTGTTACATTTTTTAAGGAAAAGTGGTTTCTATATCTGGGTAATTCGCACAACTTTTGTTCCATTCTGAACATAAAAAATACTTAGGTAAAAAAAATTCTTGTACCTCTTGGAGCGCCGGTCTCTTTCTTGGCCTCGGAGAAGTTGCAAAGGGAAATTTGGAAGAGACCTCCATCTTTCTTCTTTTAGGCCACGAGTTAACATTGACATGGTATTGTACCTTCCCTGAACTCTTATGACTGCCTAATGCCACAATTCCATCATGAAAAGCAGAGGCATTGCTCTTCTCTTGTCTTGCCGAGCTTTGCAAGAAGTACCGACCCCCACTTGATAAATGCTTAATTCCTTCAGCACTCTTTACCGAGCTTCCCTCTCCTTGAGATTTAGGACTTATGCTGAAAGATTTCAGGTTGGTGTCGACAGATTTTGGATTTTCTGCCAAATGACCGACAACATTGTCAGGAGTTGTTAAACGAGATTGGCAAGAGCCAAATGTACCTCCTGAAAGAGAACTTTGATTAGAAGTCTCATGGAAGCTACTTGTTAGCGAGTGTTTGTTATTGTCTGATAAATCCCGAACCTCCTCTCCTACAACTTCCATTGTTTGAGATAGAAGCAGGCTAGCTGAGATATCTATTCGACTTACCATAGGCTCATTCACTTCTGTTGACTCATTATTACCTCCAGTAACATCACCAATTGGTGAATAAGAGTCACGTGCATAAAATGCCTCCTCCACTACTCTCACATCACTACTCTTGCCAAAACTTGGTTTAATCATTTGTTGTGAACCATCTATGGGTGGAGAGTGTGTATCTTGGACTTCATCATTGCCCATGCAATGTGGGGATTCATTCAGTTCTGTGTTCAAAATGTCAGGAGCCGAACCGTTAACCAGACCAGTTATCTCCTCATTTCTCTCTTCATCACCTCTATCCCTGTCTGGTAACAGAGAGTTATGTGCATGAAGCCCAGCGTCTGCCTCTCTAGGACCACTCTGACCAAGTCTTTTAGGAGAGAGAGAGTCTAATACAACACTGGGTCTATCTCTTGGTTCATTAAAGCTAGGTCTTTTCAACTTGATAGCATCTTTTACCATGCTATTTGGGGCAGTTATCTCAGAAGAAAACACCTTGACCAGTGTCTCAGCACCTTCAATCCTCTCTTCACCATCCCTCATTCCAGAATATTCGCCATTTGGATACCAGGGCTTACCCTCCAACACAGAACCGGGGCTACCATCCCTTGTTTCATCATGGTTTTCTACTACAGAATGTAGGTTGCTATCAAATGCTAAACTGAAAGCAAGTCTTTTAGGTTCAAATGCACTAGTTTCTACAGGATTCAAGGGTTCAGTCGGTACTGGGATGATTAAATGAGATGTTGAATTTTTAAGTGCCTCCGCTACTTTCCACTTTTCATTATCTCTTATTCTACAAGATTCGCCAACAGGAGATGAGAGATCTTTCTCTGTATGAAATTGGGATCTTTGGTTCATCGTTTCACTGTGCTCTTCTGTTACAGAATCGAGGTTATCCCTTGAAACAGTTAATGCTACATCAGAAGTTAGGCCTTTGGGCCTGACAACAGCAGTTTCTACACAACCCAAGGTTTCAGTCAAGTCTGGGTTCATAATTTGGCAAGCCGAGCTCTCTGTCTCTCCTTGCTTCCTCTCTTTACCATCTTCCATTCTACAATGATTTGAGGTTTCAATTACCTCTTTGTCAAGGATCTCAGCTTTGGTGTTGTCAGTCTGCCTAAAAGAGGTGGTGCCGACCGGAGCTCTTTTCACACTGGATCGCTTCTCTATATCCTTTTGCCTCGATCTGGACCTTTGAATGGTTGAAAGGGCACCAATATTGGTCATGTCAGCCTGTATCTGAGATAGCTCCTGATTACAATTCTCTGGACTGGTACTGGGTATTTCTTCATTTATTTGGAGGTTTTGGATATGATTATCAGAGAAACAAATACCAGTTAAGTGACTGTCAAGAAAGGATTGGGTGGGCTTGTATGAGGGAATGGGAGTTTCTCGGCTTGGTGGATATAATAGATCCGTGATCATTTGCTTCCTGCTTAACTCTGCAATTTAAGAATAATGTATTATAAGTTGTAGATTCATTGAGGAAAACAAGATAAATCCTAACATAGTCGTTAGAAAAAAGTTGCTAGTTCAGCAAAACAAAATTGAGACTAACTGATTATATTATATTTATTTGCTAAAAGACCATTTGGAAGTAATTAAAACTCAAGTTAGGCAGTTATTGCAAAAACATGATGCCGTGAATCAGATTTAATGGTACGTCCACTTACATAGTCTGTTCATCTCATATAATAATCTGATTTGAAATGCATGGCAACATATATATACAAAGGAATTATAATCCACAAATTCTAATCAGTGAAGGGCTTCATTTAAACATCTTATACAGTCAAGAAGTTTCAAGACTATGAGTCCAATTAGAAAAAGACATAAAAACCCTCCCCAGTTGAGTATTGCAAAATTGAAAGTAACAGGTGGAATTTCCAGGAATACCTCATAATAAGTTTTCAAGTAGGGTTTTAGGCAACAATACCTGATCTAAAAATTACAGAAACTAGTGACTCATTAAATCCTAAATGAACCTGTGCGATTGGAGTAATCGGGCACGGGCGCGTCAGATCTAGATTCCGTTCCGTCATCAAACAGCCATGACGGAAGTTCGCGGCCACTCGCGGCCAGGTTACAAGCGAGAGACTCCTCGTATGAATTGACTTGCTGACTCAGCTGCCCACTGATCCACTGTTTTCGATCGAAGACATGCATGAAGAGTTTCTCTAGCGTCGACATTTCTCTTGATTCGTACGACACAGCGAGAAGGGTGAATTCCGAAACCCTAATTTGGAACCTAGGTTCTGATTTTCACCATGAGGGATGAGAGAAGAAAGAGAGAAGGGTAACGGTAGGAAAGAATGGGCGGCCAGACAAGAGGGGTTTGAAAATTTTGAAATCGACCGAACAGATCTGCCGATCTGATGAGTGTCTGATAAATCAGGGGAAAGTTACAAACCAGATTGTTCTTCCAGGGTCCCACCACACTGAAATATATTAACAAAAGACACGGCGTTTCGGATTATGTACGTGTCCGTTGTATTAAGGATTATGTACGTGTCCGTTGTATTAACAACTCGTAAATTAAAATCAGCAATGGACACGGACAGAATCCGAAACCTCGTGTTTGAAGATGTTTAGAACATTTCGATTACATGCTTTCGTCGTAGCAAATTCATATATTGTTCGGGAGAAGGGTTCAATGCATCTAAAATTTCGTCATCTCATTTGTTTCTATTTTTTTATCTTTTTTATTTTCATTTTCAAAGTCTGAATACTCGATCCGAACCGTTCAACATGATCATCATAATAAAATATGCATGGAGATCAAATTTATATTGTTTGGAATTTGTTTACTATTTTTTAAGATAGATACAAAACCATTGTTTTAAGGAGATTCTGGACTATCCGATAAAGTGATTTTGTACATATCTTAAAAAATAGTAAAAAAATTCAAAAAAATATAAAATTTGGTCTCCAAGCATATTTTATTATGATGATCGTGTTAAACAGTTCGGATCGATTATTCGGACTTTGAAAATAAAGATAAAGAAGATAAAAAAAAAAAAATGAGTGCAAATGAGAACATGAAATTTTAAGTGTATTGGAACCTCCTCGTTCGGTTATCTAACAAGTACTGTAATTTATCGTCGAAGCAATGAAAATCAGACAAAACCACACGATTTTCGTAGTTTTGTTAATATCTAGACTGAAATTTCGTATGATTCTCGTCCAATTTATGATTGGGTCTTTTCGTATAGTGTCTTGTTACAATTATCTCCATTCTTAAAAAAAATTGCTGCCTTATATTTTTTTCCTTTTTTCAGGAAAACTTTATAAATTTATTTTCCGCTGGAAAAAAGCCTCTATTATTCTCTCACTTTCTTCTTCTGTTTTCTCAAGTGATCCTTGGCTTGAGGTGAGCCAAAAATAATTATTACATTAAAATATGTTTAAAGATCAAATTTTATATTTTATAAAATTTGTTTACTATTTTTTGATAGGTTCAGATTGACTGCTCGGATTTTATAAATAGTGATAAAGATGTGGAGCATAATTAGAACACAAAATTATAGTACATTTGAACCCTTCTCTCTCTCTCTCTCTATATATATATATAAAGAGAGGCTATGGTGAGTTGCGAAGTAAGAATCTTATTTTACTTCACGCTCACCAAATAGTCGATCCGAACTAGTGTTGACCAATGTTGTAAAATGCGGTTTTGTTCATGCATGCGGAAGGCCACTGCATACAGCATATGCGGTATGCGGCAGCATATGCGGAATTTCATGCGGACTTATATATGCGGATTTTAAACTATATATTAATTTATTTCCATTCAAAACATGCAATATATTCCCATTAAAATCATTCAAACAATAAATTCCCACACATGCGGACCAATATGCGGACATATACGGCTCAATCGCACATATGCAGACCAATATGCGGAAATATGCGGCCGCATATGCAAAACTGCATATTTGAGACCGCATGGAAATTTTTATGCGGAATCGGACTGCATACACATATGCGGCCGCATGGACCGCATTTTACAACACTGGTGTTGACCAAACGGTCCGGTTCGGTCCAAATCCAGTCGGTTCACAGTTCCGCACAAGTCACGGTCCACGGTTCTACACGGGTCGGGTCCGGCGGCTTTAACTTAAAATAATTAGCTCAAAATCTTGCTAGAACCATGGTCCAAACTCACAGTCCAATCCGGATAGATCTACGGTTCTTTTTTTTTTTCAAAGTGAAAATAATCTAATTTTTTTTTTTTAAAACAGAGGTATTGTCATTTTCTGATAAATTTTACAATTTACAATCTACAAAGATCCATTATTCTACAATCTACAAACTATGCACTATTCGGTAAGCCACGTAGGCCACTGGTTTTGTAAGCATATACATGAAATATTCCTAACTTTATGACACATAGGTCTAACACATCAAATCTAACAAAAATTCGGTAGGCCACAGGTTCTAACATACCTAATTAAAATATAATATATCTAACATATTTAAAAATAAATCTAATTTATTTAAAATAAATCTAATTTATTTAAAATAAATCTAACATATTAAGTACATGTAAAAGGGATTAAAAAAATAAATCTAACATGAAATGAAGAAAACAATACATCACTTCTAATTGCACGGTTCTACACAGTTAGGTCCGGTCCAGTCCAGTTTTGTCACGGTTTCGGTTTCCACATTTCACGGGTCTTGTCGGGTCCGGTCTAGTACGATTCTAGTCCAAAATACTAACTAAAAACTGTTCTAGAACCTTAAATTGGATCGGTCCGGTCTGGTACGGTTTTGAACCTCGGTACGGATGAGGTCCGCGGTTCTCACAGTCCGGTCTAGAGAAGGAAATACGTGACACGCCGTGACGTGACGTGACAAACACGCCGTGATTTGGTCATGTGACGTGACGTGACGTGATCAACTTTTTTTTGTCATGTGATGTGACGTGACGTGACCAAAATGGTGGCGGATGGTCACGTCACGCGTAGTCACGCCATAACCATACGTGACGTGATCACACGTGACGTAAATTAGTCATGTCAAATTTTTTTATATTTTAATTTAAATTGTTGAAAATTAAAAATATATATATAAAAAATTCTAAAATAAGTAAATAATGTTGTAAAAATTATTTTTTTAGAAAATGTTGCATCTGACATTACTTTAAAAATTTTAATTACAAATATTCATTAGACTAAACTAAAGAAAATAAAAATCAGTACTACATGAGTACCAATATCATTGAACTTACTAAAATAAAAATCTAAATACTCTATACATATAAAAAAAGTTGGATACTCAATGTTTCATACCGTGACATGACGTGACGTGACGTGACGTGATCACATGACGGGACGTGACGTGACTGGTTCGCGTAACGTGACGTGATGTATATTTTCACTGGAATGTGGTCACGTCACGCGTCACGCGAGTCACGTCACGTCATCGACACACGTTAACGTGACGTAGAGATTGGTAAATGCCCTCGGGGACCCGCCCTGCCCGTGCCCGTGCCCGTGCCACGGGCATCCACGGACACACGGGCACGGGCGTTAAACGGGCCAGACCCGTTTTTTTGGAAAAATGCCCGTGAGTGCCCCGCCAGCCGTGCCCGTCGTCCATGCCCGTGACGCCCGTGCCCGTGAGCCCGTGACAGATTTTTTTTTCTCTAAAATTCAAAATTCAAAATTTTTCCCCCCCTAAACCGCCGGACCCCTACAGGTTTTTTTTTTCTCTAAAATTCAAATTTCAAATTTTTTGTCCCCCCCAAAGTCCCAAACTGTCGGACCCCTACATGGGTTTTTTGAATTTTTTTTAATTCAAATTTTAATCCCTCCAAATAAAATTCTATAAATATACACCCATTACTTACAAATTTTCACATCTCTCTCAATATTTTCATCTCTCATTCTCTCAATCTCAATCTCAATATTTTTATTATTCTCCAATTTTAATTTTATTGTTAAAAAAAAATATAGTTGTTTAACAAATACGCAAACGGAATTATGAAGGTATTCTCGAAGATTTTCTCGCAAAATTAAAAAGATAACATTAATTTTTGTTAGATTACATTTTGTTAGATTAAATTTTGCTAGATTAAATTTTGTTAGATTGAAATATTGAATGTTAGATTTATTTTTATAGAGTAATTTAAAAATTAAATTTGATGTTAGATTTATTTTTGTAGAGAAATTTAGAATTTAAATTGAATGTTAGATTTATTGAATGTTAAGTAATTAGACTTGTTATATTTATTGAATGTTAGATTTATTAAATTTGTTAAGTAATTAGATTTGTAAGATTTATTTTATTTTAGATTTGTTAGAGATTTTTTGTTTATGTTAAATTTGTTAGATGTGAAGTAATTAGATTTGTTTTGAATATGTTAGATTTTATTTTTGAAATTTGGATTTATTTTTAATAGGTTAATAAAAGATGTTAGATTTTTTTTTAATATGTGAAGTAATTAGATTTGTTTTGAATATGTTAGATTTTATTTTTAAAATTTCGGATTTATTTTTAATAGGTTAATAAAAGATGTTAGATTTATTTTTTTGAATATGTGAAGTAATTAGATTTGTTTTGAATATATTAGATTTTATTTTTGAAATTCGGATTTATTTTTAATAGGTTAATAAAAGATGTTAGATTTTTTTTTTTGAATATGTGAAGTAATTTGATTTGTTTTGAATAGGTTAGATTTTATTTTTGAATTTCAGATTTATTTTTAATAGGTTAATAAAAGATGTTAGATTTATTTTTTTGATATGTGAAGTAATTAGATTTGTTTTGAATAGGTTAGATTTTATTTTTGGATTTCGGATTTATTGTTAATAGGTTAATAAAAGATGTTAGATTTATTTTTTTGAATATGTGAAGTAATTAGATTTGTTTTGAATATGTTAGATTTTATTTTTGAAATTCGGATTTATTTTTAATAGGTTAATAAAAGATGTTAGATTTATTTTTTTGAATATGTGAAGTAATTAGATTTGTTTTGAATATGTTAGATTTTATTTTTGAAATTCGGATTTATTTTTAATAGGTTAATAAAAGATGTTAGATTTATTTTTTTGAATATGTGAAGTAATTAGATTTGTTTTGAATATGTTAGATTTTATTTTTGAAATTCGGATTTATTTTTAATAGGTTAATAAAAGATGTTAGATTTATTTTTTTGAATATGTGAAGTAAGTAGATTTGTTTTGAAATTCGGATTTATTTTTAACAGGTTAATAAAATGACAACTCCTCATCGCGAATCGGTGGAAGAAACTATCCAAAGAATTTTGACCGAACTTTTTAGCACCGCTATGCCACCATCTAATTATCCTGGTAGTTCCTCCCAAATGCCACAAAATTATCCACAAAATTATCAACCCAATTATCCTGGTAGTTCCTCCCAAATGCCACCATCTAATTATCCACAAAATTATCAAAGAAGGGACCAAATGCTAGATTTAAATTGTCAACAACCCCCTCAAATGACCGCACCGTATTATACTTCAATTGATCCAAACATGTTTATTCCACAAGAAGCACATCAACCGATACCACCGTATGCACATGTAGGCACTTCTTCTGTAGCATCGAGTCAATTCACGGACACTGCCCCTATAGAAGGTACTCCTTCGACAAGTGTCCTTGAAATTCACGAAGAAAATGTCTCTCCTTCGACAGAAGAAGTGCCCCTGCAACAACCAGAAGGAAAGAATAGCTTTAAAATGGCCCGAATACAATAAACCGTGGTTGAGATACTATGATTGGACAAGAGATGAGGAGGGCACTATGCAATATCTAAAATGTAAGGTAAACAAATGTAACAAGACTTATGTGTATAAAAAAAACCACGGTATGAATAGCTTTAAGAGACATGCCGAAATGCACGAAAAAAAGGGTGAACAACCAAGTGAAAATGTTGGATCGAGACAAATCCAAACCCTATTGAACGCGGATGGTACCAGAACCAACCTAAAATTCAATGAATCAAAAATACTTAGTGAATTGGCTCAGTACATTACCCATAAAGAACAACCAATAGGTATGGGTGGTTGCCTGAGTTTTGCCCGGTTGGTCATTCAGGGGTGTGCTCAACCAATGTACAAGAGGATTCATCATAAAAAATGGTTAGTGAAATAAAAAACCAGTTTACCAACATAAAAGATGATCTGAAAGCTACATTTGCATACCAAAACAATAAGGTCTCAATTACCTCCGATATATGGACTGCTGGTAAACATGGACTCGGGTCTCAATTAAGTTTTCGAGTGTTGGAATCCCCGCGCACTGCAAATGTAATTTTTAAATCAATTATTAGGGTTTTAGAAGAGTATAACCTTAAGAGGAATATGGATAATAAGATTTTTTTCTATCTCATTCGATAATGCTAGCAACAACCTAGCTTTCATTGAGATTTTTAAACGGTCACTAAACCCGATTATGAACGGTGAAATGTTTCACCAAAAGTGTGCTTGCCACATACTTAACCTCGTCGTGAAGGCGGGTCTTAAAACAGAAGCTGTAAAGCTATTGATAATTAAATTTAAAGATGCTCTCAACCACATTGTTTCGAACCAAGAAAGAAAACAACGGTTTGCGAGATTATGTGTCCACTATAATATGAGCAAGTTGAAAGTACCTTGGGATATAGATACCTGTTGGAACTCTACCTATAGGATGTTAAACCGATGTCTTCCTTACAAAGTTGTCATAGGGGAGGCTTTGAGAGGCTCAATCCCCGAGGGATTGGCATTGGAACTCACCAATGGAGAATGGAAGCAACTAGAAAGGGTTAAAGAGTTCCTAAAAGCCTTCTTTACAGCAACCGTTCAACTATCCTGCTCGTACTCACCAACGTCATTTAAGTTGCTCGAACATCTCTATTACATCTCCAAGGTATATAATGAATTGGAACAAGCTGAAATCAATGATAAATCTCTCACACCGATCGTAGATGCCATGAAACAAAAATTCCTAAAATATTGGGAAGATGTACCCCTCCTGGCCGTTATCGCAAACTGCCTCAACCCGGCATACAAGAAGTATTACACGATCAAATTTATTGAAAGGTATAAAGATTATCTACATTTAGACAGCACCAGGGTGGAGGCATACGTGGATTCGAAGTTCGATGAGATGTTTAACATATACAGCTCAAGAATGAGTGGTAATCAGAACCCGTCTTCGTCCCATGCTGGCCCTAGGTATAAATATAAATATACATGTATTTTTAATATTTATTATTTATAATATCTACATTATTTGTCCGCTAATTTTTATTTTTATTTTTTAATAGTTTCACTTCTAGGAGCACTAGCAGTGGTGGATTGTTAGCAGATTTCCAGTCAGAGAGCCAACCGCACACATCCACAAACGAGATATTGAGCTATATGGCGATGCTCAATGAACCTGAAAATGTTGACGTCGTTGGGTAGTGGAGAAGGCATGCAAGGATCTATCCAATCCTGGCGATGATGGCCCGTGATGTATTTGCCGTGTCGGTGTCAACCGTCCCTTCCGAAAGTTGCTTTAGTTCGGCGAACAGGATCATCTCCGATAAACGCAGTAAGTTGGGTGCACATGTCTTTGAGAGACTTGTGTGCTTAAAAGACTGGATTGATGCTGAAGAGCGCACGCAACATCTGCCTCAACAACAATCATCACCCGAAGCCAACACAAAAGAGAGCGGTACTGAGGTGCGGCACGAGGGCGAGGCTAATTCGGATTCAGATGGTGCGGAAGAGAGCGAACAATGGTATAGGAATGCGAACTTCTAGATAGATAGTGTCGGTATATATTTCTAACATCTTTAATCTTTATGGTTATTTTTAAAATTATAAGATTCTAAACATTTCAATTAGTTTTTAAATTATTCATTTTAATGAAAAATTACTAACAAAAAAAAAGTTAGAACTCTGCCTATGTTATTTTACATAGCCGGTCCCAAGCCCGGAATAAAAGAAGAGGGTAACTTTTATTTTTTAATCTATTGTTTTAAAATAACAGCTTAATTATTTTTAAAGTAATTGATTTAACAAATTTTTTATTTATATATTATTATAACAAAAATTATTGAGTTCAAATATACAACCATGTCAAATGAATTTAAATTGGTCTGAATTTGGATTTATAGTTTATTGGTTTTCAAAGAAAAAAAAAACAAAAACAAAAAAAAACAAAAAAAAACCGGACCTGCCCGTCCTGCCCCCGGTGCACGGCCCGTCCTGCCCCCGCGCCCATGACGGGCACGGGCATTAAACGGGCAGGGCAGAATTTTTGAAAAAAAATGCCCGTGATGCCCGTGTGCCCGTGTGCCCGTGACCCCCGTGACCGGAGCGGCCCGTGCCCGTGCACGGGCTTTGCCCTGCCCGTTTGCCAATCACTAACGTGACATGATGTGACGTGATGTTTCGGGTTTAGGGTTTATGGTAAGGGCTTTGCCCTGCCCGTTTTCTTCTCTAGTCCGGTCCTTGAACCCCCGATTTTTTCAAAACACTAATCCGAACCGCTCCACAAGATGTTCATACTGAAATGCGTTTGGAGACTAAATTTTAAATTTTTTTTAATTTTTTTACTATTTTTTAAGATAGGTAGAAAACCGTTGTTTTTGAATGGTCCAGACCATTAAAAACAGTGAGTTTGAAATATTTAGAAAAAATAGTAAAAAATGTAAAATTTGGTCTCCTAGCACATTTCAATATAAATATCTTGTTGAGCAATTTGAATTGACTATTTGGTCTTTGAAAATAAAAATATGAGCGTAAGGTAAAACAAGATCCTTACTTCGCAACTCACCATAGCCCATCTCTCTCTCTGTATATATATACATATACATATACATATACATATACATATACATATACATATACATATACATATACATATACATATACATATACATATACATATACATATACATATATATATATATATATATATAGAGAGAGAGAGAGAGAGAGAGAGAGAGAGATTGACTAATATGCTTTCGGTAGCATATGGGCCGAAGTGCTTACGGTCCAAATTTAAAATTTCAAAATCCAAAAGGTCGATCTGAACGTTAGATGTGTTCTCCATATTGAAATGTGCTTGGAGACCAAATTTTACATTTTTTGGAATTTTTTTACTATTTATTAAGTCACTTTGAAAATCGCTGATCCAACAGTTTCACTGTTGGGTTAAGCCACCGTTGGATCAGCGATTTTCAAAGTGGCTTAATAAGTAGTAAAAAAATTCCAAAAAATGTAAAATTTGGTCTTCAAGCACATTTCAATATGGAGAACATATCTAACAGTTCAGATTGACTTTTTGGATTTCGAAATTTCAAATTTGGACTGTAAGCACTTCGGCCCATATGCTACCGAAAGTATGTTAGTCAATCTCTCTCTCTCTCTCTCTCTCTCTCTCTCTTTATATATATATATATATATATGTATATGTATATGTATATGTATATGTATATGTATATGTATATGTATATGTATATGTGTGTGTGTGTGTGTACAGATACATATACATATATATATATATAATTGAGCTATGGTACTCTATAGAGTAAAATGGGTTAATACTCTACGGCTTAATATTTTCATTTTAAAAATCCAAACACCCGATCCGAACCGTTAAACATGTTCTTCATATTGAAATGTACTTGGAGACCAAATTTTACATTTTTTTTGAATTTTTTTGCTATTTATTAAGCCACTTTGAAAATCACAGATCCGATGGTCCAGAATTTTTTACTGTTTGTTACTGTTCACAGCGGATCTGAGATTTTCAAAGTGGCTTAATAAATAGCAAAAAAATTCCAAAAAATGTAAAATTTGGTCTCCAAGCACATTTCAATATGAAGAACATGTTCCACTGTTCAGATCGGGTGTTTGGATTTTTAAAATGGAGATATAACGTAGAGTACAAAGACATTTTACTCTATAGAGTACCATAGTCCATCTCTCTCTCTCTCTATATGTGTGTGTGTGTGTGTGTGTGTGTGTGTGTGTGTGTGTGTACACATATACATATATACATATATATATATATAAGATGGGCTATGGTCAGCTATAGAGTAAAACATAATTTTACGCTATGTTTTCTGTTTGTTGGATTTGCTTAAAAATTCAGAAAGATTGCATCTCAGATCTGTAAAAAAAGTCGCTGAAATTTGCCTCCATTAATTGGAGACGTCCTGTCTGCCTCTTCTAAATAATTTTTTTGATTTTGCTCCCCTTAAACTTCTATTGTCGCTAAAAATGAAAAGCGCAAAAACTTTCTCCTCTGACTTCCTAGACAAAAATGAAAACCTAGAAAATTACCTACCTTCCACCCTGCCTGCGGCTCTCCTCCTCCACTGACCACGTCTATCTCGTCCTCTCCTCCTCCAGCGACCACGTCTATCTCGTCCTCTTCTACTCCGGCGACCCCTCTCCACGACCCCGCGCCCCACATACGACCCTCTTCTCCTCTAGGTTATCTGCCACGCCTCCAGTGACATCAGGTAATACAAACATTTTTGTGGATATTGTATATGAATTAACAGTGGTGTTCAGGATTTGTGATGTTGGCTCCTGCAAACATCACTTAGTTTTATTTTTGTTCATAAACTAGCAACAATTTTACACAATTTTAGCTTTCTTTAACTTCTCTGTAGAAAATTTCTTTGTTTCTGAACTAATCTAAATAACCTGGTACGGTTCATGCGTAATTTTTGGGATTAGAGCTTTGAGAGAGTGCAATTTATGGGAGTAATTTTTGGGAGCTAAACTATCTGAAAAAAATAAAAGTTTGTTTAAACCAAAAATCAATAATGACGACAAATCTTAATTATCTTTAAAACTTGTCAGTGATTATGAAGATATGCACACAACACTTAACTTAAAATCTCTTAGTTTTAAATGAAACCTGGTGCGTATATTATACCCACTTTTATATAAATTTTTTTTTCATTCTTCCTATGATTCCATCGTAAGTAATTTCTGGGTGTAAAAGGGTTGACTTGTATAATGAGAACAATTGTATATACTAGTTTTTTACAAGTGTAATAAGGTCTTATTTCTTTTGACAGACATCGAACTCTTTAAATTGTCATCTTGTGTTAATGGAGATGAAATTCTTGTTGATGGAGATGAGATTAGTGACAGATTCCAATTGCAGGTAATATTTTTTTTTTGTTGTGTTACAATTTTCACTTTTATCTTAGAAAAACTATATTGTGATCAATGTTTCTTATGTTGTATAGTTAGAGGTCACCGATCCTTATACCTACTGCATGAATCCATTAGAAGTTGAAGAGTCATCGCAAGATGGAGCAATTAAACTGTATATCGGCATGGACTTCCGTATGACTGGAAATGACTGGAAATGAAGAGTATAACAACATAGAAAGGGCAGTGCATCAATGAAAACAAATACAAAAGTCACACAAAATAAACAACATATCATTACTTGTAATCAATAAAAGTTGTTATTGCAATGAAAATACAAAATAAATGACAGTATAACACCATGGAAACTCATAAGAAATATAAATTTACAGTGAAAATTGTTATTAACCATTAAAACTATAACCTTTAAAACTAAATTTACATTCCATTAAAACAAGCATAGCACTACTCTTCCAACAATATTTCCACAGCAACAAAAGAATACCCATTAAAACAAAAGAATATTTTCATGGCAACAATATTCTTGATGTGGATCTATTTCATAGTACCCCTTTATATTTGAAACAGGAAATTCAAAATAAAAAGTTACTTCTAGATATTTTGTGGTGCACCAGTGCATCCATTTTGTACTGGTAAGCACCTTAATTTGGATGGATCCATTTCACTCCTCCATGAAGACAGAAGTCATTCAAATCCTGTTACCAAATTCTTACTGATCTTCATGCCAGGAAGTAAGGTATTTGATGGATAATTAAAGTTTTGCCATAAAACATCTCCTCTATTTCGGTCTCTGAGTACAAGATTGCCTGAATCAAGTAGTTGCATAATTATAGGATTAGACATGTTATTAGCAATAGATAAATTAATGTCAGATGTCCATAAAATGTGCTTCCCTAAAGAAATAATTATATTCTTCTGTGCCAGCATTAGCATTGGGATCAACCTACCAACATATTGCACAATTCAATCTTAATGTGAGTCATCTGGAGCTTAATTAGTAAAATTTAGACTAAAATGGGGTTGATATGGGCTGAGAAACCTAACAATTTGGCATGCTAATTACACAAAATTAATCATAACAAAAGGAGCTAATCACTACTTTAGTCATAATAAAAGGAGTTAATTTTCTGATTTTTGCTTTCTTTTGCAACTACACAAAATTAAGGAGCTACCATCAAAACTTGTTTAAATATTGTATTGGTCACTAATCAACTAATACCCTTGTAACTCAATGGATTTATTTAAAAATTGCAGAACCTAAACCTTTTTACTTAAAATTTCAAATTTTGAATCTCAATAGATTGCTAGATTCGTATCACCTGAAAATATAAAAAATCAACAAAATAGAGGGCTGAAAGAGAGATGAGAGGAGAGGAGAGGGGCTTATGACTTGGCAAATTCAGCGAAAGCGAGGGGTCAGCAGGTAAGCTACAGGTGCGACGGAGAAGCTAGCAGGCGGGGCGGGTTGTGGAGTGGGGGGGACGGTTGAGGAGGAGAGGGAGAAATAGAAGGGGTAGCTGGAGCAGGAGAGCCGCAGGCGGAGTCGGGTGGAGGGTAGGCTTTTCTCTGTCGGAAATCACAAGGGAGAGAGAGGGCAGGAAGAGAGAGGTTAGGTTTAGCGAGAGAGGGGAGACAGAATGAGGGGATAGTGAAGGGACTGGAGGTGTCTAGTAAAATAGAATAAAATGGAGGAGTGTTTTAGCGACTTTTTTTACAGATCTGAGATGCGATCTTTTCGAATTTTTAAGCAAATCCAACGAATATAAAACATAGCGTAAAATTATGTTTTACTCTATAGCTGACCATAGCTCATCTCTCTCTCTCTCTCTCTCTATAGAGGTTCCAATACCTCATTTTGTCATACCTAAAGTATACCTAAATATCTGAACCGAACATCTGATTTAAGATATGTGGTCCAGATTGTCTTTGCTTGGACGTTTCATCTTCTGAAAAAATTACACGTTTAGTCTCCTCATCTCTCTCTGGTTCCCTTTTTTTTCACTGGCGATCTCCAGTTTCTCACTTTTCTCTTTGTTTCACTCTGTTCCCACACCACATCGTTTCTTGGTTCAAAAAATGGCTGATCGCGACTCTCTCCCTCCTTCGTGCGATACTGTTACAGACCTTCAACAAACACTAGACCATCGGCACTGCTCTCCTCCAGTCAGCGAGCACGGGTTGAATCCTCTTACATCACCACTAATCATTGTTCCAAGTTCTGTCCAAGCTTCACCGGCTTCTCCATTCATGGTAGCAAACTCTAACTTAAGTTTATTATCTATCTTATTTTTCAATTGTTGTGGGCATACAGCAAATTC
Source organism: Carex cristatella (assembly GCA_024447775.1). NCBI lineage: Eukaryota > Viridiplantae > Streptophyta > Magnoliopsida > Poales > Cyperaceae > Carex > Carex cristatella. The sequence goes on from JAJHPF010000032.1 coordinate 4,314,384, forward strand.
ACTAGCAGGAGCTTGCATGATTCATATGGAAGTTGCATATTATAAATGATCATAGTATATTAAATTCACATTAATTAGTTGCATGAGCAGTATATATTTTCAACAGTATTTTTTTGAAGAAACTGACAGTTGCTGTCAGCTGTATGAATTAATAAAGGTTCTCAAATTACATTACTGCACTACCTTACCAGTGATCACATAGGAATTACATTCAAATCACCCTTGAGATAATAGAAATTCTATAACTTCCAAACATTCCAATAAATCCAACAGAATTTCTTCTACAATGTGACATCTATTTGAGCTGTTTTAGCTTCAACAGTATTTACTAAAAAAACCAGCATTATTATTCATACCAAAGAGACTGAGTTGATGTTATTTGGTTGTTGGCATCTAGAAGTGGTATTCTTGTATTAAGATGATGTGATATTATTCATAACAAAGCTGTTGCACATAATCACTTTAAATGTAACAAATCTAATTAGCTACCACTTCCCCTATTGATTTTCTTGTCTTAGAATGATGCTTCTATGGATGATGACATAGAGACATATATTTCTCCCGAAGATAAGAGTGGTAATGATTTTGTCCCAAAGAAGGGTATGAAGTTTACTTTGCTTGAAAATTTTGAAACTTTCTATCATAACTTTGCCATTTTGGAGGGATACACGGCACGGGTAAAAAGGACCATTAACTTTGCCAAAACGACAGTGCAAAAATTGTGGTCAATATGGTCACTACTCCTCAACTTGCGAGCGAAGAAAACGAGATGATATGATGGATGATGCACCTACTGAAGACTAGATTCAGCATCATGCAAGTTATGCTTTTCTGTTTTTTATTTAGTAATACAGTGATACAAAGCATATTTTGATTAGTAATACTAGGGGTATTTTTGTAAATTGCGCATGACATATGTGCTTTTTTGTTGGTATAGAGCATACCTTACTGGTGCTTTACTTGTTTTACTCTTTAATTTTTATTTGAGCATACTTCACTTTGATCTCAGTTTACCTTCTGTTTTCTTAGTTTTTTCTTTGTGATAACTGATAAGTTGAAAGAAATATACCAGTTATCTTGCTAAAAGGATGTCACAGTTCGACTTTCTGTTTTTGCACCATGTTCAGGTTTTGGTAATTGAACTAGATACAAAAGATAAAATCATTATGTTATAATTATACATCCAATCCTATCAAATACACTTGTAGCTTTGTCAAGCACTAAGATCGGCAAGATCAAATTAATAAGAAAATTAGGAGTGAAAATATACAAACATCATGAAGAGTTGGAAAGAGTTGTCTGAAGAACATTTTCATACATGAATCCATTACAATATTCATACATAAATCTAACACACTTGAATATTCACACATGAGTTCATTCACAAATTTAAATCCAAATCTCGAAACAATTCCAGCCACAACACACATTTTGGAAGTACATTTTCTTTTTTCCTAGTTGCCCCATATGTCCTTTCAAGTGCTTCCTTGGTTTTATGCGCAAACAAGATGACTCTACAGTGAAATTGTTTGAGCTGCTGCACAACCAGATTGGGTTCTCAGGTTGGTGAAGTTGCGGCCTAACAAGTGCTAACTGAGCCATAAGTTCGTCTCTTTCTTTGCATTGCCTATGTTGAGAGGGGTAGTCTGAAGTCCAGAATCCAAACCCTTTCATTGAAGATCAATTATACTGTCATTCTATATCACCCAACAACCAATCAAGTTCTGCTGAAATAACAACAATATTGTATTAGCAAAAGATAATAATAAATAGCTTACAATCTATAAACCAATTATACACTTATCTTTTACAAGCTCTCACCAAAGTAAAATAAAATTTAAACCATAATTTTTTATGTGCAAATTTACTACAAATCACTCTTTTTAACCAGCTTAAGAAACCCTAACACTATAAGGTACCAATTGCTAATCTGGTCGTCGAGGCCTCAAATCCAACAACCAGAGATGTAATCTCAAATTACAAGTTGCTAAAATAAAACATTATGGTGATCTTTGTCTATCAATCACATACCTGGAATTCGATGGATGCATAGTTCTTCATACAAGTTCAGTTATTATTATAGTATAATATTATTTTGTTACTTTATAATGGAACTAAAAATTCACATCGCAAGCAAGGAGAAACTCTTTAAGCTTTTGTTTTGGCCAATGAATAGAAGAAATTTACTCCAAATCGACAGTATTGGGGATAAATAAATCATCCCAAATATATAAAGCAGGTTGGTTCTACCAGTGTCAAACTAAACCATCTCTTTCTTTGATGTGCTTCAGGTTTTCTCAAAAAAAAAAAAAAAAAAAAAAAACGTAACACAAAAAGAAAAATTGCTTATACCTGCCATCGCTCACCAGAAATTGACCTGATTATTAAAATAATCAGAGGCCGAGCGAGCTAACGCTGCCACAGTAGGTTGAGATTTCTCTCAGTTCTCGAGCCCCAGACCCTCACCACGTCGAGCCACAGTAGGTTGAGATTGTCTTCGGCGAAAACTGAGAAGACATAGGAGTTAGGTCCGGCCGAGGACAAGGGGCGATTTGGAGCGGGAAGAAAGCAAAACGGAGATAAAAGAAAATGACTGGAGGGCGGCAGCTAAAAAAAGAGAACCGGAGAGAAATGAAGAGATTAAATGTGTATTTTTTCTGAACACATCCTGACCACAGATCTAAAATCAGATGTTCGGTTCAGATATTTAGGTACACTTTAGGTACACTCTAGCCATACTATATATATATATATATATATATATATATATATATATATATATATATAGTATGGCTAATATTCTTTCGGTTGTATTTCGGTCGAAATACAGCCAACTCATTTTTCAATTTCCGAAGTCCAAAAAGTCGATCTAAACCGTTAGATGTGTTCTCCATATTGAAATGTGCTTGGAGACCAAATTTTACATTTTTTGGAATTTTTTTACTATTTATTAAGCCACTTTGAAAATCGCTGATCCAACGGTGGCTTAACCAAACAGTGAAACCATTGGATCAGCGATTTTCAAAGTGGCTTAATAAATAGTAAAAAAATTCCAAAAAATATAGAATGTGGTCTCCAAGCACATTTCAATATGGAGAACTCATCTAACGGTTTGGATTAACTTTTTGGACTTCGGAAATTTAAATATGAATTGGTTGTATTTTGGTCGAAATACAACTGAAAGCATATTAGCCATATATATATATATATATATATATATATATATTACAATAAAATCTGTATAACAATGTAATTTTATGGACACTTGATTAAAGTTTTTGGTCTGGAATTAAGTGTTCATTGCAAGAGTATATGATATTATTCATAGTATGAATTGGTCCATAAAATGAAACAATATTTTTGTTTTTAAAATTTTAACAGTCAGTCCGAACTGTTCAATATGATTCTCATATGAATATATACTTGCGGACCGAATTTTATATTTTTTTTATAATTTATTTACTCTTTTTAAGATAGGTAGAAAATCAATTTATCTATCTTTAAAAATAGTAAGAATATTCTAAAAAAATATAAAATTCGGTCTGCGAGTACAACTTTGTTAAACTGTTTGGATTGACTGTTAAAATTTTAAAGACGAAATCCACATATCTAAACGATAAAGAATCAATGATGTATCTTGTCTATTTATTTCTATTTTGCTATTTAACTCTATATAATTCTTTGTATGAGACAAGCAGGCAATTATCAATTAAATCAAGACTCGTAAAGATCTTTATTTAATTTCATCCATTACTTTTCTTTACGATTAGGCGGATTAGCTTTATTTTACTATAAAAAAAAAGTAGCAAGATTATTCTACATCTCTACTCTCTAGCCACCAGCCAATCATGTACCCCCGCTTCTGAATTCGTATCCACTTAGTTAACTCAAATTTTGATTTAATATCTGGACCATCGGATTTAAATCCGCACTAATATTAAAGAAGCTCGTACATTATAAATATGGATTGAATTGGTCTGAATTCTGATTACATAACCGAAAAATTTAAATCAAACAGTGCGTTAATAAGGAAGATATGGATTCTCTTGGAGTTTCAAAGCTGACTTGGCAGTTTCTAAACCAGTTTCAGGAATGTAGATGGATTTCATAGTTAGCATTTTTGTTCAAGAGTTTATAAATATGAAACTGTTTCAAAACTCTGACATGGCAAAATAATCAATTCTTATTGGGTCAATTTTTAATATTGTTTTAATTAAACGCTAATATGGTAATTAAGAAACTCTAATTATAATTTCAGGGATGTAGAGGTTTAGAAATTCAGAGAGTCTGAAATTTCTAAAATTCTGTTAACAGTTATTTAGAAACTCTGAGAATTTTAGAGATACAGATGCTCTCAGACCGCACTCATCTGAGAAAAATTCCAATAAAGCGATTTTTTTTCGAGTCTTCTTTAGTTGTATGGAAACTTTGAAATTTGTATCAAGTTTTTTTTTTTTTTTTGAAATTAGAAATTTGTATCAAGTTGAAATAACATTCAGGATCTCATTCCACTACCAGGTCAGGTATCTGAGTGGATCTGAATCTCCAGAAGTTGGTTATAGACAAATTAATACCGGAACACAAGTTGAGACATTGCAATTGATATGAAAACCTCAACAACAATCTAGAAGGAATGACGACTTTCGCCTCCAACTGTGAAAGAGAGTTTAAAAATATTTATTAATTATTTGACGGGGTGAGTTCAAATATTTTCAATTTTTGTATTTTTATCGTATCTCTATTATCTATATTATTTTCTGTGTTCATATAAAAAAATATCATTTTTTGTATATGAGTCGGCAAGTTCAAAAAAAAAAGCATCAGTTATTTTACAAATTTTTAATACCAATCAAAATAAAGTCAAAATATCGTTATCTTTTGAATGAGGATATAGAAAAAAATAGAAAATAATATTGATCATATCTAACTATTTTATTTTGACATTTGAGTTTTAAATTTTATGTCATTTAAGTTTAAAAATAGAGATATAATAAATATATAAAAATAAAAGTATTTAAACCCTTCGAATATTTGATTAGAGGCCGATCTATAGTTTAGAAATGAGGGTCAATTGAGAATTTTCTTATAAAATAATAACATCTATTTGCGTAGCATTTTTTTCGATTCTCTACACAGTAAAAAAAAATTAAAATTGACAACCATACTTTTCATATAAATTATTTATTATGACCTCTATATTTTAAAAAATAGTAAATTTACATCAAAATTATTGCATTTAATTTGTAGTTTGTATTCTCGAATCATGTTAGAAAATATTTTACGTCCGCCCTTTGTATTTAATGTAATCAATAAAACGAAAAAAAAAATTTGCGGATCCGAACATTAGAACGAAGTAGAAGAGGAGGCACTCAGCCACTCAAGTCCAATAAAGAAAGAGGTCCAAATCTCCTTCCACGCTACATGACAATTTGTTCTTTCAATTGGATTCTTCAAAACAGTCAACGAATGCTTTGTAAAATAGTTTGGAATGAACAGAATGTACACCAGCAATCTCCACTGCTGCTATCTTAGCGTTGTAAAATAATTGGCACGTAATTGTAAAATCAATAGTTCCATCTTAATCCATATTAAGGGGTGTATGCATTAAACAATTCCTGTATGCAAAGAATCATGACTGCAGAAACAACAAAATATTTCATTTCCATGATGCGAGATGAGATCTTTTCTGTTGAGAAATTACCAAGATATAATTTTGGTATCAGTCACCTACTGAGTTGGTCAGCACGAATACAAGAACTTCAAAATGGACTCATGGGCACCCTTTTACACTCCAGTCAACATTTGAGTTAAATGGGGGTATAAAACAAAATTGGGGCTAATTTCACACACATGCGAGTCCTATATGATTCTAATATAACATGAGGTTGCCTTTTCATCTTCTATTAGGTTAATTCCTATTTGAGTAATGGAAAAGAAACTACTTGCATCTTTTAGCAGATTTCTCACTGTTATCGCCATCTTCACATGGTCGTTTTATCGCTGAAGCTCCGCCACTAATTGAAGTGGCCTGGTCATTTTCATTTTCAAAAACCTCCTCTAAGTTGCCATATCGAACAATGTTAGTCACAATCGCATGTACAGTAAACTCGGATCTTGGTTCAACATTTCTCTCCAACAACACCTCTTGGCCACAGCAAGACTCCCTTTCAGCTAAGTCTCTTAGTTCATTAAGCACCTTGTCTCTATCTAGAGAGAGACTATTTTTCTTTACCTGCATATTACAATGAACTCCTTTTTAAAGAAATCAAATAATAAAATAGGATCAATCTCCTACTATTTTGCATATATAATTCAAATTTCCTCATGTTGGGCCTCATACATAATAATAGGATCAATCTGCTACTATTTTGCAAATATAATTCAAATCTCCTCTAGCTCGATGGTCAATCTTCTACAATTTTTCTAATTAGCTAAAGAAATTTAGTAGCTTTTCATTTTGTTCGGGTCTACAGGAATAAGTTTCTTTGATGTCAAGGTCAAATTTGTCCCCGTTTAACGCTATACCTATTCCATCTAACAATTCAGCCAATATTCCAATATATTGATGAGCAAATGCAAAGAAGTAAAAACAAGAAAAATGGGTGCAATTTGTAAGATGCTTGGAAAACATATGAGAAGAGATCAAATGCCTTCAAATTTGTGCTTCATCATGCATGCCTCTGTTTTTTTTTTTTCCAAAAAAAAAAAAAAATTCTAGAACTAATATGACTTGGTAAAATTTGTTACATGCAAGCTATATTGCTATCGACCCTTTCTATATGCATGTAAAACGTTCCTACACTTTGGCTTGGTTTTCATGGGCATTAAGAGTATTAAAAAATATGCACATAAGTCATCCGCATAGTTAGTTTTTCACATTTCTCTTAATCTGCATCGAAACCAAGCTGAAATATTGTATTATTTTACATGCAAGTAGATCGAGTGACATAAATCAAATTTGGTGGTAGTTTCTTGTTAAATTTTTAACAAGCCGGGGAACTAGGGAGACACAATTTGAAGGTTCTCGATCCCTCTTCTTTACAAATGGATATATATAGAATTAGTTGCCTGAAAATTGACAGGCCATTCAATCTGAGAAAACGAGCAGCCACAGCCATCACTTAAGTTCAGTGTTAATAGAATCTTGAATGGCTTTCTCTGAACCGTTTCCCTGTATTGATATTTTTCTCAGAACAAGAATATGATAAATGAGTGGTTAACTTGTAAGTTCAAAGATTTGAACTTGAGGTACCTTTTGAGAACAAATGGTTGCTTTTGCATTAAAGCACACTTCATATCAGGTCTATCAGGGAAAGAAACCTGAAAGGCAATAAAAAAAGGAGAGAATTGAGTTAGGATCCTCAAAATTACTAATAAAACCTTGGTTGCCAAACAACAAAAACAAATTGTATACATAAAAAGAACAGAATAGACATATTTGCATTTTCTGTTTTCTCATTGTACCTCAACAGATTTAAGAAACGGCACTGTTGCTTTTGATCCATGTGCACTATTAATTCGCAAGATCCATTTCATCAATGTTTTCTCTGAGAAACAGTTCAATTGGTTGCATGTCAATTGAAAACAAATATATTACATAGTGGTTCAAATCAAATTTATTACATGTTAGTTCAAAACAAATATACTTACTTCTTGTGGAATGAGAAAGGCTGACATGCACAAAATCAATACGAATAAATGGAGGGATCCTGTGATGAAGAATTCGCATCACCTCTTCCATCACCTGCTCTAATCACAACGCATAATAAACGAACTTAACAAAATTTTCTTTCAGAATACAAAAAGTATATCAACAAAGAAATATACTAATCATTAATGAAATAATTATATAACTTGAAAAAAACTGAAAAAGATATATACCCCATCAACTAGCCCATGAATCACCAGACTAGCCTTTTTGTCCTTTGGAGTTGACTGCAATTAGGCAAAAAAACAAATGGGGCTCCGAAAACCAGAATTAACTAAAGAATGCACAAACAAAACATACCTGAAGATTGACAATGACAACTCTGCCCCCATTCTTCAGGCATCTAAAGGGAAAGTTGCAAGCTGGAGTTATCTGCAAACTGTACGAGATGCAAAAAAAATGACCAGCCGATACCAGCACTTACCTATTAGGTCATGTTGAATCAAGAAGCAACAAATATTTTCATATTGTTTCAAAAACTAATGTACCTAGTGCCTAGACATAGCACCAGATCAGCAGCACTACAATGTTTCTGTGCAAGATCCATCTCCTTATCTGGCAATGCATCCTGCCAACATATGAAGTTCTCATTTTATTATAATCTGGCAAACAATGTGAGACAGACACACACACAAACACACAGAGATTACCTCCCAATCAAGAACAGTATCCTTTAACTTTGATAAGCAGCTAGGTTCTGAACAACGTCTTGAGGTTTTTTTCAGCCCAATGGTCTCTATTTCAAAATCTCGAATATACCTTTTGTGCAAATAACAGAATTATAATTAAGAAATAAAGAAAAAAAAAATTAATCAAATATTTACAAAAGGCGCAGAGGCCTACTCTTTTCCACAAGATGAGCAAACCTCCATAAAGGAATTTCCATGCAGTTCAGCAAGCTTCTCTCTTGGTATACCAGATCTGAGATGAAGGCTATCAACATTCTGACATTAACAACATAGAATTATTAGTTCAGTTTTCTTTAATTTAATTATCATGGTTGTTTTCTTTGGTTGGTCTAGAATTACATATTGAGAGTGCTGATGCTTAATGCAGCCAAAAATATTCAACTCTGCACAAAAAAATAAAATTTCTAAAAAAATTGACTGTTGGTGGCACAGTTTGGCACCATGCTAACATAAAAATACTAGTAAAATGGACCTAGCAAACCTGACTAATAACAAACTTCAATACACCAGCTCTCTCCAGTTCAACAAGTGCCATGTGTGTTAAACTCGGCATGGCCCGGTGAAACGGAAGCGAAGCATTAGGTATTCCCTCACCGGATTGCTGTAGAAACAGACACGACAGACAGATTAGAAACTTGATTTGTTGATTTATGTCAAAGAATACAATAAAAGAGTAAATTGGCAATTTTACCTGAAGAGTCCAGACACCCTTGGGTCCTCGAAAATCAGGTATGCCTGATGAAGTTGATATCCCCGCCCCAGTGAATGCCACTAGATGTTTGCTCTGATATATTTCATACACAAATGACATGAGAAGAATAATCATGGAATTCTAAGGATTGGTTAAACAAAGAAAGATTGAAATAAAATAAAATAGGATGGGATATCTGCAGTAACACACATACCCCGTGAATCAAAACAGCGAGTTCTTCAATCTGCAAATTTAAATTATTTTATTCAACAAAGATGAGATGATATGAAATCAAGTTTTTGCTATTAATAACAAAATAGAAGAAAAAAATAACAAAGTAAAAGGCAGGAGCTAGATAGATTCGCTTATAATGAGATTTAGCCTAATAGTAGCAAACAAAAGCACATGGAAATTCACTTATCATGAAAAAACAGAAAGTAGGAAGACTATATTACTGATGAATGGAGATTAAGTGCAGTCATAGTCTAGGTTATTCCTAAAAATTGGAACAAATTACTGCGAATGAAATATAGAATTAGCTTCAATAGCTCCTTAGAACTTGTATATTAGAGTTTATTTATAGCTAATGAGTAGAACTAAGGTGTTCTTAAGTTCACCAAGTCCCTTTGAGAACTTAACTCTAAAACCTATTGGATTGATTTCAAACGACAGATCCAAACCGTTGAAACTCATCTACCTCACGAGTCGAGTGATGCATCTACATGCAAAAATTTTAAATTTTCAAATTAATTTTGTATAGAGTCAAGTGGTAAACAAAAGTTCAAAAATGATTTTTTTATTAAAAAAATTATATATCTTTTAATTTTGACTGCTTGACTTTATACTAAATTAATTCGGAAGTTTAAAATTTTTCGCATGTAGACGCATCGCTCATACGATAGATGGATTTCAGCAGTTCAGATTCGTCATTTAAAGTCAATCCGATAGGTTCAAGAGTTGAGTTCACAAAGGGGCTTGGTGAACTTAAAACACCCTAGTTCTACACATATAGCTAATTGCCTCTATTAAAATAAAATAAAAACAGAGATTAGTTATTTTCTTAACTTGGTTATACATTATTACAGAGATTTTTCCCATAGTTGCAGAGCACAGTGCCTACCAAAATTATAATCAGAAGAGACTAAGAGAGATGACCGGCTAAGTGATCATGAGAAGAATAAAACCTACAAGACGCATAAAGGAAAAAATCTAGATGCAAAACAGAATCTACACTGAATGCGGCTAAGTGATTGCTAGATGCAACGCATGTAGCCTAAAAGACTAGAAAAAGAAAGTTCCAAGCAACAAAAAGTACTTGAGCTATTCAGATAAAATTGACACCCCCTATCAATAATTCCCAGTTCAAGGCATGGCATCGCTAGCTCAGCTCTTACTCAAGCTAAGTGATGCACGATATAAAAGAATCAAACAGTTTTCAGCGTGTATAACAAACACAAAAATAGGAAGCAAAAAAAAGTATACAAAAAAACCTAAGAGCATCATAAACTATCGACCTTGCTCTCCAAGACGCGAGGAGAATCAAAGATCTCGGGCATCCCGACTGTCCCCACATCCTCCTTGTACGACAGCTTCTGCGCATACCCCAACGACATCTCTCGCTCTCTCACACGCTTTCTCTGTCAATGTATTACAGAAACGAGAGATGACCGGGAAGAGAAGTGCCTCGCTCGGTCACCCCGACGACATGCGCAAGGACCAATGAGTCATCTCTTTTGTCTTTTCCTCCCTAGTGTCCCTCCAAGTGAAATGGGGCAGGCGGAGAGGGCGACACAGGAATCGCGAAAGAGGAAGATAAATGGAAAATGGAGTGATCGTGAGAGAGAAAAGAGGACTGTATACACGGGCCGGATTCAGTCTAAATCAGCTCGTTATTGGGCCGACCTCGAACTGAGCCAGAATGAGCCAGCTCGTTTTTTAGCCGAGTTTGAGATAGCCAGATTTGGGCTTTCGGCTACGGCTGAAATCATAATTTAGAAGTGCTAATACGAAATTAAATCAAACAATGATTGATTGAAATTTCACAAAAAATAATATAAGTGTTATAAAATAAAGATAAACAAACATAAACAAGAAGAGAGAATGTAAAAAAATGGCAATCTCTTTATTCATATAATTCTCATATATACAATACAAAATTACAATGTCTCTATTTATAGGCTACAAATTGTACATGAAAAGTTATTACAATAATAAATAAGAGAATAAAATCCAAATAGTAGTGGACATGAATTCCAATGGTAATGAGATAGTGGGAAGTGAATAAGAATTAATATTGGGAGTTATAAAATGAATGGCATCCATATATTATAATATATTCATAACACTCCTCCTTGGATGTCCATTTTATAAGAATATGCCTCATTAAAACCTTATTAGGAAAAACCCTATGGGATAAAAAACTAGTGAAGAAAAAGAGTACAATATTCTTCTAAATACGCAATTATAACCTTACTAGGAAAACTCAGTGGAAAAAATCATAGTTAAGGAAAATATAGTACATATTTAACTCCCCCTCATTACAGCATCAATCAAGACCTTTAAGTCGGCAAACTCCGATATTACGAACTAACTTTTCAAATATTGCCATAAGGAGCGCCTTAGTGAATAAATCTGTCAGATTCTCACTTGAACGGATTTGTTGAACATTAATAACATTATCCTTACTTTATTTGAATAATACATGCAATATTATCTGATTCATATATGATCATCAGGATCATTTCTCCATAAGACAAGCTGTATGTCTAACGAATGTGTTGAATCACAGATCTTAACCAAACACATTCTCAGCTTCGTGTATTGTTAGAATAATAAATATATCAGGTCTTGTATGTCCAACAAAAAAAATATAAGTGCTCATATTGCACTAAGATATGATACTTCAGGACCAAATAATTTTTCATCAATTGTTCTTTTAACACACATGTAATATACTTTTCTCGATGTATAAAAATATTACTTCTCAAATGTTCAATTTACAATCCAAGGCTAAAAATTTGTTCTCCCAAGATCTTTTATCTCAAATTATTCCTTTAAATAATTATTTATTTTAGAAGCTCTTTAGGAGTTTCATCTTTCAACATAGATTGTAATCATAACAAAATTATTTTCATATATTTTCACAAAAATACAAAATGTATCATTTTTATATTCATCTTTCAATACACTTAGACAATTATACCTTATACATCCAGATTGCTTTAATCAATATAAAGATTTTTTCAATTTAATTGAATAATGTTCTCGAGAACCTAAATTACATACTTCAGGCGTCTTAAATCCTTCAGGGATTTTCATATAAATATCATTATCAAGCGAGCCATATAAATATGATGTAACAATATCCATTAGGCGCAAATCAAGTCCTTTATGGACTGCTAGACTAATTATGTACCGAAAAATTGTTGCATCCACCACATGTGAGTGTATTTGTTCATAATCAATTCCAAGTCTTTACTTAAAACCTTGGGCTACAAGCCGATTTTTATATCCTATAATTTTATATTTCTCATTTCTTTTTCGCGTAAATATCCATTTATATCCAATTGGTTTTGCACCTTCAGGTATTGGGACTACAGGCCCAAAAACTTTTTGTTTTTCAATAGAGTTTAACTCTGCCTCAATTGCGCCTTTCTATTTGGCCAATAATTTCTTTGTCGACATTTTCTAATAGACTTCGGGTCATGATCCTCACTATTTATTCTATTTAGCGCTATATTATATGCAAAAATATCATTGATATCAATTTCATCTCGGTTCCATCTTATTCCATAAATGATATAATTTATTGAGATCTCTTTGTTTTCATGAATTTCAGATACCTGAGATTCTGCTGGAACTCCAACATTACTTATAATTTAATTCTCTTCTGGAGTTTTATCTGAAATTATCATATTCTAAACTTGACCATTTTCATTCTTTGCTCCTTTTTTTTCGAGGATTTTTATCTTTGGAACCAATTGGTCTTCCACGCTTCATGCGTGTTATAATTTCATTAGTTTGCCCAACAGGGACATCGACTTTAATTGGAGCATTAGCAGCTAGTACATGTGATTTGGTCACTTTCTTTGAATCAGTAAATGCGTCTGGCAATTGATTAATAAATATTTACAAATGAATTATCTTTTAAGAATCAAAATGAGACACTAATAATTCATACTAATATATTTTTCCAGCTGATTATGTTTTCTCTCCCCCTAAGGTTGGGAATATTGACTCATCAAAATGACAATCGGTAAATTTAGCCGTCAATAAATCTCTTGTCATTGATTCCATATACTTTATTATAGATGGGAATTCAAATCAAACATAAATTTCTAACCTTCTTTGAGTTCCCATTTTAGTGCGTTGTGTTGGAGTAATTAGAATATATATCGCGCATTCAAAAATTCTTATATGGGAAATATTAGATATGTGACCAAAAACTAATAATAAATGAGAAGTTTTATTATAGCTAGTTGGCCTGATGCAAATTAGTTTTGCTGCATGCAAAATAACATGTTCTCATTTTGTGTATGAACATAAGCTGCAGGATGTTCAACATCAATTCTAATAAACATGCATTATCTGATAAACAAATTCACCAGTATTATCTAGACATATATTCTTAATTGAATAATCATAAAATTATGCTTTTAATCAAATAAATTGAGCAAGTAATCTCACAAACGCTAAGTTGCAAATTGATAATAAACATACATGTGACCATCTAGTTGATGCATCAATTATAACCATAAAATAAAATATCTAAATGGTCACAAATGTCACCCTGTATATGTTCTAGAAATGTAAGAGATTCATTTCGTATTTTCACTGGTGATGGTTGAATAATTAACTTTCTTTGAGAACATGCAACACATGACAATTCATTAGATTGAATAATCTTCTGGTTCTTTAATGAATGTTCTTATGAATTCTCTATTATTATTATTTGTTCACATCATTATTGATCTGGAATGGTCCAACCGATCATGTCAAATTATAAACATATTTTTATATGTAAACTTCTGGTTTACATTAACATGTACTTCAATTATACTAATATATGCGTAGTACAAGCCGGAGGAAACATAGGCAATTTCTCTAACATGCATTTTTTTATTGGTTGTCTCAACATAATACCCATTTCGGCGGATATCCTTAAAACTTAACAAATTCCTTTGAGACTTAGAAGAATATATGCATCATTAATGTAAATTTGTATTCCTCCATGTAACAACAATGTAGTTCTTCCGGAGCCTTCAATATATATATATATTATTAACAACAATTGCAATTAACAAAAAGTAAGAAATAAAAAAAATATCACCATGAGAACGAAATCATAACAACAATTGCAATATTATGGTAATGTATCAATAAATATGAATATTGTGCGGTGCAGGTTTGTACAACGGCTACCTTTTTTTATTTTTTTTATTTTTGTTTTTTTATAACCAAGCAAATCCAAGGCAGGAGACTAGTTGCACTTATATGTGTGACCTCAAACTAAACCTAAGACTGGATCAATCAAAACCAATATACTAACAAAACTCAAAATAAATATGACTTCAACGATTGCAAAAAAAAAATTGTTTCATTCACTTATTTATTGCTATCATCATTTAAGTGATTATTTTTTTTTTCGTTTAAAATGAAATCAACAAAATCCAAATGAATAACTTCAATTTGAATAAGATAAAAATCACATTCACAAACAAAAAAATTCTCGATATTTTGTCTCCTTATTATTAGTAAGTCAACAAAATATTACGGCGTACGACAGGTACGTGGCCAATAATATTTATCACCACAATGATAATATGAATTCTCTTATTTGCTATTATGTTAATTTTTCTTCTCATTATTTCTCCACTTCTGGTGGAAAGATGTGTCTTTTCTTTATTATCATGTTCACATCTAATAATTTGTTCATAAATTATTTTTCACTTCTAGTGAAATTATTATGTTATTAAACCATAATAAGAGAAAAAAAATTTACTCAAAATATTTTATAGAAATCTTCTTCAGGAAGATTAATAATTAAAAAAAATATATATGGACATCACATAAATTTTTGCACTATTTAATCTTCTTCAGGAAAATTTCTTAAGATCTTCTTAATATTTGTTGAAATCTTCTTCGAGAAGATTAAATTATATAAATTTTCTTAAAATCTTCTTCTGGAAGATTGAATTATTGAGAATTATTTTTTTTTAACATGAATATGTTAAAATTGAATACTATTACATAATATTTTCTTTTTAATAATTTAATTTCATGGCTTCGGGCCCATTGAATATATATCTGTGAATGTCAATACTATGGCTTCGGGCCAATTTCATTTCACAATACAACTTCAATTTCTCAAGCACGTCATAACAAGAGGCCTTTTCATAGCTTAATTAAAAAAATGAATATAAAATTAACACGATATATGATGCAAAAATTTATGATTCTATTGAAAAAAATACAAGTTAGATCTAAATTTTCATATTATGAAGAAAAATAAATTTCACATTATAAATTTTATTTTTTAACATATGGCTTCGAGCCATTTGATATTAACATAATATAACATGACTTTGATATACGTTATTTAGATGGCTTCGGGCCATTTTATCAACATAATTTATATTCATATGGCTTCGGACCATTTGATTAATATAATGTAAAGGTAACACATAAATGGTCTTAAAATTTTATTGAAATCTTCTTCAGGAAGATTCTTCTTAATATTTTTTGAAATTAATTTTCTTCATGAAAGATCATAATATTTCTTAAAATCTTCGTCAGGAAGATTAAATCATTGTAAAAAAAAAATTACACATCATATAAACCTTGTTGAAATCTTCTTCAAGAAGATTTATTGAAATACTCTCAATATAAAATTTATATATCATATTAATCATATGAATCTTCTTCAAGAAGATTTCTTGAAATATTTTAAATTTTTCTTAGAATCTTCTTCAGGAAGATTAAATTATTGTGTACATCAAAAAAAAAAAAAAAATATGAACCATATTGCACATCTTAAAATAAATATACATAAATTGATAACTGATTTCATTTAATAATTACTTATTATTAGTATTATATGTATAAATGGAATTGAAATAAAATATATCAAAGTTACATCGAATCTTTAACTAGTAGAGCTCTCGTGCTGATAACGTGTTATAAAATAAAGATAAACAAACATAAACAAGAAGAGAGAATGTAAAAGATGGCAATCTTTTTATTCATATAATTCTCATGTGTACAATACAAGATTACAATGCCTCGATTTATAGGCTACAAATTGTACATGAAAAGTTATTACAATAATAAATAAGAGAATAAAATCCAAATAGCAGTGGACATGAATTCCAATGATAATGGAGTAGTGGGAAGTGAATGAGGATTAATATTGAGAGTTATAAAATGAATGGTATCTACATATTATAATATATTCTAAGGTTAATTCTATACTGGTCTAACTTAAGGTTTTCCCGATTTAAATTTATTTCGCTTGTAAAATTTGTTGTCGGTAATTAAACAATCAATTGCCTGTTGTGCAATTACATTTACCAGTGATGGGCTTAATGAAAGCAAGAACTGGCAGTATTATCTATCGTAACAATTGAAATGCTCGCCATTTAGTGATCGC
Source organism: Carex cristatella (assembly GCA_024447775.1). Classification (NCBI taxonomy): domain Eukaryota; kingdom Viridiplantae; phylum Streptophyta; class Magnoliopsida; order Poales; family Cyperaceae; genus Carex; species Carex cristatella. The sequence continues at coordinate 4,331,120 of JAJHPF010000032.1, forward strand.
TTGTTATTTTTCGTCTAACCCCAATACCAGTGATGGGCTTATCGACGCACGAGGATCAGCAATTGTGTTGCTTATTTGATCGTTCTCCACTCTGCCAAGCACTGGGAGGTGCTATAATTTGGCTAACTTTGGTTTAATTTCAGAGAATTTTAATTATCGGCACAATCGTCACCGCTCTGATATCATGGTAAAACAAGAAAATTGAATGAATTAATATTTTATTGATCGATTGTTCATAAATTATAATGTATATACAAATCCTATTCTACTTGTACATATCGAGGCTATATAGCCTTTAGAATTAATAGCAAAAAAAAGATTATAGAATCATTGAGAAGATAAATTGTACGTGATAACTGATAATTATATATCAGGAGGAGAAAGTGAATTCTGATCCAATAAAGTAACCCAATATTTGGATTTTAAATCAGGACCATCTGATTCGAATCCGAGACAATTCATTCTGAACTGAGCACACATATTCTGAGAACAAATTCGAATCTCAAAATGATTCCGAGCGACAGATTCAAATCTCAAAACAATTCCGAGCAACAAATTTGAATCTAACGGTCCCAATCTAAAACTCAAAAATTAAGTTACTTTAGCGATCCGGACCCAGAGAAAGCGCGTTGGGTCATGGGTGTAATCCTTAAATTTTCCACACTTTATGCTATGTATCTCCCAAGAATTACATCTCCGAGATTCATAGTCTGTTATTTATTTTCAACACTTTCTGAAAAAAAAAATTATAAAAGTAAAATTGTAATCCAAAAATAATTATAATAAATTTCTCACCCTAAATTTTGTCCTATTTTATAGTATTTCGTGACTTTGTTCCCGCCTTTAAAGTACGCGTGTAATATTTAAGACATCCATGGTAGATAGTTCTTTGAGATTAATTTTGATGTTTTTTTTTTAAGTCAGTTAGCAATCGCTGACTGACATTTGTATTGAGATAAAAACCAATCATGTACAATAAGTTAATTACAACGCAACCTTCTTTTCGTTTTGATGTTAGTTTGATGATTGCGGTGAATCATTTGTTTAGGGAAATGACGAATTGAGATTTTACATCAAACTAACATCAAATTGATATTGACGGGACTGATCTGCAATTTCGGAAGAAATAGCTGTTATTATGAAATTTTAGAATTTAAAGGATGGGCAGAATTTTATAAATCTCACGGTGCATGTTTTAAGTTATTTTCACCTTCAATACAATATTACAATGACATAAATTAAACTCAGATGTCAAATTATTTATCACATAATACTTTTCCATCATCAGTCTTGTCTGCACATATTGTCATTCGATCTAAATACAATATTTTCAATGATACAAAAAATACACAAATATTTCTAAACAGAATAAAATTAATCGAGAGAGAACAAAAAAAAATTATGAAGATAACAAAACTATAATCATAAAGTAAAATACCAATTCTATGAAATATTTACTATTCATTCATTCATTCGATCCAAATAATTTATGTACCTCAACCACCCAATTGACCGCAACTTGTCGTTACCCTTCTTCGCAAAAGTGGATCTGTTTTCATTACAAGCTGGGTTGAGTTTGACACAAGCACATTTTCTAAAAGACAGCTACAGTGAGAACTAAGGCAACAAAACCAGCAACAGCAAACCCAGTTTCAGTCCTGATAGCTCCACTGGATGGGCTAGACGGAGCAGTTGCAGGAGCCTCAGAAACAGGTGGAGATGGTGGACTTTCAATACTGTTGTCCGGCCCATCAGCAATGGGTCCGTCCGCGAAGTCATTAGGTTCCGATCCAGGAGCCTCAACAGATGGAGCGATTGTCGGAGTCGTTGAAGGAGCATTGCTAGGAGCAGTTGACGGGGCAGCCTCTGGAGAAGCTTCCGGAGCAGCTTCGGGAGAAGTTGGAGAAGTTACTGGAGCCTCAGTCGGGGTGGTAGCATCATCAGTTGTTGGTGCGCTGGCAGGGACAACGGAATCATTAGTTGTTGGTGCATTGGCAGGGACAGCAGCAGCACCACCTGATGGAGATGTTGTGGGAGCAGCTACCTCTGGTGTGGCCTCAGGTGATGCAGCAGGGGCCTGTGCATTAATAGAGAGGGCCAATAAGGCAAAGAATAGAGCAGCAGTGAGCATGCGAGTCATGGTATATGATTCTTCGTTTTCTTCTTCGCGTTAAAGGGAAGAAGGTGACGAAGATAAAAAGAATAAGGAGATTTGAGTTGTTTAAAGGATTCTTTTTGTTAAGAGGCTACAAATGTCAGAATAAATAAATGGAGAAATGAAGTTTGATTTATAAGTTATGGAAGATGTGAACAACGGAAAAGGTGATAGTAATGGTAGTGCGTCTCCGGCGGAAGCTATGTTTAGGCGTTTTTTGAATATTAGTCTGGTAGTATTCAGACGGGATCTCAACGAGGTTTGATTTACTTTGTCTAAATTTAGTGCTGATGTTTCAATTTACAGTTAATTGCTTGAGCAAATATGAATTTCAAAAGCCCTTCCATTTTTACGGTTTATTTTCTGGAGATCGATGTTGGGTTTCATCTTTACTGTTAATTGCTTTGACTCGCAAATTCTTCATTGATTATAAATGTAACATGTGTTTATTAGAATCTCAACACTAGTTTTTGGAAGATACCATAATAGATTATCACTTCAGTGTGCATATATCTAGTTACAATTGGTTAAGCTATCCGCTACGATAAAATTTGAGTCAAGCTCACTTAATTGAGTGGATGATTATACCTCTGTTTTATTATTTTCCAAATAATTCAATCTCCTTTGATTAATACTTTAGCTCCTTTTATATTATATATCGTTAAATTAAAAATTATTTATTTAAAATTAGGTTTTTCTAAATCATTAAATAAGTTTTATAATTAATTATATTTTTTCCATAAGTTAGACCACACTTAAAAAAATTTATAATTAAAATGACGAGGGTTCAAATGTACCCAAATTTCTATGCTCTCATTTGCTCCCAATCTTTTATCTTCTTTATCTTCATTTTCAAAGTCCGAATAGTTGATCCGAACTGTTCAACATGACCATCATAATAAAATATGCCTGGAGACCAAATTTTATATTTTTTGAATTTTTTTTACTATTTTTTAAGATAGATACAAAATCATTATTTTAAGGAGATTATGGACCATCCGATAAAGTGATTTTGTACCTATCTTAAAAAATAGTAAAAAAATTCGAAAAAAAATATAAAATTTGGTCTCCAAGCATACTTTATTATGAAGGCCATGTTGATCGGTTCGGATCGACTGTTTAGATTTTGAAAATAAAGATAAAAGATTGGGAGCCAATGAGAGCATGAAATTTTGGGTGCATTGGATCCCTCCTCAATTAAATATACTTTCCATAAGTTAGACCACAATTAATGATTTAATTATACATTGAAATCTAATAATTAAATTAGAAAGTTCAATCAACCCAGATAGCGACTCTCTCTGAAGCATGTTGTCGAACTCAGTCTGGCCATTCTGTCTCTCTTGCTTTGCTTTCGAGGTATCGGATTATATTTGAAATATTTTGATCTCTGAAGTATGTCTTTTTATGGCTTTTTTCTTCAACTGTTAAATCGGAATATTTTTATTACTATAATAGTAAGATGGCTTATGTCTACGAAAGTACGAGTCTAACATGTTCAATTGGAACATTTTTATATGAGGAATATTTCATATATATCACTAAAAAATTATAAAATTAAATATTTATTTATCTCAAATTTTATAATTATGTATTTATCATCCTAAATTCTAATAACTCATATATTATTCAATTAATTAAAAATTGAGATTATTATGTGTAATATTATATATATTATAATTAAGAGTAAATTTCGCTAGAGGTCACGAATTGGTCACTCAAGTTTGATTTGTCTATTTTTAGTTACTCAACTTTGTCATTTGTCCAAATTAAGTCACTTTATATTTTTTCATCCAAAATCTTAACGGAATATTCTCATTACGTTCAAAATATTAGTGGAATATATTCATTCCGTTCAAAAATACTAACGAAATGAGCATATTCCATCAGTATGAAGATTGAAGAGGAGGTGAGAAAAAAAATCCTTTTAATTATACGACTCTGATTGTGCAAGACTGGAAGAGGGGATTGGAACAAGGAAACAGTGTGTGAAGTTTGAGAAGAGTTCAAAATTTCAAATGCATCATCATTTTGTGCTCTAATATGCTCCACATTCTCTATCTTCATTTTCAAAGTCCGAATAATCAATTCATACCGCTTAACATGATTTTCATAATAAATATGTTTGGAGACCAAATTTTATATTTTTTAGAATTTTTTACTATTTCTATAGGTACAATATCACTTTATCAGATGGTCCAGAATCTCCTTAAAACAATTATTTTGTATCTATCTAATAAAATAGTAAAATAATTATAAAAAATATAAAATTTGGTCTCAAATCATATTTTATTATGAAGACCATATTGAGCGGTTCAGATCAACTATTTGAACTTTGTTGGTCTCCAAGCATATTTTATTATGAAGATTATGTTGAGCGGTTCAAATCAACTGTTTTAATTTTAAAAATGAAAAATAAATAATGTGAAGCATATTGGAGCATAAAAAAGACGGTGAATTTGAACCCTCTTCGTAAAGTTTATGAGCGTGCAATAGCTAACATATCATCGGCTGAGGAGAAGTGTAACAGCCTCATACCACGTGCCCAATTGTTTGAAATAAAATTAAAGAAAAACAATTTCAAATTTTCTTAATATGTATTACTTGTTTATATGAATTGGTAATACAAATGATTTTTTTGGATTATACTGGGAGTGCATTAAGCTAATACCTCGCAAGAAGTTTTCATTTGCTAAAGTCTGGCTCTTGGCTGCCTAATTTGAGGTTCTTCGGAAGAATTCCAATGCTGCTCGGCGGATCTTAGGTAATGCAATCGGCGTTGTCCCAGTCTCGAATCAGTTTTACTCAACTCTCTGTTTTAGTTAACTTACATTGGTCGCCTCCCTCAGCTACTTCAGTTTTAGTTAACTTTAACTTGCTTTTGGTGTTGTTTAATTGGAGTAGAACTAGAGTGTTCTTAAATTCATTAAGCTTCTTGGTGAACTCAAATCTAAAATTTATTGGATCAACTTCAAATGACAAATCTGAACCGTTAAAACTCGTTTACTTTATGAGTGATGCGTCTACATGTGAAAATTTTAAACTTTCGAATTAATTTAGTATGAAGTCAAGCAGTCAAAATTAGAAGCTTAATAAATTAATTTTAATACATTCATTTTTAACGTTTTTTTACCACTTGATTCTATGCAAAAGTAATTACTAAATTTAAAATTTTCACACGTAAAAGCATCACTCATAAAGTAGACGGATTTCAATAGATTAGATTCACTGTTTGAAGCTCATCCGATGAGTTTTAGACTTGCGTTCACAAAGAGACTATAAATTTAAGAACACCCCAGTTCTACTCATTTAATTGATATTTATGTAGTATTAGTTTGAAATAATTTTTTTTTACCAAACAGTAGTGGCATATGTTATAGCATTTTTTTTTATTATAGTCCGTAAGCCTCACACACACACTCTTTTTTCTGCTTTTAGCAGAGATCAAATCTACTTCTCCCATAAAAGAGTGGGATATCTTAACCAACTATCCTAGACAGCAGTGACATATGCTATAGAATTCTTGTTATACTATTGTTACTACAAACAACAACAACTATATTACTAAATGTTTTGGGAGTGTCTTCGGTTGTCTATATATAATAAGAATTTGCTTATAAGACTGTAAGAGTAAATTGTTATTATCTTAATTGTATGTGAAATTCTCAGATTTTTAAGAAGTATGTAGAAATAGAGTTGCAAGTTGCAACTGGGCAACGCTGGAGAACCCTCTACATGAAGCACCTTGAGTGGGCCATGAAACCATGGAGAATTGTTATGCATGGGCCAAGTTTGCTGAACTGGAGCGCTCTCTTGGTGAAATTGACGAGGCCGTGCACAACCAACCTGATTTTGACATACTATAATTATTCTGGAAGGTTAAAAGGATTTTTATACACTAAGAACTGACAGTAAGAGTGTCCTCCACAAAAACAGCGTGTAGAGGAAAAGAAAAGAAGAGAAAAAATGGAGATCAATTCCGGCTCCCCTCCAAACAGTAAAATCTACACCACAATTTGAGAGTAAACAGTTTCATCAAAAATCTACATGAGCGTCACCTCCAAATAGTGTTCTGCCCATTTTCCTCCCTTCCATTTCCTCTCTATTTGTCCTCGTCTGGAGCGGGTGAACTCGTCTGGTCAATCTGAATTTGGCTCCGCCTCACCTCTATGGCTCCATACAGTGAAAAAATTATTTCTCTCTCCGCGTCTTCTCGTTTGGAGCACACTCTAAGAAGAGAAGGGAGAAAAGAGATGAGGGTACATTTTAAATAAGATGTTAAATGAATAAAATAGAATAAAAGAAATAATGTTAAATTTTTATAGAGGTACCGGGATAGGAGATGAACAGTCTAGGTCTTCTGGTACAGTGAAGTGCTACCGAGCTAGGAGATGAGTCTGTTGTTTATGTTTTGCGTTTATTAGTATGGAGTAGACTGTGATACTGTTTTGTAATTTTACACTTAATTTCGTTCTTTAGTATAATTTTTTACAGTTGCTGCCAATATTTCAAAGAGAGTGAGAGAGGAGAGGGCGTGGGAGGATTTTTTTAATAAGGGTAAAATGGGTAATTTGTAAATTTAAAATGAGTTGAAATAGAAAAGTCAATAAGTTGGGTAAATTTGTGAGTTTATGAAATTTTGAAGGGTAAATATGATATTATGAATTTTAGAGGGGAAAATACGTAATTTTGAAGTTTTTGAGGGGTATACATGAAATTCCCCCTTTAAGAAATATAACAGAGATGATCCGCGTGTAAATAGAAGTTTGATGAAAACGTGATATACCGCTCTTAGTCTTGAATCTTTGATTTTCTTCTGTCCCAAAAGAACGTGGAAATAGAGGAAGATTAAACAGATTAGGTTAAAAGAACCTTCTCCGGTCTAAGCACCGTAGCTTAAACAAAAGTCTAGGGTTTCCTCTCCCACCTTCTCTCCCGCTACCAAAAAACCCTAAATCTAGCTTAATCTATTGACATCTTACCCCTCATGGATACTGATGGCTCGGGCGGCGGATTCCACCGCAACGAGACGATCTCAGCTGTAGACGAAGATCAATTCTACGGAGACGATGAAGACTACGACGATCTATACAACGATGTCAACGTCGGTGAGGGTTTTCACCACTCGCTCGCAGGAGAAGCTGCGCCGCCGCCACCAGTCCAACCTCCTTCAGCTGCGGCTGTCCCGACGACAGTCTCAGCTCCGCCGCAGGAGCAGAAGGTTCAGATCCCGGGTGTTGCCACCGGTGATGCGAAGATAGAGAGGCCGAATCAGGCTATCTCAGCTCCAGTTGTAGCCCAGACGCCACAGGTTCAGGGAAACCCTCATGATGGCTTTCAGAGACAAGGAGCTATGGGAGGAGGGCACAACGGCGGTATTAATGGCGTCGGAGGAGGTGAAAATCTCGCAGGTACTAAAAAGTAAATTTAGATGTTACTTCTCGAGGCTGAGTTGACATAAGAATGTTTTTTTTTTCTTTTCCTTTTCTCTCTTATTCATGTATAATTTGTTTTTTAAAAGATACTTTTGAATATAGATTTGCTTAATTTGAGATTGAACACAATCTTGTAGTTTGCATATGGTATAATTATGCAATGACAGCAAATATCAGCTCGTAGAAAGATAATGGAAATATAATAATTAGTCAGTGTTTGTAAAGGAAGCGACAAAACTAAGTAAATGGTAGCCTTTTTTGCTTAATTTGTTCTAAATCATGATCTACCCTTTTGCCCATTAGATCTCTAACAAATTAATTGAATTGCACCAGGGTCTAATGGGTATGCAACATGATTGGAAGTAATTGTCTAGAGTAATTTCTTACAAGGATATATATAAGCTAGCACTAGAAATTCTTGGGGAATAAAGATCTTTATATTTGAGTCGTTTTCCTAACACTGGCCAACTTCTGCTTAGTACACCCTACAGCAAAACGCCTGACTGTATCTAATATTTATTACAGGGACAACCTTATTTGTTGGCGAGCTCCAGTGGTGGACTACAGATGCTGATCTCGAGGCAGAGCTGAGCAAGTATGGTCAAGTAAAGGAAGTACGGTTCTTTGATGAGAAAGCAAGTGGCAAATCCAAGGGCTACTGCCAGGTTGACTTCTATGATCCTGCAGCAGCTTCAGCATGCAAGGAGGGGATGAACGGCCATGTTTTTAATGGGCGCCCTTGTGTCGTGGCGTTTGCCTCCCCTCACACCGTCCGACGAATGGGTGAACAGCAGGTCAAGAACAGCCAGGTCATGGGAAATCAGTCAACAGCTATGGCACCAAAGGGTCAGGGGCCAGTACCTGGTGGTGGGGGTGTTGGTGGTGGGGGTCGTGGTGGTCCCATGGGTGGGGGCAATAATTTCGGTCGTGGTGGTGGTGGTGGTGGTATGGCCTCTGGTAATATGGGCGGTGCTGGCGGTGCTGGAGGGAATTGGGGTGGTAGGGGTGGTATGGGGAATCGCGGTCCTATGAATATGAGAAACCGGATGGGACCTATGGGTGGCAGAGGCATAATGGGAAATGGTGGTATGGTCGGACCGCCTCCTCTTGTTCCCCACCCTGGCATGCTAGGTCAAGGGTTTGATCCCACAGGTTATGCTGCAGCTGCCATGGGCAGGATGGGTGGATTTGGTGGATTTCCTGGTGGTCCTGCATCTGGTCCGTTTCCTGGTCTGATGCCTTCATTCCCTCCTGTTGTGGCGCCTCATGTTAACCCTGCTTTCTTTGGTCGGGGTGGAATGGCTGGTGCTGCAGCAGCTGGTGGTGGAGTTGGTGGTATGTGGGCAGACCCCAACATGGGTGGTGGTCAATGGGGAGGAGAGGATCAGTCGAGCTATGGTGATGATGCCGCCTCCGACCATCAGTATGGTGGTGAAGGTAGCCATGGCAAGGAGAGGGGGGGCCCTGACCGGGACTGGCCTGATAGACGGTACAAGGATGACAGAGAGAAGGACATGTCTCACGGTCAAGACTGGCCTGATAGGCGGCACCGGGATGAGAGGGAGATGGTGCGTGAAAGTGACCGTGACTGGGACAGGGATGGTGAGAGAGAAAATTACAAAGAAAAGGAGAGAACTAGGGACAGAGGACGGGAGAGGGGGGAGAGGGACCGAGACCGTGACAGGGAACGTGACAGGGATCGTTACAGGGAAGAGAGGGACCACTACCGGCACAGGGACAGAGATGCTGATCGTGGTGAGGATTGGGACAGGGGCCGCTCATCAGGTAGGAGCAAATCGCGTGAAGTAGAGCATTCAAAGCGGAGGCGGGTCTCGCCAGAGTAAAATCTGGCTACAACTGCTTTTAGGTGTATGACTAAATCGGCACTTTTTGGGGCAAGCTTTCTTTATCTTGTTGAGTAGCCTGTTTTATGTTCTTGGCTGGCGGGATGTATTGGTAGCTTTGTAGCCTTGGAGAATCTACACTCTGGTTAGATGTAAGTCCCCCCTTTTGTATTGAATTAGATTTTTGTGCCCATTTTTTGTTTGTATAGTTTCTATTATCTTTATGTACATAATCTTTTGTAAATTTTGAAAGTTCTAGGAAGTTATGTACTTAAGTACAAGAATGTAAACTGAGCTCAGCTTTTTTAATGAGGTTCAATGCATTCTTGCCTTCATTGAAAGCATCATATCCTTTACCTGTTTTTTTAAAATTCTTTTTGTAAAAGATAAGGTAGTTGTAATTTTTGGAAACTAATATGCACGGGGTGTGCATGGTAATGTAATAAGGGAACTCATTTTGTTGCATTCTAGAGGGGCTTTCTTGATCTTTGACGCAGCACACAGATTGAGCATCCTTTAACTTCGCATGATAGAGCATTAAGAAAGGTGTACATTTACTGGCCTGTATTCCTGTTTTCTAGGGGTCATAAAATTTTGTTATAGCACTGGGTGTAACAATATGTAAATCTCTGTAGCTACAAAGGTTGTTTTTGTATAGTAATTTATAATTAGAGTGCAAGTTGTAACTATCGGAGAGCAATTCATTTTAGCAAAGCTCTGCATGATTATGTACCTGTCCTAATAGGGGTCTTTTATTCAACAATGTACATGAGCAACTTTGTACTAATTATTATTAGCTCTGTACTAATTTTCTATTTTATGCACCTTATAGGAGTATGCTCTAGAAGCCATAAATAGAATGAAAATATAGTTGCTTTCCTATTTAGAGCATCAATTTCCTATTTGCTGTTAATTTCCTCAAATAAACCTGTCATAGCTAAACGTTCTGCATCCATATTAATAGCCATATGGTAAGGTATTGTATATGCCGTATTTGCCGGTATTTGCCACACTTTGGAAAGTTTCTTACCAAAATTTTCTGTACCTGCTATTGATTTTCAGTTTCTGCTGGTGCGCGAATACTGCACCTGCAGATGCTTATAACTCTTAATGTCCAGATAATATATCCTCTTTTTATGTTTTAATTAGTTATGCTGTAATTTTTATTTTGTTATTTTCATGGTTCTTGTTTTGTACCATATAAGCACATGCACAGTGTTTTGCTCATTAGGTTTTATTTTGATTGTCTGTTGCCTTGCTGATTTATGTAATTTGAGCAGTTATAGTATCCCTTGCCAACATAAACTAAAAGACCATTTTGATAATCTGCAGGTAAAAGCTTTTACTTTGGGAATAAAACAAGCAGTCTTCTTTTCTGGCTATTCATCCTGCTGCTGGATCTTGTTATTAATGTGCTTTCAGACTTAATTGCCATGAATGAATTGAATGTATCTTGCCCCTAGACTATGGTGCCTATTTTCATTTTTGTTAAGTTAAGAAAGTTATTTGACTGTATGCATGTGTAACTTTTGTTTTCCTTCTCTTGTGGATATCGGTAATTTAGGCTTTTATGTGGTGATTTGTAGCATTTAATCTTTATCAGCTATAGGAAGTACTATTGCAACTTTTATTTGGCCTATGTTGTAGTGAGGCAATGGTGTATGTAGGAAGTAGATCGTTGACCCCTCTTTTTTTATCCTTTCTCCTGAAATTTGTGTTTTCTGTATATTCTGTTTATTCCTCTATTGTAATCGAATTAGGTTCATTTGTGTTTAGGGTCATTTGTACATAAATTCTTTGGTTCTCTTTTATTTTCAGTCTGTTCTATACTTCTATAAGATACACTGAAGCATGTACTCATTTTACAGAATTGAACCAACGTTTTTCTAAGTTTGTCTTTGGTTTTAATGTTAATATATTTGGTGACTTTTGTACGTAAAATTTGACTTGTGCGTTTTAATGATATATTTTGCCTTGTTTTTGTGGTTCCTTTGAAAAGTCGTAACATTGGTCCTAAGTTTTGCGTATTGCTAGGTAGTCAAACATGTTGTATAATCCTGGGTTTTGCCTATGGTTATGGTACTTTTATACGCAATAAATAGCCTCCGTTGATACTTATCATTGCACGTGATACAACATTCAGCCCAGATTAAAAAAAAAAAATCTTATCATTGCACTCTTGACTTCAGCTGCTCAGTAACAAAATGAAAAAGGAAAGAGAACAATACGCATACGTCTATTGAATCACAAAATTTGTCATTTTTCCCCAGGGGCTCACTTAACCGCCTCTTTTATTTGTTCCACATTTCTGTGTAAGATGAGCCATTTTTTTTACATAGAAAGACTGAATAACTCTCAAATCACGTCGATACTAGCACCATAGCTGGCTCCAGCGACACATTTGTAATAGGTCCTTACTATTAGCTTTTTTTCTGATCCACTTTAAGCAAAGAAAATGTACATCTAATCATCTATTAAAACAATGATATAAGCATAGCTAGCCCTCCCATGTTTTGTTTTCTGAGATAAGGATGCAGACTGAGCTCGCAGTCTAATCTATGCATAAATATAAAGACAACTTTTGTGCAGTGGACAAGGCCTCATTGCATGGTAGATTTTGTGAATATTATGCAGAAAACGTCTGGATATTGGGCGTATTTATTCTGTTTATGCTTCCAGCTAAACTTTTTTTTTTTCATTTTTCTTTTTGCATTCAGCGATTTCTTGTTCTAATTCGAATCTTGCATACCTACAGAATAAATTGGTCTGACAATTTTACATGAAATACTTCAACTACATAGACTCATGAAAGAAGAAAATAAAATTAGATTCGAACATGAGCACACTTCCATTTTCCAGTTCAATCTTGCACCATGAACTCATCTGAAATTGCATAAGTTAAAGCATATGTTCTTATCAATATAGAGAGGGCTCATGCCTATCCATTGCAAGTTCTAGTTTTGAGAAAAAAGCCACACCAACCAGCAGAAATCTTTAAACAAAAAATACAGGGATTGTTAACAAAAAGGAGCCGTCGAATGATGCACGCAAACATGATTGTTCCAAAATGAATCCATGTCTTCTCGTGCTTGTGTTACATCACAAGGTTAGAAATTTTAGGATGACAACACCAAAGCTTGGAGGCGAAGTCTTTCTTGAGCAACTGTGTCAAGCAACTTTTCATCAGGGTTTTCTTTCGCAGCAGCAAGCGCTGACATGTAAGCTGTTATCTCCTCTTCCAACTTATCCATGTCTATTTCACCTATATCATCCTGTTTTAACAATAACATTAGCACCAATAAAAGTTACAGTTGGGAAAGGGCCAATAAAGCATATGCTAGTTGTTCTTGATTTGTACACAGTCAATGGCAACTAAATCCCGATAATCTCAGAAATTAGAGTCATCTATATTACATACCCACATAACTGTACTTTAAAGAAGGTACTATCATTTAAGCCCCCACAAAAAGAAGAATAAGTCTTTTGCCCTCTGAAACTTGCTAAGAACACACCTGTACGCCTCCCCTCTTAGGGTACCCAACCTACCCTCCTTTTCCCAATTTGACCTCAAGAAAAAAAAATAAGAATAACCAGCCATGGAAGTTGGGGCCTAACCCAGCTTACTGTCAGTTCCTGGGATTATCTGCCAAATCAGGCACAACTTTGTCTGAAGAACTCTGTAAGAAAAGCCGCATCTTATCCCTAGGTTCACTGGGCTCAAGGCTAAGTTTGATTTTGTATAAATGATTTAACAATACTATTTCTTAGCCTGAGTCAATTTTCCACAAAACATCACTTGGCTCTAATTCTGAGTAAAATTTATATAGATGCTTTGCATGTCATGTGCAGTGCCAAACACCTGATTTTGAGGTGCATGTTAAGAAACAAAACACTTACTTCAAATTCCATTGGCTCGCACTCTAGAGATGAGACCATCCCGCCGTCTAAGCAGATATCAGAATCATTTGGTGCCAACTTTTCAAAGGCCTCCATTAAAACAGATATCTCATCTGACATGTGGTCCACATTTCCTTGTAGTTCTTCAACCTTCATGCTAGACATCTTCCCCTCCCATTCCAGCTTCTCCAGTGCTGCTTGCTTGTCAGCAAGTGCTATCTTAATATATAAAAAGAAAAGAAAGAAAAGGAACTAATTGTTATTTGTTAAATTATACAATTCATGGTGTAATACATAGGTGCAGCTCCGTGCAGGTGCTCTGATAGTACAAAGAGATTACCTCATCTCTTCTGTTCATTTTGTGAAATTTTGCGGCCTCATTAGTGCTTATGAGAACCCAATATCCAAGTTTTGCCAAACTTGAGGGCACCCAAAACCAAAATTAATTGCTTGGCACTAGTATATTTTGTGGGTTTCAAGAACTAAATACATTGTTTGCCTCTTTCCAAGAAAATTATAAGAAACAAACATGCCGCTAAAACAATGAAGTTTCATTACTTATTCTGGGACTTTTCTTCTAGTCAGGTACAGTATAGCTAGTTAGGTATACGTATACCAGGAGCTATGCATGAAGAAAGGCACTTTACCTTGGCCTCATTTAATTCAGAACTAGCTGATATAACCATAAATTCCTTCTCTTCTAGCCGGCGTCTGACATCCTCAAGTGCATCACTAACTGTGCTCATCTGGTCAATTGAGTTGTGTGCCAATTTGAGTGCCTCTTCCTTTTCAACCAATTTCTTCTCCATTTCACTTACCTGTCCTTGCAACAAGGCCAATTCTTCTCTCTCCTTCTTCAAATTTCTTGCAGCCAAAGGCTTAGATGCACTAGAGTGAATGCCATTTGGAGCTTTCTTCATTGTTGCAGCAACTTCGCTAGGGCTTTTCTGTTTCTTTGCTGAGATGTTCTTGGTTCCTTGAACTGATCTTGTAGTTGAGACCTGGGCAAACATAGATAATGTATTGCTTAACTAAGTTAAAAGCAAAGTTAATTTATTTCAAAGATATATCAACAAATAAATGTAAATTTTTTCCATTTCTAGAAATACAAATAAGTAAAGACTCAAGATATTGGAGAAGTATGATTGTAATTTTCAAAAATTGAAGGGCCTTAAAAATTTGAAAATTTTGAAAATGGTTATCTATAAATTTGTAGCCTTGAACTATGCAACCTGATCTCAAGATGAACATAGATGAAGTACACAAAAAGAGTAACCTGATTTCAAGGCTACCAATTTACAAGTTTTACACTACACTGAACTTTTTGTGAGTGTAGCTGATTTGACATATATAATAAGAGTTGGGTGCTGGGATTAGATTTAGGGCTTCGCAATACTGTCAGTGATAATTACTGAAAACAAAGGCAAGAAACGTGATATGAAAAATGTCAGTCAGGTCTTTCTGTCGAACAAGTTATTTTAAGTTTGTAATTGATGTATGTTTTCAATAATTAGTACCTTTTTAACTTGTGAAGGAGCTGGAGTATGTACCATTGAGGCCCGCCTTGTAAACCCTGGGTTTGGTTTTTTATCCTATGGACAGAGAAAATGAAAATATATTAGTTCAGAGATGATGCAAAAAAATAAATTGGCGGGCTGGCAATAAACTGGTATAGGGTTACTCAAGCCGTTGTGTGTTTATTCCTGTTGGTTAATTCTTTCAACCAATCAGAAAACAAGGTACCAAGAAATCAAGATTAGGTAAGAAACCATTAGGGTTTCAATGAGAGGGACCATCTCAACGAGGTTCTTGAAGAGAAGCTTGTCGACATTCTCTCCGCCCTTTCTCTTGGCGACGGAGGAGGTGGTGGATGGTGGTGCCGGCGGAGAAGAAGTAGATGAGACGGAGGAAGAAGAAAGCGGTCGCTGCCGATTATGGGGCCCTCGATCTGGCAATCCCCTTGACTTGAGCGATCTCTGCTGCGTCTTTTGCATCAGAACGAATGAATTTTTTTCTTTCCTTTGTTTTCAAAATTTTCGTTCTTTTTGTCTCGTGGGATTTGATACTATCAAGTTCAAAGTTTGAACCTCCTTGGAAGGAGAGAGTGGGAGAGTTGCCAGGGGCAAAGTTTGTCTCGAACAAAGAGACGAAGAGACACCGATTTTATTACGTGAGCCCGGAATTGATACGGTGTATACGGCCGTCGTTGTAGAAGAAATGTGCAAACTTGAAAGACCGGTCTGATTAGTTTACGATTCTTGATCCGGGTGCATTCTCAATACTGACTATGGACGGCCTCAAGGCGCAAATTTTTAAATCGATAACTTTATTTTAAAATGTCAGGCTGATTAATATATTATTATTTTGAGGGTCCTTGTCTATGGAGATTTTGTAGGAATTCAGATCCAGTGAAATAGCCGACTGCGTGAATGAGATCTGGGCTATCAGTTTTAAACTGGCACGAATCTTAAAACGGATTTTAATATCTATTGTACGAGCTGGAGTATGTACCATTGAGGCCCACCTTGTAAACCCTGGGTCATAAATTTTAAACCCAGCAGGTCATAAATTCTAATATTGGTGGTGTCAAAATTTTAAATTACGGAGAATAAATACACATTAAATATTGATCATATAAAATCTTTATGAAAGTCAATTTATATTATCTATAATTATTTACTCTAAACTATATAAAAATTTATATACAAGTAAAGAAATTTTAAAAATAAAAATAACATGCTTATGATTTTTCGATAGAAAAAAGAAGAAAAAAAACTGAAAAATGACTCTTTCTGTCTTACTTGATCCGCCATTGATTTTGATTTTTGACCAACCGTCCTGACAATAATAAAA
Organism: Carex cristatella; assembly: GCA_024447775.1. Lineage (NCBI taxonomy): Eukaryota > Viridiplantae > Streptophyta > Magnoliopsida > Poales > Cyperaceae > Carex > Carex cristatella. Next base: position 4,347,304 of record JAJHPF010000032.1, read on the forward strand.
AAAAAACAAACAGTGAGGCATTGATTGGATATGTGATTGTGACAAACTGACAATCAAATTCTTAATGTTATGCTGATATTTTCTTTTTCTTTTTTATGAAGGTTATGCTGATATTTCCAATGTGACATTAACAGATCCAGGTTTCGTTGATAATAGAATATTGTACTTTTTGGAACTAATCACAATCCAACAAATTACGGGGGGAAAAAAGCCGAATGCACGGTGCCGAATTATTTATTGCTGGAATAGATTTTGCTTCATTTAAAATAAGTCAGTAGTACTCGGTACAGATTAAATAAAGTCCTTTCCAATATACTTTCCCAATTCATTATCCTACCCAATAGATTCGCGGGCTGGTCTAATCAGTTTATATCCAAAAGGCAAGCTAGTGTTGTGTAATCATTTCCCTCACTGAGCTCGTACAAACCATCAATGAATTTTGGGCCTAAATCCCACAACAGGCCTTTTTGATATTCCAAGGCCGGAGAAGTCTTTCATTTGCTTTTCCGTAAATAAATAGCGTTCCTGATTATGAGCTAAAATTCACAATTGGGCCACTACAATTTAAACAGACACGCAGCCTAAAATTCTATTTACGTCCTGGGAGGTTTGAATGAAATTATTTTAAATAAATAGAGTATCTCTTAGGGCGTGTTCGGCTGCCACTGTTTTTGTGAAAAAAAAAAAAAATCACTCAGGACGTGTTTGGTCGCCCCACTGTTCCTGTAGGAAAAAAAAAATTCAGTTCAACTGAATTTTTTTTTCCCACATGAACAGTAATTTTTAGTTCAAATCCCATGCCCACGCCCATTCCCAATGGCCCGCCGAACAGGCCCTCAACTGAATTTTTTTCCCGTGGGAATAGTAATTTTTAGTTCAATTCTCGTGCCCATACCCATTCCCAATGGCCCGCCGAACAGGTCCTGAGGGCCTGTTCGAATGTCACGGGATTACACGGAATGGGATGTGACGGGAATGGAAATTCATTTTTGAAAAAGTGGGAACCCATAGGTGCGGGTACGCACAGGAATTATTATGAGAATTTGTTAAAATGAGTGTACGGTTGTACTGTGAGATAAATTGTAGGAAATTCTATTTTTCTTTTTAAAATGTTTGATATTATGCAAAAAATTTATTAATAAATTATCAATAATTCAATTAAATAAATAGATTGAATAATAACATAACATATGTTTAATTTTTTTATTAACAACTGTTTCTACTTATCTTTTATAAAAAATTTAAAATAAATGTTTTTGAAAGTAAGAAATTATGTCTAATATTCGTACAAGTAATTTAAACTCATGTGTTTAAATAGTTTATTTCAAATACAACGGTTCTGAACACATATGATCTTATTTTCCTCATATGTTTAAATGGTTTAAAAAATACAATCATTAAAACTATCTTTATCTCTACTCCTTATAAAACCATGTTAAAATTTTGAGAACTGAAAGACCTATTTGTCCAAACGAGATCCCAGCCACACATTCAATAAATCTCAGTCATTGATCGGTCTCTGATTTTATACATATTTTTTCATGTAGTATTACGTGTAGAAGCCTTTTATAAAGATAGAGACATACCCGTTTCACTTTCTGATCACTCTCTCTCACTTGATATTCGCCACATTTTATCCATCTTTGTCTCTGTTACCGTGCGCGGACGTCGCTTCTTCCCGACACATTTTTCTTTTCTTTTTACTACCCCGCACACGCTCTTTTCTTGGCTTCCTCTTTGCCTCTCTGCCTCCCAACCCTAACCCTAGCTCCACGCCTCTCCTCCCCACTGCCCCGAAGTATTAAACTAGCGCTCATCTCCTGTTTCTCCTTGCTCGTTGATTCCACCTTTTAAACTCTACACTAAACCACACCTTCCCTTCCTCTCCCCCGACTCTCAAATGGAAAAAAATAAAGAGAAATGGAAAAGGTGACGCGGGCAATGACGGCAACGGCCAATGACACCTTCCCTTCCCCCCTCTTCCCGAGGATTTGGGTTTGTCCAATTGTAAGTTTGACACTTTTGACATCCTTAATCACTTTTAATTATATTGCATACTTGCTGTACAAGCATGTGTTTTCTCTGCGAATTCATCATTTTGTTAATTTTCATTGATGTTTTCTTAAACTGTTGGTATCGCTGATGTTAATTTCGTGTTTTATCTTTTGATTGAAGATTCAGATATGGAGGATGATGGATTTGAGTACTCAACAAAGAACCTGAAGAGCAAGATGTTGACATTTGTGAATCAATATTACAAATCGAAAGGTATCTATCTATATTTTCTCTGTGGAACTTTTAGTATTTTAGCAAAAGCTGGGGTATTTTCTACCTTATGCCTGCAAATGCCTTGGTTAAATCAGGCTATTTTCCAGAGATATAGAATTCAAAAAAATATATGTCCGATTAGTTGCGAAACAACTATGCTACCGTGATAGCAGTATGCAATATTTTTTGTATTAGCATCCCTGTAGCAAATTGAACTAATAAAGCGTTGTTGATTCATAACAAATAGGGAAAGTGTCTGTTGATAGCAGTATGCAGTATGAAAGGTAGAGTTCATAACATTGACTGGGGATCATTAAATTGACACTGTTGACAACTGTTATCAAATTAAAGCCAAAAAGAACTTTGGGTATTGAAAATTTAGATAATTTTGCTATTAAAGTTAAACAATAAAACATTTTGCTTCTAATTAAGTAGAAATATTTTATATCAACTTTTTTGGCATTCTTGTTGCAGATTCTAGGATTGATTATTTTTTAGTGACACTGTTGATGCCGATTGAGAAGTTGTAGTTTGAGTCAGTACTAAAAATGTCGAGAAGAACCTTCAATTCATCTAATCTCTTGTGCGAGACATCCCCATGACCAAAAACACGTACTACCTTTTTGTGGATGGCACCGCCATGGCCATGAAGATTAGGTTGTTGTTGCTCTCAAGCATCTCAACTCTAGCGATTCTCTGGTCAATGCAGGTACCGCCTTTAGTACCAACCACTCCACTGTTTCTTAGGTACACAATCAAATTGTACATTTCTTTGTGTCATTTTCTTTTCTTTGATTCTTTTGGGTAGTACATGGGGAGTGAATTCTGGGGGGGGAGGTGGAGGGGAGTTCCTATTGATGTTTGCCTTTACGTTGATATGCACCTGAGAGAATTATAATGTCTGTTGAACAATTTTGATACGATTCAGAAACAAAAAGTAACCCCCTCCCCTGTTGCAGTGTGAATGGTCATGTGGATTAAATTGTGAGTTACTTGCAAATGGAATTTTAGGTTTAGTGTTCTGGAACTGCAATATGGATCAGCAATTATCTGAAGTTTTGTGAGAAAGCTTGCCGTTATTTTCTCCTATAGGTATGTATGAATTAATGTTTTCTTTCTCTTTTTCAGCAGTGCTCAGTACTAGACTTTTGTTGAATGCAGGAGACTACTCTTAGAAATGTCACTATTATGCTCCCCTTTCATTATGAGGACTACGTCACCAGAGAGCTGACCCTGAAACTGCTCTCTTGTGGATAGTTTTATTTTGTTTCTATGAAATTAGGGTTGTTTTGTTTGGTACATTTTATTTCACCGATGCAACTGATGATTTTGGCTTGGGGTTAGTTTTATAAACTTCTCTCTTGTGATTGTGTTAAATCAAAATTTAAAAGTATTATGCGGATAGTGTTAAATTGTGAACACGTCAGAATTTGTTTTATTGGTGCAATCATAATTTTGAAATTTTTTTGTGATTCTCTAATGATTGTGTTGAATTAGAATTTTGATAAACTGCTCTCTTGTGATTCTCTGATGATTTTGTTTTACTGGTACAATTGATATGTTAAATCAGAATTTACTGGTATGGGTACTGATTGTGTTGGATTGTATAAATTGAGGTGTTGGTGATTGGGTGAAGCATTGGATAACATTTAACGAACCCCACAAATTTGCAAAAAAAAGACTATGATGTGGGGCTTCAAGGCCCCGGTCTCTTCCACTTATTTTGTAAAGCAGGTAACTCAGCTACTGGGCTCATATATTGTTGCCTATTATACCTTATTAACTGGCTCATGCTGCTACCTCAGACGACCTATACAGGAAGAAATACAAGGTAATGTTTGCTTCATGCATTTTATTTTACTATTAGCATTATTTATTCAGATACAAGATTATTATCGGATACACTTACCTATGGTTAGTATTTGATAAAATTAATTGGGTGTAACATTTATTTGGGTTTTTATCCAATCACAGTGAGAATTTGTCTTTTTCTTCTGCATATTATGGATTAACGCTGAGTTGTTTTTGACCTTTCCAATACTTAGAATTAGCCGTAATTGACAGTATTACTATTGAATACACTTACCTATGGTTTGTATTTGTCTACAATTTTATTGACAAAATAAGTAAACAAAATAAGTTTAACTTGATAAAGTAAGTATGAAGAAAGTAAACAAAAAGGGTATATAATTACGTATCACCAAAACAAGTAAAAGAAAAGAATACACATTTCCCCTTCTAAAATTTAGGATATCATATTTACTCTTCTAAACATAAAAAACTCACCAAAGTTACCCAATTTATTGCATTTCTTTTCAAACTTTCTAAATTATAAAATACACATTCTTTATTAAAAAAACATATTTTCAATTTCCACGGCAACACGTGGCCGGCACTTGACTAGTTTAAAAAAATAAACATTTAAAAATATTTACTAAATTTTTTTAACAGTTTATAATTTATTCTAAAATTAATGTATAAATCCAGCTGTTGCAAAAAAAAAAATTTCCGGATCCATAATATAAATCTTTCGTTCGACAATCAATTTTGAAGAATATGAGAATCACTTATATATAACCCTCTCCCACTTATGTGATTGAATGAGGAGAGAGAAAGATTAAAAATTTTGTTAGTGGGTCCAGCGGAAAGCAGAGAGAGGAGAGGGAGAAGTTGGATAAAACAAAATGAAGTATGAGGTCGGGAATTTTGAGGTCCAAAAATACATTGAAATGGGAAGAGTGGGGTGTTCCTGTAGAAATAATTTGGCTAAAAATTAGGCCTGCCGAACACCCTGAAAAGAAAATAGTTTGGAACAACCCAAACCCAGAAATTTCCCGTAGAAATTTGTCTGCCGAACAAGCCCTCAGGAAATAGTGTCTTGGCCATTCAAATTGGACCCGAACCCAAACCCATTTCCATTCTCTCTTGACAACCGGACACGCCCATAAAGTGTTCTAATTTTTTAGTTTTTATCCGGTCCATCCGATCAGAAATTCGAATCAATTCGGTCTACGGTAGAAATATACATGTTAAATCATCCTGGCCGGTCTAGATACTCAAAAATTGGAATCAAAATTCACTTAGGAGTAGGGTTTCCATCAGTTCGGTTCAAACAAAAATAAAAAGTAAACCAAAATTTTATTCGATTTTTATAAATATAATCAAACTGACCGAAAAAAGAACTTATCAATCAAACATACCGAACAAAAAAAAATATATAAATTTCGGTTTGGTCGGTTGAACCGAAATAAGAAAATTAATCATGAAAATAATTTTTTTTTTTGTTATCTATTGAATTTTTATATGATGGATTTAAAAAATTTTGTTTGGTTCCGTATACCGATTTTAACCGAAGTAAACACTATAAATTATGTTGTAATTTTTTAATATTGTAAAATATTTGGTTCAAGCAGAGAATCGGTTTAATATTTTTTATATGTTCGGTCTAATTGGTTTTAAAAGTTTTTAAAGAAAATTGAGCCAAATAATTAAACCAGTCATAAAAAATGAACCGAACCAATGCATTTAACTGAAAAAAAAAAACCCACAGAACCCTCTTAATTCGGTTTAAAAACAGATTAAACCGGAGTCCATGAACGCCCTACCAGTGGGGCATAGGAATCCTTATCATCTTGATTCATGCTGATCTCGACTTATATAAAGCAAAAGGAAAATAAATAATATCATGATATAATTATTAAAATAGTAGAAGATAAGATATGTCGTATTAGAACAATACAGATCTGAGGAATAACGAGGACAATTGTCCTCCATATCTGATGGAGGTAATTATAAATATTAAAATTCTTAAATGGCGGATGAGATTTATTGGACCTCAATGTACGCCGTGCGTCATGTATTTGTTTATATTAAAAATACTATCACTAAACTTTAATATTGATTAAACCGGTGGGGGGCATGAAAGGTGACGTTTTGATGTGCTGCATCTGGAGCGATATACTTTTTTTTTTTGAAAAATCTTGGTAGATGCGAAATTAGAAAGCTGTCGTGTCCTTATTCCAAACAATTTTTTTATTAATGATAACTTTACTTGCTTAAAGACAACTTATTAACCAAAAAAAAAACTCTACATATATTGCATCAAAGATTAATACGCTTTTAAGTGTCAATGTTTGCCATTTTTTTTACCTAATTACAAATTAAAATAATATGCTACAGAATTATTGGATGACAAAAACAGATTTTTGTTGATAATAAATAATAATAATTAATAACAGTGGGATCAATATTTGATAAAATGATGAAACCTTTGATGCAACTGTAGAAATTTATATATGATTCCACTTTAAATTTCAGACATTCTTCATCTGTAAATAAGTAAATTAGTGTTTTGAGATATTAGCGAAACTAATGGAAGGTGATTTTTTTGTTTGTTTGTCAATTTCAACTACACTCCCTATTTGTTAGTTTTTTTTTTAATTTTAGAGGGAGCTTTGTGTTATATATATTTTATTTCTCTTTTTATCTCTATTCAAGAGGTTATGCTATTTAAATTGCCCCATAAATTTATGTTTTACTAATGAAATACATGCAGGAACAAACTTGTGTTTTGATAGAAAGAAACTACGATGTATAATTAAATTCTTTTCACAATAAAGTCTATCCATCAAATTATTAGATAATACGTGAATGAAATACGTGAAGCAAACAACTTAAAATTTCTATTATATCATTGTAAATCAACAACATAAATTTAAAAGTTGCAAATTGTAAGAATACTATTTTTTAATAATACCACTAAAAACAAATACAAATTATTGAGCTCCATCAACTAGAACTAGAAGGACCAAATTATAAAGAAAGAAAGCAAGATAAATAAAGTTTTTACTCACATTTTTAAAAAAATTATACAAAAAAACAAAGAAACAACCAAATTATGAACAACTAGTTCAAACACTCCTACGAAATTTTAATCCTATATGATATGACCTTTGACATGAATATTCAACTTTTCCACATAATTTCATCATTTAAAAGTACACTACTTTCACAACCCAAAAAAAAAAAAAAAGCAGCTTCTTTAAAAGCTAGAACGCCGCAGACTTGCATACAACTTATACCGCCACACGAGATCAAATGGATTATTCCCGAGATGTCACATCATCCGGTGTCAGATACGAAGCCGGCCATCCAATCCTATCACGCCTCCTACCGCGTATTATTATTTGGGTTTTGAGATTTGATTCGGTACTGCAACCCCACCACACCTAACCTTCTCCCGACAACAAATACACACCAAACTCCCTGTACGATTTCTGACGCACGGGACGGTGCATCGACACATAGTGCATACCGGAATTTTTTTTTTTGATAGAAATTAATAGAAAAAGAGAAAGAAAAATAGAAATATTGCACTTGTTCTAATATTGATAGTAAGACCGGTACAAATTTTATCTGTTTTAAAAATCTCAAAATTTAAACCGGTAAAATTCTTACTGATCTTAATTTTTTTTTTCAATTGGATTTATCTTTTTTTGAAACTAAAAAAAAAAAAAAATAGTTAGGACCGGTAAGAATTTTACCGGTCTAAACTTTGAGATTTTTAAAACCGGTAAAATTTGTATCGGTTTTACTATTAATATTAGAACCAGCGCACTCTTTCTATTTTTCTTTCGCTTTTTATGTTAATTTCTACCAAAAAAAAAAAAAAATTCCGTGCATACCACCTCTTCCATTAGGTGGGCCCCTCAGAACCGGTCCGGTGCGCTGTGCTTCCCGAAAATCAGAAAAGAGAATCGTAAGAATTTTTCTATAATCTCTGCATGGCACCTATTTTGTTACAAATTTTAGCGTCTGGAATAATTTGTATTGGTCCCCACCCATACGTACGTGGCATCCACCGACCATGCACTGGTCAAATCCTATGTACCATCAATATAATGCTAGCTAGTACGTCCGTATTAACGAAAATTGTCTACTAATTAAAATCATCTAATTAACCGTCTAACTAATTATTTCATCAAATCTCGTCCGGATTTTCTTGCAATTGTTTTTCACAATCAAGATGAAAAAGGTATACAGCTGTAGGTAGAAGTAGCCTGTAAGGCTGTAAGTAGCATTTAATAGGTAACAACTAAAAAGTAATAACATTGTAATGCATGCTACAATTAGCTCAAGATTGAAACAAAAAAAAAATATATACTAACAAGAAATTCAAGGCAGATATAGAGCCGGATCGGCCGTGGCATCACCCCAGTTGTTTTGATTCCAAAAGGAGCCCATGTCGACAGTACCAGTAGTCAGATCGAACAGAGCCGGATCGACCGGCAGAGACCAGTCAAGCCCGGGGAATGCAACTACTCCGTCACTGCTCAACTGGGCTTGAAAGGTGGGTAGGAATTCAGTTTCTGCCATCTGTGCCGACTCACCCGGCTTAATCTTCGGATCAGGAAAGTTAAATTCTAGATCACCTATGCTCGGTGCAATTAGCTGGCTTGGAAGCTCTGCATCGCATGTCTCAGAAAAAATCATGCCATGATCAGTGTTTGAAGGGGGGTCGACAGAGGTGACAGTTGACGTATCACTAGTCGACCGAGCGGCAGCAGCAGTGCGCTTGCAATTTCTGTCCGAGGTAGATTTGGAGGATTTAGTAGTACCGGAGGATCGCTTGCTTTTTCGGCAACCGCCTCCAACCGGTACGTTACGTAAAACACCGCCTTTGGTCCAGTACCGGCGACATGCTTTGCAGAAGTGCCGAGGCTGAGAGAGGTTATAGTTGTTGTAGTAACAAAATTTTGTGTTGGTCGAGTTGCATCGTGGACACTTCACAGGTGGCTGAGTGGGAGGCGATGCCGATGACATGTAACCTCGGGGGCTACGGATATGATCAACTGCAGTGAATATAATTTCGGAACTGCTGCCACCAATGACATCGACACTGCTGCCAGTTGCGATGCTTTCGCCAGCGTGAAGACTTTGCATTACCGGAGATTAGGTAAATTTCTTTTAGAAATTAAGAGCTGTGAAGTTTTGTACGAGCTAGACTTGCTAAGAGATGAGACCCAAGACTAAGAGGAACTGATCGATTAGCTAGGGATTTGATCATATGATCTGCTTGAATGGGTTAGCAGTTAGACATTGCTTGCTGGGTTTCTTTCCTCTTTCTCTGTTGTCTCTGAAATCTGAAATGCTTCAGCAGCGCTTGCTGCCTACGTTGAATTGAAGTAAATATCTTCTGTGCGCCTATGAGGGGAAATTACTAATATAGGCTTGGCTGATATGAATAGACTTACGTGCCCCTCTATCACAAAAATGCATGAATCGGGAGGAAAATCAATGTTTGGGCTGGCCACATATTATAGGATCAATAATTTCTTTCTTATACGATTTTATAATAATGGCTGGATAGAGGTGGACAGCAATTAGGATATCTGATGTTTACACTCTGTTCAAGAGTAGCACCTCTCTTTTTTTTTAATAATTCTTGACGAGCAGTACAAAACGTAATAATTTAAGACGAGAAAATATGCTTGTTTTTTTTTTTTATCTAGAGGTTGCAATTAATGGATACGGTACGAATAGAAGGGAAGTATATATTTTTATATTTTTATCAGTACAAAATTACTCTTGTACATACCTATCATTACCCATGAAGTATTAGTCTTTACTCGTACATATATCCTTACTCATTAATTGCCAAACTAATGGAAACTGATGATCAAATAAATTTAACAATTTATATAATTTAATTCAAAATATAGGAAAGAAATATACATATACGCGAACATCATGTATGTAATATCATAAAATACAAACTTATAATTTTTATCTCATTACTTAAAAACAATATAAAATAATTTATAAATAATGTATAAATTAATTAACATATAAAACAATAGAAATATTTAAATAAAAGAATATAAAATAATGTATAAATAAAATTTGTCGTAATTACTAACTAAAACTACCAGAACTATTAGATAAACCAACCAATTATTAATTGCTAAATAAAAATTGTACAATATTTTGTATAAATTGATCTAATCAATAATAAAAATTATATAGTTATGCCTAAAAATAAATAAACAAAGTACGGATCAAATGCCTTATGTTTTCCATATATCAATGGTGTTTTCCATTCTTATCTATGATTTGTAAGTCCAAATAGTCGATTTGGACCGATCAACATGATCTCTATATTAAAATATTCTTGGATAGAAATTTTATTTTTTTGAAATCGGTAACTATTTTTGTAGATAAGAATGGAAAACACTATTGATATATGAAAAACATAGTATAATGCTTCAGATCGATTGTGTCGACTTTGAAAATGAAGATAATAATGTGAGGCACGATTGAAGCATTTGAAGCTTGTTCTAAAAAATATTTTATATAATTTAATTTTTATCAATTAATGAATATATACAATATTGTTCCATACACTTCTTTTATTCATGAAAAAAAAGTGTATCCATCCACAAACTTATAGATTTTCATTTTTTTTCTTCTTAGATATGTGGTACAGTGTAAGAAAATTTGTAAGAAAGTATGAGCTAGGTTGAAATAATTGAATAGTAATATTATTAATCTACAAGAAAGATAAATTAATATAGGATTTTGTAAAATATGGTTCTTTCATAGTTTAAAATTGAAAGAAAGGCCAATGCTCGCATGCCTCATTTCTGTACGTATGCGTCCACGCATCTACCTACACCGCGTTCCCCTCCTATATATTGTCCTCGCACCATTATCATTTGCTAACGCATCCTTACATATAAATTGACAATTGTCGATGTCGTACTGATATTTTTATTTTTCAGGTGTTAAGTTTGAATATTTTTGTGTTTATACTCACACAAAACATATTTGTTAAGTTTGAATTTTTTTTTTCAGATATTCGGTCCGAATTAGATTTATTTTGCAATATATTTTCATAAATTATAATTCGTACTTGCAACTTAATTTCTAATAAGTAATAACTATTATTATAAATGCGATTGCGATTTCATATTTCTGGTATAAAGACCGAATGTTTTTCATACTTATATTTGCACAAATTGGGGTTTATATATCTGTTTAAACATGTACCTTAGACATTTACAGTTCACACTGCATGTCTTAAATATTAATTACGATCAATTTGCAAAATTCATTCAAAAAAGTTAAGAAATGAGTATAATTGAGAAATTTTATTAAATAAGAAAAGACAAAACAGCAGAGAAACAAATGTATAGAACGAATGCCGGAGGTAGTTATATAATTATATTTTCTTACTTTACTGTTAACAGTTGACGTACCTATTGCCGGTTGAATAATTAATTATGTTGTACCGTCCAACGTATTCAATTATTGATGAAATAATATGATGTACGAAAAATTATTAGATTGTAATTTAAATTCACAGATCACATGCTAAATATTAGATGGTAATTTAAGTTGTACTTATTGTGATTATGATGAAAAATTATCAAATTTAATCATTGAACATAACCTTCTATTTATAAGCTGTTCTGATTTTTCTTCATTCAAACAGAGCATCTTTTATTAACAAACGAATTGCACATTTTATATAACTAAATTTTTACTATGTTCTAATGTTCATGGGCAAAACAAAACCGTATCCCAATATCCCATTACCTGACAGCTGACATCTCTCTTTAGTTTTCCGTCGAGCCGCGGAGGAATATGACATCATAACCGTAAGCCTTTAATACGACCATACGAGGTGCTGTTGTGGCCACATAATTTCATTTTACAAGGTTTTATTTATAAGTTCATAGTGACAATGATGACTAATTGTTAACTCTGCCGTACGTCCGTTGCCATGGTCTGAGATGGAGACACGTAGCCGACTCGTCGCCTAGCCGGATCTCCTATGCCACTGTCGTTGGGCCCATCCATCTCTATGTACGGTGATACGGTCTGTCGGCCACCGCCTCTCCAGTCCCCGTAATTATCTCGGACGGTCCATCGTACACCATGTCCAGGAAGTTATTTTAACAAAATCGTACCTGTAAATGTGATTACGTCTGATAGGGACTACGTCTCGCGTGTCCCACTGACACGTATGGACTGCAGAAGGAGTCCGTATCCTCTGAGATATCTCAATTTTTGCGTGACCAACGTGTCCGGTGCCTATTCGGGCAAGTGTAGGGGGCCAGTTTTATTTGAGCTTTGAGATTCGTGCAGAACGTATTTGAACGATTGACATGTATCAAAAAGTCACGCAAAGTTTGAGATATACCAGAGGATGCGAATTCCTGCAGAAGTGGAACCTGTGTGACGGAAGGTATGGCCCATGCGGTTTGGCCAGATCCTCTCCAGTTGTTAAGGGGACTGGTGGGATGTTGTCCTATTTGAACCGTGCATTCCGAAAAAGTGATCATACAACCGAAATTTTTATTAATATTCAAAATTAATAAATAATTTATAAATTTTCACCCGCGCTGGATTTTTAAAAATGTCAAAACTGAAGATTAAATGTATAGTTTCAAACAAATTTCTGCAAAAACACAATTCCGGTTTTAGGCATTACGAAACTGTGGAAAAAATTTCCGGTTTGCGGAACCGGAGATTAAACTCTCAGTTCTAAGCTTTTTTTTAACTAACAGAAATATTTATAATTTGTTTATTTTTGTATTGAAATATTAGAAATATTTTATATATTTCTTTGAAAATAGATGGAATACTATATAATTCGATTTATTAGAAAGACTGCAACAAATAACCCGGATCAATATTTTTTTACCGAATTTTTGCAGTTGTAAGAAAAAATTTAATATTTCATTGTGCTATTCGAAAAAAATAAAAATGTTTGAATCTGAGTTATCAATCCTGATTCAAATGTCACTTTTAGATAAATACGATTTTTCTATATACTTTTGAAAAAAACAAAAAAAATATGAACATAAATTTAATCTCCGGTTTGAACATTTTTTAAAATCCAGCGCATCTTGATGTGGATTTGTAAATTATTTATTTATTTTGGATATTAATAAAAATTTCGGATCATATAACAGTAGGAGTGTAAAATTTATCTATCGGAACTCGGGAGTATGTATACGTCGAGAAAATTATTCTCTGTGAGCCGAGAAATATTGATCAGTTCTAGGACTATCTATAAAATAAGTTTTATTTGAAAACATCCGTGTGTTTGTTTTTTTTTTGGTGAACTTGCCAGTAGGCATATATTAGATGAAATATTCAGCTTACAATTAGAGGTGATTAATTTCTGATACACATGAAACATAATCATGGTATGTTTGAATGAGATTTAGAGTAACAAAATTAAAAAATATATAGTAAATGAAAATAGAAAAAAATAATAAATTTTTAGATTAATGTAAAAATAGTGTTATTTGAATTAGTAAAAATATTGTGAATTGTGCATTTGGAATAGTAAATAATTGCAACCGAGAAAAAATAGTGTTAACATTGTGCTAATTAAGAGGAAAAATAGGATAGTGGAATCTTAAACTAATTGTCACAACGTGGAGATCATAGAAGTGGTTTCGATTTTTTCATTCTGAAACTGTGTTGGTGGAAATTTAAGAATGACGTATCTTATTTCTTTCTTCGCATTTCCGAATAGTAGTTATTCCAATATTTACAAGGAATAAAGAACCGTCATTTTTATCCATGCCCATCAAACCTTACATTTCGCCAACTCTGCCCATCAAACTCAAATTTTATTAAAAATGCCCAAACCGGCGGCTATATCGCCGGTTCATAATAAAAATTAGAAACCGGTTATTAAGCCGCCGGTCGCTCCAAAAAAATAGTTTATTTATAAGTGTGCACTGTTCCGAAATTTCCTCACAATTCATTTCATCAAATTTGACACTATCTCTCCTCATATTCTATCTTTCTCCCAGATTTCTCCTGCTCTTTCTGTTTTTGCAAGTAAGTCTCTATATTTTATTTTATATTTGTAAGTAGGCCAAATAGTTGTAAATTAGTACCAATTGTTATAAATTGCAAGCATTTGTTAGAAATTGTTATAAATTACTACCAATTGTTATAAATTGCTACCGTTTGTTTGAAATTCTTATAAATTGCTACCAATTCATTAGAAATGTTCTATTTTTTTTTATAAATTAGAAAGAAATTGGTACCAATTTTTATAAATTGCTACCGTTTGTTAGAAATTGTTATAAATTGTTACCAATTATTTAAAAATGTTCCAAATTTTTTTATAAATTAGATAATTTAGTATAGTTTAGTATAGTTTATTATAGTTATATATTAGGGTAGAATTAGGGTATAAATCATGGTTTGTTATAAATTAGGGCCGTCGTTTTTATCCATGCCCATCAATTAGTACAATTTAGTATAGTTATCTAACTTGGTAAAATTCTATATAATTTGGTATAGTGATATAACTTAACATAATGTTGTATAGTTGAGTATAGTATAATTTAACTAACCATACTTTATGAAATTAGAATGGTTGGAGGTAGAGGTAGAGGACGGCCTAGACGTGCACCACAGGTTGAGTCGCCGATTGACCCCACCAGTACTGAGCACTTCAGCCCTCTCTTATGGATACCCCACCGCGAGCACCGGGTATCCCTGGCTTCCCGTGAGGTATGCTACTTTTTGTCTACCTCCGACGAAATTTAAATTTTGTTGTATACATTATGTAATACATTATTTTGCTATTTTTTAATATAGGACGAGTTTCTGATGGACGTCAATTTTTCTGTCTCTCGGATGCAGTACTTCTCACAGATGGACCCATATCTCATCCGGCTGGGACTATATCAAGATTGTGTCCATCCTGCGGGACACGACTGTCTCAATCAATGCATCTCTCATCGCAAGATTAGTGGAGCGATGGCGTCCCGAGACCCACGCATTCCATATGCCTTTCGGGGAAATGACTGTCACGTTGCAGGACGTGAGTGCCCTCTGGGGTTTGCCGATCAGGGGCATTCCCGTAGGCGGAGTATCTAACAGTAGAGACTTCGCACATGATACCGAGCAGTATTTGGGGGCAAATCCGACAAAGCTACGTGCCGATAAGGGGAAGTCTAGTTATCACATGCAGAGAACAGAGTTGCGGCGACACTTTAGTGCCGGTCTGACGGACGCCTTTACTGATATAGAGATTCGGAGGTAATAATAATAATAATGTTTTACTTTTGATCTGTTAATTACCTTATATAATTATAATACTAACCATCTACTTTGTTTTTGCTGATACACCCGGGGTTACGTGATGGACCTTTTCGGTACCATTATGTTTCCTGATTCTAGCGGCGACGTCATCCCCATGATGTATTTGCGACTTCTGACGGACTTTGATGGCTCGCCGGCCTACAACTGGGGTGGAGCCGTGTTAGCACATATGTATCATAGCCTTTGCGCAGCTTCTCAGGTTAGTAATTATGTTGTTTGACATTTCATTAATTCATCAATCAGTCAAATGAAATTACGACTAATAACCTCAGAAATACAGGTGAAGGCCAAGCATATGTATGGGCCGGTTCTTTTGTTGCAGCATTGGTCCTGGTCACGCCTACGGGTGGGCTGTCCTATCCCCAATGAGCCAGAGCCAAATTGGGGACATCAGGACGATGATCCGGAGCGGTGGCCGTAGCATGGTGTCCACCACTATCCGGATGAGGGGCATGGACGCACCATAGGTACCAGGATGGTGCGTTTACAGCTGCAGAGCTTGGACGAGTCGGAGGTGGATTGGACACCATACGCACATCTATATGAGGATCAGCAGTTGCCTCTTCGTTGTCTTGAGGACCGTGACAGCTGGTGGTACCAAGGCCCGCTAGTCTGCTTTTGGATAGTGGAGCACCACTATCCAGATCAGGTACTTCGGTAGTACGGAGAGGAGCTATTGATCCCAGCGGATCCGGCATTACCCAGGGAGGAGATCAGGAGACTGAACAGGTAAGAAATTTAATTAATTATTACATCGACCGTTCCATATCCCAGTGGACCAATTGCAACTAAAATTTAATTTATAGGATGTCGCACGCCGGCTCTATGGACAGAAACTGCCGATTATATTTGGCAAATTATTACGGGCAGTCTGAGTTTCCGGTGGAGCCTCAGATATACCAGATTCCTGATGAGATCACTCAGACCCCAGGATCTTATCTGCTGAGGTACACGACTTGGTACCAGAGGATTGGCGGGGCGTCAGTATATCTGCTGGGCGATTACAGTGCCTATCTCCGCCGAGACATCGCATGAGAATCTATCAGGTCACCCGGCCTCTAGGACGTCTTGGGCTCGCTCGGTAATTAATCCAACACATTTATATTACTTATTCATTAAACGCTTATTATATAAATATGTTGACTAATTTATGTTTGTTTTTTCAGGTATTGGTGTCGATTAAAGTCGTTGCGCATGCTATCAAGTTGCTCGGGATCAAGGGCTGGCGGAAAGTTGAATGGAACAAGTTGCAGGAGCATGGCCCATTTATCGATGACGCCGGACAGAGTGGGCGTACGATCAACATGTTGCGCGATGCCAAAGAGAACATTGATTGGTGGGCGGTAGAGTCAGACGAGCCAGATGCGCCGCTAGTCTGCACTCAGGATATGTCATCTCCACCCCGCTTGGACGTGGATTGGGACTACTATCAATGGGTGTTGTCTAATTCTGGCTGGGCAGCCTACTACAACTCTGAGGGACGTCCAGTGCAGCCACCGGTAAGTCGTATTTGTTATAAGTCGAGTAATTATTAGTAGAAAAATTTATACCATTGTTTGGTTTGGTTTACAGGGTCCGGCTAGCATGCCGCCGCTGCCGCCATCACAGCCACCGCACGATGAGTCTTCATCTTTCGACCACATAGAGGATTATGGGCTGACTATCAGTCTCGATGAGATTGAGAGCCTATTACCATCCATGCCGGGGCGATATTCTACGGCGATGGCACAAGATGGTGAGGCCAGCGGGTCACAGGCCCCTTCTGACTATGCGGCTGGGCTGGTAGAGACTTTCTTCTCTACACCCCCGCCAGCTACTACTCTGGGGGATGATGATCCGTGAGAGACCGCATCACGTATCAGGAGAGAGGTTGATGCCGCTGCTGTTGCTACACGTGATGCGGCCTAAGCTGGACTGCCCGAAAGGGCTAACAGAGGACATCCGGCCGACCGATACTCCCCTTTTCCGTTTAGATGATGATAGTTTTTTACTTTTATTGTTCCATAGGATTTACATTTCGATCTGTTTATTTATTTATGTTTGGTTCTGTTTGTCATTTGTTATGTTTCGATCTGTTTATTACCTCTATCGTTTGTTATTTGGATCTGTTATGTTTGTCATTTACGTCTTGTTTTTCTCGTTAAATTCATAATAAATTTAGTTGAAATAAATCAATCAACTAATTTTGTTAATTCGTCGTCTTAAAAACGAGAATTTCAACCGATTCGTAACCTATAATATCAAAATTATATTTCAAATATTCAGAGCGAATTTAATACTTACAAATTACTCAAAAATTATATAACACTGTCCAGATTTAAAAAAAAAACAAATTTTTATTAGAAACCGACGGCTATACTGCCGGTTTCTAATAAAAATTAGGAATCGGCTATTAAGCCGCCAGTTTGGGCATTTTTAATAAAATTTGAGTTTGGTGGGCAAGAGTTGGCGAAATGTAAGGTTTGATAGGCATGGATAAAAATGACGGAATAAAGAACATAATAGTTATTCTAACTATTTTGAAAAGCAAAAATGTTATTTGAATGAACATTGTTGTTCCAAATTGTTCCTATATTAAAATAACTTCTATCATTGACACATCCAAACATACCCACATTCATCATTCGAAGTCTATAATACACATGAAAACATTTGTGTTACCTGTGTGTAACTATCTAATGTAAGTCTTCAGACGTGTTTGTCAAAACAAAATTTATATAATATACGTTCCTCCAAGAAAATTAAAAATATTTTGAGATAGACCATTGTTCTCTGTTCTACATTAGAATAACAAATGACAGATAACAAACGGTATATTTGACAAACTTTGGTGTAGTCTTCCTATGTTAACTGAAGGGGCAGTCAAATTTTGCCCTCTCATTGTGTATGTTCCAAATATTCTAAAATAACTAGATTTTTTCTACTTAGAATTTCAAAATTGTTATGCATGTCTCTCATCTCATCATATATTTTCATCAGGCTTGATTTAGCAGGATGTCAGGATAGTAGGCTATATTCGACAGGCCGCATTAAGGATAAATAATTTAGTTTGTTAGTATAGTAGTATTTTAGGACATGTCATTTATAGGGTTCTCTTTTTAAAAAATATATATTGTTATAAATTATGTCATTTATGCTTTATGTAATTATGAAGTCAAGAATACAATTAAGTTTCCTCATAAATTATTTGTTTCTCTTTCCTGAAATCCTAACAAATTGGTATCAGAGTCACCTTCGTCACCGACAGCCGATTGACAATTTCAGGATTCTTTGTTCCGCTGCTGCTATTGAGGGCCTTTCAGATTCGTCTTTGTATCGTGGAAGAAGCATTCAAGCGTTAGGTGTTTCCTCCGCGTACCCTGTTCTTCTCGTAAAGATCAAGCAAGTAGAGATACCATTCTTTCAAAATGGTAGAAGGTACATCAGTTAAGGTCCATATTTTATATTATACCACATTTCTTAATGATATAGAGAGATTTGGTATCAAGGCGGACGATGAGGATGGAAGACAAAGGAGAAAGAACGTAACTTCATCATTGACCTATTCGAGCTCTAAGCACAAGAATCTAATTTACAATTATTGCAGGAAGAAATATCACATCAAGGCCAACTGTTTTAAGATCAAGAATAAACAGAAGGCATACGAGAATGATAATTCATCAGGCGAATCTAATTTAGTTAAAATTCAAGTTAATGATGTGCTTTAGAGGTTCATTTTGAGGTTTTGTTTCAAGATGAGATTTCAAGTCAAGGAGAGGATTGTTATGTATGCCTCTCATCTCATCGTATATTTTCATTCATCATGATTGATTTAGCAGAATGTCAAAATAGTATATTATATTTGGTAGGCTGTATTAAGAAGAAAAAATTTAATATTTTAGTATAGGAGTATTTTTAGACATGTCATTTATATAGTTTTCTTTTTTAAAAATTTAAGTTGCTATAAATTATATCATTTGTACTCTATATAATTATAAAGTCAAGAATACAATTAAACTTTGAGTAAATCTAGGGTGTGATGTGCTTACCAAGAGAGTTTGGTGAGCACAACTCCAAAAGTATATCGAATCAGTTTCAAATGACGAATCAAAACTGTTGAAATCCATGTACTTCATGAGTGATGCATGTACGTGCAAAAATTTTGAAGTTTTGAATTCATTTGCGACATGGTCAAGCGGTCAAAGTAATGAATCATTTAATGAGTTATTTTATAAGTTTTTTTGTATATTCATTTTCATCATTTCTTTGACTACTTGACCTCGTAGCAAATGAATTCGAAACTTTCAAAATTTTGCATGTAGAGTTGGGTTATGGACGGTCCAAACCGTTGATTAACTTAAGATGCGGAAAGAACCTAAAACAAAGATTTTACTTCTATCTTAAGTCAAGGATTAAACGAGATATGTCAGAATACTTTCCAAGGCGATCCACCTTCAGTATTCTTTGGCATCAAAACCCGATTTAATCATATTTACAGATCAACTCCATAATTTATTTCTAAACTTTAATCTACTTACAAATTAAATAGATTAATATAACATATTTATACCTTGATCTAAATTCCAATTGGATTGCAGCAGACCGAGAAGATCGAATCTGAGGAATGTCTTGCCTCGGAGTATCAGACGTCTGATACCTCTATCGGTCGTCCACCAGGAACCACCAGAGCGCTGGCTTTCTACTGCCAGTAATACTGACCAGTGGAATTCGCAAAAATACTATTCACGGGAGGCGTGAAAACACTATTCACGAAGATTGTAAAAACTGACTTGATTCTTTCACAAAAATCAGATTCACGAAACTTCACGAAAACACTGTTCACGACAACCGTAAAAACACTATTCACCGAGAAAATGACAAAATAAATATATTTACGACCCGCAATTATTCAAATAGAAATACCGCGAGTTTCGTAAATATATTATTTCCGAAGTCCGTAAACAACCGTAACCGAGAAAGAGAGAAAATAGATTTATCGATCCGATCAGACTGATCAGTTCAGATATGAGTGAATTCGTAATTTTCTCTCTACCCCTACCTCTCTATTTATAGCCTTTTGAAATGGTCTAAATGACCAATATGCCCCTAGGGCAACATGGTATTTACCAAAATGCCATCAAGTCCATTAATCAATTGATTACTTTGGGCTTTGACTTTGGAGTTTAGGCTTTGACTTTTGGGCTTTCTAATTAAAATCTATTTTTAACTTAGGCCCAAAATTCAAATTGGCTTTGAGCCCAAAATATTAATTCATAATTAATATTTGTAATCTCTTTATAATTGGTCTGATCAGTTATAACTTCTTGCGACTGTTGTTGCGATAGCTTTTACATAACGTGTCGTACACGCTTGTAAATTGAATATGTTTAAGCTTGTCATCTTTATGACATTTATATTAATTATACCTTTTATAATTAATCATAAATATCTTATTATTAATTATAACTATCTATAATTAATTATAAGATTATCTGATAAGTCTCCTTTGCGGTGTGACCCAATAGGATCTGTGTTATGTTGGTAAATAGAATTAAAATCATTTTAACTTCTATAATCATAGGAGGCATCTGACATCTACACTATGACCATCCAATTACACAGATGATGCTGTACTATATAATACCACGATCCATTAAACTATTTTAGTCGTGTTAATTTTTATGTCTCACAGTATCAGATCAGTTTCAAGGCAGGTGTGTGTCATCCTTGCAAACTTAATCTTTTCTCGATCTTGAGCAAATTATCAAATATAATTACTCTTGTAATTATACTGCTTGCAGATAATCCTACTCTATCAAGGGGCCCAGTGATACCGTAACTCGTATAGAGATACGAGGGACAATAGTATTTTTGGTAAACCATCACTACCTCAGCTAAGCTATGTATACCGAAAAGCTATCGTTATGACTACGTTTTACTGACAGCGTTAGGTAACAATCACACATACACATCTCTTAGTAGGAAAGATGAATGCCTCATACTTTAGAACTTAACACTGAATGAAAACATTCATGACACGTACACAATTCCATTTAATGTTTCATTCGAGGTCTGTCAAATACCATGTTCCTAGAACATGTATCTATGTGATTAAAATGACATCTCATGTCAATGGTCTGTAAAACTTGACCATCTTTTAATCCACATTCTAACCTTGTAACGGTAAATTAGTGTTTCTGCTAATTACCTTGGTTAGAGACTTTTAAGAGTATATATATCATTTAATATTATGGAGTTTCACAATTCCAACTATTGACTCTAGTTCAGATAAAGAAATGATCCATAAATTCAATAATACTCAAGGTAACAAAATGACAGTTTATTAATCACTCAATTCATGAACAAAGCTTTATGATAATTTATCGTATTATTGACTTCTAGATTATTACAAACTAATATGTAGATGCATCACTCATGAAGTACATGGACTTCAACGGTTTGAATTCATCATTTGAAATCGATCTGGTATACTTTTGAAGTTGTGCTTCCCAAATCTTCTTGGTGAGCACATCACACCCTAACTTTGCTCTTAAACTTCCTCATAAATTATTTATCTCTTTGTTTTTAGTTTCTCCTTCCCGAAACCCTAACAGAAATAATAAAATTTGAGAACTAACAACATATCAAAACGCATCCTAGACAATGCGCAGAGAAAGCCTGCATTGCGTTTTTTTTTTTTTCAAACGCAATGTGTTAATTAATGTTTTACGTCGTTTGTTGTATTTTGCTGAACTTACTGTTACTATTTTATTGTCGTTTGTTTTTAATTTTGCTGAAGTAGTTTAGGTTTGAAATTTGCTGTAGTATATAATAAAAATACAAAATAGTGCTGATTTGTGGAGAAAGTAATTTTGGAGAAATCTTGGGCATAAATTGGACACGTTGATGATATCAATATATACATATTTTTTAATTACAAAGAAATAGCTTTGTATGTATTTCTTGTGTTTTTTTTAATTTACAACTACTAAACAAGACGGACAACTATATATTAATTGCTTGTTTTTAATTATCAGTACCTTAAAATGACAACGTGGTATGCACACTACACACGTTAATGCCAATTTGAGTCGATAATCACGCATACATGAATTTTATGTCACTTGATGATCAACGACCAGGATACTTCAAGAATCCAATTTCATGTACTCTCAGACATTAAGATAATGTCTTTCAAACGTCGTAAATTATAAATTCGATTATAAACTTTCGAAATTAACTGAAAGATTTGATTTTAATTTTTATCCAAAATAAAATTATATCTTGCACAAGCAAGGGGCAACATACTAACTAATTGATTCAATTTATAACATTCCAATTAAGAGCTAAATTAAAAAACTATATGAGCTGCATCGACGGGGAAACTCCGGACTAGGGTTGTTCATCAATTTGGTTCGATTAAAATAAAATTAAAATAGATAAGTTAAAATTTTATTCGATTTTTAAAAATACAATAGAATCCGAATTAAAATCAAACTGAATTAAATTTTCGGTTTATTAGGTTAAATTGAAATACAAAGTTACTCATACAAATATATATTTCTTGTTAATATTTTAATTTTTTCTAAGATGGATTTAAAATTTTTGTTTGGTTCGGTCTAACTGAACCAAGCCAATATTCGTTGTTACGTAATATTTTTTTATTTTTTTTAATATTTGATTTGGATGGAACACTGCTTTTAAAATTTCAACTGATTCAGTCTAATTAGTTTTAAAAGTTTCTAAATCAAATCAATCCGAACAATTAAATCGATTTTAAAAAGTGAACCAAACCGATCCATTAAACTGAGAAAACCAAATTGTTTAATCCGATCTCTTTCGGTTCAATTTAAAAACAATTAAATTAAAAACACCCCTTACCTCGACAGCTTGATTGGGACTATTAGGGCCTGTTCGTTTGTCGTAGGATTACATGGGATGGGATTTGACGGGGATGAGAATTCACTTTTGAAAAAGTGGGAACCCGTGTATACGGGTACGTACGGGATTGATTTTGGTAATTTGTTGAAACGAGTGTTCGGTCGTACCGTGAGATTAGTTGTGGGAAAATCTTGATTTATTTTTAAAAATCTGTATTTTTATAAATTTCTCACCTATTTAAAATAATAAACTTTTTGTAAAATAATTAAATCAATAATGTTTTGTAAATTTAGTGTGACTTATTTTTTTTATCTGACCAAGTAAAATAATTTAGTTGTGGTATTATTGTCACCTATGCATTCTTAAAAAAATCATTGATATATGAAAATAAATATTCTTAAAAATTACAAAACCGACAAATTTATTTGTCAAATATAATACACATCGTATATAAATTATAAACAATTAATTAATAATTAATAATTTTAATAATTGCCTAACCGATTTGTCAATTATCAAATAAATTTTGTTGTCAATGTTATTTATCCCTTGATTTATTGTTATTGATTGTTTAAAATAAAATAAAAGAAGTTGCATGATCTACCTAACGTGTGTATCAACTTCATTGACTAGTTTTGGTTGATGTACACTATTCATTGCCTTAGAAATGGGGGACGCACTACACATGAGATCTAAGTGTTAATAAAATAAAAGGAAACTAGCTCCGGATCTGAACTAGTGCTTAGTCCCACAATATCTAGTGAGTAAAGAAAAAGTCCATATATATATATATATATATATATTTCTTATGTCGATTATGAAGTGGTGTGAGGAGAGAGTACAGAGGAGACAGCCCCACGTGAGAGACTGGAGGAGAGAGAAGAATGGGAAAACGAAAATTCAGTATGAGCTCATTTTTTTTTTCCAAAAAATTACACTGACTTGGGAAATCTTCGGAAAAAAAGATGGGAAATAGCTAGAAGTAAACTATGCCTCCGAATAGGCTTGGGAAAAAAATTGAGAATTAATCCAAAATTTCATCCATTCCCATTGAAACTCAGTGTGCCGAACAGGGCCTTAATGGATTCCCTTGGTTCAATCCAAGACAACTGACTATCCTTAGCTAATGTCTAGGTTGTCATGACAACAAATTTATGTTAATTAAACTGCTGTGTCTGAGAAAAGGATTTGTTTTTACCGTGCAACTGACATTTCACCCTCATCCCCTCATCCACATACGTACCGGCACAACTACTAATTAAATTAGTTTGAATCTCAGGGTCTGTTCGGCTGCAGCCCGAGAACAGATAAATAGTAAACAGCAGGTTACTATTCATATGAGAGAAAAAAATTCAGTTAAACTGAATTTTTTTTTTCCCACGTGAACAGTTAACACACGGAATTGGAGACAAACACTAACTCAATTTTCAAGGAGTGCGCAAGCGCAAATGCGCAATAGAAAATATTTCTCCAGAAACAGTACTAGTACTGTCTAGTTGTCAATGTATACAATTCTCATAAATGTTTGTTTATTGCATGTCAGGTGAAGCGAAGATCGACGCAAACAGTATCGGTAGTTTATTTCCCTCAACAGAAGGGATTCATTCAAGCATGTCTGTTTCTACCTGATTCGTCCGATTCTTCGATGCATGCATCTGATGAGGTTATTCTCAGGAGAGAGGAGGGTGTCCGATTCCCATCAGACCAAAATAGTGTTCGATGGGTGGTTTCTACCGTCTGATATACTTTAAAATTTGTACACATAGATATTAAAGTAAAAAACACGGATATTAAAGTAATGCGTACAAATTTTAGAATTAATCGGACAGTACAAACCACCCATCAAATCAAATTTGATCCGATGGACATCGGACACCCTCCTCTCTCTATTCTCAGATGACGTGGGACTTGGCGCCACACTACCTAACCCGACACAATTTGTAGCCTAGCTAGACTAAGACTACAGTTTAGTCAACAAAACAAAAAAAGATGTGCAATTATTTCAAAATAATTAGACTATGGTAAAAATATTTAAATATTTCAATTGAAATATAAAATATATATATTTTAAAGAAGAGGAATTCATTTACAATATTTGAAAGTTACATCTTACCACAATTTGGTTTTGCAATTTTGAAAATTCAAAAAATTAATCCAAACCGTTAAACATGATCTATATATTAAAATGCGTTTGAAAATAAAATTTTATATTTTTTTGATTTTTTTTAACTATTTATTATGTATTTTATAAAACTGTGTTTTTAGATAATTTTGAATCACTAAAAAACAACTGTTTTATAAAATACTTAATAAATAGTTAAAAAATTCCAAAAAAAAAATGTAAAATTTTATCTTCAAGCCATTTTAATATAGTGATCATGTTGAACGGTTTGGATCGATTGTTTGGACTTTGGAAATCACAAAATCTAATTGTTGTCAAATGTTATAACTTTTAAATGTTGTAAGTGTATCCTACTCTGTTTGAAATGATCAATTAAGATAGTTTATTGTGATTTATATATATATATATATTAAAATATATACTATCGAACAATTAACAATAAAATAATATATTGTTTTCTAATACATTACAAAAAGAACAATGATAATCACCCTTCCTCTTCTTATGTGATTGTCCGTAGTTACATAGAGGTTTTATTTTTCTTTGCACCAACCGTACAAAATGCTTTTATTTGCTAGAAGAATATCAACCATCCAAGAATTAAATATCTTTTACTAGCTAACAACCCCTGCAAATTGCAACCAATCATAACAAAAGTGCATAGTAACTGTTTGAATAGATTATAAAGGCGTCAACTAAATTAATTACTAATTCCCTTCTGAAAGGTAAATTACATAAAACCCAATTTTGATAAGTATGTTCTGTTGTACTGGGTATTGAAGTATATCAAACAATTTTGAGATATGTAGATTATAGTAGTTATTGAACTGCAAGAGTGGACAAAAACTTTTGAGATAATACACCATTGCATAATTATTTTAACACAAATATATTTTTGTCAAAAATATTGTGAAAAATATGACAAAAAAAAAAAAGCATACTTTAAAAAAAAAAAGAGTCAGAAAAAAACAAATTTGAATTGCGGTACATCTTATTTCAGAATTTTCTGTGGCCCGGTTTGATTGAAAGAGATGTAGTAAATTAGAATTTCGATAATCGGTACCCTTTGAGGCGTACCGAAATTAAAATTCGGTATTTGATGGTTCCAGTAAAAAATCCTGCACTGAATTCGTTTTGTTATTTTTTTTTAGTTAATAGTTTAAAAAAAAAAATCGAGTAACATGGTGCAGGTTGCTTTAATATTAAAGCTACGAGGAAAAAAAATATTTTTGTTTTTTTTTAAGTAAATGAAAATGAAGCAACAGAAGTTGGACAACTCAATACCTAGGGATGTCGTTCTCTCCTTGACACGTCGAACGAATCAAGTCACCAACACAGAAACAAATACGAGACAGTAGCTGAAACCCATTTCCATAATCCATATATTTCAAGTTTCAACCATCAAGGTTGCGATTTGAGAGATACAAAGCGGTGTCACATGGGACGGTGGCAAATTGGTTTGCTCCAGTGGGTTCCAAATTCAGACTTTTGCAGTGGGTCCCATAATGCACACACCAATTCATCCATCCATCCTCAGTCCCTCTGCTATCACGATCTGTCGCTCATGATGTCGCTGTCAGAAGGGAGGATCTGAACAGCGGGCCCGCCAATACCTGTCGAGGAGATCGCCTAATTGAACACGCAATGGTTGAACCAGTACGCCGTGGTGGGGGCAACGGTTGTTTGTTTGAATGTGCTCCGTCCACTCTCTCTCTCTCTCTCTCTCTCACTATATTCTAGTAATTCTGTGCATTAGTTGGCGCTGCTTGTGTTGGTGCACGTCCCTTTCTCAACCCACTGTCGCAATTATATCGTTTACATCTCTCTCTCAATGTTCAACTGATAGTCCATGCGAGTTGAAAGTAATCAAGAATTTTAGGAGTGACTCAGATTAGCAAAGAATTACTGGCTATTGTGAATTGGTGAGTCTTGAGGTTCTTCCATTCATGTCGGCGTGATGAGGGGTTTTTAAATGTTGTTTTATAAATCTGGTCAAACCCAAAGGTTGATCTTTAATTTGTAAAGATGAATGGCGTCTTAACCGGTATCATATCCGAAAATACGGTTAAGAATAAGATTTTTTTCGTTAACTTATTGATTACAAATAAGAGTAATAATTTTTTATTATCTTATCTGTTATCGTATAAAATAATTTTTAAAAATAAAATTATATATATTTTTTGTATTGATACGTGATACAATAAGATTTTGTATTTTATTAAATTTTCATAATACAAATTAGTTGTATTCATTATTATTATTATTTTATTTTGAAAATGATTTTATCAAAAGCACAAATTAAGATGTCAAAGGCATTTTTTTTATCCGTTTATCCGATCCGTACCGTATTCGAAAAGACAGATAAGGATAAAGATTTTTTTTCCGTTATCATTACGAATATGGATGTGAAAATGACTCTACTTGATCCGTACCGTACTCATTGGCACCACTATATAGATCACTAAATTATCTCTTTAATTATTAATTATTTAATAAAATTAAGTATATATTAATGTACTTTTTACAGTTGAGATATACCGTGTTTCACTCTTGTGTCTATAGAATTGTTCTCCAGATTTCTCTTTATAAAACAAATGTGTGTTGAAAATTAGAATGGAATTATTAAAATGAAACATAAACTATAAAAGTGAAAACAACATCAAAAGATGTGTCTAAATTTCAACGGAGATTACACAATTTAATAACTCATTTGAAGCAATGAATGAGCTAACCTTTGTGATGATGATGCATGCCATGAATAATATAAGTTCACAACGAAGAAGAAGATCAGATGAATAATGATATTATTGAGGAGATAAAAAAAAAAAAACTTCAATCCTTGCCGATTCTAAAAAAAAAATCCAAACGTCTTTATAAATTATCAATTTATAATTAAGATAACCGAGACATACTTTTCACTTTGTTAAATCAAAAACCAACGAACCAAGAGTCTTCAAACTTCTGCATTCATGATTTCATGCCCTCCTTTTCTTTCGACGAGAGAAAAAACTTGAACCGAGGTGGCATTTATACAGCAGCTATTGATGGAGCAAGTCTATAAGAATGGCCGAATTAGCAAGTTCTCAAATTGGCACAGCATCTAGATGACGAGTTATTTTGGGCTTACATATTAGGCCCGAACTTCTGGATTTTGAAGCTTTACACTTGAATGATCCAAAACAAATTAATCGGCTATTGCAGAAATGGGGCAAAACACTGAATGATAATTATTATAAGACAAAGTCCAAAACTAATTATGTCATTCCAGGAAGCATGAATCTTCAACTTTTTAAATTCCTTGGTTTCGAGTCACAACACAATTTTTCTTTATGTCCGTTACTACCGGGCTGGCGGGGAGCACTTTGTATAGCTAACAATATGAAAAAGGTCAAACGAAACCAACGGAAAGTTCCATGGGTAAATTAATCAAATCCATAGAAAGAAAGGGACGGGGAGTTTGCACATGCTGGGCTTGGAGACAAACTGGGCCGTAAGATTTTTTGGTTTAAAGCCTGTAGGCATGGGCTGTAAGATTGAAGCATCTTAACTGGCTGTGTACTATTATCGAGCGGATCTTGATACTTACATCCTAATTTGGGCTTCACGGAAATTTTGCAAGAAATTATTGTTTGTCCGTTGACAAAATAAAGAACAAAATGACTCGTCTCCGGGAAGACTTGAATATCTAAAAATTAAATTCTGGTTCCTTTACAGATGGCGAACACTATGAAATTCTGGCCCATGAAGCAAGCCATTGATTCTCCTTGCTAACAATCATTCAGGTAAAAGACTGTGTAGACTAATTGACCGTTTAGTCGGTGCAAGTGACTAAAAAAAAGGGTAAAGTCGTCCAACAAATTGGCCTTTTAGTCCATGGTGGTGATCAAACCGTTACAATCACAGAAAGAATGCGGAAAGATAGCTGTGAATGAGAACATTAAATAGGTTAATATGTTCAATTAATCGTCTGTTATCTGTTTTAAGTTTATTCAGTTATTTATTGGACCATTTAGTTTATTTAGTTAGTTATTTATTGGATCCTGATCTATTTAGTCGGTCATTTCAAAAACTCCAGAGAAAAATAGAAGTTATCTCGAATGTCAAATCAGCTGATATGCTGTACTGATAAATCAGCGTATCACTATTTACAGTCCGATTTACCTTTAATTTGTTGCTGTTAAATTTAGACAATAGTAATCCTAGCATAGTGACATCTTTGACATTTTGGATCTTTCTTTTACATGCTTAGTTCTAAAAATTAAGACTAAACATTCAACTTTCTCTGACTTAACAGAAAGGCATCGATTCTCCTAGCTAACAACCATAGTTTGACCACAGCATTTCTATATTCTTTATGACTGTATTTTTTTTTTCCTTTTTTATAAAGATTACACATATTAAAGCTTTCACTCAGCTAACATGAAACATAAGTCCTACCATACAAGCTCTCCATTTCTCACCTGATAATATTCTCCTACGCTTGATTTTAGTAAATTTTAGTCAAACATATCTCTGAATATGTTCTTTTAGAAGGAAATAAGCACTTTATTCTGAGATATTTTATAGATAATTCTAGCATTGATATAAGATACTCCATTGATAGATGTCATTGCCTCCTTTTATACTGAGGAGTGAGGAGATGATTAAATGATGTTGCCAACATAAGTGCACGCACGGCGCTGTTGTGTAGAAAATCTCATATCAAAATAAAAGAACAATAGATGTAAAGTTATTTGCATCGACCACATATGACATATACACCGTTTTGATTTGAATTCCACAATCGGGGAAGGCCTTATTTATCAAAAGGTCCTTCATTGTTTTAAATATTAAGACTTGCATCATGTTAAAAAAAAAAGAAACTAGAACATTATTAAACGGGTCATAATATCAATTTATAATTGGGATTGAGATTGATGATGATGTTTTCTTCATGATATCAAAGTTATCTCCTCTCTCTTCTGCTTTAAATGAGGAAACTAATTAATTACCTCTTAACACAGAAAAGAAAATGAAAGTTAATTTAATTTGGAAATATTATATCTTGTAATTTAATGTCCAAAATTCGTCCTTATCTTTCACGAAAAAGACTTGTTCTCGCTGGAAGCTAACATTATTATGAAGCAAAATATCAATTGAATTCAAATTAGATACTATTGGATAACCATATGACGTTGAAATATGAAGATTGATCATCATAATTTAATTCATGTTTCCTACATTGAAGATGATGCTACAAGTGGGCTGAGGGCTGAGGCCCAAGGTAATTTTTTTTGAACCCTGAATAAACCCATAAACAAAATCGAATAAGCACGTAAAATTTTTATTATTGCACGCAAGGTATTGTTTTATTAATATTTTGGTTTATTAGTAGGATAATTTTTTTTTATCTTAGTTAAAAATGATCAAAACCAATTAAAAATTAAGAAACATAATTTCAAATGAGTTGAACCAAATTCTAACTGAATGAATGCAGATTATTTAAAATAAAAAAACAGATCAAATAAACACCCTTACTGCTAATTATGGACTTTGATGTCGGAGAAAAGACTTAGGGTGCGTTTGGATGAATCAAGAATAGTAGCAAGGATAGAGCTATCCTCAATTTTAGGATAGTAGCTATTCCAACATTTTGTAGAAATAGTAGAATAGTGGACTATCCCACAAAAGACAAACAAAGAATAGTGACTATTTGCTAATCCAAACACACCCAAACGCTGGATAGTAGCTCGGAATAGTGCTAATCCGGAATAGTGCTAATCTGGAATAGTAGCTATTCTTCACCCATCCAAACGCACTCTTAGTAAAAAGAAATTTGATTTGCGTAGGCCACTTGTCATATTATTGCTTGTGATGCGGAGATAACTGCGTAGTACATAATCAATGTCATGTTTGCTCTCGAGTCATAATCATATCAGATTAATAAAATTTGGTCAGGGTCTATTTAAATAGCTCATCATTAACCCAGTTTAAAAAATTAATTGATCCAAATGGTTATTGTTGCCTTCTCATTACATATTATCTTCTGCTATTATAGTTGATCCCAGTACTGTTCATGTGTTATAGGAGAGGTAACTGGACGGAAGCATCATCTTCTTTCAGAAGAGTACCATAAATAGTTAGTTTAATTAGAGTTTAATCAGGACAAGGAGAGGAATCCAAGAGACTAATTAATAATTAATTATTAATGCAGGAGATGTAAGGGTTCTCTAGTTTGACTAGAGTGAAATTTGATTTGACCCCAAATCAAACTTAGTTGAACAAACAGATTTTGTTACCGTGAGGTTAATTGTTTCTTTTTGTTAGGAAAATGCTACAAGTTAATTTGTGTCATATTTATATATAGAGGGGTGAATTTAGTTGACAATAACTTATTTGACAAACTTGATATTACACAGATGCATTGTTTTGTATGAAGTTTCTTAGTGTTGTGTGGGTCTAAACAAATTTAATTAATACACTCTTGGTAGTTACTACCAATCCTTTCAAAAAAAAAAAAGACAAACAAGATAATATATTTTCAAATCAATTTAATTAAGTTTGAAAATGCAAAAATAATTTCACAAGTTTGTAATTTAAGTATCATGTGGTGGTATACTGAGAAACGTTAATTTGGATCATTGAAAAATTCAAATTATTTGATAAACAGTAAAACACGCTTTCAGATTTCGTTTTTTTTCATAGATATAATTTACAGCATTTAGAATATGCTTATAATGTCGGATTTCACATTGTAAACGTCATTTATTGTAATTATTAATATTGTCAAAATAAAAGGAAAAATAGATTTTCTTTGTTTATATAATACTGATACAAGTTCAAATATTTTGTTTTTCTAACATAACTCAAAATCTTGAATTGCATTATGGTATTATAGCACATATTTTCTCTTTCTTTGATTCATCTCTGGTAAGAAGTTGTGTGCCAGTATACTCACTGCCCCTTTTAAGCAAAATCTTACTAATAACAATTTTTTTTCTTTCTTTATGAAAACTTGGTAGATGCTACTAATGATGTATTAGCTCACAGTTCAATTATACGAGTCTCCTATATATTTCTGATCTTATATGAGTCACATAACAATGATGTATTAACTCTTTCTTTTGTTTATCTCTGGTAAGGAGTTGTGTACTAGTATACTTACTGCCCCCGTACTAGTATACTTACTGCCCCCCTTCAAGTAAGATCTTACCAATAACAACTTTTTTTCTTCTGAAAACTTGGTAGATGCTACCAATGATGTATTAGCTCACAGTTCAATTACACGAGTCTCCTATATATTTCTGATCTTACATGAGTCACATATTAGTGCTCTTAATCTCTTTATAGCCTAACAAAATTTCAGCCATAATTACCTTTAATGATTTTCTCTTACAACACTGATGCCCTTGTTTTGTGGCCTCTGACACTTTCGTTTCTTTCCTTCCATACTTCTTTTTTGGTTCTTCCTTCCATATGCTCATAATGTACACAAAAAAAACAAAATCCCATTCCATTTTGTTCCTCTGCCCTTGATTACACAGTTCAGTCAGGATTGATCCCAAGCCTTCTCAACTGATGATGCGTGCGCTATGCTTTGACCCATGTTCTGCCACACTTCCATCGCATAATTAAATTTGAAAAACAGATGCATTTCTACTTCCCCGGTATCATATACAGGGCACTGTAATGGACACTGAATGTTTTTCCTTGACATAACATCTCTTGTCAGTACTTTCTGTTTCAATAATAGGAAACTGAAATTTTGTACAGTTGGAGGAACTTTGCACTTCCAAATTTTCTTCTGTTGTATCTTTCTTCTAGTAGCAAGAGCTTTGTATGAGAAATTTGAAGAGTACAAACCACTACCTTCCCATTTAAATTGCCCAAAAATGCTTATCTATTGTTCATTCAAAAGATAAATAAAAAAACTGGTAGGGTGGGCAACCAAGCAATTATCGATTGCTGGGAGATTAGTGTTAATCAATGCGGTGTTATCTTTAATTTCGACATACTTTATGTCGGTTTTCAAGTTACCAGAATGAGTTGTTCATGAAATTGACAAAACAAGGAGGAGTTTTCCTTGGAAAAAAAAATGCAGAAGATGGGAAAGGAATTCACTTAGCAAAATGGGAGTTGATATGCAAGCCAAAAGATATGGAGGATTAGGGATTATTAATATCCAGGTTTTTAGTGATGCCCTATTAGCCAAGTGGTACTGGTATTGGATCTGACCAGACAACAAATTTTGAAAGTTGGCTTTTAGGGTAGCTTTTGATTTTTTATACAAGAGTGAACTACCTGACTGTAAGTTTTTCAGGGAGAACTTGCATGAAGTAGTGAATTTATGTGAAAATTATACACAAAGGATAGTGGGGAGTGGAATGGCAATTAAATTTTGGATTCATAATTGGAGACATGGACATCTAAAGTTTGAATTATAGGACTTGTTCAAAGAAGTAAGGAATAAGAGCATAACGGTCAACCAGGTATTTCAAATACATAATATTGAGAAACTATTTCATGACATGGGTCACATTTTAAGTGACAGGAAGAGTATACAACAGTTCAACAAAATTCAGACAGATTCTTCAAATTCAGACAATCAACAATTCAATGAATGATGATGCAAGGTGGTTGTTGGAGCCTTCAGGAACATTCATAGTTAAGTCAGCATATCAGGGTATGATCAACTTCCCTTGGTGACAAACATTCACAGGGTCTAGAAATTCAAGGTTGCTCTTAGAATCAAGATATTTGCTTGGTTGTCATACTACAATAAAATACTTACATGAGACAATTTAGCAAAAAGAGGATGTCATCTTTCTAGTATGTGTTTTCTATGTAGAAGTGCAGATGAAACATTGCAACATATGTTTTCAGAATGCTCTTTTATGATGGAGATATATGAATTAGTGCGAGGAGAGATGTTTGCAAATACTCATAATTGAAGGATTGAATTGAAAAATTAGAAGCACAACAATGGATAGTAAAGAAAGGATGATATAGAAAGATCAAGGAATTATTGCTCATAATGATGTTTGTTGGATGGAGGGAGAGATGTACAAAAATATTTAGAGATCAAAGAAAATCAAAATTGGAGTTAAGGCAAGAAATTCAGGATATGTGAAGAATTCATCATTGAAGGAAGGTTCTTATAACGAAGAAGTTCATGGACTGAACAAGAAAGAAGAGTTTTAGTATTTCTGTTTTTATTTTTTCTTATTTTTTGTTTTTTTTAAAGGGAGAGAATTCAACAATGTTGAATTAGTAGTAATATTTTGTAAGCTTTACTGGTGTTTCCTCTGGAAACTCAGTCTTTATAATTATTCCCAGTTCAATATATCAATAAGGACTTGATCCTTATTTTTATTCAAAAAAAAGTTAATATTCCTAGAAAAGTGAAGTAAGTTACTCCAGATTAACTTACTTCTTACTCCATCGATCTTACTCCTCTACTTCTCGTTTGACTATTTAAGGTGTAGTAGAGGTTTACACCACCTCTTATTCCACAACCAAGCATGACCTATATGTATATGTCTTATCTATTCAGAGCTTTCCCCATAGCTGACCTTACACAAGTTATGAGCATCAATCTATTATGATAGTAAATACTAGACTCAATATTATGATTGGACCTGACCCAATTAGAAATTAAAAAAGTTACGAATCACATTTCGGACCCAAATATTTTCTAGATTACAGTTCAAAAATGCAGTAAAGCTTATAAAAAAATATATGTTTAACTATATTTAATGAGAGAGTGGTCTAACAATTTAAGGGTTAAACGGAATAAAATGCTCGTCAAATTAATCTGTACTGGCGTTTTTATTAAGATCTATATTCTAGTCTTACATAGTAGTAATGATGATGATGATAATAATAATTAGTAACAATTAGTATTTGAATAATACAAGTATCAATTTTTAAATCAAAATCATACTCAAATTGTTTAACATTACAAGATTTCAAACTTATCAGTTCAATACTACATAAGCATAAGAGACATTAATTAGCATAAGAAACATAATGAAGTTGAACATAATTTTTTTTATCAAGTATAATTAATGAACTATCAATCACACGTAAACAAAATACATGAAATGCGGAGAGGAAAAAATGAAAAGTGAAAAAAGGAATGAACTATCCATCACGATTAGGACGCCCTAACTAAATGTCAATTTCATCATTTTAAATTTTTATGACAATTAATATCATTAAGATTGGATTTACAAGCACTTAACACCATGGAGTCCAAAATATAAATAATTGGCTTAATGCCTTAATCACAAGTTTTATCGATTTTTTTTAAAGCTTGAATGTAGTACTCTCGGACCCTACCCGTTTCAAACTTTCAATATATGAGACCTCTAGTCCCTATTGATGGTTATTTTAATAATATTATAATGTCTATCAAATCAAAGTCGAAATATTATAATTGTTGGTGTATGTATAAAAAATATATGATATGGATACCGATAAAATTATCATATATATGAAATGATATGACATTGGCAATAAGGCGATTTTCTTGATTTCAGAATAAATATTCATATTGTTTTCATGTTAAAAGGGCTATATACTTTCTGTGTTCTCTCGATGACGCAGCACTTCTAGAAGTACATACGATTGTAGTTTATTTTTCTTTCAATATTTTTAATGGTACATGTTGCATTGCAAAACTAATTAGGAGTTCTCCTACGTTCATTATTCCTGTCATATGAATCTAGCACTAACAAATTATTTTATATTCATTTTGTGATTGAAAAAACTACACTAATTTTGGTAAAGTAGGTATTAAAATTCTCCAAAATATTTTTAACCCTGGAAAAAAATGTACAAGTTATAGTCTTGGTAAAAAAAATATGATGTTAATAGAAAAGGTGCTATGTGAAAAGAAAAAGATTTTATATGGCCAAATATTTTCATTTCTCATCCAATTTAAAATAAGAAAAATCATGAGTCACAAATATTATAATCTAGTTTCATTATAAAAATAATACAACCCAACAGTCCTTACAAATAATTAGCAAAGTACAATGATTAGCAATGTACAAATTAATTGAGTTTTTTGGGGTGAATTTTATAATACCTGATTCACCATATGGTCGCTGAATTCATACCGTCTAAGGTAACATATATTTTTGATTAGATTCAGACGGCTAATCACACGAATATTAAAGAGGTCCTATAAATTCCACATGGGCAGGATTTGCCTGATCTAAACAGAAATATTGTGTTACCTTAGAGGAAATGGACACATGGCTGTTGTGGCTTACGAAGCCCCTGCCATAAAAGATACCATATATATATATATTTTTTTTTGTTAGGCACAAAGGTGCCATATATTAATTTAGAGGAATATTCCACCTTTCACTTGCCGAATTTCCATCTTATATAAAAGTGCTAATTTATCTCTCAAGTAGATATTTAAAATTACTTGCACTAATGTCAATTAATTACCTTTGATATTGTTTTAATTAGGGAATATTACTATAATAAAACCCACATTTTGATATTCTACACTTTCAAATTAAATCTATTTTGAACGGATATATCAGCATCTCTCCCTTCAATATGAAATTTGTTTATATATTGCACCTATAAATTGAAGTTGTTGGGATGCAATGTTCTTTCGCCTTTTGACTTTCCAACTTTTCCAGCGAAAAATAAAGAAATAAAAGACAAAGATAGCTCAGCGCTGCTGAGGTCCAGATTTAAAGCTTCTGCTGGTACTGGATTCTGGATTGAACTTTTGAACCGAGAAGAAATTAAATTAATTACAAATTTGAAATTAATAATACATGTGTTACAGAGATTTATAGCATTGGATATATACACCTAAATTCTCTTGTAGGTATAACTTCTAAGATTTTAATATAGCTGACTAATTATATAATTATAAGTTCAACATCCATTTTGATGAAAAGATAATTGTATACGTTAATATGCAAACATTCAGTCAGCATCGAGTTATATACTATTAGCTAGTAGGTGCTCCGTATTTATTAATTAATGCGCAGTTATATTTCGTGTCTGAATAAGCATAAGGTGTGTCAATTAGAATATATCTTCCCTCTACTTGATTTTCATTTCTGTACGTATTTTAAATATTCAATCAATAATTGACTCGGTCTTATTTCTTAAAATAAAAAAAAAATGTGCAAATAAATATCTTGGTTGTATCTATGCCTTAATTTCTTTGCTTAATTGCTCCAGCCCGGATGACAAAGAACAGAAATAATTGAATGGTGGCTGAAAACAAATTTAAGTTTTCAATTCAATACCAGTAGTCGTTAAATAGATGTTCTAAATATACATCTGAACCTGAACCAGGATTAGGTTGATTTAATGCAGCTATTTTTTTGGGTTATGCATGCTCCCTTCCAGAAATGCAAAGCCAATTATGTTTTGCTTCTAATTTGTTTATTACTTCTTCTTAATGGACCCAACAACTTAATAAGGTCATAAATATATGTCTGCTCGCCTACCACTCATTCTAGCTTCGTTTTCATGTTTTTGTTCTAGCTAAAATGACTAGTAATATATATCTGAAGTGCTTTGCCAACTTCCCAAATTAAGATAGTGATAACAATGGAACCCTAGTGCACCACAAAGAAAGTTATTGACCTAGCTAACAACCAGCATTTAACCACTAAATTCTATATTCTTTCTGATCATTAATATTTTTCTTTTCTGGGATCACATCTCCATGCTTTCATCTAGCTACCATGAAACATATAGCCTACCAAACAAGCTCAAGACTTGGCACCTCAACCCATTTCTCATTTGTTTTTTTATTAGTACCCCAAAACCTCTCCATCCACAACAAATTACCCCACTTATGTGCTTTGCTACCTCCACATTTGATCACCTTTAATTCTCCCATTTTCTTTCTTTCATAGCAAATTAAGGAATGCCTACCGCAAGCATTCAAAGGCATGTATACAAGAGAAATACTGGCACAACACTTACACAAAAAAGACTACAACAAAATAAGAAGGATCAGAACTCAGTAACCAAGAATGAAAATAGCATCTTTCCATTTCTCGGCATACAAAGAACCTACTCTAACCTTTCTCTATCATCTCTATCTCTTTCACAAAACTCAAACGATGACTCGTCGATCGGGAGTTCTATATGCAGCTGGGAGCAGAAGGTGCTTTCGTTTCGCGGCAATTTTAGTGCATGGGGAAAGAACGAGTTGTTTTTTGGCGGTGCAGAGGAAAACGAAGAGGATGTGGAATTGGATAAAAGAGAGGAAAATGATGATATTGGTGATATTTTGAATGAGTATTTAGATTGTCAGGAGCCAGGGAGCTTGAAGAGGTGCAGCTGGATAACAAAAGCAAGTGGTAAGAAATTTCTAACTAAGATATATATATACTTCAAAAGAAATGTGGTAACTAAGTTGTTATAATATAGTATTCGGTGATACAATTTTGGTTTAACTAGTGATGGGACTGAAAAAGTGAAAATCATTAATTGGATTACCGCAAATAGTATTTTGCAATTATTGTAGGGGTAAAAACTAATTAAAAAGGACAAGTAACAAATTGGATGATATGATGGACATATATCCGTTTAACGATTTTAATATTTATTATCAATTAAATTATCTTAATCAGTTTAGAAATTGTAAATATGTTATTCATAATCAAAACATGTTTATATATCAATTTTGATTTTAGTATAGAAATTTATTTAGTATATATCAATTTTGATTTTAGCTATTAAAAAATCGTTAAAATTCAACCACGCACGCTAAAAGTTTCAAAATTTATTAGAAAAAATAATTTTCAAATTGACCCAAAATTTATTACTCGCTTTATTTGAATGGTGAAAAACAAATCTATAATTCACTTTAGATAAAGTTTTTTCTCACCTACCAATATGAACACCCCATTTTCATCAGTGCAAATAGATTCGTACATAAGCCTACGGGCGTTTCCAACTAAAAAAAAAAAATAGATTCGTGCATGATTACGCTAGCTAATTAGTCATGATCATGCAGCACTACATGACATACACTTGTTTCAAACCTGATGGACGTGTGGCACGGCCTATTGGCAGGTAGCTAGGGAATTAAAAAAAAAATAGAAAAATTGTAGAAAGTTCCAAAAATATGGAATATCAGTGGCCAGAGCCTCTATAATTTTTTAATATATTTTTTTTTGTTTTACAATTAATTTATTTTGAATAATTACAATTAATTTATCACAACTCTATTATATTTTTCTTAAATATTATTTTAAATTTTCGCATTTTACAAATGTTTCAGCAGAATAAAAACGATATATATTTCGCAAAAAAGGATACTATATTCGAATGAGACATAAATACATAGTAGACTATATACCAATATACCTTTATTGCTGTTGAAACTATAATACCCGTATCATGCAATAGATATTCGTATATGATAACTAATATTCGTTATGTGGGTGAAAATACATTCCTAAATTATGATCATTGCTCACGGTAACATAATATATGCGGGCATTTTATCTGTGTAAAATTAGATTTTAGTGAATGAACAAATAAATAGATGTTATAAATAAGCTATTGTCGAATTATTCGTCTTATACAAATTTTATTGATAATTTACGTATAACACCGGAATTAAATTTGCTTTAGTAAAATTGCTTATTATCTACTTTTGTTGAACTACTGATTATTACTTGAGATGAGGTCAAATTACATACAAAAATAGCAAAATTTTAAATATATTTTAGAGGTAGTACGCCCATGAGATCAGTTTTTTTTATTAATTTCTTTTATTAATTGCATTATTATAAAATGAGCTATATTGAACTTTTTTCACGAACTAGGTACCCGAACCATGAACTTTAAAAAGATTTAAAAATTTCTGAATTCCGAATTTATTACTATGACATTACTTGATTTATTATTACTTAAAAATACATAAAGGAAATTCTGCAAAACAAAAATAATATCTTAGATGAAAAAAGAAGAAAAAAAGCTTGGAGTATAACCTCAGTCCGAAATTTGAGGCCCATTAGTGTCTTTCTAGATCTTATAAACTGGGCTTAAGCATTAAGATCCAGCCCATCCAATGATGAACAGGATTATATCAAGCTAAGTTTTTGTTACAGAAAGAGGTCCTTTCTACCTTTGACTTGTCTAGTTTTCTTTGGAGAAAAAACAAGTCCTTTCCCACAGTTCCACTTAAAAATTTTCATCAAGCACCATGCTCCGATTTCCAGGCAAAAGAAGGCTAAATCAAAGGAGCAAAAAAAAAAATATATTGCTCAGATTATTAGAAACTAATTTATAGCAGACAGTTGTAGATCCAGTTCTAGTATGGATTTATTATCGTGTTGTTTCTTGAATTATTGTGAAAGAACTATTAAAAAAAACCATGCCAGTATCCTAATTGGTTTCACTTGTAAATAATTCCAAAAATGCTGCTTGACATGCGAAGTCCCATGACCAAATGTTTTTAAGTGGAAATGTCATGATTTTGTTTTTCCTAAAAGATGTCATGATTTCTATCTGGATACCTAAATCAAGCGGTTTTCTTTCGTTGCAGATGAAGCATATGTTTCATTCCATGATGAGTGCTGGGGTGTGCCTATTTACAACGACAAGTAAGCATAACATCACTATACTTTACTATAATTGCAAATAAAAACTAGATTTTTTTTTTTTGGCTTTCCGATTCGTGTTTGATTGGATTTAATGAAAAATATAGGGATTATTTAAACTTCAATGATAAGCCAGATTTAACAATGGGAATGTCATACCAGCATCACTTTTCAGCAGTAATATGAGTCTTTGGTACAGTAATGTTTTATTTTCTTCTCCTGCTAATTAATTCATTGTGATACTTTTGTGTGATGCCCGATAAGCCGGCTCTTTGAGCTGCTTGCATTGTCCGGACTGCTCATTGACTACAACTGGACTGAGATCCTCAAGAGCAAGGAGATTTACAGGTCATTTGAAATTACCAGATTCAAGCATTTCAAGTATATTTTTCTTTTGTTCACATTATGGAAGTAATTTACCATCAATTACTTGTTATTAGGGAAGCTTTTGCAAATTTTGATTACAATGTTGTCGCGAGGATGGAAGAGAAAGATATAGAGGAAATCATTTCAAACAAGGAGCTTAAAATAGCCGAGTGCCGTGTTAGAGCAATAATAGAAAATGCCAAGTGCGTGCAAAAGGCAAGTTTGACTAATCACAAGAAAAATTCTATGGATTTATGATGTTGCTCAAGTAACTATCATGGTGCCTGGGAAATCCAGTTTTCTGGATATCAATTGGAAAATTAATGATTAATTAGGCCTGATTGCCTTGACCATTTAGGAAATAAATTAAAAATGTTGTTGGACAGCATATACCACCCTGTACGGTGATAGACAGGTTTAGTACCAGTAGTATACCAGTTACCGGTATACTGGTATTGTTATAATAAAAGTTTGACAAAATTAATTGTTTTTTTCTTTTTTCTTTTTTCTTGTTCAACCCAAGGTTGCAAGAGAATTTGGATCATTCAGCGGTTACATATGGGGCCATGTAAACCACAAGCCGGTGATCGGCAAATACAAGCATCCACGCAGTGTGCCTCTGAGAACCCCAAAATCAGAGTTCATCAGCAAAGACTTGATCCGAAGGGGATTCCGGTTAGTGGGACCTGTAATTATTTATTCGTTCATGCAAGCAACAGGGATGGTTATAGACCACCTTGTCAACTGCTATCGATTTAATGAATGTGTTAAGCTTGCAGAGAGATCATGGGGCATGACTAATGTTGCAGTTTAAAAGTTAAAACTGGTGAACCTAAAGGGCTATTTTGTAAATTATTTAAAATTTGTATAGACTCTGGGATGATGGTTTTGAGTGCTTAATTTGACCAATTTGGGATTTTTTTTGGTGGTATGGAAGCTTTTGTAGAG
This sequence comes from Carex cristatella, assembly GCA_024447775.1. Taxonomy (NCBI): domain Eukaryota; kingdom Viridiplantae; phylum Streptophyta; class Magnoliopsida; order Poales; family Cyperaceae; genus Carex; species Carex cristatella. Next base: position 4,389,595 of record JAJHPF010000032.1, read on the forward strand.
GCTTGTTACCTCTGTCTGTTTATTTTTTTTATTCCTATAGAAGGAAAAATATTGAAGTGTAAGTAATAAATTAAAAATACATTGCCTAGAATTATAATTATTACGATCTAGCTTCTTTCTTTTGATAATTTGCTTGCAATAATTATGTGTGTGTGTCTGTATATTTTCTGATGAAACCCAACGACTTCCTAATTCGTGCCAAGCACAACTCAACCATCACATCTTTGTATTACCTTTGATATGAAATAAAATATAAAGCATCATATCCTCTTTTCCAAATTCTGACAGCATAAGTTGAAACTTAGAAAATCAAAATTATTGAATAAATTATCATCTATTCAACTCTCAAATACATTCCTCTTTTCTCCTCTTGCGCATCTGTTGACATTAAATATTGCATGAATGTTAGTCCACATAGTGTTCTTTAAATAAAAATAAAATAAAAAAATTCTACTTACCAGAGGACCACTAGAAGCAATTACTTACAGAGGCAGAGCCTGGGAATCTGAGGTCATGAGATATTAGGACAATACAAAAAAGCCAAAATAAAAATTATACCCATCAATCATCATATGGAATCTATTAATGTCATAAATTTAAAATGGCCGGGTCCGCCGATTCCTCCTAGATCTGTACCTGTTTGTGGCCACATTAGGAGCATTTTTGCATAGTCATTAAAGACCCAAAACTCAAGATATAGTTTATATTCTGCAAATCCCTAGGCCTTCCATTCTCAAAATAAAAATAAAAAATAAATATCATCTGTAAATAGTCAAATATGCTTGAAAAAAGCACATTCTTCTCTTGGAGGTGTCCTTCTAGCCTCCCAAATGAGCTAAGAATCCATGTTTCACATATTTACCCAATTTCTAATTTTGAACTTTGAACTACCACATCTTTTGTTTTGTTAAAACCTGACAGCCCCTCTACGGTACGTCTCAATTACAGAAGCGAGCAAGATACCTTGTCCCTTGCATACCAAAAGTGAAGAATTTTTTTTTTCCCTTTTTCCTTGTTCATTTTCCTTTTGCGGTTGAACAAAAGATGGTTTTAAGTGTTGTTTATAAAGGGAGAGAACAAAAAAGACATCATCTTGTCCGACGGGACCTGCTCGGTGGGGACCACTCCATGACAAATTGATGAATCCATGGGCTCCAAGCTGACCCGAGAGCACCCTGTTTCCATTTTTTCTTGTCGTTAATTTCTTTGTTGACGATGATTGATGATGACCGTACTTAAATATTGCACAAAGTATAAAAATAAAGCAACTCGTTTTTTCACAACAAAGGATAATATATACGACGCTAAAACAAAAATATAGGTCAATATGATGCTTGTACAGTTTAAGATAAAAACGACAATGATTGGGAGATTCTTTTGCAACAGAATACAAATTTCATCTAATTTTTGTACTTATCCATCTTTAATTACGAAAACGTGGAGGCTGAAAGTTCACCTACATAAATCATGTCACGAAGGTGCCTGAGCTCTTAGTTACTACTCCCCATAATCCCATATATATTCTGTGCCAACATTACAACAGCGGCTCAAAACTGAGCTGTATATTAATGCACTCTGTTATTTTTCGTCAATAAAAACTGCAAAGTGAAAATGTGACGGTGACATTAATTTTGGCGTGATGGGCTATCTTGGGGCAGAAGCTGAATCACCAGCTTGAAACGGACACATCACCAACTTCCCCTGCGGATAAGGAGAGCACGCCCATGTTTGCAGTCGCTCTCTTGTTTTGTCCCGTTGCACTGGATGCTCTCTCTCACGCCCACAGATGCATACCGTATACCCCTCGTTTTTCTCTGCGTAACAGCGTAGGTTACTATATACGCACCTAACCCCCTGATCCTATCTGCATTTATGAGGATGTTTTTTTGTTTCCTGATTATTTTTTCTTCAATTTCAATTTTACTGAAATTAGATACTGGATGTTGCCCATTTCGATGAATTACCAGAGGAAGTGAAGTACTGTAATAAATTAAAAAGGCGCATATTTTGGTTCAATCAGCTGTTGTTCTGTGTCACTGTCTGGAAGCGTTGATTGACCAGGAAATTGTGGAGAATATATCAAGAATAGAAAGCTAATAAAGCCAATAAAACCAATTTTAATTGTTCAGAATATAAGCCATTAATTATCTTAACAAATTGCTTGAAACAGCCAACTGAATATACATTTCTACAAAAACTGAGAATTACATAGACACCAAAAGAAAGACTATTATTTCACAAGACACCATTTGCATTCTTTTTGTTTTCAGAAAAGAAAAGATATTTAACCAACAATGTGGTAATTTATACAAAAGATACCAAAAGAAACAAATAAAAAATTATATGAGAATTACATAACTTCTTTAGTTTATTTTTTATAACTGTTCCGGATACATAACATAAGGAAATAACATGTCAAATACCAGCAGCAGCATATCTAAATTCTATAACTGCTAGAGCTATTTACAAAAAAGCAACAACCTCCACCCCGCACACACAGCCACACACACGCACTCTCACATATCGCAGTCTAACAACAGAACACGACATTTATTCGCAAAAAAAAAACCCATGATCTATCCCATTCCTTACACTAGCATATCACGGAAGGGCCACAAACCCTACTCATCTCCTATAACCAAACCCATCTAACTCAAAACTGGCAAGAGGTGCCAAGCCGCTGCATCTGCCTCTGAGCGAAGGACCCGCACTTGCGGTCACGAAACGCATCAGGAAGAAGCTCTCGAAACTTCTCAAGAAAAAGGTCCCACTCCTCTCCCCCCATATCACCTAATTTCACAAAACTTGCACTTGCTTGTGCCTGCTCATCAGCACTTCTTGTACCTCCCTTGAGTCCACTTGCCCCTCCACTGTTGTTACCTTTGTTACCTTTAGTTACTTCTTTGGCCTTTGCACCCAGAGTGAAGCCCTTGAGAGATGTAGAAAGCTTTGCAATTGCAGGAACCCACTTGTTGACAAGACCATTAAATGCACTCTGCTCAAATTTAGTGCTCTCTTCATCCCTATTATCTTCTTCACCTTCTTCCTCTTCCTCCTCTATTGCTTCATGTAATTTGGACAGCGGATTTCTAGAAGAACCCAATCTAGACCCGAAACTAAAAAATGGTGGGGTCTTGGGGGTCTTTGGTGTAATTGGGTCATCCTCACAATCAATTTGAAACTGCACTAGGTCTTCATCCTTGTCATCGGATTTTGAATCTTCCAGGAGGAACTCCTCTCTTTCAGAAACCAGCTTCCTTGCTTCAATACAGATCACCTCTAGTTCGCTTGGCTCTTCCTCCTTCCCAGTAAACTGCCGACTCATCATCTCACCTATCTCAGCCAGGCACAGGCCAGCCCTGACAGCCTCCTTCAGAAAAATGGTAGAAACCACCAAAACCCGAAGACATGCCTCCCTTATCATCGGCAACTCAGCTTTTAAAAGCCCAGCATCTGTACATGGATCTAATTTTGCAATGTACTCCAGTTCCTCATCTGAGAAGGGAATGGAGGCTTGAGGCCAATGGATCCATTCAAAATATGGGTCCTCTAAGCTCTCTGGCAAGCACAATCCATGGTCAATTGGAATTAACTCAGTCTTTACGCCAAATGTGTCGGACCCGGTACCAGCTCCACTTGGAAACTTCCTGACAAGGAGGTTGCCAGCATGCCTATCGGTATTGAAAATACGAATATCAAGTATACCAATCCGGTGGACCGCCGAAACAGGAAACGATGACGTACCATAGTCACTTGCATCAAAGTCATGTTGGATAAACTGTTGAAACGATGCTATCTTGCTAGTAGCCTTTTTGTTAGTAATATTCACATTATAGCCCTTGCAGCCACTGTTGTTACCACCGCATTCAACACCGCCTTCATTGACATGAAACACCGAATGAGTGATCTTCACCAGCACAGTAGGTGGTACATTTGCAAAGTGATCATAATCCAGAAGGTAGGCAGCAACCTCACGAAACCCTGTCTCACCAACCCGTACTGAACGTTTGAGGCCTGGTTGACCCAGCGCCTTGCCTACAAAGCCCTTGGGATTATTTGGTGCAAACGGTTCTTCATCAGTTGGCTTAGCGATAGCAACACTCTCACCTCTTACATTGCGAAAGTAATAGGCCCCACCCATACCACTATGCACTGGAATCGGGTCCACCCCATTTCGGATTGCCTTTACCACCTCTTTGACCACCTGCTTCATCCTTGTGCAGTCAAAAGAGCATCCTAGGATTTCAATGGGACCACTGCGATCCCTCTGTGGTAAGTCCCTCCCAGTAGGGGACAGGCAAGGTGTAGAAGAGCTCCGGTGCATAAAATTCCTCGTGAGAAGCAGAGGGGAATCATTTCTGATACCAGTTAGGTCATTTTTCAATACACGATCACCATAGGTGAGAGAGCTTTCATCGGTTGGTACATTGAACACCAGCTGTAACTTCCTTTTTACAGTATGGACATTGTCCCCGCGGTCAAGCTCAATGCCCAGCACACAGCCACTGTCAGTTTGCACAAAGACACGTTTCCACCCAAGACGGCCTTCCGTGCGGCTTCTGGCGGCATAGTCACTTTTCAGGGTACGGTTCAGCACTGCAACAGCCATCTGGGTTTGCACTGGGCTGTCCAGGTTTGGAGACATGAACAGCAATTGTGAGGGTGTGAAAAGGATGCTTACACCCCTCTCTGTAGCACAGCCGAGACGACAAACTAGCAGGGAGAGGAAGTAAAGTGCCAACCACTTTGTATACCAGATCTGAATTCTTTACATTGGAGTTGCCATAAGGAATGTTAATAGTGAAGCCTCTGCAAGAAAACATCTCCTTTGTTAGCAAAACAGTTCAATGTTTCCAAGTTCCGGTGTACACTTCACTAGCTTACTTGTAAAGATGGCAATATCTTGCTATGACACATAAGAATGTTTTACATGAATTGCAAAACTAAGTGGCTTTGATCCATCATCTTTGAACTTAAGACTTGATTTAATTAAAAAGGAAATATCAGACAAAGATCATTTCTATTAGTGCCAAGATCAATAAGTTTAAGTTGTGAAACACTACAAAAGATTCCCACACAGTTTCAGTTTAATGCCATAACATCAGAATGACAAATTTAAACAAGAAATGATAAATAGGAAACGTATATCTACAATCAGATTGATGAAGTGATTGTTCTAAATTTAAAACTAAATCTCAGCAAGTAAACAGAGAGGATGTACTGATCATGCACCGAACTAGATACACAATTTTCATGGATGAATGAATACATCACTGTAAATACCAAATTCACAAAAAAGAAAACTAACCTTCATAATAAAAAACATATAATTGAAATATAAATAACATAATATGTCTACATAAGCCATCATATGCAGGTACCCCTTAAATTATTTCCCCTTCGATCTAAAGGCCACATCATGAAGTTTCTGCCTTATTTTTAGTGAATTTGTTGCTGTAAAAACGTAGATTCAGAAGTTCCATGATTGCCATGAGCTAAAAGGTACATTTGACTCTAATTTGAGAGAAATACAATGATTAACCATCTTTAAAATTCATTCTCGTCCTCGGATCTACTCTGGAGAGTTTAAATCAAACAATGAGAAGGCTAAGATTTATGGCAGAAAAATAGCTCCCTCTCTTATTAAGCAAATGACAAAGGATAAAAGATTGAACACATTTTTTTTTTCTTTTCTCGGCAAATACTGATCCACCAATATCAAAGATCAATTCTTAGAACAATAAACAAGTATCTGAATCTTATAAACACGGGAACCCACAGCTCAGCCAAAACAGATCTAAACAAAATATACGGATCCAACCATGAAAGGAGATTGCACTCACAAGGATAATACCAGATCCGGTTCGGAAAAGACGCAAGCACTGCACAGGAGGAGTGAAACAACCACCAAGACGCACGCCGCTGAGACGACGCCCGCCCCTGACGGAGAGAATGCGATTACGGAGTTGATCGGAGGCCCAAGATCTCTCTCTCCCTCTATCCGTTTAGCTGTTTTCTCCAGTACCTTCTCTCAATCTAAGCGCTTTTCTCTTTCTTCCCCCAATCGGCTCTTTCCTTTACCGTACGTACTGGCGAAAATAGACGGGTTACGAAACTAACCAGGGTTAGACATCCAGGTTTCGTTACTTTATAGCACGAGAATCTTACAAAACACACCCTCGTTCTTTCCTTACTTGACCAACAAGGACATTGTCCTTCTTTGGGTCCTGGATAAGTTCGGGTCCTTCGCCCTTCGGGACAGACTGACGAATTCGCATCCTCTGAGATATCTCAAACTTTGCGTGACTTTTTGGAACATCTTAATCGTTCAAATACGTTCTGCACGAATATCAAAGCTCCAATAATACTGGCCCCCTACGCTACCCCGAATAGTCACCGGACACGTAGGTCACGCAAAAATTGAGATATCTCAGAGGATAGCACCCGAGACTGACAGTGAGCTAACCAATGAATCGCCATGGTTTCTGGAGATATTTTTGGCGGAACTTGGTTCACAATAAGTTTTACAGTATTCCTGTTAAAAGATGATGTGTACAGCGGGTCCCTTATCATCTTTATACATTAATCGAATAATGTAGAGTCCGTGCTACCAGGTCACCGAAGATCCAGGGATCGCTAATATTTTGTTGCGAGGAGTCCGGTTTTCTGTACTTCTAGCCGTGTGGCGGATTCTTCCTTGCTCTAAAACAGTTTTCTATCTGATTTAAAAGATAAATGTTTCATTGTATTCATGTTTCAATTATGCTTTACTAGTTTAAATAGTTAATTCCGAACATTTCAATGTCATCTTTATGTTAAAATCTGTTTGGAGATCAAAAATTTTATTTTTTTAGAAATATTTTAATATTTTTAAGATAAGTACAAAATCAGTAAATTATGAATTTCCAAACATAGTCTAAAATATATAAAATTTGATCTCTAGTTATGTTTAAATATGGAAATCACATTGAGTAGTTCGAAATAAATGTTTGAACTTTGAAAACAAAGATAAGAAAATGAGAGCATGATCGGAACACGGAAACAGTGGGTCACTGTAACTTTATATTAATACAATTTCATGTATTTTTTTAAAACATTAAGTATTGGTTTGGCTATACATTTTACCTGCTAATACGTTCCAATCGTTTCCAGTAATATAGGTAATGATAGATATTCGTTTACTGGTTGGAGGATAAAAATAGATTTTTTCTGTAATTATCTCCACAAGTGACATGTGTTAAGTCCCATAAAGCTTAAATGTGGATAAAAATGGTTTGCTATGAAAACATTTTGCAAAACTCAGAAACAAACAGTTATACCAATGATATATTTCCAAAAAAACAATTATACACCAATGATGAATTAGTTTGTTACACAGTAACTAGAGAGTAGACATTTAATACTAAAAGTATATTTTTAAGTTGTCGATACAATATAATTAGTAAGAATCCTAGTTAGATCATAGATCCACTAGTATTTTGTTCATGCATTGTCACGGATTCAAAATACAATAAATAGAAGCAAATTAAATCAAATATTTTCATCTTTAACAATATTTGTATTTTTATAATTTCAATTTCTGTTTTTTATTTTGCAATGAAATAAACTATTTTGCCTTTATCACTCCGTTAAATGAAAAGGTAATCAATATTTTAGTGAGTAAACATATTAATTACTTTCTTATTTTGTTGTCATCAACAACGTGAAAAGAAAAAAAAATATTATCAATTAATTGCTTTCATGACAATATTTAATTCAAATTTCAACACAATAAATACCAATACATTACAACATAAAATCACAATTGCATAATTTTTTTTTGTTTTAACATTTTAAAATCCGGCAATTTAAATCACAATCGTTGGAGCCTTGGTGGATACTTGATATAAGGGAAATATGTAGCAATAATTTTAATCGTATCAAACTATTCTGATCACCTTTCTCTCAACTGCAATACGTTCAAAATATAATAATTGGTCACAAAATTGAGTTCTGTTAGTATGCTAATGTTACCACTTCATTCGAAGCGCTAACAATCCAAATATAGAATTGTTATTAGTTAATTTTATTTATTTATTTCGGAAATTCTGTTTCCATCCATTTATCAAGAAAAAATTCGGATTTTTAAAGGATACAGAATAAATTTTAGATAAATTGACGATAAGTGATGCATAAACGTAATGTAACTACATCCATAACTAGTATGATATCTAGCAACCATGACTAATTAATTAAATAGCTTAGTTGATTTTAATATGTAGTGTATTTGCAAGGTGTTTTTTTCTCCCCAACCGTTGATTGATGGGAACAATTTTACTGAATTCGACTAATGTCATAACGTTATAATTTCAACCTAAGTTATAACAACTCAGTTGTTTACGATTTCAAAGTCCGAATAGCCGATCCGAACCGCATAACTTGATCTCCATATTAAAATGTGTTTGGAAACCAAATTTTATATTTTAGAAAAAAAATTTACTATTTTTATATAAGTGCAAAATCACTGTTTTTGTTATCTTATAGTATGTTTGGCATTCTTATCTTCGTTTTCAAAGTACAAATTTGAACCGCTCAACATGATCTCCATATTAAATTTATATTTTTTAGATATGTACAAAATCTATTTTATAGACAAAATTAATATTTTTTTAGAACTTTTTTACTATTTTTTAAATATGTGCAAAATCATTGTTTTCGACAGATCCATTATCTTCTGAAAAATAGTAATTTTGTGCATATCTAAAAATACTAAATTATTTCCAAAAATATAAAATTTGGTCTCTACACACAGTTTAAAATAAAACTTATATTGAACGGTTCATATCGTTTATACGAACTACAAAAATGAAAATAAAAATGCGAAGCATGATTTAAACACAATATGTCATTGATTGTTAAAATCATATCATATAATTCGTTGTTAATTCTTCTCTACGTAGCACTTGAATAAATTCCTAGTATTTGCAAATTAAAATACGAGACATTGAAATATAGCCGTATCCGGGAGCAGAATTATATTTTTTTTTACATAAGAGCCAGAAAATTAAAAAACACAGTATGAGTGAAATTTAAACTCAAGTATTCTCAATCACAAAATAAAATTCTAACCACTAGACAACAAATAAATTTTTAATATTTATTGAGAGGCTGAATATATAAATTAAAATATATTTAATTAAAAATTTAAAATTATAAAGTGGCTTAGCCACCTTTCCAATAATCAAGATCCTCCTCTTCACAGCAACTTCTTTGCTTGCAATTAAAAAAAAAAATAACAAAAAAAGACAATCACTACAAAGTGCCACAATCCACATACATTTAACATTTAAATATGTCACAGTGGATGTCAAAGTCCAGTGGTCTCGTTGAAATTGAAAATACTCTCTTCATTTTTCTCTTGCTTGAAATCACACGCCTTGCTTCTAAGAAAGTTCTGTTCCACAGTTTGATCTTTGATGTTTACTCAGCGAATCTGTGACCCACTAGACAACAATCGCTAAGCAGGAGAGAAAAATAATAATATTTAGCAGTTTAAAAATAACCCCATCCGACCATACCTATCGTTTACAATGCGTCAAAGTCTAATCCGGACTTGTTAAACAAAAACATATTAAATATTTTACGAGGGTTTACTTCAAAAATATGCCAAAGTTTGTTTCTATGCCTGGACCAGCGGTTTGTTCCTTCCCTCACAGTTCCCACCCCTTCGAAAAGAAGACTCTAGAACACCATCTATTAACCGTCGATCGAAAAGGTTACAAATAATAAACGGTTCCGATCGCTCCACCTGTCGCTTGCGGTAAGGCGGGGAAAGTGACGGCCTGGAGGCACCTTATTGGTTCGCACACCGTGGTTTATATTATTTACTGCGCGAGTTTATCTACCGGCTATGCTATTGGCTAGCTGCTGGTCAGACGGAGACAAAAAAAAATTCACCGTACTACATCACCGTCTTTTATATGTTACCAAAGTACCCATGAAGATAAAGTATAATTAAAAAGAGTATCTCTGGAAAAGGCTAGCGATTAAATGTAGACCGTTGAAGTGGAAGGGTAGTTTAGGAAAGTCGAACTGGATGCCTGTCCTTTTCCTCATTTAAGCCGCTGAATCAGCTGACTGTCCCCCTCTGCAAACAGTGGAGAAATTAAATAAGGATAAAAAGAGAGGTTATTTTGGGAATTTAACCTAGGGGCTATGGATTATTTCTCCGGAAATTAAGAAGATTTGGCAATCCGCCAATCCGCACGTCTCGAGCTTAAAACGTAGATAATTTTTTTTAATTATTGTTTGAATGATAGCATTGGTCATTAAAAGTCAAGTTATTTTTCTTTTGGCAACAGGATTTGCACCACTTGATTTCAAATACTACCAGTAAGAGTGTAAACGGATCAGATATTATCTAATTTTGTCTGAATCTAAAAAATAACTTAAATTATATATATCTGTATCTATATCAGAAAAATTACAACAAATGAGGATATAATAAGACTTTTAACTATTCGTATCCGGTCTTTTAAAAGGTCAGAAAACATAAATATTTAAAATATCATATGAAAGTATTACCATCAATTTATAAATTAAATAACGGGGCTCGTTTTGTCATTGATTGCATGGTCCAAGACGTAATTGTTAAAATTTAAAAATAAAAGTTCACGAGCCGACTTATCACAAATAAAAAATACGGAGGCCTGCAAATCTCCAATGGTTATTCTCTCTTTTCCTTGTGCGTAGCCTAAATAAATATCTTACATTAATAAATCGAGAATCAATGTATGAACTATGAAATATTATGTATTAACAATCAATACGGAGAATATTTTTTTCCTTAAAACTTACCGTTGTCTTTCCACAACAAAAGATGGTAACTATGTACAAATAAATAGTTTATAAATTAGTATTGTGATAACAGAAATATATTATAGAAATATATTATAAGATAACAAAAATATCTCATACGAAATGATATATTTTTATAAAATAAATTAAACTAAGTGACAAATATCATATTAAGACATCCACACGTAAATAATAATTTTAAAATAGCATAATAAATAACACATTAAATGACAAAATGTGAATATGTCTAAATAACATTCATTTAATATGAATTTAAGAAATATGTTATTTAGAAATGTGTTAAAATGTCAAACAAAATGATGTTATTAACAAAAGATGTCCATTTTTTTTTTCTTTTTGATATATTTTCATAAAAAATATCAAACAAAAATGACATATTAAATGACAAATAACATTTTTTTAAATGATGTAAAAAATAGAAAGAAATGAAGACATGACCAATTAATTATTAATCAATTAAAAAATTCATTAAATGACATTTAAAAAAAATAAAAAAGAATCAGGACCAATCAAAAAGATGATACAATTTGCACGTGGAGAGTATGTGTGGCGAGTGTGTGTCTAAATAAATTTAGACTTCTACACGTAAAAAAGGTAAAAATGATGTATGAAATTAGAATATTTAATCGGAGAGTTGATATTTAATTCGAAATTTTATTTTTTTTAATCAAAATTACTGGCAGATTATAACATCTACGTACTTAATATAAAAATAGATATATATATTTTTTTTCAAAATATCGATATAATAATAACAACAACTGTAATAACAAATATGTACAAAAAGGGAATTTACATAAAATAAAAATAAAAATAAGGGAATCTAATGTTCCGCGTTCATTTTTTAGAAAACTTTAATAACGATTCAACACGTATTTCGTCACTATCCCTAACACACTTGAGGTTCTGAATTTAGATTACCTATGTTACAATTACAATTTGGAAACATTACTGAACAGTGAACACACGATGAATATTGAAGAGGCCGTTGCAGTAATAAATGGACACTGATTCGCGTGAACTCATAGCCAATATTATGGGTCCGGATCCCCTTAATGTAACCCAATTTTTGGGTTTTCGATTGAGACCGTCTGATTAGAATCCAACGTTTCATCTCGCATAATTCATCTCGGGATGTGTGCTTCATCTCGTGCGCTCATTTCAAATCGGACGGTCCTGATTTAAAACCCAAAAATTGAGTTACATTTCTGGATCTAGATTCCAATATTATAGGGACAAATTTGGGTCTGATGCCCACCAGACTCAAATTTAAATCCGATGGGTTTCATAGGACTCAAATTTAAATTCGATGGGTTCTATAACCGTCCAATCTACTTTAAATCAGTGTACACAGATATTAAAGTAATTGTGCACGGATATTAAAGAGAGGCGCACAGATTTTAAAACAAATCGGACGGCTATGGACATCAAACTCAGTTTGAGTCCGATGAGCATCGGACCCAAGTTGCTCTCAACATTATAATAAGAAGAAATATTAAATTTATAAACTCCTGCTCTCTTTTTTGAGAAAAGGAGTACTCTTCTTTTCTCACTTGGATTGTTCAAAACTCATTATACGGTTTCAATTAAATCTGAATCATTTCAATATATTAAGTTGATATAAAAAAATAACTAAAGCTGTGTGATAAATTTTGAACAGTTTAGATAGAAAAAAAAAATACTATTTTTCTCAGAAAAAAAAGCAGATTTGAATCCTTCGCCTCCTAACCGTTTTTAGCCAAACTTCTTTCAAAAATTAAACATGCAAGTGTATTTGCATTTTGCAATAGTCAAATGTGCACGTAGATCAATGAATTCGCATTATACAGAGTCAAGTATATGCTATGCATTACAGGGTGATTCAAGTAATTATGGATATCATCTCAAAAAATAAAAGTCATTATGGATATTGAAATAACAAGTCTGTATGGTAGAATTAGTCTTTGATCCAGTAATAAATACAATAATATTCGTGTGAGAAATCGTTATAAAATCTCAACAGAAGATTCTCTTATAAATATTAAATAGTTGAATAATTCGATCTCTAACTTTTATTAAAAAACAAGTTTGCATTGTGCAATCGCTAAGTGTATGTATTGTCATGCAATAATCGTAAAATATGAAAAAAGAGTTTGTGATTTGTAAAATATGTTTGGTAGTTCTAAAATAATTATTTTATACTAAAATAAGAAAGTGTGCATTGTACAATAAATAACTGCATATTAAATAATTGTTAAATATGGTTGGAGAATTTTACGTGGATATTAAAAGTGATTGACATCCAATCGCTAATTAAAAAAACTGAATTTGTATCACTGTTGAATATAACTGATATTATCTGGAATGATCAAATATGATTAAAACATATTGATATCCTTCAACGAAAAATAAATGTTCTGTGTGGAAACCTCAATAAAGAAATTTTATCATGCACAAAAATAAATTTGTTCCTATTATTCCAATCTCAATCATTCAATGCTTTCCTGTGTGCAAATCTCAATAAAGAAATTTTATCATGCACAAAAATCGACGAAGTTGAATAATTAAGATCGGAATAACATGAACATGTTATTCGACTGGAATAAAAGCAGATTTATTTCCCTCCGCACTGGTCAATCACAGCGTTGGCTAAAATGCCATATTATTTTTTCAATTAACCTCTGATGGTTCGATTTTCAAATTTTTCACCGTTGGATCAAGGCAGGTAAAATATTGGGCCCGGATAATCATCAGGCCGAACATGTAAAATTGCGTTTGCTGAAATGGTACGTAAACAACGTTATCTTTATAGAAAGTAAAGTGTTAGGTGGGGACACAAACCGTGACAGGAATAAAGAACAGCCAACGTGGATGGATTAGATTAAAGGATAGGTAAACATTCAAACGAGAGAAATAATTTTGTGGGATGATTAAACTAGGATTTGTTGGTAGTTATTATTCCGATGTAACTTGACTGCTTAAAGCAATTTTCTGTGGTATCATCTGGCAAGTCGGGGTTTTATTTTCTTGTCATCAGGTGTAACATCTAGGGATGCTTATTTGTTCAGTTCGGTTCAGTCAAAATCAACATAAAATAAACAAAAATTAAAATTTAATTCAGTTTTAAAAAATACAACTGCATTGATTGAAATAATACCGAACCATATAAATCAAATTAAATTTTAGTTTGTTTGGATGAACCAAAATAAGAATATTAATAAAAAAAAGAACACTGTTTTTTTTTCAAAAAATTATAAACTTATTTCAATACACTAAATTGAATTAGGGTTTATTGATTTTCATATTCAAGGAGAAAGAAAACATTAATAATTAATTTTTATATGTTCAAAAAGAATTATATTCTTCTTTTCGATCGATTCGATCTAATCGGTTTAAAAAAAAAACTGAATCAAACTAAATAATTATATTAGTTTTAAACAATGAATCAAACCGTCCATTTAACAGGCAAAATCAAACTGTTTAATTCAAACTCTCTCGGTTCGGCTTAAAACCAATTAAACCAGGGGCGATGAACACCCCTAATAACATGAGGTGCAACTGACCCGGTACACATAAATCTTAAGAGAAATGGGCACAGAAGAACCATTTAAAATCTGATTTGGAAATAATAAATTAACAACGTACCAAACGTGGCTCCAACCCTCAAACATGCCACGGCGCTTTATAACATGGCAATTCGGTGCTTGAAAGGTTCCTAACTCCTAATTAGTTGCATTGCATGTTGGGCATATGGAAAGAAGGCAAATAAATAAATTCACTAAGAAAGAAAGAATATATGAAAAGAAAACACCGGATTCAAATTCTTGGTTGGATTGAGAATAGACTATTTTTAAAATTAGATTATTCAAAATAACTCATTTTCAGTGTTTAGTTGGATTAGAATAGCTAGAATAAGTAATTCAAATTTTTTATCTCATCAGAATAGGCTGTTTTTGAAATTAGACTATTCATAATAACTCATTCTTAGTGTTTAGTTAGATTAGAATAGCTAAAATAAGTAATTTAATTTTTTTTTTATCTCATTAGAATAGACTATTTATAAGAATTTTAAAACTTAGCTGTTATAAAAAGACAAACAATAGCTATAACTATTTTTGATTTGGCTATGCTATCTATTCTTATTTTGCAATCAAACATAGCTAGAATAGGTAATTCGAACTTTTTATCTTATTAGAATACATTATTTCTAAAATTTAGTTGTTCTAACAAAACAAACAATAACTATTTTTTATTTGACTATTCTAAATTTCTAACTATTCTTATTTTACAATCAAAAATACCCTCACACAGCCACACTTGTATAATCCGTGGACACATTCGTTCCAAAGCGCCGGCTATTTTACTCTTTCTTTGATATCATTATCTAGAAAAGAGATTCTCTTTTATTCTGTCTCCGGAAAGTATGGGTTTATAAAAATTATAGACGTGAAAGCACGATAAATTAATCTCTTCCGTATACAATTGACATCTTATGTAATTAAAGACGATATTTCAAGTCACCTGGAAAAAAAGATTAAAGTTGCTTGTTAACTTGAGTTTTACATGAGAGAATGAACATTGCAGCTGGGGATGGATGCAATTTTTTTTAACGAGAATCAATAATTTACTAATTGAGAGTTGTACAATCATTAATTTAATTTTACTTATCATTTTATAAGTACAGGAAAAAACATAAACATTATTAGCACAGAAATAGTAGGGTTAAATTTTTTTTATATATATGGAGAGAGTAAAACTAGGGTGTTCTTAAGTTCACCAAGCTCTTTTGTGAACTCAACTCTAAAATCTATCGGATATGCTTCAAACAATGAATCCAAACAGTTGAAATCCATCTACATTACGAGTAATGAATCTACATGCAAAAATTTCGAACTTTCGAATTAATTTAGTATAAAGTCAAGCGGTTAAAATTAGAAGGTTTATAAATTAATTTTAATCCATTCATTTTTTGAATGTTTTTTTACCGCTTGACTTTATACATAATTAATTTGAAAATTAATTTTTTTTGCATGTAGACATATCACTCATAAGATAGAAAGATTTCAACAATTTGAATTCATCGTTTGAATCTAACATGGTAGGTTTTTGAGTTGAATGCACAAAAAGACTTGATGAACTTAGGAACCACCCTAGTTTTACATATATGTATGTATGTTTGTGTGTATATTAAATTTTCTCAAATACTATAACAAAAGTAAAAAAAATAAAATATAGAGGTCAATTGATCCATGTAAATTAATTCGCCCCTATATTAGATGTTTGGAGACCTTTGTTATAATTCATAGGTGAATGAGTATATTGAAATAATGGTTGATAAATCATGCAATATGACACTAATAAATAAGTCCGGTCACATATTATTGGGTATCTATAATTGACCATATCAATGATTTCTTTTATTTTAAGTTTATTTTTAAGGAAAAAAAATAATTTATCAAAAATAGTCAATAAACTACATTTTTGACTAGAAGGGTCGCACTCAAAAGAGTTTGAGAACTAATTATATTTTAGAAAACATTTGAGAAGTTATGATACCGTCAAGTCCCAACATATTTAAGGTCAAACTCTGACATCCGATTGTGACACCATTAATTGGCTATCTTATTTTATAAGATTTTTTTATTGTTCTTTATTAAGTTTATTATAATTAATAGGATTGTTTTTTTTTGAACTTTACTTCTAAATTAAAAAACATTTATTCAAGAAATAATAAATTTTCAAGATAATATTTTTATTAAAAAAATATTTCATTAACAAATTTTAGACGCAAATAGATATCTTTTCAAAACACTAAAAACTTATACAACGAAAAATAACACGATGAGTCACAAGAAAATTCTTGCAGAATGATACAAAAGAACTATATTACTTTAAAAACTTGTTAACGTCTTATACATATTAAATATATTATCTTTTAAGTAAGAAAAGAAATACATTAATACATGAGTTTGGAATCACAACTTTTTTATATGTTAATAATGTGTATCTGCTACGGCACCAACAAAATTCTAAATAATTATTATTGCGTCATGGGAAAATGTTAAAAAATGATTATAATGTGAAAAAACAGCTAATAATGTTATAATTAAAAACAGTTATAACGTAACTATTTTAATTAGTCAACTATTTAGAAACCGTGGGTGGTTAGATTTTTGTAAATATTTTTTTAGTGAAAATTTTCTGCTAAATCTTAAAAAAAAAAAAATTATAAACCAGAGTACAAGTGCACATGCTTGTATGGTAGAAGGGTAAGACGGGTATTAAATGAAGTTAGCGGTGCCGAACTGAATTTGACCGTCCACTGTAGAGAGGACAAGGCACAGGCAAGAAAAATAACTTCAATTGCGAAATCAATTAAAATGAACATGAACCATGCAAAAACAAAATATATCACCGCTCGAATCTCCAGCCAATATGATCTCTTAAATTGATTTACTCAAGAACGATATGATCTCATTGGAACTCCAAAATATTCGCATGCTCAAGGTAGAGGTCTGCTATTTGCCCGCCTACCCGTGACCCGGATCCGAATTGCTCGTACCCGCTTCCTGCCCGTCCCGTCCCGTGTCTGGGTTTGACACGGATCACGGATAAGCCGAGACGGGTTAAAATGTGGGACGGACTGACACTTTAGAAAAAAAAAAACCCGGATTACCCGTACCCGTCCCGGGAAAAAATAAACATGTGCCCGCCCGCACTTCGTGCTCGAGTTATACCCGTGCCCGTGCCGGGTTGCCCGCACCCGTAACCCCCCCTCCCCATCCCCCCTCCACCCACCCCCCCTCAAAACTTTCAAAATTCATCCCCCCAAACAAAACCTCTTTAAATATACCTCAATCCCTCATATTTTTCACATCTCAATATCTCGTATTCTCATAATATTATCAATTACTCATTCTCTCAATATTTTTTTATTATCCTCAACATTTAAATTTATTGTTAAAAAAATATAGTTGTAAATTTAAATCGTTCTACAAATCCGCAAACAGAATTACGAAGGTTTTTCAAAATCCCACGATATTCGTTCTACAAAATTTGAAGGTACATTTATTTTATAATAATTTGTAGTAATTGTTAGATAATTATATTTATTTTGTAGTAATTTGTAGATAATTAGATTTATTTTATAGTAATTTGTAGTAATTGTTAAGTAATTAGATTTAATTTGTGGTAGTAATTAGATTTATTCTTGGAAATGTGAAGTAATTAGATTTATTTTAGAATATGTTAGATTTTATTTTGAAATTCGGATTTATTTTTAATAAGTTAAAAAAATAGGTTAGATTTATTTTTTGGAAATGTGAAGTAATTAGATTTATTTTAGAATATGTTAGATTTTATTTTGAAATTCGGATTTATTTTTAATAGGTTAAAAAAATAGGTTAGATTTGTTTTTTGGAAATATGAAGTAATTAGATTTATTTTAGAATATGTAAAGTTTTATTTTGAAATTCGGATTTATTTTTAATAGGTTTAAAAAAAAAGGTTAGATTTGTTTTTTGGAAATGTGAAGTAATTAGATTTATTTTAGAATATGTAAAATTTTATTTTGAAATTCGGATTTATTTTTAATAGGTTTAAAAAAAAGGTTAGATTTGTTTTTTGGAAATGTGAAGTATTTAGATTTGTTTTTTTTATATGTTAGATTTTATTTTGAAATTCGGATTTATTTTTAATAATAGGTTTAAAAATGGCAAGTTCTCCTCACGATCTTATCGGTCAATCATACTACGCGGACTGGATGTCCTGGTATGGTTGTACCTTCCACCCGGACAATACTCTGAATACTTTAAAGTGTAAGGTAAACGGTTGCACGCAAGATTTTACATATCATAAAGTCCTAGATATGAGTATCTTTAGGAAGCATGCCGAAGCTCGCAAAAGAAAGGGTCAAAGGCCGGTATAAATTTCTAACCTCTTTTATTCTTTATGGTTACTTTTTAAATTATAAATTTATAAATATTTTAATTATTTTTAAAATTATTCATTTTACGAAGAATTACTAATAAAAAAAAAGTTAGAACTCCGCCTATGTTATTTTACATAGCCGGTCCCAAGTCCGGAATAAAAGAGGAGGGTAGCTTTTATTTATAAATCTATTGTTTTAAAATAATTCGGTTTTAAAGATCAAATAATTCGTATTTAGATGTTTTAAAATAAAATGTTTGGAATCCCAATAATTATTAATTGTAAGACAACATTGTTAATATTTGTTAGTTAGGAGTTTGTTCAAGCAAATCATGAAGCCATCTCTATAATGAAATAGATGACATGTTTGCATATTATATGAGGGAAGAGACAAGAACCTTGGAACTCTTTGACTTAAATCAACAAATTTTAACTCAAAAACTTTTTATCTTGATGTCCCCTTGTAACAAAAGTAATTTATATAGGCATATTTATAAGTGAAACTATGCTATCTTGCATAATTAACATGTCATGTATAGCTTATATTAGTTTGTATTATTGATTAGTACTTCATTTTTAGATTTTGCACAGTGGATATGAACTATTGAACATGATGTCCATATGAAGATGAATTTGGAGATTAAATTTATATTTTTTTTAGAATTTTGATATGTAGAAAATCAGTCTAAAAATTAGACCACTTAAAAATAGTGATTTTCTAACTATCTAAAAAAAAATCTAAAAAAATCTAAATTTAGTCTACAAGTATATTTTAATATGAAAATCACGTATACCATTCAGATAGACTATTTGGACTCTAAAACCAAAAATATTTATCACTATACATAGTACCACAACTTGACTCTTTATTTAGAAGAGATAATGAGTGTTTAATACCTTTACCATTAAAATTATAATTGACCAGCTGTACAACTTTTGGAAGTATAAGATGCGAATCAAAATTATTAACTCATCAGTTTTAATTTGAACACTGAATTTTATTTTTGTGACTTCTAATACGAAGTACAATATTTCACAAAAACTGATACATAAATAGACTCGAGCATGCACGTTACGATAAAAGAGCAAGGCCTCACGTATTATATATGCTTTAGACAAATATTGTTTTTATACGATGCAACATAAAAATATAGTAATTTCAATTATAGTTTAACGACATGTGTTACATCTTAAAAGTTTATTAAATAGACTTCAAACGACGAATTCAAATCGTTGAAATAGATCTCGAGTGATGTATTTATATATAAATTTTATAAATTTTTGCATTGATTTATTATAAAAAAAAACAAAAAAAAACCGGGTCCGAGTTTGACCTGGACCGCCCGACCCCCGACCCATTCTACCCGCATCCGAGACCGACAAGGGTAAAAGGGCGGATAAGGGTAAGGTTTAAAAAAAAAACCCGTTCTACCCACACCCGAGTTACCCGTTCTACCTGACCAACCCGTGCCCGACCCTGAATTTTATCGGTCCCGTCTCAAGAGCAAACCACTAGCTCAAGGTACCGGAGTAACCGGTTAATTTGAATTATGAGGAGCCCACAGCCCCACATGAGCAAATTCTCTGAACTTAGAACCGAGTGCCTTGTGGCCCGTGGGAGATTTTTTTTTATAAACCATAATTAAATAAAATAATTTTATAAAACCAATATAATTATTTTTTTACAAAAATTATAAAAATTGAAATATTATTTTGGTTCGTTATTTTTTCATATCAGCAGCCACAAAAAATCACACGGGGCCGAAATACTATTTTGGTCCCGAAAAAAAATAGCAGATCAAAATGACATTTTAATTTTGTACAAAAAATAATCAAGTTGGTTTCATAAAATTATTTTATTAAATTATGGTTTAGAAAAAAAAAATCCCTGTGGGAATTATATAAATTGCACATGTCAGAAGTTGATTGAGACGCATATGCAATGGGGTGAAGATCAGAGAGCGACAAATATAGTCAAGTGGCTACTGAAAAAGGTTTGGTTGATTGATTAATAGGATTCACAAACAATTAAACAACACATATACTGTGCTAATTAAATTAACGAGACAAGACTGATGTAATTAATTAATCACAAATATTGGATAGATATGCAGACATAAAATAATAGATCCACTCTCAAGTTGCACGCATTAAATGGGGCCCTTTAAACTCCCAAGGAGACTAGCGACCACCACATTGCTAGACCTTTTTTTTTTTTTTTTTTTTTTTTTCCAATTTGCAGTAAACAATTAATTCTTTTGAAGTACAACCTTTATATTAATTTAATTGTAAAGGTTAATTATTTGCCCAATGTTAATTTATTATAATTTCTTTATCAATACTAGATGATAATGACACCAGTCTAAACATTATGTTTAACTAATAATGCATAATCTTGATTCTTTTATTCTGATGCAACTTACGCGTAGCTGAGTGTAAGCATGTTCAATCGGTCATATTTTGTCAAGATTTGTGTCGGTCAATCATAACAATCTGATTATATATATAATAACATAAATAAATTGTTGATAAGAAAATAACACAAAAATATAAGTGACAATTTTATAATAAGAAGTACTATTAAAATTTATAACGTTCCTCAACTAAAAATAAAGTAGAGCAAATTTTATTTTAGAAAAGTTAATATAATAAGACAAAATGTTATTTCTACTTGCTACTATAATTGTCCGTGAGTATATATATTTTCCTAACGAAAATAATGTACAGGGGTAAAAATAAGATTTTACTCAATTTTTTGTATACAAAATTCATATCGAAAATTGTTCGTCGTATCAATTAAATATTTAAATCCAATTTGCACCAGGCAAACAATCTGTAAATTTTTTAGACGAGGTCCAATAAATTTGTCGAATTAATCAAATTATACTTGCATCCTCACCTAAAATAATATTTTCATTCTCAAAATTAATAAATTTCAATCTAATTTATTTACTAAAAAATTCTTCTGATGACCTTGCTACAGAGACATAAAATTAATTTAACAGTAGAATTAATGAGTATAATTAAATTATTTAACAGTACAATTAAATGAGAATAATTATCATTATGCGTTTGATCCTCATAAATTAAAAGTCTGTCTCCGATTATGATCATCGACTCCAGGAAGATACCGAGTCCGGATCCCCTAAAGCAACTCAATTTTTGGGTTTTGGATCGAGATTGTCCGATTTGAATCCGACGCTCAGATCCAAATAGATTATCTCAGATTCGAATCGGACGGTCCCGATTTAAAATTCAAACATCGGGTTACTTCACTGGATCTGAATTGGGAAGATACCTGGGTTTCTAACTTTGTACATTATGTTGAGTTACTGTATGCCATGGCCCATGGGTGTAATTGTAAATTTGTAATTTCATCCGGATGTGAAGTAATAGAAAAGTAATATGTGTTGACAACATAGATGTAATGCATAGTTGTTACTTGTTAGGCCTAGGCCGGCCTCTAATTAATAGTGACACTTAACTGTTCTTGTCATAGTTCCTAACTTCAAATTTTTAATTTTACGAATACAAATAGAATGTGTTCGCTCTAATTAGGTCGGATTCAAATTGAACGGCTCCGATCTAAAACTAAAATATTGAGATTTTTTAGTTATTTCACTGGATCTGAATTAGGCCGGGCATCCGGCCAAGCCTCAATAGTCGGCACCTGACTCGCGTGAGTTGGCTTGATGCAGTGATGCAGTGATGCCTACCCACTAATGTCCGAATTCGACTTGTTATGCTGTTCTTCTGTGGCTTCTATAGTGCAGCTACACCGTTGCTGCATGATGACAGATTAACAGGCAGTGTGAGACAGTGACAAATTAATAGTTCGGATTTAGTTCAGTAAAGTCAAAAATTCGTAATTCATGTTATGATTCAGAAATAATTCGGTACAATAAGAAAAAGAAAAAAAAATTCCGAAAAAAAAGAAAAAAATTATAATATTTTTTGGCATTTTTTATATTTTTATCGTGAATAATTCGTAATTTGTATTTGATTAGCAAATTATTCAATAAAAATTCGGTCAAATATTTTATTCACGAATAATTTGTGAATAAAACACGAATATTATTACTGTGGTATGAGATGACATTTCCGAATAATACTGAAACCCGAGAGTATTTTCTTGTTGTATCCTCCTTGCGCCTTTTTCTCCAATCATCATTTCCGAATTTTGCCACTTGAAACAAAGCGACAAACAATGTTATAATCCAGTCAAGAATTCCAAGGGTTATTTCCTCCCCACAAACACCTGTTTCTTTCCTCTTTTTTTAATTTCAGGCTGTAATAATGATTGATGGATAAAGACGTCATAAAAAAAATTACCAGTTAATCTTATTTTATTAAATTTGGTAAGATGGATCCGAATAATAATATTTTTCATTACGTTAAAAATAAAAAATAAAACGGAGTAAAAAAATTCGTTAATTTTTCAAATAAAAAATAGATAAATTACTGTATATATTACCCCTGTAGGATAATAATAATTTAATACTTCTGCAACTTGAGTATGAATAAGATATATCTTCGTCCAATCACACTATATTCATTGACATCACTATTTATGAAACTTTTAACAACAACTATATTGATAATTGTTTCACAGTTGCTAATTCTATATGACAAGTTTTATTTGAATTGTTGAGATGTGGATTAATTGCTAATAAAATAAATTTGCTTATAAAGAAAACCATTTCTTTTGGACAAGTTGGTAGAACGAAACAAAATTATTAGCCGTAAAAAAACAATTCTCTTTTTTTTCCTGTCTCTCTTCTTAAAATTTTAGTTTCACGGTTACAGGACTTTAAAATTTAAGATTTACTTAATTTATAAATTGTGCTTTACGGCTAACGTAAAATTCTATTCAATTTCTCCATTGGAGATGCTCTAACTTTCTGGAGTATTCTCCCCTTTATCTTCTTCACTTTCTGGAGTATTCTCTCCCTTTAACTTCTTCACTTTCTGGAGTATTCTTCCCCTTTAACTTCTTCACAATACATATGTGACGATTTATTCAAGACCAGCTTCTTTTGGTCGACTTTTATTCACGTATTGACATCATTTCAATAAGGAACGACAAAAATATATTAAGCATAGTTTATCCATTTTAACATAATAGACGTTACAATTATTTAATTACTGCTCTATTTTAGTTTGGATTATAAATTATTCGATCCTCATAAAATTCTATATTTTTTGCCAAAATTTGTAGATGAATAAAATATTTCTTGAAATCAAATTCTATTCTGGACTTGGGCGTTTAACGAGTGGATCCAAACCATTTGACAGGCCTGAGAAGTTGGGCCGAAATATCTGGGCCACTGAACCTATGCAAACAAATTTTGGGCTCGATCTCAAATCCCATCAATGCAAGCATCCCAAATTGATGGTGCTACAATCATTAAACTTTCCAAACGACCAAATTTTAAGGCAGATGCCGCAGATCCATCAACTTTAGCAAATATAACCACTTCTCCATTTTCAATTTTTCTTTTATTATACCAAATTAGGTGTTCTCACAAATGCAAAACATATATATAAAGTAAAAGAACACACTAAAGGAAATAGAAAATAAAAAGAAAATATAAGAGGAGTTTTGCTGCCTTGAGCACAAACTTGGTTATAGTACATTGTTTGACACCACAAACAGAGTGTATTGCTTAGTCCAGATGCCACTTGCTCCTACTGAGACTCTCCTTGCTTCTCCAAAATGACAGGACCTCATAAAACTAAGAAAAAAAAAGTGATGCAAAGGTGTATGCTTTAATAAACAAAAAAAAAAAAAAAAATTTGAAAGTATGAAAAATTATGTATTAGGATTACTTTAAAATTTATTACCTTTTGTTTTACTTGTGGAATAAAACCAAAATATCATCATTTTCACATGGATCTACCAGAATAGATACCTCTAAATACCTCTTTTATGATGCTAATTAATGTAACAAGTTAATTGATATTACTCTGTGTTGACAAAAAAGTGAAATTGAAACTACAACTTGAGATTCATTTTTTGTTAAATTATATAAACAAATTAAATTGGACAAGGCGTGTCTATAACATTAATTTGTTATCCAAATCCTATGTTTTAATTACGTATGGTGCTTTAAGGCTGTTGGATGTCTATATTTATTTAGTTGAACGCTATTTTCATCTTCTTACACTTTAAAAATCAACATTATCATACATTCAGACTGGTGCTAGACTACCTGCACCAATGCTCGTACATAAACACGATATAGAATACTAACTACCAATTTATTAAAATTAAGATATTGTACAAATTAACATATACAACTGGCCATGTGGAAATTAAATTGGTCTTTTATGTTTCTTTAATTAAAGAAAAAAATTAGGATCATGCGCTCAAACTTGGTAGTGATTTGATAATACTGAGGATACTTACAATCAAGTCCAAAAAAGTTCCAAAACTAAATTTAAATCCGTAATATTAAGCATCATAAACTTTATATCAGAGGTCGTGCGTGAGACAAACAATTAAAAGTTTCCAACTAGATGAATGATAACAGTCTAACACTACTAGCACAAATATATATACACCATCCGATTTCATATCTTTGATATGCACATCACATTGATCATACTGTTTTAAATATAAAAATTGTTTTGTTATCGTGAAGTTATACTTTCTATCAACGAATTCCATCTGTATTTATAATCTACAGACTACAAAATCGAAAGTTGACTTTTCAACAACACTAAAAGCTTACGCTCATGAACCCGTCGCTCTGAACTGAACCAAATCGTTTGAGAAGCCGACAAAACTCTTCATGGTCCATCTCCTCCAATTCCTTCATGATCTTCTCTTGCTCTTCAGTTGAAGAAGTTGACGACAACGACGACTCATCGCACCTGGGCACTTCTGAACTATCCAATTCAATGCACTCTGGTTTGTGATCTTCAACTGGTTCAACTTTCGGCGCGCAATATTCGTCGAAGGAATTGATAGGTAAACGATATAGCACGGATGAGAGAAGATAGATGGTGAATAGTGCGAAAGCTAGGGGTAAAAGCAGGAAAAAGGCCAAGATGGAGAATATAATAAGAGAGAGAAACAGGGAAGGGAGGGTTAAAAGGAATAAAGAGAGGATCAAAGAGAGCTTACATGGCTCCAATATGGAACCATGGCTCTGTGTTTGCGAAGTAGGCATGACTCATCCGAGGTGGAGAGAGAGAGAGAGAGAGAGAGAGGGTTTCTATATTCTTGCTGACGGTCTAGCTGACACGTGGAAGTAAACGAGGACTGAAGGGTGGAACGTGGTTTGGGTTCCCTGCAAACGTGTCGCATGAGTCTGATTTTCATTTTTGCAACTGTTTTTTTTATTTTAAGTAATAGACCCGGTTCATTGTCAGCGGCCGAGTTCGTGATTTCATTTGTAACTCTACATTTTCTTTCAGGCCCAAAAGAACATAAAAGAAGGCCCTTAAGTCTTAGTGATTTCGCATCCTAAATAATAGGCCCGTAAAAGCCCAGGTAAGAATTAAAGTCAAGTGCATTTCAATACAACTGAAAAAAAATGGTGGGTCCACGTATTCACCAAAGCAATATATCTAGGCCCAATAATATTCTACGCCTTCGTGTGATTTGAGAAACCAAAACCGGATAAAGATGAAACAGAATAAACATCCGTGTCAGAACTGTCGGTAGGTCCTGACCTGTGGGCCCACAGCATAGCATGTATTGGGTAGGATGAATAGTAGCCGCGTAGGGGCCAAGCCCACGCGGAAGCGGAGCCCTTCGGATCGGAACCAAGTAAATCAAATTGAGATCGGGTCACGTGAGGGAGTTTGATTCACTGACAGTAGGCCACCTCCGCACGCGCCGTGACGGGACAAGTCAAGCCCGAGCGAACCACATGCACTCCGTCTGTCCCCGCTCTTTCCCCACGTGAGTGCCTACTCACGACTCACGAGATTTCCATAGCAGGTCCTCTGTCTCCCTCCTTTGCACGTGCCTCTGTTTCTCTTTTCTCGCCATTTATTGTTTGGGCCTTAGGGTTGAGGTTGAGACTTGAGAACGATTTGATTTGATTTGGTTATTCACTTGATTTTTCGTTACTCTTCCTCTTGTTAAAATTGTTATAGTCGGAGCAAAATGTGTGCATAATTAGCAAAAAGGAAAATGAAATCTCAACTTTATAGATATTTGGATCTTTTTCTTAGACTTTTTTTTTCACTTCGAGGAGAAGGGTGCGCATAGAAATAATTAGAAGGATTAATTGTCAGTTTTAACATTTCATAGTTGCATTTATCTAACTTGTGAATTTGCATCTTTCTTGTCTACACACTTGTAGAAAAGGAATATTTTTTTATTAATATTCACATATAGAAATTATTAAGAAAGAAAGTTTAATTTAGAGATATATAGATAATAATTATTTTGACAATGTTAACAATAATTTTTAATTATAATTAAATAAAATTCAGTTTCAATAATATTTTTTTTATATCATGCTCAACATAAAGTCATCACCAACAGTTAATTTTAATTGTTGAAGTTCAAAATCATTTATCTGTTCAGTGAAATATATATTAAATCGCACTAATTTTGTATGGATGTAATATTTAAATAATAAAAATTATGCATAAAACGTTCAGTTTTAATTATATAATTTTAATTCACTTATAAACAATAGTCAAACCCCTCTCAGAATAAAATAGGTAACTGACTCAAACCGGTGCTGTAAATGGCCTTAGTAATTCGGCACAAGTTAGTTTTCACTATTACCTACACATTTACTATTGGACTAAAAGTTAGATAAAAATAAACAGAACAATTTAACACAGAAGGCGGCGGGGAACGAAACAATTTTGTGGCACTGAAGTTCTGATAATCTGATCTAATCTAACCTTTAATAAATAATAAAACAAACGCAGATGTTTAGTTATATGATTATATCTGAGTCGGTCCAGCTAGGACCACGAAATAACAAACTTTATTAAATCTCACCGTCGGTTAAGGCGTTAACTGCATCTGACGGCGTCAGTCCAGTTAATTAGCCGTTACCGTTGAATAAATCGTGGGTAACGACAAAAGACCTAGCGGCCAGGTAGGGTCCACGTTGAGGGAACACGCTCAGACACGTGTCAAGGCGGAGACAGCCGAAGGATCTATGCACGTGAGAGCCAACTGCTCCTTAGCTCACGTGCCTCCTCACCCCACCTCACGACAGTGACGTTGCTTTACTTTCTTTGTATAAGGACATTTACATGCACCAGTTCCACATTTACTTTGTACACCCGTTTTTCCAGATTTACACAAATAAATTGTGCTTGAAAAGTTGAAAAAAATAATCTGTGCAGAAAGAATCGAGAAAAATTACATTTCAAATTGATACATATATAGATAATTAAATAATTCAGTTTTACAATTAAAATTTGGAACAATGATAAATTTATCTATTTATGAATTACTAACCAATATTAAAAAATAAAGAAATTTGTATGAAAAAGATTTTAGTTTGATATTTTACTATTTTTTAATTTCAAATTAGGAACAACCTAATGTGAAATCATAATAAATTAATTAATGTGTTGTCTATTATTGAATGCGAAAGGAAATCAAATGAGATATAAATATAAATCAAAATAAAAAAGGAAAATGTTGGACCCACTACCAGCAACAGATGAACTCTGCATTAATTAATTAATATTAATTAAAGAATTATTTTCACCACAAGAGATTATGCACCGCCTCATTGTATTGCTTCTAAAATCTAAACTATGCATCCACATTGAACAGTTGAGATTATATCGTGCATTAATTAAAGTAGACTCAAACCACCCCCTTCTCTCTCCTCTGCATGCTCTCTCTGTTTTTAATAACAAGTCAATAATTTCTTACCATATTATTAAAATCATATTTTCTTCATAAACCTTTCTAATTCTCTCTCTTCAGCCCTTCCGGAGAATCGACTAAGGCTCGTTCTAAGTTTCTACCGAAAGTAAATAAACAATCTCTTTTTCAACTTCTTCAATCTTCTTCTACTTCTCTCAAGTTCTCATAGGTATTTCTTGCTAGCTATCTTTGGTTAGAATTTTCTTAATTATTTTTCTTTTCGTGAATTTTGTGTCGTTAGTGAATATATTTTATTTTCATATAATAATATAAAACTGTCTGGCCTCAGAGGTGGAAGGTCATGAGCCTAAAATCTAGATAGAAAAATTATTTGTTATAATAACATTTATGAAATTTCAACCATACATAATGAAATGATTAGATTCTCACCTAGTGCAAGATTTAAATGTTGAAAGTGTTGCATGAGACTACTTCAACAAAAATGTGGAGCCATTAAGATTTCACTTTACACACTTAAATAAACCTGGTTCACAGGTTATCCGTCCTATCGTGGGACCCACGCAACACCCAGCGTGAGTTGGCTATGTAAATCGGGCGGTAGGAGGAGAGAACTTTTTTCCGATTTTTACCTCACGTGACAGCCGATAAAGATCCACCAACAGTACACTGATGTGTGTATCAATAATGACCTAAATATACAAACTGGCGAAATTTCCCTACGTGTGTATCAATAATGACCTAAATATACAAACTGGCGAAATTTCCCTACGTGCGTATCAATAATGACCTAAATATACAAACTGGCGAGATCAAGGGAAATTGGAAACATCAAACATGCATCTTAATTTGTTGGATTATTTTTTCATTTGAGGTTATAATAGTTTACTAATCCCTAAGCTGATACCTTAAAGAAGAGAGAGGGAGAATGTCTATTATCAGAGCAGACAGTAAGAAAGTCCACTTAGCCCTTTAAATTAATTATGCCTAGTCTAAGAGTCTATGATTAGATCAATATTATTTTAGACTTAGCTTGCTTGTTTATGTCTAATGTGATAGGAACCTTCCTGCTGGTGATCATGCATGTGCATTGATGTTTAAATTTGATTGGAATCTTCATCTCTGTCATGCATGCATGATGCATGATGCATGCCTTTATCTAGCTTTTCATTAATCAACAGGAATTACCTTGTCACGAGCTGTAAACAAAAGAAAATTATATATACAAATAACCAATCATTTATTAAAAAAATTTAATAAAAAAGTAATTTCTCGACCGACATCATCCAAAAGTACATCTGCCATGCATGGTTTTTTAAAGAAGAAGAGGAAGAAGAAACTTTAGAATATAAATAATTAGTTGTATGCATGCTAAGAAATTATCGCTCTGTTTTGTTTTTAAAATTTTGAAAGGCAAAATGTTATTAAAAAGCGCAAAGTGTCAAAAGATAACTAGACAATAATTGCCATCACGATAAAACAGGTGCTTTCCATTTTGGCTAATTGTAGGAATAGACTTTGGACATGTAGGAGTCATGTGACTCTATGATTGTCGAGAGTCACTGTACAATATATAAATAGATTTAACAACTGGCAAGCTTTGATATTTACATATTTCTCGGAAGATATAAAATTCCATCAACTTGAACTGGTGTGTGTGTCTTTGTGGGGGGGGGGGTCGTTTTCCATCCAGGTATCAGGTATGCACAGACAGTAAATAAATAAACAGATCAAGTTTTAGATCCACTCATAATGTTTTAAAAATTACCTCGTAATATTTAAATTAATTATAATAAATGCAGTTCTAAAAAAATAAAGTTCCGGATATTTGTGGAGTATTTAGATAACTTATCTATCTGATTTCATGTACATTGGATATTGTTCGTATCGTCCCATCGAAGATGAAACATAATCAAAACTCATCAACTTTTGTACTCGTCTCATTTATTTCTATGTACTGCATCCACTATGTAGCTAGGTAGGGGTGGCAATGAAAACCGTTTACCTGTTTGTCCTATCCGTATCGTATTCGATAAGACGGTTATGAGTAAGATTTTTTTTTCGTTAGTTTATTGGGTATGAGTATGGGTATAGGTAAGGATTTTTTTTTCGTTAGCTAAACGGGTATGGGTACGGGTAAATGCTATTTCGTACCCATTGGGTAATGGGTAATTGTATAAAATAAATTACATATAGATATATAAATATTATATTCAATTTATTCAATTTTATGTTTCTCATATCACTGTATCAATGTTAATCCATGAGAAAATGTATGCATTTTGTTGTAAGATAAATATTATATTAAACATATTACTTTTTTATTTGAATGCTTTATTATTTTATTAATGAATTGAATTTTGAATTTGTTAGAAGAGATATTTGTATTTTTTTTCTTTATAAAAATATTAGTTAGAATTAATTGCATATTTGTATTTTGATTTTTATATTAATAATTGTGATCAAATATGTATGACATGATGAGTTTTGATGGTATATTTGTAAAAATAATAAAATCATTATATCAGTATTATTCGTTATTCACCCGCTACCGTTTCGTTACCCACTAATTTTAACGGGTACTGGTAGGGTAGGGTAAAGCAAATTCTTAACGGGTAAGGGTAGGGTATGGGTAAGGTCAACTCTTAGTGGGTATGGATATGAAAATGCTTCCACCCTACTCGTACCGTACCCATTGACACCCCCATAGGTGTCCAAATTTGAATAAACTTAGGAAAATTGCCAAGCAAAACAAATCATAATGAATTTAATTATTCGATTTAATTACGAAACTAATTTTTAAATTAATGGAGACATGTTTGTGGATTATTTTAATCTATCTTTTTTTTATATAATAATGAGACGTGGTAATGTGGTAGTGGTGGAAACATGCATTAGCTCAAAAAGGTGTGTTTTTATAATATGAAGGAAAAGGAACATGGACAAACAGAGGTGCTTAGTTGGAATTGGAATGGGTGGAGTGTAACGGGGGAAAAAAAATATGCGATCTAGATTTGTGGATAGGAGATAGACCAACTAGGTATTTGAAATAATATGGCAATTTTTTTATGATATGATTGGTACAAAAATTGTTTCTCAGCGGAGGATGTGCTTCTGTCTCTCTTAAATTTCAAAAGGAGCGAGGTCAATTGGTTTTTTATAATTTGTTCTTTTCAGGGATCTAGTGTCAGTAAATCATGAATTATGGTCACGCTTGTTTTTAATGTTCATCTTCGGTTACAGCTTAGGCACCGGTTTTTAAAATTATACTCAGACTAATTTACTGAAATTATCTGTTTACAATTGTCAGTTCACAGTTCACACTCAGAGAATGTCAATGAGCAATTGTATCATTTAGCGGCACATATTTTTAAGATGGTAGATTAATTCATTGGATGCCTTGAAAAAGGTTAAAATCATAATTGTGTTCTTTATTATTTAAATAGGGTGTGTATAAACTTAATATTTTTTGTGATGAATGACAAATTGTAATTAAGTTATTTTTAAAACATGAGAAATGTATGTATAACTTTTTTTTAAAATTTGAATAATATACTTTTAAGATATTAAATGGATGTGTTATAATTTTTTTATATAATTTAAAGTTACCATGTAGTATTCCATATTTAATGAGTGGATTCAATAATTATTTATTATCATCCGGTAAAGCAAAGATAAGAGCATCTAGATCGGTAATTGTTTTACAGTTGCTAATCCGACGTGGCAAATGTTATTTGAATTGTTGAGATGTGGATCAATTTCTAATAAAACAAATTTTCTTTTAGACATGCTGGTAGAATGAAACAAAATTATTGGCTTTAAAAAACAACCCCTTTCTTTTTCTTGTATATCTTCCCAAAACTCTAGTTTCACAGTTGCAAAGATTTAGAAATTAAGATTTATTTTATTTCTAAATTGTGTTTTACAGATGACGTGGATTTCTATTTAATTTTTCTGTTGGAGATGCTCTAACAAAGTAAATTTCATTTTGCTTTTAATACTACTTTTTCTTATTTTTATGTTAAGAACAAATTGACTAATGAATATATATTAAAACAAAAAAGTTATTATAATCATATGAATTTCAAAGAGCCCAATTTAACAAATAAATATGAGAGCTCAACAAAAATTTAATGTAATGAAACAATTTTCATAATTAAATGAATCTGTAAATAATAGTAAAAAGTTAACAGCAATCCTGAAAGCCATAAGCTTTATGTGGCACCTAGGTGTCCAAACATGTGAATAGAAAAGCCACCGCCAACCACTAAACTAGTCTGTCAACTAACTAATGATATTACAAATTATGGCACCATGTGCTATATCTTGAATCTGCTCAATTGTCTGGACGTGCTTTTCATTCGGATTTCTTGAGATTGTTTCTTCAGATAGAATAGTTTATGTTATGAAGAAATAAATAAAATCTATCATGTTGGACGCCATGAATAAATTAGCGCACATGAGATCTGAATGGCAGGAAATGAATTAACCATAGATGACAAAAGTGTGAATTTTCCCCGTCATTTTTATCCATACCCATCAAACCTTACATTTCGCCAACTCTGCCCATCAAACTCAAATTTTATTAAAAATGCCCAAACCGGCAGCTTAGTAGCCGGTTTCTAATTTTTATTAGAAACCGGCGGCTATACCGCCGGTTTCT
Source organism: Carex cristatella (assembly GCA_024447775.1). NCBI lineage: Eukaryota > Viridiplantae > Streptophyta > Magnoliopsida > Poales > Cyperaceae > Carex > Carex cristatella. The sequence continues at coordinate 4,422,843 of JAJHPF010000032.1, forward strand.
AATAAATATTAGTTTTTTTTTTTTTTGAAATCTGGACAGTTGTTATATAATTTTTGAGTAATTTGAGTATCAAATTCGATCTGAATATTTGAAATATAATTTTGATATTATAGGTTACGAATCGTTTGAAATTCTCATTTTTAAGACGACGAATTAACAAAATTAGTTTATTGATTTATTTCAACTAAATTTATTATGACTTTAACGAGAAAAACGAGACGTAAAGGACAAACATAACAGATCCAAATGACAAACGATAGAGCTAATAAACAGACGATTGATTTGGTGTGTTTTTGCTCATCGTTCTCGTCTAAAAAAAACTAATATCATAAGCCAAAGATAATATAAATGAAGTCATACAAAGTATATAAGTATATAAGTAAATAACAAATAAATAAAATGAAGTTCACACAAATTACAAGTTCATATAATAAGTTCTCAAAACATACAAAACAATATTTCACAATTACTATTATATTCAACTATTTTTCTTGAAACGAAATCCCTTGAACAATTTAGACCCAAATGATGGCTTATTTGATGCCTTTGGTTGCATATCAGATGGCGCTGCCTGGCTACTAGATGCCCTTGGCTGCCTAAAAGGCGAGCTCCTTGTTTGTTGTACAGGAGCACTACTTGGCTCTACCTGCGCTCCAGATGGTGCTGCTTGGCTAACAAATGCCCTTTCTATCCTGAGAGATAATCGCCTTGGTTGCTCTACATGCGCACCAAATGGATCTGATGCAGTCTTAGACGACCCTGGCTGACTAAAAGATGCTCTTGGCAGCCTGAGAGATGACCTCCTTGGTTGGGTAATGGACGGCTTTGCATGGCTACCACTGGCCTCTCCTGGCACTGAGAAGACCTCTCCCATTGCCTCGGCATATATAATGGATGCATCCAAGGAACTTGAGGTTGTGCTACGCCTTGACATAGATGACCCCCTTGAACCTGTAAGAATTCGCTCATTTTCTTCCGCAGCTGCTGCATTTATTGCCTCTGCATTTCATATGTGTCAGTTAAATCATGAAATTCTAATGATATATAAGATTTTGTGAGTGCTACGTACCTCTCCTACGTCGGTCGGTAGTTTAACGGCGAGCAGTATGCCCCTTTGGGCGACCACTCAACTCATCCATATTCATTTTGAGTCGGGTGTGTTTTCTTCTGCCCTTTCTAATCCATTTCTTGTTAGGTATTATTCTAGGTCCATCGTAAAATGGCCATTCATCTGCATTTCCATAAGGGTGAAACATATCATTCCAAGTACTGAGAAGATAGTTGACACTATACCAATCAGCAATAAACTGGTTCTCGTCCCAATTTCGTTTTCGACAAACTGCCAACACATAAACACACGGAATAGATGTTAATTGGATACCTCTGCATGTGCACTCCATATTTCTACCGGGCCCACGAGTCACAGTATACTGGAACTCCCTATGAATAATGTCCATGGTGCCATCAGGGCGCTTACAGACCGGAACATACTCATTAGGAGAGGAGACTTGGTAAACTCCTTCACCCTGCGTATACGGGACCAAAGTCATCTTTGTAGCTTTCTCCCATCTTTTTCTGAGCTTTTTTTTCCACCCGTTCAGACCATTGTTGTTTTGCATCGGCTAGTGCCATGGCTCGGGCCCGCCTCTGTACGAACCAGGCATTGCATTTGTAAAATGTTTCCTCAACAATCGCAGCTACGGGCAGTCTTCGGCTCTTCTGAAATACATGGTTCAATGACTCCGACCCATTTGTTGTCATGATTCCAAAACGAAAACCTCCATCACATGTCTGGAAGATCTTCTCATAATTGGACAACTCCATCAAGTCATTAGGATCTTTCTTACCATACTTTTTCAAATAAATATTGCACTTTGGATTTAGCTGCACAACATTAGGTAAATTATTAAAGAAATACACGATAAATTATTAAAGAATTATGTAAGAAAATTTATAAAATGTACTTACCACAGCGAATTCTTCGAACATCTCCTTCAACCTCCTCGGCTTCTTCTTCTTGGCTCCTCGTCTGAACCTCTGGCCGTACCACTTGTCTCCTCCACAATTCTGGACCAGGTTGGCTGCAATAAGCTGTGAACAGAATCTATGTTTAAAAAGTTCTTCCGACCATCCGTATTCTGGAGTAAGCGCAGCTCTAATTCCTAAGTGTTGATCCGATAGAACACATACAAACGTGTTAACTCCAATCACCTCCTTCCGTAGCCACTGTGTAAAAAAAAATCCCATGTTGGGCCAGACTCCTTCTCCACAATTGCAAATGCCAGAGGCAGCAACTGGTTCTCGGCGTCATATGCGCAAGCTATCAGAAGCCTCCCTTCATAACGCCCAGATATGAAACATGCATCTATACCGATCACTGGTCTCAAGTATCGAAATATTGCAATACATGGACCAAACGCCCAGGCTACTGCAACGAAGTGTTGAACACCTTGCATAATTGCACCTATGCTTTCTCGGATTGGACTGGTCAAGAAACTAGTACTTTGAGCCGAGATTCTTATTGCATATACCTCTTAGTAATTTTGGCAAGAAGCTATATGAACCCTCCCAACTCTCGAATTGTCGTGCTATTGCAAGCTCACGACCTCTCCACAGTCGGTTGTATCTCGGTTGACAGTTGTTGTATTTAACCCTCACACAGTTTGCGACTGATTGGATGCTCATAGCCAGGTATTTTTTAATAGAATCCTCAATGATATCAGCAATAATGGACGCTGTAAGCATTGCATTGTCTGTCCTTGTCGAATCAGTCCTGCATGTGTGAGGATTGTCTTGTCCTGTGATAACCCATGCATCCCCCTCAACCCGTTGCTTGAGCTCTGAGTTTGAAACTGCACTCTTTAGCCTTACAAACCACAACCATTCGACTCGTGTCACTTTTTTTCCTTTGAACCTCCTGATTCTTATCAACGTGGTACTCGTTTATCTTCTTATTCAGCTCAGCTTTGTTTCTAAAATATAGTCCATTTGCCCGACTCACTACTGTACTCTATCCGGTTACCGAAAAATCCGATATCAGCTTCTTCAAAGCTAGATGTATCATTGAAGCACTCGAACGGGTGCGTGCTGGCTCGGCCATTGAATGAGTTGATACGAACTGATCCTTCTCCACCCCCTGAAGCACCCCCCCGAAGCACCATCTTCACGTAAACCCTCCAAGTGGTTCGAATCCCATTCTTCTTCATATTCATCCGCCGTTTCCAGTGTATATTCTGGAATTTCATTCATGTTTTCAAAATCCGACCCGGCATGCTCATCTGCTGGTACTGATGATGGTCTGGGGTGAGGTGGTGATTGAGGTAGTGGCAATGGAATTGTGTTATGGATTGGTGGTTCGGGGGTTGGCTCGAAATATGGACCAACGGGGTTGTATGGGTCCTTGTCTGGTGATGGGTGTGATTTGAAACTTGGACCACCTGCGGTGTATGGGTCCATAACTGGGGCTGGGTGTGGTTGTAAACTTGGACCAGCGGTAGTGTATTGTTCTATGACTCTTTCTTGTCCATAGTTTGGCGCCACTGAATTTTGTCCCGAACTACTCCCACCTTCGTCTTTTTTAATTCTTTTCACGTACAGTTCCATAAAAGAAAACCCCTGTTCCTTAAACTTGTTGCACAATTGACTCCAAAATAGATCACAATCTATTGGAACTTGGATATACATTGGTCCGTTCATGGCTCGGGTTGCTAGCTTTAAGTCACATCGATTCGGGTTAAAACCCACACAATCATAAATTTGAGACTTCAAGCCCGAAAGTGAGGTACCCTCTTGAACCATAAAAGAATGCGATGGTGGTTTGGAGTAATAAGCTCCTTCTAGACCTTGCAGAAACTTCTCATTATAATGTAACGTAATAAACAGTGCCATTACTAACAAACTACATTGTGGTAAATGACAAAACATCTATCAAGTAATCTATTTAATAGAGCACTGTACAAAAATACTGTATAAAAAACTGTAGAGCACTGTACAAAAATACTGCAGATCACTGTAGCAAAATACTGTACAAACTGTAGCAAAATAATGTCGAAAAATACTGTACGTACTGTTTAAAAATACTGTAGACCACTATAGCTTCGCTTCGTCACGTCGTCTCTCCTCGTTTTCTCTTCTTCTCTCTTCTCTTCTCTTCTCTCTTTCTCTTCTCTTCCTCTTTTCTTCCTCTTTTCTCTTTTCTCTCCTCTCTTCCTCGAGATATAACGTCTGCCTGAATAAAACCCTAAAACCGGCGGCTATGCCGCCGGTTTCTAATAAAAATTAGGAACCGGCTACTAAGCCGCCGGTTTGGGCATTTTTAATAAAATTTGAGTTTGATGGGCAGAGTTGGCGAAATGTAAGGTTTGATGGGCATGGATAAAAATGACGGGAATTTTCCTTTTGAATGAAAATGCCTTACAACATTTCCTAAATTAAAAGCTCTGTCAGTATTTCTATTAGAATACTGACATTCAAATCTCCTTGCAATGGTTCGAAATCAAATAATAAAATCATTTGTTATAATAACAAGAGTATTAAATGATTGGGTGGTTTGACCTTCAACTTTACTCAAAAAATGAATCTCCTTTCAATCTTAAAATTAAAGTTTACCACCACTTACATAATATATTATATCCTATCCATAAGTGAAAACAGAAAACAGAGCGGATAATATCCGATCTATATTAAAACAATTATATATAAATATCTGTATCAAAATATCCATATAGATATGAATACGGATATGATTTTAAGTTCTAATTATACATACTTGAATAGTAGATATATACCATATAATTTAATATATATTATGAAAATATTTATCTTATTCACCATTATAATTGAATAAATATTACGAATTTTAGTATTCTTTAACAATATTTATATATTTCTAATGAATATCCGACCGATCTATATCCGTATGTATCTAATATCTGATCCATATATGTATCCGAAAAATAAAAACAAATAAATTTTACCACTATCCACTCCGTATCTGATTCGTTTTCAACCTTAATTCTATTTGATGCATATCTAGGATAACCTGGATCCAAATCCTCTCCAATACTGCAGAGGATGGTCCTCACTTTAAGGGCATGTTCGGCGAAGGGGTAGGAACAGGAAAAAAAAATGAACTGACTTTTATTGTTTAGGTGGGAAAAAAAATTCAATCAAACTCAATTTTTTTTCCCACGATGTGGGTTCTCATCCAAACAGGCCCTAAGATTTGAGATTGGGAGAGACTTGGAGGCAATATTATTGGGCTTTGAGGTTCGTGCCAGGTTAAAAAGAATAGTCCAGATTCCCTTATGCAATATTGGAGAGGATGTGAACTCTGATAACCCTACCTTCAAACTCTTTTTCTGAAATACAATATCTCTTTAGAATTCACATCCTCTCCATTACTGCACAAGGGAATATTTTACATTTAGTGAATCCGGACAATTCTTTTTATCTTGGCACGAATCTCAAAGTCCAATACCTAGATCTCCTGAATCTCAAATCAGATGAGATTTAATCTCAAACCGTAAAGTGAGAAAACCCATCCTCTACATTAAGGGCCTGTTCGGCTCTCTTTTGGGCTGGGAAATGGATTTGGGTTGAGAGTTTTTTTGAACTGATTTTTTTACTGTTCACATGAAGAAAAAAAAAATTCAGTCTGAGTAATTTTTTTTTTCCCACGTGAACGTAAAATTCGAACAGACTCTAATGGAGAAAATATGAATCAATCTCTTTAGCTATATTATAACTTTATTGTCCCCATGATCCACCAGTGACCAGTCCATGAAACCCCCATCTGAATTAATTAGTCTTTTTAAAGCACCACTTAGGCATGCATATAAAAAGTAAACATGTAATACAAAAGTAAAGAAGACATTACTGAATTAATTAAGTAGCACCAACTTCTCCCCAGACGACAACAGCTTACATTTTCTTGCCGGTAATCATTTTAGAAAAAAAATTCCCACTGCCTCCATCCAGAGAAGTTTGATAAAATACTTTATAGGCAATTAGTGCCTATCTTACAATTAACTGATTAAGCATACCAACCATGAGCCGCTTCATCCTTCCCTATATTTTTGAGGGACTAATTCGTAAATAAAATAGTTTATATTTAGCTCAGATATCTTCATAAAAGTTTTCAATTAAGCTTATTAGATATTTTTTTTCTAACAGATCAAGACCATACGATTTTATAACAAATTAGAATCATTTATACGGGATCATGTAATTAATGAATTTAAATAAATGCGTAACTATTTAGAATTACTTGTAATGGATTATGTAATGAATTGAACGAACGTATGATGGTTTAGAATAAGTATAATAGATTATGTATCTTTTGAAAAGAAAAAAAATGTGCTCTATCTTTCTATGTGAGGACCAGTATTTTTCCAACTAATTATAAAGTTCTTCAACTGAGAAAAAGTTTTTTTTGGTCTCTTCTCTCTCTTACTAGACCTTTGAGATTGTTGAAAATCTAGTGATTTAGTCTTGCATTCATCACTGTGGCTAGTGAGAACACACTATGAACTAGTCTTGAATTCATCACTGTAATATATAGAATGTTTGTTTGAGTGATGCAAGTCTGTATAGGTCTTATTTTAATATTTTGTTTATCATGGTTGATTGAATTTTTTTTTACTTGGTGCAAGATGCAACCGATACGACGTTTCAAGTAGGACTGTAATTACTCAAAGACTAAGAGTTCCATCTCTGTTCACGACTTCGTAACTTACGCTAAGTTTTTTCAAGAAAAAAAAATTCCTTTACAAAGATTTGAAAGACAAACCTCAAAGTGGTAATATCAGAAAATATAATATATAATGTTGTGTTGCAGTCGCAAATATAAATTTGACTTGATCTGTTATTCAAATTAACATTTTAAAATTCCCTTATGAAAAAAAAAATGTTCTCTCTTTCTATCTCCTTATTTTTCTTAGTTTCTCCATGTTTGACAATATTATTCGAACCCGCCCCTAAACCATATAACTTGATTCAATTTGGCTCCTTTGTCACCAAATTGTCAATATCTTTGTTATCTCTTCCAAATCGTTGTTTATTTGTCATTGAATACAAGTAAAGTAAAAGAGAGGCAATGAAAGATAACTGATATACTAACTATTTAGTAACAAAATGATTAGATTGACTGACGAAGAGGCACTACAACGAAAAATATGAGCATGTGAAAATAAGAAGCAAAATTGGGATGTCGTTGGATAACTTTGCTCTAGAATTGGGCAAACTATTTTTCAGCATAGAGCAACATTTCAATAACATATGGATAAAAAAAAAATCAGAAGTGGGAAGTTGCCCATCCTTAGCATACTTTGGGTCCGCCTCCGGGCGTCAATGGTTATAGTGCATATCGGATGGAGCCATTTTCATACTTACAGTCATTTAAAAATTATTCTTACACATGCCTTAACTTTACTCAATTAAATATTTACTTACTCATATTCTGCTCTCATCCATTAAGTCAAGAGATAAAGAAACAAATAATAGTATTAGTGAATAAATTGATAGCATATATAATTTAATCTAAAATTATAACAAATAAATATATAAAATACAACATCTACCTAGTATTATAAAATATAAAAATATAATATTTTATCTCATTTATAATTTTGATCTCACTATTTAAAAGATATAAATAACTAATTAAATAAAATGATAAAATATATATAAATCAATTTTATCATAAATTACTAATTACAAAATATATTAAATATTGGATGATATTAATTTATTATAATGACTAAATTGAAAAATATATGAAATGTAATATAAATCAATTTAATTATAATAACAAAACTATATAGTTAAATATATGAATAGAAAAACTATATAATGTAAGGTAACGATTTTTTTGTGCTAGTATCCGATGAGTTAACAAATAAATCTATTCATATCTGTTTTATTGATTACAGTACGTATTAGATAAACTGGTATCATCAACACTCCTACACGTCCCTCCCTCATTGTACCATTTTCATCCTTAAAAACTTTTCTCGTTTAGGAAACTAACTTGATTCAATATTATTTCTCATATTGAATTATTGTGCGATTTAATCAACATACTGTGTTCATTTTATAAAGTAATAAAATTAAGCTGAAAAATTGAACCTGCTAAATTCTACTCGGAAATCATGATTCGAATGTCAATTTCAAAGTTATACTCAGAAAAAAAAAATTAACTGAAAAACGAAAGAAAAGAAAAGAGTAGAGCGACAGGATGCATTGGAAGGAAAAGAAACAAGGTTGGTAGGATGGGAAATGGAAAAAAGAAGTTGCTTTTTTACGTGCGTATCGAGTGGGAGCTACGAATCTTTGACTACTGCGATGCTGCGACAGGGACATCTCGCCCACTGTACACACGTGCGCCTGGCGCAAGTTCACACGTGAGCTCCTTCCTCTCTGCCATTCTTGTTCATTTGTTCCTCCGTGGGGTCTATGAAAGATGAAAAGACTGTCAGTTTTTATCTCATTCTACTTCCAAGCTATATGTGCTTTGACCTGACCATCACTTGAACCCTTTTACTACTGCATAAACATGTTTTTTCATACACCAACGAGCAACATGTCTTTTCTTTTCTTTTCTTTTCTTTCGACATATGATAAATCAATTTCAGTTTTAGCTGGTGACGAATATCAGGAAAACATGCGATATAAAGTACTGATAGCATCTCTAATTCTCTATCGCTGTTACAAAAGTCCACTGCTACATCAGCAATTTTGGAAATTAGTATTTAATCAATTTTCATCCATGTAATTTTTTTTTGAAAAAAAAAAAAATTAAGATCAAGCTTCCAAACTCTATACCTCTGTTATTATAATAAGAAATTTTTCTATCTAGATTTTAAATTTATGACTTTTTACATCAAAAACCTAATGTCTTTACCACTATACCATATACTAGTTTTTTATGTTTGTAGTTTTGCATTATCAAGTTTTTATTACTACAATTGTAAATGAATTGTAAAATAAAATTGCACTTTTGAACGTATTAAGAAATAAGTAAGCATTCTACATTAGTGTAATTGAATATTGTAATTGTCACGCCAACATTTATAATTGGTTTGCAAGTGGAGTGAAGATGCTCTTGTACATTCATGATAGACTTTTTTTTTAAAATGGAAATTATAACAAATTTCTTAACCAAACCAGCTAATTCAATGAAAAAGTTACAAAAATAGCCTACACTGGATCTCCAAACCTGTGTAGCTTGAGAGGGCCGGACTACACCGGATTGGGAAACTGGTGGAGCTTTTTTTGCTCTGCAGACGGGGAAAAATGGGTCAGCGGAATGGGAAAATGGCTACACCGGATTGGAAAACCGGTGTAGTCCGGCCCTCTCATGCTACACCGGATTGGGAATCCGGTGTAAGCTATTTTTGTAACTTTTTTAACGGATTGGCTTGTTTGGTTAAGAAATTTGTTATAATTTCTATTAAAAAAAAATCTTCATGATACATCTATATGCTTGCAATTACAAATAGTCATGTATATTTTTAAACATATTATCAATTTTGCAATATTGCAATATTGCAAAAAATATTAATTGCTCCATATTTCTGCAGATGAATTTGCAAATTCCACATAAATATTTATAATTACTTTGTAAGTGATATGGAAAGGATCATAACAACGGAAAATTAAATGCATATATTTTATTAATCAGTATAAAGATTACAATTAAATTCTTTGCCGCAATGCATCATACAATACTGACCGGAAATAAACAAAGGAGGCAACAACAACTCTACATGTAGGGGTGTTAAGTGTCAACAGATACGAAACAGGACGGTTGAAGCATTTTCATACTTTTATTTATTTTATTAATAAAAAAAACTTTACTCTTATGTTTCCTCCACACCTGATAAGCTAAATGAAATAAAATTTTATCTGTACATATCTTTTTTATTCGATACAAATAGATAAACAAATAAAAAATACCAATTATATATATATATAATGATGCTACGATGCTTTGAAAAATAAAAAAAATATTTTACTTCCCGCTCATATTTCTATTTTTAAAGTTCAAATAATTAATCCGGACTTCTCAATATGATATTCATACTGAAATATGCTTGGAAACCAAATTATATATTTTTTGAAATTTTGTTACTATTTTTTTAATTTTTTTTAAATCACAGCTTTTCATTAAATAAAAATAAAAAATTTAAAAAACACTGATTTTAAAAAATTCTAAAAAATAAAACAAAAATAAAATTTGATTTTCAAACACATGTCAATATAAAGATCATGTTGAGATATTCAAATCAACTATTTGAACTTTGAAAATGAAAATATAAACAGTAAATAAAACACTCTCTTCATTTCCTAAAGCATAATGACCTCTCTCTCTATTTATATCTATCGATCTATCTATCTCTCTCTCTCTCTATATATACATATAATAATAGATAACAAGTCAAAATAGTTTTACTTGTAACTTTCTCTGATAACATAACAATTTTTTTTTTTGTATTCTTACTAGTTTTCGAGAAGTTAAATAAAACATAAAATTATTTATATCTATCTTACCGGATAAGACACTACCGGATAAGACACGGCTTAAGTAAACAGATAAAAGAATGTCATTGACACTACAACGCTTGATTAATCCTAAATTTATTCATATCTCGTCTATAAACAATACCTTTTATTTTTTTAGAAGACTGCAATATTAAGACGCAACTAGAAAGTACAATGGATGATTATATATTGAACTTCAACACGCGCTTCGCAAGAGGCCGAAATTTATCCGAGGATGAGGTTGCGACACATCATGCGAACGCAACACACATTTATTTTAGAGGTTGCCTTAATTTAGAGGTCCCGGCCGGTTTGACAAACATTTATTTTTACAAATTTAATTACGGTGGGCATCGAAACGTGGCAGTACCTTGCTGATATCAGGTTAATTGACTCGCCAGTCGCCACTAGACAAAAGATTCCATCGACCACACTCTGTGTATATATATTATTCCTGTTGAGCATTACTTATTTACTTTTGTTACACGTGATTAATTAATGCCAACAACCCTCGTTTAAATCTCCAGACGCTTACAATTATTATTTTAATATTTATGCGAATAAGGTTAAGGTGTGATACGTGATACCGTTGCCAGAATTTGAGTCTGAATAAAATTAACTTATATATTTAAATTATTTTAATTAATCTCACTTTTAAATCGTATTTAAATTAAAATTAAGAAAAATATTAGCACTCAACAATTTTAATAAATTATCATTCACAATTTACAATTTAATTCATTCGGTTGAATTGTCAAAGTACAGGAATAAGCAATTTAATTTCAGAAGTAAACATATTAACATATTTATACTACTTCATATATAATTTTAAAATTCCTACCCTGTTACATGGGGCCTCTGCCACTGAATACCAATTTGATGGTGTTATGATATTTATTTTGATAGATGAATTGAAATATTCAATATGATCTACACGTTAAAATTTTGTAATTAATTAAATGGAAATCTTTTATATATTTTTTTACTATTTTTTAATAGAGAAAATTATTAATTTTAAAAAATCTGGACCGCCTAATAACACCTCTTTTTTTCTATTATAAAAGAGGTAAAAATAATATCTAAAAAATAAAATTTGTAACAAACGAGATTTGATATGTAAATCATGTTGATTTGATATGTAAATCATGTTGAGTGGTTCAAATTGATTGATTGAAACTCCAAGCAGCTATAACATCGACATAGTACTGTTGCAAATAACATCATAGCATAAATCCATATTAGAGTTGCAAATAACATCATAGCATAAATCACTGTTATTGTGTAAGAAAAGATTCAACAATACAACTATTTCCATTATTTTTTTCGAAATTTTCATCTTTGCCAAGCCTGAGTATAATTCGAGGTTCCATTTTGGGTTGATTTTATTTGCACTTGTAATAACAAAAAAAAATAGAGTACGAGAGATATAACAACTGCTACATAAGTGAGAGAGGAGAACTAATAGATCCATCCCTCTTCTTTCTTCGTAGTGCTGAATATAGTATCTTTATTAATTAAGTGGTATCTTAAATGTTCGTATTTACATTTATTGATTTTCGAGAGCTAATTTTAATCTTTATTGTCTAGAATCTATTATAGAAGGAATTTTAATTCAGTTCAATAGAAAAGAATAAGAGAAAATATTTTAAAATTGAAAAATACTTAAATTTATCATCTTTTGATAAATTTTATTACAATCACACGCGGGTTATCAACTCGGCTTTTTTTCACACACTAGACGAGATTAAACATAAATCTTCTTGTTGCTTGGAGAATCAGCTCCCAGAAATTAAGGTACTATAAATGGGATTCGTATCCTCTCAGGTGTTGTAGAGGATCTCTCTCACTTTATGGTTTAAGTTTAAATCTCAACCGGTTTGAGATTCAGAGTGATCTAGGGAGCAGTATTATTGGATTTTGAGATTCATATCAAGTTAAAAAGAATGATCTGAATTCACTAATTGTAAAAGATTCTTTTGTGCAATATTGGAGAGAGGATGTGAATTCAAGGGGGCCTTCAAATCACAATTTCAGGTATAAAGGACTTGTTCATTAATCTATGATTATGATTTTCTAATGACCAAGACAACATATACACAATTTGCTCCAACAAAAAGAGAAACATTCTGGATTTCAGAGTTTTAGTTCTACGTTATAGCTGTACTATGTGTTATATAATACTTACAAGGGAGACATTATCAGATAATTATTTATTTGGAAAATTATAATTCTAAAAATAAACTAATCTTAAAACCCTGCATTATCTTTATGATGCATATACATTACTTTTATAAAAAAAATATATGAGATTCGTCTATGTTCATCGCACATCAAAGCACATCAAATAACTTGAAATAACTTGAAATTTATATACTTTATGTACCATCAAATAATACTTAAATTTCATAAAATTTAAATTATTGAACTATCTGCATATCTAAGAACACGCCTGCATGTAAACTTGGACTTTAGTTTTAATTACTTATTTTAAATTATTTTCAAAAAAATATTGTTTGGATCGTTAAAATATATAATTATTGCGAGGTGATACCGAGCCATATATAAGTACTAATTTAAATACGAGGAGGAATTCACTTACGTCCTTTTTAATGATACAAGATTACACTCTACATTTTCAAAGTCCAAATAGTCGATCCAAACTGTTCAACACGATGAACAATTAAAATGTGATTGTTGGTCAAATTTTACATTTTTCTTAATTCTTTTACTATTTATTAAGTATTTTACTAAATTGTTATTTTCAGACCATTATATTTTTGTATACTTCTTAATAAATAGTAAAAAAAAAAAAATTGATCTACCAGCATATTTTAATATATCTTCATATTAAATTGTTTGGATGACTGTTTAAATTTTAAAAATTACAGGATGTAAGTGAATACCTAATCTTTAAATATTGTATGTCACCTGAATGGCTGAATCTAATCTGTGAAAGAGATTTGACATGGAAAAGGAAAACCAACGCTAGTAGTAGTAGCACTCCACCGTTAAAAAGGATAATAAGTTAAGATCATAGCTAGAGTAGGGCTCACAAGCACGCAAATGAGACCTAGCTAGGCACGTGACATGACATGGTATCTGTCTATCTATATACACTGTACACTGCACAATCAAATTAATACCCTTTTGTGGCCTTATAAGTTACCTGGTTATCTTGAATGGTTAATTGTTTTTTTATCTGTTTTCTAATGACGGAGGAACATTTAATAAGAAGATCCAGGTTTCTCCGTCATTTATGGCACAAACTTCAATGCAAATGTAACTCGTCTCCTTCTCCCTTCCGATCCGATATAGATTTACCGAACAAAGGGGCAACACGATCGAGAGTCGCCTGGCTACTCCGTTAGGAACCGTTTGATTTAAATTCGACGATTTAGATAACAGTGTGGGTGTTCAGCAATCCTCTTTAAGAAGAAGAAGATTAAAATTTTGAAAAATGTTCTGTCCCGAGCCATTATATCTGAGCGCACTCTCCAACTGTTTTAATAGAAAAAATCTCCTCATTTTATCTAATTTTCATTTTGAGTGCTAACATCTACTCATTTAAAATTCTGTTTATAGCCTTTTACAATACTACCTGCAAGAATTTAAAACTATATCTAAAAGTATTTAAATTCTAAATCTAGATAGTTTTAACTCTCAATTACTTTTGTTTTTAAGCAAAAAGAAAAAAAGAAAAATTTATTTCACCCACTTATTTTTTATTTTTTCTATGATCATTCTCATCTATTTTTCTAACTATCTGTGATGAATTTTATAAATTTAAAAATACAAATATTTTCTATTCGATTTTATCTTTCAAATAGGATCCATAAAGAAATACTTTTAATGTTATTTTCAAATCATTTGTTTTGGTTTTTTGAAAATAAAACTCTTGTGCATATCATTGAAACTATTACTTTGAACCGTGCAAACCTCTTATGCAAACCTTTTATTTATATCATGCAAACCTCTTATGTATATCATTGAAGCTACCACTTTGAACAGCGCAAACCTCTTGTGTATATTATTAAAAAATCTCATATGCAACTCTCTTATGTATATCATTGAATATACTGCTTTGAACCGTGTAAATTTCTTATGTAAATCAGTAAACATCTCTTATACAAACTTCTTATATAGCACTTTAAATTTTCAAGTTTTAAAACTTAGTCTACAACCATTTAAATTTTCAAGGCTTTGTATATGATGTTTACATGCTTTGTACGTGAAGTGTTATTTTTGAGACTTATACGCTTTGAAGTGTTATTGTTGAGGTTTAAATTCTTTATAAATGAGATTTATGCGCTTTATTCTAGATTTGAATTGTTATTAATGAGGTTTATATGCTTTATGCATTAGGTTTATACGAAAAATTTGAAGACTTGTAAACATAGGTTTAAATGGTATTGAAGCAAAATAAAAAAAAAAAACTAAAAGTCACATAGATTTAAAGTGGTAAATTTGACATGTAAATGCTTCATTCTTTTTTAGAAGGTCAGAAAGCAATTGCTCTCTGACATTTTCATTGATATAAAAAAAATTATTTACAAAGTAAATATTTCATTCTTAAAATAGATTAGTTTTAATAATTTAAATAATCCATTTCAAATAAAAAAATTAGTGTAAAAATAGAGTAATAAACTAATAATAGTGTTCCTAGGATTCGTATGTGGTATACAGAAGAATGTTGAAAGAGTAATAAGGCTGTGCAAATTTTATATGAACTAAATAATTCAAAATTATACTAATTTGAAAAATAACGTTGGTCCTATAAATTATTGAGTTTAAACAACATCATTAATCCAATGATATTCCGAATAAAATGAATTTAAATCAAACTCGAATAAAAATAGCGGAAATTTTCTATTTTAGTTCAATGTATTTTTCTGCACCAGATTTCACTGTACACCAACATAATTTATTCATGAGTAGAACTAGGGTGCTCCTAGGAGTACAAGCTCTTTTGTACTCTTAACTCTAAAATCTACCGGATTAACTTCAAACAACGAATTCAAACCGTTGAAGTCCTTCTTCTATCTTACGAGTGATGTGTCTACATGTGAAAATTTTAAAGTTTCGAATGAATTTAGTATAAAGTCAAGTGGTCAAAATTAGAAGGTTTCTAAATTAATTTTAATGCATTAATTTTTTGAAAGTCTTTTGACCACTCGACTTTATACTAAATTCATTCGAAACTTTAAAATTTTCACATAAAGACGAATCACTCTTAAAGTAGAAGGATTTCAATAGTTTATATTTGTCGTTCGAAGTTAATCCAATAAATTTTAGAGTTAAGACTTAAGAGTACAAAGAGATTTAGTACTCCTAGGAGCACCCGAGTTCTACTCTTTATTCATTCACGTTTCTCTATATTTCAATAGCATAATGCGAATTAATTCAATATCATAAACGGATTAAAAATTTCATCACTACTCTGTAATATAGACCATCTTCAATTTGAATCACGGGATTTATATCGTACGGTTAACAAATTTATGCTATTCTTGTACCAAACGAATGAGATAGGAGTAAGTCTGATCGACATGAGACCTACTTTTAGATTCAATTAGCTCTAGCATCATACAGTTAACATTAAATCTGTGCGTATGAAAATTGAAACAGACTTGCACGGATTTATATTGTATGGATAAAAAATTTATGCTACTCCTATATCAAACAAATGAGATATGAGTAAGTCCGATGGGCACCAGACCTGCTTTTAGATTCAATTAGCTCTATCATCGTACAATTAGCAATACGATCTGTGCACAGGGAAATTGAAACAAATTTGCACGGATTTTAATTAGTTCTCACGAATTCTAATGCAGATCAAATGGCCATTACTCTGAATTCCAAACGAATAAAAAAAAAAGGGCATCAGAAAGCAACCTTACGTGCTGAAGTTGATTCAGGCCGGTTTGATCGAATTAGCATCCTCTGAGACCGGACACGTCGCGCGGTCACTCTAAAGTTGAGATATCTTATAGGATCCGCACTCAGTTTGATCCTGATATCCATTTATGTGTACTTTGTTTTGTTGCTTCCCTTTGGCTCCTCCTCTGCTTCCTTCTGTCTTTATTTGTCTAACACTGTGCTTCTTAATGTTTCACAATGTACTGTGGTAAACGTGATTGTGTGTAGGGGCGGACCCAGCATAGTCTGGAGTCCAGATTCCCTAAAGTAACTCAATTTTTGGGTTTTGGATTAAGACTGTCTGATTTGAATCCGTCGTTTAGAATTGTCTTGAAATTCAAATTTGTTCTCGAGATGTGTACACTTCAGATCCGGATGGATTGTCTCGTATTCGAATCGGACGGTCCCGATTTAAAATCCAAAGATTGGGTTACTTCATTGGATCTGAATTCGCATAGTCCGAGGGGGGGGGGTCCAAAGATTGGGTTACTTCACTGGTAGCCGCCCCTCCCTGGATTTTGAGTTTTAGTGGAGATTTATCAGTTCCGACTGGCTTTACCCTCTCTGAGAAATTTTTTTGCCCCCCTCTGAATGTTTAATTGGTAATTCGGGTTAAATTTATAGTTAAAATTAAAATAAATTTCTTGAAATATGATTGATAATTATAATTATAAGTCAGAATATCATAAATTACAAGTCAGAGCATTATAAAGTATAAGTTAAAACATTATTTTTTATCAAATACCTAATTAGTTAATGGGTTTAAATCCGATTCGATATTTTTTTGCCCCCCCTGACGAAAATCCTGAATCCGCCTCTGATTGTGTGAACTTTATTTTGTGAGCAAGATAATTACCGTTCCGGACATGCTCGTTATCAAATGAAATTTTAACCGGTTTTGTTTCTTTAAGCAATTTATTAAAGGTTCGCTCGACGGCAATTAATGTGCTGTTACTTGTTAGTGTCAATATTTTCCTCAATTGTGATGCTAATAGGTAGCTATATTTGTCAATCGTCCATTGTCTTGCTTATAATGGATGAGTAGTTGACTTAAAATTAATTGTTGCGTTCATTTGTTGAAGTAAATATATAAATGAGGGTCGTTTTTCATAGCTCATAATACCACATATTTTATATCTTTATTTCTAAAGTTCAAACTAACGATCCGAAACGCTCAATGTGATATCCATACTAAAATGTAGATGGAGATGGAATTTTAAAATTTCCGAAAATTTTCTACTATTTGTTCAGATGGGTAGAAAATCACTGTTATTTAATGTTCCATAAATAGTGTTCTTATATCTATCTTAAAAATAGTAAAAAAAATTTCAAAAATTATAAAATTTCATCCCAAGCATATTTTAGTATAGATACCAGGTTGAGCGGTTCGGATCGACAGTTTGGATTTTGAAAATAAAAATATAAAGTATGAGATATGATGTGGTGTGAAATGCATGAGGTATTAGAACCCTCCTCTATATAAATAGAGTTAAATTAATTAAAATTGTTTTACGAATTAACGCAACTATAAGTTTCAAGAGTGGCTATGGTGATATGCATATATTACATAAATGGTGTGTGCTATGAATTTATATCTTCATTTTTAAAATTTAAATAGTCAATCTGAACCATTGAACATAACATTCATATAAATGGATATTTGCTGACAATTTTTTTTATTTGAGAGTTTTTTAGGATAGTTAGAGAATCACTTGATTTGAAAATTCCGGACCATTAAAAAAGAATGATCTTTTACCTAAGTATATATATAGTAAAAAAATTCTAATAAAAAAGAGACTATAAGTACATTTTGATACGAAAATTATGTTTAACGGTTCAGATTGATTGGTTGAGTTTTAAAAATAGAGACAAGGATCCATTGCACCAGTCAATCCGTAATATGCATAGTACCGTAGCCTCATTCAAGTTTCAATATAATCTAATTACAATTCCATACAATAACTAGGCATGCAAAAAGTTCCCGACATGAAATTAAGATAAATAATAATTTTCGTTCAACATTATAATTTAGAGGAGGATCCAAATGTCTTTATTATTTGTGCCTCCATCATGTCTCAATTTTTAAAAACTTTAATAACTCAAAATATAAAATTTAAAAGTCAAAATAAACTATTGGATATGATATGCATCATTTATCTATACAAGTGTAGAAAATTATGACATTTTAACTTTGTTTTGATTATCATCAAGAACTTGTAAAAACATGTTAACTTGGATAATTTCTAAACATTAATTTTTCAATTTTTTTTGGACAAAAGTGGAGTAAACCCACTGATTTCATTATGAAAGTAAAAACTAGTTTGCACATAGTCGAGGTGCACAAATTGTACCATACTAATAAAATAAAGCAAAGAACATATTACATTTTCACAGTGTTCTAAATAGATAGCTATAGTTTTTTTAGACCGTAAAAGCTACTCTATGAGATAAAAGTGCGTTATTTTAGTTACGACTGCTATGGCTGTAATAGCTGACCGCTTTTACCGCTACATGCTATTGCTGTTGCTATGCTACAAGGGCTTTTTTGCAATTTACATGGGCTTCTGTACTTCTGTTCATATTTCTGATACTACATGGTCTGCTAAACCGAACTATATGTTTTTGTTCATATTTGTGATTTAGTCTCTCATTCTATATCGGAAAATATTCAAATATTAATTCTTCCTTTTATTTTCTCCTCATCTGATATTCACCTATAAAATTATCGCTGTTTGTTTCATTGAAAGCTGATTTATTTTTATTATAATATATAAAATATTCAAATAAGTATACTAACTTTATTTCATTTATAAAATTAATTGCTATTCGTTATTATAATCTGTAATAATATGAAGTATGAACTATTAAATAATGTTACCTTGTATATTTTTTCTTCTTCTTATTTAGATGATTGAAAAAAAAATATAGACTTAGATCAGTTATCATTTAGTTATTACTCTAATTCTCCAATATTGATCATGTTGATAATCAGTAGAAATATAGATTATTAATTTTGAAAACTAAAAAAACGATATGTATGAAAGGTTCCGCTATAGCTACACTATTCGATATGGCTTTTTTTTGTCTCCCCGCTACGCCGCTATAATCGCTATTTAGAACCTTGCATTTTCAACATGCATCAAAAAGGTTCTTAGAGTAGCTAAAAGTTTGCTAGAGGAACTAAGCAGAATACTACAAAATTTAAAGCAATCAAAACTAAGGCTCAAATTGGCCACCTCACTTGGAGCAATGAAAGGAAGAAGAAACACTGTGAATGAGTCAAAGTAGAGTCCGATGAGGGTAATATTTCTCCTACCTCATCCATAGCTCGTATTTCCTCTATCATTTGAAGGTGTTCTTCTAGATATCTCGTTGATTTTTCAACTTATTGATTCATATAAAAACAAAATCAAAATATTATAATTTTCATGAGTACATAGAGAAAATAACATATATCACATCCAACCGCTATATTTTGACTTTTAAGTTTAAGTTTTTAAAAATAGAGACAAAAAATGAAGATATTTGAGTCCTCCTCTATAATTTATTATATTTCATTGTCTAAAAAATATATATATTAATTGTTGAAACACATGCTACTATGTTCTGTAAAAGTTATTTTTTCCAAAATAACAGAAAGAAAAGGAAAATGTAGGTGGAAATAAATGGGACGAATCTCGTGCACATGAGAGCCTCCCCTTGAGATACCCGCAATTCTCGGTCATGTGCTACAAGGAGTGGCCCGTGGGCCCTACCCTCGTCCTCCACATATATATATAAAAAATAAAAAGAAACCAATTTGACAATAAATAAATTAATAAATAACTTAAAATATCCAGCCGCGGCGGCCCATCACGTGATCTCCCTCTCTGGCCCAATCCAAACATCCTCTGACGCGAACTCTCCATCTTCTTTACTGTCACTTTATTAAATAGAATTAAGTAATTTAAAATTCTCCTTTTAAACTCGTAACACCTCTTGTTTAACCTTTTAATTGGGATTAGTGCCTGTCTTCTTTTTAGTGTGCCGGCTCTTTGTTTATCTCCTTAACCTGTCCCAACCACGGTCAACCGTTGTACGGCACGATCGGCACGTGATTGCCTTCCCTAATCCAACGGCTGAGACTCTTGATTAAAAGTCACGCTGTTAAGTAAACGGCGTTTTGTGGTAATGAGAAAGTATTAGCAACAGAGAGAGGAGAGAGAAAGAGAGAGAGGAGAATAAATAAAGGGGAGAGAAGCAAGCAAAAGGGAGTATAAAAGGATCTAAGAGGAGAGGCCCGCTTACCTGTCTCCACCTCCGCCGTGAGACAGAAGTGAGAGAGAGAGAGAGAGAGAGAGACAGCGAGAGCGAGAATTGTCTCAGTTGAATTCTCTCTCGAAGTGGCATTAAGGGAAGTAATTCAGTCCAAATTGCACCACATTGAATCGAGTGCTTCGATCTGGTTTGTTTTTGTTCTTCTCTGCTATCCCGCTTCGATCTGAAATTTAAAAGAATCGTCTCGATTGAAGAAGTGTCTCGGTTCGGTCTTTGAAACTCAAAAGAACTGTCTCGGTTCAGTCTCTGAAGTCTGAATTCATTTCACCTCTGCTGAGGTGAATTCTTCAACGGGAAGAAGAAAGGAAAGGAAATTATATCGATTTCTAGATTGAGCAGTGTGAAGAACGGACGATGGAGCTTCAAGGTACACAACTTTAGAAAAGTATATGAGTAGCTAATTACGTTGTTTTATAAAGAGCTTTAATTTCTTTTGTTTGTTTTGGAAACACGATTTGCTTAATATAACGAATTAATTAACAGCAGTGACAATTCTGATTAAATAACAGGAAACAAAGCTACTCACGATTTCCTTTCTCTGTACACGAAGGATTCTTCTTTCCAGCACCAGGATCCGAGACCTCCCCCACAAGGTACTTAATAACCTCATATTTTCTTTAATCCAGCTTCTTTTGTAATTTTGATACTTCGATAAATATATGGCACGTCTTGATCTGCTAATAACAAGTGAAGTTGAAATATTTCCAAGATAAATTGCGATTAAATTACTTAGATATGAGGTATCTTTGTTCCTCTCACGGTAAACTAAAGCGCAGCTGCACCGAGGTGCATAATTCCCGGGGACAAAAACTTGCCCAATTTAGCAAGAAGAAGTGGTTGGTAGAAAACATCACCCTCAGGCCTCAGCTTTCGAATTTACCGCGTGGCTGTTAAAAAGTAAAAAAAAAAAAACTGTGTTTTATTATTAATTTTTTATAAAAAAAAAGTATCTGATGAAGAAAGGGAGAGTAGTGTATGATCCGTAAACTCTTTCTCCTCTAATCAGGTGTGTAGAGTCTCTGCTTAGCCTTCCTTATCTTAACTACCTTTTCTTTATTAATCACGTGCATCGGTTCCATCACTTCGTTGTTCGTTTCCTCTCTTTCTGGCCCCACCACTTGCCAGGTCCCATCGCTAATTAGTAATCAGTCTTTAATTTTCTATCACCATTTTTAATTGTTTCTACTTTCTAGGGTTTTTTCTGAAAACGCACGATTTCCTTCAACCGCTTGAGAGAGGGGAGAAGGGGGAGAATCCGACCCGTGAGGTGTCAGGTAAGGGTCCCACGGAACACGTCCTTCCAGGCGGCATCGGCACGTTCAGCATCTGCCACGTGGCAGACGCAAGTGCCAGAACGGTGGTTAAGCCGGAGCTGGTAACCTGTGCTCCAGCGGGAAAACCCGATCCCGATAGCAGTGGCTACGCCCGTTACGCCGGTGCACCTTTCGCTCTTTGGAGTGAATCGGTTTCTAGAGAATCCGCATCCGCATCCAGAGGTAAGATATTATTGTGTAAACTCATGTGTGAATTTTTAATTTAGTGGATTAGATTAACTATGGCGTGCGATGATGGAATCCGATAAAGGCCAGCGCAATTGACCACCACTAGTCATGCAAAACTTATTTAAATTCTATGAGCTATAGCCATGGCTTTCGGTCTACCAAAAATGTAGTGTAGCAACTAGCTAGTACTTGAAAGACTAGTTGCACTCTTTGATCATCCGGGGAAAGGGGGTGTGGGGGTGGACGAGCACGTGACGACACATTGCTTCCTCTTGTGGGAAGTCGTAAGTTGAGGTGTCGTCTGTTGTATACTTGTACAACGTGATTAGGTCTTGTTCTTTTTCGCCTCTGTATAGTACTTTAGTATGGAGGATGAAATCTTCAAGGTAAAGTAATAGAGAGAGGATGAGCAGAGAAAAAAAAAAGGGAGGATGAGGTGGAACGGGAAGGCTAGTCTTCATCATGGTCATTGGTCCATGCACATTTATTAGGTTACATGACGTCTAAACTCAAAATTCATAAAAGGAGAGCGAATGTCAGCATTTTAGTCAAATGAGTGTTAACATTTGAAATTATTATCCTATTAGCTTGCTAAAAGTTTAAACAAATGAACGTTAGCTTTGTTGTTGGACGCTCTAAAACAATCGATCAAACTTTTTAGTGTAGTTAAATATTTTTGACGATCAAATTTTGAAGCAAAGGATTGTATAAAACTGAAGGTTGTCTTTGGAAAAATGGAGATATTTATAACCGTTTATAACCCGAAATGCTGTCTTGTACCGTTGTACGCAAGTCAGGTGGTTGTCACACGCTGTCCACGTGATATCCACGTGACTTCACGCGGCCCCCGCAGTGACGAGAGAGATCTATCTCAATAACACGCCATGCCATTCATTCACCATATTACACGGTCGCAACTCGCAAGTCACTGCCTGGTCCCAAATCCAGGCACCAAGCATTTAAAAAAGAGCGCATTTCCTCGTTACGCACCGGACTTCAACTCCCTTCTCTAGCTCTCAATTAACCAGATTTGAATCGCCGCTGGTTCCGGTTCGCGGGTACAGATCCGGAATGATCTCATACCCGAACCGAGGCGATAGAAGAAAAATGGCTTGAAAAGTGACCATCCTAGCGCTAAAATCCCCACCACACCTAGCGCCAATTCACTATTCACTATTTTTTATTTCCCACCTTTCTGTTTTAAAAAATTGCCAAGTTGACCCCCGACCCGGCGTGGTATTTACTACTACTATTCTCTTTCCTTTTGCTTGCTTGTAGGCGGGCATTGGACGCTGCCGTACGCCGGCCGCGCCAGCGGCGCCCCCACCTCCTCCTCCTCGAGGTTCGTCGTTATTCACCTTTATTATGTCTCCACTCCGCAACTTTTTATTTTCGGAAGTTTTTTATTAGAATTTTTGGGTTTCTTTTACGGAGCTTAGGCATAATCAAGCGGCTGAGAGAAAGGGGTATATGGACGCGGTCTCACGGTCCAGTAGAGGATTTGATGACGATGATAACGACGGGGAGGAGTTCACCAGGAGAGAGGCCTCTTCTTCGCTTAAAGGTTGGTTATCTCGATTATTTGGTCTGTGTTTGCATTTTATACAATTAATATTGATTGCCTGGATTGTATTAATAGCGAATTTAAAATCTTTTGTTGAAGATTGATTTTTTGTTTTGCTCTATTTCTCTCAGAGTTGACTGTGAGAACAGATGGAAAGGGGAGTGGTAGTGGCAGCGATCAGAGACCAAACACGCCAAGATCAAAGCATTCTGCTACAGAGCAGAGAAGAAGAAGCAAGATAAATGATAGGTGCGGGAAACTTTTTCATTTGTGTTGTGTATTCCTTTGTAAAGAGTGCAGGTTTCTTCTCTAGCCTAATTTGATATGTCTCCCATTTTTCCCTGATAAGCTGTCTAGATAGGTTTGGATACATTTGCAGACTAGTTAGGTTCTACATGCATTCAATGCTACCTGAAGTGGGGTGTGATGCTTGTCTGAATAATAATTGACATTTAGTTTGTAGTTAATTCAGACACAACAAACATTAATCTAATATTATAAATATCAGGAGCTTTTAGTTGAAATTAATGCATGGCATCCATGGTCCCTTTGTAAAATGGGTAAATATACCAGCGAGGGGTGTGGCATTGTTGGACTGAACATATGCACTTAAAGCTATTGTGAATCCAATTATTATGCTGTTTTCAACTATTATGGGTCAATTGTCCTGCAGGTTTCAGATTCTTAGGGATTTAATACCGCATAGTGATCAAAAGAGGGATAAAGCATCTTTTCTTCTTGAGGTACTTATTTCTTTATGTGTGTGCGCACGGGCATGCACTTGCATTGTGTTTTGTGGGGGAGGAGTGTCTTTGTTCTGTGTTAAGATTGTTGAAGTTTGAATGAACTCTGTTTCTTAGGTCATTGAGTATATACGGTTCTTGCAAGAGAAGGTCCAAAAGTTTGAGGCATCATACCCAGAATGGAATCAAGAGAATTCAAAGCTAATGCCATGGGTCAGTTCTACTTTTTATTGATATTAGCTGCCAGTCGTGATATACTTTATTTTGGTTAGGATGATATTATAATAAACCTACATCCGAGATTAGAAGCTTGAAGCCAAAAGTGTTAGTGCTTTTGGAAATCATATATGTCCATACATCTACAGAAACTTGTAGGGTCTTTTTTTGTCATAATTGGCTTTTTATACCTTGCAAATTTTAATATTGATTTCTTACTTGTTTACATAGGTTTATTAATTAACATTTTGTTGTTCATGCTTAACGGTTTACAGGCAAATGCATACTTCAGATCATTTTGGAAACAAGCTGAGGTGAGCTCCAAATTGACTTCAGAATTGATAATTGTCCAGATACTTCTCTCTCAAAACCCAAAGGACTTGTCTTAATATATTTCTTTTGTATAGAACAAAAGTATAAATGGAGACACAATGCCAGATCCTGCTCAGGTCACGAAGAATGGTGCTAGCCCCCCTGCATTTGCATTTCCTACAGGTGGAACTGCCACTGTCTCAGCTGCACCTAGTCCTGTGGAGGCTAGTGTTGTAGCTGGTTTCCCCTACAAATCATCAGAAACTCCCAAAAGTTATTCACGTAAGTGTTTTTTCTTACCTTTAGATCTGAACAGGTTTCATCAGGGGATTCCTTGTGCTGCTTGTGTAAATAGGGGAATTAAATTCCTAGGCCTGCTTTGTAGGCTGTTACAAATCAGTTGAATTGTTTAATTATGTTGTTGTCAATCAGATATTGAGAATGCTACATCTGAGGCACAGGCACAACCACAAGCACAGGTGCGTACATTGTCCCAATGGTTGAGACCAGCAGCGGCAGAGGAATGTTCAGCTAGTAGAGAGATGCTGAATGAACATGAAGAGTTAACGATTGATGAGGGCACCATTAGCCTCTCTTCTAACTACTCTCAAGAGTACGTTCTTATTTTCAATGATACCCTCTCCCCCTGCCCCCCTCAATCTAGTTTAGCTGTTAGTTTCAATCGGGGTTCTTGTTGTTAAACTTTTATGGACATGAAACAGATTGTTGACTGTACTAAGTCAAGCGCTGCAAAGCTCGGGAATAGATCTCTCCCAAGCTAGTATTTCCGTCCAGATTAATCTCGGCAAGCGTGCGTCAAACAAACGATCTGACACGACTGGTACTGCCTACACTCCTCAGGTATCTCATTGATATAATACACTGCCTTGCTGTTACTGTTATCAATTTCATTTTGATGTCTCGGGGAATGTTTTCAGTGGTGATCATTACCAGTAGACCTCTCTATATCTAACATTTGGTGATCCTACTTGAATTTAAATTTTTTGATAATACTGTTGGCTAGCCAACTGGTACAATGTAGGTTCATTTCTGTACCGACTCTTTTGAGCACAAAAACTTGTACCAAGCAGTCCAGCCTGATTGGTTGAGTATAGACACCCCAGATAGTTGAGTAGAATCTTAGAACTCAATCCTTGGTTTATCATAAACAAGTCCTCTGCACTGTCAGAAGTTCATGGAATGTTTTGTTTAATTACTTGTAGGAGCACAAAGAAGCAACATCTGATGATCATGCAAAAAGGCTGGAAGAACCTTTGCATGCATTAAAGAGACGCAAGTCTGATAACAATAGCTGATCCAGTATCCCTATTTTTCTTCCTTTGATATTTTTTTGTGATTATAATTTATGATATTGTTATTAGTCTTTTTCACGAGTGTATAATATACTTTCTAGCTGATAACACGCATGGTGGAGCTACTTCTTGAACCAAAGCTTCCATTCACATGAGAAGCTGCTCTAGCTCTTTTCTGAAAAGGCTTTCTTGAAAGGTAGCAGAATTAACAGCCATGTTATCATCATTTTCCTATTTTGTATTATTCATGTATAACCACACGATTGTTTAGAGGTCGACTGTATGTAGTTATTTATGTACAAGCACAGTTTGGTACTGGCTTAATTAAGGTGTTCATTAAGAAAAAAAAAGCTTAATTCTTTCAAAATGATAATTTATTTTATTTCTTGATAGAGAGCCGATAATTCAATCCTCTTATTCTTTTATACACCAATTTTATATGGTATACAAGCTGGATTTATGTAGTTCCAAATTCCAATATGCCATAATGTGTATTTATTTTAAATTCAGTGTATATTCTATCAAGTAGCTTTAAACTTTGTTTCTGCATTAAAGAAGATTCATGGAAACTAGATATGCTCCCCAGTCCCTTCGAATTATTAACCCTATAATTGTTTTCACTGTTCTCGTTTGACCCATCATCCGTGATTTTTATTAATAACAATATATATATATATATATATATATATATATTATTAATAACCAGATTTCAAAAAAATTTTACCCATGCCCAAACCGCTCCCCCATTGGGCGGTTTACCTCCCTCAATCCGCCCCTCATGGAGCGGTTTACTTATTTTTTTATTTTTTATTTTTATATATAAAATCCCCTCCCACCCAACCTATTTTCTCTCTCTTGTCTTACTATAATTCGTACAATGCAATTCGTTTAATCCATTATGTTTTTTTTTAGGCGATTTTGAGGTGATTTGTAGTAATTATCAGTTTTTATCTAAGGAAAATGGTTTCACAACATAAGTTAATTAAATAAGTTCATAGCGTAACTGATGCCGTCAGCGCAGTATGGTCTTTCCTTTTTGACGCAGACTTGCAAGTGTGTGGTCCCTTGACATCCTTAATTATCCATGCCTCCCTCTTGCCTTAGACGTGGCAGACAACTCTTATTTGCACTTTGTATCCTTGCAAATTGCAACATACCGGGTCCTCTTTCGCTTGGCTATTGTAAACTCCCAGTTACTATTTAAATGGAACTGCTTAACTTTCCTCGACAGTTCTTCTATGTTGGTGTAAAGCTGGCCCGGGCTAATCTCTTCGTTATATACAACGCGTGTCCCAAAAAAAAGAAATGTCTGCTTCTTCAAATGAAGTAGTGTCATTAAATGTCCTTACCGGATGCTTGTGTTCTCGTCCACTGATCGAAAATTTGTCTTCAATTGGAGGAGACATAATATTCTCATCATCGCCCTCTGATAATCTGTCTGAATCCCAATCCCTGTCCCAATCATCACCAGTTTCTATTTCTTTTGTCGCTATCTCATCTATACCGTCAATATTAATGTCTACATCATTTCGATCGACTGTGGACTGTCTTCTAGGTTTAGGGGGGTTGTAGCTAGGTAATGGATCAGTGCACGATTGATATCCAACCTGACCAACACAGGACCGTCTTCTAGTTTCAGCCCGGGGTGCAGCACGGCGCTCAGGTACATGCAAATACCTATCTCATCTCACAGGTTCACGAGGGGGTGAGGTCACATCTTGGTTGTGATCATACCCATAATTAGTGGTATAATTGTCATATCCTGGGTTTTCATTCTCGACATAAGGTCCAGCCCTAGTGTCCAAGTTTTGCTCTACATAAGGTCCAGCCCCGGTGTCCAAGTTGTTCTTGGTAGAAGGTCCAGCTCCAGTGTCCAAGTTATTCTGGGTAGAAGGTCCAGCCCCAGCAACAACTGGTTCAATCGAAACTTTTTTGCAAAATATGTCCATTATCGGGATTGAAGTGAACTCAAAAAAACCATACACAGCTGTTCATATATCCTGGTCTGCTATAGGATATTTTACATAATAAGGCCTGCCACCTATCGGATGGTTGTTAATTCGGGTACTGATTTCTACAGTAAATCGGGCACGGTCCCAACAGGTTTTTTGCAAGATTACTTCCTTTATTTCATAAATTGAAGTATTGGCATTCAGTTGGAAGCCGTAACTGGCATCTTTCGAGTATTGGCATCCGAACTCCCCTTTCGTGATTTTTCCACCCAGCACAGTGCAATTAACATTTTTGGTTTATTTCTGAAACAACATATACAATCCGTCGTTCAATATAAGTTTTTTGTTCATTTCTGAAATTTAGAAAATTTTAAAAAAAATATACCTCGGTCACTGTTGATCAAAATCGCCTCAAAATCACCTCAAAATCACCTCGGAGCACTGTTTGAGAGCAAAATGGATTAAATGAATTGTATTGGGCGAATTATGGTCAGACAGGAGAGAGAAAACGGTTTAAAATAGAAAAATTGGGTAAACCGTCCCCTCGGGGGCGGGTTCGGGAGGGCGGGGGGGGGTAAATCGCTCCATGGGGGGGTGGGTTGGGGGTGGTTTGGGTATGGGTAAAATTTTTTTGGGATCTGATTATTAATAATATATATATATATATATATATATATATATATATATATATATATTTTGGTTATTAATAAAAATCACGGACCCATCATCGTACCTGAAATCTATCTAGTGCATTTCTCACTAATTAAAGTTTTGAGTTACTAGTACCTTCATAGAGTTAATTGTCTGCTGAATGTTGGGAACGTTTAAATTATATTATCAGCTAGAAGAAGGCTTACATTGACTGCAATTTTGAAATGGGTTTCCTTTGTTCTGTTTCCATCCATTTAACGGAACGAGTTAGTTCGTAAATGTAGTGTATTACTATTAGCTGGGATTTGCGCGAGAGAGATGGGGATGTGAGTTGGGATTTAGGGTTTCGTGATTTAACCTGTAAATTCGATCAGTTAAGTTAATTCAGTTTTAAAAAATTCTAAACCGAATAAAAAAAAAAAAAGCCGAATAACACCAAAAATTGAACCGAATTGGTTCATTTAAATCAGAAAGCTAAATCGTTTAGTCCAAACTTTTTAAGTCCAGTTAAAACCAAATAAATCGGAGCATTTGAACACCCCTATTACTATATAGTGAGTTGAGAGTGTCCAATGATCTGACAATTACTTTTTTTTGTTTGATAAAGTTTATAAAACCCAACGATTTTATTAAAAACCAGAATGTTCAAATGTTTTGAAACTCCAAATAGCTAGAACAAAAGGCATGTACAAAGAAACATTGGTATATAAGATCCAAAATACATCACAAAAGCAGCAAACTAAAAACATCAGTCTAGACCAAGTACCAGTAACAACTAATCAGCAGCAAAACTAACCCAAACAACCGTATATCAGCCAAGCTATATAATCAGAGTTTTATACGTGCTATCTGAGGTAGATAGCCCGTATGTCAGACGGAAATGATTCTGTCAAATCTTGTCTTATGTCGGTCGATGAGATGGAGGTTAATGCTGTCGTGGGTCGGCTTATCTTGGAACAATAAGCCGGGATGAAATGGAAAGAGGATTCGAGATATTCAGACTCTTCCCTATGCGATATCTCTCTTAGTGTTGCTTGCTAGAAAATTCGATCCTTTTTTTCAGAAAATATGTGTTTTTTATATGAGGTTCTCTAATCGCCTTCCCGAGTTAGTCGGGAGATCATGGGGACGGTTAGGGAGATCGTGAGAGCGGTTATTTTGCATACGGCGGTGCAAGCCGTATGTCAGGTTAACGACTCTTTATGTGGGCGCTAAGCCTGTCTTTTACGGGCTTCAACTTCAATGTATTTTGAGCTTTTTTTTATTGATCACGGTCCAGGTTCTAATTTTTATTTAGTCCAAATTAACTTTAGAACCTTAGTAACATCCTCCTATCAAATTTGTATCAAGGATTAAATCTCCTTGTGCTAGTAGAGCGGTTGTCCCTTTCTCTTCATGTTCCTCTACCTCTTTCTCTATCATGCTATCCTCTTCCTCTGACAGTAAAGGTATTAATTACTTATTTTGTGCTGGTCGGTGTGTTATAAGATTCAATTTTACTTGTGTATTATGTAATTAATTAAATAAATAAATTTTGCAATCAGACTTGGGCCTAGCTGTTGCAACAGCATACCAGCCCATCGCATTTTGTAGGCCATCTGGACTCTGGAGTTTTGCTTAAACTAGGAAAATACTTCGTCAGATCATATATTCAATTTTGTATGAGGAATATGTATACCGTATACATTATGTATTTTTTTTGTGATTTTTGAAGAACAAAATCAAGAACATGGTTAAGTGTTCTGCTATACATTTTTTGTATATTTGAATTATATTACAATACGAAACTGCGTACTTCTGTGCCAAACCAAACGACAAGAGAGAGAGTCAACTTTACCGTCTATTTTTTGTTATTCTAGAAATTACTGGTACAATAGCTTGCAATAGAAGGAAGAAAGCATAACCTAAGGACCCTACTCCAATTTTCGATAACCTTGAGTTATTGTTGGTTTATTTTAACACAGAAAATTATGTTCTAAGTAACATTATATGTCCGAGACGCTCAATTAATGGCTAACGGGTCGAGAACACTTTCAACTAGCTTCATTCGCACTTCACCAATGAGCATATATGCTTCTATAGCTATGCAACAGCATTAGTATAATTAGGCACGACAGAGTCAACTTTGCCTAACGGGATACCATATTGTTTGTCGTAGTTGTATTATCGTTTTCGGACAAAATTTTTAGGATAAATGAATAAATGACATAAATTTGGAGAGATGAAAAGGGTGAAGTAAAATAAGTCATGGCATACAATTAGCAATGATTAGTTTTGTGGATGAAACATCAACGTTTATCTAATCAATTGATATGGACCAACACCCTTGTTGTCGGTGCATACTTCGATAGTTTGATTCAATAAATAAAAAAGAAACTTGAAAGCAAAAAAAAATTAAAAAAAGGAAAGTATCGGAAAGTGTTTCAAGTGGGTTGTCAAAGTCTAAAGAGAAGCCATCGCCTAAAACCCACGCGTGGTAGGTGAAGTAGTGGAAAGAAAAGAAGATGAAACTGACAAATCACCACCAATCACAAAAAGAGATGCAAATTTTGTTTAGAAAATCAGGTAATATAAATTAGAGGTTGGGTTTCAACGCAGAAACGGCCAAATTCTGAGGCTCACTATTCTTCCCCGTGACTTGTTTTATAGTTCTGTCACATTACCGAAATCGAAATCTCACTCTCCAAAAAAGGGTGTTAAAGATGAACTGAGAGATCTACCTTTTTTGATGGGTGGAATGACCATCAAATATGCATCAAGATTTGTGTGAACTCATTAAAATTCGTACAAATATTTTTCAATTTCCGTACGCACAAATCTCAATGATAATCGTATAGTGTTAGAACTAATTGAACCTAAAAGTAGGTCTGATACCCATCGGACCTACTCCTAATAAGTTAAAGATAAGTTCAAAAGGAGTGCAAAATAAATGAAAAGAAAAAACATGAAAGTGCTTCCTTACTTTTGTTTTATATACTCATTGTTTCAATCGTGTTCCAGTAATTAAACGTCAGCCTGACAATTTTGGCTTTTAGTCAATTGCAGAGTTATATAAGATGTACTCAGCACTATAACTAGGACGGAACTAGAAAATTTGAATAGGAAAGAGCTAATTTATAAAATACATAATATATGACAAAGTAAAAAAAATATATAGTTGTTGAGAATTGAGCCCATTATCTTACAAACACCTAATAAAACTCTTACCATTAGATCACAAATACACATTTATCATCTTATGAAGGGGACTAGCTTATATAAAACATAAAAAAAAAAAAAAACTATATTTTAATATACATAATTAAAAAATTTAAAATCATTGGAGTGGCTTAGCATCTCTTGACATACATGTAGATCCACCCTAGCACTATTGTAAACAAGAGATCTCGTACCTATTTCTTCCTTTCTTTTTTTTTTCCTCTCTCGATGAAAGCAGTGATACCTTATAAGTTATAAACCATTGTTTTTTTTTTTTCCTAAAAAGAAGAAGAAGATATGAACATTATTGATCAAGCTCCTAACTTTTATTGAAATGTGAAGTTTTATCCAAAATTTTTATTTATGTTATACTCAAAAAAATAATAAATCAAATTTACCACGTCCACCAATTAAAATAGCAGACTTTTTTTTCAATTGATGCTAAAAGACAAATGTGGATGCATGTATCGGACAAACAAAATTTTGTCAGATGTATTGGATGCATGTGTTATTAATGAATGTTTAAATAATTAATTAATGAATGTTTGAGTACTGTATTTGGATGTACATGGGGCAAAGAAAATTATTTCAACTAACCAATAGCAATCAAAACATTAGGCTCAGTCTTCAATATTGTATTAATTAATCGGCGGATCCAATACTGTCAAAACATCCGCTACTTGAAAAAAAAAGAGGTCCGCGTAACTTTGAAATTCTGACAGAAAAATAGTTATTTGATTTATTATTTTTTTGAATATGGTACAAATAAAAATTTCGGAAGTTTTACATATATACGAAAAAAGATGCAATTGATAGATCAACACGCCAAAATAAGATTGTAATTCCGCCAAAATCAGAACGCCAGTCTGCTCGTCTCTAGTGACGAATATAAATTGCATATATTTACACATTTTCTTTGATTTTCATTCAAGTAGGTCATCGATTACGTAAAAAATAAATAAACATATAATAGCACTAGTGTTTTCTAAAAGAAATTAATCATTAACGTAGCAATAAAGCATTTGGAACCGCAACCATTGGTTGGATTACGTAAACTATACTATCTGATTCCAGGTTTCAGCTTATGCCTACCCATTCTCTAATTTTTAAACAGCCTAATCCACCTTGTTGTTTGGCACATTTATTGTAATACTCGCTGCTTTCCAATAATTTGCGTACAGATCAATCATAACAGCTCAGACCTTTCTACGAGAAATAGAATTTAGAATGAAGTACATGCAACTAGGTTATTAAACTAACCAAATTTCTTGATATGCTTAAACTTCAAACCACATTGAATTAGCTTCAAACAAAAAAAAATAAAAACCGTTAAAACCAATTTATTATAAAGTCGTTTGTAAAAAATTAATGAAAAATGAATGTGTTAAAATAACCTACAAAATCCGTTTTCTTTTTTATGCTTGATTTTTTTATACTAATTGAATTTGAATACTTGTCAATTTTACATGTAAATGCAAAAATCGTGTAATAGATCAGTTTCAACAACTTGAATTTGCCGTCTTCAGCTAATTAGATAAAATTTGAAATTAAGCTCACCAAGAGACTTAATAATGAGGTTAAGAACACTCGAATTTTACTCTTTAAGATATACTAAACTAACCATTTCATATGTAATAGAGATACTTATGTGATATTTGGTGACCAGATGTTATACCACATCGACACTCCACATTTTACATTCTCATGTTACTTTTAGTGCTAAGCTATATGAAGTAAACCTAGGGTATTTTTAAGCTCTCTGAATTTATAGTGAGCTAAATTTAAAATCTATCGGAATAACCTGCACGTGTTTACATGCCATATTTATAAATTTTCAAATTAATTTAGTATAAAGCTGAGTGGTAAAAAAAAAGAAAGTTTATAAGTTCATTTTTCATCATTTTTAAATCTCTTCACTTTATACTAAATTATTTCAAAATTTTAGACATTTGACATGTAAAATACATCACTCGTGAAGTAAATCAGTTTCAACAGTTTAAATTAATTGATTGAAGAACTTGTCTTTGGTCTAGTGGCAAAAGCACATGACTCTCACGTGAGAGGTCATGAGTTCGAAACCCACAAAGTGGAAAAATCTTCTATAATATACATAGGAGTTTGAAAGTGTGTTGGGTGACTTGACCTCCAGCCCATGATTTAAAAAAATAATAATAATTAATTAAAGTCATTTTCTAGATTTTGGAATTCACCTCATCAAAGTAGACTAATTTTTGACCGTGACAAGTCAAGGTGGCACTGATGCTACCAGAGTGGAAACAAATATGTAAAACAATATTAATAATATACACATTGATGTGAAAATGTACTTTTATGTGTTGTCTAGCAGGACCGCTGCTGAATGGAAAAAAAATGCCAGAGAGGCATCGTTGTAAGTACATTTTAATCATTTCTCTTTGTTCAATTAAGATAACCATTAATGATCGACATTTCTGCTTTCTGACATTTTATATCCTTTTAGCCTCACATACCCAATTCTCTCTTTCCTATATACAATAATGTTGTTATTTTATTTATGAAAACATGCAACTGTCTTAAACTGCATTTATAAGAGATCGTTAAGGGAAAAATATAAATAAGTCTCACTAGGAGCAAGTTTAGCAATCTTAATACAATAAATAATTTTTACATGAGCGCATATACATAAAGGATGTACAAAAAACAGAACTGGTAGATTACGCAAACAAAAGGACATCGATCGACCTAGACGTTTTGTTCTGGGATTATATAATGGGAGTTGTCAATGCAAGTATAGAAATTTTTTTTACCTGAAACATTTCTTCAATCTGGTCATGGGATTGAACAGCTTTAAAATTCAACAAGATGAAATCAGCAAAGTCGGTATTGAAAGATCGAACTACCTTCAACAGAGATATATGTGCATAATTCTCATCTTTAAACCCGTATAACTGACAACAATGGATATTTCCACTTATCTTTATCCCACGCCATCTCGACCCCGTACATGAAAGGAACTCTCTCACCTCTATACAACATCGGCCTTTTATTTATGAAAAAAAAGATTGAACCATCTCAATTCTTAATTTATGACCATCCCCAGCCGCATTTTCCTTAGAACAACAACCCACATTCTTCTCCCCTCTGTTCCATCTCCAATGCTTATCCTCGCGTGTGGTCCAATCTTGGGTCGGGCTGTAACACCAGCCCGGATGAAGAAACATCCTATTTCTTGAAAAGAATGGCAATGTAAATGGAAAAAAATAATAACTGTGAATTTTTATCTATATAGAAGTCAATTGATTGATGGATTGAGGCAAGCACTCGTATGGGTTTGAATAGAAATAATCCTCTTCTTTGGGCCTATCAGGAATAACAAGTCTTCTAGAAGGTGAGCCCATGCGGCTCGCATGTGCAGCCTTAATAGAAGAAGAAAATTCGTCCCAGCTGAGGCTACCATTCGTGTATTGATCAACGAGGTCGACTATTAGCTTTCTTTCCAACAAAATTGTTTTCCTATAACCGAGGTACCTGTTTCAAGAAAAGATAAAAGATAAAATTTGTTAGAAACAGCATTCTGTGAAGGAGGTTTTGCCGTGCAGTTGTAGCAGGTGATATAGAAAAAATACCTCCGATGACCTTCCACAACTTTGGCCATGTTACCGTCATAGGTAGGGACAAATATGTCACTCTCAAGAGAAACCATGTAATCTAATGCTGCCATTTGAGATGAATGGTTCTGAAAATATCTCAGATCGTCTGCCTCCAACAGAACTTCCTTCCTCACCTGAACATATTTTTCACATTTTATAAACATCAGGAAGAAGAAAAAACATCATATCATCATTATCCTTAAAGGAATGCTAAACAACTATCCCGAATCATAAGTATGATGCGTATCACCTAACTGATCCCCACAAGTAAAAAAAAAAACATGCTAAATGCACCCCTACCACCCCCAAAAGAAAAATAATATTATTTTTAATTTAAAATGGAAGGTCCATAATAGCTTCCATCAATGTTTATTTCTGTTAGTGGGAAGTATGTAGTTCCCTGATAAATATATTTGATTTTATTAGTAACAACAAGCAATTACAAGTTTTATAAGACACTAAAAATAAAAATAAAAATGTTATTTTTAGCTTTTAGTTGGTACTTCTTAAGGAACTTATCATACTTATGCCATCATAAAGGATACTTCTAAATTTGTAATAATACATGTTATTTGCAGCTTTTGGGAAGTGCCATACACCAAGGACCATCGATGAAAACTTACCACATTGGGGTATGCAGCAGTGAGAGCCGCCATCCTGCGGGACCCACCATATATCTCTCCAGCAGCTATGTAAATTTGCATGGTCTGGTCAATATCTAGTGCCCGTAGAACAAGGGCCGTCTCCTCAGGAGTCAAGGGGCAAAACCCATCTCTCCTTTTTGCATCTGAGTCTATTACTTTCTCTTTCCACCAAGGATATGCATATCTATTCAACATGAAAAATGATAGAAAGTCAGCCACTAAACTACAAAATCTAATGTTGCACTCAAAAGCAAAATTGTTATGAATTTTCCATTATTTGACGAATGATAAATTTATTTTTTGCACAGAGGTCCTTGGATAATCCATTTTATTGTGTCACCCGCCCTCGTACAATTTTTCATTATAGCTCTTCTTTTCCTGAGAAAATGTGTTTCTGTTTACTTTCAGAGGTTGCGTGCAAGAGACCAAAATAATAATATAAAAGCAATACTGAATATAACAGGAAATACGGCCTCATATAAAAAGTAAAATATTACCTCATTCTAGTAAGTTCTTGGGCCTCTTCAGTTGAGCAACCTTGTGTACAGCCTGAAAAGGCCAACATATCCATCTCATACCGTAAATGAAGCACCAGAAAGGGACCGTTTGCGCGTAAAATTTTTATTACCCTTCTACCCAGCTCCTCTATCTGGGATGTGAATCTCAAGGCAGCATAATTGACTCTGCACCTCAATTTTTGTATCTCAACTGGCAGCCCATTATTAGCTAACCTTGCATCAGTTCTATTCAGGTGCACTACCTTGTACTTGTGGAACAATGGTAGAATCTGTAGTTTTTTTAATTCCAAAAGTAACCTCATTCAGCGTCTTCCAAAATTAATGATAAAAGTTAACTTATTTGCACTAGTAACATATGCATTTTTATATAACTTTTCCGGCATCCTGGGTACATCCTTTACAGGTTCCTAGATAAGAGGCAAGACCTGTTACCAATTGTTATAGACATGTGGTTCTCACATAAGTATTTTCAAAACTTGACATAAGCTAGTCATAAAATGTAACTGAGCATGTTTAGAAAAGCTTCAAAGTTGGTGTGGAAGGGGCTCCAAAGATGTATAATGGTATTCACACTAATCTGAACATATAAATAAATATGAAAATGTAAATTTGTAAACCTGATTATGGTAATAGGAGATGTCAGACCAACTGACAGGAGGCATCGAATGATACATCCCCAGTTCAACCCTTCGTTTAAGCCTCGGTGGTAGCCCTTTCAGTATTCTAACCTCATCTCTTAGTGAATTTATGAAATGATCCACATCAAATATA
Organism: Carex cristatella; assembly: GCA_024447775.1. Taxonomy (NCBI): domain Eukaryota; kingdom Viridiplantae; phylum Streptophyta; class Magnoliopsida; order Poales; family Cyperaceae; genus Carex; species Carex cristatella. The sequence goes on from JAJHPF010000032.1 coordinate 4,460,631, forward strand.
TCTTGAAACTCACTGACAGAAAAAAAAAAAAAAAAGAACCGGGTATTGTTCGGTTACAACTAAATGAAAGTTGTAAAAAGAGAGAAAAATACAGAAGCAGAAAGCATGTAGATTACCTAGGATCTGCCCAAAATGAAGTTTTATCTAATTCTGGCACAATTAAAGTAACATTCAAGTATCTCGCAATAGCAACCATATCACATATCTGTTTAAGAAAAACGAAAATAAAGTTCTTTAAGTTCCAAAAATAACTGGTATTTTCCCAAAGAGCAGATAATTGAATGGTACAATTAAAGAATACTTACCGCACCTCGCATCTGATTGAGACCACCATTGCATGAGACCATCAAGTAACCATTGTTCTTATATATTCCTGTTTGCAAAAGATAAAAAACTTATTGTATGAATAAAATTGACAAAACAACAAGAACCAATTTAGTTGGATGCACACATTTGGCAATTCCAAACTCATTAAGAGTACTTAACCAAAACTAATCCAATACATAACACCAGAAAGGTATCAATCGATTGCCTAAATTATAGGAACCATCACATTTCTCCCAAAGAAACCAATAACGAACTTGTTGCACATGCAATAGTACCAAACTTGAATGGGACTTTAACATGAAAAACGCAAAAAGGACCAATATGGAAGGAAAATTTGTATGATGTAAATTAGTCAGTTTTTAATCGTATAGAATATAGCTAAAAGATTTCAAATTCGACCAAGTCAAAAGTTTAATCAATTGTTTTATTAATATTATTTATTATTTTGCAAAAGGCTGAGCAAAATGTGTCCTAGTTTCATTTCAAACAGAGAACCTGAATTGGCAAAAAAAAAAAAACCAATCAACTCGATGGATTTCACAAAAAGAAGAACAAAACGAAAACCAAACAAGAACTTTCCAGATGGCGTTTATTTGATTTAACAAAAAAAAAAAGTTAAGAAAACAGTTGCACAAGAAAAATTGCATGATGACAAATGAAAGAAAGAAAAAGATAAAAACATATACAGAGCTTTATCAATTCCAGCATCAAATACACATAAAGAAAAGCTCAACTAACTCCTCAAAAACAACTACTGAATCTGCCAGCGCAATCAACTACCTTAAAAACAAAATGGGGAACATTATATGCATCAGTTTGCCAAATAAATTAACAAAATTGGAAACAAAGCACTACATCACCATGCAAGATTCTTATTTAAAAAATAATCAAAAGTACTCACTTTTGGGTGGAAAAACAAGCTTCTCAGCCACAGCCGAAGCACTACCGACCTCTGTGGAATCGCCATGAGAGTTCACTGGAAAAGGAGGAATCGACGGCGTAAAACAAGAAGGCCATCCTTTCAAAACTCGAGGGCCCCATGTCTCTCCAATCGCAGTAAGTTGCACCACGCAAGTCCACAGGAGAATAGTCGTACTAGCTCGTAATATCCACACCTTCATCATCTTCGATCTGGCCTTATCAGATCTCTTGCTATTGCCTCCACCAAACCAAGCCCCCTTTACACCCATAAAGAGGAAAGCTTTCAAGAAATCCTCCAATTTCGCACAATGCGGCCGAAATCTTCAGCGGAGAAAAATAATAAAAAAAAGAATCAATCTTTTCCCGCTGGGGTTCAGCAGGAAACCAGAAAAAAGGCGACCAAAATCGCGCAACGCAACGATTCACAGCTTCTTTGGCTTCAATTCGCAGCTAGTGTCGAATGGTCGAACTCGATCAGGTTAGATTTTACTCCTGTTTCGGAGAAAGAGAGAGAGAGAGAAGAAACTATCAAAAGAGGATCTCTTGGGAAGAAATTTCAAAATAGCTGGATTTTTGGGAGGTTAACAGAAATATTCATACAAGGAATTTAGGAACAATTAGCGAAATTAGCGGCTGGATATGGTTTTTTTTATTTTTCGTTATTTCCCCACTAGAATTATTTGCTTCTTGTTTTTGTAATAATTTGGAATAAAAATTTAAGAGCGGAGCGCTTTTCCTTCCTCTCAGTCTTTCTCTCTCCTATCTTATAGTATAACGCGATGCTCTTTATCTCATAGCTGGCGTCGATGAATCAGCATCCTCTGCATTAAAGTACCGTTTTATTTCATATCCAAACCGTTCGATCAAAATTCAAGCCAATCCAAACCGGGCCTATATAGCTCGGCTCCTTTAATATCTGTGCGGATTTAAATCGAACGGTCCAGATCTTAACTCAAAATTTGAGTTAACTCAGAGAATACAATTCGGCGTCGGTGCCGTTGATGCAAGGAGACTCGTCTGTCAGTACATTTTCTCTCTCTAGAGTGAACGCATTGTTAGGTAGATAGCGACGCTTGGCCCAAACGGTGTTACAGCCAATAATAGATTTATTTATTCCATTTCCATATTTGTGTTTTCTCACTTTGTAAAAAAGCCCCTTGACAACATTTTATTCAACAAACCTGTCATTGTAAGAAAAATGAACCACGTGTAATCAAAATCAAGTAGTGGTAACAAAAGAAGCAATGTCGAATATGGTAATGGATGAATATATAGTATGCTATTAAAAATCAATTTGATTCTTGTTATGTAAAAGTTTAGTGTCTTTTGTGCAATCTAAGATATTTGTTTCTTGTTATGTAAAAATCAATTGGACTTGTATTTTTCTTTTTGCTTTTCCGTATTCATTATTTAAAATTCCAAAATTTAAATATGAAATGCATATTTTTGTTCCCCTTGTGTAATGATTCTGGTGTATTATTTTACAAAATATTAATCTTATATGGGCAGAAGCCAAATTTCATAATTTGCAATAACATTCAATTTTAATGATCTAGAACAAAATCAATAACTTGAATTCTATTATTTAAAATAAAGGAGAAAATAATGCTTAATGGATCTCGCACATTACAGTACAAAATATTTTTTTACAATAACATACCAGAGTTTACATATACATATTTTTTTTACTTGCATTTGAAATAAACCTTAAATATTTATTAATTGGATAAATGCACTTGATTGTTTGTTCCGGCGTTTCCTTCATTGATGTTTCTTTTAGGATAACCAATGCATCTTTCATAATTCTAACACTGACAACGAAGTCCAATCTCATTATAAGAGAACACAAATATGTTACGGATGTTTCCGCAAAAGCGTATAAAGGAATCAATGTAGAGCCTACATCCCTGGCCACGTGTCACGATCTAGAGAGCCGTCTCAGGCTTCTCGACCGGTGAGAGGCACTGACAAGTGACAGCTAAGCACAAATGATGGAGAGGCGGAATTTGTCAAGATCTCCGTGAATCCCACCGTTTGGTCCGGTTAATTTTTCGGTGCGGTCGCCTGAACTCGCGTTTAATTTCCGTAAGAAAACGGCTCCAATCGGTCATATTTAACTGCTTGGTCACGGACCAAGGTCAGAACAGGCAAGCGATTAAATATACCAGGCAAATTATTGCAAAAGAAGCAATATATATACTAGAATTAAAGAAAGTGAATCTCGCTACGTATAAATAGGAACGGAATCTATGAATAGATTTACAGTACAAAAAAAAGATAATTCGTAGATTCGTTCCCGAATATTCTATCAGATTTCGTTTTCTCGGATTTTTTTTTTTTAGAAAACACTTATTAATTTTTATAAATATACAAAATCAGAAATTAATTTAATAATCTATACATTTTTTGAACGAAATTTGAAAACTGTCTATACCGATGACAGAATAATCAGTTACAGAACCCAAAACCGATGACCTGCTCATCGGTTTCAGAAAACTTGAACCGATGACAGTGTCGTCGGTTTTAGTCCAGTACGGTTTTTGATGCTTTCTGCACACTGTTTAAAATAACGAACGACTCAGATTAAAACACTGTTTGTAATGATTACAGAGTTGCACAAATATAATTAAATGATTCAGTCTTTCATGAAAAAAAAAAATACTATTTAAATGCTGGACACGTAAGATCATAAAAATATTTAAAGATTAAAACAAAAAAATTTAGTCGTTCATAACAAATATAGTTATATGTTGAAAAATAGATATTTTCTATTATCTTGTTGGTTGGTCTTGTTTCTTTTTTGTTGCACGCTGAATATTTTGACGAGCAATTGAACACAATTTTTGTAAAGATAAAAGAAGGTTAACAGAGTAACCTTCATTAATCTCATCTTTCCTTCATTAATATCCAATTGAACAATATTAGGTTATGAAGTTAATTTGTCTTTCCCGTTCCATCTTTCCTCCGCCCCTTATCCAAATAGAATGTAAAAATATTTATCTCAAAAAGGATTAACATGATAATTATGATGATGGTGATTACAACAATTTTGTGATGATAATGACTATAATATGTAAATTACTAACAAATCCAAATATTTTAAAAAAATATTTATATTGTTATGATTAGTGTTGTAAAAAACATCCGTTTAAACTGATTAATCTTGGCGGTGACCAAACTATCACGAATTTAACCGACTAATGTTAATATATCATGAACAGTCTCTGTAGGTTGAGCACCTTTTTTAAGAAAAAAAAGAATAGCAGAAAAATTTAAATAAGTTTTTTTATTTATTGGATCATAAAAACCTACTTTTCCAAGATCTTTTCCTTCTCTTCGGGACCGAGCATCAGTTGCAACGATTCGATAGATGGCTCATTGGGATGGATATAGATAAAAAAGCCTCCCTAGAAACGTATGTGAAATTTTCACCTCATACGGCTCAAGAAAAATGATTTAAATTTATTTATAGGATGGAAAATGGGCTCAAAAAATCATGAATTAGACTATGATTTAAATAGAATTCCTTTTTCCTTTTTGTTTGTTATAGAAAAAAATATCATTTTGACTCATGACTCAAGTTAAATAATTTTTAGAAAGTTCAAAGGAAAATCCTTATGAAGAAATTTCTTGAGCTGTCTATAAACTCTTTTGTTTGTCTTATCTCTAAGAAAGATATTTAGATTAAAATGATCCAATTACATTGTTGAGATAATTTCAACGAAGTATTTTCTTGTTCCGGAATCCTTTATATTTTCTTTTTGGAATCTTTAGGTTTATACATTACTTTGGAAATCTTTATTCCTTGTCAAAGGGAAAGCAACACCCCTTTTTTCTGATTTCCGTATACTTAAAAATAAATTATGAAGGATTCACTTCCATTCCACCTTATAATCAAAAGAGTTTTACCAATTTCCAACAATTTCACTTTCTCTCTTTTATTTTTTTTTTCTTGTTTGAATTGGATTTTTTTTGATCTCGATGTTAAGAATATACTGACAAAGTTTCTTTCAATTAATTAAAATTAAATTAAGTTAATTCTCACTAACCCTGGATTCTTTCCCTTATTTGATAGAACAAATAAAAAAATCAAACTTCGAGCTTCATCATGTACTGTTTATGGGTTTTTGAACACGAACAGATACCTTTTTTAAAAAGGGATAATTATATGTATTCTTTCCTAATATAGAAAGTCCCATATATACAGTGGTTGTTTGATTGAGACGAGATGTCACCTCTGTTCAGCAAATATTGTGGAGACTAAGGACCATATTATGTCGGATCATAGTGACAAGATTAGTAAAAAAATCATTTTTCAAACCGAACATCGTGTTATTCGGTTGACTGAATTTTTATCTAATTATTTGCGATTTTTTTTGCTCACTTGTAGAACTGATATCTCTGGTCCGGACTCAGTGTATAATTATGAATTATTTCCAAACCATGAATTTTTGACCCCGTCGAATCGAACCGGAATTATTCATTTGTCACTATGTGTGGGATTGCATCTATGTGACAAGATTCTAGAGGAATTTGATAGCACGATACAACATCTCAATCCGCGCAGGAGAGAGGGGGAGGGGATATACTGATGATTCGGAACCACGCCAAGCATGACCAATATATCACAAATACAGAGGACTCAATGAAATGTGGTTTGGGCAACATACGCTTAGTCACTATGGAGAGAGAAACAAAAGACTTTTATCTAATAAACAAAATATAGTGCATCGTCTCATAAATGTTACAATACTTTGAGATTGTGAAATAGAGGGCAAGCATTTACGATACTTTTAAACTGAGCGCGATTAGTATTTCTGGTTACAAATGAGATAAATGTATACTCCAGTGACCAATGCATAGGTAGTGTGGGAGGACATTTAGTTAGTTAAGATCTTATAAATAAACTTTTTTTTTAATCAATATTTGTTGACAGTAATTGTCGTCAACCATAAAAAAAATTATCTATATTCTTATTGTATTCTCTTTTAAAACATAAACCACATCCATATCGTATCTGCAAAATAATATCCAAATAATATCCGTAATTATATTCGAATCCATAAAAAATTCGAATACAAATTCAGATACAGACATATATATATATATATATAAAAGTTCCGACCCGTTTGCACCCTACATCCATCCCAATTTCTTTTACAAGTTGTGCTCGCGATTAATGAGAACGCTAAGCACAGAGTTGAGAACGCTTATGGGTTAATGCTGTAATTGTACATAAAGCGCACCCCGAATTTGAAAACAGTCAATTTTTTATTGAACGCGTATGTTTAGCTTAGAAATCACAAAAAGTGCTTGATCGAATTCATGTGCTTATATAGAAACAGAGCTGTAATAAGTAGCTTGCTATTGCCCAGCAATAGCTATCCTATTAGACTAAAATTATAGCGATCGAAGAAAACTTGAAAATGCAGCTATGATCGCCAAATCTGATCTCTAATCCCTCCATTACGCTATTCGTTATGGGCATTTTTGTTGTCCGCTATGCTAAATGTGTCATTTTGCAAAAAAAAAAAAAAAATTTATGTAAAGCATGATCCTTATTTCTTGATATTATATAATTTCTTTTTTGAAACCTTCGCAGAGGTTGCGAAGTCATGAGGGAGAATTGAACTCTCGACCTTTGGGTACAACAATTCTAGGACTTTTTTCTAGCCAACTGTGCTACCTCCCCTTTTTGATATTATATAATTTCATTGCATTAAATTTTGCTTAATCCAAGATTGAATGTTAATTAGACCCTAATTCTTATTCCTAATTATTCATAGTTGTACTATTTTAATTCTCTTGCATTGTATTATTCATCTCTGTGAATGCTGTGCTCTAAAATTGGGCCTCCAAACACCTTTAAATATGAAGATCACATGAACAGTTTAGATTTGTCATTTGAATTTTGAAAATGAAGACAAGAATGTAAGATACACAATGAAGGCATGAAAAATATGAGACATTTGAGCCCTACTCTTTTTCTAATTGCAAAAATATTGATACAAGAATACTTCACCATCTATAAAAATATAGTTAAAAAATAAAGAGTGAAACGAATTACAAAAGGACAACCTACTTCAATGGAATGAATGTAGAATAAACATATGCCAAATTACTCTGTTTTTTGTAACCATCAAAATTGCAATGAAAAACAGGGCTTTCTTCGTTAGAGAATAACATATATATTTTTTTCCTTAACTACCATTCATGAAATAAAACAAACGTGTCAATAATTCTGTGACAAGGCCATGGCAACTAAACTCAATATTCCTTAAGCCAGCACAACAACTAATCATTCTTTTTAGTCTGAAAAGCAGGAAAAGTGGATCCACTAAGGACCTCCAAATAATGGAAATGACATCTGCACACATGAACTATATGGTAATATGAGATTCTTATATGGCTCTAACCTGGATGAGATCCAGGCAACAAAAAACCGATTTTTTTATTAATCGAAAAAAAAATATCACAGTAGGGAGGTTTGATGAAATTTCGATATGTAGGTAGGAAACAATTTATTCTGTCTTACAAATTCATATACTACAAAATCAAAATAACGATCTGACTTCGAGTGTGTGAAAATTCAAAACTCTTCTTATTTGTGGGACGGAATAAATTGTCCCGTCCGACCTATATATCAAATTTCCACCAAATCGTTTCCCATCTGTGATATTTTATTTGTTTATTTTCGATTAATAAAAAAATTGGAACAAAACAAGGCCAAGAAATTAGCCAGTAACGAATATTGCTTGACCTAAATCTCATCTAACAATTTTTTTAAGCTTTAAATATAAGTCGATTTTTAAGTTTTAAATATTATAACAATTTTTTCATTCGAATTTATATACAGATGACATTGTTTTAGTCATTAATTACACTAAAGATTAATTCTAGGAAACTTTTTCTTTCATCTTATTTTCTCATGAAATGCAAACATATGTTGCTCATTAGCTCTTGTACGTGAAAAAACAATTATAATTTAAATGTCTAAAAGAGCTTAGAATGCTAAATCATTTAGTATGATTTTGTTGGTATTGCAAACTCGCTATACAAAGTACAACGTATTTTACAACTACACAAGGACCGGGGAAACATACTAATGCTAAGACCATGTGCCTTGAAGCCGCAAGTTTAATTTAATAATAAACTTATATTCTATGATTTGAGAATTAGCGATGAAATCCAGTGATCCACAACCACCAGCAATATATATATATATATATAGGACCAGCTTGGATACAACGTATCATTATACTTTTTTTTTTTTTCCTAATCATTCATTGTTTGCGTGTTTTTATATTAGCTAACGTTGATGCAAATTAGTGCACATAAACCAAATCCCTCATGAAACTAACAAGATTTACGAATAATTTGCAAATTATTCATTTTTTTTTTCTCTTTTCTGAATGCATAGATGGATTAAATAAAATTTCAAATTATTTTCAAGCTATTCTCAAATTATTTGCAATTTTTGTTAATTATTCACAAATTATTTCCAAATTATATCTGAATATTTTGCAGAATTATTTTCTTATAACTAAAACTTCATAAATTTAAATATTCATGTATTATAAGAGAGCAAACTATCTGTGAATTGTGTTTGAATTATACTTGAACTACGAAATTTCAAACCTTGCTAAAGTCTTCTCGAATTTTTAATTTATCATTGTGCTAAATACCACATAACATGCTAAACATGATCTGTCGCGGATAACAGGGTTTGAGGCCTCCAAATCCTGGTCGAGGCACATTTTTCTAAATTGGGGATCCAAAAGGCAAGTTAATTTTTTTGTCTTGTTCTTTTTTAGGAGGCGCATTTTTTTTTAGTTCGGTTAAATCAGGATCAGAAGTTATGAAGTAAGATGTTGGAAAAGTTAAAGGAAGATTAAATTGCTTGCTTACTTTATTTTTGATATGTTATATTTTGTTTGGTAGTATAAATTATCATATAAATTAATTCATGTAGTTGAGTAATATATTTATAAAAGTGAGTTTTGTTGGTGAAATAAGTTAATATGCATAAGAGAAACTTATTATGAATTAATTCAACTTTTATTATATGTTATTTTTTATTTTATTTCTCGTTAGATAAGGAGTTTATTTCACTTCTTATGCCACAATCAAATATGACTATAATGAATGATCTCGGTCAACTATGATAGACTAACTATAATCTTCATTTTATCAACTCTTGATCTAACATAAACTATACGAAAATCAATTATAAAATTCTCTGTGTACGCATGATTTGCATTTGATGTTAGATATAAAAAATTGAAATTTAAATGCAAAAGAAGTTACCGAATTTTGTGGTATTAATTCGCGGTGTCGAAACCTTCACTAAAAATTTGAAAAATAAAGGTTTAATTGAAGCCTCGAATATGGAAAATTTTCTTCTTTCTTTTATAGCTGATAGTTCCTTTTGCAATTAAAAATTCATGAACTTTTATTAGTCTATGGAAAAGTCAAATGTCCAAAAAAAAAAAAAAAAATAGACCTTGACATGAAATAATAGTTTATTCTATGTTAATAACACGCCCATATGACCTCGACATGACGTGTTTATTCCTGGACCTGTAATGAATTTTTTTTCTTATAACTATAATTATTTTTCAGATTTTGCTATGAAAAGAGAAACACTCATTTAATAAAATATTAAATCTTAAATAAGACAATGTTATACAAATACTGCTTTGACAAATTTTGAAAAAACAAATATCTATTTTGACGTGCTAAAGATTTGTTAAAATGATAAATGGTATGATAAATCGCATGAAAGATTCAGCAAAGAAAACAAAAAAGTTGTTTTATTTGAACAACTTCACACCTTCGCACATTAAATACATCCGTATTATTACGAAAATAATCATGTATTCATGTACCTCTCAAGATAAACAGAGAGAGCACAATAATATCAAACGGATGAGAATATGAGAGAAAGATGATGTACGATAACTGCCTAAGGTATTTTGCTTGACCTTTTTTTTTTTTTTTTTAATGTATTTATAATTATAATTTTGCATCGAACACTTCATTCAGTTTTTGTTATTTCCAAACCTTTTTGTTAGTACATTTCTCTGAGGACATTCAATTCCCCCCTCTATAATGTTTGACCCTGTTGTTCCTATCCCAAGGAAATTCTTTTTCATGTGCAAATTTCGATAAAAAGGTCAACGGCTGAGATCAGAATAACAGGGTCTTGTTTATGGATTCACATCTGCTGCGATCCTAAAAGGTGAACAGTAACTCTAAAATCCCTGCGATTCCAAATCTGATTGTCCAATAATTTCGTGTACGTATCTCAAAGCAGCTGCTTTTTACTTGAACGAATCTCGAAACAATTCAATAGTTGGATTTGGAATCGCAGAGATTTTAGAATTACTGTTCACCTTTTAGGATCGCAGCAGATGTGAATCCCCTGTTTATACCCCGTTTTGCTTGGTTCTACAAGAGTCAAAATAATATGGTCCCATCATTTAATTATGCAGTGAAAGGTATCTTAATACACCTCTTATTCCAAGAAGGTTCTATCAGGCACCTCACTCCCCAACTGAACCAAATGCAAAGAAAACTCAGGTTGATGTCTTTTCTAAATTAGAACCTGGGTCCTTGGTGACAGTTCTATACAGTACCACGCAAATTTCTTCAATTGTTAACCGTGAACAAACCCAATCTAGCTCGTCATAATTTAGACTAACTTACCCAGTAAGGTTATCCATAATTTTGTTTTAATGACTATAATACCTATGGTTTCACTTAATCCTTTTCCGGCACTGACCTTACGAGTCTTCAATGGCCGGCCCACATGATTTGTTTTGTTCTAAGATTCTTTCATCACATGAAACTAGACACCAAACTTCTGATATGCAAGTAATGTCAGAAGTTCCAGGGGACCAGAATCACAGATTAACTGTCAGCAAAGCAACAGCCTCCTCAAAAATTTTACGGAAACGGAAAAGTTGTAAATTATAATCCCCCAACTTGGGATAATGCAATATTATGCACACTGCACTAGAATTTTGCTCACGTGGTTCAAGCAGCGTTTAGCTTCCTTGATTTTGACAATTTAACCTGAATCAAATTAAGTTGGCAGCCACTGCTAACTCTTCAAAAAAAAAAACCTGAATAAAATTCAACCAGCTAGGCCCAAATTGTAAATACTAAGTATCACTTTGTAAGTGTGAACTGTGATGAAAGAAAGCAAGGCATAACTGAAAAGGCAACAGAAAATGTGTGGTCATGATTTATTGATTTAGTGATAGAACGGTACAAAACTATCGATATAAAAACATAATATGAAATATCAATATGGTCTCTCCCTCTTATTTACATCACACTGTTTCCTGAGAAAATAGTCCCACACACTTCCTGTGTTGAACAATTAGGTAGAGAACATATAAAAACTGGACTATGTTTACTAATAAATGACCTAAAAGTTACCAAAATGATCTCAAGAGTTTCGCATGTTGTAATCCTTAGACCCTGATCCAACCTACCATCATAAAAAATACTCCGATTTCCTTGAAAAAAAAGGAGTTATGTTTGGAATCTAGAATCCCATTCCTGTACTACAGGATTAGAGGGAATAAAATCACAATAAAATTAACAACAACAGGTGCAATTATCCACAAGAACTTAAATAACTATTAAAAATAACCCAAAATAGACCATTGAACAAAAACTTAAGGTAGAAACACAGACCCAAAAGAGATGGATTTGACAAGGTAGTTATGATTAATGATTGATACATTCATTCTCCAAGTGCCTTTATGAGGAAGGCATATTCAAAGGCCGTCTCATCACATTGCAAAAATCGGCCTCCTTCGCCAAAATGGCCGCTTGTTATGTTAGTTTTAAGAATAATTGAATGGGAGCAGGAGGTGCATGTCACATCCCTTGCCTTGGCCACCCATTTTGCTGCTTCCCACACCCCAACTCTAAAAGAAAAAAAAAAGAAAGTGAAATAATTTTGTATAAGAAAAAGAACTTTTCAAATATGGGAAAACTGTGAAGAATAAAGATACCTAGAATCATGGAAGGACGCTGTTACTAGTACTGGGGGGTAACATGCACCAGGTAACAGATTATCATAAGGAGACAAACTATGAATTGCCTCAAATTCAGGCTTTACTTTTGGGTTGCCAAATTCATCATAGTCCAAGATTGTGAGGGGCAAACTCGGATCTAGCATTGTGTTGCATATATCTAGAAATGGTACCTAATTAAAAGTCAATTAGCATTACATTATCACCTATGATAGTAATTTTTTGCAATGAAATCTCCTATCTAAATAGGAACTTAGGAAGTACCTTTAGTATAGCAGCAGAAAATAAATGCGGATACAAATTGATTGTTGCACCAACAAGAAGGCCCCCGGCGCTGACACCAATGGCACCAAGACGATTTTTGTGAACAAAACCTTCTCTAATTAGATATTTTGCACATTCAGTGAAATCATAGATTGAGTTCATTTTATTTGTTTTGGTTCCTGCTTGGTGCCACGATGGATCACCCCCACCACCCCTGTAAACATAGTCGAATTTGAAATAGTGAAGTGTGTTGCATGGTGAACTTGCAACTGAAAAATTCGATGGTAAATGTACATAGGACCGGAATTTGAAATATATGCAGGTTTTGCATTTGTCTCATTGAAAATATTCTCTTGAAAGCCCCATGTATAATACTGCTTGTTATGGTCATTTGACCAAAAGTTAAATATGGACCTTTCTATTAAAAAATAAGTCAAAATTTCAAACAATTAAGGACACTTTTTTCTTTTCTTTTATTCTGACAAAAAGATGGACACTTAAAATTTAATAATAATAAACTAAAGAGGAGGCTTCAAATGCATCCTGTCTTTCATGATATCCATATTAATGTGCTTGGAGACCAAATTTTATATTTTTTTGAAAATTTTTATTACTTTTTTAGATAGGTACAAACTCGCTGTTTTTTAGATAAAGCATATGAGGCATAATGAGGCATGAAAGACATGAGGCATTTGAACCCTCCTAAAGATAAACCAAACCAAAAGGGTTTACTTGGACAACAACTACGTTTTTGTAACCAAAAGGGTTTACTTGGACAACAACTACGTTTTTGTACCTTACATCAGCAAATGCAACAACCCAACCACGGTCAAGTAGGCTCAATCGATCAGCACACCAGCTTTTATCTAAAACTTCTCCATATGCACCATAGCCATGTAAAATACCTGCCGAAGCACTATTTTGAATCTCTCTGCTACCCGAGTATAAAATTGTTAAAGGCACTGAAATCCCGTCATGAGACTTGACCTCTCTTCTCTCACAATGATATTTCTCAGAAAGGTCCCTCCAAGTTATCATATTCCTGGATTCCAATTTTTTCAGAGGGGAGCCAGTTGGATTACTGTTTTCAGATAAGCCCTCGACAACATCTTGTTGTAAGATGGTGAATTCTCTTTTATTCATGTCATAATCAACTGTTAAATCTGGCATCTGAAAAATCACAAAAAAAAAAAAAATTAAATAAGGCAAAAATACTAATATAAAAACTGCTTGTGGATATAATTTTTTTTATTATTATTGCAGTAAGCATTATTACACAATAGAGGGTAACATGACGCACATGTTGCAATTACGAGTATTTTTTTTTGTTGGGGGGAAATGTGCCCTCTTTTACTTCAGCATATATTTGGCTAAATCTAGGCCTAAATGCCCAGCAGAGGCTCAACTCCAAAGCCGTGGAGATTATAAACCGTTGATTGCAAATATTATTCAAACTGACAAATATTACAGCACCATTACTCCAGCCAAGCCAAAATTATGGCTACTAGCTGAATTGAATTACTTTATGGAAGACAAAGAGACCATACAGAAAGAAAAATATAACATAAAAAAGGCATATAGATAGCAGGCAATACCACTGGTGATGATATAACAGCACGATAAACAGTGGACATATAATCATGGTTTGAACCAGGTGTGATACTGCATAAAGTAGTTGGAACTGGGAAGAACCATGGGTCAAATTCTTCTACCTTCTTTGGACCCTGAATAATATGCATTTATCAAGAAACATCTAAAAGAAATAATTATCCATAGAAAGTAGACCAGTCAGCTGGCTCACTAAGATACCTGTATATTAGAATCAATTGGCATGTCAATGGAACAAAACAATGGATGCCCCTCTTTGTGAAGAAAAATAACCAGATTGCCATGAAATATATCCATATCCTGAAAAATGATGCCCTCTTCTGGCACTAAAAGAACCTGATAATCGAATCACCAATGCTAAAATTAAGAAAAACCTCATAACAGAAAATTAGTTAAGATAGGCATGGTGAGAACTAAATGCCTGGGAGAGTTCGCTTGACAGCACTGACATGGATTAGAGTGTCTGGCATGAGCCAACACAATATTACACGTCATTATGGCAATTTCTATTAAAGTATGAGTGTTCAACACAGATACAGTACGAGGTTAGACACAGATATGGCACGATTTTGGAGTGTCCATGCTACATGCCTATATAGCTTGACAACAACATTACCTCCCATTCATTCAACATGGACATTTCAGCCATGCATCTAGCCAAGTAATAACCACCATCATCTGCTAATTCCACTGCTTCAGTAGGATAATTTGTTAGAATGTAAAAGTAACCATGGTGATGCTCCACGAAATATTGCACACCAGTCACTCGTTTCCTAATCCTGCTCATGCCAGCTGTGACGTTAGCAGAATCAATTATGTACACCTGTTACAGCATCAAAATGAAAACTATTTCTCAATAAAAGCACATAAGAGAAAAGGATTTCAAAAATTTGATTTTTAGAATTGAATTTGTAAAGTGACCTTCCTCAGATGATGTCCTTGAGTTTGAGTTGATGGTTATGTACTTGAAATCTTTTGTGCTTGTTATATCCACGCAACAACTACTATCATGTTCAGTGAATATCAGAAAATCTTCTTCTTCTGATCCAAGTTTGTGGCAAAAGACCCTATTGAAAGGAAAAATTGCATACCACGATTACATGTGGAAATGTTCTTCTGTTGAGCTGTTTTGTACTTGCTGCTGTTGCTGCTAGTGTTGCTGCTCTAAAATTATTATTACGTTTTGGAAAAAAAAAAGAGAAGGATATACTGATAGGGACGCTGAGTCTGATCACATATAGTGTAAACTAAAAACATGCTGTCTCCAGTCCACGCTAAGCTAACAACACCTTTGTCTACTGAACTAGTATAAATAATATGCTCAGTTTGAAGGTCTTTTATGTGAAGTGAGAAAAATTCGCTGCCAGATGAGTCGAGAGTATATGCAAGGAACTTGTGATCGGGTGATATTCGACAAGTGCCAATATGAACATAACCTAAAAATGATACGAAGCAAGTTAAGAGAAGAGGATGATTCAAATTCTGAACCAGCTTAACAAAATTTTGTCAAGGTCAAACTTTCAGTTCCTACGTGAGCAGTGATAACAAGATGCAAAGCTTTATTTTCAAGGCAGGATTCAGTTGAACTGTGGCTCACTTACTTGTCTATCTAAGCTCAGTCGAGGCTTAAATTGCAGAATTGAGAATTAGTTAATGCTACTGGAACATGAAGAAAATTGTTTCTAACTGTATTGTTTAGTAAGCACTTGCTAAATTTACACCCTTCGGGACATTAAATCGAAAGTAAGGAAAGAAAAGAAGAGTAATGCATACCATATTTTTGAGCAACTTGGTTCCAATCTAGCAAAATTTGCTCCTTCTCAAGGGCATAAATGTAATTGATAGCTAATTCAACAAATCCTCTTGATAGCCTGGGCTTTCTACATAGTACTGGATACTCCTTTCCTTCTGGTATGTACTGAAAGTATAACCTGGTTCAGGAAATTTTAGAATTCAACAAAAACTGTAATGATTAAGTGCTTCGTATCAGAGCTAAAGTAAAGTACCATGTCCCCCATGGTTCGGGAGATGTAGCCACCGTGGCAGGCATCCGACCTTTCATCTCAGCTATCAATCTCCTCCTGAGACCACTTGTGTCGGCCATATAAGCCTTCGTGTAGTCATTCTCTCGTTTGAGATAGTCTAACAAATCCTGGTCGTTCGTGTTGCGCATCCAGTGGTATGGATCCTCCCAGCTCCGTCCGTGAGCGGATACAGTGAAAGGTATATTCTTTGGCGGTTCTGGTGGCTGTATAGAAGGCAAATTGAGGTTTCTTCTTTTGCATTGAGAAGAAGAAGAAGCAAAAGACGACGATGCAAGGAAGAGAGAGTGAAGAGATCGGAGAGAGAAAGGGGCGGTTGTTCTTCGCAGCATGGTGCGCCGCCACAGTGGTGGCGCGAGCGTGCCAGTCAGCCGGAGAGAATCAGAGAACTTGAGTAGCTAATTGGGTCGGGTTCCTAACTAGCAATCGCTGCCCATCACATGGATAAAGATGCTTTGAAATTATCAGGTAACCAACCCACAGTAGTGATTCAAATTCTGAAACTCGTTTAAATTGTTCAGTAGTTTGCGCCTTTTAGGCCCAATAAGCAACTTCCCAGGAGTTTTCAAGACGGAATTAGGCCCAATACTATCTATGGGCTCACTTAGGCGTTTACATATTGGTGAAGTCAGCCCCGCCTTTGTAGCTTTGGACCGCCAAATAGATGACCAAGAAAATTAGTTGTGTGACGTCAGATGTGCCGAAATTTTTATTAATGGGAAATTAATAAATTAATTATCGTGATTAAGGAAGGTTTGCGGTTAATTTTGAAAAGTAGAAAAATTGTTACAGAAAATCACGGTCAGAGGACGTTACAGAAAATCGCGACCAAATTAGTGCAACTACAATTAATAGCAAAATAGATTAACACAGTCCGTGATCTTCAACAATGGCCGGGGAAAAAAAATGACCAAAGAATTAAATGCTTCAAGTTTTTTATTATTTTTTTCCTAGCCGTTGCTGAAGATCACGGACCGTATTAAACTATTTTGTTGTTAATTGAAGTTGTGCTAATCTGGCCACGATTTTCTGTAACGTCCTCTGACCGTAATTTTCTGTAACGGTTTTCCTACTTTTCAAAATTAACCGCAAACCTTCCTCAATCACGATAATTAATTTATTAATTTCCTATTAATAAAAATTTCGGTCAGATGTGAATGTGACTCGCATACCGTGTGACATATTTATTTTTTATTATAAATAATACGGCATGATACATTACGTGATAGTTTTTTTTAGTATTGTTTGTTTATTTTAATTTATAATTCTGCATAATTTTAACATTTTTTTTTCAATGAACAACTTATAATCTGAAAAAAAAAAAATTTAACATAACCATAACCATTCATATGATGTATTTGTTTTTCATTATTTTAATCACATCATGTACGTCAAGTTAATCTTTAAAAGGAGGTCATGCAGAATGGTGGCCTAAAAATTGAGGCAAGTTTAAGAAAGTGGGCAAAAGAAAATTTAAGAAAAAGATTTTAAGCTTTGCAAAGAAAAAAGTGTTTGACAAGTTTAAAACTTTAGTCTCTTAAGGAATTCTGAGCTCTATAGTGGGTGTGCCAAACACCCTGTTAACAATCCCACTGCCCGTTTAGGTCAGAAGCAAAGCCATTTTCAAGAAATTTATTTTAAAAAAAATTATATTGGTATGTTATTTTTAGTTAGAGTAAAGTGTTACGAGTGTAAAATTAATTATATACTTTTTTTTTTTTTGAAAGAAGTGGAATCTTCCACCGATTTCCATTATAATGAAACTGATACCAAGTATCAAAACAAAAATCCCCTAATTGGTATTGAGCAATACCAGTAAACACCTCCTAAGGCAGCAAAACAAAAACTGAAACTGAAACTGGTAACACACATATATTCACCAAAACTTATGCATTATAGACCCTACAAACCAGCATATGACTAAACAAAATTAAGCATAAAAGACCCTAGAATTTTAAGAAACTACAACAATCTGTAGGGAGGAGCTGTAGCCACTATCATTGTCTTTGCTTGAAGTGTTCTCACTACCACTTGACCTAGTCGCGGTGCCATGCATACGGGTTGAATCCAGAGTAGCCCCCATGAAATTGACCACTGTAGTTCCCGTCAGTTCCTTTAAATCAAAATGAAATATAAGATGCAATTTAGATGATAAGTCCAGCTTTTGGTGCATCGCCCAAAATCGAGCAACCGATATTATCTTAGACCCCAAAACTTTTACTTCGTGTACCTGCCCCTGCTGGAATATAATCCTATTTCGATCGTTCCATAACGACCATAGGACTGCCCCACGAATGATTTCTGTAAGTTTAGGTTCCTTTTAAGGGTATGCAATAATCTATGTCCCATAAGGCCACTATATTATCAAAGTCAAAATAAAAATTATTGAATCTAGCAATCCACTGCCAAATTGACTGAATAAAAATACAGGTGACAATCAAATGGTCAATTGTTTCCTCTTGGAAACAATACACACACTTGACATCTCCTGTCCATCCTCTTTTCCGTAACCTATCTCGAGTTAAAACTCGCTTTTGTTTAACTAGCCATAATTTTAACGGTATCGTAGCTTTCTAGATACTAGCATATGTACTAACCGAACTTACTTGAGACCCTAAATGCTTATATAATGAATGTACAATAAATCTGCCATGACCTGTCAACTTCCAATTTATTTGGTCTATTCAGTCCGATATAAACCTGTCCATTCAAGGAGAGACAACAATTCTGTCCATTCAGTCCGATATAAACCTGTCAATTGTCTGGCTAACGGAAGAATAAGACTATCATTAAGAAACACGTCAGCTATCCTAACATCTTTGTCATAAGCTATAGCAAATAGATTAGGGAATCTTATGCTAAGTAAAACATCTCCACACCACTGATCTAGCCAGAACCTAACTGATTTGCCATTTTCAACCTTCCAAAATATACATTCTTGCACTATATCATTCAGATGGATAATAGATTTCCATAAGAATGATAGAACATACGATCACCTGTAATAGAGTATTTTTCAATGATAATATATTTCCATGTACCTATCACATTCGGGTTGTAAAAATGATAAAGCCATTTGGAAAGAAGAGAAATATTCATTCTATTAAGGTCCAATACCCCCAGTCCCCCTTGTGCTTTGCTCAAACACACCTTATCCCATGCAACAAATGAGGTTTTTTTCCTAACTGTGTTACCACCATACCATAAGAACTTCCTTCTAATTTTATCAATTTTGTACCTAACTTTACTTGGCATCTTGTATAAAGAAAACCAGTATAATGGTATAGCTGAAATAACTGAATTCAAAAGTACGACATTTCCCCCCATTGATAGTAATTTTCTTTTCCAAGTTTGTAACTATTTTTCAATATTTTCTATTAAAGGTGACCAATCAGACTCACTCAATTTCTTCCAATGCAATGGTACCCCTAAATACATTATTGGAAGGTTAACTGATTTACACTCTAGAAGATTGGCCAAATCTAACCCCTCTGCTTCACTAATATTTAAAGGCACCATTTCACTCTTATCAAAATTAATTTTCATACCTGACAGATTTTCAAAGCATAATAATATCCACCTAAGCACACTAATCATGTTACGATCAGCCTAATTATATACTTGATCTCCTTTTATATTTTATTTTTATTGTTTGAAAGTTTAGTTCTCTGATATGAGTATACACAGAAAAATATTAATACGACTGGGTCCAACAGTACGATTGTTTGGTTGCTTTTATTTTTGCTTCTTTGATGGTCTAAATAAACGAATGAAAAAAATATAATATTCCCGTCATCGACTTTTTCTTATAGACTTACTCATCGCTTATGTTTTTGGGGCCAAACTAATGCTTGGTAATTATCTTTTAGATGCTTTTCCCCACCAAATTATCTCTGACACGTATCTTAGTTAAATAATTAAAAATAAATTTACAATTTTAATTATTGATTTGAATAATATTGTTTTATATATACACCAAATATATCATGAAAATTAAATATACGTATTGTTTACCATGCGCCATTCTCCTTCCAAAGAAAAGAAGATGCGGAATCATTTTGTCTAATGAAATATGGAAGTCTTAATACATTAGGGATCTTTTACAAGCTTCAAGCTGACATAAATACGTAAGCCAAAATTGTCCATCTAAAGTTATGCACCGTTACTAGACCCAAAACTGGACTTTGAAAGCTTGAAAGCATTATTCTATTTTTACACCGAATTATCTGCCTCTACCTAATATTTTAAACAAAGAGCAAATCTAACATAGCCACATATATATTTATAATATAGTCCCTATAATTCCTATTAAGTTTTATTTAGGGTTCTTCATCGTCTAAGGGTAATGCATTATTGATTGGCCCCCGACGTCGGGCTTTCTGGGAATAGTCTCTCTTGAGCATGTTGAATATCTCCATAACCACATCGCCATTATTATGCGGTTCCAAGTTTTGATTTGCACCAGGTTGAGCCAGTATTTTTGAAAGCTCTGTTTTGCTTCCGGTATCCTACATCATGAGGTATATATTTGAGATGATGCAAATATATACATATGGACAGACAGACTGCTTACGGTTAAATCAGTTTAATGTTATTAAGAGATAATTTCTTTGCTCTGTTTTGTGTAGCCTAGCATGTTGAATTCCCATGTACACTTCATTATTTACTTTTTATGACAACAAAAGTATTTAAAGAAACAACTACTTAATTAGCAAGTGAAAGATTAATTAGAAAGAGACCTTTTCCTTTGCATCCTTAGTTGAAGAACTCACAGGCTTCGTTTCTGTCTCAGTTACCTTACCTGCATGAGAGAAACTAAATATTCATATTTCATAATTACGTATTCTCAGAAAAGACATAGACTGACATATTAGAGTACTCTATTATATATATATTACTCTGAAAGTCTGAATTACATCTGAAGTTTGTATAACATAATTTTGTACTCTGAAACAAGCTCTCTGCACACTTCATGTCAATTAAACGAAGCCTGTTAATAATTATATTATTTCTTTACTTCTCAATTTTCCTTTATTTATTCTTAGGGGATAACTGATTAGCCACATAGACAAAAAAAAATGAGGTATTTTGTTATATTAAAAAAAAAACAGACTATTGTTGGAAATTAATAAAAAAAAAAAATGAATCAAGAAACAGTTCAACAAAATTTACAATTGGAGGTCAAAAAGCGAATGTTTTCTTTAGAAAGCAAACATCCAAGTACATGCCAAAAGAACTTTCTCCTTGGTCACTAGAACATAACAAAATAGCAAAAACAATAAACAAATATATGTACTAAACAACGGAACTAAAGCTTGTGATTAGTGTTGCAAATTCAGAGGCTCTGCCTTCTAGCTAGTTGTGGACTGGTGGATGAGATCTAGGTTGGCGATAATCAGAACTCAAAGGTATTAAGCCAACAACACTATCTTTTCCTGAGGCTCCTTTAAATGCACTTAAATCTCTCTTCATTTCATTCACACTTTTTCCAATAGAGAGGTTTGCACCTGTCTCAGTTGAATCCTTTTTCACTTCAAAATCTCCCATCTTTCTTCCTTTCTGATACTTTGCCATCTCCTTCTCCAACTCCTACAAGTCAAGTCCATGTAAAGAGTAAGATTAAAAACACACACACACACACACACACACACAATGTTTTATTTCTTTACACCAGTATGAGAAATATGGATCATTTTAAAGAGCTACAAAACTGACCTTGTTGATAATTGCATTATCCTGCTTGTCACCACTTGCTTCATTGGATGCTGTCATCACTGCAAAGGAATAGTGCAAGTTAGTAGTTAGTCCTATAAAATGTCTGAAATCTAAAATTGAAAGGTACGTTTGGATTGTCAAAATGAATAATACAAATGTTGTTTCGATATTGTATAACTCAAGAGTAATACTAATCTAAAAAAAGAATATCAGTTTGTTATTCCAACAAAAGCCCGAGTTGGCAGAATAACAAACCCAACACTATTCTCAATCTTTGATTTGAGCGTTTCTACTACAAGTGAAACAAAAAATGTTATTCCATTCTAGAACTATTCTTGACCATCCAAATGTATCCTAAGTGGAGATGATAACCAACCGTTGCGTTCAGTACTTGTAGCACCACTAAATGAAAATGAAGCTGAACAGAGTAGCAGTAGTAGTAGAATAACGCTGGTTGTTATTTCATGCGCCATGAGCATTCCAGATGTAGTTATATATTAGGTGATGAAAGCTATAGCTAGCTAGAGTAGTTAAGCAAAAGAAGAGAGAAGAGGAAAGGAACGAAGAAAGGAAGCTGGCTTTATATAAAGGTGGTGTTCAAACTTAGTTCAAACTAAAATATAGAAAGTCAAAACAAAGATCTAGTTAGCAAGCTGGTCTTACTTCTCTGTCAGTTCATGTGTGCGTGTAACTGTTTTCATTATTAATTAATTTATAAATGCTGTCTAGTAGAACGTACTTCTATGCAATGGTCCTGCTTAAAACGGAGTCCAATGTTTAAATTAACCTCAAATACAGATTTTTCACATGGGAACTGGTATGAAATGCTTTAGGGCACCAAGTGGTGTTGAATTTTGAACATAACATATAATTTGATTCTTCAAGTTATTCTCAATAGTGCCAGATTTAAATTTCTGAATAATAAGACATGAAAATGTTGCAAATTTGAGGACTATATTAATAATAAATTATTGGATTGTTTATAAAGTAAGGAATGATGCTGTACCAGTAAAGCTACGCGTACCAGAAAATGGAAATACCTACCAATAAGTCAGTAAAGATGGTTGTTATAACAGCAATGGAAATTTCCACATCAGTAAAAGCATTTTTTAGAAGGACTAAATTTCAAGAAAATGATATACCTGAGAAGAAGGAGGGCTTTTCTGCATAATTGTTGACAAGCATATCTGAGGTGGATTTATTTAGAAGAAATTAGTTAGTGCTACCTGGCTAGGTGTTGAGTTTGATAAATTAATTAGCCAAAATTTACTCTGTTTTTGGCAAAATCTAAAATGATCGTAACTCGTAAGAAGAAATTAAAAATATGATTTGTTTAGAATGTAAGGAGCCTAGCTAGGAGCTATAAGCAATATTGTTCTATAAAAACCTTATTTGTTTCTTCAATTAGACAAACGACACTAGATTCAAAATCCCATATACTATCACACTCAATTATTTTGGAGTTCCAAGTAATTATGTTGGCTTGATGCGCATAGGCCATAAGCAAAAGTTGCATAAAAATGAGGGTTAAGTACATAACGTGGCTTGAGCACAGTTTCTTATGCAAGAGCCTAGTGGAAATTAACAATTCGGTTGGTTGCGTTTCTTCGGATGATTTCTGAGATACCACACCAATGGGGCTATAGCTAATAGATTTTACTTAATTTCGTTCTTTAATATTTATCGTTCTATTTTTTATTTTGTATATTTTAAAATGGCATTAGCTTACTACAATTTGTTAATTTTTCTTACTTGTGCGATTTTTTTACCCAAAAAGAAAACAAATCAAAACGGAAAAAAATAAGAGTTGACTTTTTATTGAGTGCAAACTATTGATTGGTGTCTTCAGTCGTGTTAACGAGGGCGAAGTCACGTTCAATCAGCAGTAAGCAGTTATCTACTCCTGAATTAGAAGAATCAATATGAATTCCATGGGGCCATTCGGCAACAACGGATTAAGACTCCTTCAGGTTTAATCTGCTTCATTTAACTTTCTTAGTTGGTTAATCTTGTTGAACACCGATTTCTTAATACGGATTAAGGTCACCTCCTCATTTTGCCCGAATCTTAATTCTCTGTCTGGACTTTAAGGCATCTCTACTCCTTTCTTTAGCTTCCTTAGCTTTCATTCACGGATTAAGACAACCGAACATAAGTTCTTTAACGTTCCTTAAACTCTTAATCTCTTGTTGTCGAAATGACCCCATGAGAATATGAGCCGTTGCCTAATCTGTAGTACAAGATATTGCATATACATGAGCATTTTTGTATGCTCTTAATAAGAACTCTGGCTATGCCCCTGATCATATAATATTTATATAATTAATTAATCATCAATCAATCAATCAGACTAACTTCAATTCTGACCAATTGCAGATTTAGGAAGAAAATACAATTAGAGAAGTAAATAGCCTAGCTAGATTGTGTCTTTCTAATAGTTACCTTATAATTAAAAGAACTTTACAAAATAAGTAATTAATCCTGACAATGTAATTAATTAACTTGACAACATGGTCGTGGTTACCTAGGCTAGCAACAATTAGGTTAAACTTCAGTCAAGATTCATGCTAAATTAGAATCCGAGGTTCGCCACAGATTGATGACACATGTTGCTTTAAAGAAGAAATTAAATACTGGAGTGTTTCCCAGTGATTATGTAATTAATAAGATTCCAACATGATATCCTGTCAGTTCTTGTCGGTAATACGTACCCAAACCCAAAGTGCAATTAACCACACAGTTGATCGTGTTAACAAATACATTGAAATACAATGTCACGGCTACAAGTATAGATACCCTGAACCTCGAACCAAAAAAAAAAAAGGAAGCAGCAAATAGAGGAGGTGGTATAATAAGCAAGTTAAGAAGCCGCTGACACTCAAAAAGTAATTAATTGTCAGACTGTAAGTTGTAAAATTGGATTTCATATTCATAATGGATAATTAATTACTTGTGTTTGAAAAAAAAAATTGGATTTCATCATTTTCACGTTAAAAAAATTTAGTATATCTTGCGAGTTCAATTTACCAGAATGAAAAGTTGCATGCGCACGCCCTCATCTTCTTTTGTTTGTGTAAATCGTTAGTATCTGTTTTATTCATTTAAATTAAATATCCTTTACTTTAGTGCTCTCATGTATTGACTATTGACTAGTACCGACCGAATTTTTAGCCGCCTATGTACCTTTAAGATGCGTGCGGCCGAAAGCATCTGTTCGCTTATAAACCGGCCGGCCAAGTTTCTAAATTCCAGGTCAGAGGAGTACGGGAGTACGGTTACCGATGGGGGCCCCACCGTTGGTATCCATGCCCGCTTCCCTATGTTATGCAGATGGTAGGCTTAGAGCACGAGGCCCATGCGAACCGAATTTCCAGTAAAGCCGTCGTGGTTGGATCGCAGTCACACTAGTAGTTAGTACTGTGTGTAAGTCGGTTTGGTGCTGTCATGTGCCTGTTTCTTGAAAACATGAATTCCTGTTGTCTCGTGTTGCGTGGGTAGACTAAAAGGCGTTTATACTTTATAGTTGTTCTTGTTCTTGGTTTTTCTATGAGGTAATAAAATTGTATTTAATGATAAATAGGTACGTGCCCTATAGAGATGTCATTGTTAGGCAGAAAATGAGTCAGGAAGGTCGAACCGATTCTCGAGTACAAGGTGTTTTCAAGTTCACAAGTTTTATCTGTAACCTCAACTCTAAAATATATTGGATTGATTTTAAATAATAAATTCAAATGACTGAAGTTCTTCTACTTTGATTCTAATTTAGTTTTTTTTTAGAAAATGAGAACCTTCGGATTATCTTTTTCTTCCATTTAGATCGTTCAAAATACATCGTACGCCCTCAATTATTTTCTATTTTCATATCAATTTAATATATTAAAATGATTCAGATTTAATTGAAGTCGTATGATAGATTTTGAACGATCCAGATGGAAGAAAATAAGTATATTTTCTCAAGAAAAAAAAAAACAGATTTTGACTTCTTCTACCTTGTGAGTGATGCATCTACATGTAAAAATTTTAAAATTTCTAATTAATTTAGTATTAAGTCAAGCGGTAAAAAATATAGAGGTTTATAAATTAATTTAATGCATTCAATTTTTGAACAATTTTTTACCACTTGACTCTATACATAATCAATTCAAAGTTCTAATTTTTTTACATGTAGACGCATCACTCGTAAAGTAAAAGAGTTTCAACGGTTTGAATTCATCATTTAGAGTCAATCCGATAAGTTTTATAATTGAGTTCACAGAGAGGCTTGGTGAACTTAAGAACATCCTAGTTCTACTTAAGAACTCAATTCTACACACTATTGCATAAAATTGAGTTCTACGCAATAGCGCATAGCGCGCGGTATTAGCAGTCAGTTATTACAGCTACAGCGGTCATAGCTATAGTTTTAAATAATATTTTCATTTATGTAATTAATTAAGATATCATTATCAAAATTGCACTTTTATCTCATAGCTTAGTTTTTATGGTCCGAAAAAGCTATAACTAGTTATTTAGAACACTGCAATAAATTACAGAAATGAAAATATTATTAAATTAATTAAGAGATCATTATTAAAATTACTGATATATCAAAAATATATTTTTGTACAATTATAATAATGATGATGCGCTCAGCGCTTACAAAGAACATTTCTTGATTTTAAAATCTTTTGTATTGCGTATTTATGAAATTGATATTGTCTGTAAATGTTTTCTGGGACAAAGCATTTATCATGTTTTGTTATTGTGATTCTAGTTTGGGATGGTTACGAATAAGACGGATAGGCATGAAGCTTAATCTTGATCCATTATATCAATACTTTGGTCCGTTCTGCCATACCTAAATTTTAAGGACATTTTTTTTTATGGTGGTTTGAAGACTTAAAAGATCTAAGTTTATTATTTAAAGTAGCGATGGTTTTTGGAGAAGGATTCAAATTTCTTCATTTTTTGTGTCTCCATCATGTCTCTATTTTTAAGAACTTTAATAATTCAAAATTTAAAATTCAAAAGTTAAAATAAAACTGTTGGGTATGATCTACATCATTTTATCTATATACATGTAAAAAATTATGACATTTCAACTTTGTTTTGATTGTCATCAAGAGCTTGTAAAAACGTACTAATGTGGATAATTTCTAGACATTGATTTTTCAAATGATTGATTCACATAAAAAAAAAAAAATGAAAATGTGATATATTTTTTATGCACACATAGGAAAAATAACATATATCACATCTAACGGTTTTATTTTGATGTTTATGATTTAAATTTTGATTTATTAATGTTTTAAAAAATGGAGGCACGGTGAAGACACAAAAAATAGAGACATTTGAACCCTTCTCTGATTTTTGTTTTGTTTGAAACTTACTATTTTAAGTAATGGTTTAAATTATTTGTTAGAGAACTTGTACTTGAATTATTGCTGAAGTTTTTTTTTTTCTTACTTTTTTGCATGCAGGCCTAATTAGTCTATAATTAATGTCATCTATCTTACAAGGGTACAACTTCATCTTAAATGATTTAATAGTCTATAATTATTTCATTTTATAATTTAGCCTAATGACTCATTGTCAGAGTTATAATTCAAAAACAGAGATTTTAACAAGTGTTATAAACTTGTAATACTTAATCAAACAAAATAACAAAAACATGTTAAATCAAGCAAATGAATAAGAAATTTTTAAATGTATATTGTTCTAGGTAAATTCATTGATACTGCTATAGACCGCTATAGACCGATACACCGTAAAGAACTTGCGCGCCCTTAGACATCTGCAATTCTAGTAACGAGTAAGACCGGATATATTATAATCAATTACTACAAATAATGAATGTATTAAAATTAATTTATAAATATTTTTTTAACTATTTGATTTTATATTAAATTAATTTGAAATTTATAAATTTAATATGTAAACTCATTATTCACGAAGTAGATTAATTTTAGCAGTTTGAATTTGTCATTTGAAGTTATTTTGTAAGTTTTGGAGTTGAACTGTTATACCATTTTTTCATATGGTATGGTATTTTTAGCCATCTAATTTTATCGAACAAGTCGGGTTCATTTTTTATGGAAGGATAAAAAAGATATTATATACTCGAATATTGAAGTAGAATATAATTTTGAAAATAAAAAAAAGGAGGTGGTGGGGCCGCTTCTCACAGAAGCCATAAGGCGATTTTGAAATCGCCGTGGTGATGGTGAGTCCGTATCCTCTGAGATATCTCAATTTTTGTGTGAATGATGTGTCCGGTGCCTATTCGTGGGAACGTAGGGGGCCAGTTTTATTTGTGCTTTGAGATTCGTGCAGAATGTATTGGAACGAATAAGATATTCCAAAAAGTCACACAAAGTTTGAGATATCTCAGAGGATGTGAATTCGGTGATGGTAGCCCCCCCGCCCCCCACAACTCACTCTTCTTTTTAGTTATTTCTTTCATCAGAATCAGTCTTTATGTCTAGTGGATCTGGTTATTACTCTCGGTACTTCTCCCTAGTAGATTTGGCTCCTGCTTGTTGTTTCGCCTTCGTTTGAGCAGGTGCCTCCATCTAGCGGATCTGACAACCTTTTTT
The DNA here is from genome assembly GCA_024447775.1 of Carex cristatella. NCBI lineage: Eukaryota > Viridiplantae > Streptophyta > Magnoliopsida > Poales > Cyperaceae > Carex > Carex cristatella. The sequence continues at coordinate 4,489,134 of JAJHPF010000032.1, forward strand.
CGGTGCTTCCGCTTCCTGGATCTGGTGCCAGCTCTTCGCTTCGCCTTTCTGGAGGTTTTTATTCTTCACAACAAGCGGTTTGTTTTTTCTTTTCTTCTTCTTGAACTCTTATTCCCCTATTTGGCAATAGAACAATGGGTGGACTGAGTTGTACATATAGCTACTTACTTTACATGTTGTTCTCTGTATTGGCTGTTTGTTGGCTTTGCTATGAGTTATCTTTCTTCTCCTCTTCTTCTCCCTTCCTTTTATGGTTTTCACACTGACGACTCGGAGTGGTGACTGTCCCGGTCTGGTTGTGTCTGTTCCCGGTCCGGTTTAATTCAATATCTTCTCCCATGTAGTATGCCGGAAGGAATAGAATAACTATGCACACCGATGAAACAATCACTAGACTCCTATCATTTTCATCAAACAAGAATGACCAGCTTAGTCTCAATAGGATACACATACTCCTTGTGCGTTTTTAGTTTGTTTATAGCTGTATGTTTTATGAGACACTCGTTGTCTATTCTTATGTAACAGCTAACTAGTTTGTAACGCTTGACTTTTAACCAAAAAAAATATATATTGAAGTAGTGTAATATGAACTATTTGGTTGAAATCTACAATTGCATCAAGCTCCGCAAATAGCAAGCAGTATTTTAAACCATTAAAATGATCTGTCATATAATTTGAACCATCTGATTTTATGAACACAACATTTCTTTTTTAGCAAAATATATGAACCCATTTTTTATTTATTTCTGAATTCACATACTCGCAGGTTACCTGACGAGGGAATCTTTTACAATTAGTGGATCCGGACCGTTCCTCTTAACTTTGCACGAATCTCAAAGCCCAATACTGCTCTTGTGCTAGCCCAAATCCCAAAGTATCTGAGAGTTGATCTCCAACCGTAAACCGTACAGTGAGGAACATCTTCTATGATACATGTTTAAATCTGCAACGAACGGTTAAATTTACACTCTGATCGGAACCCCGTCTTGACAAAAATTCAATAGAATTCAGTAGAATAGATTTGAATTGAAGTTTGATAATCAAAATAAAAATTGGGATGATAAAGAATTCAATTGAATAGATGAAAAAATAGTCATAAACTTGACTCTATTTACAATGAATGCCACTGCCCAATTTCTTAGGGTTTTCTTCAATACTGACTGATTTTACGGAGTACTATTGAAAAAAAAAAAAATACATAAATGGAATGGTAATAGAGAGAAGAAATAGACTGAGTTGTTATTGGTGGTTGAGAGAAACATATTGATGTCCTTGTGTAATCATCTGATCGCTGCTGAAACGAGAAGGATGAGAGGGTGAAGAATGAACTTCATATCACCAAATCATCTCTCGCCAAATCTCATCGTTTTTCCGAGCAATTCCCGGCGCGATTTGGTGGGAAAAAAATTGTGTCAAATCGTTTCTTCTCTTCTTTGTCTCCTCCTTCCGATCAGCGAATTTATTATATCGCGAACTCTATTTCGCGTTTGAGGGAGAGAGATTTGGTTCCGATATTCACTCCAAACGTAAAGTCACCTGAGAGACGCTGCTTTAAAGACAAAAAGAACAAATAGAGGTACGCCGCAGCAAGTCAAACTTTGATTACTCTTTTGCTTCTCTTCATAGTTCATATTTTTGTATATTTTGTTGGTAACATTTAAAGGAAACGTAATATTTAATACATGTTGATTATTCAGTTAGGTTCTCAAATTTATAATTATACAAATAATGATGATTATGAGTTTTCTAAACATAGGTTTACACATCTTAGAGAGTACAATTAGCTCAAATTAACTTCTAGCCGAGTGATTGAAATCCGGTGTATATTTAGACATGATGTATGTTTTGAGATTCGTGCCAAGTTAAAACTAACGAGATAGGAGTAGGTCCGATTATTATCGGAAGTAGGTCCAATTAGCACGTACAATTAGCGTTAAGATATATGCGCATGGAAATTGAAACAGAGATGCACTAATTTTAATGTAGTTCGTACGAATCTTGATACAAATCGAATGGTCATTACACATTTACACTCATCGCATCAGAGTAGGTTTGCAGTGGATGTGAATTCCTTTCCATTACAGGCCGACATTGTCCCACTTGGGCTTCGGATAATGCGGCCTCCGTGCACACATGGGTACATTCTACATGAAAGCCTTGTGTAAATCTCCTTTTTTTACATAAATACGTTTCCTATCAGACTTGATTTACCGATCCCTTGCTATTTAATGTATTTAGCACAATACATGAGTTATTGTGTTAAAAGTTTCGAGAAATTAATGTGTGTCAAATTTAATATAATTCATACGATGATATCCAAGTTATATTATATAATAATCATAATAATAATAATAATAATAATTTATTTTTGAAACAATTAGCAATTAGCAAAAAAGTTGTAGATGAAAGAATATAATCCGTGCAAGACTTGCGGACGAATATCATTTCCCCCAGCTTTATTGTTAAGTATGTAGTAGATATCAATGGATGCTTCATCGTGAATACAAATCTGCCCCTCTAACTGACTAAAATCAGAGTTTGGATTTTGTCCAAAGGATCGACTTTGGGCAAAGTCTCAACTAAAATTAACTTTAAACGTCTGATTTATATTGAAATTTGTGCAAATATATATAAAACTTAATAAATCTAAATATTTGTACGAATTTTAATACAGATCAGACAGTTTAGATTTGATTTTGAATGAGACTTTGTAAAGTCATTTAGACAAAACTCCACCCGTAAAATCATGTCTCCGGATTTAAATTATAAGCTTCGGTGATTTCGAAATCAAAGCTAAATGACTAAGAAAAATAACGATGGATCTAAAAGTCATTCTATGAACATTGCCAATTAATTAACAGCGTTCACAGTAAAATTTGTAGATGGCAGCACTTAACAGTCCCGCTTAAATTTTCAAATTTCTCTTTTTAATTTTTATGTGTCTTCGCAGTCAGATTTAAAAAAAAAATTATGTGTTTTGCTGAGATATTGAAACATGAATATTTTTAAACATCAATTGCAATGAGAACGAACGGTTGCATGCTGATTGTACTTTCGCATTTCTTTTAATTTTTTGTTTCTTAATATTAATTACTTGATGGTTTTCTAATTGTACAATATTCGTTTAAAATTTTAACGTGAAATTAAATAGTTAGTAGGCAATTCGTCTCCAACTTCCAAAATTAAGAAAGAAAAAATGATTATCCTCCCCCTTCACACACACACACACAAATAATAATAAAGATACAATAAATTAAACCTTTCAAGTTGTAAAATCCAACTTCATATTGACAATTATCACCGAAGTGAAGGAACATATGATTTAGTGTAGGGCTCAGTTGATTTTGAGTAGTTTGATTTTGGTTAGTAATATGATATGGTTTATTGGAAGAGTGCTGTGGTTGTATCTTTTGTTATGTGTTGTGTTCTCATATTAGAGTTATTTTGATCTTGATATATATATATGACTTTTATTTTGTTCTTGACTGTAATAGCATGATCGATACAAGTGGTTTGATACTAAATCCTGATATTTTATTGATTCTGATAATAGAATCGGTGAGCTGTGTGTGTGTGGTGTGTGTGTGTGTGTGTGTCTATTGACAATTATCACCTTCCACCCTTAATTTGTGATTGATAGCATTAGTGTTAGCAGCGGAGCTTTATAGAGACAAAAGGGGGTTACGGCGCCCCTTCCAAAAATTAGAAGGGTGGAAAGGCCGCTTACTTTCTAGGGGTGGTAGACTCCAGCTTTTGAACTCGGTACTATCTGCATTACCCATCTACTTCATGTCCTGCTTTAGGTTGCCCAAATGGGTCATCTATCGCATTGACAAGATTAGAAGAGCCTTTCTATGGAGTTCACCCGGTAAATCAGGTATGTCATGGATGAACTGGCAAATGATGTGCATTCCAAAGAGTTGCGGAGGATTTGGGATACCAGACTTAGAGACACGCAACATTGCGTTGCTCCTCAGGTGGTGGTGGAGGATGTATACTCAGAAATACTCACTTTGGGGTCTGATAGTATCGCAAATAAGAGCAATTGGGGACACTAACCAGGGACCTTTGATTTGGGCAAAATCTGGATCCTTCTTTTGGCGCCAATTGTGGGCAATTCGACACCTTTTCCACTGGAGCACTCAGGTTCTGCTGGGAAACGGTTTAATGACCTCTTATTGGTATGATGCATGGGATGGTATACCAAGAATTGCCACCACCTCTGACAGACCCACCCGCTTGAGGCTATCTGTCAGACAAGCGTCTGGAGTGCCTCAACTGACCTCGCAGGATGACAACCTTAGAGACATACAATTCTCTCAGAGCACTGACATTCTACTTTGGAGATGGAACAGCGATGGCCAGTACTCCTCTAAATCATTTTACGACCTGATGATTACAGGAGGAAAAATCTAGAGCCGGATCTCTCTAATCTGGAAAATTAAAATACCTCCCACTGCTAGGTTCTTCGCTGTTTTGCTTCTACACGAAAAGATTCTCACCAGGGACACCATGATTGAAAGAGGCATGCAAATCGATCCTAGATGCCCAATGTGCAATGACTGCAATTGGGAATCCGCAATCCACTTGATTTTTCAGTGCTCACATTCAAGGTTGGTGTGGCATCTGGTGGCAGTGGAAGTGGGAATGAGGCTCATGGGTACTGGCGACTCGGTGGAGGAAATTTGGGAGCAATCGCTGAAATATCACCGAGGAATTAACAGGAAAAAAGGCCAGACTTTGTTCTTCTGCATTTGCTGGAATTTGTAGAAGAAGAGGAATGCAGTGGTATTTCAAAGAGAGCAGATAGATCCTGTTAGACTAGCGAACATAATAGTGACTGAGTGGAGGTTATGGTTGAAATCTGTTTAGAGTATAATTGGAAAATGTAGTCACTGAATTGATGTAAAACTTGATAGCTCCTATCAAGATTATCAAATTTTTTTTTTTTTTTTTTTGATATGTAATTAAGAAGAAAAATGTAACAACTCTCCCTCCCCTTTCACCTTAATTTATTGGGCTCAAATCTCCACTAGTTTTAATTTCATCTAACACTGTTAACTTTTGATGATAAATAAAGGGTATGCATGATACTTTATATTTATCGAAATCTTTTAATTAATTTAAAACCCATTGTATTTTCAATTTGAAATGAGATATAACAAGCACTACTTAGAAATATTCTTATATTATATAACAATTAATTATATTAAAATATTATATTGTGTCGAGTTTTATTCATTTTCTAAATAATTTCTATTTGAATAATAAATTCTTATTTAAGTATAAAATGAGATATATAAATAGTTAAGTATATGCTACACACTTGTTATTCTAAAATATATTTTTTTTTCTAAAGTTGATATTTATTTGAGAATCAGTTTTTAATCTAGTTAACGACAATACTCTCATGTGGGATATCATAACTAAGTTAAAGGATATTTAAAGTAGATTGGGCGACTTGACTCATCTCTTGCTAAAAAATAAGAATGTTTATTTTACCTTGAAATAATAAAAACCATAAACATTAGTAAAATTAATTGATGGCTGGAGAGGGGAGGAACGGAATTTCTTGTCAAACTAAAAAAAAAAAAAAATGGAACTAAGCAATTAAGCAATAGTACAACTGTACAAGGTGTCAAAATCCTGGTGTGACTTTGTTAGCAGATCGAATTTTGCTACTTACAGACTGCAGCGATCACACAGCTGCTTAGCTAGCTAGGTTGCGCTATTATGGAATAATTATAAGTAACACTATTATTAGGCATGACATCCGAAAACTATTATTAGGCATTAGCATGCAGTATATACCGACCTCAATCAATACCTCGCCATTATGCCACATTAATTCCCCGGCGGCAATTAAAGTTGTAATTAAACAAGGCTGAATGTGTATTGGATTGTGTACTGGACCATGCAAATTAACAGAACCCTCTCTTAGGTCATTGTGGAAATGGTGAAACAGCGATAATTAGATGCAACTACCTCATACCCATGCTCTCAATTCATGCCAAACCTTTACTTCCAAAAGGAAAAACAAGAAATGCACACCAGATCCTAATGAGCTTCTTTTAACTACCTCATGTTCACTTGTTATGCACCTTGAACACACAGAATTCTTGTGAGAAATGGAAGGAAAATATACAAGGAACAAGGTTTTGCTTTTTCTAATTTTACTGGTTGTTTTTTTCGGAGGATTTTGTACAGTATCAAATAGTGCAAGATCGCCGGCTTTGTTCATATTTGGAGACTCGTTGATCGACAATGGCAATAACAATTACATCCCTGCTATTGCACGCGCAAATTATCCTCCTTATGGAATTGATATTGGGGGACCCACCGGCCGGTTCTGTAACGGTCTAACAGTCCCAGATTATGCAGGTAAGAACATTAGTCTATGTTATATTTGGGATCATTTATTTTTCTCTATTTCCGTAACAATAATGTATAAATGAAATGTGATGATGTTTTTGATGATCTGATTAAGATTGCCAGACATGGACTGCAGTTTTGATGATCTGTTATTGTTGCAGCTAGATACTTGGGATTGAAATCTCCACCACCATATTTAAGTCTGTCATCTAAAAGCAATTTGATTTTGCGAGGTGTGAACTACGCTTCAGCTGCAGCCGGCATACTTGATGAAACCGGCAAGCATTATGTAACCTTTTATCATAATTTGTATCTGTTCCATGCTTAATATAAATTTACTTTTGGTATTTGGTTTCCAGTAACACACTAATTCACTGATTAATGGATAGACAGCATAACACCAATTGTTGTTTATATAAATTACTGCTGTGATCATGCTTAATTAGTTTTATTGTTGTGATTAATTATTATCATTTGTTTTGCAGGGAAGTAGGGTAACAATGAATGAGCAGATAGCATTATTTGTAAGCACGCTGAGAATACAATTACCTCTGCTAATAAAAAATCAAGGGGCATTATCAAAATACATTGCAGACTCTCTTTTCATGATTAACATAGGAAGCAATGATTACATAAACAACTATCTCTTGCCACTTCTCTACAATAGTAGAAGCATCTACTCCAGCGACGCATTTGCGAAACTATTAATTAACAATCTAAGTCGACAATTGGCGGTAATTATTTCTTTCGAAACTGATAGCTAAGCCTTTGTAGCTTCTTCTTCTTCTTGTTCTTTATTTTTTCAAAAAAGGCTTTCAAATGCTTCTACAACTTTTTTTTGTTATTGATATATTTTACAGAGTTTGTGCCGGTTAGGAGCTAGAAAATTTGTGGTGACAGGGGTGGGGCCACTTGGGTGCATACCAAGTCAACTAGCTATGAATAAGACCACCACCGGCCAGTGTATCGACTCGGTCAATGACTTGGTTGTGACTTTCAACTGTCATCTTGTGCAACTTGTCAGCCAGCTCAATTCAACTCTATCGGGATCATTTTTTGTTTACGAGGATGTATATAGCCCGTTCACTGAAATGGTTAATAATCCATCAAAATATGGTTAGTTCATAATCTACGACTTTGTTTATTGCAATACAATATCAGACATGCTAATAATCATTTGAGATAATTTACAGTTGAAAGGATTTCATATGGTTCGCACATATGAAATCGTTTATTGGGGAACCATAAATTACACATATTTTCTTTATTATATATTCACCATTACAGGTTAAACATATAGTAATTTTTAGAAAGGAACTACAAGTCTACAAAGGTTTTGAACATTCATGACATAACATAACTAAAGGCTCCAGGAGTCCTTTTCCTAATAGATTAAACTTGCAAATGGTCGAACAAGTTTTACTTCATAGCATATATCTCATCAGTACTTACACCTTGAATTTTGCGAACATAACTGAATCAGGGTTTACAGAGGTCAAACAGGCTTGTTGTGGCAATGGACAGTACGGGGGCGGAATTACATGTCTACCCCTTCAAACACCGTGTGCAGCACGTGACAAGTATGTGTTTTGGGATGCTTTTCATCCTACACAAGCTGTTAATGCAATAATTGCTGCGGGATGCTTCGGAGAAAACGCAACTGATTGCCGTCCCATTAGCGGTTCACTGCTTGCCCAGTTATAGAAACAGAGGGCAAAGCAAGATAATAGTTTAAGTCGAAAAAAAATAATGTTATTTGTTTAGCGTTTATGTTTTTGCAGTATATTCGTACTAATGATGCCAGTATTTTTTTTTTCTTTTTAGATTGAATTTAAATAATTCTTTATTTAGTTCAAGGGTGAAATCGTTTTGTTGTATTTCTCTGTACTGTTACTGTTATCATGTAATAAAAAATATGCGGCCTTTCCTCTGCACTTGAGTCTTAATAATCTCCATTTAGTTAATTGGGCTTCAGCCCAATTATTATGGGCCGGTCCGGCTATTTTTGCCGCTTGATACTATGTCAAGCGCGACTGCGCGATAGTGTTTTAACTTTAATTAGAAAAAATAATATATATGTTCGACTCCAAAGTTGACACTTCAATTGTTATAGTATTATGATTGGAATTAATTAGGTTTTAAATCATTTAACATAGTTCAATTAGGAGAAGAAAAGAAAAGTACGAAATATTGTTTAATTTAATTGAAATGAATAGTAACGTGTGAAGTTTTAATTAGAAAATATAAGAATAATCAAATTTAATAAGTACTGGAGCAATTACCTCGAGCAAAGCTATTTGGTCGAGTGTGTTGTGCTCATTAAGAAAATTTAGTGAACATATCTCCAACAATCTATTGAATTGATTTCAAACAACGAATTTAAACTGTTGAAATCCACTACTTCACGAATGATGTGTGTACATAATTTTTTTTTGAAAATTTCGAATTCATTTAGTACAAAGTTAAGCATTAAAAGAAATAATTTTATAAGTTATTTTATACATCTTTTTCATCATTTTTTTACCGTCTAACTTTATTGTAAATGAATTTGAATTTTTAAAATTTTACATGTATACAAATCATTCATAAAATAGATGAGTTTCAACGATTTAAATTCATCGTTTAAAGAAATCTGATAAAAATTTTAAAATTATGCTCACTAAACTGTCTTAGTGAGCATAACACACGCTACTCAGTGCCGATTACCCGTTAACTGTGTAAATTATCTAAGTCTTGAGAAGGCCCAAACAAAAGCCACTGGCCCAGTGCTAACAAGAGCTGCTCAGGTAGAATGAAGCACGTGACCTCTGGAGTAGATCACGTGAGCTTGTTCCCTTACATGCGCCGGGAATTCCTCGTTTTCTCGCGCCACTGTCCTTCCATTGTTTTCATTCCTTCCATTTTCTTCCCTTTTGAAAAATGATAAAAATCATAAAATCATAACTTTTCCTTTAATTATTTTTCCTGCTTTTCTTTTTGCACCATGCTTCTAAAAGGAATCCATTTTATCAAATATAAATCATGCATTGCTCTCCACTCGCCAGCTTCTTCATACGACCTCTGGTCTCTTTCGCTTTGAGTCATCACTCTAACCCTAGATGGGAGGGGTGACGTCAAACATGGCGGCGAGGCTCGCCTTCTTCCCACCGGATCCGCCTACATACGGCGTGGAGGAGCCACCACGGGCGGCGGAGGAGGTGGCGTCACCGCCGGGATTGGTGATATTCACTGGAGTATCGGTCGTGAGAGAGGAGGTAGAGAAGAGGAGAGTTTTGACAAGTAGGGGGAATGAGATAGTGTTGATGCATATTAGAAACAAGAACGCGAAGTTTTCTGTCCTATATTCCCATGGAAATGCCGCTGATCTTGGCTTGATGTATGCTTTATTTGTTGAGCTCAGTATTCATCTTGGTGTTAATTTACTGGGGTAAGTTTATTTTGTTAATTTGTGGTAGGCTTTCTTTTTAAGTTACTTTTTTATTAGTTACCATATTATGGGCTGATTTGGCTATTTACTACTTCAGAATGAGGTGTTTAATGCAATTACATATGCAAACAACGGCCATAGAGAAATCCCACCAATTTGTTCTCTTTAAGTCAAAATGCATATGCAGATATAGAGGCTGCTTACAAGTGCCTTGTAGAGACTTATGGTACCAAACCAGAAAATATTATTTTATACGGCCAATCTGTTGGCAGTGGGCCTACCTTGGACTTAGCAACCCGTTCAACTTGCGCCAGAGCTGTTATTCTGCACAGTCCTCTGCTCTCAGGCCTACGCGTCATGTACCCCGTCAAGCGTACCTACTGGTTTGACATATACAAGGTATTTAATTTGGAATCCCCCACCCCCCTCCCTCCCAAGAAAAAGAAAGAAAGAAAGGAAAAGGATATTAATTCCCCCAGAACTCTAGTGACATGCAGTCCACATTGCCACCATTAACATGAACCAGCACAGCTAACTTTCTAGCAGTAAAGAAGTAAATTAATAGACAATAGTACTTTAAAAAAAATATTCTGATAAATGGAAGTTTGTAATAAAAGCACATTTGTTTTAGCAAAAATGAGGGAACTGCTTAGACAACAGTACTTTCTAAAATAATACTCTGATAAATTGCATGTCCATAAATAAAGTATGATGGATTTAGCAGAAAATGAGTTAAGTTCTTAGACCATTGTCAGTCCCTAATTTTTGGGCCACAACGTCACTTGGCAGCTCTATTCTTAGGACCGTCAATTGTCAGGGCAGTATTTTTCGAATTCTAGAAAAAAAGTGGTTTTTTTTTTAATATGGTAATAATAAAAAATTTCGGTCTTGCGCTTCCTGATTTTTGTAAATTGCAGTGCCATGTTGCGGTTTGTGCTTCGAGTTTTGATTTATGATATAAGAGGATATGTCATGATATATTTATGCAAGTCAATATCAGTATCATTAAAATGTGCATAAAAAAAAGATTAATCAAATTTTTATGGGATATTTTGTGGGAGGGTATTGGAAGGCAAAGAGCAAAAAAAAATTTAATCATTTTTTTTTGTTATATATTTGAAAAGGAAATTATAATTATATTTCTCATAAAGTTTACTAACTTCAAAAGTAATATACTTATTTTTAAATTGATATTTCTCATCAAGCTCCTATAACTTCAAAAATAATGTACTTCATTTTAATTGATATTTCTCATCAAGCTCCTATAACTTAAAAAAAATAACTAATTATTTTTTAATTTTCAAATTAGAGTATATAAGAAGGGGAAAAAAAATCAAATAACCAATTAAACGAGGGATTGAAATTATAACACCTTCCATTTGATTTCATTACATTTTCTATTTAATATTTTGATCTCCTCATTTGATCAGCTGCACTAACCTGACAAGATTACTTTTTCTTTTTCTTTTATATCGGGGGTGTACAACAGTACAAGTAAAATCACATCTGTATCATCTTTTAATTTTCGGATATAGTTACGAATATGATACGGATCAGATATCTGTAGATATATACATGAATATTTTCATAATATATCACTAGTGGAAAAATAGATATCAGTAACGGTCATTTATGCACATCAGGGATGGGCTTAGAGGCGATACTGACCCAGGCGATACTGATGGTAATAACAATCAGGAACGGTTAAACAACCGTTACAGATTTAACAATCAGTAACGGTCGTTTAAATAACCGATACTGAAAGTGACTTTCAGTAACGGTATAAACGACCGTTACTGAATGTCACTTTCAGTATCGGTTATTTAAACGACCGTTACTGAAAGTCACTTTCAGTATTGGTTATTTAAACGACCGTTACTGATTGTTGAATCTGTAACGGTTGTTTAATAAGAGCCGTTACTGATTGTTCAATTAAGGACGGTCTTTCAATAAATAGCCGTTACTAATGCTCTTCAAAGTCGTTGATGCTATAGTAACAGTATCGTTTTATTTTATTAAATAGCCGTTACTGTTTATTTTTATTATATTAAAAAAATTATTTTTTATATTTGGACCACCTACCATATATTTTTGCTGGCCTAATTTTGACAGTCATAACACATCCTAAAATTACCCAAAAATAATTCTTCAATTTCACAAAATAACATATCCTAGATTAAAACATGTTTCTTCAACAAAATAACACATCCTAATTAAATATCATCAAGTTCACACATCCTAAATTACAACAAAATAACACCTAAATTGTTTTACTTTTTTCAACTAGTACTTCCTTCAAGAAAAATTTACCCACTCTAATCGAATTTGGTCGATGTTTCCTTCGTTATAACCAACGGGAAAGTCCTGCATTTTTAAAATGACAAGTACAATTCATTGCGTATTTTTTAAGCAACTAAGCAAACTTTGAGAGAAAAAAATGCACATCTTTAAATTTGGAAATTCATATAATCATATTTTTTTGCATCTAAAGTCCCTATATGTGACAATTTTTTGCACATGAGCTTTTTGCAAAGGGAATAACTATCCTGACTATATAATAACTTATGAATCATTTAACTATATTGACTATATAATTTTATATTCATATCTCTCTGAAAAGGGATAACTCATACATACCGAATTACTGATTCATACAAAAATTGAATCTAACTAACTGGTACCAGAACCGTAACAACACTGGTTCTGACTGATACCAGTGCCAGAACTGTAACAACAAGCACCCAACTGGAGTTATCTATCTCAAACGAAAGCTTGTGAAATTAGTGTCATGTTACTTACCATTATTTGCTGCCACATCTTAAGCTTTATGAAGTCTGGTACATTAGACCAATCTTTGCAGCTTCCTCGTTTCTTGGGAAGGGCAGTGGCAAGCTCAGCATCATTACCACCACTGGACATAATTTCTGCTGCAAAAAAAATTCAGAACTAACAATTCAGAACTAAAAAATTCAAAACTAAAAATTCAAGAACTAAAATTCAAAACATAATTTTAGCTGAAACCCTACATTTAGTTAAGAAAGAATAATATTATTAACCTTTGCATTTCGTAGAGGTGTACAGAAGTTTTGGAAATATTATTAACCTCTGTATTTTGTAGATACTGCCCACCAGGTTCGCTAAGAAAGCGTGCTTCAGGGCAGCGTCCCAAATCTAGAATTACCTAATTAAAATAGTAGTAATTCAGTATATTGATTTTTTTTTGCTCAGAACTAACAAAATTAATAAACTATAGATTTAATGAACTAAAGAATAATAAATTTATATTGACCTCCAGTAGCTTAGCCTTCTTAGGTTCATTCTCTAGCTTCTCCTGCAGCTTTCTCAGAGACATCTGCCATTACCTTCTTGCACAAAATGTTCATATATGAAAAGGAAAACATCAAAGTATTTGTCAGCATTATGAAATTACATGTACCGTCAAATTTGGATAAATCACAAAATAAAAGAGGTCTCATCAGATTAAAAAAATGCAATAAGTTATTACTCTCTAAGTGTCTAATTCAAGCAATGTAGAGACCAATTTGTTTTCTGAGAAAAATTCAAGCAATGTAGAGACCAACAACTCGAACTTCTCCAAAAGTCTACAATAAAGAAAATGAAATAATAGAAAATAGAACAGATGAAATTAATTATTTCCCGTCAATTAGAGGGATATACTATCACAAATTAATTATTTTCCCGTCAATTAGATGAAATTAATTATTTCCCCAAAAGTCACAGATTAAATATCACAAATTTAATTGGGGATATACTACGTCAATTAGAGGGAGATATAGGGGCACACCTGAGAGAAGCGAGTCAGAGAGCGCGAGGCAGCAGCGCACCGAGGAAGTGCGGTTGTGCGGTTGAGCGGAGGTAGATCGAGCGCCTGGGAAAGATTTTCGGAGAGGGAGGGTGAGCTGCACGAACTGAGATAATTAATTCTAAACCCTAGGCGTGCGAAGATATATTGATCTGCTGAGCGTACTGGAGGGAACATGTTGAACTTAGTGAAAATTGTAAACCCTAGGCGCCAATTTGAAACGAAAATTTGGAAGGGAGATATTTATTAAGTATTCAAAAACGGTTATATAAAAAGTCGTTACTAAAAGTTAACATCAGTAACGGTCGTTTATAGACGACCGTTACTGATAGTGTCTGGACTATCAAGTAACGGTCGTTTATAAACGATCGTTACTGATGTTAACTTTTAGTAACAGCTTTTTATATTACCCATTACAGAAGACAATCAGTGTCGCTTATTTTGATACCCGACCCTGATGTGCTGATACTGATGTTACATTTTCCACTAGTGCATATTAAACTATATAGTATAGAAGAGGGATCCAATTATACCATTTTATGGTGACACATCTTGACACCATATGTTTATAAGTTATTTTTGCGATTTCAAAATTCAAATATTTGATCCGAATCGTTCATCAGGATCTCCATATTAAAATATGATTGGAGACCAAATTTTACATTTTTTAGAATTTTTTTAGTATTTATTAAGAATTTTTTTAGATTGTTGTTTTTCAATGGTCCATAATTATCTCAAAACAACAATTTTGTACACATCTTAATAAATACTAAAGTTAAAAAATATATATAATTTGGTCTCCAAGCACATTTTAATATGGAGATCATGTTGAACGGTTCACATCAACTGTTTGGACTTTAAAATCGCAAAAAATGACTTATAAACATATAGTGTCAAGATGTGTCACCATGAAATAGTGTAATTGGATCCCTCATCTATGGTGTATATTTATTATTCGGATATAGATAATTAAAATTCAAAATCATATCCGTATCCGCACAGATATTTAGATATCAGATATCTATATCTAATTTTTGAATACGGATCCAGATACGGACGGGTATTATCCGACCCATTTGCACCCCTAAGTACAAGTCAGCCGTTGGTAACTCCCCCATATGCCATATTACTCTATTTTGTTATTATTATTTATATCGAATTGAGTAATATGGTGTAGCTTATTTTAACACTTCAAGAGTAAATGGAAGAGAGGAGGGAGGAGAGGAGGAAAAAATTGAGATCTACAAAAATATTTTATTAATAATTTTAAGAATACAATTTTGTTTGATAATTTTTAAAAGTATAGCCTGTTGCCCTGTTCTCATTGGACCAAATAATAATAATTTTTTTCACTCTCAAGGTTATACAAGTTAGTATTCACTAGGGCTGTCAAAAAAGCTCGTGACTCGCATCTGGCTCGATCGGTAACAGCTCGTTCGACAATGGACCGAGCTGTTAACGAGCTGGCTCGCTAACAGCTCGGGCCAAAATTAACGAGTTTGAGCTGGGGCCTAGCTTGCTTGCCAGCTCCCGAGCTAGCTCGGCTAGGCATCAATTTGTGAATTTGTATGAATTTGTGTGTATTTTATACTATCAAGTTTGGTCCAACTCGGTTCAGCTCGGTCCAACTCGGTCAAAAAAGGTTTGTAAAATTTATTTTCTTCTTAAAACAAGGTCCAACCAAACCCAGTGAGCCAGCTTGTTAGCTCGCTCGCTAGCTCGGGCTGGCTCGTCACGAGTTTGAGCTGAAATTTGAGCTCAGAAGTCTAGGGTCTAGCTCGCTCGGTAACAGTTCGGTCCAGAATTAACGAGTTGAGCTAGGGCCTAGCTCAGCCCGAGCCAGCTCATTTACAGCTCTAGTATTCACTGCATAAACTAACTGTTCGGATTGTTATAATATTTTAGAACTCGTTCTTTCTACATCTCAAAATCCAATTGTTATTTTTTCAAAAGTTTAGTTTTTATCAAATAAAAATATTCAGCTGGCTCTATTATTTATACCATTCATGTGGAAAAGCCGAAAAGGTGATCATCGTTCATCGTTCATCGTATCATTTATCTAAAAATGATTTTATGTATTGCCAAAAAATAATTATTTTTTACCACTGCACAAGAGAAAATTTCCGCTGTCACATGGTACCGTGGTGGGAAGAGTTTCCTCACCAGTCACCATACGTTTTGCGTGAAAGATCAAATTGAAGGGCACCATCACCGTT
Organism: Carex cristatella; assembly: GCA_024447775.1. Classification (NCBI taxonomy): domain Eukaryota; kingdom Viridiplantae; phylum Streptophyta; class Magnoliopsida; order Poales; family Cyperaceae; genus Carex; species Carex cristatella. The sequence goes on from JAJHPF010000032.1 coordinate 4,504,972, forward strand.
TATGCTTCCAAATTCAACTTTGTATGGTGGAGATTGGGAGAGATTGAATTTAAGAAAGCGGTTGCACTTGGTATATGACATATAATAAAGATTTGCTATCGTCGAATCAGTTGGGTCCCACATTACAGTCACATAATATATGTTTTGTACGAAAGAACCTGTTTTAGGTCTCTTTCTTCGAACTCTCTAGAAGGCACTCCTCAGTCCCCATCGCTTCGCTCCGTTTCTTCTTAAACCTTGCTATGTTGCTAGGGTTTTACCAGTTCCATACCTTATCCAATACCAATTGAAGTGCTTCAGACTATTGTTTGGTTCGAAACTCGTCCAAAATGGCACCAGTTTTGAGCGGGAGAAGCTTAGGCGCATCCTCTATCTCAGCTATTCACCTCTCTTCTCTTCGATTTGGATTGGAAAGAGCTGGTCGTAGTAGCTCACTTTTTCCCAACCATGTTAATACGAGAAGTAGAATTTCGCTTTCTTCAGCGGATGGATTGAGATGGAAGGTTGAGAAAAGACGGAGCCGATTGGCGGTGAAGTGCGAGGCGGCTGTGGCAGAGAAAGGGGCTGATGAGGCATCAGAAGAGAAATTTGAGTATCAAGCTGAGGTCTGTTCTCTTCTCTGATTCATGTAGTGAGGTTAAAATTAAATGTTTACTGCTGTCAGAGAGACTGCTAGCGCAGGAAAGAAATGAAAGACAGTATTTCACTGTGAAGTGTGTGATTGTGTCTGTAAAGCCCACTACCCCTTTGTTTTCTTATACATCTTTGAAGTGGAACTATTTAATACACGGTGCTTTGAGACCTAGAGATTAACACACTGAATTGTGCTGATGCTTTTTGGCCATCTGGTCATCAGGTGCTAGGCTCATAGAATCTCCCTATGATTTGGTGTATCACAAGTTGTGAACCTCCTTTTAGTCTGGTCCATAATCAGTCCATTAGCTTTTGGGAAATTGCATTTGAAAATCAAAGAATACATGTGTTATTTCACCGATCCGTAAAATACCTACTCTCTTGACTTTCAAAGCATAGCCTTTATCCATCCTCTTTATACTTCTCTCTTGAAGAAAATACGTAAAGTTAACATCCACTAGTGGTGCTTCTTAAAATCACTAGTGGATTTTAACTTTTCGTATTTCTTAAGAAACATATGGACATATATCATTTGAATTGTTTCTGTTAAATCAGAGTAAATAAAATATTATGAAACCAAATATTGAAGAAAATAGGAGACTTCTCACCTTATGTTTCTTTTCTTCTTTTGGTACTTCTTAAAATGCAGGTTAGCCGGCTATTAGATTTGATTGTTCATAGTTTATACAGCCACAAGGAAGTATTTCTAAGGGAACTAGTCAGGTTGCTAACAATCCTCGATAAACCTTTTTGTATTCTTGTAATAAATTTACTTGACCTGATGCTTTACTTACATTAACATATTTCTTGTTTTTTTTTATCCTCCAGTAATGCAAGTGATGCTCTGGATAAGCTGCGATTTCTGAGTGTCACGGACCCATCTTTGCTTGGTGATGGTGGTGATTTGGAGATACATATTAAACCTGACCCGGACAATGGCACCATCACTATAAGGTTAAATATCCATTCCATTTATTTGTTTTATTTAATTATGATATCTAAATATCTTCGTACTTATAACTTTGCAAAACCTTTAGTGATACTGGTATTGGAATGACGAAAGAAGAGCTTGTCGATTGCCTTGGCACCATTGCTCAGAGTGGAACCTCCAAATTTTTAAATGCTCTCAAGGTGAGAAATCTCCTATTTTCTTCACTATTTGGTTACATAATATTTTATTTACTCTGATTTAATGGAAACAATTCAAATGATATATGTCCATATGTTTTTTCCCTACAGGAGAACAAAGATCTTGGTGCGGATAATGGTCTGATTGGTCAATTTGGTGTTGGATTTTATTCAGCTTTTCTTGTTGCTGAGAAGGTTCAGTCAAAAAAGCATTTGAACAATTGTGGATGCGCTGTTTCTGAATTCTTTTGGGCGATGTGGATATATATATATATAATTGCATTCGCATTCTGTAACAGGTAGTTGTGTCAACAAAGAGCCCCAAATCAAACAAGCAGTATGTGTGGGAGGGTGATGCTGATAGTAGCTCGTTTAAAATTAGAGAAGAGACCGATCCTAATAAGATGATACCTCGTGGGACTCAAATAACTCTATTTTTAAGGGTATTAATTTTTTTTTTTATACAGCTGCATGCATGCATCTTCATTATAGGCTATTTTATTACTGACACCGATTTCTACAGCCTGACGATAAATTCGAGTTTTCGGACCCCAAGAGGATAGAGGGATTGGTTAAGAACTACTCTCAGTTTGTATCCTTCCCTATATACACTTACCAGGAGAAGTCACGAACCAAAGAGGTTTTATTTATTTTTTTAAAATCTCAAATTTTTATTGGACTGTATGTTGGATAATGATAGAACTAGAATTATGTATACATTGTATCTTTTTTCCTCTTTTTTTGTCAGGTTGAGGAAGAGGAGCCACCTAAGGAGGGAGAAGAAGCATCACAGGAGGTTAGAAATTTTGTCCCCAAATTTGTTTTGTAGTTTCTTTTTGTGGGAGCAAATTTACTTTATAGTTGTTTGCTGTAAATGATTTTAGACTTTTAGTTGAAGTTTGATCATGCTGACTCATTTTCAATTATTTCTATGTTTCAGGGCGAGAAAAAGAAAAAAACCAAAACCATTACTGAGAAGTACTGGGACTGGGAACTGGCTAATGAGACAAAACCTATATGGGTAAGTTTATTTCTGCAGCAGGCAATAATTTTTTAATCTGTTTCTGAAATCATAGTATAAATTTACATCTAATATTTGTTAATGCCATGCAGATGAGGAACCCGAAGGAGGTTGAAAAAGAACAATACCATGAATTCTACAAGAAGACTTTTAATGATTTTTTGGAACCCCTGTCCTACACACACTTCACCACTGAAGTGAGCATCTTTCTAGAATATTCTCTAGTGATATACAACTGTTATAAAATCAGGTTGTTAGTTCTTTTGGATTCTTAGCAAGTCTTATTCTTTGGTTTCAGGGAGAGGTAGAGTTCAGGAGTGTGCTATTCATACCGGGAATGGGTCCTCTTAGCAATGAAGACATTGTTAGTCCCAAAACAAAGAATATTCGTCTCTATGTGAAACGAGTTTTCATCTCTGATGATTTTGATGGAGAGCTGGTACACCTTGAAATTATGCATTAGCTTTGTCTTTTTTTTTTTTTTAAGTGGTGCTTGTGGTTTTTAATGTCTCATTTATACTATATGATTTATGCAGTTTCCTAGGTACTTGAGTTTTGTAAAAGGTGTGGTGGACTCAAATGACCTCCCTCTCAATGTTTCCCGAGAAATTCTCCAAGAAAGCCGAATTGTAAGTCATACTAAAATGATTAATAGTAAATGTAAGCAATTTGTTTAATTTTTGTGTTTTGTGCAAAATGAGTTGCTTCAATTTTTTTACTCAGGTGCGGATCATGCGCAAAAGGCTAGTGAGGAAGACATTTGATATGATTCAAGAGATGTCTGAGAGAGAAGACAAGGAGGTAAAGTTTCTTCTATATAATTTTGGAAACATTATTTGCATTACTTTTGCTGAACCCTAATTTGTCTAGTGTTTCAGTTTTTATATTGTATTACTTTACTGCGAATTTAATTTCTCCATATGCTTGTTTAGGATTATAAGAAGTTCTGGGAGAACTTTGGAAAATTAATCAAACTTGGTTGCATTGAAGACTCTGGCAACCACAAACGATTGTCACCACTCTTGCGATTTTACTCTTCAAAAAGTGAAGAAGATATAATAAGCTTGGATCAATATGTGGAGAACATGCCAGAAAACCAAAAAGCTATCTATTACCTTGCCAGCGACAGCCTCAAAAGTGCTAAATCTGCCCCTTTTGTTGAGAAACTTATTCAAAAAGACATTGAGGTAAGCTTCTTTAAAGGTTCAGTAGCATTGGATACTGTTGTGAAAATGATTTGTCAAGAAGATTATTGTTAGTTTATTTGAATTCATAATGACCCTAGGTAAGTTTTAAATTGTTTTGGAGTTTTTTGGAGTTTCTTACCAGCATTTTCAAAGCTAGTAGGGTAAATGGACACATGCCAGCTCAATTGCCTTAGGATAACTAGACCTTTTCATAATTTTATATAGTATATATATTTTAAAGATTATTGCTGCAATTGCTAGATGCTTATAAAGAGATGGATCTTAAAGATCATATCATGCTTGCATTATTAGCAAATTAGTATGCTTTCCTTTTTGTTCTTTCTTTTCCTTTGTGTGTGTGTGTGTGTGTGTGTGTGTGTAATTGCCTAGGAAGTTGGGAGTCCAATGAACCTAATTCTTGTCCTGTTTCCTATATTTAGGTTCTCTACCTTGTGGAACCAATAGATGAGGTTGCAATTCAGAACCTACAAACCTACAAAGAGAAAAAATTTGTTGACATTAGCAAGGAGGACCTTGATCTGGGTAAGTTCAGTTTGCCTTTTGCATGTATCAAAATATCAGGGTGTACCTTCTTGAGCTTCTGTTGAACTTATCTGCTATGTTATTATGCATTTTAGGTGACCTTGCTGAGGCAGAGGAAAGTGAAACCAAAAAAAAGCAGGAGTTCATTCTCCTCTGTGACTGGATTAAGCAACAGCTTGGTGATAAAGTGGCTAAAGTTGAAATCTCAAAACGCCTTAGCTCTTCACCATGTGTTCTTGTATCAGGCAAGTTTGGCTGGTCTGCTAACATGGAAAGGTGCTCTTTTTGTCTTTTTTCTCAAACTGTTCGTTATTTTAGAAGCTTCAAACTAGTATCATACCTAATTAATACCTTTTGGTTTAAACAGGCTCATGAAAGCACAGACACTCGGTGATCCATCAAGCATGGAGTTCATGAAAGGAAGGAGAATTTTTGAAATCAACCCTGACCATCCTATTGTCAAGGACTTGAATGTAAGATTAAAAATAAGAAGCAATTAAATCAATGCGATGGTTGTTTATTTAATTTACTAATTGGGAAATTATTTTTTCAGGCTGCATGCAAGAACGATCCTGACAGTTCAGAAGCCAAGCGGGCTGTGGAGCTGTTGTACGAAACTGCATTGGTCTCTAGTGGATACACTGTATGTGCATTTTGAACGTCTCCTTGCCTATCTTTAGATTTGAAAATGAAGCCTAGTTCTCTATTAACTGTTCAATTGTTTATGATTATGATTAAAATTAAAGAAAACCATACATTGTGCAATTTCAGCCACAATGAGCACTTAATCATCTATAAGGAAAAGTTAAAAATGGCCAACCATAATCATTTATTAGTAAAATCAAAGATTTGTTTTCACTGCTAAATTTTTTATATATTGCACAGCCTGATAACCCATCAGATCTTGGAAACAAGATTTATGAGATGATGGCAATTGCACTTGGTGGGAGATGGGGTAGAGCCGAAGATGATGCTAGTGAAGCCGAAGCAGATGGTGGTGAGGAAGGGGTTGTAACCGAATCGGCTTCGGAGGAAACTGCCGAGGCTGAAGTGGTGGAACCCTCTGAGATTAGGACAGAGAATGATCCATGGAAGGACTAATGTTGTCCTCTTAAAAGTTCTATAGGACTTGTTAGCAAATTTTGCATGGGTCATTGAATTAGTTTTTTTTTTTTGGCTAGTTTCCTCAATTTATTTCTGTGGCTGAAAGTGGTTAGAAGCAAATGTATTAATAGATATTATTTTTGGGGGTGCTTATCGGAAACGAAATAAAATCTATTGTTGGATTAATATGATCATTGGCCTCGCATATGAGTGTTTCTTTTATATAAACAGTCTTGTACTCTTGTGCGTCTACTTTAAGCTGGCATGTGAATGTTCGTACGAAAATCTATGTTTTGCTATTAATTTTTTTTTATTTTACTCTGAATATGAATCGTACGATGTATTATTTTGGAGATCCTGGTGAGGAATCCTAGCCCTCGTTTTGCTATTAAATAATGGGTCTGCCTAGCTGTCTTCCGTGAAACGTTCCATATCTGTCCCTCAGATAAAAAATGTTAAAGTTAAACGACAAATAAAAATGCGTAAAACCGTCCAGAAAATGTGTTAATTGCGCAAAAGAGACGCGGACCACCATTAGTATTCATTTATAACACAAATGTATCATCCTAAGACAAAAAAATATTCAACTAATGTCTGCACATTAAGACAAAAAAACTGGACACATCACTCACCATCTTTTACACGTTTTTAGAGATGGTTTGTTTTTTCTCCGTTCAATCTAATCAATATTTCTTGACAATCTATAAGGAATTTTGCAAATCTAAAATCACGGGCGTCTTCTACATAATTTTCTCTTTCAAATGAGATCCATGATGACATACTTTCGAGTTATCGGTTGCACAGTCATGCAAGTATTCATACATAATATATCAAGTATTCATTCTAGTTTTGTAAGTATTCATCATTAGAATCTGCCTAACTGCCCCGCTAATCAACTGTCACATGTAAGTATTCATCTATTATACATCAAGTATTAATCTATAATACATCAAATATTCATCATAAGATATCAAGTATTTAAAAAAAACTGGACACATCACTTACCTATCTTTTACAAGTTTTTAGTTGTCAGTTGCACAAGTATTCATCATCGTTATGGAAGTATTCATCTCTCATAGAGCAAGTATTCATCATTGCCGTGTAAGTATAAATATGTATCAAGAGTATTACAAGCATAGAGATTGATTAGCATGACAACTAGGCGGTTCCTAAGGATGAATACTTGATATATTATGTATGAATACTTGCATGACGAGGATGAATACTTTTGTAACCGACAACTCGAAAGTATGTCATCATGGATCTCATTTGAAAGAAAAAATTATTTAGAAGACGTTCGTGGTTTTAGATTTGAAAAATTCCTTACAGATCGTCAGATTAAACAGAGAAAAAACCACCCACCTCTAAAAACATGTAAAATATGATGAGTAATGTGTCCAGTTTTTTTTGTCTTAATATGCAGACCTTAGTTGAATACTTTTTTGTTTTAGGATGAATACATTTGTGTTCAGAATGAATACTATCAAACGGATTTATGGTCTGCATCTTTTTTGCGCGATTAACGCGTTTTTTTTGTTGTTTAGCGTGATTAATGCGTTTTTATCTGGGGGACGGTTAGGGGACGGTTAAGCGGGGGAAATTAGAATTACTCTTAAACAATTAGATAACCGGATGTCATTATCAAGTGGTGACATGACTCTCTCGCGTGCAACAGGAAGTATAAACTCATTTTAAGGGAATAATTTAAACCAGTACTTTAAACACCAGATATTATATATATATTTATAATTTTGTAAACTTCCAGCAATGTTGGATAAAAATTATAGAAAAAATAACACGAATAAAAGCGACTGTTAAATGGTAAATTTAATTATAAAGGTCATTTGGGTGTAATTATCTTTTTTATCAATGAAAAAACGTAAGTTGGCAAACTTACCCTAAAAAAAAATTATATATCAATCCTTCTGTTTTATGACTTCTGCCACATTCACTCACATTCACAGGTATAGCCTGCTCCGAGCATTTGGATTTTCGCATTCGAAAACAGATGGACTAGCAGTGCGGTTCTAACTAAAGTGAAAGAATAATTGGGAAAAAAGATAAAGCGCGCCAGCTATTCACGAGGAAAACATGCGATCTGCCATTCCGCCAGAAACTTCGTTATTAGCACTCCACTAATTCCATCACTTGCGTTGGATTGGCATCGCATACAGGCTACAGCCCAAATGTCCCTTTAAACCACCCTGGCATTCTTTTATTCAATGTCGTGAACCTAAGATCACCTACGGCGGTCCGGACTGCTAAAATATGTAGCGAGTCACCGAGTGTTAGGTACTCAGGTAGTTAGGTTTAATTCACGCGTATTTCATTTCTAGAGGGACTGCTGTCTGCTGATATGAATCTTTTTATATCAGTTATGCCCCACATTTGGCATATTTTTATCTGTTAAATAATTTGGGATTCTCTATTTCTCCTCTTGCTCTACTTTGTTCTAATGATTCTTTCTTTTGTATCCATTAAATTCTTAAATTGACATCTAAGATAAATGGGGAGGTATTCCATTATTGTAAATTTGACATATTAACATAATTATTTTTCATAAATAATAAAAACTAATTCCTGAATTATTAAAAAATATGAACTGCTAATCTTGTTTTATTTCCAAAATTATATGATCACGAAAAATAAAATAAGAAATTGAAGTTTGTTTGATAGAATAACTAAGAAGTTAAAAAAGTCAATAAGCTATCGTGATTAATTTGTACAACTCTTTTCCTCACTTTTGAATTTATACAAAACAAACTTTACGTTAATATAATACTTTATGAATAAAACAAGATCTATACTGCAGTACTTCGCACTGCAGTGATAAACTTATATTTGAGTTATTTGTGTAAAATTGTGGTTATTATGAGATATCAAAAGCTATGCTAATCGAATCCCTTCTCAACAATAACTTTTATTTTTGGGAGAAATTAGAAATAGCATCAAATTTAACTTGTGTGGCCGCCTTAACAGACCACCATTATAGCAGGAGTTCTATTTTCAATAATTATAGAGAATCTGGCCTACCGGCATTTTCTTCCATAACCAAAAAATTAAATAATATAATATTAATAACCAAATTTTAAAAAATATTTTATCCATAACCAAACCGCCCAAACGTGGGGGCGGTCCATCATCGAGACAAAAACCGCCCCCGTGGGGCATCTGATAGATAGATATATATATATATATATATATATATATATATATATATATATATATATATATATATATATTTAGGATTTGAATTTTCAATCTAAATAATGAATGTATTTTTTTGAAATTATAGATATGAAATAAATGGGTAACTTGACTAATGCGGGCGAGTCGGCAAAAGGATTTTCATGCATAATTGACTTCTCAGACAATTATGCACGAAAATCCTTTTGCCGACGGCCCAGATTAGTCAAGTTACCCATTTATTTCATATCTATAATTTCAAAAAAATACATTCATTATTTAGATTGAAAATTCAAATCCTAAATATATATATATATCAGACCGCCCCACGGGGAGGGGCGGGCGGTTTGGTCTGAGGGTAGATCGCCCCACAGGGGGGCGGTTTGGTCTGCACAGTGGACCGCCCCACGTTTGGGCGGTTTGGTTATGGATAAAATATTTTTTAAAATTTGGTTATTAATATTATATTATTTAATTTTTTGGTTATGGAAAAAAAATGCCGGTCTGGCCTATTCTCGTCGAATACGGATCCTAAAGTAACTCAAGTTTTGTGTTTTAATATCAACCGTCTGATATGCTTTGGCACGAATAACAAAAGAAACCGTGCATTTTACCTCGGGCCTGATTGGTCCGGATTCTGAACGGACGGTACGGATTCAAATATAAAAGTTGAGTTACTTTAGGATCCGACCATTCTCGTCAAACCCTTCTTCTATATTACTCGGAACCACCGATATTAACCCAGGGAGATCTGTCTTCTTCGAGTAAACGCTCTTCCCTAAATATTCTCCGGTTTCGACGTCTCCACTGGCATGGCGGTGTCACCTCCTTCCTCCTCCCTCCTACCCATGGACTGGACCTCGGACGACTTTTTCCTCTCCCGTCGCATCTCCTTATCGGAGTCCTCATCCGAATCCGATTCGGTCGAGTTTTCCAGGGCCCGTCCCTGCGATTCCGAGCTTGAGTCCTACTCCGACGAACAGATCATCGCTATTGGAACCGACCCGAACTCGGATCCGTGCTATCCGATACGTTGGGATTGTCTCCAGCTTGAGGATTCGCAACGAAGAGATCAGATCCAATCTGAAGATTTCGAATGGGAGGAGGTCGATGGCAACAACAACGATCTTGGATGGGAGGTTCTCATGGCTTCGAACAGTCTCGGCAGAACTACGGTTGATCCAGAGGATACGGATTCCTATTTGGTAGAAGACAATGAGGCATTTGTGTACACATCGGATTTTGAATCATACGATGTTGTAGTAAGTCATCTCTCAGATCATGATAGTTTCTTGAAATCTAGACCTCCTGCTGCTAAGTCGATAATTGAAAACCTACCTTCAATTTATCTGACAAAGGATGAATTGTCCAAAGATGAAATTCAATGTGCAGTGTGTAGAGATTCGATCGGTTTGGATCAGAAGGTTAAAAGGCTTCCTTGCATGCATAATTATCATGAGGAGTGCATTATACCATGGCTCAGTGTGAGAAATACATGCCCCCTTTGTAGACATGAGTTGCCTACAGATGATCCAGAGTATGAAGATTGGAAGGCACAAAGGGTTACAGATTTAAATTTGAGTTTGGATTTGAATATATGAATTTAATTTTGTGATACTTTGTGAAGAAGTGGTTTTGGATTAAGTTTGACAGGCAAGTATACGTATTTCGTTTGTTCTTTTGATGTCTTTAAGCAGGGAGCAGTGTGCACATTTTAATTTGAGTTGAGGGTTTCATTTTGTAGTCTCATAGGATATTTTGGGGGGGGGGGGGCATAAATCTGAAGTACGTTGTATAACACTGTCGTACCATTGTAATAATGTAGATTGGTGAGGCTGTTTGCGAACAATTTATATGAGTATATAAGAGGCTTTATTTATGTGAGTTGTGTTTTTATTTATAATTGCATTAGTTGGATTCCTCATAAAGTTGCTTTGATTTCTATGGTTTTCCCTTGTTGTTATCCTTTTCTTTTTCTTGAAACTTGTTTCTTTTACTTTAGCTCTCTATTGACATATGCTTTAAGAATATTTTAAATTCGGATGTTAGTATTCCCTTAATTATCCTCATAACATGCCCTATTTAGTTTGCTAACTCAAATATACATATTCATTTATAAAAAATCTTGATCTTTTTTTAATTGTAGATTTGGGTTAATTATAAACTTTCAAAGAAATGCTCATGAATACAAACTTTGAAAATTGCCTTTGAAGTTCGACTAGATGAATTGTGTTAGTTATAACCCATTTTCAAGCAAAGTTGGTAATGAACCATGTAACTTGTTGTTAGGAAGAGAACTTTGGATTGATGCTTTACTCTCACCTAACTTCTCTATTTTTACTCATCATAGTACTTGGTAATCACACATGTATTGTGGAACTCTGTTTATGCAGATTTTCTGTGTTTGTCCTTTAATATAAGTACCCGATTAAGACAAATTTTAGATGATGAGTAGGTGAGGGGGGAATTTTCTCTTTTCCATTCTTTATTCATGACTAATCAATTATGCTTGATTACAAGAAACATACATTTTCTGTTATATTACAGAAAATTTAGTGAAATGACACCTTTCAAAGTTGTTGGATGATTACTAAATCCTTCATCCAAAGTCCTACGGATCAATAATCTATCAACAGCTAACCATTACCAATTCTAACTCAGCAACCTTCTTTCGATTGAAATGCTTTTACTGGTCAGACATGCTGAAAAAGTTTTAGGCATTGTCATATTAATGCACAGTTGTTGTTTCATAGAATATTGGGGATGCTACGGTAAGCAACTGCATGAGCCCGCCTGAAACAACCCTTACCAGCTCCCATTGTCAAACCAGCATTGTTAAGTGACTGTACCAGCCCAATGGTCAGTACGCTTGTGCTGTTATGCAGATTACATACCCATCTAGATTTAACAAAATTTTATTTTCTCTTTAGCAAAATCAGTATAATTAAGTCTAATATAGAGCAAAACAAAATGTTTTAAGACGATTGCCATGAGACGCATTTTAATACTGTTATTTCTGGACAGATTTGCCAGTTTCGTCCAATGATTAATTTTCTAGATTTTTTTTATGATGGAACACAAACATTTTTCTCAAGTTCTTGCAACTCCAGTGATCTCCATTTTCAAAGGAAAGAAAAGCTAAAAAAATGAATATGCAGTTTTTAATTTCAATTTGATTACTGTACTAGTAAACAATATGATATCATGGCAGGCTTAAATATCTTTAAAAATTAAAGCTTTTCTTTTGGCCAGTAGAAAGGTAGAAGTTACTAAGGATGATACAAGTAAGAGAGGTTGGCACGGTGATTTACATTGTGTATTTGGCCGTAGCTAGAAACCGTAGATAATTTATTTGTTTCTTGTTCAATTGTACAAAATAATTGGTTTTGTATTGCGCATTAAAAAAATATTTCTTAAATTGTGATACTATTGAGCAGCTATGGCAGTTAGATAAATTAATTCCTCTAAAAGATAAAAAAATAGTTAAATTTATTAGAGAAGAACCAGTTTGTTGGACCGTTTGGTTGAAAGTAATAGATTTATTTTTGGAAGAGGAAATTGTAAAACTGTTAAAGCGCTAGGATTAACAATAATTAATCTGGCTGAGTACTGATGTCAAGCTAAGAAAAATGATACATTTTATAAATTACAAGGAGATTTAGTGGAGAGAGGAAGAGGATCATAGGTTGCAGTTGGAATTAAGCATAGGACATGGAATTGGAGGACAATACATTAAATTTTCCATGACTGTGACTCTGTGAGAAATAAAGAAGATAAGCAACGAAAGATATTGAAATCTGGATATACTATGAGTATATTTTGAGCTCTTTGCATTGATGATATTGTATGTTATGATGTTGATATTGTTTTTTATTGTGATGTTGGTAGGAAAAACACTTGTTATTTGAAACTAATGCCACTGGTGTCGGTGTGCAGTACCAATTGAACTCTCAGTTTCAATAGAACTGGTGGTCACTGGTTACTAACCACTTATTACAAAATAAAAAAATCAACAATGAACCTATGTATATTTTAGATCCTGTCTTGTACTGCTATAGTGGTATGACCTTGCTTTGTTATAGCCTGTTCCTTTTTGACTTGCTCTATGTTAGTTTGCTTGGTCATAGAATTGGCTTATCCTATAAAAATAATTATTTCTTGAGATTTTTTTTTTCCTATAACAATAGTTAAACTAAGTCTATTGCTTGGATTGCTGCATCGGCAGTAATCTCATTAAAATAACAAATCTCTTTTCAGTATGTACTCAATAGGATATGTACATAATTGACACTTTAAGTTAGATGCATGGTTGCTTTCCTTCATTAAAAGTGATAGCTTGAAGATGTTGCCTTCAAGTGGGGAGAAAGCTTGGAATATACCTGTACCAACCATGGCATGCCTCAAGAGCATGTAATGGTCCCATCTGCACTGGATCCAAATCTGTTGAAATCTGAGATCATGAACAGTAACTCTGAAATTCCTGAAATTCGAGATTCAGCCATTGAATTGTTTCGAGATGTGCACACAGAAAAACCACAAATTTTGAGATGCGTGCACATAAAAAGTTGGATGGTTGGATCTCGGATTTCAGGAATTTCAGAGTTACTGTTCATCAATCTTGAATTTCAGAGTTACTGTTCATCAATCTTGGATTTCAGCAGATCTGAATCCATCTGCACTTGGGTGTTTTGCAAACACCCAATTGCCTTCTATTACTGTTCCATGTATTGTCAAAAAACGCAAGCTTGACTCAGATAGTTTGGAACATAACAACTACCGGCCTATTTTAGCAGTTCACTAAAATAGCGACCTGTTGTTTACTTGTTTGTAAATACTAATATGAAGTTAACTGACCTAGATAACGGCCTATTTAATATGAAGTTTATAAATACTAAAATGGAGAATTGTGGTAATTAACCTAACCCAAATTCAATTTGGGCTTTAACATAGCCCATTAGTACAGTACCTAGATAACCTAACCCAAATCCAATTAGGCTCTGAAATGGCCCATAAGTACAGTAAGTACGAAAAAAACCAGGCCTTGCTATTCCGGCTCAAATTCCGGCTTTCATTTTTCTCTCTTCCCTAGTCCCGAAAATTTAAGGTAACAAATAACTTTCCTTTTCACATTTGGATTGCTATAATAAATATCAAACGGTTCTTGCAATAGCGTGTCTATTTCATCTTTTTGTTAAAGAAAAGGTTCAACGTAGTGCAGTGTGCTTTAAATACGTAAAAAGGAGCAGAATGAGTTTTTTTTTTTTTGTATTACGCTTATTTAAGTATATTTTTGTGGATGCTAACCAAACATGAGGCAAAGGATCAAGTCTAATCTAGAAAACTTGAAAAGCACCTTCGAGCTTATCTCATAAGCCTAGTATTGTTTCTTGCAAACACTAAAAACTTTGAAATATTTAATATATATCAAACCTACGTATGATCTCAGACTTTGTTCTCTAAAGTAGGTTCAATATGGCATTGACAAGTACCCCTTTAGACATAGGCAGTCTTAAATTTTTATTGTAACAGCAATAAAAATTACAACAGGTGTAATGGCACTAATTATCCGCATGCTTGGCTTCTTGTTTTCGTAACGGATATTTTGTCAAAATCTAGGGATTTAAACTACATTACTCGTAAAAAATTTAAACTTTTTTTTAAGGGTAAACATGAAAAAACAGTCTTAAATTGAGTTCTGTCTGGTCAGCATTTTTTTATTTTTGATAACACAGACTGGAAGGAGGCTAAACAAGCAAAAAAGCACTGCTAACCTAAATATTTACGTAATAAATTTGATCTCAAAAGCTTAATTCTATCTATTCATATGTACTATAGCTAGCTTAAAGATTATTAGGTATAAGTTTATATAATTTTTTTCTTAAAAGAGGAACAAAAGTTAGAAAAGAGGCGTCTCGGAGTCGACACTGCGAGGCAGCAGCAAAAGTATGAAGGCTTTCGTCATGCGGCAACTTGCAGTTTCCTTACACATCGGCATGATATCGACCTTTATAGTGGTACTGAAATTCACCTCTACCAAGTGAATTTAACCTCTCAAATAATTGGTCTCTTCAATACAACTTTATTAGTTTAATGAAGCCTAATTGCCTTTATTATCCACATTAATGTTAGTGCACCATGACCTTATTAATGCGACTACGCAAGCAAACTCAATAGGCGTGCAAAATATTGTAAAAGACCTTAAACATAGCACCATTAGGTCTAATTAAAATACTTCAATTGGGCCTTTGTTCAAGAAAGTAGTTCCTTTGATATCTAAATGAAGCATACAAAGAAAGATACTCTTGTGATTCATGCATAATTAGTACTAATCAGTTCCGGCTCAAACTCTAATTGATGGTGTGTGGTTTATTACCTCTAATCTAGTCTTTGAGATAAAGTAAGCTCACAATTTTGCATTAATGTTGAAAGGCAATGGTAGTACGAATTTTAACGTACAATTGAAAATCAGCAATAGAGAACAAAGATAAAAAGAACAAAAATATTTGCTATATATTTTATAAGAAAAATATTGTATAACGAACCAGAATTATTTTGGAATGTATAAATAATTGAGTAATTTACACTAAGTCGCTAGCTAACCACAATACAATTTACGATTATGAGAGAAGATATCCTGTGCCGTGCATAGATATACTTCGTTGACTAGTTGTGATGCACTACCATAGCTTAATTAGGTGAGATGCCCTTTTTAATTTTTTCACATGATCAATCGAGAAAAGTCAAAACTAAAACAAAAGAACCAAGGAATCTAGAAAAAAAAAATCTGAGAATCTTCAAAAGGCTGCCGATCTTCCCATTTCTTTTTAATTAATCATTTCAAATGAAACTACAAAATCCTGAACAGAGTGGAAGGAAATGAAGGACATACATATTTATGTTCATGAGTTGCATACTGTAAGAAAATGAAGGACATACTAAATTAATAAGGATAAATAATAAATTGGATGTAGTTGTTTATTTTATTTTATTTTAGTGATGAAGAAAGCTAACATTTTTTTTACAGCATTATGTCTATTGGAGCTTGAATCAATGACTTCTTTGAAATCAGCTTAGCAGCTTATTACTTGGGCTACTAGTTAGGTTCAACCATATTTTGTGTATAAAAAGATATTTCATTTAACATCACTTTTTTTTTTCTTTTTAGTAAAGTTGGAGGTCAAGCCACCAACTATTTAATATTTTTGTTATTACAACAAAAAATTTTCTCCATTTGAGTTTCGAACTCATGACCTCTCATATAGAGATCATGTGTTTTTGTCACTAGACAAAAGCTAGTTCAGTACATCACTTGTTTTGTTAAATTTCTTGCAAATTTTACTCTTTACCCACTAGACATAAAGGGGCAGTAATGTGGAGGTGGCCTAAAGTTTTTTGTTTGGAGAACTAAGGAAGAAAGATGTGGATTGGAATGGCGATCTATGGTGCATCTAGCACCAAGCAACACTTGATTTCACCATGCCTAACGTTGTCACTTGCCTTTCCCCTTTGGTCCCACCCAAGGCGTCCCTTCATTGCATCAAGGGCTTAATTAAGTTTGCAAATTAAAAAATTAACCAACATAAATCATGGGATTAGTGGTACAAAAATATCCTGCATTTGCATCCAATCCCTTAACCTGCAAGTGAGAGTGTAAAATACATCCCATGGAAAAAGTTGGATGACATTTTTTTTTTTTGCTCTCATAAACAAATAACATACTTTGTGCATGTTTCCATAAGGATGGAAAACGTATAGTAAAATTGATAGAAGCATTGAGCAATGCTGGGCCCAAAGAGGCATTATATGATTTTATCTTTGTGCAGGGATACTATCATACAAATTGCATGTCTAGCAATTAATTAACATTTTGGTGGAAGGTCTTTTGGTGTCAGAATGAACCATTACAGAAAAAAAATAATGACAAATTTACAAGGCTTCTACAATGGGTAATTTCTTCTACATTTATGTCAATGTATGGTTCATGTAATTGAAATCATCTTTGATACTTGGGGCGGAATTAGAATATTGAGATTAGGAGGACTAAATAATTTATTGTAGTCTAATTTTATTTTATAAAGAGGGCTAAAAGGTACAAGTACTTGTAATAATTACAAATTTGAAGAACAAAATATAAAATTTTAATTTATGTGGGTGGCTAAGCCACCCCAAGCAATATACTTAGATCCGCCTCTGTTGATACTAATACTGGATTTTGAATCCGTGACCTTTCTCTTTTTCAAGTTTTGAGCAATAAACCACAACCGGTACCAACTTAATTTACTACCACATTGTTGCAAAAGCGTTAAATGATACAGTAATCTTGCGTCAAACTCAAAACACTCGCCTTTAATAACATGACCCAATATCCAAAATAAAGGTGGATGAAGGAAAAGAACCTCAATAATTGAGCATGTCTTTTTGTTTATATATACTTCTATAACTCATACACTGTTTACTGTACCATATATATATATATATATATAGGTGTTTCTGTAAACAAGAGAAAATAATATTAGTTGAACTTTTAAAATACGCTTTTAGATTTTACATAAATGAATTTCCAGAAAATAGAATCCTATATTTCACTATTTCATTTTTTTTGGCAAGATGAATAAAAGTCTAACCTTTAATTTCTTTAATTAATTAATTAATCACAAGTACACATATTGATGATACTAAAGATATTGAGGATCTCTGACAAATCCTGAACATTATAATAGAAATCTTGTAATCTTTGTAAAATAGGAAACTGCAATCTACAGATTGATTGGATTAGCTATATTGTAATTTAGGAATGTATAACGGCTATATTGTAATGTAGCCTATATAAGCATATGTACAGATTATAATTTCCTATTTTACAAAGATTACAAGATTTCTATTATAATGTTCAGGATTTGTCAGAGATCCTCAATATCTTTAGTATCTTTAATAGAGAGAGGGGGGTGTCCGATGCCCATCGGACCAGAATAGTGTTCGATGGGTGTCCATACCGTCCGATCTACTTCAGGATATGTGCACATATATATTAAAACAAACATCATGGATATTAAAGTGATGCGCACAGATCTTAAAGTGAATCAGACGGTATCGGACACCCATCGAACAGACTCTGGTCCGATGGGCATCGGACACCCTCCTCTCCCATCTTTAATAACACTTGATAATGAAAATAAAAATGCCATGTTAACTGAAATTATATTCTGCACACGAATGTGGTTTGGTCAAAGATTCTATTATTAAAAAAAAAAAAAATCGGAACATCAATCAGTTACGGAAAAGAAAAATTACATGACCTACCTATATTTAGCTTAACTAAAAATGCAAAAGAGTAATTAGCTAGGTAAAGCCACTTGTGAATTCCCTGTGTTAAGCAAAGTAAATAACAGTGAACCTGCTTTTTTTTTTTAAACCATTAATTTTTCATTCATGTAGGTATCTCAAATGGGGAATTTTTTATCCGTAGAAATTAAAGAAAAAGAAGAGAGAGAGAAATAGAAAGATTACGTTGTATTTTCAATTGGTAGAAAGATCGGTAGGAGTTCTACCGATTCAAACTAGTTTGGTTTTTTTCCTTTTAATTTTTTATAGTAAAATATAAAAATATTTTATTCTTAAAATTTAAATATAATTGAAATATTCCATCCATTTTTTGAAAAACTTTCTATATTTTACTAAAGATAATAATTATTTCCATCTATATATCAGATTTAAGAAGAAAAAGAAACTAAGTTTGAATCGGTATAATTCCTACCCATTCAAACATTTTAATTTTTAGAATTGATAGAAATCCTACCAATCTTTTTAACATAATCCTTTTATTTTAATTTCTACAGATAAAAAAAATTCCTCTCAAATGCATATGCACTAATATGCTTTAATTATTGGGTCAAAGATTGTGTGGTTTCAAATCAAGACATCAATCAGTTCCCCTAGTAGAAGGCAGTTTTAGGTGCCTCACACCAAAAAAAGAACAGCGGTTATAGTGTCCCTAAAAATGTTAGAAGTTGTCTTTCAATGCAAATTATGTTGTCGAGCTGCTATTGGTGCAAATTAGAGGATACCCTACATATGATTGCCACATTAAATGTGCTGCTCATGAATTGTTTATGAAATGTAGGTGATGATATAAAGAGCAACCGCATATTTTAAGCTAGGCAATTGTTCAACTTTAAGCTAGGCAATTGTTCGATTGATCAACCAATCAATTTAGCTATTTGACTAATGATTAAATCAATGTTTGCTTATCATGTCGGAATCTTAAATCCTTATTTGTAGTGGCATTCGTGCTGATATGTACATAAATATAATTTTCGTTCAAACATCTCATTAGAAATGAAAACAGTTGCAAAGGATTTATGAACTTTAGAACAGAGCAAATTTTACAGGTAAAATTATTGGCAGAGCTAAAACAAGGTGAGATTTTTGTACATAAATAAATCGAAACTACTTTGTACTAATCGAAGTTTGCGTCACATATTTATAAAACACAAATTCGGTAAGGGAACCGTATCCTATGAGATATCTCTTATTTTGAAATAGCGTGTAATACTGTGAGATATCTTTAGCTTTTAGTTTATCTAAAATCAAGGCGGATCTACACTTAGCTCAGGAGCGCTAAGCCACTCTATGATTTTGTAATCTTTAAATCTTGTAGGTTGAAATTTAATTGAATTTCCATTTCTTTAAAATTTTTATATAGTGCCCCCTCATAAAATGCTTTTTTTTTTTTGAAAAACCAGGCAAAGGCTGCCAGGTAGGTATAAAATGCTAGTTGTGTATTTGTAGTCTAGTAATTAAGACTCAATTTATGCTCGGAAGGTCTTTTGTTCAATTCCCACCAACTACAAATTAATAATGCATTTTAAATTTTAACCCTTTCTAATTAAATTTTCTAGTTTTGTTCGTCTTAAAGCATATCATATTTTCTTCGGTATTTATTCTAAGATCCATTATCCTGTTAAATATATTATTATAATCCATTACTGAAATCAACCAAATAAATTGAATACTCAAATTATATATTGAGAAGTTTGATTATCAGGACTGTCACGGTAGCATTAATCAATCAATATACAAATATATACTTTTTCTCTTTTGCTTTTAATATTTTTTCTTATTTGTTATCATTGGAAGAGAGAAAAATTAAGAGTGAGAGAATATCAATGGATATGACTATATGGGCCATGGTGGCATGCCCGTGCAAGAGGTTAAGAGAATTTTTTTTTATTCATACAAAATATTACAGAGAGAATAAGAAATAGTATCTCAGTTTTTTAATGCAAAGAATGATCAGTAAAAATTTTACCGATTCAAAATTTTGCGGTTGATTTGCAAGTCGCTCTTTGAGATATAAAAAAAAATACCGTGCAGATGCTGTGAGAAATCTCTAACTTTTAGTTTATCTAAAACCAGATCAAATTTTCTTCGATACTGAAATCAACCAAACAAATTAGAAACTCAAATTATCGAGAAATTTGTTTAGCAGGACCGCTCAATCACCCGCAAAATAGCATTAACCAACCGATATAAAAAATATATATATTTTTTCTTATTTTTTATTGTTGGAAGAGAAAAATATAGTGGGTAACTGGGTATGGGTCACATCGCCACGGTGGCATGCCTGCCACGCAAAGGATAAAGAGAGAATTTTGTATTCATATAAAATATTATAAAAAAGAAAAAAACAAATAAGAAAGAATATCTCAGTTTTTTCCGACATATCAAACGGATAAAATATAAATCTCTCCCTTCTAATTAGCTACATCAAGGGAGAGGCGTTGGAGGAAATCTCAATTCTCAAGTTGTCTAATACAAGAATCCCATAATGGAATGGAAGCCTAATTCACATGCCAAGATTCGCGCTTTACATCTAATTTAAAGCCGGTAAAAATAATTGCAACTCAATCGTGCCCCTTGTTATTTACTTTCTCTAAAACATGAGTTGCGAATTATACTTCACGAGTTTTCTTTTGGATATTCGGAGAATTCAAACATTTTTTTAATGAAAATAAGCAAATCGGTCCAGATTCTCTATTTCTAAGTTCTAACAGATGTCATGTTGCAAGTCACTGCGAGTGGGCTATTGGGTTCTTATTATTTACGGGTCCGATTTCAATGCTGGTGGAACCCGTTAGCCAATAATTTGAAGCAAGATTTATCTTCTAACAAAGAATTTGGATTTGGGAACAACACGCCTAAGATATTCGTCGGTTCGGTTAAAATCGAAATAAAATATATAAATTTAAATTTTATTTGATTTTGAAAAAAGTACAATCAAACTGATCGAATTAAATAATCAACTGAATTAAAACCAAACTAAATTTCAGTTTCATTCTGTTGTACCGACATAAAAATATTTAAAATAAATAAATAAATAAATTTTAAATTTTTTGAATTTTTTATAAGCTCAAAATAATTATTTATTATAATATTCAAATTGAATTAGAGTCCAGTGATTTTAATACCCAAGAACAAAGAAAATGTTAATAATTATTTTTTATAGGTTCAAAATAATTATACTCCTCTTATCAATCGGTTCGGTCTAACCAGTTTTTATTTTTTTTTAATCCAAACCAAACCAAATAATTAAACTTATTTTAAAAAATAAACCAAACTGTTTAATTCAAATTCTCATTGGTCATGTTTGATTGTGGAGTTAGTAGTGGAATAAACTCTTTAATCCACATTTAAAGAGTCAAACGAGAAGTAAATTTGAAGGGGTAAGATGGAGTAGCATTCGAATTAATCCGAATTAAGTTACTCCACCTTTCTAGGTGAAGTAACTTACTCCACTTGTGGGTCCCACAATTAGAGTAACATCATTTGATAATTTCTCTCTTTTCATTAGGTTACTCCACCAAATTCTAACTAAACTCAAACCAAACATAATTATTTTAATCTACCTTAGCTTGGAGTAAGAAATTTAATCCGGAGTAACTTTATACCACAACCAATTATGACCATTAGGTTTAAATTCAATTAAATCGGACTCGATGAACATCCATCCCTAAACACGCCACTAAGAAAAGAGCGTAAAAAGGAACAACATTGAGACAAAATAAAGCGAAAACGAAGCTTTCATTAAATTAGCAGAACACGGAAAGATAAATTACATGACAAAAGATGTAGCATAGCCTTATCAAAGTGACACTTGGTTGAGAAGAACGCCCACAAAAGTAATCAAAATGAACCACTAATTCTTCCCTCAAAACATATTTAATTTGTTTATTAGTTATTCCATTTCTAGTATTTTCCTTCTGTAGTTGCTATTATTATTATTTTATTTTTTTGAAAGCTGGGTAGCAGCTATCAAGATTCTGTAGTTGATGTTAATTTGCCTTTTCTTTCTTTCCCTCCTCCAAAAAAAAAGTTTAGATACTCCACGCACTTTTAAGTTTCGGTAAATAATAGGGGGTAAGTGTAACCCAACTCGTTTGATTGTTTAGAACAATTACATATTAAGAATTTAATTGATAAGATATGAATTGGATTTTGATTAATCCGCAAAAAAGATTAGGTATGGTTTTCATTAACAAGTCAATTGCATTATTTTTTTAAAGAAAAAAATTATACATTATTACTTTTTAGTAGTAATATTATTCTAAAGATAACGGGACATGGTATTATTTTTTAGTCTTTTAATTAATGCTCTACGTTATTTTACTTTTTAAAAAAAAATAAATATTAGAGATCAAGCTATTCAATTAGTTAATATTTTTTCATTCGGATGTCGAACCTGCAACGTTTATATGAAGAATATTATTTTTTGCTACTAGACCAAATGTTGGTTCTTTATTTTATATTATTATTAGTAGAGTATTTTTTTTTATTTCTGCTTTTATAATTATAACTTATTTCGCTAGTGTTTTAGAATATTTAATGAAACTCATTTGAAACTTACACACACTAATCGCAAACGCAAACACAAACACACACATAAATAAATATATAAAGCTTATAATTTCTATATTATAATTGATTAGTCGTGAATTATAATGAATCAATTTGATGATCTAGATAAAATCCGACAAATCCGACATGTTTATATAAGTATTTTTGAAGTAAAGGTTGGAAGTCAAGCCATCCGACTATTTAATATATTTGTTATTATAATAAAGAATTTTCTCCATTTGAATTTCGAACTCATGATTTTTCACATAAAGATAATGTACCTTAGTCACTAGACCAAAAACTAGTTTTTATAACTATTAAAGTATTAATAATAGTTGCATAAGTTAAGACCACAAAAGATGCAATTTAGCCTTCACAATATTCACATCCCAATATTAATTAATAGTGATGTATTTTTTGTTGTACTTTTATTGGATGTGGTCAGCACATATTAATTAAATACGACCCACGGGTCATGTAAGAAACCCAAAAAAAATATTAAATCACAAAATTGGATAGATTGTTTTAATCGAGTATAAATATTTAGAAATTTTGAGAATGAGTTTTTGATCTAGTTGTAAAAACAATGTTTTCTAAGTAAGAAGTCGCATATTTGAAACCCGGATGATGATTTTTTTTGCGGATATTGAATAGTTGAGTAGTTTGATCTCTAGCTTTTACTCAAACCTCAAATTCTTTTTTGATAATCAAATGACAAAAATTAATTCAAATCCTTATCAACAAACCACCTTATTTGTTACAGAATAAATAGAAATATCATTATTCCACTACAGCAGAAAAGGATATTAGTGACCGGTGTGATCGTCGGTCTCTGATGCCCATTTTTCTTAAAAAAAAAATTACAAAAATAATCAGGCGACCAGTTTATCGGTGACCGTTATCAGCAACCGGCGTCATTACTGGTCGCTGAAGGTCTTTCAGCGACTGTTGCCATTACTATCAGCGACCATATTCAATCGGTTGCTGAAAGTTTTCGCTGAAAACCCCCACGAAACCCTTAATTTCTTCTTCTTCTCTGCTGCGTGTTTCCAAAAATTAGGTTTAAAAAAAAATCGTATCAGACATCAATCCAGTTAAGACTGATTCATGGATCAGATCGATAAGTCAACTAGTTAGAAATAAGTTTTTGGAAGATTAAAAACTAGCATTTGGTCTAGTAACAAAGACATGTGAGAGGTTATGAGTTCGAAACTCAAATGAAAAAAATTCTTTATTATAATAACAAGAATATTAAATAATTAAGTTGCTTCATGTTCAACTTTACTAAAAAAAAAAAAAGTATTCCGAACACCTCCACTGATATAATCAATGTCAATTGTGGGGATTGTATGGTTTTGTTAATTATGCAATAAAAGTGTCCAGTTGGTGTGTGATTTTACTACCAAATCCCAAATGATATTTTTACAAATAAATTTGGGAGCATGTAAAAGATATGTTTTGGATATTGTCAGCCAGTTTTATTGATATTATGATCATAAATTTGAGAGCACACTATAAATTCATTTTAAAATAGTTTTATGCGCAATATTTGATGAATCTATTTGATTTTTACACAAATAATTTTTTGAACATGTACAACACGTCAACACCTATATTGGATAATATCCGTCAGTTTTGATGATCAGAATCACAAACGTGACAAAATTAATTAAAAATAGTAACGAACACCCAACAAACTATAAATATATTTTAAAACAATTATATGCGTAAATTTAATATATTTACAAATTTTTTATACAAACAAATTTACCAACAGCAAATAGTTCCTCTGCTTTTGTCGTACGATTTTAGAATAAGCAAGGTGATTTGGTTCCTTATCAACATGTGATTATTCTCTACACATCCATATATCATACCGTTTATAAACGAATCATTAGCAAACAGCCAAACATACATTTTTATAAAGATAGATGATTCGCGCCTATCCGGCTCTTTAATAGAAAAAAAAGAAAAAGTTTGGATGCAAAGCTTCGGGCTGCGTGTTTAATCATCCAATTCAGGCCTCTCTCCAGTCTCCACTTGTATGGTTCTTACTGGAGACCTTTTGACAAATCTCGAGCCTCTGTTTCGGATCAAACGGTTTAAATAGTGTCTAATGAGATTATTCCTGATGCCCCTTCAACTCCTGTTATTATATTAGTACAGTTGGAAGGGAACCTAAATTGGGTTGAAAATAGATCGGATACGGAGCTGATAGTAGTAAAATTATATCCGTATCTGTTGTTATTTTTCAGATACAGATACATATTGGATATTTGATGGATATGAATCAGATACTTATTAAAAATTATAAATATATAATTATTTAAAAAAAAATACCGAACTTGTAATATTAATCTAATTATAATTGCGAACAACATAATTTTTTTTTAATAATATATATTAAGCTATATAAATATATCTACTATTCGGATACAAATAATTAAAATTTAAAATTATATCCGTATCTATAAGTGCATAGATATTCGGATATCAAATATTCGTATTTAATTTTCGAATACGAATAAAATATTATCCGCTCTGTTTTCACCCTAAGCCTCAAAAAAAAAATCTACATATCTTAGGGGGGATTGTGAAAAGAGAATGGGAATATAAATATAGGTAATTGTCTCTCGGTTCCCATCGTGCAGCGCGGCGGATTTTAACAGGAACCGTTGTTACATCATATTATTCCATTCTTTCATTCTAATAATAATAATAATATACGCTACAAATTGAACAGCTCACGAATATTTTCGGCTACGAAATGTTCATCACAAATGTCGCTAGTGTATATCATTTGTCTAATCATTTCTTTATTGACATGATATATCTTGTTTTCTTGCATACCATACCGTATACTTTTTTGAAGTTGTTGGATTTCATCTGTGTTACTTTTCAAAACTTTATCTTGATGTTATATCCGATACGTTTAACGGAATTTAACAATGAAATGATCATTTAACAGTTTAATAAGGTAACTAACTCCACCAATACATCGTGATAACATTTTATAGTTTTTATTTTCTAGTCGAACATAACCCAAACAATCCAAATTTTATGGACACACCCTTTATTCTTATCAATTTTAAATAAGATTCTAAATAATGATTATAACATTATAGCTTTTGAGGTCTGAAAAACTATAACGTGCGCAGCTATTACATAGCTATAGCTATATTTAAAACTCTAATTTTAAATATACTTTACATAAATAATCTTTCTCAAATGTCAAACATGAAAATTGCATTTTAATATATAAATAGTTTGAAAAAAAAACAGAAAAAAATAGTTTTTCAAAATAAAGCTGCTTTTTGAACGCCTAAGAAAACCATTTTTTCAACGGTTAATCTGATTAGTGGCCCCATAATCCATTATATCGGTTTAGTTACAGGATTAACGCCTGAGGGTTCAAATCTGATATAGTATTTAATTCCCATTTATTAAAAGCTTGAATGATCTACTTAAACTAATTTTCGATAAATTTCTTCAGACTCTTCTTAACTTTGTGCAAAATTAGTCTCTATGTGGGAGGTCATGAGTTCGAAATCCGGATGAGAGAAATCATTTGTTGTATTACAAAGGTATTAAATAGTTGATTGACTTGACCTCCAACTTTTACTTAAAAAAAAAAAAACTTTGCGCAATATTACAAATTAATTAATAGACTTTTGATTTATCGCGGAATTCTAGTTTGTAAATTATACATCTAAGTTATCTTTTTCATCCTAAAAATAATTCAGCGTTAACATCCACATTAGGAAAATAAACATTCATATTACTGTTTCAGTATGGAACACAGTTTAATGACCACCTAAAAAACTATATCATGTGTTGTTGTTGTTGTTAGTTTGTTACTCATATTTTTTAAAGTAATTTACTGTGATTATGGGTAATTCTAGGCATTCGACTTTTATAGTTATCCATTCAATATCTTTAAAAAATGCATTCCAACTAAAAAATTAAAATTAGAAATGTATTCTCAATCATTCAGATGTGAAGTGCATTAAATTTTTAATCAATTTGAAATTTGATTGGCCATCCATAAAAAAAAAAAACCACTAGCTAAAACCCAATCGTCAATTTTTTTAATTTATGGATGGAAGGTTAAACAATTTTTAAGTTGGACTAAATTTGATACACGCCCTACTTTAATAATACAGAACATATTAACAGTTTTAATTTTTTTTTAACTTCGTTAATAATTTTGATGATATTCAATAAATGTATAAAAATCAGAAAGAATTATACTATAATTGTTGGTACTATGTGTTTTTCTTGTATATTACCCGGAAAATTGTAAATGAGTAGTCTTCTTGTGTATTTCTAGTAAAATTTGTTTGTGAGGAACGAGGATTAAAATAACAACAGATGACTTGCAACAGTTGACTAGCAAGTTGCAAGAGGATAACTAAAGTGAGGTAATTTTCTTTATTTTTCTGATATATATGAGGCAAAAAATATCTTTATCAGAAAAGACAAGGGAATAAGTATTTTGGAGATAATATGACAGGAACAAAGGAATACCGACCTCCGATGCCTTGATTAGCTTACACCTAATCAAGGCTAAAGCAAAAGTTCAGGTAGAGAAATGCTACTTCTGGTGTAGATAAGAAGAGGAAGATTTAAACTTTGTCATTATGATACATGTAGTATGCTAGTTTTTTCTTTCTTGAATAAGACTAGTATGTTACTTGTAGCATAGTGACATATCGTACCACTTCAAAAATTTATTGAGTAGATTTCAAATGATAAATTCAAACTGTTGAAACCGATTTACTTCACGAGCGATATATTTACATATAAAATTTACTAATTTTTATATTCATTTAGTATAAAGTCAAACGGTTAAAAAAAATAATGAAAAAATAAATGTATTAAAATTATCTTATAATTCTTATTTTTTGACCGTTTGACTTTATACAAAATGAATTCAAAACATTATAATTTTGTCACGTAAATACATCACTTGTGTAGTAGATTGATTTCAACGTTTTGGATTAGCCATTGAAATATATCCAATAGGTTTTTGAAGAGTTAGTACGAGATGTCATTATGCTACAGGTAGTACGCTAGTCTTATTCAAATATTTATGTATATATTTACAAATATCATATCCGATTCGTATCCGCACGTATTCATCTAATATTCAATTCGTATCCAAAAAATAAAAGCGGATATGGATATGATTTTACCACTGTCCGATCCGTTTGCATCTTGACTCACAATACTAAATAAAATAAGTAAAATGCTTGAGTGCTTCATCAAGTTATCCATCGCACTATTGGCCATATAAAGGGGGCCACAGCATTGGATCTCCCTA
Organism: Carex cristatella; assembly: GCA_024447775.1. Taxonomy (NCBI): domain Eukaryota; kingdom Viridiplantae; phylum Streptophyta; class Magnoliopsida; order Poales; family Cyperaceae; genus Carex; species Carex cristatella. The sequence continues at coordinate 4,532,990 of JAJHPF010000032.1, forward strand.
CACCCACCAAATAAGTAAAATAACACCATATCTTTTCATTTCTGTTTTTAATTGCTTTACAAGAAATTGACTAGCTCGCTATCGTCATCTCTAAATGGAGGCCGCTTTCATTAAAAACTATTTGATTATCTGTGGCAATTTGCATGGGGTCAAAATCTGGAGCAACTTATTACATTAATATGTTGACCTCAAGACCGTGTGTATATCATAATATTGGGTCAAGATTTTACCATAGCAGTTTTGGCATGCACCATACAAAATATCTTTATCTCATATTAAGCATGTTGATCATCCAACAACTGTGATTTAATCATTAGATTTTAAACAGTTAAGATAAAAAGAATCTATAAATTGTGATTCTATGTGGCAATGTATTGATATTTATTGTGTTGAAGTTTGCATTTAGTTCTCTAAAGTCTGAATTATAGTGACAAATTAAAAGTTTGGGTTCGGTTCGGCAGAGTCAAAAATTCGTGATTCAGGTATAATTCGGAAATGATTCGGTACAACAAGGAAGCAAACAAATTTGTTGGAGTTTTTATTACGAATAATTCATGATTCGCGTTTATTCGAGAATTATTCAGTAAAAGTTCGGTCAAACATTTAATTTGTGGTTCAGTTCGGAAACTCCTAAAAATGTTTTATATACAAATTATTCGTGTTTTGAACTCACACCTTGTTACTATGCTCTGAACACTCGCTGCATTGATTTTCTCCTTATAATTTCTTCATGTGAATGTTTCCATAAAAATAATTCACTCATAACATTTCTTTCTTTCTTTTTATGTTATTGATTACAACAAAATAAGAAACTAATTAATATGTTTGCTCACTACATATTAATTACATTGCTATTTATCAGAGAGCTAAACACAAAATAGTTTATTGCATTGTCAAGTAAAGAGAAAGTATTAAAAGACAAATACTGTTAAAGATGAAAATATTTGATCTGATTTGTTCCTATTTTTCGTATTATGTTTGAATTTTGAATCCATAGCAAAGCATGGGCAAAATACTAGTCCAATATTAAGGAGGTTAAACTGAATAAATTATTCTTGTACTCAGAACTGGATTTGGAAGAAGAACAATTAAGACATGTCGTTTATATAAATATATATATATACAGAGAGAGAGAGCGCCCTTTCAAAAGAGAGAGAGAGTGTGGCTAATATCAAACTGATTGTTCCGGAGGTCTCATGTAACTAAGTCGTTTTTTAATTTTCAAAGTTCAAAAAGTCGATCCAAACTGTTACATGTGATTTATATATTAAAATGTGCTTGGAGACCAAATTTATATTTTTTTGGATTTTTTTTACTATTTATTAAACCACTTTCAAAATCGTTGATTCAATGGTGGTTTAACCAAATAGTAAAACTAGATTGAACTATTGGATTAGCGATTTTCAAAGTGGTTTAATAAATAGTAAAAAAATATATATAAAAAAAATCAAGTGATTTTATATCAATATAAAAAAATAGTAAAAAAATTCTAAAATATGTAAAATTTGATTTGCATGTACATTTTTATATGTAGATCATGTTAAACAGTTCAGATCAATCATTTGTTAAAATAAAAAAATATAAGTCTATAGCATGACCATTGTATTGTGTAATATGTAGCCTCAATCTTAAACTAATTTACAAAAGGAATTGTCAGCTCATTAACCGAAGTATTTGTTTGTGCCTTACTTTCGGCAGGTATTGATTTGATAGAAAGCACTAATTAATAAGAATTTGCCACGCTGCTATGCTTTCAATCAAATTCAGAAGAAGAAAAAAAGGAAGAAACCAAGATATAAGTCATGTATGAAGTCTTTTTTAACATAAAATTGATCCTTTATTCTTGTATGAGTAATTAATTCTTCTACTTTACCTCCTCCGTAGCATCTGATTCTAAACAGTAAAGTGATAGCATAATCAGCATGTTGATCCTGCTTCATTATAGGTATGCAATTTTAAATATCAACTATATATATGTGCTTTTAGTTTTGGATAAGAGTTTGCAAAGCGGTTAGCCTCAAATTCTGCATCATTAATTTTTCTAAAATATTATCGATTCCCTCGAACGATCTTTTCATTACTTTTTTTAAAAATCAAGCAGCAATATCTTATAGCCAAGGGAGGCGACTTGAAAATTCGTAAACCCCGTAGCTGTCTCTCTTCCTTTCAATAATATTTTTCTCTCTCTTGATTCTCCTTTTTCGAGCAATGAGAGAGAAAAGAAGGAGCTAGTAGAGATGAGAGCCCAGTTTCATCAGAGTTTAAAACGTAGATTTTCTATTTTCATCTCGATCGGAGCGTGGCATTGAGCAGATCTAGTCGTCGGAGTATGATGACTGTCAGATAAAGATGGATCCGGTCGTGAAAAAAAGAAGAATAAAGTAATAGAGTGATTAAGAGTGTATATAAGTAGAATTAGATAAATACATTAGTACAGGAGATTTCATTAAAATAAAGAAATATATTTAGAAATAAAGATCATTTAACTCTAATTATGTTTTTTTACCAGTTTATTCGTATTTAGTAAAATTTATTGCCAAATAATCTGACAACTCCATAACCAATTACCTGCTAATTTTCAATCTAAAAAGTTATAGTGAAGATGCAACCGTAAAGTTGAACTGTTTTATAGAGTTGAAATATTTTAATTTGCTGTTATAAGAAAGGAAGAATTGTTGGTATGTCTATTACAATATTCTAAATTATTTATTTCGCCATCAAAACAATCAATTTTTAATTATTTCCCCATAAAAAGAATTCCATCAAAATACTTAAATTAAAATATTATAACCGATGAATATGACAACAATTATCTGTCTAAGAAATGTGACAATCCCCAGTGGGGTAAGGTTTTATTTTGTTTTACATTTTTTACGCCAAAGGTGAGTAAGACTGGCTACAACATTTGTTGTCACTAGCCATTAGCCAATCAGAAAGAATAAAAATGGTGAAGGCCCAAGCTGGGAATTTTGTGGCCTTCGTTTAACCTTAATCGTCTGATCAGAAATAAACAACAGTGATTGAGGATCTCCTTTTGGGAACACACTAGCCTATCACACATCTTTTTTGTCCGCCTGTGACATTGTTCTCCAAAAACTTTGATGCATCTTCATAAATCTTGTTTCTATTTTTGGATGAGTGAAAAATAGTCACTAATTCGAATTAGCACTATTTTAAACTATAATTTAATATTTGATATGTTTGGATTAATAAATCTGCACTATTTTTTGTTTGTCTTTTGTGGATTTTCTCACTATTCTACTAATCCAACAAAATATTGGATTAGCTACTATTCTCAATCTTGATATTAGCTCAACTCTTGCTCTATTCCATGATTCATCAAAACGTCTAGCTATTCTAATAAGATAAACAATAACTATTTTTGATTTGACTATTGTAGCTATTTTTGTTTTGTAACAAATCAATTACTAGCTAGAATTCTAACTAGTTAATTGTATCACAATTTTTTTTTAAATTTCTATTTTAGGTAATTAAAGCTATTCGCCAAGAAAAAAGATTGCAAACTAAAAGATCGTAATGAATTTTTCATTATCTTTTAAAATATGATGATGATAGAAATAACCAAAATTATTCATCTTGTATTTTCTCCTTTTGCAGTTTATGTGATGCTTTATAACCTTGTGTTTGCGCTTTCATTTCTCTTTATTTATTTATTTATTTTGAATTATTGGACCTAAAATAATAAATTTACAACAGATATTATAAAGTCAAAATTCTATTAGCAATCTTCTAGATTGGACAGAAAAATTGCTCATTTCCCTAATGATAATAATGACAATAATTCATGCCATATGTTGCTAAATTTGTTTTGACCTTAATGTAAAATTTAAAATCCAAAATAATAAAATGAGAATTTGAATTGTACAATTAAAGTAAAATTAAATAGTTGAAATATTAACACGACACAATTTATTTATCATGAATAACTTTGTGAGCTTGTCCTTTTTTTCTTTGTCGGTGGAGTCCTTCAAACTTCAAATTTATTTATTTTTGAAAAAAGTGAGGAGTGCCCACATGTTTTTTAGAAACAAAATAATTAGTAAAAAACAACCAACAACATAAAGGAATATAACAACTAAAGAACTAATCTCACAAGTTGAAAAACAACATGGAGATATCTAAAAACATAAAAACATACAGATATTATAAGCTACCAGGATAGTGTTAATGGAATATTACAAACTATAAAAACATAGCAGCCAACAGAAATATATATATATATATATATATATATATATATATATATATATATATATATATATATATATATATATATATATATATATATATATATATATATATATATATATATATATATATATAACAATTGAAGTATTAAAATCAGCAGTAGAATCAAGATATAAAAAAGCAGCGTCGATAAATATTAATTATCGATAAACATTTAACACCTGGTATTTGTGATTGAGTACATTTTTGTCCAACTTTTGGAGGTATAGTAACAAAGTTTGAGCCATTATATTAATTATCGATGAATATTCTAGTTTTTTTAAATAAGAGCAGGTGTTAAATGTCTCATTTATGTCTCATATTTTTATCTATCTAAAAATAGTGATTTTGTATCTATATAAAAAAATTGTAAAAAGTTTCACAAATATAAAATTTTGTCTCCAAACACATTTTAGTATGGAGATAATATTGAACGATTCAGATTAACTGTTTAAATTTTGAAAACAAAAATGAAAATATGAGATACAAATGAGACATGAGATATTTTCAACCCTACTAAGTAATTAATTAGTCTCATGAGATATTTTCAAACCCTACTAAGTAATTAATTAGTCTCTTTTAACATATAGAAACTAAAGACTTCCTAGGATGACCAATTCAAGAGTCAAAACACCAAATTATTTTTTGGTATGATTTTATATTGTACATGCATCCTTCATACCACTCACATTAAGTTTATGGATTGAATTGGCTGCTTAAATCTTAGACTTTAAACTATGTACCAAATTACTAATAAACATATCAAAATGTAACAACATTTTGTATCACTAAATAGCTTGTAACAACAAAATCAAAGACTACAAAAATAGTTGTTGGACCTAAAAAGTGACCTACAGAGATGAATAGATAACTTAAATGTACCTTTTTCAGATTTATCATGTTGACATGCGAAGTTTACTAAATTTATTTTATCTACAACATTATTAAAAAAATAAAATACCAATAATGTAAGAAGTACAGAAGCCAACTAATAAAAAATACAAACAAAAGCAATTAGGGCATTTGCTAAAGATGTGATTGGCACCTCTTTATATTCTACTTTTCAGAGATTATTTATACATGTACCTTGATGAGGACCTTAAATACTCAAATTCATAAACTTATAACTTTCGAATCAATATTTCTTCCATAATAAATTAAAGTGTTCATCTTGATGAAAATATAACAACTTTTCTTCAACAAACTCCAACAACAAATAAAAGTATAGGTCATGTTCGACACTATAAAATAAATTAAATTGAGTGAAATAGGTGTCGAACACGTTTGGAATAAAATAAAACAGAGTATGGTGATGACATAATAGAAAAATGTGAAATAGAGAGGAAATTTTGGAGTCAAACCCACCCCATATTGTACAAAGGCCCCTCTCTATTCTATTTGATTGAAATATCTAGTTTCATTGGGTTTATGGAATATGATTCTTCTTTTATAGAAAAAATGAGAGGGAAGTCTGGGGGGGGAGACTTTTTTCTGAGTCTATTATATATTGCTGAATCTAATTGGAATAAAGTGAAAAATCTCCTATTTTCTATTCCCCATTCCCATTTTTATATATTGTAGCCGAACGTCACCATAGATATCAATAGATGGGTCTAGATCTATTCTTAATTTGACTATATAGATAACAGTATATCTATAATCTTATGATGAGTTTTTATTTTAGAGAAAATGAAGTAGATCTTTGACAAAACAAGGGTTATGTTTATAAGATTGAGAGGTTAATATTGATTAAGCACCACAACCCTTGGGACAGAGAATTATATAAATTAGGACCAGGATCAGAAGTGATCCATATAATTTAATTTTGTTATATTTATATTAGGGAATGTGACTAATTGATATGGATCACTTCTGATCCTGGTCCTAATTTAGTCACAAAAGGGTCAATAATTTTGATCAGAAGTGATCCTGGTCCTAATTTATATAATCCTGGTCCTTAATCAATAATTTTGTCATCAGAATATTAATTAGTCACACAATAAAAACTCATCATACGAAGGATCAGAAGCGGTTAATATTGATTAAGGACACCACAACCCTTGGGACTTCATTCCGACAGTTGGAGTGAAGTCCCAATTTGTTAATGCTTAACGGCTTAATTCTTTAGGGTATGTTTGGTTAGGTCGAAAATATGTTATTTTAAGAATTAATTATACTATTTGGAATAGCTTATTCGGTATTTGGTTGGTATTTGGTTGGGTAGTGCATTACAAACATATAGACTAGGAAATTCAATTTTTTTTTTTGTCTTAGAGTAGGTTATTTCTAAATTTTTTAAAATTTGACTATTCTTTGCAAAGTTTCAGGCCCTTGGACTCATATTTCCCATCATTCATAAATTTACATGCATATCTCATTATAAAAATAAAAAATATAGAGCATATTGAAGTACAAAATAATAGTGCATTTGAATTTTTCTTAAATTTCAATATACATAAAACCTTAAAATTGGTAAACTTATCTAGAACTGTATAATTTCAGTAGAAATCACTTGACAACGATTATTTAAAATTCAAATAAATTGAATATTATTTAACAATAAAATTTATATAATTTGAATATTGTTTGATAATGCATCAACTATTTTTAATTCCGGACCGTAAAAAATTTCTAGTTAATTTTTATCAGTTTTACAGACATACTATATATGCAAATAATAATATAATAAGATTAGACTTTTAATTTAAGCTTTAGTTTCGAAGACTGTCAAATAAGAAGATATCAAGTAATTTCACCTCTATTAATGTGTTGTTGGAGGTTCTAATTAAAATGCTTGAATTTATGCCTTCAATCTCCACTTTTACACGATGATAACCCTTGTCAAATCTTGATGACTTATTGTACATCTTGCCATTTCTTAGTGTAATTTTCTTGATTATAATAAGAAGCTATTTATGCAAAGAGAATCTATGTATGAAGGAGAATTATGAAAATACGAAGCATGAAAAGAAGTAATATGATAATACTTTGGAGTTTGGATAACATTTCTTTAAAGGCCGAACCGGACAATTTGACTGTAAGTTGGGTCCGGATTATTTTCAGTTTGGTTCAATTAGATGATCGTTTCTCGTTAATGAATCGATAAAAACCGGATTACTAACTGGTTTTTTGTTTTCCAAATTCTCCAATCTGCTTCTCGCGCATCCAATCAGAGAGAGAGAGGGGCGACCCTTGCTTCTTTTCTCGTGGATACAGGAGAGAGAGCAGTAGGCCAGTGAATCAGATTCTGACCGTGTAGAATGAAATCTAGATCGTCTGTTTCAATTTAGTACAAATCTCAAAATGAATACTCCATGTACCGATGTACATATTCTAAACAGACCGATTAATTTGAGTTCAGATTTAGCAGGGTGGTACCCTACTCTGCTGTGTAGAACGAAATTTGAGTTCTGATTTAACCTGTCACGGATCTCAAATACCTCTGTACATTTAGAGAATTGTTTATCCATACAAATCGGTAAAAAATTAAGAAAGAGAAATAAAATGAGTAATGTTACATTCATAGAAAGATCGGAAACATTATCTTCTTCTTTTTTTTTATGAATTTAACAATATTTTTTCGGCATTTTTTTCCATAACCAAAAAATTAAATAATATAATATTAATAATCAAATTTTAAAATTTATTTTATCCATAACCAGACCGCCCAAACGTGGGGCGGTCCACTGTGCAGACCAAACCGCCCCCCCGTGGGGCGGTCTACCCTCAGACCAAACCACCCCCCCGTGGGGCGGTCTGAATATTTTTTTTTTTTTGTATTTTGTGTATAAAATGATTATTTTCTCTCCCGAGTCACAATAATCCACTCACTCTTCTTCCAAACCGACTTCGCTCTCAAACAGGTCTTTGCGAGGCGATTTTTTAGGCGATTCTGAGGCGATTGCGATCAACAATGCGCTCAACAGTGACCGAGGTTTTTTTAAATTTTTTTTAAATGTTAAAAATTTCATAAATAAACAAAATAACTAATATTGAACGACAAATTTCTTTTCTAATGTCAGAAAAAACTCAAAAATGTTCATTGCATTGTACTTGGGTGGAAAAATCACGAAAGGAGAGTTCGGATGCCAATACTCGAAAGATGCGACTTACGGCTTCCAGGTGAATGCCAATACTTCAATTTATGAAGTAAAGGAAATAATAATGCAACAAACCGGTTGGGACCGTGTCCAATTTACCATACAAATCAGTACCCGAATTAACAATCAACCCCCCGGTGCCAAACCTTACTATATAAAATATCCTATAGAAGAGCGAGGATATATGGAAAGCTATGTACGGATTTTTTGAGTCCAATTTAATCCCGGTAATGGACCTATTTTGCAAAAAGTTTCGATTCAACCAGTTGGTGTCCCGAGAGAACCTTCTACCCAGAACAACCTGGATACTGGGGCTGGACCTTCTACCCAAAACAACCTGGATTATGATCACAACCTGGATTATGATCACAACCGGGATTATGATCACAACCAGGATGTGAACTCACCCCTTCGTGAGCCTATGAGACGAGATAGGTATTTGCAAGTACCTGAGTATAGTGTTGCACCCCGGGCCGAAACTAGAAGACGGTCATGTGTTGGTCGGGTTGGATACCAATCGCACTCGATCCATTACCTAACTACGGCCCCCCGAACCTAGAAGACAGTCCACGATCGATCGAAATGATAGAGGCATTGATTTTGATGATATTGATGAGATACCGACAAAGGAAATTGATACTCGGTGCTGATTGGGATGGGGATTGGGGTTCAGACAGATTATCAGAGGGCGACGATGAGGAGATTATGCCTCCTCCAATTGAAGACAGATTTCCGATCGTCGGGGACGAGGAGACAAGCACCCGGTAAGGACATTCAATGACACTACTTCTTTTGAAGAAGCGAGACATTTCTTTTTTTTGGGAGACGCGTTGTATACAACGAAGAGATTAGCCCGGGCCGCCTTTACACCAACATAGAAGAACCGTCGACCAAAGTTAAGCGGTTCCATTTGAAGGGTAATTGGGAGTTTACGGTGGCCGGGCGGGAGAGGAACCGGTATGTTGTAATTTGCAAGGATACAAAGTGCAAATGGAAAATGTCCGCCGCGCCTAAAGGCAAGGGAGAGGCATGGATAATTAAGAAGGTCGAAGGACCACACACTTGCAAGAGTGCGTCAAGAAGATCGGATCATAGTGCGGCGACGGCAGCACTTATTGCCGATGTAATTATGACGAGACATTAAGGAGGACCCTGCGATGAGCATTAAGGAGGTCGCTCGTGCGGTGAGACGAGTCTATGAACATGTAGTCCCACATTACAATAGGTTGTGGAGGGGGTCGGGAACTTGCGGTATGCGGATGCTTCGGAACCTGGAAGGGGTCGTACAATCTCCTCGCACCATTGCCGATGGCCATAACAAGTACAAATCCGGAAACCGGAGTTCGAGCGGTGGCATGTATCAACCGATACACCCGGTGAGGTACAATTCAAGGGCATAGCATGGGCTTTCGGTCCATGTATTGAAGCATTTCAATATGTTAGACCCGTGATCGGCATCGATGCATGCTTCATGTCCGGCCGGTATGGTGGGGCTCGCTTATAGCATGTGCATATGATGCTGAAAACCACTGTTACCCATAGCTTTTGCCATTGTTCAACAGGAGGATGGTCCAAATTGGGGTTTTTTCATGTCATTTTCGAGAAGAGAGGTGATAGGGAACGAGGTTCGTCTCGCGTGATATCGGACCAAGACAAGGGCATCAAGCATGTATTTGATAGCCTCAACTATGGGTGGAACACGAATATGGGAGAGTCTGTGCACAGGTACTGCATGCAACACATTTCAGAGAACCTGTGCAAAAATACCGGCGGCGGAGAATGGGTTGCTGACAGGTTCAAAATTGGTTGCAAGAGGAAAAAACCACGACGAATGGAAGAGATGTTCAGAGATTTTGCCAGAGTATGTATGCATTATTATTATTTTTTTTTTTACATTTGCACGACTTGTATCACTGAGGTATATTTCTATTTTTTGTAGACATTTCCAGAGGCAAATGCCTACTTAGCGAAGGCGGGCAAGAGACGTCCGCGCGATCCGATGGAGCCGTCAGCATATGAGAAGATATTTCAATCATGTGATGGAGGTTGGAGATGGGGAATTATGACCACTAATGGGTCAGAGTCGTTAAACAATGTCTTCAAACAGAGCCGTATGTTACCCGTGGTTTCACTGGTGGAGAATACATTTTACAAGTTAAATGCTTGGTTTGTTGAGAGGCATGCTAAAGCCACTGTATTAGCGAGTAGGGACCAACTGTTCTCAGATAGAGTAGAGAAGAAATTAAGAAAACACAGAGAAAAAGGTTATGTCATGCACGTTGTAGCATATGGCAGCACAGGTACGGAATATGAAGTGCAGGTTCCAAGTGAGATCATTCCACCGGTGGTGGGACAAAGTGGCATTATACAAACTCATGAACGCGCATGCAAGTACAGAGTCGTTTTAGGCGCGAACAATCAAGTAACGTGCGAGTGCCAAGGCCCCCAGTTAGTTCTCATTCCGTGTTCTCATGTTATGGCGGTTTGTCGAAAACGGAATTTCCTTGAAGACGTCTTTGTTGACAACTATTACCGTACCAATTGCCTTCGAACACACTGGGAGCATCATTTCACAGCTACCCCAACCAGTACCGGTGGCCATACTACCTTGGACCTACGGTGGTTCCCGATAAGAAATGGATCGGGGAAGGGGAGGAGGAAACACAAGCGGCGCGTAATGGAAATGGACAGGATGCAAGGTCGGCGAGTGGGACATGAGGCTCACCGTTCGACTACTGAGAGGCAGATTAGAGGTATGTAGATGATCGTACACAACTTAAAAATGATTTGAAATTAAATTTAAATATTGATACTTAATGTTCAATGAAATGCATTGCAGAGGCAATAAACGAAGCCAACGAAAGAGAGAATGCTAGAGTGGTTGCCGATGCGAGACCTTCTGGAAGCAGGCGACCCAGTCAGGGAAGCCACTCAGGGAGTAGTCAGGGCTCAACAACTGCTAGTGTCGCGCCGTCATCCACTTCCAGAACCCTAAGAAGTAGACTTGGTCTGTTCGGACGCAGGAAGAGTTAATTCAATAAATATTGTATTTATATTTGTAAGTTATTTAATTAACTTATGTTGTGAACCATTTTCCTTAGAAATTGCGGACTTGGGCATATATTGTTATGTATCCATCATCGCATTAAAATTATTTCTGAGTTTTCGAAGCACCGCTCAGTTCAGTCTGGAGAAAATTATTTCTGAGAAGTCAATTATGCATGAAAATCATTTTGCCGACGACCTAGATTAGTCAAGTTACCCATTTATTTCATATCTATAATTTCAAACAAAATACATTCATTATTTAGATTGAAAATTCAAATCCTAAAAAAAAAAAAAAAAAAAAAATTAACTCAGACCGCCCCACGGGGGCCGGTTTGGTCTGCACAGTGGACCGCCCCAAGTTTGGGCGGTCTGGTTATGGATAAAATAAATTTTAAAATTTGGTTATTAATATTATATTATTTAATTTTTTGGTTATGGAAAAAAATGCCGGAATATTTTTTTTTACTAATTTCTATAGATAAAAAATTGTCCCGTAAAAGCATCAGTCTGAAGCTTTACAGCAGAGAAAAAGAAGAGCTTTACAAGATGACATCATTCTAAAAGAAGTAGTCTCTTATTTCTATCCCATTCAAATCTCATTTGACGGATCTTCTAATCGTTTGATTATTGTATTATACGTTGATTTTAATGGACTCATCTATATCATACTCATCCAATTATTATTGGACTTAATGAGAGGGGATCTCTCTTCCCGATTCCGAAATACAATTTTACTTGTATTTCTATCTTATAAAATCGATTTTTTTTAAAGACAATTCTTGCGAGATGTTATCAACACATTGTTTGGATGGAGAGTAGAGGGACAGAGGGAATGAATGGAAAGAAAATAAAAGTTTTTTTTTTAAATCATGTTTCGTTGATAAAATTATGTTGAAAGTGAAGAGTACATAAAATTAAAGGTTTAACCTTACATAATTATAATCAATATAATTGATTTTCCTTCTAATTTGAGATGTAATAAATGAATAAATTCTATTAAAAAATATTTTCAGAAAAATGACACAGGTACTTAACCTATATCTTACCAATATATTTTTCATCCAAGTTTCTTTGTCTCAAATATACAATAATCACCGAATTTTTCGTTAACCTTCTAAATTTTAATTAAATTTATTTTCTCTCATTAATCATCAAAACATAAAGATGTTAAATATATTAATCTTCCTTTCTATTCTTCACCCTTCCTCTACTCTCCATCCAAACAAGGTGTTAGTAGATGAATTTTTTTTTTTTTACATACAATTTAGAATTTTAAAAATATTAAAAATGTTTTCTTTTCAATTAATATAGAACAATATGACCAAACAAATAAAAATACAATATTGGTTTTGATATTTTTTAGTAACAAATCTAATATATTGAGTTTTAACAATTAAGAGCTAGGCACGGGTATATTTAATTTTGGCTCAATCAATAATAAGCACGCCATTTAATTCTGAATATGTAAACCACGATTGGATTTCATTTCTATTTTATCCAATTTATTTACGATTAAAGACTTGATTGCAATTGCAGTGGTATGTAAATAACATTTCCAACTAACTATAAACTTACTAATTTAATTATAACAGTTTGAAGTATCAGTCGACAAAAATAAAATATTAAGCGGCTATCCTATTTAATTTGAGAATAATTAATAGTTAATCTAATAAATATAAAACATGAGGATTTGACTTGTCTTAAAGGTCATAAAACTCGACCAAATATTTAAAAACTAAAATTTATTTGCTATAAAAATTTCTGGCCACAATTAATCTTGCGATTAATACACATGCTACGTCATCCACAAGTTCCGATCCTGTTTTCTATCAAATTTGTACATGACATGATAAATAAGACCGAGAGTGTAAGCAAAATAATGAGTGCTTCTCCATTGGTGGAAGAATCAGAAATAAATTTAATAAGTTCCAACTGATTTTTTTATTTATTAAGATTCAGCTTTTAATTTAGCAATAAAGATAATATCTTCAGTATAGAAAATTGCACATTTAAAATTAACAAAATTAGAGATTTTAAACTAGTTGGTGGCTTGAACTCAAACTTTAGTGAAAATAATGATTTTTCTTATTATATTTTACAAAATTTTGCAATATATGCAAGTAGCAAATTCAGGATTTACGTTAGGAGGATAAAAAAATAGCGAATCAGATTTAAATAACTAATCGAGTACTAATACTATAATTTTTAATTTTTAATTTCTAATGCTCTAACTTCTAATTCTAATTACCAATCAGAATTCAGATAGTTTTTAATTTTAATTCTAAATTTAATCCAAATTGCAAATCAGAATACTAAAGGGAGCAAAAAAAAAAATTCAGAGAGAGGGAACAAAGTTGATCCGAACTAGCTAGCTTGTAGATCTCCATAAAAAAAAAAAAAAAAAATCAAAATCCTGTGCCTCTGGCTCTATGTGGGTCCGTCCATGTATATATTTATGAGTTGCCTGGTATTTTGTGTTAAAATATCTCCTCTAAATCAAACCTCATATTTATAAATTATTGAATTAATAATTATGTAATTTATTTACATTTGCCTCAATTTCGATGAAGTGGTTGCCGATTTGCACGATATTCATATCGAGACTGATAAAGAGGAGAAAAGACAAATGTTACTATGTAAGTATAAAGTATCGTGCTACAACAGTGACTATCCTCTATCCATCTTAATTTCTGGAAGAAAGAACATCGAATGTTCTAAATAAAAAAAAAACAAAGGCAGATTTATGGGATTCGAACCGACTCTTTTCAATTATTATATAAGATTTAAACTAGTACTGAAGATCACCAACTTCTCGAGAAAGTTTGATAAATCATGGCACTAAGAAAAACAAAACAAAGAATTCTCACTTTTCACTTCTCTTAAATATTCCATCTTTCTCACGGAATCGTTTGTGTAAACTGCAATCCACATATATTAATACAATAATCGCAACATCTCAAGAGTTATCTCTAACTACTACTAGTCTTTAATTAAACGAACTAGCTCCTTTATTAAAGGACACTGCTAAGGTGCTTCATGCATATTGAAATATTGAATCTACTTCCATTTTGCCTTCCAGCTAGCTGTCACATTTTGCATCGCAAATTTTTAGCCTCTCATGAAATATCCGTTTAAATAATATACGTTCACCGAAATTTTTACATGTGAGCAGGTAGCGATGTAAAAAAGTTACGTCATAACCGGATACGTCACGGCACAACACGTGTGCTGGTTATGTGTCTCGTGCTATGACTATTCGCATAATGTGACTATTTTTCTGAAACTTGGCACGTCGTGGCATATCATGCAAAAAATCTTATCATAGCATGACATGTCATGTAGTCACGCGATTCACATGTGTTTAATTAGGATGATTAATTATATATTGATTGAATGGTAAATTTTGAATAAACTAACTTAATAATTATGGATAGATAGTTAAATGTGACTACACTTGACCAGTTACATTCGAACATATCACATATGACCACAACATGCTCTTGGTTACGGTGTGACTAATGTGTCGTGACTATTTTTCTAAATTTAATCATGACACTGTACAACATATAAAAATCTGACTTAATCACGACATGATACAATACGTGACCCTAATTACAACACAGCACGTATTTAAATCCCTTTGACCAAGTACAAATTCTCATGACTAGGGGATTTGCGCATGGTAATATATTGTTTTTTTTTATTATTTGGCATGATAATCATAAATTGTTTAAGCTCAAGGATCAATATTGACTCAAAAATTAAATGGACATGGAATATTGTTCTTGAGAGTTCTTAAGCCTGTAGTGACACCAGCTAATCAAGAGAATGGATTTGTGCTTTGAAGGTTCAAAAGCTTTTCACTTCTCTAGTTCTAGCATATGCTATGATATCATATGGTATATTAATTCATTGATTATCTTCGTTCAGGGGCGGAACTAGAAAATATTGTTAGATGTGACTAAAAATTAAAATTCACAAATTGTAGCTAGTGGGAATTGAACTCTCACAATCACAACACAAGTTCTTACTACTAAACTACAAGCAAACATGTGATATTTATAAGAGGGGGCTAGACTATATAAATTGTTCCAAAAAAAATAAAATTCAATTAAACTTTAATATACATAACTAAAATTTTAAAATCATGGGGTGGCTTAGCCACCTTTTGAATAGCTTGAGATCCACTCCTGTTTGTTGATATCATTTTCAAATTACAAAAAAAAAATGTGTTTTTTTGTTCCTATTATTTAGGTGGAATACACATATTAAATTTGCTGCAATTTTGAAGTACATTTAGTCATTGATCAAATGATAAATTCGATTATTTGAAAAAAATATTCTTTAATCATTGCTTTGTCAAACAAAAAACATAGCCTATCTGAATTATGATAAATAAAATACATCTATAATTTTAAAATCAATACACTAGAACTACACTAATCTAATAATATAAAAAAAATTATCACACATATTGTGGCATAAAAATGAAGACTCATGTCTTCTGGGATCGATAATTATCAGAGTGCTATCTTAAACATCATAAATAATAAAATATTTAATTAATTCCTTGTTGACGCACCATTAGAACACATTTTATTGCATTAAAAGTTTAACCTTTACAATTCTAAATTACAAAAGTTAACTTTTCAACTTGTTCAATATCACAAGCAGTGTACATTATGTTGGGTTTTCATGGTACTTAAGACAGCGGAATTTCAAAAATTTTGACAAGAAAAGTATCAAAAAATCATTATGTATGACTAAAATCAAACCAAAATCAATTTCCAAATCAATAAGCATCATACCTTTAGTTTCTTGTCTCCAAACAAGAAATGAAGATCCTTGAGATGTAGGGTTGTAGCCTCCACCTCCTTGTTGATCGATGCTAATGGTGGTTGATGCTTTGCAGCGCCTTGGTGGTTGATGTGTGCGTGACCTTGAACACCTTGTACCAAGATAAGACTCCAAAGTAGAAGCCCTCCACGGTATCCACCAAGAAATTAATTAGAAACCAAACTTTCCTCTTGCTAGAGAGTAGTAATTTGGTCGCTCCTTAATCCCTATCCTCCAAGAGAACAAGATCTTGATTCTAGGGTTTGTGAGTTCTCAACACATGAGAGAGAAATAATAAAGTGAAAGAGTTTTGGCAGAACTTCAACTCTCAAAACGAATTTTTCACAAAAGGAATGAAAGAGAGTGCATATATAGCAAATAAGGAATGTGAAATTCTGTTTCCAAAATTAACTCCGTGTTCTACCACGTTTCTGACCATGATCTAATTCGAATTAGATTCTGCTCTCTGAATAAAAGTTATAGATCTTTCTTTTACCTTTCTATCCATATATGGTACGCTCAAAACAAACATCGTATGAGGGTGTTATGGTCAAAATACGAAACATGCGCAGCAGTTTCCAGAACATGGTAGTCTAAACTTAGCACCACGTTCTACCACGTTTTTTAGCATGATATATTTCTAATTTGGTTTTCTTCCAGAAATACAAAGTTGTAGATTTTTCTATTACCTTTCCAGAAAGATATAGAACGCTAAAAACGGATATCTTATTAGAAATATATGGCCCAAATAAGAAACATTGCGCAGCAGCTTTCAGAAAACGTGGTAAACTATTTTGGGCTAACTTTTAATTATGGAAACAATTCTTTAAATAAGCATGAGCCATAATTAACAACAGCCATTAGGCTTTGTTTATTGGGCTAAGTTTCACTTTCCTTGTTTGAATTAATCAAATACAATTAATCTAATTAATTGTAGTATCATATATAATTATCCAAATAATTATATTTCTCATGTTTTAGTGGAGAAACCAATTTATTTGTCATGTCGTACATGTCAAATAAATTAAGGAGCATTTCTAATTAATTCCTTATCGGTGTGACCCTGTGGGATCTATGTCATTCGGCAATAGAATCTGAAACTCTTTTCGATTCCATAAATTACAAGCGGCACCTAGCAATATGCATTGTAATTACCCAAATGACACGAGATGATAAGTACCATCTTGAATCACGATCCCTAAGCAATAATTGCCTCGTGTCAATTCCATGTCTCATGATATCATGAATAGATCCAAGGTAGGAGTGTGTCATCCTTGCAAATCTACTCGTTTCTTGATTCCGAAATAATTCAGTAATTATAATTAACTCCTTAATCATATGTGCACATACTTGTATTATTTCATCAAGGGACCCAGTGATATCATCGCTCATTATATGAGGGACATTGGTATTCTTGATAATTACTATCCCTCCACATAAGAAATACATACTGAGATAGAATCTGTATAATTGCCAGTTACGGACAACGTTGGATAATATCCACGAATATATATTCTCATGTGAGAGAAACAATCATCTCATACCTTAGAATTCCAGACACAAATAAAACATTAATGACACAAACACAATCCATATTAAATGTTTTACTTTGGTCACGTCCAATCCCCTGATCTCCATCAGGTATCCATTTGATCAGATTGACAACTCCTTGTCATATGATCTGCAGAACATAATCATCATCTAATCAAAATGCTAATCTTATACCGGTAATTAATGTCCCTTGTTAATTACCAAGACTAGAGACACTTTAGAGTATTTATTAACACATGTATAGAGTTCCACAATTCCAAGTTCTCAACCTGAATGATCTATAATTAATAAAATACTCAAGGAACAAAATGATAAATATAATCATTCAATTACATAAACAAAACTTAGAAAACAATCATCCTATGATTGACTTCTAGATCACAACACTAACACATTATATTTTTGAATTTGTTTAGTTCAAGTCCTACATGAGAAAAAAAAAAAACAAATGACTGGTTTGTTATTAATTTAGTTCAGTGATCTTCATTTATTAATCTTGTATTCAATGAACTCCAGATGTTATAATCTTTGGGTTGTATTAATTGATCGAACTCCAAATATTATAATTATTGGACAACAATTAGTTCCATTGCGACTAACAAGACCAATATTTCGAGTATATTTTCTGAAATTTGGTTTTTAATGCAATTAAAATATTATTAGATGTGTCTAAAAGGGAGTTCATCACAAAATAATATAACTCATTTCTCAACCCTTTTTTAGTTGGTTTAATCTATACCAGTGTTTTAAAATTCGGTCTATTCGGCCAAATATTCTTATTCTATTGCAATCCGAATAAAAAAATCTATATTCGGTCCGAATATGAAGTTTAGAGCATATTACCAGTTTAGAGTATATTAATAGTGATAAAATACATGTTTAAATTATATTAACAACGATTTATACCACATATTACCGGTTTAGAGTATATTGACAGTGATAAAAATACCAGTTTAGAGTATTTTAAAAGTGAGTCATACCACATATTACCGTATACTTGTTTATATATACGAATTCTCATTTAAAATCCGCATATATAAATCCGAATAAAAATTCGCATATGCGGTGGCCTTCTTGCACATCGAATGAGAACTGAATTTCAATATATACTCATTTATCAACAAATATTTGTGAATTTCATGTACATTAATTGTTAAAGCAAAAAAATTATTGGAGGATCCAAAACATAATCTTTAAAATCATGTACAAAATTGAATATATTTTTTTTAAATAGAACCAATTTTAGATATTTCAACCTAACAAGCACTATTGATTTGATTTTTATAAAAAAATAGCTCCACCGATCCGTGGAGACACAAATATATTTTCTCCATCGATCTGGTAGAGCAATTTGTTATTGATTTCGGCGGTCAGAGATTATATAGATGAGTCATAAAATGGCTCTACCGGTCTAGTATATCGATAGAGCAGATCGATAGAGTCGTTTTTTTTATAGAATCTAAATCAATAGAACTTGTTTCATTTAAACTATTAAATTTGATTCTATTTTAAAAAAAAAATCGCTATTGTCCATTTGTCCTTCAGTTGTCCTGTTATTGGACTTAAAAGTTTTGTCTCGTAGCCATCTCCATTTCCAACAAAATGCAGAGAACCATAAACTTACCCTTCCCCTATAAAAAACCCCATACCACATTTCCCCTTTACTCAACGCGCCTCTTAGCACTTGAGCAGTTAAGTACCACAATAGCACTAATCATGCATCCAGGTGAAGTAGCTAGCATTGCATGCTTCTCTAACAACACCCCTCTCTCCTTCAATTCTCATTGCCACATGCCCCAAAATTTCACAAATCTCTTTGATCCCCTATTTGGCTTCTCATTTCCTACCGGCAGCTTCAGCAACTGCTCGACATCCTTTGAAGAAGGAACACATAATCTTCAACAAGATGCTAGTATTGTTGAAGAGCGGCGAAGGCGAAGGATGGTCTCCAATCGAGAGTCTGCGAGGCGGTCCCGCATGAGAAAACAGAGACAGCTCACAGAGCTGAGGTCGCAGGTGTTGCACCTGCGTAACAGGAAAATGGAGCTTCTAGATGAACTGAACAAAAAGATCAGGGATTATAAGGAGATTACCCATGAGAATTCACAGCTTAGAGCAGAGCAGTCGGAGCTCGGTAAGAAGCTTGAGATGCTTAAAGAGAGGAGCAATTTTGATGGTGACGAGGTCTGAAGGGTTAAAGTGAAAATTGTGGTTGAATTTAATATATAACTTGTATACTATTGAGATATACTAATTTTCTCATTTTTCTGCCCTTTTGCCTGTTGGGCTATTGTAATTTGCTATTAATCACCTTTTTTTCCATGTGGGTGATGAATGGTATTAATCATTATATGGAAGCCTTCTAATTGAAAACTAGTACCTGTATAGACGGATAATAGCAATTTGAGGAATATGCTTTTTCAAAGGATAACTTTTTCCTACAAGATGTTAAAATTTCATGAACTTTCGAAAGTCTCATTAGACCTGTGCCAAAGAAAAACATGTTTCTTTGAAGGGATTATCAACCTTTAGTTTTGAACAGACTATCTGATCAGCTCGGTACCAACCTGGTACCACAAGGTAGAAACCTTTGCTTTGCACGATGCTTCCCCTGCCTTGTAAGTTTGAAGGAAACATTAGGTTTTCAGGATTATAAATGAGCTAAAATTACATGGATATTGAGAACTAGCATTTGGTATAGTGGCTAAAGGACACGGTCTCTATGTGAAAGACCATGAGTTTGAAACTCAGATGGGAGAAATCATTTATTATTATAACAAAGGTATTAAATAATTAGGTGGCTTGACTTTCAACTTTACTAAAAAAAAATTACATACATACAATTAACTTAGCAACTACTAATTAAAAAAGGAGAAAATAATGAAAGAAAAAGATCCGGTGTAAATTTTTATGATACAAATGAGGAAATCATGAAACCACCGTCTAGTGTACTAAAACAGAAAATAAATCTGTTGCGATGCGAAGTTTAGAAACAGTATTCTTGAAATTTCTGCCTTTTCAAATTCAGCCGTCTAATATTTTATGTGCACTATCTCGAAACAGCTGATTTTCTGTGCACGAATCTCGAAATAATTCAACCGTTGGATTTGAAACAACAGAGATTTTAGAGAGACAGGTGAAGGATCACATCGCAGCAGATTCGGATCCACTAAAACAAAGTATTGAAATGGGTTTTCATCACCAAGTGACTGCTTAGGTCATTGTCCACAGTAAATTAAAAGAGAAGTTAACTTAGCAATAGAAAAAACAAAAGGAAAAAGACAAAAAACCAAAGTTCGATTGCAGTGTTTTTATTTAAAAATTATAGGCTTGAAATTACAGAATTACTCGATCAATTTGATCTTGCATTTAATCTCTGTCATAATCCTGTTAAAGCAAAAGCATAAACCCATCATTTATTTATTTTATAGATGATTGTACTATCACGCAATTCTTATTTCATGCACGATTTGGATATCACAATAGCAAAAAATAAAGGGACATACTGAAAACATGCATTGAGAGACAGAAGGATCTTTCTGATAGAGAAAGAGGAAAAATAATGAAAGCGCCTAATCAATGAAAAGGTCGAAATACAAAGAGGAGATCCGTACAAATATTCTCTGTAACTTATTATGTGCAAAGAATAGTGCCTTCCTGATTTTGTTTCTTGCAACATTGTGATTCAACATGTTTCTTTGTCTACAGGAACTCCCATTAAACAAACCTCTCTTTCTTTATAAAGAAATAAAGAAAGAATGGAAAGCGGCTTTTGATGATGATATTGCCAATCATATACCTATTATGTTAATAAAAGGTTAATTGACATAACTAGGTTGATTGACCAACATAAATTGTACAATACTAACATTTTTTTTAATGTCCAATAGTTCAAATAAAACCTTATTTCCCGGGCGCAGTCTCTCAGGAAAAGTAACCACCGATGGACACTGTACCTTATGTACATTATCAGACACTTTTTATAAATTTAAAAGACCCCCCCCCCTCCAAAATCTTTTCAATGTTATTACTTATCAGGGAGCTTTCAGATTTTGCCAATTAGTATTTTCTTGATGTAGAGATCAAATCTTAGAAAGGTTCTAAATAGCGACCATCACATCATTGCATAAAGGCTAAGAAATACGCTATAGTTCCGCTATTGCGCTGCTGCTATAGCACCGAAAACTGCTAATAGTGTTATAGCTTTTAAGGTTCGAAAACGCTATAGCTATTTAGAACACTGGATCTTAGTTTAACCTTTGCTTCCCTGTTATGTAAAAAACACATCTTAGTTGAATACCAGAATAGAATAGCCTGGCTCATCAAGACAGGATGCCAAAGTTCTCTCAATTTCAAAACTCTTCATAATATAGAAAATTACTATTTTCCCCTGGGTGTGTTGAGGGAGAATCATGTTTGCTACCCAATGCCTATCAGCTGTGACCCAGACAAGAAAAAAGAAATATAAAAACTAGGGACCAAAATGCACAAATTCAACATAGACAAACAAAGAAGTTGAGTGACAAATGATATACAGAGAACTAATATTCTGAAGAAAGAATAAGAACTTTTCTTAAGTTTTTTTTTTGGTTCTATTATTAGATCATCTACGGAGTCTTCTTAGAAGGCAGTTTCTTGGTAGGTGTAGTAGAGGTAGAGGTAGAGGTATCAGCACCTGATGATGCTGGCACTGTAGAAGATTCTTCTAGCTTCTTTTTCTCTTCTACATGCTTCGCTGGGTTGGCAAATGCACTCGTGCATGGCCACCTACGTGACAGGACCCAATACAATTACTTTAAAGTTTATTTACCAATTTTTATTGTAATAATTTTGTTATTGATTGGCCAATTTGTACCAGTAACAGAACACAGTTACAGTTCAATAAATCTCTCACAGGTGCATTCGTGCAGGCTGCTGGTACCAGAACTTCCTAGAATGTTGTGGAGATCCATTATTGAATACATGACAAATAAAACTTTATGATCTGATTTATTGAGTTTGCATGATTATTGCTTTGGGGTTTAGAAGAATATCAACTACAATGAGCCTTAGTTGTAGAGTAATTAAATGAACCATACCAAAACTGGTACTGTCTCAGACTATTGGTTACAGACAATATCTATACAACTGATTCTCCAGGTAACAGAAGGCTGGGAACAGAAAATACATACCTGCTTGATCTAATTGTTTCATCTTCAATCTTTGTTTCTTCTTCAAATACACAGTCTGCAAGTAGTCATAAAAGCTAAAGAATAAATATTTTAACTAACACCAAGCTGCACAATTGAATACTGTAGAACTGTGTCAGTAAGTAATTTTTCTTACAGTTGCTGTCAAGTTCACTTGGGATTATCCAAAATCAGTAAAAGTTTCAATTTGTTTTCTTATTTGGTACCTCCTGTGAAGGTTTTATTGGAGAAGTACTTAGCCTTCAAATGCTGAACATATTCAGCCTCATGTCTCTTGAACTTTTCCTGTCTCTCCTTTTTATCCTCATCCTCCCTGAAATATTTAATTAATAGTTTCACAATTACGAATAGATCCATCTATCTCCAATAATTAAGCGAAAATTAGCAAAGTGAAAAAAAAAGCTAACTTACGACGAATCATTGTTTTCACCAATTAAATCAGGCATGACCTGAAATTTCGCCGTCAGGGAAACCCCATCATCCTCCTGAAACGATTAAAAGAAGGTAGTAAATCGACATATCAGGCTCTACAGTTTGACGTAGGCACCACCTGTCAGAGAGAGAGAGCGGGACCTGGTCGGGGAAAGAGAGGTTTTTCTGGTGGGATTCACAAGCAACATTGGGCTTTGCTTCTGATGACTCTATCGCAGCCATGACCAAGGAACGAGCGAGGCGCCGAAGTTAGGAAAGCTTTGGAACCACTGACAGTCGGTCTGCAGTGATCTAAGCACGGGGCCGCCACCTGTCAGTGGCACGAAATAATTGGATTCGAACTGGGGAGAGATGGAAATTGGGTTTACGCGGGTCGGTTCCTATGCAACTTATCAGTATGTCAACATATACGTAACGGGTGTTATCCTGGAGTTGTTATTTGTTAGGAAGTGGAAAGAAGCGATTTATTTGGTAAATTTTATAAAAAAAAAATTAAAAAATATATATATAATGAGAAGGGTTCCAATGCATCTAAAATTTTATGCTCCCATTTTCACTCATTATTTTAAAATGATTAAGTATTAACAAATTGTATTTGAAGAACTCATTTTTTTTTCCTACATGTACCTCCCTTTTCCTCCCTCTCATGCAGTCATGCCCTCCATTTACCTCCCTCTCCTCCCTCTCATACGTAACGGATATATAAGTTTTATAGTATAGTTTGCAAATTGTAATTTAATTACTGCTTTTACATTCCTTTTCTGTTTTCGTTTTTTTTTTTTTTAATTTCTTCCCAACAAGCCCAAGGGCAACCATGTACTAACTGACACTTCTTGTGTCTGATAAATGAAACTTAGAGGCTTGACCTCTAATTTTTCACTCAAAAAAAAAAAAAAAGATGAGTTATCATCAATGTTAATGGAAATTGAAATATTTTTCTAACAAGTGGGGCATAGAAACTCAAAAGAACTATAAACTGATACGAATAAAATTTAATTCACTTTGGTATTTTAGCTAAAATATCTTCTTAAAAAAAATGTATATTATAATAGAGGAGGATTCAAATGCCTCTATTTTTTATGCCTCCATCATGCCTCTATTTTTAAAAACATTAATAACTCAAAATTTAAAACTTAGAAGTCAAAATAAAACCGTTGGATATGATTTACATTATTTTATCTATGCACATGTAAAAAATTATGACATTTCAATTTTGTTTTTGTTGTCATCAAGAGTTTGTAAAAAAAAGTACTAATATGGATAATTTCTAGACATTGATTTTTCAACTTATTGATTCATGTATAAACAAAACCGAAATGTGATAATTTTTTATGAGCACATAGAGAAAATAACATAAATCACATCTAATGATTTTATTTTGACGTTTATGATTTAAATTTTGAGTTATTAATATTTTAAAAATAGAGACATGGTGAAGACACAAAAAATAGAGGCATTTGAACCCTCATTATAATAATTTAGTTCTTTTTTTCTATTCATAATTTCATATATAGTGATTTCTTCTAGGGAAGAGCCGACATAGAACCTCCTGCTGATTTCCAACGCATAGCTCCAATCAGAGAAGGAAATTTGTCATAGCGTGACTAGTCACGTCACGTCATGTGTGTCGATTACGTGACGTGACTCGCGTGATGCGTGACGTGACCACATTCTAGTGAAAATATACGTCACGTCACGTCACGCGAACCAGTCACGTCACGTCACGTGATCACGTTACGTCACGTCACGGTATGAAACATAGAGTATCCAACTTTTTTATATGTATAGAGTATTCAGATTTTTATTTTAGTGTAAGTTCAGTGATATTGGTACTCATGTAGTACTGATTTTTATTTTCTTTAGTTTAGTCTAATGAATGTTTGTAATTTGAATTTTTAAAATAATATCAGATGTAACATTTCCTAAAAAAAAAATCTTTACAATATTATTTACTTATTTTATAATTTTTTTATCTTTTTTTTTTTCTAAATTTTTAACAATTTAAATTAAAATATAAAAAAAATTGACACGACTAATTTACGTCACGTCACTTGTAATTACATCACGTATAGTCACGGCGTGACTACGCGTGGTGTGACCATTCGCGTGACGTGACAATCTGCCACCATTTTAGTCACGTCACGTCACGTGACCAAATCACGGCGTGTTTGTTACATCACGTCACGGCGTGTCACGTATTTCCTTCTCTAGCTCCAATCA
This sequence comes from Carex cristatella, assembly GCA_024447775.1. NCBI lineage: Eukaryota > Viridiplantae > Streptophyta > Magnoliopsida > Poales > Cyperaceae > Carex > Carex cristatella. The sequence goes on from JAJHPF010000032.1 coordinate 4,558,614, forward strand.
ACCTATGCATTGATCTATCAAGTGTGGGATGGGTATGTAAAGAAATAAATGGGATCATACACCATGTTCCGAATGACAGATAGGGATGTTCATCGGTTCGGTTCGGTTCAATCTGAACCAAATTAGGCAAACCAAAGTTATAATTCGGTTTAAAAAAGAAAATCAAACCGAACCAAAGTTTTATTTTGGTTTGTTTGGTTCAAACCGAAATATATCAATTTTTTTAATTTAAAGCAATTGTTTTGTAATAAACCAAAGTATATTAAGATATAAATTGGAGTTTTAAGATATAAATCGGGATATTAAGAAATAAACCGAAGTATTTAAAGCAATTGATTAAGAAATAAACCGGGGCGGTCCGGACCAAATTCACAATATATAAAAGTTCGGTTATTTCGGTTTTGAAAATTTCAAATCGAACCGAACCGAACCGAACCATTAAAAAAATCGAACCGTTTGAACTGATCTAATTTGGTCCGGTCCAAAACCGATTAAACCGGACCCAATGAACACCCCTAATGACAGACCCATAAATCAATGAAATTGTGCAACAAATGTATTATCTAACCAATACTGGAATCCAAGCTCCGAGAGAAATTTTGGAGATGGTGGAGCCGGCTCATCGGTCCAAGGTGAGCATTCTCATTCTCAACCTTATGGTAACACCATGGATGATGGATCAATAAGTCACTTGGATGGCACAACAAATGAGAACTCTCTCTACTGGTCTGACCGACATGCGAGCCGTAATTCTATGGAATCAACAAACTGCGATGATCAATATAACACCATATCAAATCGCTTAAAGAACATCAAAGCGATACAGCAGGTTTTTCTTCAGAGGTTCGACCATCGCTTTTCCGAGGATGATGATGAGGCAATGTAGAACAAGTTGAATTATATCTTTTAAAATGTTTGGTTGCTATGCTTATGCTTGAACAATTAGAAACGTATTTTTTTAGGATTATCGAACAAGTAGGCTTATAATTATGTTTGGTTTATTAGGATTTACTTAAATTTGGTTTATGCTTTATGAATGCTTGGTATGCTTGAATTAATCGGTTTGTTTAAGGTAGGCTTAAAGTTGCTAAAGTTTTTTATGACCTGAGAGATGCATGAATTGCATATTTGAAAGAATTTTTGAAAGTATGCTCTAAAACGAAATATGTATCTAAAAGTCTAACCTAAACTTTGAGAAATTAAATCTCACAAAATAAATGTGTTTTGAAGACTCAAAAATCGATACAATAAATTAAAACTTCCATATATCATTGTGGATTACGCCATATTCTATCTTTTTACTCAGAACATATATTTTCTTTGATTAAGATATAAAATTTCAACACATCCTATATTTAGAGGAATAATTCTTGATAAAATTAATAAAATAATTTCAATATCTCGTCAAATTAGAGGTTTTCTTAATTGATCAATTAATAAAATTTCAATTTCCGTTACAAGACGAATTAAATGATCAAGTTAAGATACTAACTTAAATACTCTAACTAATTGTGCCATAATTTCAATTTATAGCCTATTTTAAGAGGCATGTATTCTTGATCCATCCCAAAATTTCAACATCTCTTGATTTTTAGAAGAAACAGTAGATCAAGTTAATCATTGTTAGATATTTAATTCTCACCAATTATAATTTCAAAATGCCATGACTAATAGAGTCCGAATTAATAAGTTGCACTTTATTAACTTCAACATTAAATTGATTAGTGCAATTATTTACACTTTGATTTCAATTTATTCATGAATTTTTACTTTTAGACCTTAATTTATATTTTTACCAATTTAAGGGGGAGCTCTCTGTTCGTTTTGAGCGTAACTATATTTTATTCTAACCCTTTTGACCATTTTCAAAAAGGGGCAGAGATATTACAAATTCATGCTATATTGGTATTTCATGACACTACACACATAAACACAAGAAAAATGGAAAAACATACAATTTCAACAAATTCCAAATTTTGTGGGAATAACCAATTTATGCACTCACTTAATATATATGTTTTGCAAATCGTCAAAAGGGTAAGATTGTTGGATTGTACCATAATCTACTTATCTGTTTAACTAGATTTAAGAAACATATATAAATTGAATTTTACAGTTTGCTTGTTTTGAGATACAGTTTGCTTGTCTTGAGATAACAAGCAGGTTCATGACAATGAAAGATTAAAGAATTACACATCAATGATGAAAAATTAAACTGTTATTAATATCAAGGATGTGGTCATGAAGTGCAAGGCATTGGAACCTCATTTTCCCTTGTTCGTGTGCTTAGCAACCTTAATTGGCGTTGTTCGTGTGCTTAACAACCTCTTTTGCCCTTGATAGTGTGCTTACAAACCTCATTTCCATTTGTTCTTGTGCTTAGGAACCTCATTTTACCTTGTTCGTGTGCTTAACAACCTCAATTGTCGTTGTTCATATGCTTCTTAACCTCTTTTTCATTTGCTCTTGCTTAGGAACATCATTTACACTTGTTCTTATGCTTAACATCCTCATTTGTCGTTGTTCTTGAGTTTTGCAACATAATTTGCCCTTGATCTTGTGCTTATGAATCTCATTTGCATTTGTTATTGTGCTTAGGAACCTTAATTCGCGTTGTTCGTGTGCTTAACAACCTCTTTTTCCCTTGATCTTTTGCTTATTAACCTCATTTGCATTTATTCTTGTGCTTAGGAACCTCAATTGGCGTTGTTCGTAGGCTTAACAACATCTTTTGCCCTTGATATTGTGCTTATGAATCTCATTTGCATTTGTTGTTGTGCTTAAGAACCTCATTCGGCCTTGTTCGTGTGCTTAACAACCTTAATTGGCGTTGTTCGTGTGCTTAACAACCTCTTTTGCCCTTGATAGTGTGCTTATGAAACTCATTTCTATTCGTTCTTGTGCTTAGGAACCTCATTTGACCTTGTTCGTGTGCTTAACAACCTCAATTGTCGTTGTTCATAAAGCTTCTTAACTTCTTTTGCCCTTGTTCTTGTGCTTAACATCATTTACACATGTTCTTGTGCTTAACAACCTCATTTTTCGTTGTTCTTGCGCTTTGCAACATAATTTGCCCTTGATCTTGTGCTTATGAACCTCATTTGCATTTGTTCTTGTGCTTAACAACCTCATTTGCCCTTGTTTGTGTGCTTCACAATCTCAATTGGCGTTGTTTGTGTGCTTAACAACCTCTTTTGCCCTTGATATTGTGCTTATGAACCTCATTTCCATTTGTTATTGTGGTTAGCATTTGCCCATGTATGTGTGCTTAACAACCTCAGTTGTCATTGTTCATATGCTTCTTAACCTCTTTTGCCCTTGTTCTTGTGCTTAGCAGCATCATTTACACTTGTTATTATTCTTAACAACCTCATTTGTCGTTGTTCTCGTGTTTTGCAACATAATTTGCTCTTGATCTTGTGCTTATGAAGCTCGTTTGCATTTGTTCTTGTGCTTAGGAACCTTATTTGTCCTTGTTTGTGTGCTTAACAACCCCAAATTGCATTATTCTTGTGCTTAGGAACTTCATTTGCCCATGTTTGTATCCTTAACAACCTCAATTGGTGTTGTTCATGTGCTTACCTCTTTTGCCCTTGATCTTTTCCTTAGGAACGTTAATTGCAATTGTTCTTGTGCTTAGGAACCTCAATTGGGGTTGTTCATGGGCTTAACAACCTTTTTTGCCCTTGATATCGTGCTTATGAACCTCATTTCCATTTGTTCTTTAGCTTAGGAAACCTCATTTGACCTTGTTCGTGTGCTTAACAACCTCAATTGTCGTTGTTCATATGCTTCTTAACCACTTCTTCCTTTGTTTTTGTGCTTAGCAACATCATTTCCAGTTGTTCTTATACTTAACAACCTCATTTGTTGTTGTTCATGAGCTTTGCAACATAATTTACACATGTTCTTGTGCTGATGAACGTAATTTGCATTTGTTCTTGTGCTTAGGAACCTTATTTGCCCTTGTTTGTGTGCTTAACAACCCCAAATTGTGTTGTTCTTGTGCTTAGGAACCTCATTTGCCCTTGTTTGTATGCTTAACAACCTCAATTGACGTTATTCATGTGCTTAATAACCTCTTTAGCCCTTGATCTTTTGCTTATGAACGTCATTTGCAATTATTCTTGTGCTTAGGAACCTCAATTAGGGTTGTTCATGGGCTTAACAACCTTTTTATGCCCTTGATATAGTGCTTATGAACCTCTTTTGTATTTGTTGTTGTGCTTAGAAACCTCATTTGCCCTTATTTGTGTGCTTAACAACCTCAATTGTTGTTGTTCCTATGCTTCTTAACCTCTTTTTCATTTGTTCTTGTGCTTAGGAACATCATTTACACTAGTTCTTATACTTAACAACCTCATTTGTCGTTGTTCTTGCCCTTCGCAACATAATTTGCTCTTGATCTTGTGGTTATGAATCTCATTTGCATTTGTTCTTGTGCTTAGGAACCTCATTTGCCCTTGTTTGTGTGCTTAAGAACCGCAATTATCGTTGTTCATATGCTTCTTAACCCCTTTTGCCCTTGTTCTTGTGCTTAGCAACATAATTTGCTCTTGATCTTGTGCTGATGAACGTAATTTGCATTTGTTCTTGTTCTTAGGAACCTTATTTGCCCTTGTTCGTGTGCTTAACGACCCTCAATTGTCGTTGTTCGTTTACGTAATAACAGCTTTCGCCCTTGATATTGTGCTTATGAACCTTGTTTGCATTTGTTCTTGTACTTAGAAACATCATTTTCCCTTGTTCGTGTGCTTCACAACCTCAATTGGCGTTGTTCCTATGCTTCTTAACCATTTTTTCTCTTGTTCTTGTGCTTAGCAACATCATTTACACTTGTTCTTATGCTTAACAACTTCATTTGCCATTGTTCATGTGCTTTGCAACATAATTTGCCCTTGATCTTGTGCTTATGAATCTCATTTGCATTTGTTCTTGTGCTTAAGAACCTCATTTACCCTTGTTTGTGTGCTTAACAACCTCAATTGGCGTTGTTCGTGTGCTTAACAACCTCTTTTGCTCTTGATCATTTGCTTATTAACCTCATTTGCATTTGTTCTTGTGCGTAGGAACATGTATTGGCGTTGTTCGTGGGCTTGACAACCTCTTTTGCCCTTCATATTGTGCTTATGAACCTCATTTATATTTGTTGTTGTGCTTAAGAACATCATTTGCCCTTGTTCATGTGCTTGACAACTTTAATTGTCGTTGTTCATATGCTTGTGCTTCTTAAGAACATTCATAACCTCTTTTGCCCTAGGTCTTGTGCTTAGCAACATCATTTACACATGTTCTTGTGCTTAACAACCTCATTTGTCGTTGTTCTTGCGCTTTGCAAAATAATTTGCCCTTGATCTTGTGCTTATGAATGTAATTTGTATTTGTTCTTGCGCTTAGGAACCTCATTTGTCCTTGTTTGTGTGCTTAACAACCTCAATTGGCGTTGTTCGTGTACGTAATAACAGCTTTTGCCCTTGATATTCTGCTTATGAACCTCAATTGTATTTGTTCTTGTACTTAGGAACATCATTTGCCCTTGCTCGTGTGCTTGACAACCTCAATTGGCGTTGTTCTTATGCTTCTCAACCACTTTTTCTCTTGTTCTTGTGCTTAGCAACATAATTTACACTAGTTCTTATGCTTAACAACATCAATTCTCGTTGTTCATGTGCTTTGCAACATAATTTATCCTTGATCTTGTGCTTATGAATCTCATTTGCATTTGTTCTTGTGCTTAGGAACCTCATTTGCCCTTGTTTATGTGCTTAACATCCTCAATTGGCGTTGATCGTGTGCTTAACAACCTCTTTTGTCCTTGATCTTTTGCTTATTAACCTCATTTCCATTTGTTCTTGTGCTTAGGAACCTCAATTGGCATTGTTCGTGGGCTTAACAACCTCTTTTGTCCTTGATATTGTGCTGATGAACCTCATTTGCATTTGTTGTTGTGCTTAAGAACCTCATTTGCCCTTGTCCGTGTGCTTAGCAACCTTAATTGGCGTTGTTCGTGTGCTTAACAACCTCTTTTGCCCTTGATAGTGTGCTTACAAACCTAATTTCCATTTGTTCTTGTGCTTGGGAACCTCATTTGACCTTGTTCGTGCGCTTAACAACCTCAATTGTCATTCTTCATATGCTTCTTAACCTCTTTTGCCCTTGTACTTGTACTGAACAACATCATTTACACATGTTCTTGTGCTTAACAACCTCATTTGTCGTTGTTCTTGCGCTTCGCAATATAATTTGCCCTTCATCTTGTGCTTATGAACCTCATTTGCATTTGTTCTTGTGCTTAGGAACCTCAGTTGTCCTTGTTCGTGTGCTTAAAAATCTCAATTGGCGATGTTCGTGTGCTTGACAACCTCTTTTGCCCTTGATAATGTGCTTATGAACCTCATTTGACCTTGTTCGTGTGCTTAAAAACCTCAATAGTCGTTGTTCATATGCTTCTTAACCACTTCTTCTCTTGTTCTTGTGCTTACCAACATCATTTCCAGTTGTTCTTATGCTTAACAACCTCATTTGTTGTTGTTCTTGAGCTTTGCAACATAATTTGCCCTTGATCTTGTGCTTATGAATCTCATTTGAATTTGTTCTTGTGCTTAGAAACCTCATTTGCCCTTGTTCGTATGCATAACAACCTCAATTATTGTTGTTCATATGCTTCTTAACCTCTTTTACCCATGTTCTTGTGCTTAGCAACATGATTTACACTTGTTCTTGTGCTTAACAACCTCATTTGTCGCTGTTCTTTCGCTTTGCAACATAATTTGCCCTTGATCTTGTGCTTATGAACGTAATTTGCATTTGTTCTTGTTTTTAGGAATCTCATTTGTCCTTGTTTGTGTGCTTAACAACCTCAATTGGCGTTGTTCGTTTACGTAATAACAACTTTTGCCCTTGATATTGTGCTTATGAACCTCATTTGCATTTGTTCTTGTACTTAGGAACATAATTTGCCCTTGTTCGTGTGCTTGACAACCTCAATTGGCGTTGTTCCTATGCTTCTTAACCACTTTTCTTCTTGTTCTTGTGGTTAGCAACATCATTTACACTTGTTCTTATGCTTAAAAACTTCATTTGTCGTTGTTCATGTGCTTTGCAACATAATTTGCCCTTGATCTTGTGCTTCTGAATCTCATTTGCATTTGTTCTTGTGCATAGAAACCTCATTTTCTCTTGTTTGTTTGCTTAACAACCTCCATTGGCGTTGTTCGTGTGCTTAACTACCTCTTTTGCCCTTGATCTTTTGCTTATTTAGCTCATTTGCATTTGTTCTTGTGCTTAGGAACCTCAATTGGCATTGTTCGTGGGCTTAACAACCTCTTTTACCCTTGATATTGTACTTATGAACCTCATTTGCATTTGTTGTTGTGCTTAAGAACTATATTTGCCCTTGTTCGTGTGCTTAACAACCTGAATTGGCGTTGTTCGTGTGCTTAAGAACCTCTTTTGCCCTTGATATTGTGCTTATGAACCTCATTTACATTTGTTATTGTGCTTAGGAACCTCATTTGCTCTAGTTCACGTGCTTAACAACCTCAATTGTCGTTGTTCATATGTTTCTTAACATCTTTTGCCCTTATTCTTGTGCTTAGCAACATCATTTACACATGTTTTTGTGCTTAATAACCTCATTTGTCATTGTTCTTGAGCTTTGCAACATAATTTGCCCTTGATCTTATGCTTATGAACTTCATTTTCATTTGTTCTTGTGCTTATGAATCTCATTTGCCCTTGTTTGTGTGCTTAACAACCTCATTTGGCGTTGTTTGTGTGCTTAACAACCTCTTTTGATATTGTTCTTATGAATCTCATTTGCATTTGTTCATGTGCTTAACAATCTTAATTGTCATTGTTCATATGCTTCTTAACCTCTTTTGCCCTTGTTCTTGTGCTTAGCAACATCATTTACACATGTTGTTGTGTTTAACAACCTCATTTGTCGTTGTTATTGTGCTTCGCAACATAATTTGCCCTTGATCTTGCGCTTATGAACCTCATTTGCATTTGCTCTTGTGATCAGGAACCTCATTTTCCCTTGTTCGTGTACTTAACAGCCTCTTTTGCCTTTGATATGGTGCTGATAAACCTCATCTGCATTTGTTCTTCTGCTTAGGAACCTCATTTGCCCTTGTCCGTAGGCTTAACAACCTCAATTGTCGTTGTTCATATGCTTCTTAACCTCTTTTGCCCTTGTTCTTATGTTTAGCAACATCATTTACACTTGTTATTGTGCTTAACAACCTCATTTGTCGTTGTTCTTGCGCTTTGCAATATAATTTGCCCTTGATCTTGTGCTTATGAACCTAATTTGTATTTGTTGTTGTGCTTAGGAACCTCATTTGTCCTTGTTTGTGGGCTTAACAATCTCAATTAGCGTTGTTTGTGTGATTAACAACCTATTTTGCCCTTGATATTGTGCTTATAAATCTCATTTGCATTTGTTCTTGTACTTAGGAACCTCATTTGCCCTTGTTCGTGTGCTTGACAACCTCAATTGACGTTGTTCCTATGCTTCATAACCTCGTTTTCCCTTGTTCTTGTGCTTAGCAACATCATTTATACTTGTTCTTATGCTTAACAACCTCATTTGTCGTTGTTCTTGCGCTTTGCAACATAATTTGCCCTTGATCTTGTGCTTATGAATCTCATTTGCATTTGTTCTTGTGCTTAGGAACCTCATTTGCCCTTGTTTGTGTGCTTAACAACCTAAATTGGCGTTGTTCGTGTGCTTAACAACCTTTTTTGTCTTGATCTTTCGCTTATGAACCTCATTTGCATTTGTTTTTGTGCTTAGGAACCTCAATTGGCGTTATTCGTGGGCTTAAAAACGTCTTTTGACCTTGATATTGTGCTTATGAATCTCATTTGCATTTGTTCTTATACTTAGGAACCTCATTTGCCTTTGTTCATGTGCTTGACAACCTCAATTGTCATTGTTCCTATGCTTCTTAACTTTTTTTTCTCTTGTTCTTGTGCTTAGCAATATCATTTACACTTGTTCGTATGCTTAACAACCTCATTTGTCGTTGTTCTTGCGATTTGCAACATAATTTGCCCTTGATCTTGTGCTTCTGAATCTCATTTGCATTTGTTATTGCGCTTAGGAACCTCATTTTCCCTTGTTCATGTGCTTAACAACCTCAATTGGCGTTGTTCGTGTGCTTAACAACCTCTTTTGCTCTTGATCTTTTGCTTATTAACCTCATTTGCATTTGTTCTTGTGCTTAGGAACCTCAATTGGCGTTGTTCATGGGCTTAACAAAATCTATTGGCGTTGTTCGTGTGCTTAACAATCTCTTTTTCCCTTGATCTTGTACTTATGAACCTCATTTGCATTTGTTATTGTGCTTAGGAACCTCATTTGCCCTTGTTCATGTGCTTAACAACCTCAATTGGCGTTGTTCATATTATTCTTAATTTTTTTTGTCATTGTTCTTGTGCTTAGCAACATCATTTACACTTGTTCTTGTGCTTAACAACCTCATTTGCATTGTTCTTGTGTTTTGCAACATAATTTACGTTTGATCTTGTGCTTGTGAACCTCATTTGAAATATTGAAGTTGGGAGCGGCCAGAGTGATAATCTAAACCTTGATCTTGCTTCTATTTATAGAGAGTTGATAAAAAGAAAGTAATTTGGCCCTACCGTTAAATAGTTACGTATACCGTTATAATGATTGGTCAACTTATGTTAAGTTTGGATGTCATTAACCCTAACGCTAGACTTACCGCTGTGACGGTAGCCATCATGGAAGTCTATGAAAATCTTACCGTTAGACGACGGTTCCAATCGAATTAATCTGTCACACGCCGGTAGAGGATTTATTTATTTCGTTACAACAGTTCCTGAACCATTGCAGTGGTATGCCTCATTTAATTCATTCTCAAGCTTATTTTACTAATTTTACATATTTATTATTTTAATCTTGAGATGATGCTTCTGCTGTCCAATGTCTTGTGCTTCATGACCACATCCTTGATAGTGTATAGTAGTTTATTATTTCATCATTGATGTATAATTCTTGAACCTTCTATTGTTATGAACCTGGACAATATCTCAAGACAAGAAAACTGTAAAATTTCATTTATATATGTTTTGCAAATATAGTCAAACAGCAAGTGGATTATGACACAATCCAACATATTTTTGTTATTTTCTTAATGAATTACACGAAATGCCTACTATTTTTTTTTTTTTTTTTATAAACACCTACTAAAGAATTTTACTAAACGAAAATAAAATAGTTGCATGACTGGTTTTTTTCACCCATTTCTTTTGATTAATCAAAACTTAGAACAATCTATATATTTCTCTACCTCACAGGCTCACACGGTCTCCCACGGACTCATGGACTTCCAACATAAATCCGTTCACTAATCAATATTTTGATCGCATATAAAAAGATTCATTGCCTCTCCACTAGAGATGATAATTGATAAAGAAGATTTTTTTTTATATATATACAGCACAAGGCATTTGTAGATATGTAAGGGTTTACTCCGTTATAAAAGAAATAATAATTGTAGGCTGCAAAAGGGACTTGATAAGTAGAGATAAATGCAATGAAAGAGTATTTATTCAAAATGCTTATGAGATGAAGGGTTATCCAATTGGACACTGTAATCATCGAAATTTTGAGTTATGAGGCAAAAATTTGTGGAACTCTCAAGTGAATTTGTTTGGAAATCTACTAAAAAAAATTATTTTTTATCCCAAAACAAGTCATATAGATCTTGTTGGCCCTTCAAGATCATACATGCAATCGACTTCCATCCTATATTAGATGAAAATGTGGAAGTTTAAATTTGACAAAAGAGATGTGTAAGCTTAATTTGATGTTTTCAAGGCGATAAGAGGAGGTACCGAACCTTAACCTTAGATCGTCTCTTATTCTTCGTCATCTTTTTGTGTTTGGGACATTCGATGTTGCTTCTTTGTTCTTTCCATTTTCTTCAATCAAATCAATCCTCTTTTTAGAATGCTAAATATATTTTTCTAATCAATCTCTATATTCATATTAAGAAGGTTTTCTGAACTTGATTTAATAAACCTGATAAGAAACATACAGATTAGCTTGTCCAGCCCAATAGATAAGCCCCTCAGAATTGTCCAAGGCAGGCTGATTTGAAAATTTAATCCAAGTGAAGAGTCGGTCAACTTTTGGGTTTGATCTATTGGGCTTTTATGGATCCCTTGAAATTCTTCATTTTTTCGACATCTGCGCTTTTTTATGTTGCGCTTTTTTATGTTTGCTCCTTCCTAATGCTTGTGAGGCTGCTGGCAAGTAGGAGTGATTAAATTGTTCATACCTCATGCTCAAAGTTTATTAACAACTTATTAAAACTTGCTCATTATCAATTTGTTCATTAACTTAATGAGCCGAGCATGAGCATTTACACCAACTCATTCATAACTCGCTCATTAAGAACTGAGTTACATGAATCCTGCCACATCCAGTCTCTTGAAAATGCATTTTTATTATTGTTTTGATACTACAAATATTTAGGTATGTGACAAGAAGATAGCTGCGAGTATGTGACATGCAGAGCCGTGAGAACCGACAAGAAGATAGCTGTTTGATTTTGTTAAATTTACTTATGGACATTTTTTTGGGTTAAATTATGTACTATTTAATTATGTTGGATTATGACAATTTGTTAAATTTTATAAATAAAAATTATTTTTGAATGATGTATCTTAAAAAAAAACTAAAAAATAATTCAAATATGCTTGATTTCTTAATGAGCCACTTAATGAGCACAAGTCAACTCGAGTATTTAACGAGCCGAGCATGAGCACAACTGTCAACTTGATCTCAACTCGAATCGACTAGCTCATTAAGCTAATGAGCTGAGTATGATACTCCAACTCGCTCATTAATCACCAGCAAGTGGCAATCGATGGGATATTATTTGTTAATTTTTTGCTTAGGTTGCCACTTGTCAATTTTAATTTTGGTGTAGAATCGCTCGTAAATATAAATATGCATGATGGAACTAGAAAATTTAGATAAGTTGTTTGGAAAATAAAATGTAAAAATATGTAGTGTGAATAGTTAAATTTGAATTAAAGTTCTTCTACAGCTTAATAACTTTCACTACTAGACTATAATGCATTTGGATGGGTGAAAAATAGTCACTAATCCGGATTAGCACTATTCTTTGTTTGTCTTTTGTGGGTTCTCTCACTATTATACTAACCCAACAAAATGTTGGATTAGCTATTATTCTCTATCTTGAAGTTAGCCATATTCTTGCTCTATTTCTTCCAAACGTCCCAATATATATATTTGTTGTTTTATGAGGGGGTTAAGCTTGAAAAAACTTAAAAGAAAAAACATAAAATATCAGTTAAATTTTAGAGTAAAGATTTTGTCTCCCGCGGATTCGTCCCCCTAATCGTCCCCCGATTCTAACAGTTAGAGCCGTACAAAATTAATAGTCAAAGTATGTAGATATTACAAATTGAGAACTCACTTTGCTTTTTCTCATTTTGTCTTTAGCTCTCTCATTTCCACACAGCCTCTGGGACACGTAATGCATAAAATCTTAACTGTTAATTGAAAGTTAAATATTGGCTAAAATCTTGACACGTATTCTTGCATCCCATGTCTTCTTTATTCAATGACCTTATCTATCTTGATTAATTACTTCTCGAATCTTCCTGTTTTTATATACCCAACAATTGGGAGCGCATCATGCCAATTTAATTCGATTCTGAAAGGAAAAAGAGAGGAGTAGGTTCGATCGGCATCGAACCTAATTTTAGATTCAATTAGCTCTAACACCATACGATTATCATCAATATTAGTGCGCATGTAAATTAAACTGACTTGCACGGATTTTAATATACTTAGCACGGATCTTAATGCAATCGAATGGTAATTTCACCCATCGAACCAAAGTATGTCCGATGGGCATCAAACCTACTTTGAAATCAAGAAAAAAACAACAAAAAGAATCGATAAAGAGAGAAATTATTGTTTGGATTAGTATATTTTTTCATTAGTATGTTTCTAAAATAGCTTAATTTTTCTTTCTTTCTTACATATCAATATAACTTTATATAGGAATGAATACTTTCTGTGATATCTATTCACCATTCAATATGTATGTATGAATACTTGATGTTAATATTTTTATTAAAAATAATTGATATCTTAGTATGAATACTTGATATATTATATATTAATACTTGCGTGTATAGATATACGTACTTGTGCATAGTAGAAGTACGAATACTTTCCTCAGTATATATCAATACGTTCAAGCATCAAACAAATTAACTAATTAATGTTGCTTTACCATAACAATTCACACTTCAATCTTTTACAACATAACAATTCACATTTCAATGCGTAAGTATGAATATTTTAATGTTCTAGTATGAATATTTATATGTTTTAGTATGAATACTTTGTAGTTTGAATATTTTCTAGTAATGATACTTTGTAATGAATATATTATATGTTGAATATTTGCTGATATGTATATGTATACATGCAATGTTTTAATATGAATATTTTATATGTTTTACTATGAATACTTTGTAGTTTGTATATTTTCTAATAATGATACTTTCAAAGTTATAGAATTAATACATTATATGTTTTAGTATGAATACTTGCACGTCGAGGTATGAGTACTTGAACGACGAAGCACTCGAAAGTACTTCATCATGGATTTCATTTGAAAGATAAAATTACGTAGAAAATGTTCGGGGTTTTAGATTTGCAAAATTCCTCACATATCGTCATAAATATTAACGAGATTAAACGGAGAAAAAAAAACTCACTTCTAAAAATGTATAAAAGATGGGTGTGTGATTAGAGAAACAAGAAAATTGATGTCTAGTTTTTTTGTTTAAATACTTGATGTCTTAAGTACGAATACTTAATATATTATATAGGAATACTTGCACGCATAAGTGTTTATACATGCACGCGCCAGTTGCAATTTTTTTCAAATTTAAGTGGTCCCCCAAGTAGTTGTTGTTTTCCCAAGTTAGTTAGTGGTCCCCATCGTACTTTGTGGATAAGTTAGTTAGAGGAGACATTTAGGGGATAGAATGGAGGGGACTATTAGTCGCTCTCTAAATTTTAATATACGTAATTAAAACAAATAGAATCATGGAGATGGCTAAGTTACTTTTAGAGTACACTAAGATCTGTCAGTGTAAATATGGTCATGCCTGCATGTGTATAAATTCAGATTTTATATGATATATATTTAAAAAAAAATCATATAGAGTTTATACTTAACAAATATTAATTATGTTCGAACTTGTTCTGACAAGTTTCAAATTTAAATTTGAATATATATATGTTGGCTAATATCAAATCGTTTGTTCTTGAAATTCCGTACAACTAAGTCATTTTTCAATTTTCAAAGTCCAAAAAGTCGATCCAAACCGTTATATGTAGGGCTAAAAATAGAGCCGGATTATCCGCTCCGAATCCGAGCAAGATCCGTATCCGGATTAAACGGATTCGGATAATTCCGGATACGGATCCGGATAATTTTTGTGTATAGCCAATTGTTCCGGATATGGATTCGGATAATATCCACGAACTCTAAACGGAGGACCTGTTACTCATTATTTTTTTTGGACCCGTTTCATTTTATTTTGATATAAATATGTTTCGGACCCGCTACCCATTTTATTTTTCGGACCCGTTTTATTTTAGTTTGGTATGATTATGTTTCGGACCCGCTACCCATTAATTTTTTCGGACCCATTATTTAAAAGAAAGAAAATGTTGCTTCCACTGTGGTTCGAACCCATGCCCTATGGTTAAACTTCCAAAATACAAATCACTACACCACACTATATTTTATGTACTACTTTATTTTCTTTATATATTATATGAATAGAATATTTTATATCTCTCATATTTACAATATCTTATATCTCCCATCTTTTCAATATCAATCTTTCCATCAACTTACAATTATTCATTTATTTTCATATTTAAACTTTATTAATTATTATTATATTTTAAAGTTCATATAACTCAATTATCCGACAATTATTCGCTCTGAATCCGTATTCGTATCTGCTCTGTATCCGTATCCGTATCCATTTAAGGTGGATTTGGTTTTACATTTTGACATCCGTTTGCTATCCGTATCCGTATCTGTATCCACTCATTGAAATGTGGATGTGGATATGGTATCAGCATTATCCGCTCCGAATCCGCTCCGTTTACACCCCTAGTTATATGTGATCTCTATGTTAAAATGTGCTTGGAGACAAAATTTTACAGTTTTTTTGAATTTTTTTACT
This sequence comes from Carex cristatella, assembly GCA_024447775.1. Taxonomy (NCBI): domain Eukaryota; kingdom Viridiplantae; phylum Streptophyta; class Magnoliopsida; order Poales; family Cyperaceae; genus Carex; species Carex cristatella. The sequence continues at coordinate 4,573,905 of JAJHPF010000032.1, forward strand.
ATTTATTAAGCTATTTTGAAAATTGCTGATTCAATAGTCCAGTCTGATTTTATTGTTTGGTTAAGCTATTGTTGGATCAACGATTTTCAAAATAACTTAATAAATAGAAAAAAAAAATTCAAAATAATGTAAAATTGTTTCAAAGCACATTTTAATTTAGATATCACATCTAACAATTTGAATTGATCCTATAGGCTTTGAAAATAAAAAAAACAACTTAATTACACGGGATCTCAAGAACAATAGATTTGATATTAGTCCACCTCTATTTGTGTGTATGACACATTTAACTTAAAAAACTATACTAAGTTCATATTTACTAAGTACCAACATTAGGTCAAGTAATGTAAAATAAGAAAACATCCCATCATCAATGTTCAAATCGAAAAGCACTTTTTTTTTTAGAAAAAAAAAAAGCACTTGACAGAGCCACATACGAAGTTCCGATTCTCTTAAACAAATTCATACCAGTAAAATATAAAATAAATGCTTAATAAACTGCAGTTGGGCAGTTAAAAAATTGCCGACTGACGAGCTGCAGTTGGGCCGAGATATTTTGGCGCGGATAAACTGACGAGATAATTTCTGTATGGGTATGTACAATGCTACAATCTCCTCATCTTCTATTACGAGAAATGAGCAGTGAGCACCTTATCCTGCAACGCAAAACACTTCTCCCCTGCCTTTTCTCTCTAGAGTAGAAATAAGATTTCCGGTCCAAGGAAAAGAAAGACTGCCAATCTTTGTTCTCTTTTAATGGCGTCATCTCCAGCGCCAAGTGCATTCTCAATGCCTCCGCAGCTCCCCTTTGCTCCAAAGCAGCCCCCTTCGAAGCCCATCTACAAGGACCTCCATTTCAACCATGACCTCGCCGCCACCAGAAAACTTCAGGTCCGAATGAACCTCTCCCTTCCATCTATTTTTTTTTTTTTTTTGTAATTGGGTTTAATCTGGGTTGAATGGACTTGGTGCAGATTGGAGTGGACCTGGTAGCACGGCTAGTTGGGGTTACGCTGGGGCCCAGGGGCAGAAATGTGGTCTTGCAGAACCCTTATGGACCTCCTAAGATTGTGAAAGATGGGGAAACTGTGCTGAGAGAGGTAACACCTTTATGTTTTTTAGCCATTATGTAATAATCCCATATTATTAGATACTTCTTTGAAACTTATTTACAAGGGGATATGGTAGTTCTCTAATGGTTATATCTTCTTCTTCTTTTTGTTGATTATAATTCTTGTCAGATTGAATTGGATGATCCAATGGAGAATCTAGGTGTCAAATTGGTGAGACAAGCCGGTGCAAAGACAAATAGTATTGCCGGTGATGGCTGCACCACCTCTATCATTCTAGCTCAGGGTTTAATTGCGGAGGGAATGAAGGTACTGTTCTTATCCATTTTGCGGTTAGGTCATTTTTATGCATGCCCCTCTTAGGTTTCAGGAATATCATGTATGCCCCCCCCCCCAAAAAAAAAAAAATGGGAAATATCAGCCCTGCTACTGCAGGATATAGGTTGTACCAGTTAAAGCAAGCCCTTACTAAACATCAACACCATTAATTACAAAAAAAAAAAAAAAAAAAGGCTTGAGCTCCTGCACCTCATCTTTTTGTCAAGAAGTGACTGTATAAAATCTACCAAACACTATCAGCTTAAGCTTTTTAAGCAACTAGTTGGTTAACAAGTGCTTGTTGATTTCCTCATCACTGATCTTCAAGAATTAGGTACTGGCTGCAGGAATGAATCCGGTTCAGATTGCACGCGGTATTGGGAAGACTGCAGATGCTCTGGTCTCTGAACTCAGATTTATGTCCAGAGAGGTTTAAACAGCTTCTTACTGTTTCTTTGCATAATTTATCCAAGGATTTTTTGGTGATTTTTTCAGTGCTACTACGTCTTTGAAGTACGAGTACGGGTTCTCATAAAATTCCGCAATTGAGGACTGCTTTTTGTGTGTCAGATTTTAGATCGTGAAATTGAGTTCATTGCAACTGTCAGTGCGGGAAATGATGAAAAGATAGGGATCATGATTGCTAAAGCTCTCAGTAGAGTTGGTAGAAATGGATTCATTCGTATTGAAAATGGGAGGTCAACAGAAAATAATCTGGAGATAGCCGAAGGAATGCAATTTGACCGTGGCTATCTCTCTCCATATTTCATCACAGATCACACAAATATGCAAGTTGAGTTTACAGACTGCAAGGTCAGTGATTTATGATTTTGTAACGTTCTTCGAGCTTCTGTGCATTTACCAACTCTCTTTTACATTTAACCTTCAAATTTGGTATTTAGACATTTCAAACTACATTATTTGTTTTGATGCTATTAACATGGAAGTTGGTTTTGAGCTATTGACTATGATCTTACATATCTTCACAGCGGAAGAACATTTTGTTTATACATCTGTTGGTTATGTGGGCTTAATTTTTTTTTTATTGGTATTCTTGAGTTCTTAAGTCGTCCTAAATCTGTTGCACATGAACTTTGATTTGGGTTGATGCAAACCTGTCTATGTTGAGTTTTTAAATTATTAAAAATACTAGTCTTTTCTTTTGTTTTCCTTTTGCAGATATTATTGGTGGATAAGAAGATCAATGATGTAAAAGAGATGTTTAAAATTAATAAAATATTAGATGCGGCCGTTAAAGAAAAATTTCCCCTTCTAATAATAGCTGAGGATGTAGAATCAGAAGCCTTGGGTCTTCTTATTAAGAACAAATTAAAGGGTACTATTAAAATAGCTGTCATCAAAGCCCCTGCATTTGGTGCTCGTAAGAGTGACTACTTAGATGATCTTGCAATCTTGACTGGAGGTAGAGAAATAAAATCTTCTCTTTGATTTTCAGATAATCCTGAAATATACCTATAACTACATGACCACTAATGTGTGGTAGAATTTTGAGGTTGAACTAACAGGCTTTCCCCTGGTTCAATAATGCTACTATGATGTACTATTTAGAATTTCACTTGGTGCCTGCTAATATTGATCCAATCGATCCATTCTCCTCCCATTGAGTTTTCTGATTTCTCTCAAACCATAACCATAATTATGTGCATGAAAAAGAAGAGTTAAAAACAATAACAAATTGATTCAAAGATAATCGAAGGGACAAGTTGTAAAATTATTGTGTGATGAGAGGAGAGACAGGTAAGAATAGCATCTTATAGTAGTACTTGTTAATTCATGAACTTGTGTCTTCACAAATGACAAAGATTGTGACTGTGAAGTATGAGTTAGTTTCTTTAGATTGCTCTGCTTTACTTTGCTGCCTTATTCTGACAAAACTTCCGTTTTAAAGGTAGAGTAGTGAGGGACGAAATGGGGTTGACTCTTGACAGGGCCAGAAGAGAGCACTTAGGTTCTGCTATTAAGGTTGTCATTACAAAGGATTCAACCATAATTGTTACTGATGGAAGCACACAAAATGCAGCTAAAGAAAGGATTGCTTTGTTAAAGCGTCTAGTTGAGGTATGGTATTGTATTATGTATAAGATGAAAAGAATCCTCTTATTTGTGATGTCTAGATCATATCAGTTAAATGAAATATCTAAATTGTAACATTCTGTTGTTCAGAACTCAAATGAGAAGTTTCAAAAGAAAATATTGAATGAGAGAATTGCAAGGCTAAGTGATGGAATTGCAATTATCCAGGTAAGATCTGGGACTTGGTAAAATTTTTGGTTCACTCTAACTAGACCTGTCTATTTAAGTACTTCTGAAATGTTGTTTATTCAAATACTAGGTTGGTGCACAAACGGTAGTGGAACTCAAAGATAAGAAATTGAGGATTGAAGATGCTTTGAATGCTACCAAGGTAGAATTGAAGTTGTTTTTACACATGTAATTAATACCACCTTTAACATAGGCTATATAATTTGTAGGCAGCTATTGAGGAAGGTGTTGTTGTGGGGGGTGGATGTTGCTTATTGAGATTATCTTTGAAAGTGGATGAGATTAAAGCAACATTGGACAATGAAGAACAAAAGGTACAAATGTAAAAACTTCTCATAATTTAAAACTCAATAAGTTCATGTAATATGTGTTTTAGAAGCCTCCAGAATTTAGCTTTTATTGTGATATTTTCTAATTTAGATTTCTTTTTCTTAAATTACTTACCATTTACCTTTTTTCTCCTTGATACGGTTCTCTCATTATCAACAGACATCAAAACTCGGGATAAATTGTCTAAATTTTTATATTTAGTTTAGTTTGCTTTTAAGGAGAGTATGTAATGTGGCATGATATATGATCTAATGATCGGCTTATATTATGCAGATAGGTGCTGATATTTTCAAACGGGCTTTAAGATACCCGTCAAAATTAATTGCACAAAATGCTGGCAAGAATGGTACCTTTGTAGTGGACAAGGTTTGTTCACTCGCATTTAACTGATTTCCTCTTTTTCAGTTCAATTACACAAGTTGTTAAATTTTCATAATGTTACCGTATTCTCTAGATTTTGGCAAACAGTAATTTGAATTATGGATATAATGCCGCTAAAAATTGTTACGAAGACTTGATTGCTGCTGGAATATTAGACCCAACAAAGGTAAGCTACCTATTATTGTTGTATTTATTTGTAATTTAACTTTCTCAATCTCTTCTGTATGAGGATTCATTAGTTTCCTATTGATTGCTCAATTTACTTCTGATTTGACTGGCATGTCGGAAGGGGACATGCTGAGTTGTGCTTTGACTAAACATCTGACAAACTTCAATGTGTATGACTTGATGAACAATGAATCTATCAAACTCTAAATTTGTCCCACCCAACATCCCCAAAAAGTAGAAGAAAAGAAAGAAAAAAAAATAATGAATGAATGAATAGGAAAAAAAATGGCTAAATTTTAGTGGCAATGTATTCAAAATGGAGCAGGTAGTAAGATGTTGTATACTGCATGCATCAGCTGTGGCGAAGACATTTCTGACCTCTGATCTGGCAGTAGTTGAGAAGAAAACTGAGCCCGTTCAGTTACCCCGGTTTCTTGCTAACCCTAAAACAATGATGCCTAAAATGATGATGCCACCTTCAGGTTCAATTTGTTAAATTTTCTTTTGATGGTGTTTTAATATGCCTAAAATGTTTGTTATGTCCGATCATATTTTCTCATATTGTCAGCTCTCTAACTGTCAGGTTTGACCTTGTGATCGGTCAATTGATGTGTAAATTAATCTGCAATGGAGCAGCTCGGCTCAACAAATATGAACAGGAGTTGTGAGAAGAAGTGTTAAACAACATATTGAGAAGGGACATATTTAAGTGGATGAGATACGGTATCAAGCAAGAAGAAAATTTTCTTGGCTGACTGACTTTTAGTTCAAGTGATATAGGATGTTTCTTTTGAATATCATGCCAATTCGGTCTACTTTATGTGTACATTTACAGTATTTATGGAACATCTCAGTTACATTTTTTTTTTCTTTCTGAAAGAAAAAAAGGAGCAACAGCTACCTGTTTCATTAAAGAAACAATCCACATACAATTTCTCAGTTACAGTTTTATTTTTATTTTTTTTCCGTTCAATGCCTGTAAGTTTTACAATGACAAGTGAATCAATGGTTTTTATTCCAATCCCCTGAATGGGATGAGGATTGCAAGGAAGATAAATGGGATGAGGAAATGCATGTAAAATATACCTATGTCGGTGTTGAATTATCTAAAAACAGAATTTACAGATAATTGGTTATGTGATAGTATTTACATAAAATATATATTTTTCATTTTCATTCGAAACCTTAGTGAATATCTCAAAATAGGGAAAGAGGTTTGACCGTTGACTTGCTAAAAAGAATTTCAGTGACTGAGACGATAATGTTTTAATAAATTTAGAGTGTGTTTCGAATGCTAAGCCGAAATTTTTATTAATAAGAATATAAATAAAAACATATCAGCTTTGGGAAAAATTTTGCTTAGAATTTAAAAAGTAGGAAAAACGTGATTGTTTATAATATCCTCTGGATGTTATAGACTACAATGGTTTGATTAGCGAAATATAATTAGCGCTAATTAACGCGAGAAAAAAAAAAGTATGACTGTTATAGACCAGAACATCCAGGTAAACATTCCAGTTTTGTTTTTTTGTTTTTTCCAACTGCGTTTACAAAAACAAAAATCTGGTCGCTATAGACTATAACGGCCAGACTTTTTTTCGCATTAATTAGCGGTAATCTAATTTCGCTAATCTAGCCGTTGTAGTCTATAACATCCAAATGACGTTATAAACAATCATATTTTTCCTACTTTTCAAATTTTACACAAAATCTTCTCCAAAACCAATATTTTTTTATTTATTTTCTTGTTAATAAAAATTTCGGAATGGTAAGGGTAACAATAGAATAAAGTGTGCGTTTTTAGAAGTACATAGAAAATACGAACTGGGCTTAGATTGCTGTCAAATCCAAATCTCAGCCCTCATTACATGTAAAACCCAATCCACGAGTTTTTAGAAATACATAGAAAACCGTAAATGGAGCCTTCGGAAATCCAACTCGTGATCTCCTGCCGTGAGCGAGGCCGTGACAGCAGAGAGAGAGAGAGAGAGACAGATGGCGTCGTAGCCAGCCAACATACGCCTCGAGCGGTGCGCAGTGCGCCCCTTGGCAATTGCTGCTGCTCCAATCAATCAACTGCTTCCCCATTTCTCTCAGACCGTTATAAACTAAACTATTCCGATAAATCCAACCCAGCCTCTTTCTGCTCCATCCTCTTTTAATGAGGAACAAGTACCGAGAGAAAGAGAGCAAGAGGGGCCTAAATGATGATCCTACATCTGGTTCAAGTGATGCTGGATCTGACGGTCGCTGGCATCTCTCTCGTGGTCGTCTTTGGTTTCTTCGCCTTCATCGCTGCAATTCTCTGCACAACCGCTTTCATTCACCACACCAAATCCTAGGTATGGTGATTTTAAAATCGCACTGTCGTCACTAAATTATCTAGTAATTGTAATGCTCGCGGTTTATGATTCTGGTATAGCCAGTACTGCGGGAGAATTTTGAATTGTTGGATCTGGATAGATGCACGAAATGGGGAATTTGTAATTCAGTTGGGCACACTATCGAGCACCTGGTGTGCACACGTGCTTACATTTTGACAGGTTGTGGCTCTCATTTGGAGCATAACAGGGCTCAGGGGATTGGGTTTTTTTTTTTTTTTGGTTTTATGACGTTCTATTTACATTTTGCTTCTGCATTTTACTTTAATTTGTTATAGTCCGGACGGGTAAATAAATTGTGTATTTGGTGATAAATTTCTGAGACTTCATGATTGATAAATTGAAATGGAAAATCATTTGGATTAGAAAGCTTAGTTTAATCTTAGGTTTCAATTGTGGTATCCATATATAGCATAGCTCTGTTTTACTTGGTTTAATCCAATCATTGTCAATGTGCATGTTATTCCAATACGAGTGTCATACCAGGCAGTACCGGGCTTGTTTTTTAATAGTTGAGGTTATCTGATCCTTGAAATTCAAGCTTTGGCAGCATGAATCTATAGATGCACAAGACAACATAAGCAATAAACTGCAAATAAATACCTGTTAAGTAGTTGTGGCATTTTACACTGGCTTATTGTAATCATGCCATAAATGGTTTGTTAAATGCATAAGCTGAAGTTCTTGATGTTAACCACCAAAGCCTTTTAACCAAATCATCATTGACTTGCAATTGTTGATCTGAATGTTTTTTCAGAGGATCCGACTCCGCTGCTCGCCAAATTGGCAAGAAGGACCCTGCTTTTTCAAATCAAACCGTTGAATTTTTTCATGCACGAATCTCAACACAGATTAATGGTTTGATTTGGAAAAGCAGGGTCCTGCTTGCCAATTTGGCGAGCAGCGGATTCCAATCCTTTTCCAGAAGCAAAGCCTAATTTTGGATCCCTTTACACTTTTGGCACTGCAGGATTGGTAGTTCTGATGCATTGATCTGCATGAAGTTGTGAAGTTTTGTTTTTAGAAATTAAAGTTAGGATTGATGTAACTTGTCTTGCTTAAATTAGGATTGCTGTAATAATTTAATTGTAGCTGTTTCCTTTGACGTATAAATCAGTTAATAGAATAAGCCCCTCAAATCTGTTTCAAATTTCAAATGTACATAGCTAGAACTCTGGAACTGGTGCGTTTTTGCAGAGAGCAACAATTATCAATGCGTGGTTCTGCTCACTTTTTAATTTTAGTATATTAATGTCTGAGAAAAAAGAATATTCTGATGGGCTGCTAAGTATTGGCATTACTTGAGCTACTGCTATTTTGAAAAACCAACTATATGTTAATATCAAGAACTAACATTTGATCTAGTGGCTAAGGCACATGACTTCTGTGTGAGATGTCATGTGTTCGAAATCCAGATGGGAGAAATCATTTATTATGACCTCTATGTGAGATGTCATGGGTTCGAAATTCAGATGGGAGAAATTGTTTATTTATTGTAATAACAAAGATACTAAATAGTTGAGTGGCTTGACCTCCAACTTTTACTTTAAAAAAAACTATATGTTAATATCACAATTTACCGACCTCTATTCTGAAAAAAAACCAGGATAGTTTTTACATGAACAATTTACCGACCTCTATTCTGAAAAAAACCAGGATAGTTTTTACATGAAAGTATTGGAAGTATGCCTTTGCTGAAATCCAATTTCAACAAAATGATAAATTTTATTTTGCGCCTGTACTTTCAGTTTTTCTAGTTAAAATCCCAGGCAAAGCAGCTTGGGGCGCCTCGATGGGCATCGGACCCAAATTGGTTCAATGCCCGCTTGGAACCATCTGATTTGCTTCATGCACGCCACTTTATTATTGTGCAGTTCAAATGTGCATGAATCATAAAGTGAATTGGACAATTTCAAATGGGTATTGGATCAATTTGGATGATGCCCGCTTCCCTCACCTATACTATGGTTGCTTTAATCTGGAATGATAAAGGAATGTTTGTTCTAGTGTACTTAACTGAATCACATTTCATCAAAACCACTTTCTGACTTGAATGTTGCCCAATGGTAACTTATAATGAAATTAAGTTAGTGATGCTCTGAAATCAACTTGTATGATATGAGAGTGGGGTTAAAATGCACCATAGGTTTCGTATCCCAACCAAACCCTATATCTTTATTTTTGTTCTCGAAGTTCAAACAGTCGATCCGAACCGCTCAACATGATATCCATATTAAAATGTTTTTATAGATCAAATTTCATATTTTTTGAAATTTTTTTACTATTTTTTTAGATAAGTACAAAATCACTGTTTTTTATGATCCAGAAGCAGTGATTTTGTAACTATCTAAAATAATAGTAAAAAAATTCAAAAAATATAAAATGTAGTCTCTAAGCACATTTTAATATGGAGGTCATGTTGAGCGATTCAGATTAATTGTTTAAACTTCGAGAACAAAGATAAAGACATGGGGTATGGTTGGAGCACAAAACTAGATTTTAACTCCACTCATGATATAATGATAAATCAACGATTCTCAATATTAGTCAAGTTTGACATAAGGATGACTAACTTCATATTTCCTCTTTTGTATTTCTTGGTTTGCGTGGGCCCATGTACACATAAGAACGAAACAACAAATTAGACGCACCGAGCTGGTGTTATGTTGTTTTCTTAGTAGCTAACTAGACCTAATGTTACTAATAATGCCATAATTTACAATATGATTATGATGCAACTGTTAGGTATAACAGATAGGTATTAAACTGCCCACATGCTCGCACTAAACTTGGTGTAGGTGAGCTCATATGCACGGGCAACATCAGCGCCTTTTGGGGAGTTCATGCTCTAATTGTATAATTTAATGCATGCACTTATTAACTAGATTCTAAGGACATACTGTAATTTCCAATGATAAAAAAAACTATGTGATGACAAAAGACTAGTTTTCCAAACATCAATTTTTTTTTTTTTTTTTTTTTTTGAGGGGACCAAACATCAATTGTTATGAATTTGCAGAAGTAACAAAATAATGGATCAGGATTTTTCTTATGTAGGTGAGTAAGATCGCTAGCTTGCTAAGCTCTAGTTTGTTGTGCGTCATTGAGTGCTAGTTAGATTGTTTTGAATTAAAATATTCTAAAAAATTTTGAACTCGAAATTTTACTTAATTAAGCTAAGAAATTGTATATTTTATCTTAGAAATATATTTTAATTTGATAAAAGATTCCATAATTTAAGTGAAATTGAACTTTATAGTAGAACTAGAGTGTTGTTAAGAGCTGAACTTCAAAATCTATCAGATTGGAATAAAATGATGAATCCAACTGTTGAAAATTAATCTACTTCATTAGTAATGCATTTATCTGTATAATTTATAAATTTTGAATTAATTTAGTATAAATTCAAAGGTAAAAAAAAAATTATATTAATTTTAATGCATTTTTTTTTATCATTTTGGAGACATTTGTAAATTTTACAAATGCTTATATTACTTGTGAAGTATATCAGTTTTAACATTTTGAATTTATCATTTGAAGCCAATTTAATACGTTTTGAATAGCTTAAACACTTTAGTTCTACTCTTAAAACCTTATATCAAATAAATTAGGCTTTATTAAAGTTCGGAGCTTAGAGCACAAGCAGAGACATTGTCATAATGAATGAAATGTTATACTCAATGAGCTGCTTGTGCCGAAATTTTTATTTATACCATATTAAAAAAAAAAAGAGTGTCTTCTATGAACATAAGGACCTATTTGTAAAATGAACATATTTTAATTTTTATAGTTCAAACAGTCGATCCGAACCGTTCATCTTGTTCTCCATATTAATATGTGCCTGGAGACCAAATTTTACATTTTTCTGAATTTTTTTACTATTTATTAAGATGGGTACAAAAAATATCAAATTCAGACCATTGAATTTTGTACCATCTTAATAAATAGTAAAAAAATTCAGAAAAATGTAAAATTTGGTCTCCAAGCACATATTAATATGGAGAACAAGATGAACAGTTCGGATCGACTGTTTGAATTTTGAAAATAAAAATATGTTCATTTTACAAATAGGTCCTTATGTCCATAGAAGTCTTTGCCAAAAAGGAAACCAAATAACCACTATTTCTGAAAAATTAGAAATCTATCACGTCCGTCAATTCAATTAGCGGGGTTCCACCATTCAATTGGCAGACCCTTTTTTTTAACAGAAATTCATAATGTGGAGGGAAAGAAAAAAAACGAGGTCTACTGATTGAATTGACATACCTTTTTTTTCTTTTTAACATTCATTCATTCATCAGAAGATCTTTTGGTTGTCTTTCCGATGAGAACTTTTAAATATTTTGGCAAAGCAATTGATAATTTATTTACAATCTGAACTGAAACAAGATTACTTATTCAAATTGGCTTCTGAGACCCCACAAAAAATCTAAAAACTGAGCTTAATTATCACACTTCTCTTGGGAGCTCTGTGCCAGCTATTATCACACTTTTTTTTTCTTCTCTTCGCATAAATTGACTTGGGAGTTGTATTGCAAAGACACATGATAATGATATTGTGAGCAGAAAATACTGAATCATATTTCTTGAGCTCCGCACCATGCCACTGCTATTAGAAAAAAGGACCCGCCGATTGAATTGGTGGACTCAATAGATTTCTAATATTTCAAAATTCTTGGTTATTTGGTTTTTTTTTAATATGGTATAAATAAAAATTTCGGCTGCTAGTACATCTCATTAAATGACACTCCTGGCACAAGAGGTCATGTTCTAGTCTTGAAGAGCTATTTTATCTTTATTCCTGCTCATGCCAACCGAGAATAGACTGGCAATGTTGCAAACACTTTTGCTCAATTGAGATAACCTCTTTCAATCTTCGTACTCAAGTTTTTCTTCTTTCATTATTGAGAAGGTGCTTCTGTTTAATTAATTCTTTCAGTTTTGTACTCATCTGTGAGTCAGTTGAGATGCAACTTCTTTATTCTTTTCTGGGTTGTAAAGTTTTGAGGTTGAGCTGGATAGTTAATATAATAGATAATGCAATTTCCAAGAAAATATTCGAAAATATATAGATGCAGGGGCGGCCATGCTAAATACAAATTCAATAGATCTTAAAAAAATTGTATAGTGAAGATTCCATAGAAAAACCTATTTAAGTCAAGGCTAGCTTAGTAGCATCTAGTAAATTTAACTAAAGATCACCAACCGATGTGATCAAGTGTCAATTAAAATGCCTAACAATATCAATCTGATGTACATATAGCTCTTATACCTTAGTTGATTTAAAGTGGAGGATCCAATAAAATATTATTTTCTACAAGACATCCGTCAAAACTTCGATGTCAGTTGAAGTTTGACATATATAGAAAAAGAGAGAGAGAGGAGCAGTTGTGGATTAGCACGGTTAAGCCACTGAAAATTTATATGCTTGTGCAATTAAATTCGTCTGGTTCATACAACTTTTTCTCAATACAAAGTGACAAAGAATCAAAACATGAGGAAATCATATATCAAAAAATCTTCTTAGTAAATCATTTTTGACAGGGTGAAATATACAAGTATATATAGAGAGCCAACATTGATTATTTATATGCTATACTGAACTAATACACTCCCATCTGGAGAAATTTAAATATGGACTAAAAGATATACGCATCAAAAGAATTATTTATAAATTTAAAATATCCTTTAACATAGCCAAAATAATATTTGGAGGGCTTAGCCAAATCATCTACCACACTTGATGTTAGCCTTCTTATTCTTAGAACCGCCTTTGCTAGAAGAACCATCTTTCTTGAACAAACCCCTGAACCATTTCTTTTCTGTGTTTTTCTCAGTACTCTTTTCCACTTTTCCCTTCTGATTGTCGTAGGTTTTACCATGATCAACATCATCTTCATCGCAACAATCATCATAATAGCTGTCATGATAATGCCTCGTCTTATCTGTGTGAATGTTCCCGGTAGATGCATCAGAGGCCAATGAACTCTTGCTGTCTGTATCACCGTCATCATGCATGGAAGATACCAAGTACGTCGTCCAACCAGACTCAGTACAGGTTCGGCTACGCCCATCCCCGTCAGTGATGTCAGATAACTCCTCTGGAGTCTCCATTTGTAAAGAAAAATGGAGAGATGCTAGCTAGCCTTTCTACCAGCACAGACGTACGCAGTGCAATAATCTAACTCTAGAATAATGGAGATAGAGAAACAAGAGAGAGCATGCAAGTGCATTAAACGAAATATGATATAGCAACGAGCAGCTGAGAGAAGAAGAGCAGTTTGGTTTTTGAACGGTCTGACAGCCCATTTCTTTTGAGGAATGAAAGAGGTGCAGAGATCATTTGGGGTGAAGTGTCACAGTCGATCTTCCTTTAAAATCTCTCTTTAAATAGGAAAGGTTAATGTATCAGTCATCTCAGCTGTCTCTCACACCTCTTCCAGCCCATTTTAGTTCTGGGTCTTGTCATAGGCACTGCGTACAGGTGGTCATACTGCCAAACTGTTGTGCGTACATTTAACTTCTAATTATTTATTTCTTTTTTTTTCTTAATTTCCACACTGGACTGTTACACTAACTAGGTAAATGAACGTGCGTTTTAAATGGCAAAAGGGCATGGTCCAAAGTGCGAAATAGACCCCCATGATCGAGGGGGACCCTTCTGTCGGTTGCATTATTATTATCTTAATTACAATAAGTACAAAACAAAACTGAAAATTTATAGGATTTAATTATTTATAATATATATTAGTGGACTGATTGATACGGGATATGGGTTAAAGTCTTGCAACACCAATTCATATGTAATCAATAGTGACAATAATAAATATGACCGAATCATCTCGTCTTAATGATATATTAATATCATTTAGGATCATCAATATCAAATATTAGAAAAAGAAAATTTGACACCTTTCTTCAAAGGTATTAGATTTGCCAGTCGAATATTATACCCAGACTTATGTGAAAGGGGATAATCAGTAGTAAAAAACCACAATTAATTAATATTGGAGGAAAGGACAGAGATCACTTGCTCCTTAGGGGACAAGATTTTCCTGCCCCCAGTGAGACTGATAGGTGGGTCCAGACGAATTTATAAATTTAAATATTGGTTTTTAGTTTTGGTGTGGCCCACGTGTCAGTGACTCAGGAGCAGAAAAATCCTGCCCCCTGAGAGGCAGAGAATTCAGTACCTGGGGGAAATTAATTTGGGAACATCTCAATTTATCCATATGCTGTTAATCTACACCCAAACTGATTTTCGAAGAGGATCATTAGGAAGAATTCCTAACCGATATAGGACTAATTAATTAGGAAATATAGGTATAATTAAAAAGAAAACAAATAATTAAAGCTAGTTGATAATACCAATTGAATTGAGATAATGAGAAGTAGGTCGGAGTGCAAACAGATTGAATATTTATATTCCGTATATGCTGTTAATCTACTTCATATTCATATCTAAATTCACAAAACTTTGAATACAAATGCAAAAACGGACAATAATATTCAATCTGTTTGCACCCCTACCCGTGCAACACTGAATAATCAGGTCCGAATTTGATAGTTTTACTTTTACCTTTCACCTAAGGGTTCACACAGATCAGATATTTATGTATGTCCGAAAATTATATACGGATATTCAATATATGAATATTCGTGCAGATACATATACAAATATAGTTTTAAATTTTAATTATTCGTATCCGAATAGTAGATATATATTATATGGTTTAATATATATTATGAAAAAAAATGCTATTCACTGCTGTACAAAAACAAATATTTAATGTCTAATTTCCGATCTGTATTTGTATTCGCAAATTAAAAACATATACGAATATGGTTTTACCACTGTCCAACCCGTATCTGATCAATTTGCATTCCTACTTTCAACCGTATGACAATATATTAATGGGGAGTGATATTTTGAAATCAAGAATTTCAATCTTAAGATCTAAGAGAATTTTTCTCTCTTTTGTACTAACTTTGCCTCTAACAAATTCTTCTTCCAATATTTATTTTAGATCAAAATATTATTAATAAGGAAACATTTGAGGTGTTACCGTATTAGCAATTAATGCAAATAGCAGTTCTATATTTTTTAAAATCAAAAATAAGGAATGCAATCATTTTGACTTGCTCTCATGATTAAAATATAAAGTAAGTTACTTTATCTTATAAAAATAATATATTTATTTCAAAAGATTCATACTAAGTGGTCATTCACTCATTTGGGAATTAAGTTACTATAAATTTTTTTTGAAAATCAGTGTTTTTCATTAAATAAAATAATAATAATAACTTTAGAAAAACACTGATTTTTAAAAATTCTGAAAAAATAGTAAAAATTTTCAAAAAAAATGAAAATTTTGGTCTCCAAGCACATTTCAATATGAAGAACATATTGAGAAGTTCAGATTGATTATTTGAACTTTAAAAATAGAGATATAAGCGAGAATTAAAACACCCACTTTAATTCCCAAAGCATGATAGCATCACTCACTCTGTGTGTGTGTGTGTGTGTGTGTGTGTGTTAGTAAAGTTGGAGGTCAAGCTACCTAACTATTTTAATATCCACAAGGGATTCTCCATCCGGATTTCAAACTTACAACCTCCTAAACAGAGAGCACTGGGCTACACTGCCTTTACCACTAGACCAAAAGCTGATTCTCATATTATTATTTCGAACCTGTTTCACAAAAAAAAATATTTTATCTGTAATTTAATATCAACATAGAAAATTAAAACTATTTACTGAACTTTTAATGAAAAAATAGTCTAGTTATTGAATTAGAAATAATTTATTATCACATACAAATTAAAAATTGATTTGTTCCTCTGTTATTGCTAAATTTATATATTGGAGTTAAAACAATGCGCAACTTTGGTTAATGTTAATTGGGGATCCAACGGGTGTATACAGGAAACTATTTCATATTTTTTTTTAAATGAAATACCTGTAGGCTGTAATACAACCAAGAAAACATAATGTGACATACATCAGTGCAGCCCATAGCTTGCCATCCTACCAAATGCATTGAAGTTTCCTATACAGAGAAATACTCACTTTTTTATTAACTTCCTTAATTAATAGTAAGAATTAATTAGAAGCAAAATAAGAAGGTTTCTAATAAAAAGCAAAATTGAATTAAAAATAAAAGAATTATCTTAGCACTCAAAATAGAATTTATGCTCTTAAAATAGCACTCCCGTATGACAATGGACGCGAAGTCCATGTTCTGGGCCATAGCCCATATGCTATACGATCAGGCCCAAGACCTATCCAATATTAATCGTCTCAAGTAATATTTAGAATAGGTTGTATATCTGAACTCCATTATAATCCACGGTTGAGATTCTATTTCAGATATCTAAAGTGCTGCCCGACGTAACGAACGCGTATCCTCTGCATTAATTTAAAAGGAAATCTTTTGAGTTAATAAATTTCAACCGTTCGATTTGTTTTAAGATTCGTGTGGACTAGATCTGCACTAATATTGAAAGACCCCCTATGTTATAAGCAGTAACTGGATTGGCTCCGTTTAAAATTAGACGGTTCAGATTCATTAACTCAAAATCCCTTTTGAGTTAATGCAGAGGATACGTGTTCCATAACTTCAGACACCGCCGGGCTAATGACTCTCTTGAACATGTTGTTCGTCGTATTTACAATTAGTGTTCTAATTTCTACCCGCGACTCGCGCCCGGTCCGGTTCGCCCGTGACCCGAGTACCGTCCGGTCTGGTCCGTCTGCAGGTTTGGGGGGTTTGGGAGTTTGGGCGGACTGGGTAAAAATGCGGGTAAGAGTCAAGTTTTTGAAACCGAAACCCGCCGAACCCGCAACCCGCCTACCCTACCCGCCTGGTCCGCCCGCCCGGTCCGCCCGCCTACCCGCCTATTGTTAAATAGTTTATTACTCCAATTTTCATTACATATCATTACATTTCAAATATTTCAAAAATATAAATTATTATTTAATTAAAAGAAATTTACTAAACTACTCTATTTAATTAAAATTTTATCATTACTAAACTATTGTATTTAATTACTAAATTTAGAATCTAGATTGTACAAAAAAAACCGAACAAAAAAAATAAAGAAAAAAAAAACAGCCAAAAAAAACATAAAAAAAATCCGGTCCGGACCGCCCGGACCGTCCCAACCCGTCTACCCGGTCTGCCCGGACCACCAACCCGTGCGGGCAAGGGTCCGCGGGCGGGCAAAGGTTGAGTTTCAAAATTTTTACCCGTGCTATCCGTACCCGTGAACCCTCTGAACCCGCCGAACCCGTGCCCGACCAACCCGTAAACCCGTGCGGGTTTGACCCGGTTTGCCCACCAGAAGAACACTATTTATAATTTTACACCCAACTCATATTTCCTGTCAAAACTGACGACTCATCTTTCATTTCTCTCCTTTAGGAAAAAGGGGAATTTCATGTATACCCTCAAAAACATCAAAATTACGTGTTTCCTCTCTAAACTTCCCAAACTCACAAATTAATCCATTTAATATCTTTTATTTAAAACTCATTTTAAATTTATAAATATCTATTTTACTCTTTATTAAAAGTATAAAAAATTTGTAGCTCATTCAAGAATAATGTCGGTTTTTATATGATTGGTTTTTAAGGATAAAATAGATATTGTATAAAGGGTATATAATGGGTATTTGATGTTTGAGGGCAAAGTAGGTATTTTATAAAGGTAAAAGGTATAATGGGTATCTTATAGGATCGATATTTTTCTTAAGCAAACCACATTTTTTTATGAAGGGTAAAATGGATATTTTGTAAATTTAAAATGAGTTTTATTATAAAAGACATAAAATAGATAAATTTGTGGATTTTACAAGTTTAGAGAGGGGAACACGTAATTTTAAAGTTTTTTAGGAGTATACATGATTTTTTTTTTTAAAAGGATAGCAGATTTCACAATAATTATTTCTACATTTGTGATCCTATCCGAACAGTTTCTACGTGTTTTACAATTCGAGTTGAGAGATTTATTAAAAAAAATTGGTCCAATAAATATAAGGGTTCTTACTTGATTTCTTGTGTTTCGTCAACTTATTACTATGCAGGAATAATTACGAACCCACTTTAATTTTAACTATATTTAACGGTAGGTTGTTATATGATAGTTTAATTGGTTTTCAGAGATTTTTTATTTAATGAGGTCTATAAACTATTAAATGCTTTAACAAGTTTAATTGCATATTTTTTTAATTAGGCCTCGAAATGGCCTCGTGAATCAATTTAAGAGATAAATAGGATAAAAAAAAATAAAGTTGGTGGAAAAATATGATAAATGATGATGTATTTTTAGAGAACTTTACACTATGATGTTTATAAAGCGATTACATGTTTTAATGACCAGCTTAATTGGATTTTTTTTTAAAATAGAACTAGGTCTTGAAATATGTGATTTTTTTTTGGATAAATCGCAATAATATGGACCTACCGAATCAATTTAAGAGATGAATATATATAGAAAAAAGTTGATGGCCAATGATTTGATGGTGTATAAATATTGGAGTGAGTATATGGTGCTATGCATAGTACTAATTGGTCTAGAATACGGATTAATATATTTATTTTCAAAATTCGAAGATTCAACATGATTCTCATGTAAATGTGTACTTGCAGACCGAATTTTATATATATATATAGAGAGAGAGAGAGAGAGAGAGAGAGAGGTTGGCTAATATCAAATTAGTTGTTCCTGAGATCTCGTACAACTAAGTGGTTTTTCAATTTTCGAAGTCCAAAACGTCGATCCAAAGTGGCTTCTAATTTTACTGTTTTGTGAAGCCGCCGTTGGATCAGCGTTTTTCAAAGTGGCTTAATAAATAGTAAAAAAATTCCAAAAAATGTAAAATTTGGTCTCCAAGTACATTTTAATATAAAGAACGCATCTAACGGCTTGGATCGACGATTTGGACTTCGAAATTTAAAAAAACGACTTGGTTGCACAGTTACTTAGGAACAACTGATTTGATATTAGCCAACCTCTCTCTCTCTATATATATATATAGGCAAATTCTTTGGTGCATACAAGGACCTATTTGTAAAATAAACATATTTTTATTTTCAAAGTTCAAATAGTCGATCCGAACCGTTCATCTTGTTCTCCATATTAATATGTGCTTGGATACCAAATTTTATATTTTTCTAAATTTTTTTACTATTTATTAAGATGGGTACAAAAAATATCAAATTCAGACCATTGAATTTTGTACCCATCTTAATAAATAGTAAAAACATTCAGAAAAATGTAAAATTTGGTCTCTAAGCACATATTAATATGGAGAACAAGATGAACGGTTCGGATCGACTGTTTGAACTTTGAAAATAAAAATATGTTTATTTTACAAATAGGTCCTTGTATGCACCGAAGCATCACTCATATATATATATAGGAAATTGCTAATATGCTATGCGTAGCATAGAAGACTTCCGTGCAACGGCTCAAAATTTGTGTTTTCAAAATTCTAATGGTCGATCCGAACCGTTAGATGTGTTCTCCATATTGAAATGTGCTTGGAGACCAAATTTTACATTTTTTTTATTTTTTTTACTATTTATTAAGTCACTTTGAAAATTGCTGATCCAACGGTTTCACTGTTTGGGTAAGCCACCGTTGGATCAGCGATTTTCAAAGTGGCTTAATAAATAGTAAAAAAATTTCAAAAAATGTAAAATTTAGTCTCCAAGCACATTTCAATATGGAGAACACATCTAACGGTTCGGATCGACCATTAGAATTTTGAAAACACAAATTTTGAGCCATTGCACGGAGGTCTCTATGCTACGCGTAGCACCGTAGCCGAGTCCTATATATATATGGTGAGTTGCAAAGTAAAACATCGTTTTACTTCACGCTCGTATTCCAATTTGAAAATCCAAACAACCGATCCGAACCGCTCAACATTTTCTCCATATTGAAATGTGCTTGGAGACTAAATTTTACATTTTTTTGAATTTTTTTACTATTTATTAAGCCACATTGAAAATCGCAGTTCCGGGTGAACAGTAAAAAACTAAAAAATTTCTGAACCATTGGATCAGCGATTTTCAAAGTGGCTTTATAAATAGTAAAAAAATTCCAAAAAATGTAAAATTTGGTCTCCAAGCACATTTCAATATGGAGAACATGTTGAGCGGTTCGGATCGGTTGTTTGAATTTTAAAATAAAAATATGAGCGTGAAGTAAAAATGACCTTTTACTTCGCAACTCACCATAGCCCATTCCTATATATATATATACTAGTCAAGTGCCCGTGCGTTGCAACGGAGACTGAAATATTATTTTGATATTTTTCATTAAATGAGTTCTTTTGCTAGAAATAAAGCAAATAGCATCACATGCTTACAAGCAAAAACAATAGAACTAACAAAAAAGAGACCAACAATAGAAATATTAATGAACCATAATTAATAAAGCAAAAAACTCTAACGTAGCAAGAAGAAGTGTTAGCACATCGCCATCCTGTTAATAAAAAAAAAACACAAGTTGTTGTGAAATTATTGCAAAGTATTTCAAGTTAAAAAAAAAAAAAACATGAGTGATTGGAACTTTAAGTAGACTATTGAAACTAATATCTTTTTTTTTTTTGAGGAAATATTGAAACTAATATCACTACGTTACAGATGAGTATAATTAACCTGATCAATATGCAGGTCAATAGTTATGGTACAAACCTACTTTAGACCACTTAGCTTCAATTTTATTTGGTTTTGCAATTCAGCCCCAATATAATTAACCCTCCAACAATATATTTGGTTTTAACAAAATATGAATTAGATGAAATGTTTGTAGTAATTCGGTGATTCTCTAGGTGTGAGTTGTTATACAATTTTGAGTAAAACAAGAAACGGAGAAAATTTGTACATATTTCCTTTTTTTTTTACTTTGGTGACCTTTATTTTCAAGTACACCAACAATTATAAAAGAAGAGGTACATTAGTTGCTGCAATAACCATCCTTACTCGAAAAAGACCACATTTAACACCTAAACGAACCCAATCAGATCATAAATTCCAGAACCATGACAAAAAAAATAGTGTAATATATACAATTCCATCTACACACACTACAATATTTTTTTACTTTTTTTAAGATAGGTCGAAAATCACTTGAAAATTATAGATCATCCAAAAACAATAATTTTCTACTTATTTTAAAAAATAGTAAAAAATATAAAAATATAAAATTCGGTCTACAAATACATATTCATATGGGAATCATATTGAACGGTTGGAATCAACCCATTAAAATTTTGAAAACAATCACGTCACACAAATAACGTATGATTGAAAATTATTTTCATGACGAATGACAATCACATCACGTAAATAGTCATGTCACGAATAATCACGTTGTGACTGCATTATTGTTTAACAGTTTTTTTAGGTTTTCATGGAAAATAATAGCAAATAACTAAAAAAAAAAAAAATTTATTACAAAATAAATTATGATAAAAAAACATTGGAAAAATTAGTCATGTATCATGTGACGTAACCGAATCAGTTTGTATGACATGGCGAAAATAAATAGAGAGAAAGGGTGCTAAACACCCCCAATAAATTATTATTTCTCAATTTATACTTTAAATTCATAACTTTTATTAAAACTTATACTACTAGTCCTTCATAAAATAATATTACATAAAATTTAATATATCCAGCTTCTCATATCTCAAATTTCAACTCCGATTCTCCACACAAATAAATATATCACACTACATACAAATCAAGTTATTTAACTTACACACGCAATATGACATAAATTAACAACAAAAAAAACCAATAGAAATATATAGTCAATCCGGATGGTCCATGTAAAAAAGATTATCTACTCGAGAACTAACATTTGATCTAGGCACATGGTCTCTGTATGAGAAGTCATAAGTTCAAAATTCAAATAAAAAAATTTATTTGTTATAATAACAAAAGTATTAAATAGTTTGATAGCTTGAAGTTCTAACTTCACTCAAAAAAAAAAAAATTATCTACTCATACTAAACTGTTTTGGCATATTTCTCGAGCCTCCGATAATGACTTACAACTTACGAAACAGATGGATTTGTTTTGTCGCCCAATCACCTATTAGCTCTCTGGCCTCTGGGCATCCATTTAATGATACCTCGCCACCTCGGGTGCAAGAGGTTAATTAAGTCACTAGTTTTTAAAGAAGCATATATCCGCTTCATTTTTTGTTTTTTGCTCTGCCAACTAAGATTAGACTGGCCATGTTTCAGATACTTGCCCATTTGTGGCAGTTCAGCTTTTATCATCTTTTACTCAAGTTTTTGTTCTTTCATTGGAAGGTAGTCTTGCTTGATTATTCCATTCTTTTTTTTTTTAGGTGCTGGTGGCTATGTTGAGCTGGCATTTTGCTTTCCGTTTTTTGTTTTGGAAAAATTGAATTATTGGGTTACCTATTTTAATGTTGATGGCTTCAAAATATTAATACGTACAAGGGACAAATGACCTTGCTGAATGGAAATTCTAGAGGTCCTGAGAATAATGACCTAGCTAATAAACAGTCAATTATAAAAGTTGTTTTACAAGTAAAATTAAATCTTAATAATTTGCACTGAGAAACTTATTTTCGATTGTCTTAATATTAAATAAAGTTAATTAATTAGGAGAATTAATTCATTGGTAGAGGTATCTTAAGACTCCGACAAGGAATTAAGATTCGAAAAAAAATAAGCTAAAAGAGGTAATATTAATTATCTCTAAGAAATCAGTGTTCGAAAAAATTAAATGACTGACAATGTTAAAAGTTGTGTCTAATCAAGTTTTCTCAAAGATGACTGCTATGTGTCCCCCAAGTATAAAAAATCACCTAGAAAACGAGCTTAAGGATAGTGTCAATAATAATTTAGACTGAATTTTCATTCTGTACATATTTTAACGTGGAGATAATGTATTATTTTTTTATGGGTT
The DNA here is from genome assembly GCA_024447775.1 of Carex cristatella. Lineage (NCBI taxonomy): Eukaryota > Viridiplantae > Streptophyta > Magnoliopsida > Poales > Cyperaceae > Carex > Carex cristatella. The sequence continues at coordinate 4,596,794 of JAJHPF010000032.1, forward strand.
TTTTTTATGGTCGAGATAAAGTATTGTTACCCAATTTAACCTTTAAAAAAATGTATTGTTACCTAACTCATTTGTCAATCTGACAGACAAACCAAATGAATGAATGCATCAATTTTAAATTACATCAACTTTCTTACATAACAAGTCTAATTTCTCAATTCGATCAGTTTCGAAATCGGTCTTGCGTTCATCGAATTAATAAAGTGATAAAATATTGTAACTAAAATTATTTCCAGGAATTACATGGTATGTCAACAAAATGTGCCAGCCATCCTTCTCTACAGAGTTAGCAATCCAAAATATTTTAGATTCCCTTAACTAATTGCTCAATAATTAGCTTATTATTACAAGCAAATGGGAATATACTTATCTACACATGTTTCATTTAATACAAGGATGCATGTTTCATTGAGCCCGTTGTATGTTATCAAGCAACTAAATATACAAGATTAAACAGAGGATGTTGAGAAAAAAACATATGATATATAACTAATTTACATAAGTCATACGACAAGAGATATTTGTCAAAAAAAGAGTCATACGACAAGGAATAAAGGTAAAATACATTTCCTCAAAGAGGTGCTAGTTCCTACATTGCCTCAACAAAAATAACAATATATAAAAAGGTTTAGCAAAATCATATGTTACCAGGTTAGTTTTGTCTTCCAAATCTTAGAACTGCAGCTACTAGAAGATCCACCTCTCTTGAATAAACCACCAAAACATCTTCTTTCTTCCCTTCTCTCTATTTTCTTAGATTTCTCCTTGATATTGGTAGAAAGGTTACTAACATGATCATCCGTTGTCGTAACATTTCGCTCATTATTTCCTGTAGACGCATCAGAAGCCAACGAATCATCCTCCTCTACTCTGTTCTCACCAGTGCTGTCGTGAAATTCAACACTGAGATCACTACCCATCTCACCACCACCATCATCATCATCATCCAGGGGAGATGCCAAGTAAAGCGTCCAGCCGGACTCTGTGCTGCTGCACCTCTCCCCTTCTCCAGTTATCACAGATGTCGACTCAACTAGGTACTCCATTTGTAAACAGAGCCAAGAGAAGCTGAGGCGCCTTTCTATTTACACTGAGACGCGCAAGAATATTCGTACAGAGAGAAAGAAACAAGGGAGCAAACGTAGATGAAGTGTGATTGAGCACCTACCAACTAGGAGCAGAGAGAGCAGTTCGGTTTTGATTCTTGCTTGATTCTTTGAATTGTCTGACAACCCATTTGTGGAGTGATAGAGGTGGACAGGAGATCTTTTGGGCTGAAATGTCACATTCTTTTATAAATTCCACCCTTTAAATAGGAAAGATTAATGTTCCACTCGGAACAAGATTTGGGACAAATGATTTTGGATCGGAGACCTTTCAAATATTTTTATATCAAAATGTGTTTAAAAATTAAATTTTATATTTTTAAAAATTATTTACTATTTTTTAGGTACATATAATATCATTGTTTTTTAACAGTTCAAACATAATATTAAATTTTATATTTTTAAAAATTATTTACTATTTTTTAGGTACATATAATATCATTGTTTTTTAACAGTTCAAACATAATAATTTTGTACGTATTTAAAAAAACAATAAAAAAATTTTAAAAATTATAAAATTTGACTCTAAATAAATTTTAAAATCATATTAAATGATTGGAATCACTGTTTAATCTTTAATTATGCGATTTTCAAAGAGAGACTCGGTCCGATTCAAAACTTATCCCGTGCCAGTCACCACAGCTGTCTTTCACACACGGCTTCCAACAAATTTTATTTCTCGGTTTTGTCAGTTGCATCAAAGGTGATCAGTCTTTTCCAAAAAAAAATGTCTCGAAGCGCTCCACGAAAGATTTTTTATATAAAATATAATTTAAAATTAAATTACCAAACCAATTTAATTTCCAAACTGGAAATAAGTGAATGCACGAAAATCAGAACTTTGCCTAATTTTATTACAATATTGGTTCAAAAACATTAGACTTCCTCCTCTCGCCCTGACAATTTTTGTTCTAATTGGTGGCATGTTTTTTCTTTCATTTTCTTTCTTTTATTTTGTTCTAAATCAGAACAAATGGCTTAGCTGCAGAATGATTTGTGTGAGTGAAGACAGAAAAAAAAAAAAAAAAAACTATGAATTTATAGGGCTTGTAGGCTGAAATTCCAATTCTGTTAGATTATCAAGCAGAAGTAATATTTTTGAAATTTTCAGGAAAATCATGTTATTATTAAAAAAAAAATCAGTCTACGGGTTGTACGCCTGTACTTAATTATATATGCAGATTTAAAAAAAAAGTAGAAATTGAATAATTTATTAAATTTTGAATCTCAGTATAGTAATTTAAAAAAATATATATTACAAGGGCCAGATAAAAGAATTCGTGCATATTTACAAGGGTTATATATGAATTACCAAAAAAAACATGTGTAATGTTAAAACTATTCGAAATTAAAAGACTTTTACATTAATAATTATTTGTGTGTGAAAGGAAATTGTCAACTGGTCATGAGCGAGTACAAGTTGAGAATATTTAATTTTGTTGATTACACAGCTTTCTTTCGAGAACAGATAAGCTAATTCTGCTGAATAAGAAGACCTTGAAAGCATTTTCATATACGAGAGAAGGTTCCACTTGCCCAATCATGACTTTTGGAGCAAACTCTTAATTTATTTTTAATTAATTAAAAATACTCTTAGTTAAAATTTTATTAAAGATATTGATGTAAGTGTATATATCATTTAAATTGGATATTATATACTGTTAATACTGACGTGTATACTACTGAAGCTCAATAATAAATTTTTCGTTTTAATATTTGAAATTGGTGTTCACATTTTGGGCTAGTATTTATAGTTTTTTACCAATGGAACTTTATAAGATGGAACAATTTTTTTAAAGTAATTTAACCTGGTGTTTATACTATCGAAATCAAACTTGGTGTTTACACTAGAACCGTAGATTTTGTGAAGTGGCACGAATCTTGTCTTTATAGAGAAAGATGCATGTTGAATAATAAAAAATAATATCTAAAAGATGTTGAAGTGTACCGGACTTTTTAATAGAAAAAAAATTAACTTTATTGTTTATACTTAATTCTATTATTCTTATATTAAGTACATAGATGTCCTGATCCGCCAACAGATGTAATTAAAAGATGAAATTTTGGATTGAATATTAGCTTTCTGATCAAATAGTCGACCTTCTTTTTTTATTATATGCATCTTTTTTATGTTTTTTACGCGTAGAACTCTAAATTTATCTAGATACGTACTCGACACGCGTACTCATCACAAGTCTTTTTAATCTGTCTTCTTATAGTCCTAATTTTTTTTCAAGTTTTAAATGTCATTTAAGAAATTTTTGGATTGATTAATAAATTATTGGCCGTGTCTTCGTTTCTTTTCAATTTTTTATATCATATAAGGAATGTTATTTGTCATTTAATGATCTCATTTAAATAAACATAATTATATTCTCTATTTTAAGTACACATATGCATATAAATCATAGGGAGAAGATGATAATCCTTGTAACAATAACAATAACCATAATATGACAACAACAAATAATAAAATTTATTTTGATAATTTTTTTTCTCTTGTTTTCCCGTGAAGCAACATAACAGAAAAAATTGGTATGTACTAGTGAAAAGAAAGCTAAAAAAACTGGTATGAGAATATGTTAGTCTATTTTTTTTATTGCTGAATAATTATTTTTTCATCGGTCAATTTTTTTTTATGAAAATATGTCATTTTGTATGAGAATTTTCTTTTTGTTCTCTTATAATATGTCCCTGTTGCAAAGCACGGACACGATACTAGTAATTTAGTTATAATTTTTATCTGAATCCGGTCCAATCCTATTTGAACATAAATCTATCCATTTTTTTTTTATATAAACAAAAAATTATCTCAATTACATTGATTTGTTAATTTTATAATTTTTCAAGAACTAGCCTTTGGTCTATGTGAGATATCATGAGTTCGAAACCTAGATGAGAGTAATCCTTTGTTGTATAATAATAAAGATATTAAATAGTTGGACGGCTGAACCTCCAACCCTTACTAAAAAAAAATTATAATTTTTCGAAATTTTTTTATATCCTTACTTACATTTTACAATTTAAATTTGAACACGACCACATGTATGTTGTATGAGTAACCCCATGTGATTACTTAGAATAAATATATACTGCTGCTTTATTGAAAATATATAGGGAGTAAGGAAAGAAATTTGCTGCGATTCAAATTTCTTGTGATCCTTTGTGATTCTAAATTCCTCTCTTTATATGTTTCGAGACTCATGCTTAAAAAATAACTGCTTTTGAAATTTGTGCATTCTAAAAAGTAAAGAGAGAGATTTGGAATCGCAGGAAATGCAGGAAATTTAGAATCGCAGCAGATTTATTTCCAATGAGTAAACACATAAATATAACAATTAGTTTTTATTTAAATACTACCTTACAAAAATATAAATAATAAATTTACAAAAATACAATAATATTTTGAAAAATACAATAATAATTACATGTAATGTGGCCTATTAGGACATGGGACAGATCTTAACCATAAATCCATTACAACCCGATCCAAACCTCGGTCCAACTCATCGCCGCCCTCTTTAGGGTTAGATACTGCCGGACCAACTAGGTTGTGGTTTTTTTTTCCATTCCTAATAAACTTTGCATATGGAGTTATGTATCGATTTCAAATTAATTTTAGAAACTCAAAGTGATTAGAGAAAAAGCTTAATTACCTTGTTCTACTACTCAAGGCATATGCAGGGGCAGAATTCGATTTTGATTATAGAGATAGTTAACTAAATAAATATCATATTTAAAAAATATTTTAATAAAAATCAAATCTATATAACTAAATATTCACTATTTAATTTCATAAAAAACACAATAAATAACTAACACTAATAAAATGACATGTTTATATAAAAAAAAAATAACATATTCATATTACTTTTTATAAATTTTGACGTATAGACATGCCATCTTACATTCACGTCCTTTAAATTTTTTGTATTATCATAGGAGAGACTAATACACATAAAATACAAGTTTTAATTCAATTTCTTTATACTTAATAAAAAGTTCTGAAAATATTAGAGCAGGCTTAGCCGCTCCTAGACTATCTTACCTTCCGCTACTGGGCACATACATATAGTACTGAAAAGAGATTTGATAATACAATGAAAAACTTACCACATTCTACTATTAAAAATGTCTTGGTTGGTGTGATGAGTGTCAATGAAAATGATACGGGTCGGACAAATACATACCGGTACCCTATTTTACCCGTTAAATATTGGTTTTACCGTATCTTACTCTACTCATTAAGATTACCAGATAACAAAATATAATAGCTGAATAACTAATAATTATAATATAATAATAGTTTTATTACTTTTTATAAATAGACCACTGAAACTTATTCATTTCACACATATACTATATAACTAATATAAAACTCAATATAAGTGTACAATCAATTCTAACTACAAATTTATCCGATTTTAAACTATATTTGGTTGGTACAAAACTAATTGAAGAGATAAAGATTATCAAGTATATTAATATTTCACCGTGATCAACATGACTGGCTGACCAAGCTTCATTAATTTTGGCATGTCAAGTCGCAACATAATTTGATAAAGACGTGGTCATTTGTACGTTGTGATTATCTCTTATCATTTTAATTACGATACAACAAAATAAGATATAAAAAATTAATTGATCACGTACGTGATTAAATCATATTTTACTAGTCATAACATGTACAAATTTACTTCAGAAACGGAGTACAACGGAGAACACCTTCTTGCTTCTGAATCTGAATCCTCCCATGTAACTGACTCAAGCAAACTGAAACGGACGATCTAGATTAACTCAAAACAGTGCCTATTCGGAAATGGTACAAAGGCCGTATTATTGTGCTTTGAGGTTCATAGAACTTCATACCAAGTTAAAACAAAAATTATGAACCGTCCGTTTCTAATTACTTGGAGGTGATCGGAATTCCTCGCTGAAATCGGAATAACAGGTTAATGTTATTCCTTGAGAATAACAACAGATTTATTTCCGACTAGAGGCTTGTATTGTATTTGTTTTATCTTGACATAATGACATATATTAATCATTACAAGTGCCAACGTGAGGCGGCCCAAGTAATTAAGTTTTAGGCGCTGAAATGGAGACGATCCAACTGCAAAATTATCCCCCTCTTGGGTTCTCTGGATAAAATTGTACCTGCTCGCGGTGCACCATCTCGGATGACAATTTTCGAGGATTACGTCAACTCTTTTTTATTTTTTAGTAAAGATTGGAGGTCAAGCCACCTAACTATTTAATACCTTTATTATTATAACAAATGATTTCTTTATCTGAGTTTCGAACCCATGACCTGTCACATAGAGGCCATGTGCCTCAGTCATTGGACCAAAGGCTAGTTCTAACAGATATTCAACTCTTAATAAGTGTCAACGTTAAAAGAATATTATATACAAAAATGTATTTCAATTTAACTATTTATAAACTATAATGGTAGTAATAATTACTTGTATTTATTGTTACCTCATATTGATTTAATTCTATATAACATGCTAATCAAAATGTTTATAATGAATGATCTCAAAATTATTATTTTTAATTCTCAATTCATTATTCCTCATAAAACCGATTAATTTCTTATAGCTGAATGATTTCATTCTCATTTAACCAACATTTGAATTACCAAGACCACATTGATAAAAGAATATTATAATCAAGTATTTTGTAAATTAATTATTTTTCTCAAATGTGTAATTTTAAGTTTTATTTAGCTTTATAAAAGGCACATGAAAAAGAAGTAGCTATCATATTAGTTGTTACTATCCTTAGATGCAACTATAATTTCAAAGGTATATGAGTGGGCCAAAAATCTGGGTTTTTGCTTTATTGACAAGTGCTTTCCGTAGTTATTAATTTGTTATTTATGCAACTAAACATTATATTATTCAATTAAATTGCAAATTGATCGATTGTAACAAGTGTATATTTGCACAAAATATAAGCGTTTGGACGAGTGAATAATGAAATCGCATCCTCTGCGGAGTTTTTACCTGCGGAGCTATGCGGTTCTTGTAATCTGGTCCGTTCGTTTTTTATCGGACGGACGAAATAAGATTTTAGCATGAATTTTAAAGCAAAATTAATACTGCCCCCTCCATCATCCGAGCACTCACCGGCTGAGATTAAATATGGGCCGTCCGATCAGCTCCGCAGGGGGAAAACTCTGCAGAGGATGCGGGTCCAGTGAATAATAGCTACTATTCCGAATTAGCACTATACCGAGCTACTAATTTACGTTTGGGTGTGTTTGAATTAGCGAATAGCCAGTATTTTTTATTTGTCTTTTGTGAGATAACTCACTATTCTACTAATCTAATAAAATATTAAAATAGCTACTACTTTTAAAATTAGAATACCTACTAACGCACCCAAACGCACCCTAAGTTGTCCATCATATAAAAAGGGTGCTTTGTTTTTGAAAAAGGGATGCAATATACAGCTTTGGTTGATAATAATAGCTTTATAGCCTTTCTTTTTAACAAATTGGATGTACAGCGAGACATTTCAGGATGCATGTGTTGAATTTACTAGTCACTAGTCAGAGATTTTCTTATGGTGGTGCTCCGAGAGCATCCACACGGCTTGTGCTCCATCAGATGGTCTCCGATAGGGGGAGGAAGAGGGAGAGAAGCTGCGGGACTTCTCCCCAGCTTCCTTCATTCCTATTTTCTCTCCTCCTCGTTTATTATCACAATTCTTTGGATCTGCGATTCTCTTCTTTCTTGTTCTTACATTTTGTCAACCCCTCCCCCTCCCTCTCTCTCCTCTCTCTCTCTCTCTCCGACTTGTTGAGATCGATCCAGATAAAACATGGAGGTGAGGCGGCTAATATCTAGTATAGATTGGGAAAGAGAATCCAATCCCGCTTATGAAGATTTCTTGGCGCTTCCGGTTTTTGTTATTTTCTTCCCTACAATTCGATTCCTTCTCGATAGATTTGTCTTTGAGGTATGTTCTGATTTATCTAAAATGGCTTATCCAACTTAATTGATTTAAGCCATTTGTTATTGAGGTATGTTCTGTACAGATCCGCAATTTGCATAATATTAACCCCGGAATGCTTATTGAGCTGCTACTTCAATTGGACTCTTTGTTTCTTCCAGTGAAACCTTAAAATGTTTCATTGATCTGTAAATGCTTTTTAATGTAAAAGAGGCAATATAGTTAGCTATTAGATAATTAACGATCCCAGATTTTGCTACTTAATTGTACTCATCTAACTTTGGTTGTTGGCTTCTATGTCAATCTGATATTCTCTTTTAGACGGAGTTCCTTTTTTATAAAAAAAAATATATGTTAAGAGGTTGACACTTGACACTGAAGAAGCAGTTTACTTTTTCTTAGATTGTCAAATGGTTAATTGGTCATGTCTTTATGTATTGTATGCATTCCCTACCTTACATTTGTGTGTTTTTGCTGACTTCTCAAATAATCTTAATTTGTGATTACTCAATTTACAAAATTACAGCAACAATATATTGCCACCACAAATTATCAGTAGTTCCAAGGTATTTTGCAATATTTATCTTGAGAAACTTTTTGATTTTTTATTTTTATAATTACAGTAAGTTGTCTTCTGTTGGTAGGTAACTCATCTCCAAAATAATTTAAATTCAAATTTTCAATCACATCATAAAGAAGTTTACTTGGTAGAAATAGTGTGTCCTTATTTCTGAAGCCTTTGGTTTTCTATATTTATAAGAGCATGACTTGACTAAATTTGAACAATATTAGTCAATTGTCTTTAAGGCATCAAAAGGTTTTTCTGGTCATGATGAATGATCATCCACGCTAACTTTATTGATGTGTTAATAGAAAGTAGCACGGAGGCTTATACTAGGCAAGGGAAATGAAAAGCTGAATATGGATGTGGATGATAGGAGGAAAAAGATAAATAAATTCAAAGAGTCAGCCTGGAAGTGCATTTATTTTCTCTCTGCCGAAATTTTATCTTTAAGTGTCACTTACAACGAACCATGGTTCAGAAACACCAAGTATTACTGGGTGGGGCCTGGTGATCAGGTCTGGCCTGATCAAAAGATGAAGTACGATACATCAACTCTATTTTTCTTCCCTTATGATTGAATTTTAATTCGGATTCTTACACTTGTCAGTGAAATATGAATTGTGTAATGCATGATATATATATGTTCGCAACAACAAGAGAATAAAAAAAAAATCCAATTACAAAATACAAGCTAGCATTTCTGGTAATTACTGGTTTTATATTTGGTATACTGATACCATGATTCCACATCTGCTGCCATAAAAAGTGATGACACGCTCACTGCGATAGTTACATGGGCCGCCTGATCAGGATCGAAAGGTCCAGATCACACCTTGATCTTTTGGGGGGGATTTTTCTTTTCTCATCTTACCAGTCTTTATCGAACAGTGCACGTACAAGTATGACACACAACTGCCATCACCTCTATAGAAGCAGATGTGGAGTTGTGATACTGTAATTAGGCCATGATCACCAGTTTGTTACTGAAATATGGTATAGTAACCTTTCTGATCCCCTGAAAATTTGCTTTGTTTCTGTTTAGATTTAAACTGAAAGCCGTCTACATGTATGTGGCTGGATTTTACACATACTCCATTTTCGCCCTCATGTTTTGGGAAACAAGGCGGTCAGACTTTGGGGTGTCAATGTCACACCATGTGGCAACAGCTGTTCTTATTGTTCTCTCTTATATCTTTAGGTTTGGCTTCATTCGTTTCAATTAAACTTGACTGTTGTCTTTACTCATCTTATCATTCCTTTTTCTCTTAGTCATAGCTCATCTGGGAATTTCTTAAAAATTGCAATTAATTTCTTAATAATTTACAATCCTCTGACAGATTTGCTCGTGTTGGTGCGATCGTGCTTGCTGTTCATGATGCGAGTGATGTGTTCTTAGAGGTAGGGAAGATGTCAAAGTACAGTGGTTTTGAAGCAATTGCTTCTGTTTCCTTTCAACTTTTTGTCATCTCTTGGGTGCTACTTCGCCTCATCTATTATCCATTCTGGATTCTAAGAAGTACCAGGTATGGTTAACCAATTACAAAACTTCTAGTTAATTTCTTGGATGATGTTTCTGATACATTATCATAGGTCTGGAAATTAATTACAGTAGCTGTCATTTTCTAAATCAAAAGATATAGTGAACTCTGGTTTACTTCTATCTGATTTGAGAAAAACAGTGCATAATTATATTCTATTGGTGCAGGCGAAATAGAAGTACATTATGACACACCACTTTCAACCAACAGATATATATGTAAAATGCATTCATGAAAATGGTGTATTGAATTATATATACAGTTTTTTGAGTCTGTTTCAGGCTTTGGAGTGAAATAGCAAAGAATGAGAGCTTGTGTGATGTGTGATTATCTGTTTATTGCTATTCTTTTCAGTTATGAGGTTGTGCTTACATTGGACAAGAAGAAGCATAAATTTGACGGACCAATATACTACTATGTGTTCAACACACTCCTGTTTTCCTTACTGGTGCTTCACATATATTGGTGGGTCTTGATGTTTCGCATGGTAGTCAAACAAATCAAATCAAGAGGCGTTGTCAGCGACGATGTCAGATCTGGTATGTACACCCTGTGTCTCTACCATGCAGATTGTTTTATAGCATTTTCAAACTTATTCTACTGTTGATACAAACCTTTCTTTTCATTCTGTTCATATTTTTCCATATGGAAATTGTATGCATTAATAAAAAAAACACCTTTTCCACCTGAATGGAACAATGTTTAGTCAGGAATTTAGCATTTTAATCAGATCTCATTAAAGTTACTTCAAAATATGTTGATCTGACCTTGATATAAAAAAGCTTACCATTTTATCAAATTTAAAATTTTAATATAGAAAAGTCTAAACCTACATATTAGCCAATGTCTTATCTTAGAAACTGTATAATAAGGAAGAACAATATCTCATCTGCATTCGATGCCTACATAATTGATGTTTGGCTGTGCCATCTCAACAGTTCAATTTAACCCAACCTGACCTAGGTTAAAATTGTTCGACTGATTAGTCGGTGGGTTTAGGTCATCCCATCAGTAGCGGAGAGGGGAAATATATTGGTTGGGTCAATAACATATCCTTTCTGAGAGTTTTTGTAAGAGTATTTGTTGCATAAGTTACAAGGTTAATTAATCAAAACAAGTGGGGTCTTTAGACCACAGAGGATTTATAATGTGGTTCCGCCACTGCTACCATTCCCAACCTGACCCCATGGCATTTTTAACCTTGTTCTTCCTTTTTCTGAATTTGGCAGTCCAACTAACCTGGTACTTGAGGCCCATTGTCGTTTTTTCTCATATTATTTACAATATAACTCTGTTTGTAGATTCTGAAGATGAAGATAGTCATGAAGACTAATCCTCCCCTTTCCCTCTTGATCTGTATTCATGTTGTGTTAATATAAGATCGTGCCCTATTTATTCATCAACACTGGTATGTGGAGTTCGAGGAAATATATCAGTTTGCAGTGTAGTGTTGCTACGGAGCCATCTTTTGGGTTTATCGGCAATAAAATTATGCAATTTTGGAGTGATGAATAGGTGTAATCGGGGACCCATTAAGTGATTAGGTTAAGAATGCACTTGATTCTTGTAGGTAGATAACGGCAAATTTTGTATAACCGAGTTTGCCATTTCTCATGATGATTGATAAGACAATAACTTGATTAAATGATTATATTTTTTCTTTTACCTTTTCACATTGTCATTATTTGATGATCTCTGCTGAGTGCTGACCAAGTAATGGATAATCCTCATCATTTAAATGCCCGTTAATATTGATATACATTCACCTGCGCATTATTTAAAAACTATGCCAGCTATGCTCTTACTTGCGCATTATTCAAAAACGATATTTATCAGAGGTGGTCTTACCTATGCATTATACTACACGTTCTGGTAAAAAACTAAAATGGCTTTTGGTGCCCACTTAAATCAATAGAATAAGGCACAAAAACAACCAGGTTGACATGATTCAAAAACTAACACAACTGGTAAATCTTTCCACAGACCACAGAGGAGTCACATGTAACCCGCCTTGCGTTTAATAATATAAAAAAATAACAACGCTTAATATAAGCTATGAAATGAAAATCTAAGCCTACAATAGTGCTGCAATGACTATGAACTATAAGACAACTATTTTACAAACTATTATTTGTATACAACGATAAAGATTTCAATGGTACAGGAGTAAAAATGTAGTTAGAATGGCACAGGTGTAAAAATGCAATCCAACAAATGAATAAAATGTGACAACAAAAACTCAAGAAGAATATTTTGACAAGAGCTTGTCTACATGAATAATGACATCATCAATGTGAGGCCGAACGGTAGGCTGAGGCTGGAGCATCCATACCACAAATTGATGAAGTGCCTCTGGATAAGGTGGGTCTGGCCCTGGTGGCCATTTTATCTGAGCATTTATAACTGCTAACTGTAAGCTTCCTCCCGATTCACCAAGTGCGTACTCAAAAGGAGAAACATTATACCTGCACCCATTAAATAATCAGAATTGAACATATGCAACTTTGATTTAGATTTTATCCGCTCAGCAATACCACCAAACTACAACTTGGAATATTGCCTAAACAATGTTACAGTACAGTATCTCAACATTATACCAGTCAGGTTTACTTTTATCTCAAGTTCACATCGGCTAGCTTTATGAGTGCACACTTGTAAAGAAATCATTGGTATTTAGGAACAAAAATGAAAATTGTGACATGAGCAAAAATGTTTATAACTATGACTTCATGATCAGACAAAGAAGACGACTAACAGAACTGCTAAAAAATTAAGTGCAAAGAGAGAACTCACATGATGGCATACAAGGTACACCCAAGGGACCACACGTCTGTCCTTTCATCTATATCAGCATGACTAGGGCAATCCCACAGCTCTGGTGCTCTGTAAGGTGCAGAGCAATGCTCGGCAGCCCATTCCTATATTAGAAAGATATATATTAAAACAATCAACGCATTAAGAGTAAAAGATACTTGCCGGTTTCCCCTAACTTGGAACCATATGGCAATATTCAGTAAGTATACTGAGCATAAAGTACTATACCAGAGTATTTAGTTTGAGACATCACTTAAATCATTCAAGGTATGTATCTGAAACTCAAAAGTCAATATACCAGAGTATTTACTGGATATGGGCTGTACCTGCAGTTGTAGAGCGTCTGACCGTGAGCGGATTTCCCTTCTTGCTAGTCGGGCACTCCCAAAATCCATTAAGATGGCAAGAGGGGGCTGCCTCTTCCTATGTGTTAAGAGAACATTACCAGGTTTCACATCATTGTGTGCATATGGTGGATCATGGCTGTGCATGTGCTTTAACCCTTCACAAACCTGTTAAGAGGAAACATACATAAGAAGCTAACAAAAAAATTCCTACATGAATGGAAAGTTTAGTAAAGATAATTCAGTATAGTTGAATTCCAGTGTTCTAGTAAGAGGTAGGAAACAAAAGTAGGGAGCCAAAAACTGCTGTCAGCTAGGCCCTTTCCATTTTCTTCTCTCTTTTCTTTTTCTTAATTTTTTTTTATTTTTAATTCTTTTTATTCTTGAACTGAGAGAATTTTGGTAGGGATGAGACTGGAAGTAGTTTTGTTCCTACTAAAGAACACCTATTTCATTGTCTACCCTTGTGAATCAGTTTGTTCCTCCACAAAACCTCCCACTAGAATAACTCTAATCCAAGCTGTGCTCGGAACTAGCTCTATCTAGAGTAAAAATGAAAAATCTATACTGTTCCTACTTCAAGCATTGACGGAACATCCAAAGAATTGCATAAACTTGTTCCTTTGTTGAATTGCATAAAGTAATAACCTGGCGGAATATCTGAAGAATAGTGAGAGTGGGGTAGAATTCCTTCTTTGATTGCATAACAATGGCATTGTCAAAGAGCGTGCCACCCAAGTGTACCGGGAACAGCAAGTATGCCTCGTGATTCCAGCTACCCTGTGGACCCTACCGATATCAAGCATACAACTCAAACGATGCGGGATAATCACTCATTGCATTTAAACACTATCTAACAAGTGATAACAAATCAACATTTTGATCAATGTAACCTAAATCATCATGATATGTACCCTAACTAATTGTTTTTGTATGATTTCTGTTACCCAAGAGATTTTCTATATCTGTGTTAGACACCATACAGCCTCTTGTCAGGTCCACTCAAAACAAAGGACCTCAAACAGGTCAAACTTCTCCTAAGATACAAGGAATCCAATATTCAGCTAAAAGACCCAAACCAAATCAGTCACTGCACTGTTGATATTCAGGGTATGCTAATTAGAGGGGGGTACCGCAACATTTATAAATCAAATAATACCTATACTTTATAAAAATCACGACCTAACCCACTGATCTTCAGTAACAAGCACAAACAGAACAATATTTTGGTTAAAACTCTGCTCCGTGACTATTTTGTTTACTTACATACTACTATATATGATGAATTAATAGATTTGTGGAGATAAATTACCTTGACAGCAATAATTGCATGATCAAGTAGAGGAAGCAAATTCTCATGTATGAAGAGAGACGAAACACGTATCTCATCTCTCACCAGATCTAGTTGCTCTCTAGTCTGTATCAGCACCTTCTTCACAGCGTAGGTGCCATCATCTATCCAAAAAAGGAAAAAAAAAAATTAAAGAAACTGAGCCCAAACAAAACTAAAATTAAGTACCTATAAACAGTGCAATCGGAACCTGAGACACAGGAAGGGTGCTTCGACTTAATTTTGGCGGCGATGCCGCTAGAGGGCCCGTTAGAGGAGGTGGCGTTGACATCCTTGACGAGGTAAACAAAAGCGAATCCTCCTTCACCAATTTGACGTATGATACGAAAGCGGTTATCGTTGATCCAGACGTCGCCACCGCCGTTGACGGCGTCGTACAGCGCATTCAACCCAGAGAAGGAGCACCCCATCTTCAAGGCCGAAGGATTATCTCTGTTTACCTCTTGATTTTCTCACTTCTTCTTTTTATACTTCTCCAGATTTTAAAGCGAGAGGGAGAGAGATGGAGTCGAAGATCAACAGATCTCTCTCCGTTGCGGGGTCCGACTTCGTTCTCCCTCCACAATCCACATTGATTTTTTACTTCATTTTTTTTTTTCTATTTTTCCTCTCTATTCGCCATTAACATTATTGGGAACCCATTTTTACAGAGCAGTTTTTAGTGCGTACAGAGTTCGAATTTTTTATGGACCAAAATACCCCTACATCAAAGGCAGAAGATTTACTCTGTAAAATTCGAACGCTGATGAGCAGAGGTATTTTAGTCCATCAAAAATTCGAACTCTGTACGCACTAAAAACTGCTCTGTAAAAATGGGTTCCCACATTATTAACATAAGTATATTATTATTCGGATTCACTGAGGCTTACAAAGAAATCAACTATCATGTAGTGATTCATTCAAGACCAGACCCGAATCTTCCATTTCCAACTAATGAACTGCTTAGTTGTGGGTCCCAATTTCCAGTGAACTGATGTATCATTGAAAAACCGTATACGACTCGGAGAAGCCGTAGTCAAAATCGGATCCCATGTTAGGTTGCTGCTCAAAAAATAATGTAAATATAAGGATTAAAGCTATTTGTTTCTTTTCTTTTACATTTTGTTTGATATCGTAAGTTGTGATTTAACTTAATCTGTTTGAAAACAGAGAAATTAAAATATGAATTTCTTTGAAATATACAGATGAAAAAGTGTGTACTAGATTAATTAATCTGGAGACATGATTACTTTGCTCTCTTGTAATTCCATTCGTTTTACAATGTATATCTTGTTGGCAGCTCAAGTATAGAGCAAGATTGTTTTTTTTTATTAACAAGTAAGAAGTGGATATTTAAGCTGTTAAATAAGATGTAAAATAAAAAAAGAATTAGATGGAGTCGTGATAGTAAATTACACTATTTCTTTAGACAAATTAACTTATTTTACACTTACTCCAGATATAAGACTTAATTTTATAAATAGAGATTTATTTTTCAATATTTCTCTCTTCTTTTCTCTGGATAGATTAATGTAAGATATAATTTAAATTTGAAATGAGATGTAAAACAAGAAAAAGTGATGTAAAATAAATAATTTGCCTCTCTTTATTATGTAACAACCAGTTAATTCTTAATTTTTTTTGGAGAACCTGTCTCACGAGACCCGAACACATATCCTTTGTATTAACTCAAAATAAAATCTTTTGAGTTAATATATCTCAGTCGTCTCATTGTAAACGGAATTAATCCAATCATCTGATTTTAACACGGGGTTTTTAATATTAGTGCGGATCTAGTCGGCACGAATATTAAAGCAAATCTAATGGAGATTCTATTTTGAGTTAATGCAGAGGATACGCGTTCTACGAGATCCTCTCTAATCTCTAATCACATATGAAAATATATATATATATATATATATATATAAAGCGGCCCCGTATTCATTGGAATATTTTTCAAGGATCTTAATAAAGATTGTGGGACCAAAGAGCCAGTAATGCCAGTACGACACTATTATAATAATAATAATAATAATAATAATAATAATAATAATAGTAAGTTATATATTTCTGAGATCACGAGTTTTGACTAAGGTTCTAAATAGCGGTTATAGCGCTATAGCTTTTAAAATCTGAAAAAAGTATAGCGTAACTATAGCTATTTAGAATCATTATAAAAAAAAAAAATTAATAGCGTTACGCAGTTAGTTATTTAAGACTCTAGTCCTGATTGATTATTTTTAGTATTGCCCCTTGCTACAATTATATCATATTGACCAGACAGTACAGCTATTTAACACTGTGATTTCGTGCTCCTGAATCCATTGCTTCATTCCAAAGGAAAATAATACTCGAGTAAATTAAGTTGAGTATCTCTAAATAACAATTTTATAAGTTATGTCGTGTTCGCTAAAATAAATGGTCAAGGGAGAAGAATCCCTTTTATGCTGGGTACATCAATGCTACGCGATCACTAATATACGCAAATAAAAAGAGTTATTCTCCAATTGTCAATACACTACATATTATCAGATAATATCAGTGATTAATTAATTCGACCATTCCACCCATATAATATGAAGTATATAATATCTGTTTTATTTTTAAGACTAATTTTAAATATAATAAAACTTTTCTTATGTTTTTACCATTAAATTGTAGGGGGGAATTTCATGTATATCCCTCAAAAATTTCAATATTACGTATTTATCCCTCCAAAATCAATAATTACATATTTATTCTTAAAAATTATAGAAACTCACATATTTGTCCAATCTAACTCTATTATATATCAAATATCTCTAAAAAATAATTAAATAATATTTTTTAAATATTAATTAATATTGTAATGACCATTATACCCTTCGTCTCTCTCTAATCTGTTGAGTCGCCCTTTAATCTGTTCAGTGTAATTTGTTACTGTATGGTTCAGTTCTGGTACTGGTACGGTTCAATGGTTGTACTGGTACGGTATGGTTCAGTATTGGTACGGCAATGTACTGATACGTTTTAATACTGCTTTCTAACACACTAACCTTAAAAAGAAAAATAGAAGAAGGATAAAATGGGAATACATAAAAAAAATAATGTTAAATATAATGGATTGGACAAATATGTGAGTTTCTACAATTTTTAAGGATAAATATGTAATTATTGATTTTAGAGGGATAAATACGTAATATTGAAACTTTTGAGGGATATACATGAAATTCCCCCTAAATTGTAAAGAAACCTTAAGAGGATAATTTTATGGCGATGGTCATCTGTAGGTCAATATTCTGTACATTCTTATTACCAGTGGCTTGAATTTGAAGGAATTGTGAATTTTGAGTTTGCTTCAATATGGAGTTGTAAAATTAATTCCTTTAAAGATAAAAGTTTTTATGTTGTTACTTAAACGGAATAAAATTTTAACAAAGAATAGTTTTTGTAAAAGAGTTTGGACAGATGATCATTCATGTTTCTTTTGTGGTGATTATGAAATAGTAGATCATTTATTTGTGTGTTGTACTTTTACAAATTAAATATGGCAATGGATTGCATCTCATAATAATTTTATCTTTGAGGACTTAGATATGAATGATATATGGTTTATAGATGCTACTATTCCTCTTAAAGATAAACCAAATGGTTGAACTTGTACGAGGTATTGTTCTTTGGACTATTTGGTTGGAGATGAATAAATTATGTTTTCAATCTTGTTCGATTTCTTCCTTGCAGGTTGTGGGTTCCAAAATTATGTTTTCAATTTTTTTAGTGTTCTACAATCAATGGTTCTTTTTTTTTTTATATATTTATCACTAATTTTGTCTATGGATGTCCTATCTATGCCTTGTCAGAATTTGACTCTTTTAGAGACAGAGGAAGAGACATTAGCGGCAGAGGAAGGGGCCAATGAGGAGCCACTCAAGCTCCAAGATTCAATCCTTATGTTTGGCATAGGATTCCTAGAAGCTTTTACTGATTAAGTTGTAGCGCTAAGGTAGTTATGCACATGTGAATTTTTTAGCTTTTTTTGTTATTCTTGAGCTTTTGTTTAATGCCTATGTTGGCTTTGTTTCTTTTATTTCTGATATTTTGTATCCGTTCCATTTTTCAGCTGTTTGGAGATTGCAATAGTAAAACAATTTTGATTTCTTAATAAAATCAGGGGCTTGATTCCACTTTTTTCAAAAAAGAAAAAAAAAAACTTAAAAGGATAATCATCCAATCAAATGAATATGAATAATTCAATAAGAATGTAATATACTGGAATAATTACATCTGGATTAGTGCTAAAATCTAAATATAATAAAAGGTAGGTCTCCGAATAACAAAGCACCTAAAAGGTGAATGTGCATGTATGGTTGATTGCATCTGTATTTATCTTGCATCATGCGTAAATCTAACTTAGCATGCAGATCTACATCTAAAGTACGGGACAAACTTGGGTCCGATGTCCATCGGACTCAAACTCAAACTGAGTGCGATGGGTTTTAAAACCGTCCGATCAGTTTTAAGATCTGTGTGCACCGCTTTAATATGCGTACATATTTTTTTCAATATCCGTGTGCACGGATCTTAAAGAGAATCGGACGGTTTTAGAATCCATCGAATCTAAATTTGAATCCGATAGGCATCGGATCCAAGTTTGTCCCCTAAATTACACAGCTATCCTTGACAATGTTGTAATTTAAACATGACGTGATGTAGATTCACCTCCGTAGCACTAATAACATCACTCGTGACCACAGAACATCTCCCGATCATTCCACTTGGGTACAATTTAAAACAAAAAATCTCGACTTGCCCAAGGATTCTGCTTTCTTTTTTAAGAAAAGCGGCGAATTTGAATCCTTCCATAGTATATGAACCTACAAGAAGCACCAAACCAGATGTTTGTTACTTGCATGTTTCTTTTTGAAAAATGTCAATATGGATCCCCCAGATACCCGAGGGTAGCATTAATAAATGCAGACCGTTTTTTTTTTTTTTTTAACTCTGGCACAAATATCAAAGCAGACCTCCATACCTATAATAGACTCCAAATTTTTGTTGACCTCACTGAGTCTAAATCCAAACCGTTCTACTAATAGACCATTTGAAATGTTTCTTAAATTGTACTATATCGGTTTGCGTTAGTCAACGAGACAGAGATAAGCATCTTAAGTTAAAAGGCAGCAACGACCAGTAATTTTTTAGCATATCGCCATGTTATCCCAATAAAAAGAGCTCGGATAGAAAGCAAGATATATAAATTTCATGTTAAAAATCAGTCAACTCACAAAGTATAAGATCCTCATAGTTCTCGTCTTTCTGTTAGTTTTACAATTAAAGACCGGGTCTAGCAAACAATTACAACGCAAAGTGCAATGTCCCAAGATGGATTAGCTTGTACAAATTGGATATAGATCTGGCAGACTCAAATTATAAATAGTCCGATAAGCCTAGTAGCAATGAGTTACATAAAATGCACATTCTCATTGATTATCATTATCCTATTCTCGTTTTGCATACCCTGTGACAATAAATTTGATTGTTAGATTATTCAGCTCAAAGTTGAGAGATGACACGTTGAATTTTTTTCTTTTCTTTTTTAGAGTTTCAGTACCTCTAGAATGGATGAGATTTGGCGCCTTGTATAACGGAAAGGTGCCTCCCTATTAACTACTTGCTCGATTTCTTCTATTGTCATTCTATCCGTCCTGTTTGTTACTATGTGGTGCCCAAGTACTGTCTTGAACGCGTCAATTCTGAATAACAGTACAAAAAACCAAGTAGAAATCGAATGCTTAGTCTATAATAAGGGGGAAAGGCTGGAACTATTTTGTTACATCAAGCCATTGGATAGAGCACTGACCTATCTGGAGAAATATCAGCAGCTTCTTCCGCATTATTTGCATCCACATCCATTGGTTCAGCCCCGGACCTTAAAACAGAAAACAAACTTATTGATTAGTCAAAATAGTTAACTCAAACATACCAGTGATTATAAGATATATTGCAGGATAGTTACAGGTACCACAAACACAATTCATGGTTGACTGGATGATAATCCATGACCTTAAACTATGTGATTTAGTTTTGAATAATAATCAACTCTTGATCACTGGACAGGTGGCCTGAAGACAACCTGAGACCAGCATGCCCCAAAAGCAGTTGACAAACAACCAGACAAGACCCAACCCTGAGAACTACAAGAACAATCAGAACTTGTCCAGAGAACCGAATTATCCTGGAACCTGACCTGATCCTAAAAGAATGAAGGGCTTACCCTGGACCACCATTGGCATTATCGTTAGCACCAGCAGCATGGACATCTTGATCTGCCTTTTGTTTCATCTCCATTTCTCTCTGTTCCTCCCTCTCCTCCATTTCTGTCAACTCTTTGTGGTATATTGCGAAGTTAAGAATTTGTAGCGCTGCTTCGACATCAGACTTCAGAACCTACATTCCATAAAAAAAATTGATAGAATACATTCCATAAAAGTTGAAGCAATTATATAATCATAGAGAAGTATACTAAACATGCATTACTTTCAAATTTCCAACTTATTATGTTATGTACCTCTTTTCTCAGCTTCATCTTGGCGTGGGCAGTTGACAGTCGAATTATTGTTTCCAAGGTTCTTGCTGTGATTGGTAGTGTGCCTCCACTCTAACAATAACATTAAACAAAAACAGCTGATAACAAATACTCTTAGAAACCAGGATAGTAATGCTGAACCATGCTGATTTGCCATAAACTTTACCACGATGGAGCCAGAACATAACAGTAACACATTCATAAGCATATTGAACTGAACTTTGTTTTCAACCTGCTTGCTTACATTGTTTCCTTTCTAATTGCATACTTATTTATGATCTTCTTTCGTGTTTTACTTTAGGATTTCTCATTATTAGTATTGTCAAGGACTAGTATGCTTTTGAAACTGGCTAGAGCCTTGTATTTAGTAAATGAAGAATGATCACATATCACACATCAATATTTTTGTGCCTAACGGGATTTGAATGCATCATCTATGGGAAATCATCCTACTTATAGGGCAACCTATTTATAATAACTTCAATGCAACAATTGCAATATTGTTACCTTTGAATTTGCACTTGCATCCCTCAGCTCTGCATATGAAGTTGAAATGTGATCACATGCCTGCGAAAGAAAGGAAATCAACGATCACAAATACCCTAAGATAGTTTCTACCTAAGCTCTCATTCTATGGTTGGCAGAAGGTGATTTATCAGTAAGCGCTTTGTGACTTAACTTTAGTGGGACTTCATTTATGCATTGGACGTTCACAAGTCACAATAAGAAATACAGAAACTCTAGTCCTTCAAAAGCTTGTTCTAAAAAAATACAAAGATAAAACTACCTCATCATTAAGTGTTGGCTGGTTCATATTCTTGGCATAGTGGATGTACTTCTTCAAGAAATTAACAGTCAATCTCTCATTCTTTGTTTTCCTCCCTCTTTTCCTCTCCTGTCCATGAAGCACTCTATTGTACTTGACAAAAATTGATGCATTTGCCTCTCCTTCCCCTTCTTCTTCTGTGTACCTGCCAGTTCTTTCACGGCCTAAGGCTCCTGTTCCATGCATGGTTGCCAAGCGTTAGACACGATGACCAAGTCATAGAGAAGTTCCTTATTCTTATAGGTATGTTCTTTTTATTTAAATTAATTTTGTAACCCCTCTAGAGGAGTTTTGAGTTACCATTACAAGGTAGCAACTTTAGTAGGCAAAAAAGGTAGAACGAATAATAAAGGACGAGGACATATCTTCAAAAGAGAGAAAATAAACCATAATTATTGAGTTTTAAGAAGAGAGAAAAGAATGACTACCTCCATCATCAGCACAGTATCTATGCATGCGTGAAACATGCTCAGCAATCTGACGGTCAATCTCAGGATCCATCTGATCCAGCACAATGAATAGCAAATCGAAACGGGAGAGCAATGAATCAGGGAGCCCAATGTTTTTTGTGGGAGTAATCGACCGGTCATACTGCCATTTGTGAACCAATGTAAGGAATTGAATAAGGTCAAAATTAAAAAATAGAGTACATTCCACAATGAATTTCATGTTTAATTTATTATATTTTTGACAATCAAGTATCTTTACTCTTAATTATGTGTATAGTTTGGTAGAATCAGCATCTCTCAGAAGCAACATATTAGGAAAGTGGGAACCTGAATTGGATGCTGTCTTAATAAGTTTGTAGTAATCACAATCATATTATATAAAGAAGTAACAAATGCAATAGTGGAAAGGGTAAAACAAGTCGGGGATAAATATACTTTCTACATTATATTACGTAGGGAAAATAATGACTCACTGATCCATAAATAGGATTTGCTGCAGCAACAACACTGCATCTGGCATTAAGAGACGCATGGATTCCAGCCTTTGCAATGGTGACTGTTTGTTGTTCCATGACCTCATGTATGGCTACACGATCCTGATCGTTCATCTTATCAAACTCATCTATGCACACAACACCTCGATCAGCAAGCACCATGGCACCTGCCTCCAACCTTCTTTCTCCTGCAATATAAAACAGGTTATGTTTTCTGGGAGGAAATGAGATCGGCATCGGCCTTTAGCGGGAGGTTAAACCAAAGAAACAGTTGCAACACAAAGTACCTGTTTCTTGATCTGAAGTTACAGCAGCTGTGAGACCAACACCAGAGGACCCACGCCCAGTTGTACAGATAGCTAATGGGGCTATATTCATCACTGCCCGTAAAAGCTGAGATTTTGCAACTGAAGGGTCACCAACCATCATCATGTTTATATCACTGCAGAGAGAGAGAGAGAGAGAGATGCAGGTGCATCAAGTTTTGAGGAAGTTATGTCTGAGAAAATGATATCATAAAACATTTTGGTAGATAGTTCTTAAGACTGACTACTGGTGCAGTAAGCAAATGGGGGCCAGCAGTGGATCCATATTAGCAAGGTTCCTCGTTGGATCTCACTTTCAGTGGTATTTCTTATTCCTGACCTTACTAGTGTTAAACAGAATTTTATGCATGGATCAAGGGGGCTCCAAAGGGTTAAAATTGATATGCTACTAACTATACACCATATAATAAATATAATCCTTTGGTCAAAACAAAATAATTAAAGAAGATCATATACCCTCTCAAGTGGGTCCCATTCTTCAGGTTCTTTTCGACACCACCAAGCATTAGAAGTATCACCGCTTTCTTGATCCACAAATGACCATATATGGATGGTGCAAGTGAATTTGCAAGCAAGTCATACACATCAGTTCTCCTAGACAGCTCTTTTATTTTGTTCACATCTTGGGAGGAGTAAGAAGGTGCATTTGCCTCTTTGTTCATAAGGGAGACATTGTTTGCTATAAGAACAGTCCTGTGTGCACAGCCCACAATTCAAAGTGATTATCAAAAGGATTTTTGCAGATTTAACTGTGCAAATCTTTAGAATTTAGTATATACCCTCTGCTAGGAGCACATGAGAACTGATGATGGTATCAACCTTAACAACTCCCCCCACCCCCACCCTCCAACCCATTGAAGCCCCATTAAGCCAACAATCTCTATGCTTGTATTCCTCAATGGAATAAATCTGGAAGGGGTAACTCCAGGTATACCCCCAAGGCTGCCGACCAAAAACTTGTATTGCTAAAGTGCCTTAAAAGATATGCTAAAGATCCCTATAATTCCATGTGATCCCTTTCCGCATTAAAGGTGCGACATGCTCTAATTAAAGCACTATTCAGTCAACCCGTAAAAAAACTTATATAAATTCTGATACAACATCACAAGTCATGAATAAAAAGTGACCTGAAAACACCACTCATGCTGCCTTTGCTCTTTCCAGCTATCGCCTTGTATATTCCCACGATTGATACACGGTCACCTGGCTTGCAATAGTCGACCAAATCATCCTCTACAATTACATCAACTGTTCTTGGGAGCTGACCAGGTGCCGAATTCTCTGGAACCTCTTGCATCGATACAGTTTGGTGGTCCTTGTACTCACACAGCCCATACTCAGTCACCAACAAGTTTCCATGATCGTCCTGGGACATTTTGCAAATTGCATTAGGATAATTATTTTTTTCCTTTAAAGTGACTGAGTTTTCATCAGAAATATAATCATTCAAAAAATGTACAGATTTGGGAACATTAGCATAGTGAAAATGCAATATTCTATTATTCATGATATCAAACAAAGAGAAATTCCAAATCTGATGCTTTATCAAAGACCAAAATTTATTGCTATGGCTTTGGTCAGTTAAAATCTATTTCCAAGGTAGAGAATCGATGGACCTTCATGTGAAACGAAAAGAAAACAGTGAAAACTATCCAAAATTTATCCAAAATGATAAATCAATTTGATTGGCATGCTTAAAGATAGAACAATATGACACTCTAGATCAGCAAGTTAATTGCCAATTCTTTCTTTCTTTCTTGTTTTGAGGTAAGTAGGCAGTAGCCTAATGGTTGATTTACATAAAATGATATCACTCTTGGCATTCTGTACTGTACTCTCATTACCGCTTCAGATTGTTAGTTTTGGAAACAACAGATATTGGTCATCTTTTAATTTGACTTATTTATTTTCAATAAATTGAGAACCACGAGATAATGGCCAGCCTTTTTTGTCAAAAGGATACGAATTTAATAGAAAATTCTGTGAAGTTTCAAATGAAATTTACCCTTGTTGGATAGACTGAACCAGTGGGTAAACCCACAGTAGAAGTAATATCTCTGTACTCTCGTGACATGAGCTGCTGTGTGGTGGGGCAGTAGTGCACGCTCTTTACTACCTTAGGCCTTACAAGAGAACCTTCACAATATTTAGATAAAATGCAGAAAAATTTGTCATTATTGGTCTTTACAGAACCCTGAGCAATTAAATAAGAAAGAGAATTTTGAGTCCTGAGCAATTCATTGAGAATGCCGAGTAGAATATGCCAATTTAATTAAAGCTCGGCTCTCTGAACTTAAGGATGCCTAGCTGATAGAATGCCAAGTGAGTAGAATATGCAAGATGATTGTGTCGGTAACACAAAATGAGCATACTGTTTTACAGAAATAAACCAAAAAGTTTTTTCCCTTTAGCAAATCAGAACCAATGTATTTCCATATTTGCAAGAAACCAAAAAATCATTTCTAATTTTTCAAATCAACAATATGCTGTTTTTGTCAGTGACAAAATATAAAGAACATCACGTTAATAAAAAAAAATACAACTACCATGATTATTTCATCCCAACTCACCAAATTGCATCAACTGTACAGACATTCAAGCCCTTTTTGTTTGATATTGGCTTAACCCTCGGTTTGTTGAATATTCTGTTTATTGATAGAGTGGGGGGTAAACTTGCTAAGAATAACAAATAATTTTCTTCTGCTAGCTTAAAGGTTGAATAGTTAGGAATTACATTTAGTGATGATTCCCTCGACACAGACCATGGAGCCAATGAAAGAGGACATGAGATCCCGTGGCGTAACCTTGTGGAACCCGAAGGGCCCGCTAAACCCCACAAGGAGGCGCTGGCCTTCCCTCAGATGTTTCGGCCGTTTGTTTCGTGTCACTTCAGTCAATGCATCTGAGATTGGTTGGATGTATTCGCCTGGGTTGCGAATTATCCTGCAACATCACCAGAAAATAGCATGCACAACATGCATGGAGGCACATTTAAGAGAAAAGGAGAATCCTTAATAATGCCTCTGAGTGCCTAATCTTGGAATTGAGTTAAAATTAATAAAATTTGAACACCAGGCCTTGGAATTGAGTTAAAACTAATGAAATTTGAATGTTTTAAAAAGCAAGTTAATCAGTGAAAATTAAGCAGTGCCAGAAGGAACCTATTGACCTTTGTGCAAGATATAGCTTTGACTCGATGATTGCTAAAATATACAACCATTTAGATTTTTCTTGAGAAAAAAGAATGGGGCTTTCTGCGTATACCAAATCTGCTAAGACATTGGTGCTAAAACAATAGATGATACAGTCCCGAAAGTATTTGGAAGAAAGAAAGAAAATTTTCTTACCTCCTGGCAAGGTCAAGGTTGAAGTTACGGAGGTCATCCATGCCAACAATGATGCGGCGGCGCTTTTCGGATTCAGCTCCAATTGCTTTCTCATACATCCGCTTCCCCACCTAAAAGTTCATCAAAAATGTTAAAAAAAAAACAGTAGGTGTGATCGATCAAAGCAATTTCGAAAGTCGGGAGAAAACGAGCTCACATCATGGTCGAGGAAATCCAGAAAGGCTCTCTTGTGAGCCGCCATGGCCTCTTCGTTGATCTCCATTTTCTTTCGCCGAAATCAAAAGGCCGGAAGGCGCGCACTTGCTTTAGGCGGGAGAGCGAGAGAGAGTGACTGAGATAAAGTCGGATAGAGGAAAAGAGGAACGGATCGGATTTAGGGTTTATTCCTTGTCCGATTGGCGGGAAAAGAAAGGTAGAATGGGATCCATTCGTTTTGGCGGGAAATGTTATAGTAGCTTGGAATATACGGTTTGCTTACCATGTGACTAGCATGTGGGGTCCAGTAATCCGTTACTGAGGTGCAAGTAGTAAATCCGAACCGTCATTTTACTTGGCACGAATCTCAAAATAGACCTCCTGTATAAACCGGCACCAGATTGAATTTAGCTCGGCTGGAATTAATCTAGACCGTCCAATTTTTTCCAATTGCAGTATTGAGGGACACGGACTCGAGTATACACCTGAGGGAGTAGAAGCGGAGTAAAAATAAAAATTTTAGGGGTTCGTTTCAATATTTGTGCCATATTGAAACTGATGACTCAGAGCTCACTTTTCAATATTTGGTTTATTCTAAAGGTAGGTCTTAGTTGTTCCAAGGGTGTGAACGACCCTTGCAAAAGAAATGGCGTTCCCGACACAATTGGTTCTGTTGCAAGAGTATTCCATGGAAAAAGTACCCTTGGAATAGTTTTGGAAAACACCCTTGCAATTGTTTCGGATATGCTCTTGAAAATGTTTTGGAAGTAACCCGTGACCCGCCAGCGAACTCATTTAGTATATTTTAATGAAGGCCCTTGCAACAACCGGAAGTTTACGCTTGGAAATAGTTTTCTGAATTGGGACTAAACAGTTGCAAGGGCCCTTGTAATATGTTTCGAGAAAGCTTTTTTTAATGAAGGCCCTTGCAACAACCAGACATTCATCATTGGAATAAGTTTTATGAATTTGGACTAAACAGTTGCAAGGGCCTACCCTTGGAACATGTTTGGAAAAATGTTTTTTAACGAAAGCGCTTGCAACAACTGAAAATTTACCGTTGGAATAAGTTTGAGACTAAACAGTTGCAAGGGTATACCGTTGGAACATGTTTTGAATTACTGGACAGATCCTTTTCTACTTATATTTTGTCTCTCCCTTCAAATTGAATACGATTTTTAATTCACAGCAATAAGAATTACAACAGTCCTTATCAGTTGAAATACACCAATAATTTGGATACTTAAATTTTTGTCTTAAGAAAAAAGCTTTCAAAGTAATTGAGATACAAAACAATTGACCCAATTTACATGCAACACATAACACCAAAAATTTATCAATTAATAACCATCTTCATCGGATTCATCGTCGATGTTAAACCAACCAAGACCTTCCTCAACCTCATGCATGTCATACTTTTGCTCCGTGTGATAACCTTCATCACCTTCCTCTATGTTGTTATCATTATCTGCCACTATTGGTGGTGCATGCGAAGTCTCCAAAGCATCATCCACTATTTCGTACTCGTTTTCTTGAATTTCCACATTCTCCCAATTAAATCCTTCTTCATTTGGTTCCAACACTGGGTTATCTGTCCTTTCCTCTTGGTAAAATTCAAGGTTTTCATCGAAGTCCTCCTCGACACGAAACTTCCCTTTCGGAGTTGTTTTCATTGCCACCCACCATAGGCGTCTTTCACGAGCATCCGATGCATAAGGAACGTAAACTACTTGAATTGCTTGACAAGCCAATACATAAGGCTCATTAGTTTTTAGCCGAGAAGTGTGTTTGACCTCGACAATTCCATGTTTTTTGTCCTTTTTTACCCCGTTTATTATGCCAAACCAAATACAACTAAAGAGAGCCACCTTGTTGCCTCCATCATAATTTAGCTCCATGATCTCTTGGAGAATTCCATAGTGGTCGTGTTGATCACCATTTTCATCCCACTCTCCTTTGATGCAAATACCACTACTTTTTGTTGCCTTTATTTTTTCCATACTTTTCAGTGTGAAATCGATATTCGTTGATGTTGTACACTTCGTAGAAGTTTGCGGTTTTAGATGGCTTGATTCCTGCCTTTCAGATGTTTTTATCACAATCATCATCTTCAAGCACCTTTGTTTGTAACCAATTTCCGTAACTCTCTTGACGAACTTTGTCCAACTCTTGTTGTCTTGTACCACCGTTGAGCATGCACGTGTCGAAGTCCCTACCAATTCCAGAATATACAAATATAAGATTTTGATAGCTTTAACCAGCATGCAAGTCTTGCTCAATTCAGAATAATGAAGATAAAATTTAATTTAGATTGTACCTTTCATATTTGTCACGGATCTCGGGACAGTTGTGAAGGACATAATAGTGTGCTGCTTTATAGTCCTTATCATCGAAAACAATTCTCACAGTTCTTCTACATTTAATGCATAGGGTCAGGTTCTCACAACTTTACCTCAAACTTAGCAAGGTGCTCCTGTAATGCCTATGGCAATGGCTCAGGCATCAATATAAGTTATTGGATAACAAACATTAGTTAAGATTTGACAACTAAAGGGAAGTATGCTTGGTACCAGTATACATGCCATCTATTTCTGTTTTTTTTTTTTGGTAAACACTTTGAATACTGATATTAAGGAAAATGATACTGTATAAGACCGTGTCAAGGAGTACTGATAAATATCATCCAATTTACAGGGTAATAGCCTAAATTGATGAGTTATGGTGTCAATACTTGTAATGGTTGGGTTCGTATCAGAACTTCCATATTTTACATTATGATAAAACTCAACTAAGTTACCAGAATATCGACCTCACCCAACAATATAGCCACAATGGATACATGTACAGAATAATTATTGTAATTAAAAAAAATGACTTAAAATTTGGAAGTAATATTCTTATGTACATTGTTCATGTTGGGGTTCAATTGGTAAAAGTTACATTGGTTTTCTAAATGCACCTCCATTCTAACTTCCATTCTATGCTAATGTTGTACATGTAGGATCTAGGTGATGATTTTATACAATCAAATCGGCGAGGCACTTTCCAAGCACTCCTCAATTCTCAATCTGGACAAGAGGTGACAACCTGTCAAGCCACACTAACCCATTGGTTCGGGGAAGAAAGCCAAGACAACCAGCACTTCTAGTGTGGGGTTTTGTCAAACATTACCACAGAAAAAGTATTTTGTAGTTTGAAAATGAAGCCTCTTTTTGTAAATTTTTGGTGTTAGGTCTTGCTTATATTTTGGGTATACATAAAAGTTATTTAAAGTTATGTGGTTGCAATCCTTTTTGGTCTTATGTTACAAAGTATGTTTCAATTGAATACGAATGTTTAATGATAATTAAAATGTTATGTTCCATGTTTTATTTGTGTTCTTATTATGTTTCAATCCTTTAGATGTATTTGGTTCGGTACCGAATTGGTATGGTACCAAATTGGTACATGGAGGATTATAGAAAGTGGGCATGCTGATATTATGCTGGAACGTCAATTATTTCCATTGGAATATCCATAAAAATATTGGGTAATAGATTGCATGGAAAAAGTCCAAACGATACCCTTGCAAATAATTTTGTGGGGTCCACCTTCGTTATCCTTACAAATAACCTGGTGGTGCCCACCAGTATTAACCTTGCAAATGCTAGATGGGCTCCACGCTTTATACCCTTGCAATTACTCATCAGCTCTATCCTTGCATATACTGGATGGGACCCACGCTCCATATCCTTGCAAATACTCAGTTGTTTATCCTTGCATGTACTGGACGGGACCCACACTCCCTATCCTTGCAAATGCTCAGTTGTATATCCTTGCATGTACTGGACGGGACCCACACTCCCTATCCTTGCAAATGCTCAGTTGTATATCCTTGCATGTACTGGACGGGACCCACACTCCCTATCCTTGCAAATGCTCAGTTGTATATCCTTGCATGTACTGGACGGGACCCACACTCCCTATCCTTGCAAATGCTCAGTTGTATATCCTTGCATATACTGGACGGGACCCACGCTCCCTTTCCTTGGAAATACTTCCTGCAGAGGTTAAATCCATAACTTGTTGCAATGGTAGTTATTGCAAGCGAAGTCCCTTGGAACAACATAGGGAAAAGTTATTGCAAAGGTAGCCCTTTGAACAAGTCTGAATTTGAGTATTTGCATGGAAGCTTGTAGCAAGGGTAACCCTTGGAACAGACATATTTCGGGCTTATTCCAAGGGTATGCTCTTGCAACAAACGAAATTACACCCTTGGAATAAATCCGAATTCTAGTAGTGTTTGAAACCGGAGTTTGTTTTTGTTTTCTTTTTTATTTGGAGAAAGTGTAATGACGCTTGTATAGTTCGTTCTTGTTTTCTTTTTTATTTGAAGAAAGTGTAATGAGTTAATTACTGGACAGGATTTGTGAAAAGACAGGCCAGAGAGTAGAGACTTGATGCTCGTTTTGGTTATCAAAGAACATTGACGAAATATCACTGCAGATTTGGAACCCGGAAGACGCTCAACTGGTGGTGTATCAGCCGTCTAGAGAGGAGGAAGAATCATCTAGCAGAACAGCTTAGATGTTGTTTATCTACACTACAACTAGTAGATTTGCTCTGCAGTAATTTAGGTCTTCGTTTTTGTGTCGTAAGGAAGTGATGATGAACTTTGAGGCCGTTCAGCAACAATGGATTAAGAGTAGAGGATTAAGAGCTTAAGGAGCGCTAAGAAACTAATGTTCGGTTGTCTTAATCCGTAGATGAAAGCTAAGAAAGCTAAAGAAAGAGGTACAGGTGCCTTAAAGCCCAAGCAGATGATTAAGATCCGGACAAAAGGAGGCTAAAGGAGGTGATCTTAATCCGTACTAAAGAAAGTGGATTAAGTCTTAAGAAAGCTTAATTTGTTGTTGCCGAACGGCTCTCTTTAGATAAAGTAAATGAACTGTTTTAACAATAGTTGTACCGTTATTATACAACTATTCTTTTCTTTTGGTTGTATGTTGAACAAGCGTTTCTTAAATAAAACAGACTTTTTCTTTTTCTTTTTCTTTTTTAAATGTAATGACGCTTGCGTGTTGTATAAGAAATCCCGATTTATTTTATTAATAGGAAGATAAAATAAAAAGATATCGAAGGAGTACGATTACACAAAATCTTGATTTATAGAAAGAATAAAATAATTTATGTCGTTCAGTTAGTCGTAACTATAATTACGATTATTAATTAACTTTTAAAAATAAATAGACGGTATTAACCATGGGAGAGGGGGGTGTTTAATGCCCATCAGATCAAACTCAGTTCGATAAGTGGTTTCTATCGTCCGATCTATTTCAAGATCTGTACACATCACTTTAATATCTGTACACATAGATTTTGAAGTGAATCGGATGGTAAAAACCACCCATCGAACCGAGTTTGGTCCGATGGGCATCGGACAACCCCCTCTCCCTATTAACCATCTCGTCCAATCCAAGTATATAAAAAAAAATTGTTATTATCCCTTAAGCGTGGGTGGGACCACATCATCTCCCCCGCATGGCCTGTTCAGTCTTTTCCTCTTCTGTTTGTCGCCACAAGGCCGGTAAAAATCAACGTACAGCAAAAAGAAATATTTAAACCTTGTTAGATTTTTCAGATCTTCTAGTAGATCGTGTGCGTTATTTTCCTTATTTCAAATGCACCTTTGATAACGATTTTAAGTAGACGAAGAATGTGATTTGACTTGATTTAAAGGTCAGTTAATTTGAAAATAATATATACAAATCTGATGTAGCCCGAATTTTTATTAATATCCTCAATTAAAGAAAAACCAAAAAATACCCTCTTTATTTTTTTATTTTGAAAACTGCCCCGACCACTAGAAATTTTGGCGGTTATTTTATGTAGTGAGCCGTCACGACTTTTGACGGTTCTGGTCTTTATTTTTTTTAATTCTAAAAAATGAAAAAAAAAAAACTAAAAATTTGATAAAATACTAAATTAAATCTTAATGATTGTTTTTTTATAGCATTTCCTAGATCTAAATACCTAAAACGCTAAACTAAATTTTAAAATGAAAACATTTACATGAATAATATTTGAACTAAAGATTGAAAATATAAAGAAAAAAATTAGATTTGAGATTTCATACATTTACATTAACAATGTCTAAGAAAAAGTATAGTAGAGGACAATTAGTAGAACGTGAATGACAGTCAGTACTGGATAAAAGACAACTGGAAAAAGATGAAAGACAGTAGGTACAAGATAAAAGCCAACCATTACAAGACAAAAGTAACAAATATAAGATTAAAAACAACTAGTAGAAGATGAAAGACAACCAGTAGAATATGAAAAACAACTAGAAATAGATAAAATACAAAAAAAAAAAATGAAAGACAACATGGAAAAAATGATATACAACTAGCAAATAATGAAAGAAAACCAGTACAACATAAAAGACAACTTAAAAAAGATACAATATAATCAGTAGTAGATGAAAGACAATTAGTTATGCACGAAAGACAATAAGTGAAACATTAAAAACAATAAATACAGGATGAAAGACAAAAAGAAAAATGTTCAATACAACCAGTAGTAGATTTAGTAACGCATGAAAGACAACCAATAGAACATAAAATACAACCAACAGAAAATAGCTAACAAAAGATGAAAGACAACAAATATAACATGAAATACAACCAAAGGAAGATGAATGACAACAAGAAGAATATATAATACAACTAAAGGAATATAAATGACAATCAGAAGAAAATGAAAAACAATTAGTAGAAGATGAAAGAAAACTAGAAAAAGATAAAAGACAACTACTAGAACATGAAAATAACCAGTACGAAATGAGAAAAAATTAGTATAAGATAAAATACAACTAGAAGAAAATAAAATACAACTGGTTGTAGATGAAAGACCAACAATAGATTATAAAAGCCAATCAATACAAGATGTAAAATAATTAGAAGAAGATGAAAAGCAATTAATAGAAGTTGAAAAGCAATTAGAAAAACATGAAAAACATCCAGTACTAGATGAAAGGCAACTAAAACAAAATGAAAAAGAGCTACAAGAATATTAAAGTCAACTAGAAAAAGATGAAATACAACCAAACCAATGGTTGATGAATGACACCCAATAGAATATTAAAAACAGCTAGAAGAAGAGAAAAGACAACAAGATGAAGATGAAAGACAAATTGAAGAAATTAAAGACAACCAGTATAATAAGAAAGACAACTAGATAAAGATGAAATATAACAAGAAGAAGATGAACTACAATCGGTTGTAGATGTAAGACAACCAGTAGAACATGAAAAATAATCAGAAGAAGATGAAAACTAGTAGAACATGAAAAATAATTAGAAGAAGATGAAAACTAGTAGAAGATGAAAGACAATTAGAAGAAAATGAAATACAACCAATAAAATATAACTAGAAGAAGTTGAAATACTATAAGTAGAACATGAAAAACAACCAATACAAGATGAAAGACGACTAGAAAAAAATGAAATACAACTTGAAGATAATGAAATGCAACCAGTAGTAGATGAAAGACAACCGGTAGAATATTAAGACAACTAGAAGAAGATGAAAAATAAGTAGTAGATGATAAAAGACAACCAGTACAAAATGAAAGACAAATTGAAGAAGATACAATACAATCAGTAGTAGATGAACAATAACCAGTTATAAATGAAAGACAACAAGTAGAACATGAAAAACAACCAATAAAAGATGAAAGACAAATAGAAGAAGATGCAATACAACCGTGGTATATGAAAGAAAACCAATTATACATTAAAGAAAACCAATAGAATATGAAATACAACTAGTAGCATATGAAAGACAATTATAAGAAGATAAAATGCAACCAGTAGTATATGAAAGATGGCTAGAAGAAGATGAAATGCAATCAGCAGAAGATGAAATACAACAAAAAGAAGATGAAAGACAAAAAAAATGAAAGACAATCAGTACAAGATAAAAGATAATTAGAAGAATATGAAATACAACTTGAAGAATATGAAATGTAACAAGTAGTAGACGAGAGATAACCGGTAGAATATTAAGTCAACTAGAAAAAGATGAAAGACAACATGAAGAAGATGAAATATAACCAAAAGAAGATGAAAAATAATTAGAAAAAGATGAAATACAAATATGAAATGTAGCTAGTTGTTGGTGAAAGACAACTAGAAGAAGATAAAAAATAACTTGAAGAAGATTAAATACGACTAATAGTTGATGAAAAATAACTAATAGACTATTTAGAACAATTAGAATAAGATGAAATACAACCAATTGTAGATAAAAGACAACCAATATAACCTGAAAGACAACTAATAGAACACGAAAAACAATTCATACAAGATGAAAAACAACTAAAAAAGGATGAAAAACAACGAGTAGAACATGAACGGCAATTATTACAAATTGAAATACAACTAGAATAAGTTGAAACGCATCTAGAAGAAGTTGAAATACAACTAGAAAGATATGAAATATAACCAATAATATATGAAATTCCACTAGCAGAATATTAAAGATAACTATAACAGAATGAAAGACAATAAAAAAAAGATAGAAAGATGAAAGAAAATACAAAAAAAGATAAAAAAACAATTAATAAAAGATGAAAAACAACTAAATTATAAACTGCATCAACATGAAAATCATTCTTGTTTTTTTTAAATCAGTTTTTGACTATTGAGTGCTTGCATATATGTAAATGACTCATTATTACATCGATTGCAACAATAACACAACAATTAACGCATCACAACAGTAAAAAAAAGTTAACTGAAAGAACAATAAAAAAAAAAAGCACCAAACCATTGCATGGAAACGTCCCACAGCTTGAAACCATTCAATTGAATTTATCTGTTTGAGCTAATATATATATATACGATTCATTCATTTTCATTAATATTTGAAACAGTTATATAAAATGAATATGAATTTAAATGTCCATATTTGTCATTAATTGTTGAAG
The DNA here is from genome assembly GCA_024447775.1 of Carex cristatella. Classification (NCBI taxonomy): domain Eukaryota; kingdom Viridiplantae; phylum Streptophyta; class Magnoliopsida; order Poales; family Cyperaceae; genus Carex; species Carex cristatella. The sequence goes on from JAJHPF010000032.1 coordinate 4,632,623, forward strand.
AGCACATAATATTTGAAGAACAAAATTATCTAACAATTCACAATCTTTGCTCTTTCTCTTAGCTCTATAATTCACAAAATTCAATTATTTTCCATAAACATATATTTTCTTTATAGTAAAATATTATTTACTACCATTGTTAAAAGAAGCTACAGCAATCTCTACCACGGTTGCACTTGCAAGCGAAAGAATCTTGGTATAACTTGAGGCTGTCTTACCAGATTATTTCTACGCATAGGACAAACATAGGACGGGAAGTTGTCTTAGATATGCATTTTGCAGCTCCGAATAATAAAGTTTTATTATTATATTTTTTAATATAAATTATATATTTATTGCAAAATTCATATTTAAAATAGTTAGTTAATTTTTTCCAACAAATTCCAAATGTTTTAAAGAAAATAATCAGATACGGATTAGAAGCCAACCAATTTTCAGTCGAAAGGAACCCGAGCGAAAAGAATCGGATAAGATCTAAATTATTAACAGTTGTTTTCCAACAATAATAATTATAATAAAAAATAATCTGAAAATATATTTAAAAGTTATTAATTAGATAAAAATATATAATTAAATTTTGAGGTTTCAAATTTCAACAATTTCTCTCATGTAAAAGAAGTCAGACAATTTTTTTGCTTTCAAGTGGCGCTTTCTTCTTTCATAAAGCAGTCGACCCTGAATATTTGATGACATCAGAAGACGATCCTCAAATTTATCTCACAAGAGATGGAGTTTTTATGTGAGAAAATTCTTTCACTCACTTTATGTTGCTTTTATTTTTAAAACTTTAATAACTTACAATTTAAAAGTTAAATGTTGAAATAAAAATATTAAATATGATCTATATTATTATCTCTACGTACGTGTAAGACATCACAATATTTTTATCTTTGCTTATAAAAATGTACCGATGTGGATAATATTTGGATGCTGACTTTTTAACTCATTAATTAATGTAAATAAAATTTAAAATTTAATAATTTTTTATGTGCATATAGAGAAAATAATATAGATCAAATCTAAATATCAAACAATTTTATTTTGATATATAAATTTTAGAATTTTGTTATTAAAAAAAATAAAAATACGACGGAGTCTCATAAAAGTATTTGAACTCTTTCTCATGTTCTTTGATTTATAAAACTTCTCCAAGCTGTTAGGCAGATGGCCTACTTTTATCTTAAGACAGAAACTATTATCATATACCAGTCCTTGGTTCGTAGAATCGTAAATCAAGAGAATTTCTGTTTTTTCAAATTTAACTGCTGAATTGTTTTGAGATTCGTACATAGAAAAATCAGCTTTTCTAAGATACGTGAACGAAAAATATTGGATGGCTGAATTTAGAAAAACAGAAATTTTAGAGTACTGTTTACATGTCAAAGATCGCAGCAGATTTGAATCCTTTGGTACGTTAATTTTTTATGAAAAGAAATTTAATTAGTAGTTTTAACCATTCGATCAAATAAGAATAATATAAAATATTTATTTGACTTTTAAGATTAATTTCTTATTTCAAGTAAGAAAAATCCACTAACAAATAGAATTAATGAATAATATAGTAACAAAATTTCTTTCATGTTCTTGTTATTTGGTTTTATAAAACTTTAATAATATACTATTATCGTTTGATCAAATAAATATAAACCAATAAAAATTTAGTATACTGGAACAATTTTCTTGCTTGTTTTTTTGTGAAAGTCTTAATCATAAATCGTTGTTAGTCAAACATTGCAGCAGGAAGAGCAAACAACGTCTCTAAAAAAGGCCAGCAACGCCAATTTTTTAAATTTTGGTATAATTTTCGCTTCCACTGTTCTGAAATAGTCCTGCCTTGAGCAGTTTGGGTCCGATGGGCTCCAAAACCATCCGATCTACTTCAAAATCCGTGCACATGATATTGAAGTAAATTTGCACGGATATTGAAACGAGTCACACAGATCTTAAAGTGGATCGGACGATTCTGAAATCCATCGAGCTCAGTTGGGGTCCTATGGGCATCGGACCCAAACTGCTCTCATAAGGGAGATGTGACTATCAACATTTTATACAGTAAATTGGGGTTTGTCATTTTGTTCAACTGACCCCATGTATTTTAAGTGGCTGATGGGTACGACTTCGAAAGTAGATTGGATTGTTCTTTTTCCCGATAAAGATAAACTGCGTGGGGATGCTTCCAACTTAACATTTGAATTTATTAGGCTAATTGCATCCTAGTTCACAAAAAAGAAATTGCTTCCAATTCTCTTAAATGGTTTATGTATGCATATACCAATACGGCAATACACCACCGTGCATCGATAAATTTGTTTAGCTAACACTATGGCTCTGCAGTTAGTTTCTCTAGTCGTGCTGCTCTTCATCTTCCCATTACTCTCTCTGTTTATACTCCACAGATTGAGTAATAAAGAATCAGTAATCCATAGAAAACCAAACCTACCACCTGGACCGAACAAGCTGCCGATCTTAGGCAACCTACATCAGCTTGGGACTAGCACGCACCGATCTCTTCACGATCTCTCTCTGAAATATGGGCCCCTGATGTACCTCCAGCTCGGCCAGGTCCCAACTATTGTTGTATCCTCTGCTGCACTGGCAAAAGAGGTAGCATAATTTCCTAGACAAATTTATTGAAAATAGTGTTACACGGATCAAAATTTAATTTTTCTTTAGAACTTTTATGCTTTTAATTTCATTTCGAATTACCAAATTAGTTCAATTTCAGGTTTTACACTGAAAGAAAAAGGAACCCTTCTAAGTTTGTCTGTATAGCACTACAAAACTAGTAATTCTACTTGTTTAAGAAAATATTGGATGTCTAGTCTTCATCTTTGAGATGAAAATTGTATATAATCATCATTAGCTATCCAACACCCTTTTTAAAAAATAAAAAGGAGGGGGAAGGAGGGGGGGGTGCGCTCCCACCTTTAAATACGCACAAGGAACCTTCCATTCGAATTCTGAATCTGCAAACTTCTATAAGGAGGGCATCGCCTTTTGCCACTAGACTAAAAAGCAATTCTTCAAATTCAGTTTTAATATTGATTCTACAAGCATGACCTAAAAATTCAAATCAAGGCCATCAAACTGAGCAATGGTCGACCCAAATCAGCATGCAGAAAAAGGTCCCGAATACTGATTATATGGTAATAGAACCTGAGACAAAGGGCTTTATCATTTCATCTTAATCCAAACTCTTACAAGGTAATCCAAACTCTTACAAGGTATTCCGGACACATGACTTGGAGTCAAGTAGCAGGCCGTACCATGTGGCATGGGAGAAACTCTCGTATGGGAAAGCAGATGTGGCATTTGCGGTGTATGGAGACTCATGGAGGTATCTACGCAAGATTTGCATGATGGAGCTGCTGGGACCAAAGATGGTAGACTCATTTCAACTTGCTAGGCAAGAAGAGGTGGAGAAAACCATGAGAGCCATAGCCTCTAAGGCCGCCATAAGTCGAGATGGTGTAGTGGATTTAACAGACGAGATATATGCACTTTCAACCAATATAGTCTGCAGGTACAATATTGCATAATTTTCAGATATAAAATTGGGAAATGGTTGAATGCATGTTCCACTTTTAGGATAATTATGTTTACAAGTTACAACAATATAGCTCACTATAACTGCCTAACTGTCCGGTTGATTGGTCAGTTGTTCTGATTGGAGTTACCATAAAGTAACACCATAAGGACTGCCTAATTTATGCTACAAGTTGTGTAGTGAAAGCAGAGTATACCAGTCAATTTTTTTTGGGAAGATTCAAATTTTTTTATTCTGGACGTTTTAATATCACGACGAGAGGGACAGTGTTTTTTTGTATTATGTGTTCAATGATTGGTATTGGATGATAGAACCATAAAAGAAACAAATGATAAGGATAAAACTGAGAGAAGCTTAAGAAGTATTTATTTACAACAACTAGTAATTTCATATAAATGTATTTACATGTGCTCCAAATTAATTTTGAAAGCTGCAGGTAATCAGATATTATTTTAGAAGAATTTTACAATTCAAGATTACATATTTTGCAAGTTTTTCCTTGCTCTGTGTAGGTTGGCTTTCGGGAGACTGTACCAGAATGTTGGAGATAATTTCCATAGTATGTTGACAGAAGTACAAGAAAATTTTACAGCGTTCTTCTTTGCTGATTACTTGCCTATACTTGGATGGATCGATGTATTGACAGGGAAGCAAAGTAGACTGGAAAAGATATTTGTTAGGCTTGATCGGTTCTACCAAAAGATTATTGACGAACATATTGACGAAAACAAGAACGATCCTTGTGGTGAAGATTTTGTAGATTCTTTACTGCGCTTACAACATGATGAAAGGAGAATTAACTTTGATCAAATAAAAGGTGTTCTTATGGTAAGCCCACAATTCACATTTAAAAATGGCTTGCGTCTTCCCCCCCCTTGGTTGACTTAACATTACGCAACATACTGTGACAGAACACTTTGAGTTGAATTCTATCTGTCATATTTTACATATACCGGCACAAGCCCTTTTGAAATTCCCCAAATATGTAATTAGTTTTTTTGAGAGCTACAACTATTTATTATGTTAATATTATCCAAAATGAATATGATTTTTGTTTGAGCCTATACAACGGGCTGTAGCAGCCTTTTTTTTACAAAAAAATAAAAAAGAAGAAGTTTGAGCCATGAAATTAGTATCCCTAAGAGTATGCACATATATGTAGAGGTATATGTAATCGTGAACAACCATTTTATGCAGAATATTTTTGTTGCTGGAACGGACACATCTGCAGCAACTGTTGAATGGGCAATGACTGAACTAGTGAGACATCCAAAGATACTGAAGAAGGTGCAAGATGAGGTAAGGGGCATTGTAGGAACCAAAGGAAAGGTCGAAGAAGGTGACACTGATCAGCTTCACTACCTCAAGTGCATTGTGAAAGAGACAATGCGACTACATCCTGCATCTCCTATGCTAGTACCGAGAGAGACGACGTCTCCTTTCAAGCTAGATCAATACGACATCCCTGCTAAAACAACTGTCTTAGTAAATGCATGGGCAATTGCAAGAGATCCTAGTTATTGGCCGTATCCAGATGAGTTCAAGCCAGATAGATTTAAAAATGGGATGAATGATCCCAAAGGAGAAGAGTTCAATTTGATACCGTTTGGGGAGGGAAGAAGAATTTGTCCTGGAAAGAATTTCTCGAACAAAGCTGTCGAGCTCATGCTTGCAAATTTGTTGTACTCTTTCGATTGGAGTTTGCCTGACGGGGTGACAAAGGAAAGTATCGACATGAGTGAAGGTTTGGGTATTACTGTACAGAGAGCAGTTCCTCTCTGCCTAGTACCTGTAGTAGTGTTACCAAATTAAGTAATTACTATGAATAGGGACAGTTGCTCTTAGAAATGACTTTGGCTGTTAGACCTAGAGAGAGTGACCTCCCATAGTGAAAGGTAATGCAGCCTACAATGTTTGTCACATTGGTGTTGCATACGCGTGTCCTAATATCAAGCTTTTTATAAAAGCATGACCAGGGGAAGTTCTTTTCATATTTTCCCCAAGTATGAAATTGTACTGGAGTCTTTTATATACCACTTCGTGTTATCCATCAGAAACAAAAACGGATACAAATTTAAGAAAATTATCAACAAGTTATAAACAATATTTGAATATTGTTTAAGGCACTAACCAAAGTTACAGTCATAAAGTCCCATTCAAGTTTAAATGCGTGGTCCAAGAAATTTTTGTAAAGAAAAACGACAAAATATCCTTGTCTTGTATCTACAAGGCCACCCCCAATGCTACAGCCTAATAGTCTTCGTATAATCTTTCCATAATATAGATCCAGTACATGTTCGACAACTCCTTAACCTTTAGGCCTTTTCAGTCACTTGTTTCAAACACCAATTTGTTAGTCCAAATTAAGATATTCCCGTTTCGTCTCTTTTTGTCCAATTTCGCAAGTTTAATCTGTTTTGGCAATGCACCCCTATCAACAGCAATGTTTAGCGTTTTTAAATGCACATACGCAGTATGCGGACATGCAGATTGTCGGATTTTAATGCAAAAGTACATATGCGGTTTTACTATGAGTTGTTAAAAGAATATACATAAAATAAAACTAATTTATAACACAAGTGTTCTGACCAATTGGTTTGTGCTCTTTACCACACTCCTATAGGTCATGGGTTCAACCTCTACCCGGACCTTTTTCGGATTTGAGAGCAACTAGTGAAAATAACCTGTTTAAGCCTATAAAAGAGATTAGTTCCTTAATTCATACAAATGAATACAATATCCTTGATAAGGATTAAAATTTAATGCTTCCTTCATTTAGACTAAACAAATCCTTTGAGATTAAATCACATCAAGGGCTAAAGTGGAACTTTAGTTTAGGCACTCTGTCTACAAGCTTGTAACAAAAAACAAAAAGGATCAACAAGCCGGGAAACTATCATGTCCACAGTCCATCATCAGAAAGGACCAAGGGTTTCTCTTAATTGAGCTTACATCAAAACCAACCCACAGTAGAGATTATTACACAACACCACCAAATATGAATACAGTTCCAATTATCTGGACTAGATCATGCAAGAAAGCCACAAGGATATTCAAGGAATATTTTTATTACATATAATAGGATAAAAGGAGCTTCATAACCACAATTATCCTCAATAACATTCTGATTTAAAAAAAAAAATCAACATCAGAGTAACTTCAACTGCAACAGCTAGGTTTTGCACATCCCATCCTCAAAACAGTCCCAATTTAAATTTGTGAAAAGCATTTGAGCACACAAATCTTGCTGAATTACAAAACAGAAGAGCTACTGCTGAGCTTCAGGTTCCTTCTTCTCCAGGTACCTATGAGAACAGAAGTTGGATTTTATGGTACAAGCTGTGGATAAATCAATGCAATTTATTTTCAGTGTAATACACCAGAGATGTAGTTACCACATTATGACTACAAATTCAATTTTTTTAGAATACATTGGATCCCACAAAAATTGACAGAACTATTCCCAAGTGGCACCTTTTTCTCAAATTTGTCACACATTTCTTTTGAATATGCCCAATTACCTCAAGTCACTCTGCTAATTTCTCCCTCCCTCCAGTATTGTTCTAGCAACCTTTTCTTTTGAAGGATTACAGGCAGACAAAAGGTTTGGTTATTCTACGTAACATAGACGTGTAGGATATTTCTCATTTATGTCCATGCATAGGCTGATTTTCCATATTATGCAGGGATAAAATCATAAAAATGTAAGTTCACCAAACAGAAAGAAAACACTACCCTTGCGCACGAGCCCAGCGAGAGAACTGATAGAGCTGGACGGATTCATTGGAAGCATGGCAAGCTAAAAGAAGATAGTTCCTTGGCTGCACCATCCAAGCAAACCTCATAAACAGCGCCGAATAAACACACATTGCTGTTTAGAAGATGACTGATTAATTCTGAGAACATAACCTTGGTATCGGACTTTCAGATATCTCAACTCTTGCACAAGATCACCAATATTCTAAAGAAAAGCAATCAAGGATACCAGCGGGTTTAGTCCATTTGCTTCCAGATTAGCAGTGGTGACAAACCGCTGTTGTAGAGGAAAGTGGTACTAGCAGTGTTGTTATTGGGTTATACCACAATGCTATTTCATCAAATAATTGGACATAAAGGACATATCATCCTACTAACCTAATATCTAAGTTAGTTAACCAAGGTTATTATATATCCAAATATATTACTAACCACCAGTCATGTTGCCAGAAATCATCTCAGGAGGCTTCTTTGTGTCCACCAAACCCTGAAGAAATTATCAGAAACCTCTTATTAGACTTCAAAAGTCAAATAGATATGCAAGGCAAATAAGGAAACAAAAGCAACAACGACAAATGGGGGATCAGCAAAGCGCAGCAATTAGATAAATACACAACTAAGCATTGACAAGACAATGGCTAAGTCAGAAATGGCCCTTCAGTACAACCCTTTTCCCATACAGATTCTTGAAGTTTCAAACTTTCTAATTAAGACAGGCCCTACAATTAAAGTTGATAGAAATTGGGATTGTCACCACATCAGCTTCCACTTCAGCATACATGTTAAAGCAAAGTGAAATGATGTGTTATGGTGGGGAACTAACTTTGGTCTGCCCCACTTTCATCCAATTTTTGGAAGTACTGGCATGGACAGTAACACAAAGTGTCCTTTAAACAGGTCTTGACATGAAATACATAACCATGAAATGATTCATAATTACAGGACAATCATTTGGTAAAATTCAAATTATGAGAAGCATGAACATGTAAGAACAAACCGGCCATTTTGAAAATGGTGATATTAAGCACAATTTGTGTCTGATAATAAAATCTTGCAAAAGTACACTAATTAAGTTATTATATTGTGTAGCAAAGGAGAGTATATGACCACACTCTTTTCCCAAATACACAAACAGTAAAGAAAAGCATAACATACTCGCCTTATTCTATTAACAAATTATTTATTTATTCCAAATATTTGTTTCTTTCCTTCCTCTTGTATTGTTTTGCAAAATTGTTAGCATTCTTCACAAATAGTGAAATCAGATTCAACTGCTCTTTGAAATGCATAACTTGTAGGTGTATATATACACTACCAAGGAAATTGTCTTTCAAATTTACATATGAAGCATATGCAAATAGCATGATCATATATATTTTTTTTATCATGTTTTGAATATGCATAACTATTCAAAATAATGTGACTACAATTCATCAGTTGTCCCTAAAAAAATAGTATCCTGATGGTCAACTTGGGTCATTAATTTATTATAGATACTAATTCGATGGACATACATCACCACCAAAATGAAATTGTTCCAAAGAAATAATATTATAAACTTACAGCAATCACGAATCCCCAATTAGCAACAGGACCCCAAAAATGGGTCGTTTTGGGCCCAACAGGACTGTTCAAGAAAGCTTTCAGTGCTGCCATCTTCAATTAACTTGTGCTGAAAACCTAATATTTCACAAATAAAAGTCACAATTATTCTTTCAACTAAAAAAAAGGTATAAATCTTTAGGTCCTTGAGAAAGAGCAACCATGCCTAATCACTTTGGACAGTACAAGATGTAAAGCTGTCAATTGTACATCATTTGGTTTTATTACTCTCATCTGTATCTTATTCAGTAACACAGAGAAGGGTAAAGTTCCTTTCCTTATACTGTATTGCTAAGGAGTACTATATCAATATCTTATTCGGTAAGACGGAGACACAGAGTATTGGTAAAGTTTTTTTCATTACTGCATCGATAAGGATTAAGGTAGGTCTTTTACCTTTTCTTTTCAAAAGATTACAGGGTAAAGGCAAAAATTGTTCCGCATCCAGTACACAGGGTAACCGATAATTACTAAAACATATATATAATAGCATATATCAATATGATTTTATAACTTCAATGGTCCTCTTAGTAAACACGTTCAGAAAATTTTCATACAATCGATGATGCTGATGGAGCATCTAACTGACAAGAGAATATATTCTAGATGATAGTGAGATTGATTTGGGTATAACCCTATGCTATGATGTCTAGTTAGCTGTTAAGTATGCCTTATAAGGTAATGACATTTTTTTTTTGGATAAAAAGGCTTTTGCCTGTTTCATTAGAGAAACAAAACCAAAAACACACCTAATAAGGTAATGACATAAGCTGATGTATAACGTTTTGTCAGACTTAGATTGAACAAATTATTGTCATGTTGCAATTTCACAGTGAAATCATTTAGTCCTTGATATTTTGAATCCATCACACAATTTCTTTCTTCTTCATTTGAATGCAACAAGTTTTCACCTTACCAGATAACCACAACGGGTAAGGATAAAATTAATCTTCATAAATTAATAATTGCACAAAGATAAATTAAGCAATTATGATATAAAATCCCGTCATCCACTAATTGAAAGAAAGTCCTAGTATTAGCGCCCCCCACCCCATCCCCACCCCAAATGGCAGACTGCAAGTGCTCATCAAGCACTGCCACCTTAAATACAATACGATTTAGTGCTTAATTAACACCAAAATCTGCAAAAATCAAACTTAAACCCCAACCAACCAAAAGCGGGACTACTGGAAACCAGAACCAAAGATTAAGTGAGAATCGTGCAGGTTAGTTGCTGGATAATGGTCCACAAATAGACTAGCACAGACAGAAAGCCTGAATTAGACGAAGGGGAGGAAAAGAGTGAAAAGTACCTGAAAAGAGCAAATAAACAGCGCTCGGCAGGAGAGTTGTAGCCAACTCGTCTCGTCTCGCAGAGAACTTGGCTCGTTGACGACGAGGAGATGGGGAGGCCGGGGGGGGGGGAGAGAATTATGGTGGATCGGATTTGTTTGTTCTTTTTTCTGATTTCTATTCTTGGTCCAAGGCTCCAAGAATTCGCATCCTCTGAGATATCTCAAACTTTGCGTGACTTTTTGGAATATCTCAATCGTTAAATACGTTCTACACGAATCTCAAAGCTCAAATAAAACTGGCCCCCTACGTCTCCCCGAATAGGAACCGGACACGTCGGTCACGCAAAAATTGAGATATCTCAGAGGATACGCACCCAGGCTCCAAGCTAGTATTCGATGCCTCCGTTCTGGTCATCTCCAAAGCAAGGTATACTCTGAATGTGATTTCATTCTCAGGACCGTTCATCATAGATCGACGGACGATGTAACTCTTAATCCACGCAGTCGACCCGTTGTTTCCCCCAATTACATATGAATTCGCATCCTCTGAGATATCTCAAACTTTGCGTGACTTTATGGAATATCTTAATCGTTCAAATACATTCTGCGCGAATCTCAAAGCTAAAATAATACTGCCCCCCTACGGTTCCCCAAATAGGCACCGGGCACGTCAGTCACGCAAAAATTGAGATATCTCAGAGGATACGCACCCATTACATATCCGGTCTTAGGGTGAAAAAATGACATGGCAAGTACAGAACGGCATGACACATGTAATTGTTTCGTATCGTAACTCGTGGATTATGTGTCGTGATTAAAGCTGCAAATGAATCGAACCGAATCGAATTTATATTAGTGTAATTGTTTTTTCGAACCTGAAGTGGGACACATGTCTTTAAGATTCGTGCTAGGTTCATAAAATTCATGAAGATTAAAACAGATTGATTTGGGTATAACTAGAGAATACACAGGGGTGTCAATAATATTCTCTTAACCGTTTACTTGACCTGTACTATATTCAATAAGGTGGATATAGGTGATAATTTTTTCTCGTTAGTTTATCGGATAATAAGGTGGATATAGGTGAGAATTTTTTCTCGTTAGTTTATCGGATATGAATAAGGATATTTTTTCTATTATTTAAACTGATAAAGATACATATAAAGACTATTTTCATCTGTCATCCTATAGGATAATTATATAAATAAAATTATGTGGTAATGTTTAAGCAATAAATAGTGATCGTCAAATTTATTTGTGTGATATTTCATGTGATAATGTTTGAGGAATAGTTTAGTGATGTACTTTTGTTATTTAGTGTATTTTTTGTTATAAGAAAAATATTAAACGTTACTTTGATTTGTATGTCTTGTTATTTAGTTAAATAATTGAATTTGTCTGAAAAAATATTCGTGTTTTTGAATTCACTTACTTTATAAAAAAAAATAATTTAGTTGAAATTGATTTCAAATTGATTTGTTTATTAGTAATGAATAATTTTTGATAATCTATTTGTAAAATATAATAAAACTAATTATTATATTAGTATTATTCGTTATTCATCCGTTACCGTTTTATTATCCGATAATTTTAACGGATAAAGATAGGATATGGTAAGGTTAATTCTTTATGAATAATAGTAGGATATGAATACGATCAATTCTTTATAAATAATAGTAGGATATAAGTAATATCAATTCTTTTTTTTGTTGTTGACAAAATTAGGTATTCCTACCTGTTTTATTATGAACAAAAAAAGTTTTGGGTTACAAAAGCTAGACATCACAAAAGAATGCAACAACTAAGAACACAACTCCATAACCATTAGCAACTAAACAAAACCAGCAACTATAAGCAAGTTTTAACAAAATAGAAACAATCTAGAATTAAACTTATTACAACACAGAGTTACTAATATTAGAACTATTGTTCATAGCACCATTAGAGGAAGAAGTGCTTAAATTTGAGCTAGAACTAGCTAGAAGAACTTGAACCAGAGTCAGATACAATATTTGGTGGAAACAAACTTGCAACTTTATTTTTCTCCCGATAAGTTGCCAAGTTGGCTAGATAGTCCTCCAAATCAGAACTGTCTAAACCAAGAGCGGGATCTTGATCTGAACCCAGAGAGTTTGCTGTTCCAAGGTATCGGAGTTTGAAATGACTATTATAGTGTATGTCGTATGCAAGGGGGAAACATCAAAATGCAAAAGTAAAATTAATTAAAAAAAAATATCATTCCTGGCCATACAGTTCTAAGAACAAGAAATTTCTAGAAGCAATGGTCCGATCCAAGTCCTATAAATCTAAAATTGAAGTACAGTTGAAAGTAAAACTATTATGACTAGCAAACCATGACTAAATGGAAAAAAATATAATAGTAAGTAACAAAGAGATGGTCAACAGACTCAAACTAATCACAAAAAGAGCAAGTTAACCTTAGTCAGAATCTTTTTATGTTTAAGCAACCATAAGAATATTTTAATCTTAAGAGGAATATGGACATTTCAAAAAGAACTAAGAGAATTATGAGAATACCACCAAAATCTATCCAAGAATATAAGGAATGAACAGTAAACTTGTTATGAGTGGTCAATCTCCATAAAATTAGATCTAATTTATTAGAGGAAGGAGAAATTAAAACTACATCTTTTTGTAACTGGGAGACAAGACAATTGCATAGTAAAGGTTATAGTTAAAGTAGAGGATCGAAATGTTGGGATAAATTTTCAAAAACAATTCGGATAGTTAATAAATTAATAAATAAAGTAAATCAAATTGAAAAGATAATATCTGGATCGTGATGTCATCAATGTCTTTAAGCGTATTTTGTCTCTAGCGTGCAAGATTTGGAATCACCATCAAGATAATCTGGGGATGTCACAACTTAGAGCACAACCATGGAAGCGACTGACAATAACTCTGCGATATCCATCATAGATTATAATGGAGGATTTTTAAAACAGAAACGAGAAAAGAACATTTGGAGGAAAAATATAAAATTATTTTCTTCTTATTTTTCTCACGGATGTCAGAGAAATAAATCTCCACCGGATATATATAAAAAATAGATTTAAGAGATGTCATTACTACTACCAATAGGTGCCTTTTAGAAACTAAATTTGAATAAATGAGGTAAAATAGTAAAGAGAGTATATAGTTTCTAAGGAGCCATTTTATTTTAAATTGGAAGGTTACCATGAGAAAAGGAAATCGAAATGTATTAATTAGATATGAGATTTTCAATTTAGTCCTCAAATTTATAGAATATTATAAATGGAGATTTAAAACAATTATATTGAAATAAGAATTTTGAGTTTCAAACTTAAGTTTCAACATGAAATGCATTTGAAACATAAATATGAGGATGAACAGCTATTCTAAATATATTTGGATTGGAGCAATACAAAGAACAGTCACCAAACCAACGGTCAAACCAAAACAAAATATTAGAACCACACCCAAGGGACCAATTAATACCTAAGTTAACCATACCAGAAACCTGGATAATACCAGACCAGAAATGAGAAAATCTACCATAAGCTAAACAAGAAAAGTATATTTACTTATAATAATAGATTTCCACTTACTTTGAATGGTTGGATCTTTAAATTTATAATTAGACAAAAGGGATAAATTCATCTAATTTAAATCATAAACACCTAAGCCACCTCGGAGTTTACTGAGACAAACAACATTCCAAGCAATGAGATGATATTTCTTCCTCTCATTGGAGTTACTTAATTATAGAAACCTTTTCCTAATAAGGAGTGCTATACTGAGGATATTTATTTTGATTTTGAGAGCTAAGACAATTTTTTTCTCTAAATTCTGGTTTTATCCTTCTACTTTTCTCTCTAATCAATTAATAAAAGAACTAATAAAGAAAAGGAGAAAGAAAAGCTTCCTTCCGCTAAAAAAATTGCACTCACAAATCCTTCACGGAAGATATTATTAAGAGTCTATAGTGTTATTACCAAGAAGATCTGATAGTGGAACATATGAGGTTAGTTTCTAGATTTTGACACGATGTTACTAATTCATAGCATATGCTATTTAAATTGAGCATTTACTCTTTCTTTTGACATTTTAGTGTTGTGTGAAGTGAAATTACTAGTAAAAGTTTATTCTGCCTGAAATACAAAAAGCTAATTGGCTTTTATTTATGCAGTTTATTCTGCTTGAAATAAGAATGCACTGCATTTATTTTACTCTGATTATTTATGTTCAACAAAAGTTAATTATGTTAAACTAGGCAATACTTAATGTTTACTGATTATTAAAGCTAACAGATTGTTAAATATATCTATCTTATTTTTGTTGATTTAATTATCATTCAAATAGACAATATTTGATAAATCTATTTTACATAACAACAATAATGTATGGTAACCTGGTATTTATATACAACAATATATACTATATTCACACTAAATCTTCAAATTTAATCCTACTATCTTACCAAACAAGTACTTCTTAGCAAGAATTAAATTTTAATCCTTCACCTCTTAAGGAGGTATGCTGAATAACCCCATAAATCTTATTGAATTACAAACAGAAGATAGGAAGGCTATTGCAGCCTAGCAAACTATTGTTGAGCTTCAGGTTCCTTCTTCTCTAGGTACCTATCAGAAGAAAGGTTGGATTCATGGTAATAAAAATTGTGAATTTATTGACACGACTTATTTACAGTATAATACAGAGATGTAGTTATCACATAAGGACCACAAATTCAATTTTTTAGCATACATTGGTTCCAAAAAATCTGACAGAACTATTATCCTGTGGCACATTTTTTCTCAATTTTGTCACACATTTCTTCTGAATATGCCCAAATTACCCCTAGTTAATCTGCTACTTTCTCTCTATCTCCAGCATTGTTCTAGCAACATTTCTTTTCAAAGATTATAAGCAGACCAACAGTTTGGTTATTCTATGTAACATTGACATGTAGGATATTTCTCGTTTACATAAGCATTGGCTGATTTTCCATATTTTGCAGGGATCAAAATGGAAGTTCTCCACACAAAAAGAAATTATTACCCTTGAGCACGGGCCCAGCGAGACAGCTGATAGAGCTGGACAGTTTCATTGGAAGCATGGAAAGATAAAAGAAAATAGTTCCTTGGCTGCACCATCCAAGCAAACCTCATAAAAAGAGCCGAATAAATGCACATTGCTGTTTAGAAGATCACTGATTAATGCTGAGAACATAACCTTGGTATTGGACCTTTAGATATCTCAATTCTTGCAAAAAATCACATATATTCTAAAAAAACAATCAGGGATACTAGCAGGTTTAGTCAATTTGCTTCCAGATTAGCAGTGGTGACAAACGACTATCATACTGAGGAAAGTCGTACTGAGAAAAGTGGTACTGGTCGTGTTGTTATCGGTTAATACCACAAGGCTATTTTACCAAATAATTGGATATAAAGGACATATAATCCTACTAATCTAATATATAAGTTAGTTAATAAATGCTATCATATATCCAAATATAACATTAACCAGCAGTCATGTTGCCAGATATCATCTCAGGAGGCTTCTCAGAGTCCAAAAAAGCCTGAAGAAATTATCAGAAAGCTCTTATTAGAATTCAAAACTCAAATAGATACACAAGGCAATGAAGGAAACAAAAGCAACAACCACACACGAGGGATCGTCAAAGTGCAGCAGTTAGATAGATACACAACTAAGCATTGAAAAATGAAAAGTCAATGGCTAAGTTCAGAAATGGCCTTTCAGTACAACCATTTTCCCGTACAGGTCCTTAAAGCTTCAAACTTTCTTATTAACATAGTCACTACAAGTCTACAATTTCATCAATAAAGTTGATGGAAATTGAGACTGTCACAGCATCAGCATACATGTTAAAGCAAAGTGAAATGATGTGTTATGGTGGAAAATTAACTTTTGTTTGCACCATTTTCATCCAATTTTTAGATATAATGCCTTGGACAGTAACATGGGGCCACAGTGTCCTTTAAAGACCTGAATTCCAACCATGAAGTGATTGATAATAACATACAGTCATTTGGTAAAATTGAAAAATATGGGAAACATGAAGATGTAAGAATAAACTGTCTATTTGAAAAATGGTTATATTAAGCACAAATTTGTATCTTGAAGAAGTACACTTAACTGGATGTTGTATTGTATAGCAAAGGAGAGTATATAAGTAGATAACCATACTCTTTTCCCAAATATACATAAATGTACTTACCTTATCCTATTGACAACTTATCTGTTTATATTTACTAAATTTTGTTTCTTTCCGTCCTCTTATCTTGTTTTGTAGAATTGTTAGCATACTTAAAAAATAAGGAAATTAAATTCAACTGGAAAAATAGGCTCTATTTGAAATGCACCTCAAGCTGTCCTTCTAAAATAAATAAATAAATAAACATACAGTACCAAGGTTGGTGTGTTTCGAATTTACATACGAAGCATATGAAAATAGCATGATTATGTCTTTTTTTTTTTATCATGTTTTGAATATGCTCAACTATTCAAGAAATGTGTGACTACAATTCATGAATTGTCCCCTAAAAAATAGTATCCTGATGGCCAACCCGGGTTATTATTTTGTTTTAGATACTAATTTGATGAACATACATCACCACCAAAATGAAATTGTTCCAAAGAAATAATATTATGAACTTACAGCAACGATGAACCCACAATTTGCAACAGGTCCCCAGAAATGGGTTGTTTTGGGCCCAACAGGACTGTTCAAGAAATTTCTCAGTGCCAACATCTTCAATTAGTAATATAAACCTAATATTTCACAAATAAAAGTCACAATTATTCTTTCAACTAAAAAAAATTATAAATTTTGAGGTCCTTGAAAAGATCAACTATGCCTATTCAAATTGGACAGTGCAAGTTGTAAAGCTGTTAATCGTGCATCATTTTGACTTTATTACATTATCAATATCTTATTGTAACACAGAATGGGTGAAGTTCCTTTCATTACAGTATTGGTACGGATTACTCTATATATTATTCTTTTTTTGTCCATAATTTTTTTTTTCTTACAACAAGCCCGTAGGCAAATTACAACATTTATACTTCTCACTCCCTACTATTCTCAGAGCCCATAAAAGAAAAGTATAATTTATTTTAAAAAAATTATAGTGTAATCAATAATTACTAAAAGGTCCTCTAAGTAAACATGTTCAGAAAATTATCATACAAAAATTCATTTAATGATGCTGATGGAGCAATCTAACTGACATGATAATATATATATTCTAGATGACAATTAGATTGATTTGGGTAGAACCCTATCTTATGATGTCTAAATAGCTGTTAATTATGCCTTATAAGGTATTGACATAAGCTGATAAGTTTTGTCAGACTTTGATTGTATAATTTATTCTCATGTTGCAATTTCGCATTTTTAATATTTTGAAGAATAAAGCTAGTGCGTGCTATGTTTACTGAGAAGACTTGATAAACATAACTTTAAAAATCTATCGGATTGGATTCAAACAATAAAATCAAACGTTAAAACTAATTTACTTTATGAATGATGCGTGTACATGCAAAATTTTGAAATTTTCGAATTTAGTTTGTATAAAGTCAAACGTAAAAGAAAATTAAATTTTTTAAGTTATTTTAATGCATTTATTTTTTCATCAATTTTTTTCCCGATTAACTTTGTACTAAATGAATTAGAAATTTTTAAAATTTTGTATGTACACGCATCACTCGTGAAGTTCAAAGGGTTGAATTTATCGTTTGAAGTCAATCCAAAATATTTTGAAGTTATGCTCATTAAATAGATCCTAAATAAATGATTTCACATATTGCCTTTCTTATTTATTAATTTTCTAATGAAAATTACTACATAGGCAACAAATTGACAATAATAGTGTAAACTAATAAAACCTTGTTTAAAGTTCTATATTAGTACCAACCACCAAATATAACTAAAAGCGGGATTACTAGAAACCAAACCAAGGATCAATTGAGAATCGTGCAGGTTAGTTGCTGGATAATGGTCCACAAAGAGAGAAGCGCGAACGGATAGCCTGAATTTAGACGAAAGGAGAGGAAAAGAGCGAAAATACCTGAAAAGAGCAAATAAAGAGTGTCACGACCTCAATCTAAATGGGGGATGAAAGATCGCAATTTGGAACTGGTCAACAAATCGGGATGAAGGAGAAAGAGATCTGGTTAATCGGATAAGCACTTCAGTCAGCAGAACTACTTTAAACTACCTAACTCTTGTCTCTGTGCGATGGACCTCTTCGAATATTCTGCCCTTCCCACAAGTTCGGGTCCACTTGTGTAGAATTGGAGACACCGGCTGCAGTACTAACTGCAGAGCTAGTCGTTGAAGAGTAGTTCAACCACCTCAATAGAAAATAATGACATACATATCTGCAAAAAAAATAATGACATAAGTGCTGATGTGTGGCGCTTAAGTTAGTTAGTAAGATAATAGGCTATAGAAATTAGAAGGCTAACTGATGTACCATCTTGGACAGGATTATAAATGGAATGAATAATTTTGAGTCGGAGTCTTCTTCGTGTTTACCTCAGTTTCCATTATCGCTTCTCTGAGCTTTGCTCGAATTCACTCAAATCTCACTCTCCACTCTCAATTTACCAATCTTTCTAGTGTGCCAGAATCAGGCACGTATCAAACAGAGCTCAACAGGACCAGAGAGTTGAAACGACTCATCTCGTAGAGAACTTGGCATGTTTTTGAAAAAAAAGGCTTTATAAAGCCCATGTATTAAATTAGTTATCATCTTCTTTGTAATCATCTCCCATCAGTGATTTGTGGTACCAGTGGTACCAGACCCTCTACAGTACGACTGTAGTCAAAAGTTTGCATAGGAGGAAGGCTCTGCAGTGGAATCAAATCTATGTTTTCTGGGAGCCATTTGTGCATATATTGGTGAGCTTCCTCTGATGACAAACCTGACCAGTATTTGAGCAAAGACAGAATCATCAGTATCATATTCCTGACAAAGCTAATTGGTGTATTTGAAAAACTTATTTCATTTTTAACTTCCATATGCACCAGTTTACTGCACAAAAACAAATCAGAAAGGCTTTTTGTTGAGTTATTCTTAGAGTTATGGCATATTGCAGAATTTATCCACAGTAAACCAGTTGTGTTGTGAATCTTGTACTATGCTAATCCAAAATCAAATTTGTCTCACATATGTACAGGTAACAAAGAGGTAGTCAGCATCCTCTGTACAATTTTCATTGGAGCATAAGTGGCACTGTGCATTGCCCTTCCAATTCTTGGATCTTAAGACTGATTTGGTCATAATCCTGTTCTTACTAAGTAAACACATAAAAATCTTTATTTTAGGGGGGGCTTTTAGATTTCACCATGTCATGGAATACTGCACTGTTACTCCTCTATGAGTAAGAACTTGGCATGTTGACCACGAGTAGATAGGGATTAGATCATTAGGTAGGCAGAGGGAAAGAGAGAAAATTGCGGTGGATCGATCAGATTGTTTGTTCTTTTTTCTGATTTATATTCTCGGTCCAAACTAGTATTTGATATTTTGATGCCTCTTCGTTTCTGATAATCTCCAAAGCAACGTATTCGCTGAATCTGATTTCATTGTCAGCTTGATCCTACGACCAGTACCAATATATCCTAGATTTAGCAATTATTCAATACAATTAGGGAGGAGCGGAACCAATATTGCAGACTTGCAGTGAAATGGGCACTAAATCCGGGCTGGGTGCAAAATTAATTTGAAGTCAGATCACCTAAAGTAACTCAGATTTTGAGTTTAGATCCAGACCATTAGATCTGCTTTGACACTAATATTAAAGGGCCTCTGTGCATTCCACCTCAGATCTGATTGATCTGATTCTGATCGAACAATCCAGATCTAAACTCAAAATCTGTGTTACTTGGATCGGAATTACGAACAAGTAAGGTGACTATAATGGGAGAGGGGGGGTGTCTGATGCCCATCGAACCAGAGTTTGTTCGATGAGTGGTTTCTACCGTCCGATCCACTTCAAAATCTGTGCGCATCACTTTAATATCCGTGCACACAGATCTTGAAGTGAATCAGATGGTAGAAACCACCATCAAAAATCCGATGGGCATCGGAAACCCCTCTCCCGACTATAACAAGTCATAACTACAAAACTAAGAAAATGTTCGGCCCAGAGCCCGTTTCAATGATTGTGCTCGTGGTTTAATATGAGATTTTCTGTTCCACTTATTCCAACTAAAAAACTATTTGTAAATAAATAAAAAATAAAAAAAGGTTATTGGCGAATTGCATTACCTTTTCTATTAAATAATGGGAAAGCGAGTGCGTCGATGTATAATTAAACCTAAATCTAAAGTGTTCGTGTTGATCACGTCGTTCTGTATTTAATTGATGAACATATGACCTGGAGCATACACCGTTTCATCAAAATAAATTAAACGACAAGAGTACGTTTTTTTTTTCTTCTTTTTGTTATTTTCAACAAATCCAAATAGAATGCAACAAATATATCCACGATTTTGCGAAAAATGGATATATTCGACCAGTAATTCTTTTTTTTGGTCATTAACAATTTGTTGTAAACAAAATTATATTATTCATCAATATAATCAAATGCATGATATGAATATTTATAGATGTTAATATCAAAAAAATATTTCATAATAAATTTGATACATGTATTGATAGAATCATGAACCAAATGTCTCATAAAGACCACTTAGAAATAAACACCAAAGACTCAAAATCAGTAAGCCCAATAGAAAGGACGGGTGAAGACTTTGCTCGAGACTTGAGCTAACTTTCCAGTATCAATATGGCTCGGTAGCGTTTCAATTCGAGACCCAAAGCGACCTATATGCGAGAAGGGCTCGGTAGCATCTCAATTTGAGATCCAAACCGACATAAATGTCTATAAATACCGAAATTCACTAAGCTGGGGGACGATTGATCCGGCAATACCAAGTACAAAAGAGGATAGAGTTACGTACTTATGGGATCCGCAATCAGTTCTCAGATATACCTCATACCTACTTACTTCCACAAACACGAACTAACCTCTCTCAAGTTAGAACGTGCTTTGGATCGCTTCGGCCCAATACTGTTTGAGAGAGGTCGTATCTTGTATAAAATTTAAGAAAGTGTTTTTACAATATGTTACTTATATTATTTTTTTGAAGGCCAGTGAGCAGACTCACTTGACAATTTCATTGATAATAGAAAAAAAAAAGTTATCTACAGAGTCTTATTATATATTTACATAATCAGAAACCAAGGGAAAAAAAAAAAGAATGATAATATCTATACTCGGTCACTCCATCTAAAGAGTGTATTGTCAGCAAGTGATCTCTCGAGAAACGCTATTTACTAGGTCTATTACCGTCTTGCGATGACGCGTGAAGAGCCGTCTGTTACGTTCACGCCACAATGCCCGGCACCCTCTAGATCATACCGTGTCTCAAAGTCTTAGGGTCGAGTCAGGCAAAACTTGTCTAGAATTCCACCATAAATCACGAATGTTCTCTTGATATGCCATGTTAATTTGGCGATTGTACCGAAATAGTAAAATTCTCCAAATCCCATCGCATAGGTGCAATTAAGCAAAGATGTGACCTGTTGTTTCTACATCTGCATCATGACAAAGGTGGCAACCTGCCTCGACATTGCATCCTCTCGTCCTCAGGACCTGTTGAGTGAGAAGTTTATTTTGGATGCTAATCCAAAGGAAGACCCCCCACCTTAAGAGCTCTCTTTAATTTCCAAATAACCTCATTGAAAGAGCAAATGTAGTGAAAATTTCCTGAGCCATCCATTTCCACTGTATCAATCGACTTAACTCATCAAATGCTGTTGAAACATAATAGAATGGTTTCAAGGGGTTGAGAGACCGTACAAAACATGAAAGGATTGGGTCTTGAAGTACATCGGAAGCACCATTGATTCCATATAGGAGTGACATAGTCCGGACCCAAAGTCCCTCCTTATCTCTATGTAACTTCCACAACCACTTTATTAGTAAAGCGTCATCTTGCGTCTCGAGATCTAGCAGTCCCATTCCCTCGTTTCGCTTCATTATGCAAATCATTTCCCAATTGACTAGGCAATTTATCTCTCTACTTGTGTCATTTTCTTTCCATAGAAAACACCTTTTGGTCCTATCGATATATTTGATTAGCCCTTTCGGTATCTTTATCACCTGTATGTAATGTAGTGGTAGCACAGTCAAGATCGATCTGATCAGCACAACCCGACCCCTATATGTTAGGAGTGCTGATTGCCAGCTAGTCATTATTTCCTGGACTGAAACGGTTGGAAATCAATCTTTCTTAGCATTTTAGCTGAGAGTGGCAACCCGAGATAGCGGATTCGGAGTTCTGCCCTAGTGCTGCCAATGATACACTCAATGGTACCCACCATGGTGATTAGTATTGCAATTGGTACAAAGCTGCTCTTCGTTCTATTAATTTTAAGACCCGTCATTCGCTCGAATAGATGCAGGATTTGGACAATTATCTTTAGCTTGGTCGGATGCGCCTCAGAGAATATAATTGTGTCATCCGCATACTGGATATATATTACTTATATTTGTATCCGTATCTTATAATATCTAATTGTGTCAATGCATTTAATATCCAATTCGTATTCATATATCCAAGTCTTACATCTAAGACCTATCATTTGCTCGAATAGAATCGTGATTTGGACAATTATCTTTAGTGTGATCGGATGCGCCTCAGAGAATATAATTGTGTCATCTGCATAATGGATATATGTTACTTATATTTGTATCTGTATCTTATAATATCCATTTGTGTCAATGCATTTAATATCCAATTAGTATCCATATATCCGAGTCTTACATCTAAAAGTTAAAAAATGGATGCGTAAATAAGAGATACGAATACGGTCCAACCTCTATTGGATCAGTATCCGTTTTCACGCCTGTAATCCCATTAATACTGTAATCATGAATATACAACGAAACAAAGGCGCCAGGTTAAGGGACTTCTTGTTTACAGTTGTCAAATATAAGGAGAATCACGTGACAACTCAAAAGCTAATTTATTCCTTGACAGAACTTACAATTTCTTTTGGGAGAAAACAAATTACATTTGATGAATCAAAGCAATCAAGAAACCAAATTTCCCCAAAAAAGAAAAAGAACAAAGAAAACGAAAACAGAACAAAGAAAATACAAAAAGAAGTAATCATAATTGAAAATTTAATGGTCCTATTGCTTTTTATAATACAATTTTCTACCTCAAAAAGTTTCACGTGGATTTAGATATTACTTGACTACTTATTCTGCTCAAGCTTTTTGATTTCATCGACTGAAGCCTTTTCATAGTTGTGCTTCCATGTTGTGATCCCTCATCTTTCAGTCTTTTCATAGTAGTGCTTCCATGTTGTGATCCCTCATCTTTCTTCTTGTACGCCTTCTCAATTTCTTCCAATCTTTTGGTCACCTATAAACAATTTAGAAGAGAAACAACTAAGTATGTTGCCTTAAACCTTAGTAACAAGTAACAACAGATGTAAAGATGAACAGACCTTAAAAGAGAAGGCTATAGGCAGAAGTGTATCTGGATCTGTCGCTTCCTCAGGGAAGTTTCGCAAAGAATGCAAAAGTTTCTCAAATGGTAGCTTTACCTAACAAATCAAAATTACTTGGATTAATTTAGACTCCAGAATTAAACTCTATAGAATAATGGAAACAAAAGGAACAAAAAAAAAATAGAAAACTAACCAAATCGTCATGGCAGAATTTTAGTAAAGCCAATCCGACCTTGAACACCACTTTAATGCCCTAAGATAAGACAATTGTTGATATAACTTAGTAGGCAACAACAAAATATAAACAAGCATCCATAGGTTCATCAATTTCAATATACCCCTGCAATTGACATTGTTCCTGCAACAGTTAAAGCATGTCCTTCACCCCATTTACTATGCACATGCTTGGGAGAAAGCATGACATTTTATATCTATTTAATCAAGAAAAAAGAGAGATTTAGACACATCCTATTAATTATAAGAAATAGATGGGGTAGTTGAAACTAACCTCATAGAGGAAAATATCCCAAATGCGAAGAGTAAAATGAAATGGGAAGGAGTAGGACAAGACTGTGATAAACCATTGGCTAGCATACATGCTTGGATTAATCATCTCCTCAGAAAAATGCTGCCCCAATTTTGGTAGGAAATCCTTCACCAACTGCTCAAATTGGAATAGATACTGCTGTACCAGCGGCAAACCTGCCTATCACAGATACAAAAAGCAATACAAAATAAAACAATTGTCTGGTAAAGTTGAGGCAAAATATAAAGAAGCATATTTCAAAATAGTAGTATATAAGCAGTTACCTGATACAGGCCTTCCATCGGTGCATGAACAGCACCTTTCAATAAAGCAACCAGAAGCCAAAAGGCATCCTCCTCACTCATATAAAGCAGAAGCAACCCTGCTAAAAATCCCATTCCCTGAAGTTGCAGTTACTAGAGGTGAGATTGGGGGTAAATTCACTAACTTACCCATTGGCCTTAAAAAAAAAATTCACTAAAAAATTAGTGGCAAGTCATTTTTCCTCTATACTGTAGGATGATTTTGCATTTTCTCTGATCAGAACCAAACATATTTGACCCAGCTAGCAAGCCTACCAAGTTTTAGCCAGCAGTAAAGTAGCCACCCAAGATAAAGAGATTTTACCCTAAAATATCTAACTGCAATTAAAAAAAAGGAACCAAATGTAGACAAATAAAACAAGGACAATGCAAAGAAACAAAATCCATAATGATCTCAGGCCTATAATGCTATTTGACAACCTTGCACATTGCTATGTACATTTGTCAGATATTCATATTGATAACTACTGTGGATGCAAGTAATTTGAATAATTTGTACCTGGACGTAGCCAACTTCTCTATCATAGACTGAGTATGCCTTCAAAACATTGTACAGGGATCTCTGGCCAGGGCCATGTCTCTGCTGAAAGAAAACATGTGATGGAAATGTCCTAGATATGTCCCTAATTATCTCCAGTTCTGATGCTGATGTCTCATATATCACCAATTGCTGTATGATAGGGGAAACGAAGGAAAAGAAGAAATTAAGATTCAAACTGCATATATCTGCTATACAAACCATCCATCTAGAAAATGTAATAAAGAAATAAAATTTTATGTGGACATAGTGCATTTTATCATCTTAGGCAATTTCATGTGAAACTATGAAAACTTATAAAGTTTGCCTCAAAAAAAATCAAAGAAAAGAAAAAGAGAAACACATATAGGCCTGTAGGACATTATATATACCCTCTGCCAACCCAATCACACTTACTTCAAAAGACACTAAACCTACCTTAATATTGTATTAATTTTTTTCAAGTAGATGAGAAAGGAATGCAAATAATGCAGTTATATTTTGAAGAAAGTTCAGGAGGTACAATGCCATACTTTGCATTATTTTTAAAACAGCTGCATACACATGTTCCCTCTTTTTTGTTGGGGGTATAATCAACATATGACATTATGATATCTTGTAGGGACACAAATGACATTATTCCTCTTCGAGTACCTCATATACACCAGGGTTCATAAGCAAGAGCTCTCGGCTGCCAGAAATCAGCTGCCATACAAGCCCTCTCAAGCAATCGGGGATTCCTTTTCTGATTCGTCTCTTAACCACCTGAGGATTTCTCTTCTCATAATGCGACCAGTCACTGCCTCCAACACCTATCATCTTTCTCCATTTCCTTATTCGTCTCTCTTCTCTGTAGTCATCCAAGTGAAATTAACATCATTTTTGTGTAATATAATGAAATTGGAAAAAAAAAAAAGTGATTTTGCAAAGAAGGGAAGAAGGTTGGCCCCAAATATCTATTTTGCTGTTGACTAGTAATCCTACAAAACTTGACAATCCGTGATGCTGATTAGATAAGAGTAGAAAAGGGACAAACTTTGAAAACTGGCAAATGAATATTTATTTTCTGTTTACAATTTTGTTTATGGGATCCAATACTCTTAAGATGGAAACTACACCAAGGAAGCAAGCACACATTGTAAGAATATGTTCTAATTGCAATTTTACCCCAAGAATAGAAAATATCAGCATTATAAGTGTATAAAGAAGAAAGGTGTGCATAAAACGGGATAAAATACAACAGACTCATACTTCTCCTTCTCGCGAGTAGATCGACTTTTCGTGATGCCTTCAGGAGAGTTGCTTTGTTCTTGCTTAAAGAAACCAAACCGATCAACTGCTTTGGGAGAGGGGGTGGGTCCCGGTTCCAGATCATCGGTTATTCGTTTCTTCTCCATGGCAATAGCCGGAAGGCAATGTCTTTCCGGTACGCTATATACTTGTATTTTGCCAACAGGGTTATCTTTCCCTAACCTCTGAAATTTCTCCGATCGGAGAAGGGAAGAATTGGAGGCTCGTCGCTTCCTCGTCTCTCAGTCCAACCCTTTCACGGGTTAATTGTGCTCCATTAATTTATTATAAGAGTAATTGATGTTTCTCTGTGTGCAAGCTCTCGCCCAAAAGGAATAAATAAATAAAACAAATAGAGTAAGATGAGATATTAATTAGCAAGGGAGCATCTTTCTTAACTAGTGATCTTACACGCTTTTCCAAATGGCCTCAATAAAATCTAACGATGACGTGGTGTGGTCGCTTAAGTTTAAATATCTTATACTACACTTATCAAAATATCATTTATTGTATCATTAATTTTAACATCAATCATTTTTCACAAAATAAAATATGCGGCACAGTTTAACAAAATAAATAAATATATATATGTGAGATGCAAGTTCAGGGTTTTTTTATTTTTTATTTTAGCATCAATCATCTTTTCTCTTTTTCTTTTGTGTTTGTGTGTTTGTTTAAGTGGGGGGTTGGAGTTCTTTTTTTTCCGAAATTTTTATTAATATATAAAAGAAATAATAAATTTAACAATCTATAGAATTTTTTTTTTTTATGAAATTCACAATCTATTCAAACCGATGACATTGTCATCGGTTTCTGAAGCTAGAACCGATAACAATGTCATCTGTTTCAGAAAGCTAGAACCGATGATAATGTCATCGGTTTAAGCCAAGTACGATTTTTTATGCTTTCTGCACACTTTTTGAAACAACGAACAACTCAGATTAAAATACAGAGTTGCACATTGCGTAATGATTACTGTTTGTAACAACTCAGATTAAAATAATAATAAATTATAATATCTTCATCCAAATTTAATTTAAAATATTTTTTATTTAATTAGAAAATGTTATTATTTTTTTATTTTTTTATTAAAATATTAGAAAAAAATTATATTTTTTAAATTAGATAGAATATTATATAATTTGATTTATTAGAAAGACTTAAACAAATAACTCATATCAATATTTTTCAGATCGGATTTTTCATGGATGTAAGAAAAATTAAAATATTTCTTTGTGTGTTATTAGAGAAAAATAAAAAATGCTTTGGATCTGAATTATTGATCCCGGTTAAAAAGTCCCTTCTAAGTAAATACAGAAAATATTATTGTCTTTCTATTTTTGAAAAAATAAAAATTTGCGCAACTATGTAATCATTACAAACAGTGTTTTAACTGAGTCGTTTGTTGTTTCAAAAAGTGTGCAGAAAGCATAAAAAATCGTGCTTGGCTTAAACCGATGACAGTGTCATCGGTTCTAGCTTTCTAAAACCAATGACAATCTTCTGAAACCGATGACAATTTCATCGGTTTGGATAGATTGTGAATTTCATAAAAAAATTGTATAGATTGTTAAATTTATTATTTCTTCTGTGTATTAATAAAAATTTCGGTCTTTTTTTTCTTGTTATTGTTTCCAGTTTCTTGGGCTGTTTCGGGCAACGTATAGCATTTTTTTTCTTTTATGAAATTAATTAGTGCCGGCTGGATTCTCCAGCTGCAGGATTCAATTATGCAAAAGCTCAGTTACATCTCCTCTCCTCTCTCGCCTTGTTATTTCATTTTTTTTTTCTTTGACTGAATAAAATAATGCTTGCTGGAAAATGCCTAGATAAAGCCTCAGCATTTTCATCGCACCTCATCAAGTCATCATGCGGTTAGCGGTCATACTAACAATAAAAAAATAAAAAAGGGCATCATTTATATTTGACATTTGACAATACCATCTAAGCCATTGGGCCTCAAGCGCTGACCCTCTTGCATTCTCCGTTGAAAATTCGGACGCCGGTGAACCATGCCAATATCGATGCATTGTCCGAGTGTAGCATTATCGATTTACTTGCTCTGGGTGAAAACGGAGCGGATACGGAGCGTATAGTCTATGTGTGTGTGTGTGGAGACTTGGGTTAGGGTGTTTTATGGAGCAGAATAAGTTTTTACTCTATAGTGTTATTTTTTATTTTGAAAATTTAAATAACTGATTCGAACTACTCAATATGATCTCTAATTTAAATGTGCTTCATCGATTTATTTACATTTTTTTGAATTTTTTTACTATTTGTCGAGCCACTTTGAAAATCGCTGATCTGATGGTCCAGAAATTTTTACTATTTTTCACTGTTCACTGTGGATCAGCGATTTTCAAAGTGGCTCGACAAATAGTAAAAAAATTCAAAAAAAATATAAAATTTGGTCTCCAAGCACATTTCAATATGGAGAACATGTTGGAAGGTTCGAATCAGCTATTTGAATTTTAAAAATGAAGATATAGCGTGGCGTACAGACGTGTTTTACTCCATGAAGCACCCTAGTCAACCTCTCTCTCTCTCTTTATATATATATATATATATATATATATATATATATATATATGAGATTGACTAGGGTGAGCCATAGTGTAAAATGTGTTTGTACTCCACGCCATATCTTCATTTCCAAAGTTCAAATGGCCGATCTGAATCGCTCAAAATGTTCTCCATATTGAAATGTGCTTGGAGACCAAATTTTACATTTTTTGAAATTTTTTTACTATTTATTAAGCCACTTTGAAATCGCTGATCCAACGTAAACAGTAAAAATTTCTGGACCATCGGATCAGCAATTTTCAAAGTGGCTTAATAAATAGTAAAAAAATTCCAAAAAATGTAAAATTCGGTCTCCAAGCACATTTCAATATGGAGAACATTTTGAGCAGTTCGGATCGGTCATTTGAACTTTGGAAATAAAGATATTGTGCCATGGCTTACCAAACGCATTTACACCATGGCTTAGCCAAGTCCATCTCTCTCTCTCTCTCTCTCTCTCTCTCTATATATATATATATGAGTAAATCTAGGGTGTGACGTGCTCACCAAGAGAGTTTGGTGAGCACAACTCCAAAAATACATCGGACCAGCTTCAAATGACGAATCCAAACCGTTGAAATCCATGTACTTCGTGAGTAATGCATGTACATGCAAAATTTTGAAAGTTTCGAATTCATTTGCTACGAGGTCAAGCGGTCAAAGTAATGAATCTTTTAATAAGTTATTCTATTAGTTGTTTTATATATTTATTTTTCATCGTTACTTTGACCGCTTGACCTCGTAGCAAATGAATTCGAAACTTCCAAAATTTTGCATGTACATGCATCACTCATGAAGTACATGGATTTCAACGGTTTGGATTCTTCATTTGAAGCCGATCCGATATATTTTTGGAGTTGTGCTCACCAAACTCTCTTGGTGAGCACGTCACACCCTAGATTTACTCTCTCTCTCTCTCTATATATATATATATGAGGAGGAATCAAGTTACAACAACGATTTTTTTCATTTTCAAAATCCAAATCGTTGATCCAAACTATTCAACATGATTATTTAAATAAAAATGTGTTTCCATATCAAATTTTATATTTTTTTTGAATTTTTTTACTATTTACTAAGTATTTTACAAAAAAACTACTCAAATTCAGACTATTGAATTTTGTACCCATCTTAATAAATAGTAAAAAAATTCAAAAAAAATGTAAAATTTGATAATCATGTTGAACGGTTTGGATCGATGATTTGGACTTTGAAAAAAAAAAAACCGTTATTGTAACTTTGTTGTAACTCAAAATTGTTGTAACTTAATCCCTCATATATATATATATATATAGAGAGAGAGAGAGAGAGAGAGAGAGAGTAGAACTAGGGTGCTCCTAAGTTCACCAAACCTCTTGTGAACTTGATTCTAAAATATATCGAATCGACTTTAAACGATAAATCCAAACCGTTGAAACCCTTCTACCTAATGAGTGATGCGTCTACATGTGAAAATTTTAAAGTTTCGAATTAATTTAATATAGAGTCAAGTGGTCAAAAGTTTAAGGTTTATAAATTAATTTTAATGCATTCATTTTTTGGACTCCTTTGACAACTTGACTCTATATTAAATTAATTCAAAACTTTAAAATTTTCACATGTAGACGCATCAATCATTAGGTAAAATGATTTCAACGGTTTGGATTCATTGTTTAAAGTTGATTCGATATATTTTAGAGTCAAGTTCACAAGAGGTTGGGTGAACTTAGGAGCACCCTAGTTCTACTCATATATATATATTTGAATATGAATACAGAGCGGATACAAGATGGATACAAATTAAAATACGGATCGAATCAGATATTTATTAAAATAATATAAAAATACTAAAAATATGAAAAATTCATAATAGTTATCTAATTATAATGATGACTGACATAATTTTTTCATAATATAAATTAAAAAAAGTGATATATATCCACTATTGGGATGCAGATATTAAAAAATGTAATACCACATCTAATATTTCGAATACAGATTGAATACGAATCGGATATTATCCATACCGTTTTCACCTCTATCTACATGCCTTGTTTCAGTTTATTCCAAAGTCGGATCATCGGATCTAATATGACATTTTTATTTATTTCAAAAAAAAAATTGGCATATAACTTTTGATTTATTACTAGTGAATTTATTATTTATTTATTTTTGTCACTGCTAATATAGCGTATTGAATTTTTATTCTATTGACGTCATTAAAAAAAAAACATTTTCCATCTATTGATCGTGTTCATGCTACGTTGAGGATCCCGATAAAATTCTATCCGGTATTTAGCTTGCCAAATAATTTTTTATTTAAAAAATGAAAATATTATAATTAAATCTATAGGATTTGAGAAATAAATATTAAATTAAGGAAGGTTTAATTTTTGAATCCCGGCCTGAAGCCTTCTTTGCCTCACTGCCTCACACATGCGAATAAATATTATTTATTCGGGCCGGGCTTTTTGGGCCGATCCAAGCAGTTATTATAAAGTGCGGCCCACTGTAGGGACGGTCATTTACTTATGGCGGCACAAATTAGGGGCAGTCTTTTACGACTTTGGATCACCGGCTACCAATGTTGTAAAATGCGGCCGCATGGACAGCATATGCGTATGCAGTCTGATTCCGCATGAAAATTTTCATGCGGTCTCAAATATGCGGTTTTGCATATGCGGCCGCATATTGGTCCGCATATTTCCGCATATTTCCGCATATTGGTCTGCATGTGTGCGATTGAGCCCCAAATGTCCGCATATTGGTCCGCATATGTGCGAATTTATTGTTTGAATGATTTTAATGGGAATATATTGCATGTTTTGAGTGGAAATAAATTAATATATAATTTAAAATCCGCATATATGAGTCCGCATGAAATTCCGCATATGCGGCCGCATACCGCATATGCGGTATGCAGTGGTCTTCCGCATGCATGAACAAAACCGCATTTTACAACATTGCCGGCTACTGCACATTTAATTACTGAATTCAGACAGTTCTTTTAACTTAGCACAAATTTTAAAGCGAAGTCTATATTTCTAAACAGGCGTCAGATTGAGTTTAACCTTTTTCTCAAAAAAAAAAAAAGATTGAGTTTGACCTGACTGTAAGTAAATCTCGACTGTAAAGTTGTGGGTCCCACTTATGCGGTAAGTCTGCGGATCCTCCCCTATGTGACCGAATTCAGATCCAGTGAAGTAACCCAATCTTTGGGTTTTAAATCAGGACCGTCCGATTCGAATCCGAGACAATCCATTCAGATCTGAACGCACGCATTCCGAGAACGAATTTGAATCCCGAGACGATTCTGAACGACGGATTCGAATCGGACAGTTTTAATCCAAAACCTAATTATTGGGTTACTTTAGGGGATCCGGACTCTATGTGACCCCTCATTCTTAAATATAAAATATTAGTTAGGCTTTACATACAGTGTGGGGCTATGTTGAGTAATTTGGTATAGGGTTTTTGCTATGACTTAATACTCGTTTTACTTTTAAATTTATAAACCTAAATACTCAAAGATTGGTCGATTGCAAGCGCACAACCTATCAATGTAGCATAAAAGGTATCGATCCAAGGGATAAGGGGAGATTCTAGTTTCGACTCTATAGAATAATTTTAGAATTTTGGTTTGTTTCCAAGTTTGTTTTAAAGCTTAATTTCTAAAGTCCTAAAGTTGGTGGGTTCAATACCCCAGGAGTTGGAGGTTTAAACAATAAAAACTAAGAAAGAGTAAAGCGAAATTAGAGTTTTGTCAAGGTTTGGAGAGTCTAGGGGTTTTCGGTCTACAATCCCTTGTTTAATCCTATCTATTTGGTGTGTTTAAATTCATGTTTGATTTCGATGGGGTTTCTAACCAAGTATATTAAAAAGGGTCACTTGCGTGAATTAATAACGTGCCTAGATGATCACAACTTCACGGTAAAGTACATCGCCTTAATCATCTAGGATATAAAGCTCTTGTTAGTCTATCATTTCCTTAGATCTCGGTACTTAATAATTTAACCTAGGTGAAGGCAACTCATACCAATCTCTAATTCAATTCAAGATGTCCCGACTTAAGGTTTGACTCCAACCGTTAGATTTTATATCAAACTCTAACCTTAATTTCTATAGTTAAGGCTTAGATTAAAAGATGGTGTTTCTCTAACCTAAATCCTAATAACTTTGTGACATAATTGATACTATCCTATATGATCCTAAGCTACTTTGGAGTCTAAAAGACCTAAAGCGGGATAACTACAATTCAAGCACAAATTATGGGATTCACAAAGAATAAATCGCAGAAATTAACAATCAAATCAAACAATCATCATAAAAACAAAGAACCAAATGGAATAGAATTAAACAAGTTCATGCATTTGACCTACACCCCTAGAGAGGAAGTTAGCCTCTCATGGAGATGCAAAACTTACAAAAGAAATTCATTACAAGTTGACTAAAACAAAGAGAAATTGAAAGAGAAATGATTACAACCCTTACTCCTATGGAGATCTCTTGCCTTCCTTCCTTGCTCTCCGAAAATTCGCTCTTCTTCTCCAAATCTAAACTCTAAATATCACTTTTTTTGCTCTAAGGAGATGTGTAAAAAATGGAATTGTATATGGTAGATGGTGAATTGATGGTAGATGGTGAATTGATGGTAGATGGTGAATTGCCTCCTTTTATAGCCTAGAAAACACCCTAGAAACGTGGGGAACAGTGTCCCACACGTCCTCTATTATTGGACCCACTAACTATTGCCAACCGGGCATGATTTGGCATTCCAAAAATAGCGAAACCGCATTTTTAGTATGAATGCGGCCCGCACCGCGGTCAACTCGGGTCGCACTGGGGTTAGTTTCCTTATTTATCTTCCGCCCCGGAGTGTGGGCCAGATTGGATTTAATGCGGGTCGCATTATGGTTATTTTCTCCACTTCTTCCATTTCCGGATTTTCGAGATTTTGACTAAGTTATTAGTGCGGCCCGCACTGGGAGTCGATGCGGGTCGCATTCCCCTCGGACTTTTCTCCGGGCCGAGCGTAACATAAAGTGCGGGTCGCATTATTCCGAGTACGGGTCGCATTCTTCCTTCTTGTTGAGTGCGGCCCGCACTAACCTCGGTGCGGGTCGCACCGAAATTGTTTCTTCGTAAATCTGTCTAAGTACGTAGTGCGGCCCGCACCGACCTCCGGTGTGGGTCGCATTCCCCGCCTTGCTTCCCTTCCTTGCGCAGAGCCTCCCGGATTTGACCAAGTGCTGAGTGCGGCCCGCACTGTGTCCAGTGCGGGTCGCAGTGAGTGTTTTTTTTTTTTCGCAATTTAAAGCAAACAAAGGCAGTAACTTGATTCCAGGTGTAATATATGACATTTATATATCAAAATACAAGATATTTAGAGTATTTTCAGGATAAAATCTAGATTGAACATTTGTAAATGTGTATATTTTTTATGCCTATCAGGCTAACCGGCTAAGTATTGAACTTCCGAGATCTACTAACAAGTAATTCAATATAAAATATTCAGAAATGTGTTAATCATGTTAAAAAGTTGTGTGGGGTTCACTCATGTGACAACAAAGCCACTTACAAAGGTGGATGCATGGACAAAGTTTAATTGAAACGATTTTACTTCAAATAATAAAAGTAATTTCTCTCAAGATTGTATATCTTCTAGTCTAAAAAGTTTAATTGAAACGATTTTACTTCAAATAATAAAAGTAATTTCTCTCAAGATTGTATACCTTCTAGTCTAATTTCTCTCGAGATTGTATACCTTCTAGTCTACTCTTCCGAAGGTTCATATTTGAATATAATTATTGTAGATTTAATTGGTTCTTTAAATTATTATATACTTGTAGTTTTTCATTTACCCAATTTGGAATCAGTTAATTGTACGCCCATATGGCCGACATTTTTTATTAATATCCTTCATTAAATACAAAATTTTCAAATGTACTTATCAAAGCTAGGTATTTATAAAAATGCTCTGGTGCCCAGACCAGCCAAAAAATGGCCGGTCCAATACTTTTTTTTTTTAGAAAATGTAGATGTATTTATTTTTTGTATTGAAATATTAGAAATATTTTTTATATTTCTTTAAAAATAGATATAATACTATATAATCGATTTATTAGAAGGGCTGCAACAAATAATTCGGATCAATAATTTTTAGATCAGATTTTTTGCGACTGTAAGAAAAATTAAAATATTTCTTTGTGTGTTATTAAAAAATAAATAAAAATATTTTGAATCTGAGTTATTGATTCCGGTTCAAAAGGCACTTCTAGATAAATACAAAAAAATATTGTGATTCTTCTATTACATTTAATTTTTAAGATTTTTTATATATTTTGAATTTTTTTTTGTAAGAAATGATTTCATGAGACAAAAGTCAAAGTAAATTTTTATTTTTTAAAAAATAGAAAGACCACAATATTTTTTATATTTATATAGAAGTGACTTTTAAACCAGGATCAATAGCTCATATTCAAATCACTTTTTTTTCCAATAACAAACAAATAAATATTTAAATTTTTCTGACAGCCGCAAAAAATCCAATCTGGAAAATATTGTTCCGGGTTATTTGTTGCAGTCTTTCTAATAAATCAAATTATATAGTATTCTATTTATTTTTAAAAAAAATATAAACAATATTTATAATATTTCAAAGAAATATAAAAATAAATTAATTAATATTTTCTAAAAAAAAGGTTTTGGATCAGCCGAAAAATGGCCTGTTGAAATAAAAAATGTGAACAGGCCATTTCTGGCCAGTCTGGATATTTTTATAAATACCTAGCTTTCGTAGGTACATTTGGAATTTTGTATTTAATGAAGGATATTAATAAAAATGCCGGCCCATATGATCAGCTTCAAGTTATTGTTATACCTTATGTCGTGAGAATGTAGGCCGAATTAAGTACTGCTAGTTTACTAATTTTTCATTAAACAAAAAAATAAAATACTTATATTAATATTAGTATATATTAGTATATATCAATACTAGTTTACTTATATTAATATTAGTAAAGCTAAGAGTAAACCTCATGTTTGGTTGTGGTCTAAAGGGTGGAATAAGGGATTTAGGTCTCGTTATTCCACCAAACGAGTATTAATTGAGCCGGACTAAGATGGAATAAGCCGATCTTTAGGCCGGCCTAAATTAAATCACCTCACATAGTGGTTTAATTTTATTCGACGTCGTAGCCTAACTCTATTGATTATAATAATATATTATTAGTACATAATTAGTTATATTATTAATTATTATTATTATTCTTAGTATATAATTATTTAATTAATATCTTATATTGTTAATATATCAAATAATTATTATAATAATATTATATAAATAGTATCTTTTTTATTAATAATTATTATTCATTTATAATTATATAATTAATATATTTTATTGTTATATATTAAATAATCATTATAATAATATTATAATATATGTAATTATTATTAATATATTAATATTATATAATTAGTATCTTATTATCAATAACTATTATTAATATATCATTACATAATTAATATATTATATATTTTCTATAATATTATTATATAATTAGTATATTTTTATTAATAATTTTTATTAATATAATATTATATAATTAATATGTTATATTGATAATATATTAAATAAATTATTATAATAATATTATATTATATTATAGTTATTATTAATATATAATATATAATATAATTAATATGTTATATGTTTAATATATTAAATAGTTATAATAATAATATTATAATATAGTATAGTTATTAATATATTAATATCTTCTTATCATTATTATTAATATAATTATATAAATAATATTTTATATTGTTAATATTATAAATAATTATTATACTATTATTATCTATTTTGTATCTTGTTACTAATAATTATTAAAAATATATAATTATATATAAGTAATATCTTATACTATTAATATATTAACTTATTATTATTATTATATTATAATATATTATAGTTATTATTAATATATTAATACTATATAATTAGTATCTTATTATTAATATATAATTATATAATTAATGTCTTATATTGTTAACATATTAAATAATTATTATAATTAAATTAATATATTATAGTTATTAATAATATATTAATGTTATATATTAGTTTTTTTTATTATTAATAGATAATTATATAATTAATATGTTATATTTTTAATATATTAAATTATTATTATAATATATTATAGTTATTATTAATACTTTAATATTATCTAATTATTAATAATTAACTAATTTAGGCTTCCAAAACTTTAGTCCACCAATTCTAACTAAACAAGGAATAACTTAAGCCATGATCTAATTTTAGACCTCAACCAAACATGAATAATTTAAACTAGCCTAAGTTAGAATAATCAATTTAGGCCTCCTTAGGTTTAGTCCACAATCAAACATGGGCGTTTATTACAATATTATGTTGTTTACAAGAGTTTAAAAAAAAAAATAAAGAGAGAAAAACATAAGAATACATACTATATCCACTCAAGATTTGTAAACACCCTAAGCTAAGCTCGACAATGTCATAATGAAGAGCTAATAATTTTGCGTCATGATATATGGCAGCGAAAATCTCTCTATAAAAGAGAAGATTCTGTCGTCTATCTTTCTCTAAGTGTTTTACGGTCGCACAAAGCAGTAAAGCACTATTACATCGACCCCACGCGATCAACATGCATCGCCACATTAAATACCAAGTTGCAAATTAGTTTAGCTCAAGTCTCGATCTCTATAAATTAAACAGGGATTTGAATTGATTGATTTAACTGGCTAAAATAATTAGATTGGTATAATTAGGTATATATATACTCATACTGGACTGTACCAGTTGAAGTAGTTTTGTGTCTGTAATTAATTAACTATATCATTTACTTCAATACAAATATCGGCTGTAGAGCCTAATTGAGCTAATAAATAAAATTAAATTCCATGTTAAATTAGCTAGATGCTATCAGAAGTCAAATATACCGTGTCGAAAATATATAAGCTAAATTTTGGCGGAGGTGCATGAAACCTGTATACGCTTCCATAGTCAGAATCAACAATCCAACTGCGCAGTTATTAATGTAACATCCTCTTATCTCTTTGTACTGTAGATGTGCTTGTCCCTACATACCCAACTATCCAATTAAGCAAATTAAGCATCCGACTAAGCGGCGAGCCTTGATCAAGCAATGAAAATTATGTACTAAATACATTAATTATATTAATTATATAACATCCTTTATCTCTTTGTAGATATGTTTGTCCCAACGTATTTAGGTATCCAGCTAAGCGGTCCAATAAATTTTTGGTCAGGAATTCATGTCGCGTTTTCTTTGTTTTTATTCCGATGTCAAAAAAGACGCCTTTTTTTTTGCCTTTCAAAATTTTATAAATTATAATTACTAGTATGAGGATATATTAGTATGATGATATATTATAAGATTCAACAGAGAAGAAAATAATAAATAATAATAAAAGAAACAACAATAAAAAACTGCTTTAATTCAACAATATTTTTTGCAATAAAAATGAAAAAAAATATCTTCCTCAATCGTTGCGTTAAAATATCTTCTAGTAAATAAATCAATAATATATATATATTTTTTATTTTCCAAAAATGAATAAGATGTAGGCAATTCGGAAATGACATGTGCTATCTATCAAAATTGAAAATTAATATTTTTATGCGTCAATCAAAATTGGAGAGATATGATAACAAAAATTTAATGCTAATTCAATTCTTGATTTACATGTGGCAATACGTGACGGGAATACATCTCTAACTAAATTTAGACTTCTACACGTAAAAACAATCCATTCAATCAAAATAAGACATATAATTTGATTGAAGAGTTGATATTCAATCTGAAAATTAATCTTTTAATCACAATCGTTGACAGACCAGGACATCTACGTGCTTAGTATAATAATAGATATATTTGATTATTTATATATAATTATGGTGAACTTTTGAAAAAAAAAATTAATCGTACGTTATGCAATACGTATTATGTATTTCTATAATAATAAAGCATATATTTTTAAAATTAACTAATTCAAATAATAACTGCAATTAAAGTTTTAAACAACGAGTATATTTCATAACAACATAATCAAGTAAAACGCATCTTACGATAACTAAATTTTCATATTAAATAAGACCCATTAATGAGTCGATAAATTCAAGCCAAGCTGTCAATAAGAAGATAATTAATGACAAAGTAATTCATAGATAAAATAACAATTAAAATAAGCAACAAGATAAACAACAATAATTCAATATTGATGGTTTTGGTTAGATTTGTTGTGGAGTTTGCAATTTGAAGGTGGAACAACATTTGAGTGGCTTTAATCGTTCGTTTGATCACATCGATAGAGTCGAATCAATATTCAAATTATAAAAAAAATGATATTTTAATGTAAAGCATCAATATATACCTCTTTTACAGTTTACAAACATCATAGCAAAATTCCACATGCACACAAAATGTAGTTGAAAAGTTTAAATTATATACCTCTTCTTCGGAAAAATTGTGAAAATGCCACTTCAAAACTTTCAAATTGTGAAAATGTCACTCCAAACTTTGAAATTATTAAAATGCCTCTCCAAACTTGATTAATTTGTAAAAATGCCACTCCAAATAATTACTGACTAAAATACCCTCGCCCGTCGCAAGAGATGCAAGAAGCAGTTTTCGGGTCGGCGGAGGGTGCAGGAGGAGGGAGCGGAGGGGCGGAGGCGGAGATGGACGGGCAAGGGTATTTTAGTCATGAATTATATGGAGTGGCATTTTTACAAATTAATGAAGTTTGGAGTGACATTTTAACAATTTCAAAGTTTGGAGTGGCATTTTCACAATTTGAAGATTTTGGAGTGGCATTTTCACAATTTTCCCTTTTTCTTAATGATATATATGAGTGCATTCTGAAGATTTTTTGAAATGAAGTGATTCTTACAATTCTCTGTTACATGGATATAAAACAAGCTCTCAATTAGCGGTTGACTCATTTCCTAATCTGTTGAATTATTGCCTGATTATTAGAATTAAACTAGATACCAAAATATGGCTTGACAACTATATATATATACTGGTGACTATTTTATTTGTTGCCTAAAGTACGCTTGTGATGAATCTTCTGAGACTAGTGTTTTATTTCTCAACACATTCTCATAGATTTTTATTATAACCTCTGGATTCATTTTGCATGACATCAAAAGTTCACAAATGAATAGATCATATTAATCATTAATGTAGATAAATCTCAGGACATTTATCTTTTACTTCTTGATCAGCTTGCGTATAATAATTTTAATGGCAAAAATGTTTAAATTATGTCCGTGGTCTAATTGATCACCACAAAAACAATATAATCTAAAAAATAATTGTTTGAATTACTTACCTTATATGACGTTTAGTGTTATAAACTTTGTTTGTATTTTCTTATGCTATATATGCTGTCAATCAACACATATATTTACACTATAGACTAGCTAGAAAAGTAATTTGCTTTAGTTTTTTTTTTTTGAGAAACCAATAGGGGGCACGCCCCATTTCATTAACCTCGATTGGTTATATATTTTTGAGTTTCCGAGTAGAAACACTGAAAAGTAAAATGCTAAAAATAGGCAGTGGCGTGGCTAGAATTTTGATCAGGGGTGGGCAAAGAATAAATGAAAAAACTACAAATTTCATCCAAATTTTTAAATGTTAATTATATTTTTTTTTCTTCCATATCCTTATCCAAATTAAAAAATAAGAAAATAAAAAATGTACAAGGAAAAATGAAGGAAAGAAAAAAAAAATATAAAACTAATTCAAATACAAATAAAAAACATAAAATTAAGAGAAATGGATGCATACTGGATTTCTAAATGAAGAGAAAGAAGAGAAAAAAAAGAAAGAAATAAGAGTAAATGAATGGAAATGGAGACAATCTTATTAATTTAAAAAGATAAGGAGCCGGCTCTTCTCTCAATAAATCTGACATATTGCCTTTTATATTTGATATTTTATTGCATAGACATAACTCACATAATTCCATTATAATCTTTTTGATGGTTCATGTGCACCAAGTTCAAATGGCTAAATGGGCCATCTTCTCTAGGAAGTATTTGAATATCCAAGATACAAAACTAGATCTGAAAAAAAATACGGAAATGGAAAATGAAATGAAATGAAATTTTCAAGCTAATTCCATGCAATCAAAGAAAGAGGGAGTTGAGAATAACACATTTGCACATTTTTATAGCAGGGGTGGGCAAAATTAACATTCTGGAATATGCAAAAACTCAAATATATATAGCTTTAAGCTTATTTATCAAAATTCAGGGGTGGACAGTTGCCCACCCCTGGTATAGTGTAGCTCCGCTTATGAAAGTAGGCTCCAAAAATCCTTGGAGCCTGATAAGAAATAAACTAGAAAATAAATAATAAAGCAAAAGGTTTCAAAATAAATAGAAGGAAAAATAAGAAAAAGAAACATATAATTAAAACAGAATCCTAATTGGATGTTGTGTTTTCTAGCTTGAATCATAATTGAGTTATTCTTTTTGTATTCTGGTATGTTGATGCTTCCCATTGATCTTTTGCTTCTTGTACTAGTGTGAGGTTGTCTTGCTTTCATCTCTGAATATTCTTGTGCATCGTTCTCTATAGTATAAATTGAGTTATCAGTACCAACTCTTTCTTCTTTGTTGTTCCTTTCTGTATGAGGGTAATTGTCTCTTATAAGTAGGGGTGGAACTAGAAAATTTCGATAGAAGTGGCTGAAAATTAATATGCAAAATATGTGGTGAGTGGGATTTGAACTCATGCCCTCTCATCTACAAAAACAGAGCTTTAATCACTAGACTACAACTCAATATTTGTTATTTATTGAGAGGGGCTGAACTATATAAAATGTTTTGAAAAAAATAAAATTTTATTTAATTTCAATATACATAATTAGAATTTTAAATTCATAGAGGTGGCTTAGCCACTTTTGGTCGGGCTTGAGTTTCGCCCCTGCTTATAAGAGGGCCTTGTGTTTAGCCCCATGTCCTAGCCTCTTTCTCATTAGAGTATCCCTTCGTATAGGGTAAATTTTGCTGGAGGCCACTAAACTTTGTCATTTGTCACAATTTAGTCACTCAAATTTGATTTGTCAATTTCTAGTTACTTAACTTTGTCATTTGTCGCAATCAAGTCACTTTATACTTTTTCATCCAAAATCTTAATGTAATACTCTCATTCTGTCTGAATTATTAACGAAATATACTCATTTCATCCAAAAATATTAACGGAATGAGTATATTCCTTCCAAAATAATAACAGAATAAACATATTCCGTTATCATTTTAGACGGAAAAGTATAGAGTGACAAATAACAAATTTGAGTGACTAAAAATGATAAATCAAATTTAAGTAACTAATTCGTGACAAATGACAAAATTCAGTAACATCCAACAAAATTGACCCCTTCGTATAGTTGCCTTCTCTGTTAGCATTCATTGAATAAGTGTTGGCCCGAAGTCCTTTCGATCGGTACCATTTGCTTTTAAATTTATTTAAATAGTTGGACAAATAATTGCTGGCAGTTAGTACCCTATCCTTCCACCACACAAACTATTTTTGAAAAACACTGGTATTAGGTAGGCATATTTGTGATTGGTTATTTAACTTTTGTTGTCATTAATTGCAACCGAAATCAATATCTAATTTAATTCAAATCTGCTGGATCAATTGAATTACATGCTTGTTTTTAACAGCCAGTGGTGAAAGTAGGGTACGGTCCGTGTCATCTATAAATTATAATATTGTAATTTTAGACATCATAATTTCTTTCAAGTGCAGTTGGTTTTTGGTCCGTTTTATAGAGTAAAATACAATGTCAGTTATTTGACCTTTATTTCAATTTTCTGGAGTAACATACATTGGTCTGATTTTGTAGGAAATTGTAACTTAACAG
Source organism: Carex cristatella (assembly GCA_024447775.1). Lineage (NCBI taxonomy): Eukaryota > Viridiplantae > Streptophyta > Magnoliopsida > Poales > Cyperaceae > Carex > Carex cristatella. The sequence goes on from JAJHPF010000032.1 coordinate 4,675,514, forward strand.
TTTCAGTCAATAAAACAGGCCTGTCTTTTTTTTTTTAAATAAAGTAACTTGTTGATATGAAAGTAAAAAATAAGTGTACTTGTAGATTATTTGTTGGGTGCAAATTGTAACAGAAATTGGTATATTTTGGTGGTCTTCTTCAAATCCATATATCATATAATTAACGCGACCAAGTACCCGTGACCTGCTTATGTGCAGCAGATTATCTATATTTGTTTACCAGCATGTCAGAAAAGTTTCTTACTACCTCGGTATTCAGAATTTTTTCTTCCCTGCATGGCAAAGTTATGTCAAATAAATTGCTCCGTTTCCAACACATGCATCTAGCAAGCACATAAATGACAATAGTAAAGAGAGATCGACAAAGACGGCGAAATGTAAGAAGTCAAATTCAATGTTAGGTTACTAATTATCGCCAAAGTAGCTGGGCAGCCGCTCTGCTCTCTCCAACAGAGAAGCACCGCAGTTTTGCATTCTCTAAACCAAACTTTTCCCATTTTTGTGTTGTTCTTGCACAGTTTTTGTTCATGTAAGTAGGTTGGACCGAACGTGATAATTTCGTGCATTTAAAGCTCTGTAATTAATCATCATAACCCTCGAGCACTAAATGCCCAACTAACATAGCCTCATCTACTGGAAGGCCCCATTGTTCTCTCTCTGTTTTTTTTTACTATAAATGGGACGGACCCGAGATTTCAATCACTTAAGTTCCTACTTCACAGTCAAACGTGCCAGAAACCAAACTCTCCTTTCTTAATAGTTAATAACTTAGTATACTGGTAATATGGAAGTGAAACGCTTGAAACTCACATACTTATCTTTTCTTGCAGTTTTTATTACTGCTCTCCTTCCTTCAATTAGTGTAGGTTATGAGACGAAGATCATAGATAAGCCTGAGAGCCAAAATGAGCTGAAGCTGCACACGGTGGTGGGCCCCGAGAGCATAGCCTTCGACCCAAAGGGGCACGGGCCATACACTGGGGTGTCTAATGGAAGAATCCTCAAGTGGCAAGGCGAAAGGCTCGGTTGGAGTGAGTTTGCTTACAACTCGATGCATCGGTACGTTATTCCCTATCAATGAAGTATTACTCTATAAAACTTAGTTTTAGATTCATGTTTTAGCTAGTCCACCTGTGTGTGGCTTTTTGTGTCTGTTTAGCATGCTTATCTCTTTAGCTTAGAAAGATCTCTAATGTTAGACATATATCTCCTATTAGGACACTATGGGGCCACATACTTGATGCTTTTTTAACTTGGTTTCGAAATGAAACGGACCTAGTGCATTTTTAATAAATAAAAAAAATGAAGTATTACTCTCTCTTTTTTTGAGACCTCACTGAAATCAATTATATAATCCTTAACATGCGTTTCACACAGTCAGAAGTATTATTAATATGTTGCTCAACATTGTCTTGTTTCGCATTAAAGTGTAAAATTAAGCTGGCTAATTTGACCAGAATTCGTCGTGACAAACAATTGACCTCTGCATGTCAATTATCCTAGCTATATATAACCGAAGTTAATCTTTTCGGAATATATTACATTTCCCGCATGCAAAGCAGATCAGAATCGCATTACTACGTTTAAATATTTTGTGTAATTCGATAATTCTCTGCATTATTTTCTAATATGTGTCTATCAAAAATATTTTTCATACATAATTAGACTACAGGTCTAAAGGATTACTCTGACTCAGATAACACATCACTTTTTACATATTTGATCTTTCTTCTTATATCAGTGACAGAGATTGCATTGAGAACACAAACGAGATGTTGGAGAGCAAGTGCGGCAGAGCTTTGGGTCTACGATTTCATAATGCCACTGGAAATCTCTACATAGCTGACGCCTACCGTGGTTTGCTGTCAGTGGGACCCAAAGGTGGCCCGGTGAAAGTTCTGGCGTCCAAGGCAAGAGGTGTTCCATTTAAATTTCTCAATGGGTTGGATGTGGATCAAGAAACTGGGGAGGTTTATTTCACAGATAGCAGCACCCATATCACCAGAAGGTAGATCAAACTGTGTTTTACGTACGTACTGTTTTAAAATTCAACTCTCCCAAAAACATTAAAACCTTGAAACTTTATTTTCATCCAATGAACAGTGTCCGGTTAATATATATCGTTTCGAACAATTCAGTCATGCTCTCTCATGCATGTGGATGTCTTTAATGGCGGCATGGTGCATGTGCATATATCATATATGGATGCATTTGCACGTACGGTTAATTAATGCACGACTTCTTATATGGCTATACAACTAATGAAAAAACAACATGCTTTCATTGTTAACTATTAAATACCCAGGATAAATTATATGATATATGATATGCATACATGTATCGAATCAGTAACGACAACGACTATCATAAATAGGGAAATCTATTAATTATAAGCAATTTCCATCCCATGCACGGACCAAATCAATCACTAGCAGGTTCTAGCCTCTTATTTATCAAATCTGTAGTCAGACTTGATAACATGCATTCAAAGCATTGAACCTAAACGCATTCATTTATAGGACCGTCTGGACCCGTGCAGTTACTTTTGAACTTTTCTAAACTTCTCATATGTTTATAATTCATTCATAATATGTGATCAAATATTTGATCTTTCTTTATTTCATTGAAGTAAATAAAAAAAAAACTTAACTAAAATGCTGATCACAATTTGATAAGTGGCAGTAGCTGACTTGATCTGAAAAATCTGTCTGATCTGATCTTGATCCAAACGCCAAGTGACCCGAATATTGCCTTAATAAATTATTCTCATTTTACTTTCAAATTTATTTCTTTTGTTTGTTCCTTTCATTTTCTTTAATTAGTCTTTTTTTTTTTTGACGAATTGAACTTACCTACCATATGATTTAAAGAAAGACTACTTTAGCTTGTATTATTACTTTTTCAAACTGAAGTGCCATAATTTAATTAATTTTTTTTTTATGCTAATACAACAAGCACCACAATTATTTTTTAAAGTATTGCATGGAGGCACCCAGTAATTAATAAATTTTAATAAATTTCATTAAGAAAAATAAAAAAAATTCGGGCAGATTATATTTTAAGATTTGCTTGGTATATTTAAAGAAAAGCCCTCTAGTAAAAACCCTAATATATCAGCAATTTTGTAACCAAGCATGCACGTACGTATCTTTGTCCTTAATTGGATATTAGCCCTTCAGTTATAATAATTGGCTTATTATAATAAGCACTACACAAATTAATATCATATATAGATGTAATTTTCAATAAGTAATTAAGTCTCGATATTTGACAAACGCATGACCCCACTTCAGGGATTGAAATTTTGCAGCTCGTACAATAGAGTAATTACATGATCAAAAGAGTGGGGGCCATCATAGCCTCATAGGTTCGTTAGTTAGTATCGGTCAAATTCCATTTGTTCTTTTTTTTTTTTTCCCGAAAAAACAGTTAACTAGGCCATCAAAAAAGAAAAATAGTTAACTAAATACCAGTATCAATTGACCGCACAAAACTAACTCGATCAACTGTGACAGCTAGCATTTAATGGAACAGAGGAATGTTGACATAATACTCGTAAACGGAGGACCACATTGAACTTTTGACTAGGCTGCAGCTAACATTTATTTATTAATATATTAAATTATTTGAAAGCAGGCTGCAGCATTTATATAATATCTGTAAATGTAGAGATAGTTCCGGGTAAATTCTAGGTTCAATTATTGATTCATAGACGTAAAGCCTCGCATTCATAAATGGCAACAGTAATTTATCTTAACTGGTAGACTGAAAATAGCTAGGCTTTATGGAATAACAAATTGAGGTCTCTGTTACTCGAACAACATAATGACCTTTCATATGCGTATTATAACTGTTGATTTCTAATTAAATTAAACATTCAGTGTATTAATAAAAGACGAAAATCTGCACCTACCTTACCTTTTGACAGCGCGCCACGAGCCCATAACAATTCATTAAACAATATAAAAACACAAAATACATAAATTAATTAAACGTTATAAACAGATTAACAATGCAAAGAAACAACTCATAATCCAAACTGGCTTGATCATGCATAAGATTACTAGTTTACCTCACCATTGAAAAATGATACATGCAGGGAATATTTTATGGTGGTTCTTACCAACGACACAACTGGGCGGCTGATGAAATACAACGCACGATCAAAAAGACTCACTGTGCTAAAAGGACATCTCACATACCCTAACGGCGTAACAATGAGCCATGACAACAGTCACCTGCTTGTTTCCTTCACCACCTTGTGCCAAATCCACAAGTACTGGATCAGGGGCCCAAAAACCGGTAAATTCGAGCTCTTTGTCGATCTGCCCGGTTACCCAGATAACATAACCAGGGATCCTAGAGGGGGATACTGGGTTGCCATGAGCCAACTTAAGATCGACGACCCCGCTAATGCAGCCCCCGAGCACCCGGTAGCATTTAGGTTGAATCAAGACGGAAAGACTATAGAGGCCTTGAATGGCGGCCTCACAACTTCTATTAGTGAGGTCCATGAGAGAGATGGTTCTCTCTGGATTGGCTCTTTGACTAATGATTACGTGGGGGTGTACAGTGCATTGTTTTGAATATTTCAAGCTTTTGTATTAATGGATATGGATGCAGGCGTCAGGAAACAGATCCGTCTCTTAAATGTATTTAGTTGGTGGGAGTATATCTGGTGCTTAAATGAATGTGCAGAAGTTTGATAGTAGAATTGAGTTGTTAATTTGATTTGTACAAGACGAGCATTTAATGTCATGCTCCTGTTCATCTACTGATACGAATCATACGATAGCAGAGGAGTTATCCACATAGTAGAAATAGTAAACCAGAACTATAGAAGGCGCAGAGTTCCACCATAATAAATGTAAAATTATTACGAGGACGGTTCAAATGCACTGTGGTTTTGTATTTCAATTATGCTCCACGTCTTTATCTCCGTTTTTAAAATTTGAACAGTCGATCCGAACCGTTTAAAATAATTATTACAATAAAATGTGATTGGAGACGAAATTAATTTTATATTTTTTAGAATTTGTTTACTATTTTTTTGGTAGGTACAAAATCTCAGTTTTCAGGAGATCCTGGACCATCCAAAAAAATGATATTGTACATACAAAAATAAATAGTAAACAAATTCTAAAAAATGTAAAATTTGGTCTCCAAGCATATGTTATTGTAATAATTATTTTGAGCGGTTTGGATCGACTGTTTGGATTTTGAAAATGAAGATAAAGATGTGAAGCATAATTGGAGCACAAAACCATGATGCATTTAAACCCTCCTCAATTATTATTTCAATATATGATGTCATAATAAATTACATATAGAGAGGCATGCATGCAATTTTTTAGGCTTGGCCGAAATTGATAAAATTTAAAGGACTTCTTGTAGAAAACCCATAGTTTCTGAACCCATTTATGATGTTCCTAGATACTTAATAGTATAGATAAATACCGAATTTTGAGAAAATTAATTCGATTATTTGACTGTGATTTCTCCTGAAAGGCATATATTATATTGGGTTATTCAAAACTGAATTGGACCCTATATATAAGGGGTCATTCATGGCTATCGTTAGCGGAACCGAGGAAACATTGATGTTATCTTGTTATGTTCTGGCTTCTGTTAGTCTCTTGTCACTGGTACCAATAGTTTTAAGCTTTGAAAAAAGCTTCAAAGGAGAGGTTGCACAGTTAGCTAGCAGAAAAGTCCTAAGATTGTTAGTTACTCAAAGATCTAGAGTTGATTCCTCCTCATAATTTCGCAGCTTCTGTCAAGATTTTCAAAAAAAAAAAAATCTTCATAAAAAAACAAAAAAACTTTGAAAAGGGCCTCTTTTGAGAAATTTAAATGAAGTGATACTATTGGGCCGTAAGAATAGTATATGAACCTCAATCTCCTACTGGACCGAAAATTGAAAATGCTTTGAATGGTGACTTCAAGGGTTAGGTGTACCTGAAATTGAAATTAATCAGAAATGGGATTTGGGCAGCAACTTTAAGAACCTTTACGCATGGGCCGAAATTATGGAACAGATGGTGGATAAACTATAGCATGTGCTGTTCTCGTAAAAATAACTTGGTCAGCATAATTTTAAAATTTATTAGAAATTTATTGGATTGACTTTAAACGACGAATTTAAACTGTTGAAACCGATATACTTAATGAGTAATGCATATAATGCAAAATTTTGAAAATTTGAAATTAGTCAAGTGGTCAAAAATAATAAAAAATAAATATATTAAAATAACTTATTAACCTTTACTTTTTTTTACCGCTTGAATTTAAAATAATTTAATTCGAAAATCTCAAAGTACATGTTCGGTCGTACTCAATCAAGTAAATGTATTAAAATAACTTATTAACTTTTATTTTTTTTTACCACTTGAATTTATAATAATTTACTTTGAAAATCTCAAAGTACATGTTCGGTGTACTCAATCAAGTAAATGTATTAAAATAAGTTATTAACCTTTACTTTTTTTAAAATAAAGATCTTGGGTCGTCCATTTCAATCGTACTCAATCAAGTAATCTGAGGGGATGTGAATTCCTTTACGCATTTCAATCGTACTCAATCAAGTAATCTGAGGGGATGTGAATTCCTTTACGCATTTCAATCGTACTCAATCAAGTAATCTGAGGGGATGTGAATTCCTTCGTAAAGGGACTCCTTAGAAATCCGTATCACCCCGGATACCTGAGGTGCAAGTCACAAATATGAACTGCTCTTTTAACGTGACACAAATCTCAAAGCATACCCTCTACAGTCTTAATAGGGTTCGGATTTAGTTTGGGCTGGCTATGATTAATCTGGATCGTCTGTTATTTTCAACTGTACCTCATCTATACCTGGGGGAACACTGACTCACTCCTTAGTAATGTTATAAAATGCGGTTTCTATGCGGTATGCGGAAGGCCATTTTATTTGCAGTATGCGGTTTCTATGCGGTAATATGCGGTATGCGGTACTATGCGGTAATATGCGGTATAAAATATACGGAACCGCATATATTGACCGCATACATATTTCTATGCAGATTGCAATCGCATACGCATATACAACCTCATAGACCGCATTTTATTACACTGCTTCTTAGATCGTCCTATATTTTTTATTTATTTGGGGTTTAGGATTTATGATTTAGAATTTTCCTTAGAGCATCTTTATTTGCCTCCTCTTTCTCGCCTCAATTACCGGCAATCACTGACGACACAGTCTGCTTCTCTTTGAGATGGAGAGCGGCTTGGGTCCGATGCTCATCGGACTCAAACTGACTTCGATGGGTTCTATAACCGTCCGATCTACTTTATGATCTGTGCGTGTTACTTTAATATCCGTGCGCATTTACTTTAATATCCATGCGCACGATTCTTAAAGCGAATTGAACAGTTATAGTACCCATCGGACCCAAATTTGTCCCTTTGAGATGACCCTTTCGTAGACATTCACTTCGACCCACCCCCCTCTTATCCCATTACCAGCCCACTAGCCATTGCCCGCCACCACTGTATATAGGATACAACAATATAACTTCATCAATAGCGCGCAATGCTCTAGGGGGAGGTTAAAGAGTATGGGCGCACGTAGTGTAGGAGATTTTGTTTTCAAATTCTAGGCTTTTGCTAGCGATTTTATTTTCAATTTGATAGTGCTGTAATAATTTTAGTACCAGTACCATATGATATTTTTTTCAAGTTTAAAATAATTGTTGGTAGGTACATGAGAGCTAGCTTTTAGTTTAGTGGCTAAGGCACATAGTCTCTATATGAGAAGTCATGAGTTTGAAACTCAGATGGAGAAAATTCTTTATTGTAATAACATGGGTATTAAATAGTTTGGTAGCTTGACCTCCAACCTTTACTCAAAAAAATTGTTGGTAGGTACATCACGGAGTGTAAGAAGACTGTCGAATATGAATGAAAATTTTCATATACACCCATCACTTATGAAGTAGTTAGATCGGTTTCAATAATTTGAACTTATTATTGAACTCAATACGATAGATTTTGAAGTTACACTCCCAAATTCTCTTGATGATCATCATGATAGCTTTAGTCCTATATTTATTAAGTTGTAAACTTTAGGTTAGTATTTTTGAATCAACTAATAATATTTTACTCAATTCAACATTTTTCCGATACTGCATTGTTTTGAGGTTATAAAATTGCACTTACAAATTATTTGAGAAAAAAATTGAGAGATCTTTTCGGGAAAGTTTACAAAATAATCTTCTTTTCAAAAAGTTAAAAACAATATTCCTCTCTTCAATTTTTTTTTGTCAAAATGATTCTGTGGGACCCACCAATGTAAAAGTTTGTCCTCCTTTTTGTTACTCTCATAATTTTTAGAAAGAAAGTTAACTTGTAAAAAAAAAAGAACTACAAAATCAGAGGTTTATATCTACAAACTTTTTTTTTGGAAACACTTGGTTTGTGACTTGTGACAGCCTGCAGTTGAAAACATGTACAACAAGATTTTTTTTTTAGGAGAGTATAAGAAGATTTTTGTTTTGTGCTATAGTGTACCAGTCAATTCTAACATACAAAATAACAAAATTATATTTGCTCTAATTTTTTTTTATGAGATTGCTTCATTAGATTATTAACTAAATTAAATTAATGTCCAGGTGTTTAATAAAATGTTGATTTATAGTTTCATACATGTTTAAAATAATGGAAAAAAAATTATATAATTTTTGTTATAATTTTTTTTCTCATGGTATAGTGTACTAGTTGTGTATATTCAATAAAATGTTGATTTCTTATGAACTAACTTCATTACAAAAATTAAATACAATGCAAAAAAAAACACATAAATTGTATAGATATAGCAAATACTGTAAAGCATCGATATCACGTTTTTAATTGTTTTTCACATATATAAAATCCAAAAACATTACTAAATTATTATATAGACAAAACAAAAAAGAGTACAAAAAATATAATATATCGCTAAAAATATAAATCATAAATCTAAACTACTCTCATAACCTTTTATGTTTACATCAAACTTTCTAAATACTTGTAATAAAAAATATATGTTTAAAAACTCATATAAATTGAACATTTAAAAAGATACATATAAAGTGAACATTAAGTAAAGAATTTTAGCAGATATATAAACAATTTAAGTTGAGCAATATAAGAACTAAACTGAAATTGATATATGCATACAAAAATTAAATTAAACATTAAGCCGTAAGTTCTAATTCATGCACGAACTAAATTGAACTTTCAAATGTAGGATGCCATAGTCAAGTGTTTAAAAAAAAGTTTTCAAATGTATACCTTCAATTTTATAGATCATTTGTCTGTCAAGTTTTAAAAAAAAAAGAAAAAAATATAGATCATCTCTTTTTTTATCAAATTAATCTTCTTTCTAAAAAGAGGAGTAAAATGAGAGGAGACAAAGCTTTTATATTAGTGGGTCTCACAGGGTCATTTTGACAAAAAATTTGAAAAGTGAATATTTTGTTTGACCGTTTTAGAAAGAAGATTATTTTGTAAAATTTTCCAAACTTTTCACTTCGAAATTATGTTATGCGGGGTTCGGAGCCAATGCGGCAATTAATAATATGCCCCAAGCTAATGCTGCTGGTGGACCGGTGGTCCGTGACTCCGTGTATGATGGTGTTTCTACTTTCTAGAAGACCCAGACTGTAGATCAAGGTCAAGGCTATCACTTCACTATGCCAATAAATATCTACGTTATATGTCCAAAAACAGCCAGCTATGACAACTGTACGACTAATCATTTGACACTATATGACAATAGATATCTATATATATGTCCAAGAACAGCTATGACAATGACAACCATGTACACCGACACTATGACAATAAATGTTGCATCTAAAGAAAACGAGATACACTAATATTACTATATTAGTACACTACAGTACTGTATACCGTTACAAAAATATTAATTATACAACGGCAAATTATACACACATGCGAGAAAATTATAAATAAATGTGTAAAGAAGACTACGTTTGCGCGAAAATGAACACAACAATACACAAACAGTTAATTAATAAAATCTGTCAAGGAAAAATATGGACATTTATACACGGTTTTAAGAAACCATGTAAGATTGATTCCTTCATACACAATTGCTATTCAACAACAGTGCATACTTCTGCTTAGTTTTCAGACACTGTTGATTTATTCATGTCTCTCAACCAACTATGCGCACCAATCTCTTCACATTCTCTTCATTTAAGTCTAGCTCTTAGAGATTTAACAAAGTGTCGTTCTTTTTCAAAATATAGAATAAAATATTCTCCTTATAAAATTCTTAACAAAATATTCTTGTAAACTCCATTTATTATCTCTCTTTCCCTCCCTCTCATTATTCCCTATTTACTTCCATATATTTTTTGCTTAAATAAAATATACAATTGTGATCTCATTTACATTTTAAATAACTTTTATTTTCTCTGTGTATAAATAATTTAGAACAAAAAATTTAAGTGTGAAAATTTATTTGCTAAAATCAGAAAATATAGTATCAGTATATATGTAGAATATTACCAACGTATGGGTCTTTTTAAAAATTATTATAAGACATTGTATTAACTTATTTTGTAAAATCTTTTTAACTAACATATAAATATTTTTGACATACGCATTTGGTCTAGTTTATTCGATATAAAATTTCATATTTTTAGTTTTCACAATTATAAAAATTTTATCACATCATATGTTAAGAATAATTTAGTGAAGTAATTATGCTTCAATAAAAAAATAAACTTATTATGCATGTGATATTATCTTAGAAATTAAGAAATAAATAATCAATGCAAGAAATAATGCTAGCAGTTTTGAATCAGTTACAATGCAAGTAATACAATTCGCCAGTAAATACATTATGGTGAAAAATTACAAACTAATCTTTGCTGAATCTGATAATTAATATGCACTTCGAAGGTGTAAAAAATGTATCCCAAACCATCTACACCACTCATTGCTATAGTGTTCGAACTTAATATTTTTTGCATCGGTTATTTATTTCTTAATTTCTTAAGATTATATCATATACATAATTAGTATATTTTTGTTGAAGCATAAGTACCTCACTAAATTGTTCTTAACATGTGATGTGATAAAATTCTTATAGTTGTGAAAACTAAGAATATAAAATTTTGTACTGAATAAACTAGATAAAATGCGTATATTAAAAACATTTATTTGTTAGATATTTTTTTTATAAAATAAGTTAATACCATATCTTATAATATTTTTTTAAAACCCATATGTTGAAAATATTTTACATATATGCTAATATTATACTCTCCAATTTAAGCATATAAAATTTAACATTTAAAATTTTTATTCTAAATCATTTATACACATAAAAAGTAAAAATTATTCAAAACGAGAATGAAATCACAATTGTATATTTTATTTAAGTAAGAATAAATGAGAGTACATATATATGAAGGAGTGAGATGAAGGAGAAGAGAGGGAACAAGTGAGATCCACAAAAATATTTTGTTAAGAATTTTGAAAAGAATGTATTTTGTTATATGTTTTAAAAAGAAGGACACTTTGTAAACAAACAAAAATTGAATTTTGAAAATAAATATAATCACCGGTGGCGGTTTGTCCATTTTTTTACACCACTATATTAATTTTTGCATGTAATATTTAAAAGTGTTAAAGAGAGAAAAAAACACTAGGCAGAAGCTTTCGGTAGCTAGATCATTAATTAGTTGATGAAAGTTGCTAGTGAATAGTGATCTGATGCAACTCGAAACCCCACAAAACTTTGGTAGCTAGACCATTAATTAGTTGATGAATTCCAGACGTAGGATTGCGAGTTTGTGACCGTAGGATAAAAAAATACTGAATTGAATTTAAATAGTTAATTTGATACTAAATACAAAATAATATTTTAATTTACAATTTTAATACTCTGACTTTTAATTTTCAATACTATAAATTCTAATCTTAATTATAAAACCGAATTAAAAAAATTAATCTAATTTTAATTCTAAATTTAACTTAAATTAAAACTCAGAATTTCAAAGAGAAGAAAAAGAAAAAGAAATTCTAACGAAAGGCAAAATCCGGAGAGGCAGTTGCCGACGAGTATGGATGGCAACAAGGCAAGTAGGCACAATTCAAGCAAACAGTCGAGCGGCTGTTGTCGCTAAAGGCCATAAAACATAGTAATGCAGTGCTAGCTGTAGCAGCACCGACGGGTCAGTATCCCCTAAACTAATCTAATCTAATTTTTGGATTTTGGATTGAGACTGTCCGATTCGAATCCGTCACTCAGAATCATCTAGGATTTGAATTAATTCTCGAGATGCGTACACTTCAGATCTAGATAAATAGTCTCAGATTCAAGTCAGACTGTCCTGATTTAAAAGCCAAAAATTGAGTTACTTCACTGGATTTGAATTGCAGCACAGACTGGTCCGTTAAGCCTATTTGCTATCTATATAGATGTAGAATTGGGGTCCGCCACTGATTGTGACTGTATTACCATATGTTTTCAGCCCGTGAAATTAATAATGAGATGTTTTCAACTTTCCTCAAAACCGAATGATTCGCTTCTTTCTTAAAAAGATAACTAGGAAAGGGAAAGTTGTTTAATTAACTCCATACAACTCCGGGTACCAATTGCTTATGTTAATTAGTTAAATGGGCGAATTCGATATAAGAAAAATATTAACTACATAGATCATATGTGATTTTTTTTGTGCAAAAGCAATAGGTTTAACTGTTTTTATTACGAGATGCAACTTGTTGATAAAGTCAAATAAAACTCAAAGAGTTCCAAGGCCTGTATGATTTGATTTTGAGCAACACGATTCATTTAAGGATGAATTTTGATATCATAACGATCAGCCGATCTGATACGGCTTAGATCTTGCCGTTGCTTAATTAATAAAAGTAGATTTTTAATCCGATCTGTACTTTCTCGTCAATTATATATATATGATGGTTCAAATACATGGAGTGGTGATGTAAATATGTAATGCGCGGTATACTTAATTACGTTGAAATTATTTTTAAATCAATTATACATCGAATGAATAAATGCATGTATCGTTAGTTCGTTACTTGTTCCTTACAATCTACATTTGAAGTCTTAGCCATGAGCGTAAAAGCGCTCACCTTCCTCTCCTTCTTCTTTATAGCATGCTACTTGTTCTTCCCCTCTTACAGCCCAAATTTTGATATTGTTTCCAACTCAGTAATAGGAGTTCCTCCAGTCCAACCCAAACAATGTGACCCTCACATCGCCCCTTTTTACATATATGATCTACCGCCCCGGTTTAGCGAGCCACTAATCCGCAATTGTAGCGGCTTCAACCCGTGGAAGAACATGTGCCTCTACTTTGAAAACCAGGGCATGGGCCAGCCGCTTAACAAGTCGAGCTGGTATAACACATACCAATTAACCGCCGACATGATATTCCATGGACGAGCCATCAACCACCCTTGCCGCACAAAGGATTCGTCCTCTGCACTTGTGTTCTACATTCCATTCCATACCTCTCTATTTATGCATGCATTTGGTAGTGATGATAACATAGCCCGGCGTGAGGCAATATGGTTTGACTTGCTGAACCATATCTCAAGTCTGCCAACCTTCCAACGGCATGGCGGTCACGACCATTTTTTAGTGAGTGGACACATGGCATGGGACTTCATACGGCCCCCCAAAAAGGATGGAGAACCCTCCCACTTAAATGATTTTCTTAAATTCCCGCAGCTGTCAAATGTGTCGGCACTCATCATTGAACGCAACACGCTTAGCAACAACCAATTCGGTATTCCATATCCATCCTATTTCCATCCGCAGTCCTATGCTGAAATCAGAAATTGGCAGGATGAGGTGCGTCATTCAGATAGAACACACCTTTTCGCCTTTGTTGGCGGGGCCCGTCATAAAGGACATGGTGCAGAGAGCTATCGCACTGCCGTGATTAGCCAGTGTAACAGGACTGAAAGTTGCCTGCTCTTACAGTGCAATTTTTGGGGAGCTGTGTGGGATGCAGTAGATGAGATACTTGGAACGTTGAAGAGATCCCACTTCTGCCTCCAACCACCTGGTGACAGTTCGACACGTCGGTCAATTTTTGACTCAATCCTGACTGGATGCATACCGGTATTTTTCACAGATCTATCAGCTTACTTACAGTATGAATGGTATATTCCTGAGAGGAGAGAGGATTGGTCAGTTTTAATTGGACCAGATCAGCTATATCAGATTGAGGAGGTGTTGTCGCAAATACCAGAGAAAGAAGTCGAAAGAATGAGAGAGGTAGTCATAGGGATGATACCGCAAGTTACCTATGGGCATCCTAATGCAACATGGGCAGAGGTTGGGTTCCGCGATGCAGTTGACACAGCACTAGTTGAGCTAACCAAACGGGCACGACATATCAAGGATGGCACTGACGCCTCTCTGGAAAATTAGCTATAGTGTTTCTCTAAAAAAAATTAAGGAAAAGAAAAAGATAGATATAGCGCATAAGTTCATAATTGCCAAAATTTACTTTCAGTACATAGCTAAGTGTTGCATTTTTTTTTTTTTTTTGTAAAACCTATGCTCAATTTAAGTTAGATTTTTCGGTGGCAATGTAGCAGACAAACTTGTTACATAACAGAGAAAGGAGCCTATTCCTTTTAATTTGTCTATCTTTAGTTCTTAAATCTTTAGTCTTGACACTCAGTCTTTTAAAATCTGTGAGGATAGATGAGTTCTTGAGATCATATCTGTTACATAGTAACAGAATCAGGCCATAGTTTCAGATTGAAATTTATATTTCAGTACGTTGATTTCAGGCAAAACTTAAATTAGCGTGCTTTGTTGCTCAGAATATTGTATATTGATTTCAGTAAGTTGAGAACTAGAGTAACCATGATTCTAATTTATTCCTGTTTGTGTTATTCAATATATTTATGTTTTTATATTGAACAAACAAGTTGACATTCTAATGTAACCTTGATCTGGTCAGCTAAAGGTACTCTACCCTCGAAAAGGTTAATTTGTAGCACACATATACAATAGATAGTTCAAAACAGAAAACAGATCTAGTTATATTGTTTTGTCTCATATATATATCGAGGAACATACGCTCTCGTATTTAACAATATCCCTCTTCAATTTTAAAATTTATTTAGTATAAGGTCAACTGTTCAAATAACAGATAAAAATGAATGCATTAAAATTAACGTATAAATCTTCATTTTTTACCACTTGACTTCATACTAAATTAATAAATTCAAAAATTTATGAATTTTACATGTAAATCGATTGGTTTCAACAGTTTGAATTCGTCGTTTGAAGCCAACTCGGTTAATTTTGGAGGCCATAGCACAACATATCATTAAATATGCATAGCACTGTAGCCTGTAACTCTCTACACACAAACAAACACACACACACTCACTCCACTGGAATAGGAAAGGATGCTGCTACTGAGAGGCCATGTTCTTCCTGCTTGTTACAGATGGTCCTTTCTCGACAAATCAATGCAGTGTGGTTGTTGAAAAATGAAAGCACAAATTGTGAGATAATTTATAAAACAAAGCTAATTGGCTTCCTCAACCAAATTTCACAAAATGATGACGATCGAGCAATGAATATTAGGAATCTAAGAAATGAGAAGCATAGTCATTTAGCTTTACCATCTCACAGTTAAATGCGGTGAGCAGAAAGAATACTGGTACGAAAGTTGGTGTTTCAAAAACTTAGTTGAACAGTACCAATACTGGTACGAAATAAAATTCCATTTGACACAGAGACCATGTAAAGCTTAAATAGGATTGGATTGAATTTACATTATCGAGCATTTCAACAAATCAACAATTCTACGCTAAACACAAAGAATAATTACCCAAGTAATCACAAGTAAGAAACCGGAAAATCAAATCTTGTCATGAAGCTTAATTACAGTGCGACAGATTTATTCTTGTTCTCAAGCTCTCTCCTCTTTATCACTCTCTCCTCCCTCTCACGCACTCTAGAATTAGATAGTAGTAGTACTGTTAAGCTAATGTTTCTAGCTTGTTGAACAAACCGCAACAAGCACTTTTCTTCTCATGAGATTTCGGGTTTAGATATTACATTGGTCTTTTTGCAAAAAGCCTTTGAACTTAATAGGACCCTCAGATCGGCCTACATGATAGATGGCAAGAAAACAACAGCGTTGGCCCAAGCTCATGAACTGAAATGAGGAAGGACCCAACGATAGATTGTTTTTAAGTTTAGGCTAAAAACAAGAAGAATAATTATTAATTTCTATTTGGATTTTCCTGGGAGATCTGTCCATGCTCACAAGAGGGGAACATGACTACATTCTGTTTCTGCCTAAATGCATTAGGGTATGTTTGGTTGTTAAACAAAAATAGTTAGAATAATTTTTTTTTGTCATTTGTCTTATTAGAATAGTTAAATTTTATTTATTTTAAAAATATGCTATTCTAATTAGACAAAAGAATGTAGCTTAGGGTTTTTAAGCCTCTTATTTCGGTGCAAGTTCAAAAGCTTCGGTCCCAAATTTTTCTCTGAACCAGCAATTTACTTTTTTTTAAGCATGAAATAATGAAATAAGGGTTAAAGTTATCAGATCACGCAAATCCATTTTAATTATAAAGGGGCAATATTGGCAGGAAAAAAAATATTATCTTAAAGTAAAAAATGAATATGCTTCTTAGTTAGCTACCTCTTCATTTATGATACTGATATTCTGTGCCCAATCTTCATTTAATTTTCCAAGAGAAGTATAAGCACATGCATTCAGATTTGTTCAGAAAGTTCAAATACAGCAAATGGTTTGAAACATAAGAAACGTGCTCCTTGCTAGGGTTTTTTTTTTTTTAGGGTTAGACGGCAAATGCCGCTAACGGATTTTGATTAAATAAAGGAAAGTTACATGTCCTAGAGCTATTTACAAAGTTTTTACAGGGGCACTATGTTTGTAATTATCCTACAGTACCGACAGCCATTTACATGCATCACTGGCATGGTTTTCCATCGAGCGTCCCTTGGCCCTGATCACCCCGTATCTACGCAAACCGTGACCAGTTGTGGAAGTCGGTTGTTGTTTCATCAATTCAAGATATGTGTCGGTTTGGAAACCTGTGTGAAGGTGCGCCTGTTCCTTTTCCGCCATAGTGCTCAGCATCCCGCGACCCATACCGTGTCGCACTGCTCCTTGCGAGCCGATTGAATTCTGAGCCTCTCCCAGACCCCCACTATCGAAGTGCAATTGGGAATGCTGAGATTGTAGTGTGCCAGCAGCCCCGTCAAGAATTGCCGTGCATATGTGCATCCCCAGAGAATGTGGTCTCTTGTTTCGCGGGTATGGTACCAGCTGATACATATTTTCTTCCTTTAACTATATTAAGGGTTATAATTAACCCTCTATTCTTCCTTTAACTATATTAAGCATCAATTTGTATATTTTCTTCCTCTTTTCCTGATACATATATATTTTTGCTTCCAAGCTTAAGTACTAGGATTCTAAGATGCTGCCAAGTATTATATATGTAAACTAGAAGTCATTAGTCATTGCTTTTCCATTTTTCAAATTGCAACGTGCGTGTTCCTCAAATTTAGTTAATTAGTTTGGGAATCACCAAGCAACGTTTGCAACAAATTGGGTAGATTTTTTTTTTTGGGTTATTACTTATTAGTTATTACACGTTCGCACTCTTGAAATATTGACCAATTTGCAGGCGAAATATCAGAACCTACCTAATGTCTAAGTATCTGTCAATTTATTGTTATTTAATATTTGATTTTGCTTTACATTTTTGATATCACAATAAATCCAAAAACTGGAGTTAGGTCTATCTGACAATAATAGTATTGCTTTTATCAAGAAAACAATTGTAAGAAGAACCATTTAACCAATTGATTGCACATCTGATTACAAAATTATATATTTGATTAAGCTCCTATGACTCCCATCTTTTCTTTTCCTCGTCTATTTTTGTGCACAAATTCTTACCAAACATTGCTCAACTCACCATAAATTAATATCTCCTATGAAAAATTAACGATGATTACAATGATATTAGAGCGGCCTAAGATATACTTATAGGTGCCTGTGACAATCGTTTTATGTCAGGCAAGTTTCACAATTAAAATGCAAATTATAAACCCATATGGAGATGCACTCTCAGAGAGCTCATGAGTAAACGGAAAACTTTGCCATAAATTTCTCTTCTTTTTTTCCTAGTTAATTAAATAAATGAGAAAAATATACAAATACAGGCATACAGCCATGCTAATTAATTACACATATCTTCTTCATGAAACACCAGTAAGCTTGGCAATGCGGGTTCGTCTCTTTTTGTTCTTCCAAAATTCATCCTTCTTCCCCCTTCTTTTGATCCCAAACTTACTATTGATGATCCCCAAAATGGCACTTCGATCCCTCAAATTTTTTGTTTTCTTCATATTCTGTAAACTAGCCCTTAATTTTGCATAGGACTTCATGTCAGGCACCAGACCCTTTCTTACCATTTCTTTGTGGTAATAAAATGCCTTGGTAAAATTACGCACCCGAATATACGCATAAACTATAGTCAGATATGTAATTGAATCAGGTTTCAATTTGAGGGTCGTCATCTCTTTTAGCAATGTTGGTATCTTATAGTGTTGACCTCCCTTGGCATATGCATTTATCAATATATTGTATGTCATGGTTGTGGGCTCCATGCCCAGCTTACAAAATTCAAATATAACATCTCTGGCTTGTACATAAAGACCGTTTTTCCCCAAACAATCCAAAATTATGTTAAACGTTACCCTAGTTCCCTCAACCTTGTTTTCCATCATGTATTTCCATATCTCCATAACCTTGTGTGCGTCTCCAACACGCCTAAATGCGCTTAACAAGGCCGAGTATGTTTCAATGGAAGGCTTAACTCCTTCCTGTACCATGTTCTGGTATGTGATGAGCGCCTTCTCATGTGAACCACCAATTGAATATGCATGTACGAGAGCCGTATAAGCATGTGTATTGGGGTGAATGCCTTCCTTTTGCATACGTAAAAAGGCATCATTTGCCATTTCACTATCCTTTTTCCTCCCATATGAACTAATTAAACTCGTGTATGAGTTCACATCTGGGACCAAACCTAAATCCCGTAGTTCGGAAATAAGGCTTTCTACAACCTCAGGTTGCATTCTCTTACTATAAGCATCCATCAAAATGTTATAGCTCACTATTGACGGTTTTATCCCTTTCTCTCTCATCTCTTGAAATAACCCCTCTGCCTTCTCTACTTCATCTGATTTCACACAAGTGTCCATCAAAGTGTTGTAAATAAAGGTGTTAGATGAAATTCCTCGCTTCTCCATCTCAGATTGGATAATCAAGGCTTCTTTCATTAATTTATCTTGGCAAAAGGATTTGATGAGGGCTGAAACTGATTCAAGGCTCCATTTGGCACCTCTCCGTGTCATACTCTGGAATAGGTCCCATGCATCTTTTGCAGTTTTACCCCTTGTTTTTTGCAAAAATTTTATGAGTATAGAGCACGTGATGTGATCAGGTTGAATATTGTTTGATTCTAGCATTTCATATACTTGCCATGCATAGTCATATCTGAAATTTACAAGTATAAAACTATAAGGTACTGGTTGAGAATTCATGTTAGGCCACTACAATGTTTAATACACATCATCTCTATCATTTTTGTTTACTAAAATTTAACCAGCTAGCTGTTGCTTTTTTTTAACAAATGGTTTGCAGCAGCCTGTACCAATTAAACTGATCCAGTACTGGTACAGTAATATCATGGAAATAGTAATAGAGGCTTTTTTTTTTGTGTGTTTGTGGCTCCAATCAGCTGCACAATGAGGAATTTTGTGCCAACATAACAAGCGAACAGGTACTAGTATGAACCATCAAAATGGTACAGGTATGGATCATCCAGATAAGATAACAGAGCCATTCAAAACCAATACCAATAGAAACCAGCTGGTACCATAACCTTTGGTATGTAACAAAGCAACGCTAAATTTAGAGCATTACAAACCTGTCACATATTGCAAGGCCCAAAATGGCTGAGTTATAGACACAGGCATGTCTAAACTGCTTTTCTTGAGGAAAACTTCTGACTAAAACCATTATCTCCTCCGACATGCGGGCCAGGCCTAGAGCTGGGAATATAACTGAAAACGATCTGGGAGTGACCAATACAGGGTCCTGAGCCCACATCCATTCGAACAAATACAGGCATTCTGTAACTAAACCCTCTTGGATCAGATTTTTCAAAAGAGATACACAATCTGCTTCGCTAACTGTCCCCACAAATCCCCCCAATTGTTCCCCCAACGTCACATTTTTAGGCAAATTTCTCGCAATCTCTAGTATTTTCTCTACATTACTTGACTTGCTTGATCCAGATTCTTGATCTTGTCGGTTTTCTTCAAACTGGGTCTCTCGAGTATCGTTCAACTCTTCCAATTGATCCTGAAACAAATTACAGCCGGACACCCCATCGTTCAACAAACCGATTAGTGGATCTGGTTCTCTTTCTATCTTTTGATCAATTTGGCTTGCTTTCCTTGGTTCTATTTTCGATTGGTGGGATTCGAGATGTGAGAGAAAAATGGGGGAGAAGGCGGGAGAAGAACGGGGAATAAGTAGGGTTCTGTGGGGTTTTGGTCTGGTGACGAAAGAGAAGAGAGAGACGGGGAGGGGATTTGGGTGGGTATAAGAGCTAGAATAGAAAGGTAATGAGCGGAGAGAGAAATACGTGTTGAGTGGCTGGAGCGCCATGAGAGGCGCTTTGTAAATGCACGGAGAGTGCGTTCGAAATTGGAGCTCTGGTGAAGATAAGGTAAAAGAGGTGGAGTAAAGCTAGTATAGTCTAATACCGTCAGATCATTTTAAAATTCGTGCTATCACAGATCCGCTCAGATGAATTTTACGCAAACGGAAACGGAGAATTTTGATCTTTTCGCTCCGTCTTCTCTCCAATCCTCTCAAAAGCTTGTCCCTTCTCCTCCCTCTTCCTTTGTCTCTCTCTGCCTCCTTCCTGTATTTCTCAAATTCTCCTCCTCCGCTTTTATTTTTCGTTCTTCGTTAATGTTTGCCACTCTCTCCTTGCCTCGCCACCATCTGGCTTCACTACCGCGCACACCTCTCCAAATCCGTTAGGGTTTATGTCGTGTGCGTGGCCGTTCACCCTCCCTCGCGTGGGCCCTCCTCTCTACTCTACTGGCACATGGTAGAGGCTCTCGGTGGCTCCTCCGGTTACCCCCCTTGCACCTGTGATTGCTCCCCCAACCTCTTCTTTCTATTTCCCAAGGTACCGTATACCTCCTTTTATTGCATTTTATTTTTCTAGTATTTAGCGGTCCTTCACTCTCTTTGACTTTTTGTAATCCGTCCATCCAATTAAAACACCTCACATCAACTATTTTTCTTCTTTTGCTTATCTGAAACCGAAGGCAAGTTGTAATAGTTTGGTTTGGTGATGTTTCACAATTACAAGTCAAAAGTCGTAAATAGTCATTACAAAATAAATTGTACGACATATTGTAATTGAAACAATACAAACACCAAAGAATCAATATATAATAATCATTTCCAGTTGTTGATTGGTTCCATACTAATGCATCTAAGCACAGTACAAATCATGCAGGAAACTAAATGTGGTTTAGATATAGTTTTTTTTTTAAAACTTATTTCCTTTATATTTGATTATTTGCTTTCAGTTTTACAAATAAAAGGCAGAACTTAAATCTGATCATGTGCAATCAGAGGTCTGATCATGTGCAATCAGAGGTATGCACCTGTCATCCATTTTTTTTTTTGTCTTTTGGTACTTGCGACGGATAAGGTAATGTTGGTTTCATGTTTTGTAAGTATGGACATCTTCGCATTGAAGGCCATGGAGATCGTTGATGATTTCTGAAGTCTTTTGAAATGTTCATCATTATGATATGCCAAAGCTTGAAATACAAAGCGGATGATATGCCAACTGAGGCGGTCACTATTGACAAGCAACTTATCAACAGTGGTGAAACCACTGAGATGAACTGTCGCTTCTTGGAGAAGAGAAAACCTCAAAGGTTTAAACATCCAATTGCAATATGTGGGCTTAGATTTTGTTACAAGTAAATATGGTGCTAAATTTATTGTTCAGTTCATAATTTCACTTTGTAATATACAAGGATGTCATTCAAAACCATGTGACACAAAATTTAAACTCATTAATATGCACAACTAAATCCAGACAAATTTTTTACTAATCCAAAAATAAATACAAAGAGGTGCGAGTAATAATTGTTAAGTGTTAGAATTAAAGAGAACATGAATGATTTCATTTTCATATAAAGTGGTACCATTATCATTTTCATAGTATCATCAATTCCATACAGAAAACTAACAGAAGTTCTCTTAACCTTAACTATTCAAAAACCTCGCAATAACTGTTATAACTAATACAAGCTCTTATACATCAAAATTGATCAACAAGTACTGCCTAAAGTACATGCTATAAATAATCCCATTCTAAAACCTAGAGGCCAAATACACGGGCAATACCATCATCTGAGACTGAAACAATGGAAGCACCATCAGCAGTTAGGGCCAGGGACTGTACCGTACTACGGCCTGCGAAAGTTCTTTCACAATTTCCAGTTAAACTGTCCCAAATACGCACTTTTCCATCTATACAACCACTTGCCACATATTGAGTTGTGCCAAGCCATGCTACGCATGTTATTCCCTCCTGTGAAATTGTTTGAATTGCCCCAACATTTTACACGAGTGAAAAAAAAAAGACAAGAAAAGGAAAAAAAAAAATGTTCATCTATGTCCCCAAAAATCAGAAAACTCATATGCTGAACAGAAGTACTGGCATTATTTCAAGAAGATAGGAACTGACAGGGCTTTATTATCAGAGGGATATATTTGATTTTGTGTTCTATAGGCATAGGGATGCTATTTTACCATAATATTGTGCAATGAAGCTCCAGCAAACCAGACCAACCAACTCAAATGTCAGCAAAAACCAAGCTGGCTCATAATTGTTAGGAAGTTCTGATCAAAACCAAAAACCAACCCATGCAACCACCCAGCCTCCAAAGAAAATTAAATAAATAAATACAGGAAAGAAATAATCCGATATCAACCATGACAAATGGATAAAACAGTTATTAATATTAAACAAACAATGAAACCATACATACTGTTCTCTCTAGTCTAGATAGATTGCTTGTCAAACTTGGTGCAATTAGAAATTTCTTGATCACCGATTAAGTGTCGATAAACCTAAACTGTTATTCTTTCAAACTGCTTAATGAATGAACGATTGGTTTTCAAATTGCACCAAATTTGATCCCTAACATACCTAAACTATAGAGAAGATATTTGTAATTTTTATTTTTTATTTTATGAACCGTTTGGTCCATTTTGTCATGATCGTGAAACATGTTTGTTGTCAATATTACCGATCCCAAGAAGGAATGGCAGTACAATTGAAATATTGTTTAAAGAATAACCAAAAGTCAATAATTCATATAAACCAAATTTAATTCAACCCAACTGACCCAAAAACAAAATAAACTGAATCCCCAAGGTGTTTACAGCTTACGGACAGCATTGAACAAATCATTAATTTTAAATTGTTCATAAATTACCTCATGTTCACAAATGCAACGAGAAGAGGTGCGCTGGGGCTCCCAAATTATAAGCTTCTGATCCATCCCTCCAGTTGCAGCAAATCCAAAGCTGCATATCCATTTTATGTAGGTTAATAATACATTATTATATCTTTATCATCTTTTTCATCTTCTCCTTTTATGTTAGTACAAAGGTTGTCATAATGGTTATAATAAATCCACTTAACCATTTGTCCTTTTTTTTTCTCCATTAAAAAATATTTTACAGTTTTTTATATAAATTTAGTTTGTTCATTTCAGATATTACTTTTGATTCTTGGATTACTCTAAGTCCGTATATTTGAATTAAGCAGGATTCTAAAGGTAATGTTCAATAATCAATTAATTAATCAACAGATCAATCAATAAATTTTTTTTTCTGAGGATTCTCAGCCAAAATTTTATGGTGAAGTATTATTCTTCATAGTCAGCATCAGCAGCCATAATATAGATGGCACTGATATGCTGCAGTTTTTGTGGACCATCTGATCAAGGTATATATTACACCTCGATCTTTTAGGGGGGTTTTGTTGATCTGACCTGATCCATCGGATTTTCATCCAACGACCATGGCATGTCAGTCTCATAGTTGCCATTGCAGCAGAGGAGTCAAATTTCCAGTACTGGACTAATAGATTCAGAAACCTTCCTTAACTATGGTGAATTGATTTTGAAACCACAACCACCACCAAAACATAAGGAAACCTGCTCAACAATAAAACATGATGCCATTCAATGCAGTATGGAATACTTGGTCAAGTAAATTACCTAGGAGAAATACCAATGCACTCAATCGAAAGAGTATGACCCACTAATGAGCCCCTAACCTGGAACAGGTAGGAAAAATAGTCTTATAATCATATATTAATCATATACTGTACAAATTATATTTTTCGTACAGGAACCTGTTTAGAAAAAGGGCAGCCCCGAAATATCAGAAAGAAGATATTTGAGCCACAACTAAAACAACAGATTGGTGTATTGTGTATATAGGTCTGCGATTATGTGTTCTTGTTTACAATATAATTCAATTTCCTTAATGAAGGAGGAGATAGTTAATATATGAAGAAAGGGTTCACTAGTGTGCACACAAAACATCTCACAAAACCCTAGATGATATGGAAATTACTATATAGATACCTAAACTCTAAATTTCTTTAAAATACACAAATTACCCTTGCTGGCTGCTTATATAGAGAAAAGGACGGTAGGGGCCATATGAAACAAATGGAAGTAGAAAATCCGATGCATAATATCTTTTTATAGAGGTACACCTGAAAGGGACATGCAAATTAATATAAAGAAGTTTAGGATTTGACCTGCCCAGTAGACAAGTTGACCATGTGCAATGATCCATCTTGTGCCCCAGTAATAGCAACAGTTGAATCAGCAGTTATCGCCACGCATGTCAAACTATCTTGATGGTAATTATGTCCTATACAAATCATTCTAAAAGCATTTTAATTCAACGAAGCAACAACTAAGTATAGTTTGTGCAATTTTTTAAGTTCATTTATTTTTGTCTTGCATGACAGATGCTTACCTGCATGGCTGATAATTATTTGAAGCTAACTTTGAACATCTAGATTTCATCAGTTTCAAATTTATGGTACTTGCCTGTTCTGGGTCTAATACTGCTGTGTACTGACTAAAACAATATACTACATTTTTCATAACTAAATATCTTATCTATGAATCCTCCAACAGCAGACACAAAAAAATATATAAAATAAAATAGCCTTCAAGTAAGCACCCCAAACAAAAAAAAATTCTAAAGAAGCCATACATGTGTATAGCTGAGCACGAGCATTTAAATATTTATTATAGCTGATAACTATGGTCAAAAAGTGAAGAAACAAGAAATTCTCTAGTTCTTTTTTTACCTAAAATGCGATGAATGCTTTCTCCAGTTTTAGGGTTCCATATCCTCATTGTTTTATCATCAGAACCAGAACATATTATCTTACCTGCAAAAAGATTTCAACAGAATACACAAACTGAAACATATGCAGAGGTAATTGTATATATATTTTAAAATATTTACTTGGTTATCTATTTGTCAGTTTACTTCGATTTTGAATTTGCAAATTTCTTTCTCATATAGAGGTTACAGCATATTTCTCATACATCTCTCAGATACTTCTTAGTCTATATAATAACTTTTGGATCTTTGAAAGACATAATATAAGAAAAGAACCAGAAATCTAGTATCCTACCAAATAATTAAGTAAACTCAAGCTAGATTAGATTATATTAAGGATAGACTTGCGCTTGATTGAATATTTGAGGATAATTGTAATTTTTTTTAGAATAATTCAAGGAATAATATTAGCTATGGCTAGATTTTGGGCTTTGAATAAAAAAACAGATCTAACTTCTCAATTGAATTTAATTTTCCCTTGTGATTTGAAGGACCAGGAGAAACACAAGCAGATTTCATGGTGGATACACAGGTTTCAATCCCTATGCTTGGAGCAGGAATCAGTGGGGAGGATGAAAGCTCTCAAGGTGATGATGATAGTAGGTGCAGCTCCCAAGAGTTCTGAGATTTCTTAGATTTCAAGGGCTGCTTTGCATATTTTGGTCTATGTAGGGTACTAGGGCTTATGGAGTTTGTGTTTCATATGTTTTTGTGTAGGTTGGCTGTTCTAATTTTGGTTGTAATACGTTGGTAGTGTTAATTCGGTTATGTTTTGTTGCTATATTGCTTGTGATGTCCAGCATGTAAGGATTGGTTTGTACCCGGTATCTCTGGTACCGATACTCTTTCTATGGTTTCTTATAATGGAAATCGGTGGCATAGTCCACTTTTTTCAAAAAATTCAAGGAATGATATGGTTCGATCCAATTATAGATATAATTTCAGAAAAGATATGAAGTTACCATCAGGGTCAAAACCACCACAAGTGACTACACCACTATGGCCAGAGAAGGAACTAAGAAAGGCTCCTTTATCAGCATTCCACATGTAAACACTAGAATCTTCAGACCCAGCAATTATCAGGTGCCCTTTGGGATGCCATTTTATCCACTATTTCAAAGTCAAAAATCCAAATCAAATTGTAATATTTCACAAACTTTCAAATTTTAAAAAATTAAAATCAGGTGCATGAGTTAAATATGAACCAAGGGTTGACATATCTGGTATTAAACAAGTTAAGCCTGGTAATGATAGTGTAACAGTATGTAGTATAGACCCAATTTTACTTGGTATAATTAGAGTATTTTTATTTGTTAACCATTTTGCTTATTATCCATTAATTAATAGCATTTTCTAACTTGGTGTGTGATTTAATGTACTTTTAGGGTTGCAGCAGTTCCTGAAGCAGTGTCTAATCATAACCCCCCTCCCTTCCAAGTATCTGCAAGTTCCCGTATTTAGGTACTTTACCTCAAATCCTTCACCGGAGCCCTCGAGAGTGAATTTTAGGGTACCCAAAGCAACGTCCCAAACCTTTACCAAGCCATCAAAACCTCCTGATGCGAGTAGTTGGCCATCATGGCTAAAGGCTACACTAGTCACAGTTTCCGTATGCCCTGATTGGATTTCAAAATGAGGAGTTATGGGAGTTATTGAATATGTCTCATAGAGATCAGATATTTGTATTTTACCACACCAACAAAAATCGAAAAATAGGCACCACAAATCCACTAGTAAATATGCCCTGATTGGATTTCAAAGTATGGAACTAACATATCCCCACAAATCCAATTATCCCAACCAGAAAACATAAAGAAAATCTTAAAATAAAAAAAAGTCAACAGAAATAATGTCCATAGTTTTACATTGCATGTCCCACAACCAAATGCCCCATCAAATGATTCAATATTCCCTCATCCTTTCCTCTATAATGCACAAATAAACACACATACCGACACCCACAAGCACTAACCTTGAAGCTCAAGTACTGCATCAGGGTTTCCGATCTTCCAAAGATATGCTCTTTCATCCTTCCCACCAGTGGCCACAAGTAATGGATCTACAGGACTGCATGCCACTGTATAAACTTCGTCTGTATACAATAAACCATACCAATATCAACAAAAACAATTCTAGTCGTGCGACTGACTTGACCCACTCATCCTTGGTGAAAAAATTGCCAGGTTTTGTATTCCAATTACTGATTCCATACCAATCATAATCAGTACTAGCTTTAAACCTTCCAACTACAATGTTTGAATGCAACCATACTAATTTCCTGGTGACTTCTTTTTGTGCTTGCCTGTGCTTTCCATTTTATAATTGATATTTTGCTCACAAGAACTAATTGTAATAAACACAGACTAATAAGTAGTATATTTCTATCCTAATTCAATACAAAAGAACTTTCCACACTCCATTTATTTAAATAATTATATTCTTTTCTCCAGAAAATACAAAAGAGAACTATTTTATTCATCATCAGTATATGATAACAGTATACTTACCAGTATGCCTCTGGAATTTGTAAATGGAACCAATGGCTCCATCTTGTACCTCTTCTTCTTCTTCTGCTAAGAATAAGCACGAGAGTTATTTCATGCTTTAAAAAAGAAAAAAGAAAAAGGATAAAAAACCAAAACTATAAATGAAAGCTTGCGCTATTAAATTAGACAAAACAAAGACCAACAATTCAAAATGACACCAACTAGTACTATATATAGTACTGAAAAGCGTTAAGAAAATGGTACAAGCAATCTCAACACAAGAAAATTAAGACATACCATCAAGTACATAGAAAGAGAGGCCTTGAAAGCACCTCACACAGTGGCCAATTAAACAAGAAGGTCAACAGGGGAGACAGAAGGAGAATTGAGCAGGTATATGATCTCGGAACAGGAAATTAATAGCATGATGGACCAGAGGTTTTTTCTCATGGAAATGACACATGAGGAGGACTCGCAAGAGGACCATTAATTTAGAAGGTTTAGGTAGAATTTATTTACAGTTTTGTTTCCAGTAGCTTTTAAATTTCAAGTAGGTGTTGTTATTAAGTATCTGATTTATATTTGTATGCTCTTTAGTTTTCTTCTTTAATCAGCAGGATCTAGTTACTTCCTGTTTCATGTAAGACTTTTAATTTTTAATGCAAGCAATGCCTAAGGGCTTTTCATTAAAAAAAAAAATAAAGTACAATAGCAATGCTAGCTCACCAGGATTGTCATCAGGTTCCATATCATCATCTTGATCAGGGAGAACTACAAATTTTACAGCAAGAAAAATAAAAATAAGAGAAAAATTAATGCAAATAATTGAATAGAGCCCCGTGCGCACGCGGGAGAGAGACAGAGAGGAAACCTTCTTCATCAATGTCGTATTCATGTATGATGTCATCTTCGTTTATGAAAACCTCTCCCTCATCGAAATCCTCGCCACCATCGCCGCTATGGATGCTCATCCCGTCTTCTTGACTGCGCTTGTTGCGCTTGTCTGATAGAGATGTGAGGGTTTTACAGGATATTTATAAAAGGCAAAAATGAAAAGTAGTTCCACACCCACCGCTAGTCTAACAGAGATGGAATGTTTTACAGGATATTTATAAGAATTAACCCCCCACCCGCCGCCGTAGAAGATTGGACTGATGGCGATCCATTATCGGCAGGAACTGCTCCATCAGCATTAAGATTTGTGCATATTTGATCCGCACGGGTGTTAAAACTTTTGCACGAGTCTTAACATTGATCGAACGGCTCTGATGACATATTGGACCCAATTTGGTCTGATACCCATCAGACCACCCCAATTCCAATGATTTGATGACATAAGTGATGATAACGGGCTTCATGTTGTACTTGATTAAATCAGAAAGGTTTCAATTAGATGAAGTCACGAAAGACTATGGGTCTCAGGATTCTATGTACTACTTCTGCTAATCGCTTAAGCTATCCGATACAGGCCTCTGGGCCTTCGGATTGTAAAGTAAAGCTCAAGATAAAAAATGGACCATACTTACAAGAGAAAAGCCCAAAATATGTCTAATCCAAAATCAGAATTTTTTAAAGAAAACCTAAAATCTTACCTGACGACCCTGGATACGACGGAGAGAAACGCCACGCACCAACGAGAGCAAGGTATGGAATGGGGAGAGAGAGACAAAGATGCAGAAATTCGAGCGGGTGTGAGTGGCACTTGGGGAGCAGGAAATTTCCCCTTTGCAGCCTCTGCCGAGTGTTTCAGGAAAAAGAGATGCGAAAAAAAAAAAAAAGAGATTTGCAGAAAAAAGAGATGCAGTGATACGGCAAATTTGAGGGGAGATTAGGCCTGCTAATGGACGGGCCCCCTGTTCAAACTCAGCCCAGTTTGAAATTAAAATGAACAAGTCTTCATGTCCGGCCCGAAATAAAAGAATTTATGTTTATGATCAGCCCACTCAATAATGTTCATAACTGAGCCCTGTTCGTAACAGGCCCGTTCAAGTGAACTGAGCTGAACAATGGACAACCAAACAGGCCATTTAATATAATAATGTGGACAGCCAACAGGGCCGAACACTAATTTTGCTAATAAACTAAAAAGGAAATATACATGGAGCCTTAGACCATCAATTGCTACGAAGCTTTTGAAGTAAGCTGAACTGAGCTCAGGCTTAGAATGAAACACTAATAAGCCATTTCTTTAAGGATTTCAATGGTCTTTCGGTGTACCTGACCAAAGAGGCAAACATTTAAGCCTAAAGACTACAAACTAAAAAATACACAAGACCAGTTGCTAAAAGTACAGTAGTCAAGTTGCTAAAAGTACAGTAGTCACGACCGACAGAGGAAGCAGATCCCGACTACGAACAAAGTGGCAAACATTTGTAAAGATTTCTCAAATTACACCACAAACCACTGCAGCTAATAGAAGCAAAAGCAAAGCAAACTATAGAACACTAGAGATATTATGCAACACCAAATTAAGAACCCAAAGGGAAAGGAACAAAATTAAATAAAAGAAATTGAAGAGAGCCTGGTATCAGGAAGTATCAGGAAGTATCAGGAAGTACCAACAGCATTGTGTAGTGAGCGAGGAAGAGAGAGAGAGAGACAGAGACAGAGAGAGATTACCCATCTTCAGTTATTCACAAAACTTCGGACTATTAACTCAGACCCACAACCCCGTTAACCCATCAGAGAGAACGCAGGAGAGGGAGGAAGGGAGCACTTACCAAGAATGGAGAGGAGCAGGGAAGGTCGGGAAGAAGGGTCGTCACCAAGGTCGTCTGGGAGAGAGGCGCTTGGGAAGGATGGCAAGCCTCTAGGATGAGAGGCGGCGCCAAAGAGGAGAGATGGAGGGTGGCGCGACAGAGAGAGAAGAAATAGCGAGGTTGCTCCTGGGTGAGACGAGAGGCGCCGCGTGAGAGAGTCGAAGTCGGATCAAATAATGATCGTTCAATAGGTTATGTTCGAACAGCGATCGATTAAACACGGCCCAGTTAGTTTGATGTCAACTGATCCGAACTCAATTTTGGGCTTTTTCATATAACAATCTGTTCAATTTCTGTCTAATTTTTTGTTCAGCCCGTTTGTTTATGGACAGGACAAACCTGTTCATTTAGCGAGACAGAAAGGAGTTCGGATCTCCTAAAGCAATCTAATTTTTTTAATTTAGATTCGGACCGTTTGATTTAAATCGAGCTGTCAAATTAAAGGAGACTAGATTTTTTTTTACCTTAAAAGCCCGTAGGAGTAGGGATGTCAATAATACCTTGTTAACTATTCTTAACTATTTAGTTGACTTGTACTATATTCGAAAAGACGGATATAAGTAAAGAGTTTTCTTCATTAGCTTATGAGTAAGAATTTTTTTTACGTTAGCTAAATAGGTAAGGATACGAGTAAAGACTATTTCTCACCCGTTATCCTATTAAGTAATTATATAAAATAAAATTATGTGATAATGTTGGAACAATAATTAGTTATGGTGAAATTTATTTGTGTGATATTTATATGATAATGTTTGAGCAATAATTAGTTATGTACTTTTTTATTAAATGTATATTTTTCGTTATAAGAAAAATATTTAAACATTACATTGATTTACTTATCTTGATATTTAGTTAAATAAATGAATTTGTCTGAAGAGATATTTGTATTTTTAAATTCATTGTATAAAAAATAATTTAGTTGAAATTGATTTCACAATCATTTTTTTTATTAATAATGTGATTACATATATGTAAAAATAATAAGTTTTTGATAATATATTTGTAAAATATAATAAAACTAATTGTTATATTAGTATTATTCGTTATTCACTGTTATTATTTTGTTACCCGATAATTTTAACGGATAAAGGTAGAGCAATGTAAGGTCAATTCTTAATGGTAAAAGTAGGATATGTGTAAAATTAATTCTTAGTGAGCGCAGAGTCCAATGTCAGGAGAGATGACAACCATAGTGACAAATCAAAACTTCGGGTTCAGTTCGGCGGGGTTAAAAATTCGTGATTCGGATATAATTCGGGAATGATTCGGTATAACAAGGAAGAAGAAAAATTCTGAAAAAAAACCCTTAAAAAAATTTCCTAAAAATTAATTTTTTTAATATTTTTTCGCATTTTTATCGCGAATAATTCATGATTAGCGTTTTTATCACGAATAATTCATGATTCGCGTTTTATTCGTGAATTATTCAGTCAACGTTTTGTACGCAATTCGGTACAATAAACCCAGAAAAAATGAATTAAACCCGAATAAAACACATTTAATACGCGTACCTAGTACTATGATGACACCTGCATTGGACATCATGCAATTAAGCATGCCAAATGGCAATGGAGCACAAATTCCTCGTGTGAAAAAAAAAATAATGATACAAGCAATTTTTTCCTGCCTATACATACATGCATATATGCTTCCATTGCGTCATTTCTATGTTGAGTGAATTGGCATTAATGTCATGAAGCAGGTGCCATGAGAGACATGGGACATTGGGAGTTTGGGACCAACTAGCTCCATGCCTCTAATTTTTATATTCCTTTAAATTACGGTAAATTGATCATATATGGAGTCAGAGGCTGCATAAATATGTTTATTTTGATATTAAAAAAGTAAGTGTATTTTTTGCAATTTTATGTAGATGTAAAGAATTAAGATGTCTAACCAAAACAACACCTACCTCCAATTAACACAAAAGAGCAAGCGAGGCACTGCATTTTATTCTTTTTCAAAGTAATTTTAAATTGTCTAGTACGTATTGTGTTTTCCTTCATCCTAACTATCACCTAATATGAGAGCATGCCAAGAAAACCATCCTACAAATACCACAACTTTGGTATGGTATTTTTACTAACTAAAGAATGTTTGCTTGATGCACTTCAAAGGAACTTTGTTGAGACTTGTGATGGTCGTTTTACATATTTTGTTAGCTATAGGACTCCTCTCTTTCAACTACTGTTCTGTCATACTGTCTGTCATAGAAGCTGGCATGGTATCTCATCCAAATGACCAACCAGCATCTCCGTATATTGTCATATCTGGTACTCTCTCTCTCTCTCTCATACACACAGACACAAGCGTGCACACTCACATACACTTGGTACTTTTTTTTGGTTCGTCTAGATTAACAAAAGTATTATAGAAAAGAAGTACGTACATTACTGTTTCGTCTTCCTTTTCCATTATAATGAACTCGATCATGAACAAAGTTTAGTTTCCCAAAATCTACAACAATGTAACATGAGTATCTACATCCTTCATTCTTTATTTTATTTTTTACAAAGACTTCATTCCTATTTTACTTTCCTAAAAAAACTTATTTCCTGACTTGCATAATAAGGCAAGACTCTGTGCATGGGTACAAACGGTATGTTGCATAGTCTTTCTTTATCATTTTTTTTACAAAGAGTGTGCCTAAATATTAAGAGAAGCAAATTCTAACCTAAGGGTGTCATTAACAGGATGCAACAACAATTGTGAGGTGGCATGCTGCTACTGCAACATCTTGCATGTCCCACCTGTCTGTGAGAAGTGTTGTCAACCTTCATAGAGTTAGTAATCTGACGGAATTAAACTAACACAAGCACAACATCAAAAGTTACATTTCAAAGATGAGAGATTACATTGTACAGTAAATTCTACTACTACTTGTTCTCACTTTGCTTTGAAAGAGTTCAAAAAATTTATTTATTTAAAACTTCTGTAATTTCAAAGTTTCAATATAGAATTTCATTTACAAATTGATTACTTTAATTGTGAATGTGTGTGTGTGTAGGTTGGCTGATATCAAATAGATTATTCCTGAGGTTTTGTACAACTAAGTCATTTTTCAATTAATTTTCAAAGTCCAAAAAGTCGATCCAAGCCGTTAGATGTGATATCTATATTAAAATGTATTTGAAGGTAAAATTTTACGTTTTTTTTTTTATTTTCTTATAGTGGTCTAGTCTGGTTTTACTGTTTAGTTAAGTCACCGTTGAATTAATAATTTTCAATGTGGCTTAATAAATAGTAAAAAAAATCCATAAAATGTAAAATTTTGTTTCCAAGTACATTTTAATATAGAGACCACATATAACGGTTTGAATCGACTTTTTAGACTTTGAGAATTAAAAAAAGGACTTAATTGCACGGAACCTCAGGAACAATTAGCCAACCTCCACACACACATAGTTGGGCTATGGTGAGTTGCAAAGTAAGAAGTTTATTTTACTTCACGCTCATATTTCTCTGTTTTCAAAATTTCAAACAGTCAATCCAAATCGCTCAATATGATCTTCATTTTTAAATGTGTTTGGAGTCCAAACTTTACATTTATTTTGGATTTTTTTACTATTTTTTTAGATGGGTAGATAATATTTGTTTTTGATGAATTATGACCATAAAAACATATGATTTTCAAAAATTCTAAAGAAATAATAACAAATTTTCAAAAATATAAAATTTGATCTCCTGGCACATTTTATTATAAAAATATAGATCATGTTGAACATTTCGGATCAATTTTTTTAATTTTCAAAAGTAAAAATATAGGCATGAAATAAATGATTTAGACACACGCAGATTGGGATCGATTATCTTGATTTGTAATTAGTATTCCATAATTCATGTTGGGTTACATGGATTTTTGGAACATTTAATTTGAATTTCAACCACGTCGAGTGATCTTTTATTTTGTTTTAAATTATTAAGTCAAATTCAAATCCAGATTGGATCGAAAGATTCATCTGTCACCTTAAAAAAATACACCTATAATATATTGTTTATTTTTAAACCTTTTCAATTACTTTAGAAATATTATTAAAATTGTTAAATCAATAATGGTAATTTCACCTCCTCGATCGACTCTCATGCCAGTGAATTACTGACAGGAAAAATGTTTTATAATACTTCTCTAAAAATATCATCATCATAATAATAATAATGCTAATCAAATTGGCAAATGGCAATGGCTGGAAACAAGTTGACTTCCTTAAGTTTATAATTAATTACTCCCCGGCCCATATGGTCCCATATATTTGAACGTTTTGCACGTTAGATTGGATCTCGATAGCTTCAATTTAACTTTCATTGGGCGGGAGAAATTGATTTTGTCGGGTTGATATTAGTAAGTGCGATGAAAAAAACTGCAGGACTGGCTGTCTAAGGATATAGATGAAGTCCCTCTTCAAGTGGCCAACCCTGACACAGAGAGAATGCTGACCTGGCTTTCTGATGATTCTGAATAATATCTGTTTTCGTTGAGCTTGTGGCACTAGTCGGCTACTATTGTCTCAGATACATTTATGTAGTTTTAGTTCTTGTTGATATTTTGGCAGTAATGGTGGACCCTGTTGTTAGGGCTTTTTGTGCTGTATTATGTGTTTAGCTATCTCTTAGTTAATTCTGTTATTTTGTAAAAACTCTATGTTTCATGGCAATGAAACGGGTTTAAGCCTTTTTAAAAAAAAAAAAATTTTTTTTTTTTTAAATGTTGGACATCTTATGATATAATTTTGCCTCAATTTAAGGATTATTTACAAATTTTTTAATTATATTTTTAAATTTGTAATGATTTTAGCTTATAGAAATTGTCTAACTTTGATTAATTAAAAAAAAATCTCGCCATGCACTGTGGTGGATAGTAATTAACCGCTAATAAGAATTATGTTTGTCATTAATGTGACGAATTCATTTATTGGAAAAAAAAAATGTCATAATAAATATAAAATCATTAAATAAGCATAATCACGATTTAAGTATAGCTGGCACAACTTTTATGACATGATTTTTTATTATTTTTCTTGCTCACTAACGGAAATGAGAATTGCAATACATATATAGATATGCATCAAGTGTTGAGAATTCAAAATATTCCATATTTTTTCGTAGTTACCGTCGGAAATAATATCGCAATTAGTTGTTTCCTTTTATTTCCGCCTAATACTGACTTAAAAGTTTGAATTTATCCCTGAGCTCATTTTTTTATCTCTTCCTCAATACCGGCAATCAGTAAATTAAAAAGATAATTGAATTTCGAAAATGTATATGATTAACAGTGGTGGTTTGTCCATTTTTGTACGCCACTGTGTTAATTTTTGCATGTAATATTTGAAAGAGTTATAGAGAGAGAATAAACTACACGCAGATATATAGCTAATAATCTGATGCATCTGGCCGGAAACGCCACGAAGAAGCTTCGGTAGCGCTAGACCATTAATTAGTTCATGAATTCCTGGCGTCAAAGTCGCCTCGATCCGCACACTGTGACTGCACATTACCATATGTTTTCAGCACGTAGAATATGTGAGATGTTTTTTAAGTTTCCCCAAAACCAATGAGTCATTTCTTTCTGAAAAAATAACTAGGAAAGGAAAAGGTGTTTAATTAACTCCATACAATTCAGATCCGAATATGCTGCGATTCTCTACGAATTAACATTACTCTACAATTTTTTTTTTGAAATCTAATTATTGAACGGTTGAATTTGAAAAAAACAAGAATGTTAAAAATATTGTTTATAACATTCGTATCACAACAGATTTATTTCCATACAACTCCGAGTACCAATTGCTTATGTTTTTTTAAATGGACATATTCCATATAAGAAAAACATCAACTACATATATCATATGTGTTTTTCTTTTTCTTTTTCTTTTGTAGCGAAAGCTAGGTTTATCTTTTTATATTACGAGATGTAACTTACTGATATTATTATCAAATAAAATTCAAAGTGTTTCTGTATGATTTGACTTTGAGCAATACGGTTCATTTAAGGATGAATTTTGATATAATATCGATCAGCCGATCTGATACGGCCGGCTTAGATCTTGACATTGCTTAATAAATAGTAGATTTTAAATCCAATCTGTACTTTCTCGTCAATTAAATATATACAACGGTTCAAACGCAACACATGGGGTGATGTAATGCGTGGTTTACTTAAGTTGAAATTATTTTTAATTCAATTATACATCGAATGAATAAATGCATGTATGATCATCGTTACTTGTTCCTTACAATCCACATTTGAGGTCTTAGCCATGAACGTAAAAGTAGTGCTCACCTTTCTTGCCTTCTTCTCTATAGCATGCTACTTGTTCTTCCCCTCTTACAGCCCAAATTTTGATATTTTTGCAAACTCAGTAATAGGAGTGCCTACAGTCCAATCCAAACAATGTGACCCTGATATCGCCCCATTTTACATATATGACCTACCGGCCAGGTTTAACGAACCACTAATCAATAATTGTAGCGCCCTCAGCCCATGGCAGAACTTGTGTCCCTACTTTGAAAACCAGGGCATGGGCGAGTCATTTAACAAGTCAAACTGGTATAACACGTACCAGTTCAATGCCGGCATGTTATTCCATGAACGAGCCATCAACCACCCTTGCCGCACATATGACT
Source organism: Carex cristatella (assembly GCA_024447775.1). Lineage (NCBI taxonomy): Eukaryota > Viridiplantae > Streptophyta > Magnoliopsida > Poales > Cyperaceae > Carex > Carex cristatella. The sequence goes on from JAJHPF010000032.1 coordinate 4,712,959, forward strand.
CGTCCTCTGCACTAGTGTTCTACATTCCATTTCATATCTCTCTCTATGTGCATAAATTTTGTTATGATAGTAACATAACCCGGCGTGAGGCACTATGGTTTGATTTGCTGGACTATATCTCGAGTCTTCCAACTTTCCAGCGGCATGGTGGTCATGACCATTTTTTAGTAAGTGGGCTCATGGTGTGGGACTTCATACGGCCCCCCAAAAGGGACGGAGAAGCCTACCGCATAAATGATTTTCTTAAATTCCCTCAGCTGTCAAACGTGTCGGCACTAATCATTGAACACAGCACGCTTAGCAAGAACCATATCGGCATTCCATATCCATCCTATTTCCATCCACAGTCTGATGCTGAAATCAGATCCTGGCAGGATGAGGTGCGTCGTTCGGAGAGAACACACCTTTTCTCCTTTGTTGGCGGGGGCCGTCCAAAAAAACATGGTGCAGAGAGCTATCGCACAGCAGTGATTAGCCAGTGCAACAGGACTGAAAGCTGCCTGCTTGTACAGTGCCATTTTTGGGGAGCTGTGTGGGATGCAGTAGATGAGATAATCGGAGCATTGAAGAGATCCCACTTCTGCCTCCAACCGCCAGGTGACACTTTTACACGTCGGGCAGTTTTTGACTCGATCTTAACTGGATGCATACCAGTGTTTTTCAAAGAAGAAACAGCTTACTTACAGTATCAATGGTATATTCCCAAGAAGAAAGAGGATTGGTCAGTTTTTATTGAGCCAGATCAGCTATATCAGATTGAGGAGGTGTTGTCGCAGATACCAGAGAAAGAAATCAAACGAATGAGAGAGGTAGTCATAGGGATGATACCACAAGTTACCTATGGGGATCCTAATGCAACGTGGGCAGAGGTTGGGTTCCGCGATGCTGTCGACACCGCACTAGTTGAGCTAACCAAACGGGCACGACATATCAAGGATAGCACTGACGCCTCTCTAGGAAATTAGCCATAGTGTTTGTCACTTTGTCTCTAAAAAAAATTAAGGGAAAGGATCGAAAAGATAGCTGTAGTGCATAAGTTCCTTTATATTTTTTTATTTGAAACGCATAAGTTCTTGATTTCCAAAATTTACTCTCAATACATAGCTTAGTGTTTCAGTTTTTTTTTAAACCTGTGTTCTCAATTTAAGTTTAGCTTTTTCCGTTTTTCGGTTTCAATGCAGCAGAAAAACTTGTTCCAGAAAAGAGAAAGGAGCCTATTCCTGGTGATTTTTCTATCTTTAGTTATTAACACACTGGCTTTTAATATCTGTGAGGATAGATGAGTTCTTGAGATCATTTCTGTTACATAGTAACAGAATCAGGCCATAGCTTTAGACTGACATTTATATTTCACTAAGTTGATTTCAAGCAAAACTTAAAATAGCTAGCGTGCTTTGTTGCTTAGAAAATTGTATGTTGATTAATTTCAGTAAGTTGAGAACTAGAGTGTCGTCCATGATTCTAATTTATTCCTGTTTACGTTATTGAATATATTTATATTTTTCTTTTGATCTAACAAGTTGTCATTCTAATGTAATCCGGTCAGCTAAAGGTACACTCTACCCTCGAATATATATTCAAGGGTAGTAACAGAACCAGGCCATATATAGCTTCAGACTGAAATTTATATTTCACTAAGTTGATTTCATGCAAAACTTAAAATAGCTAGCGTGCTTAATTTGTTGCTTAGAATATTGTATGTTGATTTCAGTAAGTTGAGAACTAGTGACCATGATTCAAATTTAATTATTTCTGGGTTCATGTATTCATAATAATTATCCATAAATTTTCCTAAATATCTATGGTGGGAATTTGATATATGCTTTGGGTGTTGTGGTGAATTTCCCCGAATAACTTTACCATTTACAGAAGACAAGCTTAAATTCGAAGAGTGCTTCAATCAGGGGCGGAGTCAGACTTTCAAACTATGAGGATCAAACATGAATGGGGGTCAAGTATATAAAAAATTTCTACTACGAATAAGAGTTAATTTCATCTTATTCATAATATTTTAGTTTAAATTATATTAAAAATAGGGTATAAATAAAAAAAATTGCAAATGAATGGGGGTCAATTGACCCCCATTCGATGTATGTAGCTCTGCCTCTGGCTTCAATTAGGAGTGTCCATATTACGGGTTGGGTGGAGGCATTTTTATACTCATAACCATTAAAATTGATCTTATTTATACCTTACTCTTGCCCATTAAGAACTAACCTTATTCTACCCTACCCTTATCCGTTAATATTATAGGATGATGAAACGGTAGCGGGTGAATAACGAATAATACTCTTATTATATTTTACAAATAAAAAAAAATCAAAACTCATTATCTTTTACAAATTTTATTTTACTTATTACATAATATAATCATTTAAATTATTTTTTCACTCTTTATATTTTTATGGCAAAATTTGAAATTAATTTGAAAACAAAATTTAGTCATACCCACCGTAAAAATTAAAGTGGAAATGTAACTATCAAACTAGGTGAGTCAAATTTTTACACAATTTACATTTCATTCTTACGATTAAGGAAAAAAAACAAAGAGGGAAGGAAAAATATATCAAAGATACAGACTTAGTGCGCTGGAATAGAAAAACACAATTTAGGATACTAAAATAGAAGAATAAATCTAAATGCGCTAGAAATTAAATTGAATATAAATAATTTTATATTTTATATTTACCTATAGGATTATGGATACCGAATAGTCATTACCTATACTCTTACTTATTTAGTTAACTAAAAAAAAAAAATCTTACACATACCCGCTTTATCGAATACGATATGAATAGAGTAAACGGCTAAAAATGTACCATTGACACCCTAGCTTCAATGGATATTTGTTTTTCATTCATCCTTATAATTTATAAAGCAACAAAAGTCTTTTGAAAGTTTCATTAAATATTTTTCCAAAAAATGTTTAATCAAACATATAACAGGCGGAGAATAAATTAAATCAACGGTAACTATTGGATGAGCTCGCAATGCAAGAAGGCTTGTCAAATCTTCCTTGCAAATTAATGGATACAAATAGTCAAAGTCAACCAACTTACTCATGATTCGTGCCAGTTATCAATTAATTACCACTCTCGGTTATTCACTAATATGTGGTTGCAATCAAAGGAGAACACAAAGGCAATACATTAATCTTCTCGATCTATTCGGTCTTTTTTTTAAAGGAAGGTGGCAAGAAGCCATCTTACGTTTTCCATTGATAAAAAAACTTTTTACAAGTTCCTAAGCTATATGTCCTCTATATACTATATACAACAAAAAAGGAAATAAAACAATAAAAACTAAAGAATCAGAATAGTTCTGGTCGCTCCCTATGCCTTTTAGACCATCCATTTCTCTATTTTCCTAACAGTATTTTACCCATTGCTTAATATCAAACACTATCTGAGACGCCACCAATTCAGGAGGCTTATTTGCATCTCTGAATATCCGAGTATTCCTCTCTCGCCAAACCGCCCAAGCACAGGCCGCCCATATAGAGTCCCATACTCTCTTTTGGTCTTGATTTAGCGTCTTCCTTGTACGAATCCATAAACCCGATGGAGATGTGTCATTGGTAAGATGTAGACCCGAATCAAGTTGAAGGCGTACCTCATGCCAGACACTTCTCACATAAGCTCATTCGCAAAGAAGATGATCTCTTGACTCAAACACCTCTTCTCCACACATGACTCATCCAATTCGCAGCCTCTCCTGTTTATAGGGGTGTAAACGGTTGGATACGGATCGGATAGTGGTCAAACCGTATTCTTATTCATTATAATTTTTCGGATACGGATACTGATAGGGCCATGTTACACAGGCCCTAAATTACATCTAGGCTTAAATGGCATCTAGAATTCGGACCTTACAATTAAGAGGCCAGACCAGAATATAAAAGAAAAGCCCAACTAAACAACAAACTGAAATCCATAATAGAGTTCAGCATGCCGACATGCCGGCATGGACCGATACGTACGGGATAACCGTCACACGATCTCCATAACCATACTCACGATCTCATAACCGCTCCCACATTCTCAAATCGATCCACAGAGGGACGGTTAAAGATCAAAGTATAAAAAAGCCTCAGATTCCCTGAGGAGGGGATATAATTTTCTACCAACAAAAACTACGCTAAGAGAGATATCGATAGGGAAGAGTAGAATATCTCACATCCTCACCTCGAGTCCTACATCGAGTTGGCTTGCATCTCGCAGTAAGTCAATCCATCACCATCTCGACTTATCGGCCGAGATGAGGAGAGATTCAGCCCAACCAGTTCATCACCAGCATACGGGCTATCCACTCCAGATAGCACGTATCAGATACGAATATGGATAGTCTCGGATACGAATACGGATCGGATATTAAACGGATACGGATCAGACATCGGACGGATACAAATACGTATAATTAAAAATAAATTGCTAATGTACAATCTAGTAAAGAATAACATCTAAATATAATTTTTTTCATTCATAAATTATATCTAATATTTATCATAATAAGTTTGTTGGTTACATAACGCACATTAAATTATCAAAACATTAGTCACTAATTATATAATAATGTTATATTGTTCATCAGGATATATATGTATATGCAGTTTAATAAATCATTGGTATGTATATACAATTTAATAAATTAATTTAAGAACATATAGTATATTTGTTGTAGTTTAGGAGTTGAACGATCGGATACGGATAGTTATGGATAGCTAAAAGTCTTAACCTATCCTTATCCGTTAAATTTTTTCGGATACGAATACAGATCGGATAATTTAAGTAATTTTTTGGATTCGGATCCGGACGAAATCAGATAATATCCGATCCGTTTCCACCCCTACCTGTTTATGTTCTCTCTTGTCAATAATATGTTTTGTAACAGAATCTAGATTAAAAAAAACTCACCTTGCCCGGGGCTTTTATTTTCCAATTCACCTACTGCATCGGATATCTGATCCCTCTATAATGCAAGATGCAGTTGATAGGGCTGTGCACCATAGGCCCTGAGAAAGGGCTCCCGAGCCAGATCAAAAACTGGCCTAACAAGGCTCCCAAGGCCTAGGAATTAGATTCGACGGGATGGGTCTGGAAAGTCCAAGACAAGGCCTATTAAAGCGCTTCTCGACAAGGCGCCCCGACACGGAAGTCCCAGTCTAAATTCGAGATGACCCAGATTGAGTGATCCCTGTAACCATTTTCGTATGATCTGTCAGGCAGGCTGTCAGACCCCGAGTCGACACTACACGAGAATGGAAGACCGACCTATAAAAGGCCCAATTGGTGTCAGGCAGGCTGTCACAAATTTGCACAGCATAAGGTGTTAGAAGTTAGAGTCCGAACACCTTATACTCATTCCTCTTTCAATTTCGAAACTGCCTCGAGACCATACGACCTGTCGCCCTTAGACAGAACGTATCGGCAGTACGTCGAGGAAGTTGTGAAAATACCTGAAGTGCTCCATCTCCAAGACGACAGCAGGGTCTGCTCATGAGTTTCTATGGATACCGTGCAAAATTGCATTTAAGTGGCTTGTGATGTATAGACAAATTTGTTTTCTCTAAATTTCTATTAACACAATATCTAAGAAATGATGGTTGATAAATAAGTGATGCTGCTGCAAAAAGGCCTTGTTCTTCCTGCTTGTTACAGAGGGTCCTTTCTCGATAAATCAATGCCTATGTGCTTGTTGGAAAAGGAAAACACAAATTGTGAGATAATTAATAAAACGAAGATAATGGGCTTCCTCAACCAAATTTCACAAAGTTATGATGGTTGAGCAATGGATATTAGGAATCTAAGAAATGAGAAGCATAGTCATTTAGCTTTACCATCTCGCAGTTAAATGTGATAAGCAGACGGAATATATTCTGGTAGGAAACACTCAAACATCAACTTTCTGTTGGGTGCATAGAATCCCTTCCACTAAGTTTTTAAACGCCAACTTTCCTAACATAAATTCAACTCCAATTTTCCCTTTTTTTCCCTCCTTTGGTCTTGTTTGAGCTGGCTTTTTTCTTCAGTTGTTTTTCTTCTTCTTTTTTTCGACTCAGTAAGTCTAAGTCTTGGGTATATTGATTGAATTATACTGGTAGACTTTTTTCTAATACAAACACTAATAAAACTAAAGACCCCAAAAAATTATCTTAGACTATCAGAATGATCTCCTCCTCAACCATTATATTTATTCCCCCTTATCTCTTTAATTAATTAATAACTATCATAAAATTGTCCGGTAAAATTGCAATTTGTAAGGACAAATTCGGTAAGGACAAGAGAGTGGTAAGGACAAATTCGGTATATATAAAAATAATTGCTCTCTGCACTCAAATTGCAATTTGAGAGCTTAAAATAGCAGCTCCCGAGAAAAATAGAAATGGTACAAACATATCTGAGGATGGATCCAATTACATCATTTTTTTTGACACATCTTGACATTGTTTTTTTTATAGGTCAATTTTGCAATTTTAAAATCCAAACAGTTGATCCAAACCGTTCAATATGATAACCATATTAAAATGTGCTTGGAAATCAAATTTTACATTTTTCTGAAATTTTTTACTATCTATTAAGATGGTTACAAAATCGTTGTTTTTCAATGGTCCGAAAACAACGATTTTGTAACCATTTTAATAGATAGTAAAAAAATTCAAAAAAATATATAATTTTATCTCGAAGTATATTTTAATATATCAATCATGTTGAACGGTTTGGATTGACTGTTTGGACTTTGAAAATGGTAAGTGTCAAAATGTGTCAAAAAAAAGAGTGTAATCCGATCTCTCCTCAACATATTTTCATGAGTAGAAGGATGGATAGTAAATTAGTAATTATACCTTTTAAAGTTTGGACCAACCCAGTTGTTCTATTTTTCTCTATTAAATATAAAATAATTTTAGAAAAATAGATAGAGACCTTCTAGCTAAATTTTTTATATTTTAATAGAGAAAACTAAAAAAATGGATTAGTAGGAATTCTACTGGTCCAACTTTTAGATCTATAAAATTCGTACTAATCCTTCTATTTATGAATATTTATTGATACTCTTTATATTTTTCTCTTTTTTTTTAAGATTTCTATAGACAAAAAAAAATCTTCAGCTTTTGGATTACTTCTACGTGAAGAATTTTAATTTGTAGAAAACATAAAAAATAGAAACAGAAAGAGTATCTTTCTTTTTTTATATACATAGAAGGATCGATAATTTTTTTATCGATTTAAAATTTGACTTTAAATCAATAAAACTAAATTTACATCATAAAATTAACTTGAAATCGATAAAAAAAAAAAAAAATACCGATCCAAATCCCTCTTTCTTTCTTTTATTCATATAATAAAAAAGGGTGGGCCACCCCTTATCATCCGGCGAAAATGAGGCGCATCTGTGTTTTTTTGTTATTCAAATAGTGTAGCCCCACTTCTCATTGTTATTCAAGAGGCTTGTCAAGTCATCCACGCAAAGCCAAGGAACAAAAAAAGTCAAAGTCAAATGTCAACGTAATAATGACAAATATGAGTTCTTTAGAAACCTAATGATCTATGCATATTATTTTTTAAGCATATTTCACTATGAAAAGAACTAATTTCGGATGCTTCTTGGTATATTCACCGTAGGCATTAGACAGTTTCTTCATAGACATTACATATTGCACATCTGCAAGCATAGCCACAAAGTCCACTACACATACAAGCAAACAAACTAAAAGATGTATGCCACAAAGTACCTTTTAGAGTTCAAGGCCACCCCAGAGGTTGCATTGCGACCGCCACCTGAAGGCCCGAGCTCGGGTTATATCGTGCTAAAAGAAGAAGATCATGATGAAGAAACCAATTCTTGTTGTTGGGGTTTCTGTTATTGTGGACCCAGGGTGAGAGATTTGCCTTTTCCCCAGGATAAAACTTTGACAGTTAAATTTTCTCGGCAAGAGGGGGAGAACAGGCGTTATTACCACGAAACAGTGTTATTCGTACCCGTCATCAATTTACCACTCTCGGCTAATCGCTACTATGTGATTGTAGCCAAAGGGAAACGCAAAGGGTAATCCTTTAACTTTCTTGCTTTGCTCTGTTTTGGATCTAGAAATACAAATTTATGATGTTCATTTTGTATTGAAATTAAACATGAGATATTTTTATTCACTAGATTTTCTTTGTTAAAGTTTTATTTTTAAATAGTTACTAATTTTAGATTCGATAATTAGCAATTTAAAATAAACTATTAGGATAATTTAATATTTTAATTCTTTTTGGGTTTATGTGTTGAATTTTTTTTTTTTGAAGGTCGTTTATGTGTTGAATTTTTATCTGATAGAACAATTGATTCTATTAATTTGTTAGTTAAGCAGGCTAGCTATAGATGGGACCATTAGGATATTTTACAGGAAACTGTTGAGTATTTTAAATATTTTATGCCTATCAGAAACATCTCCATCTAAAGTTTTGCACACCTTTTTTGACTTCCATCAGCAAATAATCGCTATTTTAAAATACTGAACTAGATAACCAATGCAAATTCAACTAAGTCACAAAAGTTTCATGAATTGCTGTTGTTTTCATAATATATAACCAACAGAAATGTTGTTAACTCTGGTTAATTTTCAATCCACAGGCAAGTGCATGCATGCTCTACGGAGGAGGATATGACCACATGTTGCTTCTGCCAATGCGTACAAGATGTCAAACCGAAACCATTTGACTATAGAGATATCTACCAGCAAATAGAGATAATACCTCACAAAGGTAGGTTCACGGCCAAATCGGTTACCTCTGACGGGTTCCCTCCATGGATATTCAGACAAAAATATTGGACATTACATGAGAACAAGCCGGAGGTTCACCAATTGGGCGAGGCTCTAGGCGTTAACCAAACAACAAGATTGAATTATCTGAAACTCAACACGTCAACAAATTTCATTACCGGTAAGTGGTATTGCCCATTCATTTTCTTAAATGAAGGAACTGCACTGAAAGATCAAATGCAGAGATCTATGTTTTATGAGGTCACGTTAGAACAATTTTGGGAAAATGTGTATAGTGGGATTGAAAATAAGAGAATTCTGTTGAGGGGAAAGGAAACAATGAGAGAGGAAACAGATCAGTCGAGTGATGGATTTGTATGGTTTATAAAGACTGGAAATTTGAATAGAGAGAGGATCGGTTTGAGCTTGGCTTTGTGGGAAAGGATCAAATGGGAAGAGAATAGACAAGGATGGGATCAAGGCTCTCAAGCAATCTTAGAAGAGGTGAAGTTCGGTGATAATGTTTTGGTGGAGAGATTTTCTTTCAAGAGGCTAGATGGAAGCATGGCATTGGCATTGGATTTTATCCACACGAACAAGGTTCGTGCCAAGTAATAAGTTTATCATGCTCAGTCAACCTTGGGATTGTATATTTGTAAGATAAGTTTATTGAATGTGTTTAATTAGCAGTGGAGGTGTTAATTTGAGTACCAAGTCTCATGCAAAAAATGTTGTTGTTTGCATTCGGTTATGACAATTAGCACTCCATATGAAATGATTTTGTTATGTGTGTGAAAAAATTATTTGCTCTGAAAGTTGATTTTATGATTGTTTATAATATGAAGTATCTGGTGCATATTTGAATGTAATGTGTCAAGCAGTGTCATTATCTAACAATTTGAGTTGCTGTCGAATTGAATGCATGGGAATTATCATTTATTTTCAATTTTGCCTACATGCATATACAACAGCAAAACCTACCAATTTTAAAAACACAATAAACAATTTGGAAAGCCAACACACCGATTTACTTTTGCATTTAACACTTAATCTTGATATATAGGAGGGTCCTCCTTTCGAAGGAAAGCAAATTAAAAATAGAAATAGCAACAACTGAAAGAATCAACTTTAAATTTACTCAGAAAATTGTTTCGACAATAAGAACGGCATTATCTATCAATATAGTCTTGATAGCCTCTACCAAGTTTTCAAAAAAAAAAACAATGAGAACAGCTTTAAATTTTGTTTCACCTAAAAGATCTTAAAAATGAATCACACTTTGGTTTCATTTATTTCTACTCCATAAACTTATGTAGCAATAAGAGACAGGCCAACTAAAACAAATAATAAATCTCACTACTAGAAAATTAGTTTTTTACAAGGATAGAAAAATAACTTGTTGCATGGGCTTACTCTTGCAACAAGTCTAAAATAACTATTTGCATGAGTTTACCCTTGCAAATAGACCCATGCAACTACCTTCGACACAAATACTCAGTATTTACCACGACACCCATGCAAATAGCATTTTTGCAAGGATAAACTCATACAATAACTGCACATGCAAATACTTTCAGAGCTGACTCCATTTCTTGTATTTGCAAGGGGAGCCAGCGTGGGTCCCTACAGGTTATTTGCAGGGAAGTGAACATGGGTCCCTCATGTCTATTTGCAAGGCTATTGAAGTGGGCCCCTCCAATCTATTTGCAAGGCTAACTCACGTGGGTTCCACCTGACTATTTGCAAGGCAAAAGAACATGGGCCCCACCTGACTTTTAGCAAGGCAAGGAACGTGGGTCCCACCTGACTATTAGCATGGGAAGCTGATTAGCTTTTTTCATGGGTGACTATTTCCAAGGATATGTTTTACATTTTTTTGCATGTACGCAATTCCTACTATTTGCATGGATGTTCCAGTGGATATAACAACAAGAAATAGCTGCAAATCAGCATGCCCCAATTCATCAATTCTCCATTCCTGTACCAAAACTGGTACCAGCCCAATGCTGTTTTACAATTCCTAGTTTACCATTCACGGGATTAACATGAAACACATTGAAAAATACATAGAAATCTAATAATTAGAATTGACAAATATCATATAATCATCCTACATTAGACCAAAATGAATAGAAGCCGTAAAACAACATCGGCAATAACAGACTTTAACTTCTAAATATACCCAAAATGTACCCACCTATCAAGCATTAACTATTTTTCACCTTGACCTCTATGAGTTGTATCAAAATATACCCCCATATAACCAAAAAAATTTACCCTAAATATTGATAACCACACTAGACCTCCAATCGCTCATGTCGAAGGTTGATTAGCCCACCAGTTGTTCATTACAGCGTCATTCCCTGCAATTTCTTGTATGGTTTGAGGACTCAAAAGTGCTTGGAAAGACCCATTCAGATTTGGTTGTAACGAACCACCAACCTCCTATGCATACCAAATCTGAGTGTTAGAACATGATCTTGTTTAAAGAATTAATTATGTAGTTGAAGCTTTGTCAAAATTGATTAAGTATCGATCAAACAATACTTTCACCCATTGTTGGTCATTTGCAGTCCTTATATTCTCTATTTGTCATTTGCATGGGTTATATATCTGGTTCAGTTGTTTTTTTTTTTGTGGTACAAATTACCCATTACTGGAACTTAATGTTTTTTGTGACTTCTAGAATGAATCTTTCCATTTCAATACCCAATTTACCCTCAACCTTTGGTATTAACATTTTTTTAACGCCTAATAATAAAAACTACTGATTCTACACCAAAATAAGTAATAAATAAAAGATGGGAAAAATGCTTTCTGGTAAAGAGAGAAATTAGGCAGAGGTATGATGCACAAGTACGGACTTGTTAGTTTTTAGTTATGATACCAATTGGGCCAATATATATATCAATACCAGACCTTACATTTGATGATCCAACGATAATATATACCTTACTTTTTAAGAGTAGGACAGGAATTGGTCCTAGGACTAGTGCAGTAAATGGTACACAGCACTGTTATTTGGTAGCTCTTGCTCTTGTGATTCGAGATTTGTTGCGGTGAGCCATCAGTCTTTTGCTAACAAATAACAAATATATGTGTTACATATAAACTGGAAGGTTGATATAAATTTAAGGGTTAATTTTCTACTTACCCTCAAAAACTTCTTTGATTAATTTTCTATTTAATGAATAAATTCCTATGAGTTCAGATTTGTATTTGGTGTATCTTCTTGCTGCAATTGGGTGTTTTTAACAAGTTTGGGTAAATTTATATGAGTTCAGATTTTCTATTTTCTACTTACCCTTAAAAATTATTGTAGAATGGGTAAAAAGAAAAAAGTTTGAAGAGTTGAGAGGCAAACTAGATATATTTAAGTGTTTGGGTTTAAATAAGAAATTAGAGAAAACAGAAAGGGTATACGAAAAATTAACCCTAAATTTAATTAGAGTATTAAATTAACAAACTTGAGTACAATGGAAAAATGGTCAAATGAAAGGGACCAGAACCAAAACTTCTAATTAAAGTAACTATAGGTGTGAAAACTGCTCTTATATTTGAGGTTATGACTAGAGATAACAAGTGTTAACTAAGATTCATTGTTAATTGTCAGTTTTTGCAAAGCTAGCCACGCTTGCACACTTGCACTTGTAAGGCTGTTCTATCAGATTTATGACTAGAATAAACAAGTTTTGCATAATGATCCGGTTTTGCAAAAAGATCTAAGGTTTTGCACTCGAAATATCAGGTTTTGCATATTGATCTCAGGTCCAAATTAAATTAAGATGAATTCCCAACAACTATGCCCAGTTGGTGCCTAATTTGAAACATATAAGCCCAATTTAGCACAAATGTGCTACACTATTACCTCAGTTCCCTTTATTTTGAAACAATGAGAAACGAGGAATTTGAGGAGTAAGGATTTGTGTACCTAATAGAAGGACTCCGATTATTGCACAATGGAAGTGACACCGACGGCTAGTGGTTACTTTCTGCAGGAAGACGGTCCAGCAAAATCCTTGGTGTAAGAGAGGAAGACGAGCTTATTAGGGTGGGCGATTTTTTTTCTCTATGAGATTAGTTGGGAAAGTATCTTTTAACCCTCGATGGGTTTGTATTACATACCCTCTAAGGTACCTTGTTTATTTCATGCCCGGAAGTCTTGTTGTAATGTATTAGTTTAGCTTTGAAATTATAGCATGTTTTATTTGAACGACTGAGATTTATCAATTTGGGAATACAAACTCTCAGATAACCCAGAGATTTACAGGGTCACGAGTAGATAGGGCGGGCGCCCAAATTGTATAGGCTGTATTGGAGGGAAAATGAAATTTCATTTCAGCGCCTAAGTCCCAGTACTAAAAGAGCGATTATGGCTTCGGGCAGGTAATTTTGTATGCTTAGATAATTTAGGAAGTGCACTTCCATTAGTTTAAGTAGCTCTGTTATATATTTGGCCCAGAACTATATGCCATAAAAAAAATACTATTGTGATATTCCTACAAATGTCTACAAGTTAAGGTTACTTTCTTCCATATATGTTAAAATAGTGAACATTTTAATTAAAAATCTACATGAAAATAATAATATCAAAAATTAGATATTAGTAATTGATGGTGTTTTGAGATATTGCATAACAAAATAATTGATTTTACCCCTTAAATTAGATTGCATTGGGTACATGTTGCATGTATGGATTACATCTTCTATGCCATAAGCTCTTGATTGCCGAGGTAATGAAGATGCAGCGGAAGAAACCACCGGTGGTCGATCAAAACCATTGAAATCGAAGACTACTGCATCTACTGTCTTGCGTGCAAGTTTCACCAAGAAAAGTTCGTATTTACCCCTCCATCCATTTGACCGAATATTCGAGCATCAAACGGCTACAAATTCTCTGCGGTGGATCGGAACCGAAACAACGCAGAACTTGATATGTATTATGTTTTCTAAGCTCAATGTTATCTCTTGATCATTTGAAAATCACATTCGAGTCATTTCATTGAAAATCAACCGTTGAATATTAACATCAAAATGAACGGTCTAAGTCGAGTATTGACATTTGCTGGGGCCAATAAGAGTTAAAGTTTATGAAAATGCATGGCATAATGAATAATTTTATGAAATAAGATTTATGAAAAAAAAATTAATTTTTTTTTGTTTATTTTTCATATTAGTTTCTGCAATTCCAGTAGCTAATGACCATATACTGAGCCAATGTCGTCTGATTGGTGATAGATGGACCGGATGTACTGATTTTAGGATGTAAATGTGCACAGAGTATATGGACCCTAAAGTAACGAAAATATTTTCCAACAACTATGACCCTAGATGTTAAGACGGATCTTCTGAGATCTGTGCTGAGAGATGATCTAAATGGTTTGATATAAATATAGAGATTACGTTACCGGAGGTCAATGAGTATGACGGTAGGTCTCCCAAGTAAATGCAAATTTAGAAGTGTTTAAGATCTCCAATAAAATTGAGTCTATGAAATAAATGGCCTGCTTGTCAGCGGAACAACACAAATGGTCGCATGATCCTTGTCTCACTCTTTTCTCTCCTTTTCTCTCACTTCCAAATGGATCACACTCCAATAAATATACTCCATCTATCTCCCTTCATTTCCTTCCAGGAGAAGATAGCTAATCCTCTCAATTTACATTTTCGCTCCAGAACTCTCAAAACTCCAAAACCATTTTTTTCATTTCGCTCCAAAACTCTCAGGCAACAGAACTCTAATTTTCATTTCCCTCTAAAACTCCTATACTTCTAGCAACTTCCCTCCACATTTCCCCTCCACAATTTTTGGCTACCGCCAAACAATATTTTTACAGTGAAATCGACGATCAGTGTTAGTTCTACTATTATTCTGTTGAGAGACCGTCGGAGATGGGCAATTAGACTCAGTGCTGGCGCGTCGCTATTGAAGACCCTGTACCAGCGCGTCTCTCTACACCAACGATTGCACAGTGATATCTGATCGGTTTAGACAGGTGTGTCTGGACTCTTCAATATTCCTTCCAAATTGTAAGACTGACTTTGTATCATAACTAATTTATGTGATATAAACTAACTTCAGGTCATAACTTCATCATTGTAAAAAGTATTTGATTAATTGTAATTAGAAACTGATGGCATGTACCTTGCATCAGAGGTATTTGATGAATTGTCTTGACTTAGGCAAAGTCATTAATTCAGATTTTTGTTTGTCATATTGATATTGCGCTTTATTCCAACATGTCTTTCATTAATTAATTAAAGATAATAATAGGTACAATGAGGATTTGTAATTAAATAGGTTTTGAATTATTTTAATCTTGTCATGCATACAAGATTTTTGTTGAAATGCCCTGCACAAATTAGGTTACAATTAACTACCTTTTCATTCCCCAACTAATGGTGACATCTTTACAAAGCGACATTATGGAATTATTTATTATTTTTATTTCTTACTAGATCTTTACCTATTTGCTAATTTGAAAGGTGAAAGTTTGGTGAAATTGATAATTATCCGCCTTATTTGCTACTGTTAGCTTAACATATATATTGGGTGAATAATGTATTGATATTTGGTTAGCCTAACTCTTATTTCTACTGTTCTAAACAAAATTATCCAGAGTTGACCAAGGTCCAACTATAAAACCACTTGTCATCTTAAGTTTGGTTGTTGAATATGCACAATTGTTAAACTATAAAAAAAAATTATGCAACTCTAGAAAATGATTTTTTTTATCACCATTGGTGCCTTGTTTGCCAACTAATATCTTTTCTCCTATCTTTATTTTAGGCACACATGACCTTTTCAATGAATGTTATGGATAGGCCTTATTGCATTAGAACGAAACAAAGCAAAAGGAAGAGGAAGAGTGAGAGAGCAAAGGAATAAGTAGAGGTAGGTAGAAATAATGAAGTTTTTTTGTTATAAACTAGCTATTTATGTTATGAAGAATAAATTCTCGTTGAATATGTACGGTAATTGTTTAAAAAATTTGTGAGGTGATATGGTTGTAATATTTTATGGTATTAAACAAAACTATTGTGAATATTCATATTGGACATGAAGAGGAAAATTAATTTATCTTACGGTAACTCGTCCCGATATCTCATATTCCATAAGTCAAATTAGTAAATTTATGTATAATCCACAAACTTCACACTTAGAAGCAATTAATAGAATTTTAAAATATTTAAAAGGTACACCTGGAAAAGGAATTTTTATGAAATGTAACAATTCTAACGAAGTGTGTGGCTATTCCGATGCAGATTGGGCCGGAAGCTTTGATCGAAAATCAACAACCGACTTTTGTACATTTGTAGGCGGAAACATAGTCACATGGAAAAGCAAGAAACAAAGCGTTGTGGCATGATCAAGCGCCGAAGCGGAATATCGCGCTATGGCATCCACCGCTAGTGAACTAATTTGGATAAAACAACTTCTCGAAGATTTGGAAATTAAGATTCAATAGCCAATGAAAATATTTTGTGACAACCAAGCAGCTCGACATATTGCATCAAACCCCGTGTTTCATGAGAGAACAAAACACATTGAAGTCGATTGTCATTTTATTCGAGAAAAGATTCAAACCAAAGAAATAGAGACACCCTACGTGAGAAGCGAGGAACAATTAGCGGACGTGTTTACCAAAGGACTAGAACCGAAACCCTTCGAAGAGATTATAGGCAAGCTAGGATTGATCGATATTTACAATCCTAGCTTAAGGAGGAGTGTTGAAAATATACGTGGATCCAATAAGCCTCAGACTTAGACCCGTTAAGGATAATTGCATCATTGACTCACTATTAGAGATAAAAGGAGCAATTAATACCTCCACCTTTATCTCTAACTCTTGTTATCGTTAGAAATTCTTTAGGCAATTAATGCATGTACAGTAGGTACAGTGGGCATACGTTAGAGATTGTTTTTGTATAAAAGACTCACAGTAGCAACTGTAAAAAAGATAGTAACTAATAAAATCAATTTCCAGCATCTCTCTATTTTCATCTCTAATTCTCATCAAAATCCTTCCAATAAAAATAAAATCCACAAAAACTAAAGCATGCTTCATAGTGCATGAATCAATGGAGATCTGAATTTTTCACCAGCATAGCACACATTTCCAAGCTCCACTTCTATATGCAAAAGCTGCATATGATACCAGATCAGCTTAGCCATTTTTAATTAAAGTGAATTTTCTGTTAATAGATAAAAAGAAAGAGTCTATGATTTAACTTGGCTAATCGCACTTATCAATAGTCCACTCATTGCACACAAGAAGACGAAAACTTAACCAAAATACATATATAAACTGTGTTGGTAGATTTTAATTAAAAAAAATATTGAAGGTTGGCTAATTGCCAACAATTGTATTAAATAAAAGAAAAGTTTATGTGCAAGCTAGATTGTCACCTCATCCCATCTCTATTTGAATAAATCATTGTACCCGCCTCCATTTTGTTTGTGATAATTTCAAACTCCACGTTGTTTTTCCCCTCGTAGTTAAGTTCAAGTTCGGTTTTGGTTTATTTACCAAATTGAAATTGCTTATAGAGCCCCTAACATAAAAGGATGAAGAAAATAAACATCAAAGAAATTACATAATACCAAGATCTTTTTCTGCAATGAGTAAACTTTATAAAGTGGCATGTATCAAGATTTATATATTGCTGTTATTCAATTTTCACCATCGACAGAAATGGATAGGTCAGGGGTAAATTGAAAGAGTACTTCAATGAATAATTGTTTATTTTATTGATGATTTATGAAGCAACATAAGTCTTTTGAAAATTTTATTAAATATTTTGGGAAAAAAGAAACTTCAATCAAATTGTTTAAAATAATAAAAACCACAGAAAAAAAAATATCCTGAGCAGCTTTTGGATAAGCTCCGTGCAAGGAGACTTGTCAAGCTATGTTACCCGGATACGCCTCCTAAGACCCCGTACCCGTATCGCATGCGTATCAGATACGAATACGGATACGATACGCACCCAATACGTACTGGATACGCCAGCTGACGTATCAGGTTACGTGGCGTATCCTTAACCCACTGATACGGTTGCCGATATGCGTTGAAACGGACCGATACGCCTGGACACGCACCATGGGTACATGGACCGCGCATGGACCAGTGCAGCAACACCCGCGCCATGAACCGCGCATAGACAGAAGGCTAAAATGTTTTTTTGTTGGGTCAAGCAGGGATCGAACCCAAGCCACTGTCGTGGGATACAAAGGCCTAACCACTGCACTAAATCAAATTTGTTGTATAAACACGGTAATGTGGGTATTTAATGTATATCTGGGTTATTGTACCCAACCTTTATTATATTTAATTTATATAATACAAATGTTAAATAAATAATATATAATTAAAATAATAAAATATATATATATATTAGGCGTATCGTATCCGGAATTTTTGAAAATTTCCGTATCGTTGTATCCATATCGTATCCGATACGATACCCGTACCCGTATCTATGCAACATAGTTGTCAAATCTTCTGCCCAAAGTGAGGAACAAGAAAAGTCAAGTGAAAGGCCAACGTAAATATGACACATATGAATTCTTTCGAATAAGTAATTCCGGATGCTTTTGGCATGTTCTCCGTAATCATGACATTTTCAACATACACCCGTGATTTTTATTAATAACCAAAAAAAAATATATATATATATATATATATATATATATATATATATATATATATATATATATTATTAATAACTAGATCCTAAAAAAATTTTACCCATGCCCAAACCACCTCCCCATTGGGCGGTTTACCCCCCCCAACCCGCCCCCCGTGGGCGGTTTACTCAATTTTTCTATTTTAAACATTTTTCTCTCTCCTGTCTGACCATAATTCCTCCAATACAGTTCGTTTAATCCATTCTGCTTTCAAACAGTACTCTGAGGCGATTTTGAGGTGATTTTGAGACGATTTTGATCAACAGTGACCGAGGTATATTTTTTTTTAAATTTTATATATTTCAGAAATAAACAAAAAACTTATATTGAACGACGGATTTTATATGTTGTTTCAGAAATAAACCAAAAATGTTAATTGCACTGTACTGGAGTGGAAAAATCACGAAAGGAGAGTTCGGATGCCAATACTCGAAAGATGCGAGTTACGGCTTCCAACTAAATGTCAATACTTCAATTTATGAAATAAAAGAAGCAATCTTACAAAACCTGTTGGGACCGTGCCCGATTTACTGTAGAAATAAGTACCCGAATTAACAACCATCCGACAGGTGGCAAACCTTATTATGTAAAATATCCTATAGCAGACCAGGATATATGAACAGCTGTGTATGGTTTTTTTGAGTCCACTTCAATCCCGATAATGGACATATTTTACAAAAAAGTTTCGATTGAACCAGTTGGTGCCGGGGCTGGACCTTCTACCCAGAACAACTTGGACACTGGGATTGGACCTTCTACCAAGAACAACTTGGACACCGGGGCTGGACCTTATGCAGATCAGAACTTGGACACTAGGGCTGGACCTTATGTCGAGAATGAAAACCCAGGATATGACAATTATACCACTGATTATGGATATGATCACAACCAGGATGTGACCTCACCCCCTCGTGAACCTGTGAGACGAGATAGATATTTGCATGTACCTGAGCACCGTACCGCACCCCAGGATGATACTAGAAGACGGTCATGTGTTGGTCGGGTTGGATATCAATCAATACCTGATCCATTACCTAGCTACAACCCCCCTGAACCTAGAAGACAGTCCATAGTCGATCGAAATGATGTAGACATTAATATTGACGGTATAGATCAGATACCGACAAAGGAAATAGAAACTGATGATGATTGGGACGGGGATTGGGATTCAGACAGATTATCAGAGAGCGATGATGAGAATATTATGTCTCCTCCAATTGAAGACAGATTTCCGATTAGTGGACGAGGACACAAGCACCCGGTAAGGACATTCAATGACACTACTTCCTTTGAAGAAGCAAACATTTCTTTTTTTGGGACACACGCTGTATATAACGAAGAGATTAGCCCGAGCCAGCTTTACACCAACATAGAAGAACTGGCGAGGAAACTTAAGCAGTTCCATTTAAATGGTAACTGGGAGTTTAAAGTAGCCAAGCGAGAGAGGACCCGGTATTTTGCAATTTGCAAGGATACAAAGTGCAAATGGAAGTTGTCTGTCGCGCCTAAAGGCAAGGGGGAGGCATGGATAATTAAGGATGTCAAGGGACCACACACTTGCAAGTCTGCGTCAAAAAGGAAAGACCATACTGCGCTGACGGCATCAGTTATTGCCGATGTAATTATGGAAGACATTAAGGAAGAGCCTGCGATAAACATTAAGGAGGTTGCTCGTGCGGTGAGACGGATCTACCCATATATAACCCCACATTACAATAGGTTGTGGAGGAGTCGGGAACTTGCAGTCTGCATATGCTTCGGAACCTGGAAGGGGTCATACAATCTCCTCGCACCATTACTTATTGCCATAACAGGTACAAATCCGGAAACCAGATTCCAGCAGTGGCATGTACCAACCGATACACTCGGTGAGGTACAATTCAAGGGCATAGCATGGGCTTTCGGTCCATGTATTGAAGCCTTTCGCTATCTTAGACCTGTGATCAGCATCGATGCATGTTTCATGTCCGGCCGGTATGGTGGGGCTCTGCTTATAACATGTGCATATGATGCTGAAAACCAGTTGTTGCTTATAGCCTTTGCCATTGTTCAACAGGAGGATGGTCCAAATTGAGGTTTTTTTCATGTCCTTTGTGAGAAGAGAGGTGGTAGGAAATAGGTTCATCTGCGTGATATCAGACCAGCACTTAGGCATTAAACATGTACTTAATAGCCCCAACTATGGTTGGAACACGAATACCGGAGAGGCTGTGCACAGGTACTGCATGCAACACATTTCAGAGAACCTGTGCAAGAATACCGGCAAGGGTAAGTGGCTTGCTGACAGGTTCAAAATTGGCTGTAAAAGGAAAAAACCACGACGGATGGAAGAGATGTTCCGAGAATTTGCAAGAGTATGTATGCATTTCTTTTTTCATAATTTTTTTGGACATTTGTACGACTTGTATAACTGACTTTTATTTATCTATTTTTTGTAGACATTTCCGGAGGCAAATGCCTATTTAGCGAAGGTAGGCAAGAGACGTTCGAATGATCCGTTCGAGCCGTCAGCATATGAGAAGATATTTCAAGCATGTGATGGAGGTTGGAGATGGGGAATTATGACCACTAATGGGTCAGAGTTATTAAACAATGTCTTCAAACAGAGCCGTATGTTACCCGTGGTTTCACTGGTGGAGGACACATTCTACAAATTAAATACTTGGTTTGTTGAGAGGCATGCTAAAGCCACTGCCTTAGCGAGTAGGGACCAAACATTCTCAGATAGAGTTGAAGAAAAATTAAGAAAACACGAGAGAAAAAGGTTACGTACATGCGCGTTGTGCACCGTATGGTACCACGAGTACGGAATATGAAGTGCAGGTTCAAAGTAAGATCATTCCACCGGTTATGAGCCAAAATGGCATTATAGAAACTCATCAACGCGCATGCAAATACAAAGTCATTTTAGGCGAGAACAATCAAGTAACGTGCGAGTGCCAAGGCTCCCAGTTAGTTCGCATACCGTGTTGTCATGTTATGGCGGTTTGCCGAGAACGAAACTTTTCTGAGGACGTATTTGTTGATAACTATTACCGTACCGATTTCCTTCTGCACACCTGGACACCATCATTTCACAGTTACCCCAACCAGTACCAGTGGGCATACTATCTTGGGCCTACGGTGGTTCCCGATAAGAAATGGATCAGGACACAACCGGCGAACAATGCATATGGACAGGATACAAGGTCGTCAAGTGGGACATGATGCTAACCGTTCTACTACTGACAGGCAAAGGGCAGGTATGTAGATAATCGTACACAACTTAAAATTGATTTGAAATTAAATTTAAATATTGATACTGAATGTTCAATGAAATGCATTGCAGAGGCAATAAACGAAACCAACGAAAGAGAGAATGCTAGGGTGGGTGCCAATGCCGAACCTTCTGGAAGCAGGTGACCCAGTCAGGAAAGCCACTCAGGGAGTAGTCAGGGCTCTACAACTGCTGGTGTCGCGCCGTCATCCACTTCCAGAAACCTAAGAAGTAGACTTAGTCTGTTCAGTCGCAGGAAGAGTTAATTCAGCCATATGTTGTATTTATATTTCTATCTTATATTTCAAACTTATTTATTCAGTTACGCTATGAACTTATTTAATTAACTTATGTTGTGAACTATTTTTCTTAGATAAAAACTAATAATTACTACAAATCATGTCAAATTGACTAAATTATAAACAAATACATAATATTACAAAATATATAAATTATAAACATCATCGCATTAAAAAAAAAAAAATAGGTAAACCGTCCCCTGGGAAGGCGGGTTGGGGGGGGTTAAACCACCCAATGGGAAGGCGATTTGGACATAGATAAAAATTTTTTGAAAATCTGGTTATTAATAATATATATTTTTTTTTTTATTATTAATAAAAATCACGGAACATAGACATTAGATATTTCACGTCTTCTCGCATAGCCACAAAATCTAGTACACATACAAGCAAACGAACTAAAAGATGTATGCTACAAAGCGCCTTTCAGAGCTCAAGACCACCCCAGAGGCCGCATTGCTACCGCCACCGGAAGGTCCGAGCTCAGGTTATGTGGTGGTAAAAGAAGAAGATCCTGATGAAGAAACCAATTGTTGGGGCTTCTGTCGTGGGCCGCCCAGGGTGAGAGATCTGCCCTTTCCCCAGAATAAAACTCTGACAGTTGAATTTACTCAGTCAAACGGGGAGAGCACGACTTCTTACAGAGAAACAGTGTTATTCATACCAGTCATCAATGTACCGCTCTCGGCTAATCGCTACTATGTAATTGTAGCCAAAGGGAAACACAAAGGGTAATCCTTTTAACTTTATTGCCTTGTTCTGTGTTGGATCTAGGATTACATATTTATGATGTTAATTTTGTATTAAAATTAAACATGGGATCATTTTATTCACTAGATTTTCCTTTTTTAAAGTTGTATTTTAAAACAGATACTAATTATGGATTAGATAATAAGCAGGTTGAAAGAAACTTCATTTTTTTTAGAACTAGGCAGTGGCTGCCAAGTGAGGTTAAAAGAAACTTTAGTATAATTTTAGTATTTAATTCTTTAATGAGTAGGATTCCAATACCTCATATTTTATATCTTCATTTTCAAAGGCTAAACTATCGATCCTGCTCAACATGATATCCATATTAAGATATGCTTGGAGACCAAATTTTATAATTTTTGAATATTTTTTATTACTTTTTTAGATATGTACAAAATAACTTTCTTAAAAAATATTGATTTTGTACCTTTCTTAAAAAAATAGTAAACAATTTTTAAAAATTAGAAAATTTCATCCGAAGTCATATTTTAGCATGGATATTATGTTGAGCAGTTCGGATTGATGGTTTGGATTTTGAAAATAAAAATATTATATATGAGATATGAAAAGCATGAGATATTGGAACCCTCCTCTTCTTTAAGCAAGCCAGCTAGCTATATGGGACCATTTAGGATATTTTACATGAAGCATCTCCATCTAAAGTTTTGCATGCCTTTTAAGTTTTAATACTTCCATCAGCAGATAACCGCTATCTTGAAATCCTGAACTAGATTACCAGTGCAAATTCATTGATGTCACAAAAATTTGATGAATAGTTGTTGTTTTCAATATATTTAACCAACGAAATGTTGTTGGCTTAAGATAACAAATTAAAGACAAAGAATATTAATCAAATACCACAAAATAATATGAACTTGGGTTTATTTTCAATCCACAGGCAAGTACATACATGCTCTAAGGAGGACGATATGACCACATGTTGCTTCTGCCATTGCATAAAAGATGTCAAACCGAAACCATTCGACTATAGAGATATCTACCAGCAAATAGAGATAATACCCCACAAAGGTAAGTTCACAGCCAAATCGGTTGCCTCTGATGGGTTCCCTCCATATATATTCAGACAAAAATATTGGACATTACGTGAGAACAAGCTGAAGAATCACCAATTAGGCAAGTCTCTAGGTGTTAACCAAACAACAAGATTGAATTATCTGGAACTCAACATGTCAACAAATGTCATTACTGGTAAGTGGTATTGCCCGTTCATTTTCTTGAATGAAGGAACTGCACTGAAAGATCAAATGCAGAAATCTGTGTTTTATGAGGTCATGTTAGAGCAATTTTGGGAAAATTTGCATAGTGGGACTGAAAATAAGAGAATTATGTTGAGGGGGGAGGAATCAATGAGAGAAGAAGCGGAATCGAGTGATGGTTTTGTATGGTTTATAAAGACTGGAAATTTGAATAGAGAGAGGATCGGTTTGAGCTTGGCTTTGTGGGAAAGGATCAAATGGGAAGAGAATAGAGGAGGATGGGATCAAGGCTCTCATGCAATCTTAGAAGAGGTGAAATTCGGTGTTGTCTTGGTGGAGAGATTTTCTTTCAAGAGGCTAGATGGAAGCATGGTATTGACATTGGATTTTATGCACACGAACAAGGTTCGTGCCAAGTAATAAGTCTATCATGCTCAGTCAACCGTGGGTTTGTATATTTGTAAAATAAGTTTATTGCATGGGTTTGTATATTTGAGTACCACGTATCATGCAAAAATTGTTGTGGTTTGCATTCTGTTGGGTATGACATTATTGACAATTAGCACTCTATATGAAATTATTTGTGATGTATATGACAAATTTATTTGCTCTAAAAATTTATCTTATGATTGTGTATAACATGAAGTATTTAATGCATATTTTATTTTAGATGATCATTACCTAACAATTTGAGTTGCTGCCGAATTGAATGTATCTGAAGTGTCATGTTTGATGTATTTGCAGTTTGCCTGCATGCATATAAAACAACAAAACCTACCAATTTAAAAACACAATAGACAATTTTGAAAAACCACCAAACCAATTTACCCCTGCATTAAGCTAACGATTGATCTTGATATATCCAAGGGAGTCAGATTTAAATTTATTCAGAAAATTGTTTCAATAATGAGAACGAAGTTAAAGTGTTGTTTCACCTAAAAGATTTTAAAAAAGGGTTACACTTTGGTTTCATTTATTCCTGCTCCATAGACTTCTGTAGCAAAATCAGAGGCCAAACTAGAACAAATAATAAATCCATCCAATAAAACTAAAATGCACAAAAACTAGAGCATGCTTCCTCTTCTATACGCAAAAGCTGCATATTCTTCCTCTTCTATGGAGATCTGAATTTTTCACCAGCATAGCGCACATTTCCCAGCTCCTCTTCTATACGCAAAAGCTGCATATGATATTGGATCAGCTTAACCATTTTTTATTAAAGTAAATTTTCTTTTAATAGAGAAAGAAAGAGTCTATGATTTGACTTACTTGGTTGTACTTGGCTA
Organism: Carex cristatella; assembly: GCA_024447775.1. Classification (NCBI taxonomy): domain Eukaryota; kingdom Viridiplantae; phylum Streptophyta; class Magnoliopsida; order Poales; family Cyperaceae; genus Carex; species Carex cristatella. Next base: position 4,738,201 of record JAJHPF010000032.1, read on the forward strand.
ATCGCTCACTCCTACATGGGGCCCCAGTTTTGATCTGAGATAAGCAGAAATTAAATAATCATTAGCAATAAAGACCATGGTCAAGCTCCATCATATAAAATCAATATGAAAAATATAATTCAGCATATAAACATAAAAGAATTATAGTATACAAAAAAAAATATATAAATCCCATGCCTGTCCACTTGCCAGACCAACAGAAAGATCAGCAATGAAATTATCTTCAGTTTCGCCACTTCTGTGGCTCACCATCACACCCCACCCAGCAGCCTTTGAATCAAGAGCTGCTTTTATTGATTCAGTTACTGTCCCAATTTGGTTAACCTAGAAAATGACCCAAAAAAAAAAATCTATTGTTACTGTTGCATATTTCAATGTGTAATACTTCCAAATATCAACCCACTTATTAGTATCTGTAAAAAAAATTGATTATTCTGATATAAACCCTGAATGAAAACTTTCATGCATAAATCATTAAAAAGCTCAGATGAGGAACACTCGGCAACAGTAATTATGTCCTTTTCCCATGGAAGCTCACCTTCAGTAGAAGAGCATTGCATGCATTCTTCCTCACAGCCTCAGCAATTCTCTCTGGATTGGTCACTAACAAATCATCTCCAACCAGCTGTATATCAACTGATGAGCGAAGTAGGGCCCATGAGTACCAATCATCTTGGTCAAAGGGATCCTCGATCGAAACAATCGGGAAGTCCCTCACAAACCCCTTGTACAACTCACATAGACTCTCTGACGTGTGGAGGTGGTCCCCACTGTTTGGCTGTTTTTTAAAGTCTAGGTCATAGTTTCCATCCTTTGTATAGAACTCTGATGCTGCTACGTCCATTCCTATCTTGATCTGATATAAGAAGAGTTTTCAATTTCAAAAGTTGAAATAAAGAAAAGAGCAAGCAAATAAAGAACTTCCTTTTGCAGTTTTCGTCCAAAGTTCAGTACTAGAGGAAATCATGGAAACCAAGTGCAAGCTCAAATAATCAAAAGGCATGGTTCCTCAGCTGTTTACTTCAAACATGGATTTACCATAAACTGGAACGTATCAACATTTAGAGGAATGACTGGACATATATGTTATCTTTCCTAGGCTAACATTGAATATTATCTTTAAATATTTGTTATCAGCAGTTACCTTTCCAGTGTATCCAGCTTTATCAATAGCATCCATAAGCAAGACAAGCCCTTCCCTGTTATCTTGTACGTTTGGTGCAAAGCCACCTTCATCTCCTACATTGCAAGCATCTTGACCATATTTTGCTTTTATAATCCCCTTCAAAACATGGTAAACTGCATAAAAAAGGTTGATGAAGGATACGAAGAATATAAATACATCAGATGTTTCTCGAGAAACCAACTACACCAAAAAAAAGGAGGGAATTTCATCAGTTCCCCAACAAAATCTAAAAATATCAGATGATGAAAATCTTTAATATATGACACGTAATCTTTAATAAGTGAGTAACATCACCTTTAATCCTGCCAATTTGTTCATTTCAAAATCTCCTCACAATCCCTCTTTTTCTCCTTTATTTATGCAGAGGGGTACAAACGAAGTAGGAGAAATACTTTTCGCATCCTTTTGAGAAATTTTATGTATTTAAGGGCTTAAATTGTTCTTATACCTTTTTATGGTATGCATTATTCTTTATCGCGTACCACCCCATTTGGAAATTTTGTAGGGGCAGAGATGAAATTGAATACAATACAAGAGGGATCTTTAGGTGAAATAAGTTACCTTCACTGCCCATACGCAAAGCTTCAGCAAATGAGCTTGCACCAACAGGCAGTATCATAAACTCCTGCATAGCCAGGTTATTTCCAGCATGACTACCTCCGTTTATCACATTGAAAGCAGGAACTGGCATAACAAGCTCCTTTGAACCTGCTAGTTCCTGTATGTGTCTATATAGAGGCACTTTCTTAGCCCCTGCACCTGCCCGGCATAGACTTAGAGAAACTCCAAGTATTGCATTGGCACCTAGTGTTGATTTGTTGGGGGTTCCATCCATTTCAATCATAATTGAATCAATGTCTTCTTGGTTCCTGTTTTAGATAGAAGGAAATTCGATTAAAAAAAATAGTCAAGATAGCTTGTTAGTTGTTACTTAAAATGTAAGAGACTTGACAAACATGTAAATGAGAATAAAACTCATAAGAAACTATCTTAAGACTTGTCATGATTAGTCCATTACGTTTGTCCGCAGACCTTTTTATCTCCCAGCTTTAAAATTACTTTAGCTTCAATCTATCAAATTAGAGGAAGATCTTAGGCTTCTTTTTAGGTATCAATTTTAGACATGATTTTTTTTGCTAGGACCTGAATCTTTATTATTTTACAAGTAACATTTTTCCCTGCCAATAAGTGGACCTTAAAATATAAACCAAAAAAGACCAACCTTGAGTTGTCAAAAGGAACATTTTATCTAAAGGGAAGAAATAATCTACTAAAAACCACTTTGGACAATTCAGTTGCCGGATTTAGTAGAAATAAGCTAAAGTTTTTGTCTTTTTGATAGATTGTCTTTGGAATATATATGTAGCATATCTATATCAAAAGTTTATATACTTTTTGAGTTCATCCAAGAAATTAATGAATTAAGTACCTGAATCACTTGTGAATAAGACCAAATCAAGGTTCAGATTTGATGTTTGGAATTTATATTTTGGAAAAAAGAGATATTGTGGCAATTTGTGACACAAGAGCCTCCTCTGATAGGAATCAAATAATAAAATCCATAGAAAGTAAGAGATCTCAAAATGGTAGCTAAATTGGCACAACTGGAATATTGCTAATATGAATTGTTCTATGGATGCGATTTCATCACAATATGTAAACAAAAAGGGCTTCAGTATACCTCACGTCAACCCCAACAAGCATCGGCGCCAAAATCTCATTTATGTTTTTCACGGCATTTAGCACTCCTTTGCCTCCATAAACGCTCTTATCTCCATCTCTCAATTCTAGAGCTTCATAAATTCCAGTAGAAGCGCCACTGGGCACCGCCGATCTGTACAGACTGTCAGTCACCAGATCAACCTCGACCGTCGGATTGCCACGGCTATCTATGATCTGCCTCGCCTTGATCGACTTGACGTTGCACTCTTTCAACGCGTTTCCGGCAGGTGACGTGGCACTCGAGGAGACTGAGCATTTGACGTAGGTTAAGTTTCGCGGTAAGAGAAGCTTTGATCGAGCGGACACAGATGGAGTTTGGAGGAAGTTAGAGTGAGAGAGAGCCATTTTCTAGATAGAGAACTGGGGTTCAGCTGTTTAGCAGAGAGAGGGTTTAAAGCGGGGTTGATCTCTAGTACTCCGTCTGGTGGGCGGAGAATGCGAAGAAGAAAGAGCCACTTCTTTTGTTCGAACAGTTGTTTTGTGCCAACTGCCAACTGATCACGCATATGGGATTATGGGTCTACATGCCAGTGAGATATTGGAAAATATACGAGTCCGAATTTACTTCTGAGTTCTGCCCTCGTAGAGTCGCAGTCCGATTGTTGACCAAGGTAGGTGGGGATCATGATTTAGATTTTAGACAGAGCTGAACGAAGCGGCAATTTTTACCTGGTAGGTAGCCAGGGAATTCACATTCTCTGAGATATCTCAAACTTTGCGTGACTTTTTGGAATATCTCAATTGTTCAAATACGTTCTGCACGAATCTCAAAGCTCAAATAATACTGGCCCCTTACGGTTTCCCGAATAGGCACCGGACACATCGGTCACGTAAAAATTGAGATATCTCAGAGGATACGCACCCAGTAGCTAGGGAATTCGCATCCTCTGAGATATCTCAAACTTTGCGTGACTTTTTGGAATGATCTGCACAAATCTCAAAGCTCAAATAATATTGCCTTTCCCGAATAGGCACCGGACACGTTGGTCACACAAAAATTGAGATATCTCAGAGGATACGCACCCGTAGCCAGGTAGGTGGCGAAAAGCTGGAATTAAGATACCAGTGCAATACTTGATCGTGTAGAATGAGATATCCAGTCGTCTGATTCAAATATCTTAAAATAAACCTCCACAATTTATATAGATGAACAATTCAAAAATTTCCAAAACTCATTTCTATTTATAGATATGTACGGAATTAATTTTGATCGACCATCAGTATTTTACCTCAGGGTACTCGAAAAACTATCACAAGTTACGTACGATATAGATTAATTTTTAGACGGATCGGAAATTTAAATTAAATACAACAGAAGAATTAGGGGGAATTTCATGTATACCGTTGGAATCTCGAAATTATGTATTTTCTTCTCTAAAATTTATAACATCATATTTATCTTTCTAAACTTTAAAAACTCAGAATCATTATTTGATCTTGGTAAAGTCAATATTTTCCATATAGGAGGTCGCAGATTTGAATCTGAAAAGAATAATTAGTTTGGTGGCTTGATTTTCAAGCTTTATTAAAAAGAAGGATAAATAAAATATTACGAATTTTAGAAGAAAAAAAAATAATACGTAATTTCAAAAGAAAATTGAAATACCCGTGAACTTGTCCAAGAAATTAAATGAACAATTTCTTCAAAAAGAAATTAAATGAACAAAAGCAAGACAGCATAAATGCGGCCTTTGATGCTTCCGAATCCCCAGGAGCCATTCTTATACGCTAAAGACACCGCCTGTGAGCCCTTTCCTTCCTCGTCTAGCCATTAAGTTCTATACAACCAAGTGGTGTTGGAGTCCGGATCCTACGTTAACTCAAATTTGAGTCCGGATCCAGACGTTCAATCAAAATTGAGACCAATGGTAATAACAGTGTTGTAAAATGCGGTCACATATGCGTATGCAGTCCGATTCCACATAAAAATTTTCATGTGGTCTCAAATATGCGGTTTTGCATATGCGGCCGCATATTGGGCCGCATATTTCCGTATATTGGTCTGCATATGTGCGATTGAGCCGCATATGTCCGCATATGTGCGAATTTATTGTTTGAATGATTTTAATGGAAATATATTAATATATAATTTAAAATCCGCATATATGAGTCCGTATGAAATTCCGCATATGCGGTATACAGTGGCTTTCCGCATACATGAACAAGACCGCATTTTACAACATTGGGTAATAATATATTAATATTCATGTTAAAATAGATCGAATGGTCTGGATATAAACTCAGAATTTGACTTACCTCATGGGACGTGAATTCGTAGTATTGAAGAGACGTGCGCGCTGTTAGAAAATACCATGTTTTGTATGTTTATCAGAGTTTGAATTAAAATATAGTAGGCTAACCGAACTGCAGATCTAGAAATTGTCAAATTGTGGCATTTTATTCGAACAGTGCTATTCAAATGAAATAATTGTAAAATAAAATGCATTAGAAAGAATAATGAAAGGGTTATATTCAAATTAGAGCTGCTTGCTATGTTTGGATGGGAGCAGAATAGTTAGAACAAATTTGGAATTTGCAAATGAGGATAGAGAAAAATAGTTATTTTTAAGAATAGTGTGAAAACAATACTATTAGAATTAGTAAAATATTATTTAAATTATATATTTAAAATAATGAACAGTTGTAACCGAGAAAGAATAGTATTAATAATATGTTAATTAATAGAAAAAATAGATAAGTACAATCTCAAACAAATTACCACGATGTGAAGATGATAAAAGTGATGTGAACTTAGCCATTTTGGGGCTGTTGAGATATCTGAAAAAAAAATATTTTTTTCTCTCTTCACACTTTCAAATAGTTACTACTCAAATATTTACAAAAAAAACATAGAATAACAGTTATTCTAACTACTTAAAATAACAAAAATATTATTTGGAATGCAATTGCTATTTTCAATAGCCTCTGTTCTAGAATAATCATGTTCTTGACACATCCAAACACACCGAGAATAATCATGTTCTTGACACATCCAAACATACCGAAACTCCAATAGAATAGTCCTGTTCTAAAATAGTCTCTATTAGTTTACATGGTAATATTCCGATCTTTGAAGCATTACCAAGCAGCCCAATTATGCTTACAATTTTACAAGCCTCCGCATTTGCATCAAATATGCAGCTTATCTGCCTGACGTTTCAAATTTTGGAATCACATAATAGACTTCATAACACACATACTAAATGTTAAGATTCAATATCTGAAAGAGACAGAAATCTGAGCCTATCACACAAGCAGAGACATAGACTGTCCACCTCAGGTTAGCAGTTTGCAGAAAAACAGAATGCAACAGAAAATCAAGCAATATCAAGGAAAACAGGCACAAATCAACTGAGAGATAGGTTTTTCTAACAATCCTCAAGGATAGATGGCACAAATCTCGCTTAGAACAACAAATTTTAGGCATTTTCGTCAGACGGCTTTGTCTCTTCCAGCTTTATCTTGGCAGTGGACTCAGTACCCAACTCTGATTTGAGGTCATTGACAGTCTTTTCCAGATCATCTATCTTGCTCTCCATTTCATCTAGTGAACTTAGGTTAAGAAAAACATCTCTAATTTTAGGGAATAATACAGGCACAGAAAGATTGGTTGTTTGTGTGCCTTTAAACACTGGACACAAGTCCAAACTTAACCAATAACAAGTACGTGATCCTCGGTCATAATTCTTTGTTTCCAGCTCTGTAATAGAATATCATTGATAGAAAAAATTTAATATTTTGCATATCCAAAATATTTTATGAAGCAAAAAAAAGGATATTTTTCTGGATAATGCCCTCTGACATAGCCTGGAACCTTGTTTGCTGCAACAATAATTTAGTTATAAGTTAACATAATTATTCAGAAGACATTAATCTATCCTAGAACTAAAATAGTTTTTTTTTCCCCTTTAATTGATAACAACTCACCATTTGCACAAGTAGGTTTTGTACCTAGGAAAAAGGAGCAAAGAAAGTATGTTAATACGAGAAGTACTGATATTCAGAAAACAATTCTGACGTAAGAAAAGATGTTAAAACATGCAATTATCAAAGTGTGGTTGTTTACAATGATGTCTCACCAGTGTCCATTTAAAATTGTTCACTTCCAACAATCTCAATGTGAAATGTGGCATGCATTTCCATTCAGTCTAGGGAAGAAGTGTCCAACTAATTTAAGTATTAAAAGAAGTAATATGTAACACAGACACCAAACTTATATGGCAATCATGGCATCAGACGCAACATATATAAAGAACAAAGCATTACTTGTAGGCATGATATCAACAATTTAGATAGATTGTATATCAAATTTGGTGCAATTTAAAAACCTATGGATCACCATCATACAACTTGAGAAATTAAAGGTCAGTTTTATTAACATCTAACCAGCAACCAAATAATTCTCAAATTGTATCGAATTAAATATATGGCCCATCTAAATGATACAGAACACATCATAATTTTAAGTTTGCAATTTTTTCAAATTTTAATATCAGTTGTCACGGTTATCAATACACCCCTTTTCCTTTAGAAATATGGATGCAGATTCTTTCTGGTGTTTATTAACTTGTTTCAACTGCTAAAATAAGCAGCAAGTGATTTTTTGTTTTGAGGGGAAGAAACGAAAGTTAGGTTTTTCTTTTCCCTTTTTATGTAGGAACTGAATTGTAAAAACCACTGGGATGTGTGTACTACTGTGCAGTACTGTATTGGTAAGTTGATCCTCCAAGTTTTTATTTTATTTTATTCATGCTTACCTTTCTTTTACTCTACCTCTACCGATTTCATGATATATTACGATATTACTTTAGACTACAGAATAGAAAAGGATGAAGCACGGAAAATATTACAAATGTTGTCATATCAGCCGTGCTTTGTGGCGCTTCCAACTCCTGGTCGCCCTGCCATAAGTCATAAAAGAAACAAAAATATCCTTTAGACCAATAGAAAACTAGAATAAATTCAAAGAAAAATAAAATTGATTTTACACCTAAGAATAAAGATTACAAAGAGGATTAGAGGCAAAACAAGTACTTTTGATGCAATAGCTTACAACTTGATGACCATCATACTTTCTAACACTATAATAGAATTAAGGTTTGGTATTATGCTGGACAAGCTGGCAATGATTTTTCCCATCAAAGAGAGTTATTTTTATACTTCGAATCAATTCAATTGTAGAGGCAATTATTACAGTTCTAATAAGGAAACACCTTAGGAATTGTACAAGAAACCCACAGAGAGAAAAAAAAAAATGATCGCTTATCAACGAATTGAATCCAGGATAAATGCTTCAGTTCTACACAAGGAGAAATGGGAAGGGCATTGCACAGACTTGATCGATGAGACAACAAGCTTTTGAGAAAGTCTTACCTTGGCACCTGAGGCGGGGTTCTCCATGGACAACAAAGGCAGGAAATGCTAGATCTAGTTCAAGAATGGCGATCAAAACCCTAGATCGAACGAAGCTGGTGATAGATCCAACTCGCCTTTCGAAGTCTCGAAGTAAGAAACGGGAAAATAGAAAAGCGAGGGAGAGGTGTGAGGTGATTTCGAGCTAAACTTCGATCTTTCTATTTGAATTTCACTCTCTTTCCTGTCGAAAATTTGGTGAACCAGAAATGGTACGGTACAAGTTCGGAGCGTGCAGTAATACTGGCCGACCATTGCCTTTGGATAACAGCATGGCTTGATAAGGCCCATGGGAAATAAGAAATTATCAGAATAGCCTATGGGCTGTGGCCTGTGGGCTGCAATATCAATCAAGGAATTCTGACAAGAAACAAATCTTCTGGTTAGATAAGCAGAAATTTTGAATTATCAACATCAATACTTCTGCTCGCCGAAGGATTTAACCAGGGTTAAGTCTCACAACTTCTCGTTAATATAATATCACATAACCAAAGAGAGACAAATGTAGAAGAAAATTATAAATTATACAAGACGGGTTCAGTAATACCAGTAGCCAACCCGATCTGAACCATGTCAAAAAAAATCTAGAACTGTATCCAATCCATTTAACTATCGAATAGATCAAATGGGTGGGATATTCGACAGCTAATTACTAGGGAAACCTAAGACCTCTCGAAAAATCATCCTATAGGCTAGTTAGATCTATAGCATAAAAAAAAATTAACTCATTTCTTTTGACCTCCAGAAGAGTCTCAAGCATGAGAGAATCTTTTCTTCTATTTGCAAACTGCAAGCTTAATGCAATCATTTTAAATTTTTAATACAAGCGTTATAACAATATTTAAGGTCATGTTTGGTTGTAGAGTAAAATTACTTCGGATTAAATTTCTTACTCCAAGTTAAGATGGATTAAAATAATCATGTTTGGTTGGAGTTTGATTAAAATTTGGTGAAGTAAGCTAATGAAGAGAAAAAAAATTATACCACATATGAAGTAAATTACTCCACCTAAAGAGGTGGAGTAACTTAATCCAGATTAACTCAAATGCTAAAGAGAATTAAAGGGTTTACTCCACTACTTACTCCACAACCAAACATGACCTAAACGATCATCATGTCTAATTAAGATATAAAGTAGAAGTTACGAAGTACATGTGCACAGCATATGACATATTCACATTATTTCAGATTATAAGCTTGCCAGAGGCCAGGAACCAGATTAAATCTAAATCAATATCTGACACTGTCAGATTTTTTAATGGGATAATATGTGGATTCAACAAGAATAGAGGTATAATTAAAAGTGCATGGACCCATTGTGGATTCCAATGGATCATCACATTACAAATAACTAAAAACCTAAATGGAAGTACATTAATACACAGCTTCCATTCAAAGGATCTTCCATTTTTCTTGGATGAATTTTTTTGAAGTAAATTGCAAGACATGGATGAGAGAACTATGAATTTTGATTAAGTACAAAGGTTTTCACATAACTAATTGATTAACAAACAAATTTTTACTAAGCTAACGGGAGTGGTAATACAGCATTCTGAGGTCCTGACAATCAACACAAGTCCAAGGTGATTGAGGTGGATCTAGACAGTAAGAATGCACCCACTTGGAATGGCATATGTGGCAGTTCAATAGCAAGTCTACTGGTTCACGGTTGTGGCATGCATAACAAACCTCCTCTTCATGCTTCAGAATTGAAAAAAAAAATATATACATATCATTATACTACAACAGAAGGAAAATCCTGCGATAAGACTTTATGGTGAAAATGCATAAAAGATTAAAATCTACAGCAGGTAAAAATTGCAATAGGCCTCACCATTGTTTGAAAGTTGCGGTCGCCAGCACCAGCTGAGACAAATATTTCAGTACTCAACGAACCAGAAGGAATGGTCTGAGAGTAGATCTTCTGGTCAGAAGTATCTGCCTCTTCAACTCTTGTGATTTTAGTGAACAATGCTTTGCATAGAGGGCATGTCGTGGACTTGCCTATAGAAACCTGGAATACCAAGTTTTATTAGATTTGACCATTAATAACTTGTAATGCTTCTAACAGCACAATGAATAGATGAAGCATTCAAATTTGTTAGCATAATTAATCTTCTACTTCTTCAAAGCCTTTATTCCCAAACAAGTTGGGGTAGGCTAGAAATGAAACCCATCCGAAATCAGCAACACAGGGACTTCCCAGGAGGTCACCCATCCTAGTACTACTCCTGCCCAATTTGTGAGGGTTTTGATTTCCATAAAGAGGCTGTTTTTTAACCACTGGCTCGCCAAGCCTATCACGAATCCTCCTCCTTTTTCCTGGCTTGGGACAGGCTGTATAGAAACTACACAGGCGGGAGTTTGTTAGCATAATTAATATGAAAAATAAAAATTTCCGATACCAAAAGAAAAGAAAAGGCACTCTTTATTTCTGAGCTTATAGAATCTATTCGTTCAAGCATTCTTTGATTAAAAGACGGGTACTGTAAAAGGTGCAAGGAATAAATAGAGATCACAAGGTCAAATCTAACAACTACAGCTATACAATACCCACGATTAATAAGTAATTTATTACAGAGGGTTCAAATGCCCACATTTTTTGTGCTTCATCATGCCCATATTTTCATCGTATTAATAGTAGGATATCCAAATTCACAACAAGAAATGCCAACAGTTGATCAACATACAGAGTAATGCAATTACATGAAAATTTTAATGAATCATTTATTATTAACAACTTGATCTTTTAAATGGAGCCCTAAATTCTACAATCTTAACTTACAACAAGATCGACGGTTAAATTTTTCTTGTTAGCAATTTGGTTTTTTAGATCATTAATTGTCAAGGAAAACATTGGTGTGATGGGGCAAAAAAAAATGGGCATTTGACCCCTCCTCTTTTGTTAAAACTTTAAACTGATACTTTTATGTTTACACTAACTAAACAGTTCAGTTGGGTTTCATTTCTAACCAACCCCAACTTGTTTGGCACTAAAAGCTTTGTTGTTGCTGTTGTTGTTGTTGTTGCACACTAACTAAAGATAAAAACAGAAACCACAACAGGCAATTTCTGTGATGTGTCTGACTCAGTACCTACGTTCATCAACACTAAAAGTCGAGTGGGCCATCTTCTAACAAATTTAATTTTGACCAAAAATTTTTGGGATCTTCTTCGATTTGCCTCCTAACTGAGAGCTTAAAAACAGCAATGAAATTGAAAATACAAATAAACAGAAAGCTAACATACCAAACGATTAGCCCAATCTTGGATGCAAGAATAACAGAACCGATGCCCACAAAGCAACACCCCCCTAGTAGACGAGAATTCTGTCCAACATATCACACAAGAAAGCACCAGTTGTCTCTGCTTACTAAGTGCCGCCTCATCTCTTTCTTCATTTTCAGCAGAGATATCCACTGAACCATCACCGGAGCAACCTTCCCTACTTTCACATAATTTATTGCACTCAGGTTGCTTGTCCCTTTCTGAATTGGAATTAATACTGAGATGGCCTTTCCCTTTAATCTCTGATACCATTTTCACAAGGCGACGTTTCTTTCTGGATGGTTTGCCAATATTGTTGTCCTCGATAAAATCATGCAAGCTAGTCTGATGTCTTGGTCGGTGACGAAATGAATGGTAGCCTGACTCCTCATCCCATTCAGATAGCTACAGCATTACAGTGAAATGAATGGCGAATGTTACCAGCATTGGAAAATAAATGCTCAATTCAAGAGTATAATTGAATCATCTTTTGTGGTAGCACCGACGTCAATACCACTCTTGTTACTTATGTGTAGTAGGAATTGAAACTCAAGTGTATTTTCTAAAGTAGAGAATTTTACCAATACTTCGGAAATGTTATTTTGATTGTGAAGAAGGTTGTTATCCTCTGACCTGCTCCCATGATCCGATTTTTTCCTTTTCTTCACAATCTTCTCAGACTCCGAGGTAATGAATTCTCTCTAATTGTTTGAAGAAAGTATCAATTATAATGGAAAAGGTACAAACATTGAAGTGGGAAATCTAAGTGTAAGACAGCTCCAAAATTTTAGAACTGATAACTGGATAATTCTTTAACAGTAATGCAGATTTTGCCAGAACTTGAGAAATTGCTTACATCTCTTGTGAACAGAATATTCCTAATCATTTCTAGGGATATAGTATTGATTGCAGGTAAAAATAGTCAATACCTTATAAACATGGAAGAATTCATAAATCTAACCTTGTCTAGCAGAAGAGAATCAGTCCAGCTCGAGCACCCAATATCAGAGTTCCTTTTATTGGTTTTGACATTTCTACTAGAGCTAGTGAAGTTAGAACAATCAGATAAAATAGAACTCTCCCTATCTAATGTTTGCTTACTCTCACCATGCGCTGTTGAAGCAGGAATTTCCCATGAAATTGGTCCTGCCTCTTCTCCGCTATAAAACAGAAGAAAGAAAATACATATAAATATAGACGTGCTAATAATCTTGCAGGCTAAATTTTCTAGTTAATATTGCATTTAGCCCAAACTAAATAATACACATCATAGTGAGTCACAAGACTATCAGAGAAAGAGGAGAAGCATGAGCATAAAACAAAGCAGGGTCTCCACCCAACAAAACAATAATTGCATTAGTGAAACCCAGGAATAGAAATATTTAAACCAAACAAGTGATATTAATGCTGATAAAATAGGTATAGATAATATCTTTCAATCAACGTAATAGACAATTGTCCGGATCTAAAGCAGCTATTAAGCTAATGGACATTCTTTATTGTACTGTTTTCTTTTCATTATAAATAAGGAAACTGACACTGTATTTTTTCAACAACAGTAATCCTGAGTAGCTCATAGCTTTAATATACAAAAAGCAAAATTAAATACTTATGTCAAAATGGTCCCTTTTGATCAACGCTAAAAGAAACTTTTTTTATTGAAAATAAATCAGAAACTTTAATAACACAATTTAATTATTGATAGCACTGAAAAGAAATTATGACATTGATGAACAGCCAAATAAATTTAATCCACGCTATTACATGTACCTTTCCATGACATAAGGTCCCTCTGGAATTCTCTTTCCAGCCTTTAAACATTCTTCAAACCAGCGGTGGCTGACAATTTGTGCTCCAATGCTCCTTGCAAAATCATATTTCTTTCCTTTAAACCTCCAGCATACCTACTAGTTACAGAAAAAGAAAAAGACAAAGATCAATGGAAACCATATCTTCTATTAAATTTGTAGTTCAAATAAAGTCTTGATGTGAAGCAATTAATTAACCTCACCAGATGGGTTGTTGATTTGCTCATCGCCCCCACATAACTAGCACCAGTGTGAGAGATTAGCTTGATAAGCTGGAACCTAGGGCAGCCATGATACCCGCTAACCGAAGCCACAACCGATTCCATCCCTTCAATTGAATCCATCCAGTTCCCTAAAAAAAATCAAAGATTTTTACCTAATAAAGTAAAATTAGCATAGAAACAACTGGAAGAAGAGAGAGATTCGCAAGCCCTCACTTTGATTTCGGCAATTTTGTCTCATCTATTTGTTATTGCTTTAGCATAACTTAGATTTCTCACAAGGCACGAGAGGATTGTTTCAATTTTCAAATTTAGGGTAAGAATACATTCAGGAGATTTACCATGGATTTATACACAAAAAATTGATGATAATGATGACCACGATAGTGATGGTCATGACGATGATTCAGGAGGATTAAAGACGAAATTTCGGCTGAACTAAACTGAGCTATTTAAGATATCAGCTTTTGAGAAAGTCTGACCTTGACCTGAAGCGGGGTCCTCCGTGGCAAAGAAAAGGCACGAATTGCTGGATCTAATTCAAGAAATAGCGACGAAACCCTAGATCGAACGAAGCTGGAGATGGATCCGGCTCGCTTTTCGAAGTTTCGAAATGGAAAACTGCGAAATAGAAAAGGCAGGGAGAGGCGGGAAGTTTTGAGCTTCGAATTCGATCTTTCTTTTGGAATTTCGCTCTCTTTCTTGCCGAAAAATTGGAATTCAGATCTAGTGAAGTAACCAATATTTGAGTTTTAAATTGGGACCCTCTGATTCGAATCCGAGACAATTCATCTGAATCTGAAGTGCACGCATCTTGAGAACGAATTTGAATCCCGAAACAGTTCTGAGCGACGGATTCAAATCAGACGATCTTAATCCAAAACCCAAAGATTGAGTTACATTAGGGGATCGGGTGGAAATTGAAATCCTACGGTCCATTGAGTCAGGATAACTTTTGAGTTTGGATTCGGATCAGGCTAGAATTTTCAGATTTTTTTTCCAATATTCGTGCAATTTGGATTGGACGGTGAAAATTCAAATTTGGATGGCCATTTGGATCGGTCTATATGGATTCAGATCGAACCAAAAAGTTTGGATTGAACGGTACTTTGATTGATTCGGTTGAAATTTTTTAATTAATCGGGGTTTATTGTTTGGTTTGTCTTTCTGTTTCACCTGTAGTTTTCTGTATCGTCTCAGGTACTATAAATGTTGGGTCTACAACTTTACGGTTCATATTTATTTTTAGCTAGACTAAACTCAATTTGATATTTATTTAGAAATGAGAAGTCCACTTTAACACCTTATTTGGATGGAGAGTAGAGGAAGGAAGGGGATAGGAAGAATAAAAATGAATGGAATAGAATAGAAAGGGAGATTAACATATTTAACTTTATTATATTTGAATGATTAATGAGAAAAAATAAATTTAACTTTTTTTTTCTATCTTATTTCTTGTTTGGTTGATTAAAATTTAGAAGGTTAATGAGAAATTCAATGGCTGTTATAGATTTGTGACAAAAATACTTGTATAAGAATTATATATATAAGATATAGAGGTGGGCATTTGTGTTATTTTTTCTAACAATATTTGCAACAAAATTTATTTCCATCCGTTACACCTCAAATCGGGAGAGAAACCAATTATATTAATTTTAATGATACAAGGTTAAACCTTTCAACTCCTATACCCTTCATCTTCGACATAATTTTGTCAACCAAACACAATTCGACGGAAAATTTTATTTTTTTTCCATTCCCTCCCTTCCTCTACTCTCCATCCAAACAAGGTGTTAAGAGCATGTCTGCCTCCGTGGATTGATTCTCATAGTTTTTATTTTGAAAATTGCTTCTGTCAGAACATTTCCTATTATCCGTTCGGCATAAATTTTATTTCCTTGTTCTCTTTAATTTTTTGGAAAAAATACATTCACCTGAATCTGTTTTTTTCCTCAAATAGTGTCTCTTGTGAATAATCAAAACAATTGAAGTATATAGTAACTTTTGCTCCAAGTTGACCGTTCAAAGTTGTTTAAAATTTAGATAGTAACTTTTGTTCATTAATTCAAATACATAGTTAACTGTTTAATTAATTAAAAGAGAAATTATATTAATCAATACTTGTTTAATTAATTAAACAAATAAATTTGTACAATCGAGCTCTCAATTAAACCAACACAATTTAATAATACAAGACATTATTAAACAAGTATAATTAAATTAACAACACTTAATTTTAATAGATTAAGTTAATTTTAAGTTAAATTCCTATTCTGACACCTAACATAATCATCCCACATAAGCCTAGTAACTTTATATCTATTTTTCATTTCTGTCTGACGTTGATTGTTAAGTCTTTCAACATTTTTGTCGTACTCTTCATCTCCATCTGCTACACCACAGTATCACTTGGATTAATTTCCAAAATAGTGTTCGCAGTCCAAGCGGCATCACCATTGTGATATACAATAAAACTGTACATAATACATGCTACTTGAATTATGTCCGCTCGTTTATCAATTGCTGTGATATGTTGCAACATTTAAAATGGAAAACCGCATTTTTAAAATACAAATAAGTTTTTCAATATGTTTCTAAGTTGTGCATAACAGAGTGTGTGATTAGTTTACTCATTTATCACTTTGGAGTTTGGAGTTCACTCTGATATCACTTTTCAGTGTGTAGTTAATTCACTCATTAACGCTTTGAGTATGTGGTCAGTTCACTCTTGATATCACTTTGTAGTGTATAACCAATTCACTCATTTAATTTTTTTTTAGAACATGATATATACAATTATATTGATCATAATCAGTGATTAGTATTAATATGCTTAATATAGTTTAATTGTAGTTTACATTTTCTATAAAAAGAAAAAAAAGAACTAACATCCTAACAAATTTCTCATGTATTTGCCGAACACTTATATTCTATAATTTCTCATGAGTCAAATGACTTTGGTTTTGGTAAATTTAAATTTTCATTCCCATATTAGAAAATTTCATTCCCCACAAAATTTTCATATTGTCGAACAGCCTTTAAGATTTATGGAATCCAGGTCATCCGAATGTCCAAAATTAATATGGAAAAAGAGAATACAGGATATGGACAGTTAAATGTATAACTTGTCGATGGAATAGTAAAAATTTGGATTAGCAAAAAAAAAAAAAGTAACTCGTAATTTCGTATTTGAATGAAAGTTGTTCTGAACTATTGAATTAGCATGAACTAGCTTACTCTGCTATTTAAAATATAAGGTCGCGAGTAATTTTAAACTCTTAAATTAACCGTTTAAAAACACTAAAAATAAATAAAGAGAAAAGAAGAAGTCTAAAATAACAACCAAGAAGAACTGAAGAACCCATGAGACCGTAAGTAGAGAGAAAAGAAACTTTTTTTTAATTGGACCAACTGGACTAAGCCAGACCGAATTTATTTAAGATAATAATTTTGAAGATCATTGCTGATCCAACGGTATATATTAGCTCTCTAGACTGACATAGTTTTTAATGAGTCTGACAAATATAATATAATATTATTGTCATTTAGGCCTATATAACACCAACTTTAAAATGTATCGAATCGACTTTTTATGACAAAATCAAATCGTTCAAACTGTTCTACTTCATTAGTTGTGTGTTTACATGCAAAATCATAATTTTATGAATTTATTTAGTATCAAGTGTAGTGGTTAAATGTAAGTATTTTAAAGTTAATTTTATTGTATTCAGTTTCAACATTTTTTAGCGCTTGACTTTAAAAAATATAAATTTTGCATGTAAACGCATCACTTATGCAATAAATCAGCATGAACAATTTGAATTCGTCGTTTAAAGTCTATCCAATCAGTTTAAAAGTTTGTGTTATATAACACAGATGTCATACTAGTCGGACTTGTTTTTAGTGTCCTTCTATCAGGATTAGAAGTAATGGACAAAGAAGAGTAGTTGTGTTAATTCGGTTTGACCACACAAGTTGACGCTTACTCTGATTTGTTCAGATTCGATTGTGTTCCCGGTTGATATTTCTAATTTATTGGTTCAATTGTAGTTCAGCGAACCAAAAACAGTTTGTTGGTTCGGTTTGTGAACTGACGAATTAGATCCGGGTAAACATACATTTTTAGTTAATCGCGTAGGCTGACAGAGACTGACTAACATAAAATTAGTGTGGCCACTACCATGGATTTTGAAAAAAAAAAAAAAAAAGACACAAAGTTAGTGTGCTATGCTCATTAGGAGAATTAATGAATGATGAATATAATAGTTGAAACTAGTTTAACGAATGATGGTGTACATTATGAAATTTTAAAATTTTGGAATTCATTTAGTTTAAAATTAAGCAGTCGAAAAAATAAATTTTTATTTTTTTATTACTTAACACTAAATCAATTCAAATATTTCAAAAATTTATATATACACATATTACTTATAAAATAAATCAGTTTCTCTCTTCATGACAATGAAAAAAAGAAACCATAGCTTAGAAGACCGCATTTCTGCATCTACCTTCTTTGTTTATCTCTCATCAATTTTTCGTTGAAATAGAAGAATTTCACATCAAATTGTATTAATATTAAAAAAGGGATTTAGATCAGCCACCACTACCACAAAAATAAATCTATAGCAATTCTTTGAAATAGCAGGGATTCTGTTTTTTCAAATTTAATCATTAACTTTTTTAAAATGCACGAATCGACAATTAATTTTTATGCATGAATCTCAAACGAATGAACAGTTGAATTTGAAAAAACAAGATCCCTGCAATTCCAAAGAATCACAGCAGATTTATTTCCCCACTACCACACCTCCATTGATCCCTTCCATCTAACTCCGATTCTTTTCACCTCTTGTAACTTTATTTTCAACACAACATCTCCCACTCTCTCGATATTACCTTCTTGAGCGGAGAGAAGAATGAGAGAGGGGAGGGACCGAGTCAAGAATGTGGTATAGTTGGAGTTCAGAGCATTGAATCTCATCTCGACTGGAGTGTGAAAGTGAGTAGATCTAATCGTCGTCGGAGTGTGGAGGCGGTCAAAGAAGCGGATTCAGTTGTGGAGCGAGATGGGAAGGATCGGAGCCGATTGGACCCGAGAGTACGGTATTGTTCGAGTTCAGAGCGTAAAGTCTCCATCTCAATCGAAATGCGATGGTAAGTAGATCCGATTATCGTCGGAGTGCGGCAGCAGTCGTAGAAAACGAATTTGGTATCAGAGTACCAAATGTTTTTTTTTTCTAAAATTGAGTACGAATATATTTATTTTTATTTAATTTAAAATTTTATAAATAATTTTTTTATTAATATATTTATTAATAGTAATTTTAACACTAATTATCAACAAAAATTGTATTACTATATAAGTTTATTCACAAGACTTGAAGCAAAAAAAAAGAAACTCTCAATCAAAACTAATTAAAAGAGTCCGCTATAATTGAGTGCTCCTTTTTAAGCTTCAACGACACGCATCTGTCTCATTAACTGGGTGCGTATCCTCTGAGATATCTCAATTTTTGCGTGACCGACGTGTCCAGTGCCTATTCGGGGGGACGTGGGGGGCGGTATTACTTGAGCTTTGAGAGTCGTGCAGAACGTTTTTAAACGATTGAAATATTCCAAAAAGTCGCGCAATGTTTGAGGTATCTCAGAGGATTCGAATTCTCATTAGTTAGCCAGTGAACATAATGCAGCAAGGCTGCAAGAAGGTTCTATCTACCCATTTGACATCATTAGTGGGGCAAGAAACAAACATAATTAAATTGCAATCGCTGCGCTTGTGAGTTTTGGCAAGTTGAGAGCTCACTCCCAGTTGACTTAAAATCCCTCCTCCCCCAATTCCCTCGTAGTATTCTTAAGGCAGTGCTGGTAGAGACATATCTCAGCAAACAAACCCACATCAAGTCTCAAATCTCAATTGATCGAAGGTGCAAGCAAATGGGCTCTCAGAAACCCCAACTTCCCACGATCAATTTCAAAGGGTTGGATCTGAAAGAACCACTTGGATCCAAATGGGAAACAACCCGAACCGAGGTTTTGGCCGCTTTGAATAGTTATGGCTGTTTTGACGCTATATATGACGGAGTCCGGCCAGAGGTGAATGAGGCCTTGTTCCATTCGATATTGCCGGAGATGTTTGCACTACCGCTTGAGGTAAAGCAGATGAATAAATCAAATGTTTATTTGGGTTACATCGGGCAGATCACAGATGTGCCCTATGAGAGCCTTCGCATACCTGATGCACCAAACCCGGAGAGTGTCGAAAAATTCGCTGGAATGCTCTGGCCAGAAGGGAACCAAAAGTTCTGGTAAGGATTGAATTTGGTGCAGTATTGTAGTAGCAAGATGAGTTTAGAAGTCAGTAGAGCTGATTTATTTAATATGATGTGACATTAACTAAATTGGAAGTTCGAATTTCTAGATTCCTTTATTAGGAAAATGAGAAGTTGGTTTTTTCTAGAGTTTTGGAGGGGGTATAATTTTAATTGGATACATAAACTATGGCTGCCTGGAAGAAAACTGCAATTCTGGTAAAAAATAGGTTGGGGACAAGTTTTATCTGGTAAAGTTCCTCTAAATTCTAACAACTTGAATGAACTTGTTCCAGCAATACAGTTACAACATATGCGCAACAAGCCCGCAATTTGGAACAAATTGTTGAAAGGATGATATTTCAGAGCCTGGGCATTGAAAAATACCTCAACTCTCACCTTGAAACACTAGTTTACAGAATGCGCCCTGCAAATTATGGCGGTCTTCCAACAGAGGAGGCTAAAATTGCTTTGCTTCCTCACGTCGACCCAAATTTGATTACTATTGTCTGTCAAAATGAGGTCGAAGGCTTGGAAGTTTACACAAAAGATGGAGAATGCATCCGAGTTGTTCCTTCCCCGGACACTTTCACGGTTATGATCGGTGAAACAATGACGGTGAGAACATGTACTTTGTTCTTTTCTTTTGTTTAAAAAAGTAAAAAATTGATAGATAAAAAGATCTTATTTAAGCATAATTTCATAATTTCATAGGAATAAAGATATAGTTGATATGCAAGACTCAAACATTGCTTAAATTATGACTTCTGAGGATATGCATAACTCCTTTCCACTAACTATGATCACAAAAGAATAACAAAATAAAATTCTACAATTTACTGGTTACTTAATCAGTAGTTCAGTTCATGTCTAAAAACTAGAAAATTATTATTGGTGTCAACTTGCCGATTGTTATTTCCAGGTTCTGACAAATGGAAGATTTCGTGCACCGCTCCACTCTGTATCAGTCAATCAGAAGAGATATTCTGTGCTGTTTGGTTCATCCCCTAAGGAAGGTCACCTAATCCAGCCCTTAAAAGAGATGGTAGATGAAAATCACCCTCTGCAATTCCATTCGTTTGATTTAAACAAATACATGCAGTTCAAGTACAGTCCTGAAGGGCTCAAAACTGAGAATCCTCTCAAGGCTTTCTGTGGGGCCCAATAACAGAAAAATAACGACTGATTCTTTGTCTTTCTTTGGTTGGTTTTCTTATCTAAGGAAGGGTATGCGTGAATCCTTGTTAGAATTGATGATTCTATACTTTGGTGATCCTTTATTATCAAATAAAAATATACTTTTATGTTTTGCAAATATAATTGTTATGTCAGAATTAAGATTATTGATCCACAATCATGGGTTGAGTTGAGACAAAGGAGCAAATTTTAGGAGTAAATATTTTGTGAGTGATTCCATCAATTTGATTCAACAACATCAAAGGAAAGATTCTCAGGTAATATAAAGCGCAGTTTAGACCCCGAAAGAGCAAACCGCGCGTAGAGTACAGAGCCCATGATAACATTACACCTAGACCTAGTGCCAATAACCTACCAAAGACGAGAACAATTTAGGATGAACACACTCAAGTGAGTCGTGTTGTGCCAGTTTAGAATACCGTATATTGGTACAGAACAGAACTAAATTTCGATGTCTTACTATGTATCACTATGATAATTTGATTCAATAATTAGGAATTTAGAATTTATTTTGTTGTTTTCGTCCACATAATTTCCATAGAATAGCAATTGTTTCCAAATTTAACCGGAAAAAAAGATCGACTTGCAGTTTGGAAAAATAATTAAATAATTAGTTCGAACTCTCATTTGCAATGAGTTGATCCTTAAATTTTTAAAAATATTTATTTTCTACTTGTGTTTATAACAACCGTCCAAATTTCGGTGATGTAACTCTTATGATTGAAAACATTTTATATGGGCGAGCCACGTAGGAATTCTTCGAACTATTTCATTTTTTTAATTCACCTTGAAAGGAATCTCCTTTTTTTGTGCTCTATGATAGCACCACGCAAGCTAACTATAATTGTCAGAATTAAGAGTGGACCAAGATATGATGAAACTTTAATAGGTAATTCCATTGTTCCAACTATATGTTTGTTAGCATGTATATGCATGTTTGTATTATAAAAGTTTGCTAAAAGATTTGACTTCTTTTGTCTTATTCCCCAAATGATTGTTGTCCTAATTTACTAATCAAATCCTGCGCGGACAACAAATTCAATATATAATATGTATGTAATTTATTCAAGAAATTGTTTTTGATGGAAAGTACTGTGCCGTGCGATGCTGTACAATAACAAATTCAAAATGAATGCAACTTCATATATGATTGGTAATTTGGTATCAATAGTTTTTTTTTTTTCAAACAAAGAAATAGTGGCGGACTAAAATTCATGTCGCACCAAAACTCAAAATTGAATTACTTATATCCGTAAAACGCATGTCTTTGCAAGCTATTGTAGCTCAAAGTCTGGCGCACAGAACTTTTACCGAGATATGCATTTGATCAATTTGGTACTTTTTAATCAAGGAATTATATGAAGCCTAAAATACAAGTTAGTCAAAGATTAAACCAATTACGAGTATTATTTTTTTAAAGAAAGAAATACTACAGATTATTATGTTATGGATACAAAAAAATTGCCCATAAGAATAGCTTTGCATATTGATACAAAAAATTATTGATCAGGTGATTATACAGTATAAAAAGTTATTTCAGCACAGATGAAACATAGGAAAATTGACTGGAGTGAATGAGCCAATTATAATTTACTGAATTCACACCACCAGAAAATCATGGTAACAGAATTTCAACATCAATATTATTCTTTCACCGTACCATCATAGAAGTATATGATATACTGCAGAAGACATGATCATCTTGTATATTGCCATTAATTTGTTGAAGCAAATATTCAAGTGCTGATTAATTGTGCGGTACAACTTACAATACAAAACATTCGATTGCTCGATCGATGTCAATTAGCTACGTACTCAGAAAGCGAAGCGCTTCGGAGAAGCTATTGTATCAGCTAACACGAGGTTCTTGGCAATAAGCTTTCGAGCCTTCCGGCTTCTGATTTCAACACGCATGCTGTCTGTTTTATCCATCCTGTCATAATTTTCACTGCTGCTGTGTTTCTTTCCCTTGAAAGATCTAAGTTTAGACTTCAGGCCATCTACTAGTCTCTCGAATTGTCTTCCCATCATAACCATGCTTGGTTGCTGCATAAGAAAGCAAAAAATTGTTAGAGAGAGAGAGAGAGAGAGAGGAGAGGAGAGACCTCAAGTTATGAACTGTTAGAGTACCTGAAGGAAGGGGAGAAAGTGAGGCTGTTCAATAACTTAGACAAAATGTGTGTTTTTATGTGAGAGGTTAGCGTCTCCAATCTAATAATAAATAGTGTTTTTTCTGGTAACTGTCTACCTAAGTGTACGTACCTGTCTGGTTCTGACAAGTGGAAGAGAAATATGTTTCTAAAAAAACAAGTGGAAGAGAAATTGGATTCAGTAGAAAAAGCCTTGCGATATAAAAAAGAGCAGGGGTGAAAAAGAATGCAAAGTAGTATCCGTATGCGAGAAAAATTGTTCTACGCTATTTTCCAAAAGAATAAATAATAAAGAAAGAAAGGGGTCAGGAAGCGACAAATGAAATGACTCTGTAGTCCGTTCTATGATTTTTTTTTTTGGTGCGCTGCGCACATTTCCTCATTTTATTACACCACCAGCACTCCTCCAACTTTTGTAGACCCCTTTTTTTTGGGATATTTCACGTATACCCCTAAAAAACTTAAAATTTTATATGCCCTGTAAAATATATTGAGGGTTCAAGTGGCTTGAGGTGCTTCATATTATATATCTCTGTTTTTAAAGATAAAACTGTTGATTCGAACGACTCAACATGATTTTCGTATTAAAATATGTTAGAAGACCCAATTTTATATATTTTGGAAAGTTTTTACTATTTTTTATGGAGCGAGTCTATGGTATTATGCTTATTACCGGTTGGTCCATAATAGGGTCAATATTTTTGTTCTTAAAATTCTATTAGCCGATCATAACCGTTCAACATGATTCTCACATGAATATGTACCAACAGACCGAATTTTATATTTTTTTGAATTTTTTCACTATTTTTAAAGATAGGTAGAAAATCACTTGATCTGAAAATTCTAGACCAGAAAAACAATGATTTTCTACCTATCTTTAAAAATAGTCAAAAACTTTTAAAATATATAAAATTCAGTCTGCAAGTACATATTCATATGAAAATCATGTTAAACGGTTCGGATTGACCGTTAGAATTAAAAAAATGAAAATATTGATCCGTATTACGGAACAAATCGTGCTATGCATAGTACCATAGACTCACTCTTTTTTACAATAGGTACAAAATCACTATTTCTAGACTATCCAAAAACAATGATTATGTGCCTATCTAAAAAATAAGTAAACAATTTTAAAAAATTTAAATTTGGTCTCCAAGTATATTCTAATACGAATATCATGTTGAGTAGTTCGGATCGACAAATTAAACATTGAAAACCGAATATAGGATATGAGGCATGATGAGACATAAAAGACATGAAACATTTGAACCCTCATCTTTTATGTTTACCCTTCTAAATTTTAAAAACTCACAAATTTATCTAATTTATTGACCTTCCTATTAAAGCTCATTTTAAATTTACAAAGTACCCATTTTATCATTTATAAAAAAAATTGAAATATGTGATTGTGCAAGAAAAATGTTATGTCTGCCAATTAACCAGTTTCCGAGGACAACTGGTCATTTCTCTACTTGAGATGTCTGTACAATATCATTTAGGCATATGCTTGTGTTTGAGTCATAAGTAAGAAAATAGACCATGTGCTCTCACAAATGATCAATTAAAAGTCTGAATATTTATCTTAAACAGACTACATATTTTAAATTATTTTAATAAATGATAAAATGAGTACTTTACAAATTTAAAATGAGTAAATTTCTGAGTTTTTAAAATTAAAAGGGTAAATATGATATTATAAATTTTAGAGGGGTGATAGGTAATTTTGAGATTTTCGAAAGGTATACATGAAATTTCTCTTTTTTTTTTATTAAGCTACTAGTGGCGTGGATCCTTTATATTAGATAAAAAAGTATTAAACATTAACCATAATATTTTCAGATGATGATTTGGGAGATTCGGAGCATGTTCTCAGAAAAACTAATTACGTAATCAAATCGCAGTAGAAATAAAGGTTGACCAAGTTTGTTCAAGTGTATGCAATAATTAAAAAGAGCTGGTTTTCGTTGCCTGCTTTAAAAAGAAAACGCAAAAAAAAAAAAAAGATAAAAATTTAATACCAATGGAATTGTTTCGAAAAAATCCACCCTGTAAGATTAGGTGAGGAGTTTTTGGAGATATTAAGATATGTTTTTATTAAGAATCAATAATATTGTCTTTTTTATGAGAGGTCGTAATTGAAAGTCGGATGAGAAGTCTTTTGTGAGATTATAATATTATATGTTGTTTTTATCTTAAAAAAAAAATAGAATGGACTAACTATGCACCAATTTTTATCTCAAAAATAAAGACTCAACTTCCAATATTTTCTAAAAAGAAATATTTTTATCAATTTGTTAATAATGGTACGTACTGGGTAAATAATAAAGATTAAATTTTAACGAAATTAGCTCATACAATAAAGGTTAGATCAGAGTTTCTTTTCCACTGTATTAAATTAAGACACTCTCTTATATTCATCAAATTTGGAGATGGAAAAAAAAATGATTTTGTTCTCTTAATCCTCAAATCTTCTTTCCTGAACAACAATTCACGATACAGCTCACATACATTAGAGCATTAGATCATTTTAGCAATTAAATGGCGATACGTCAATAGTCCGAACATTTTTGTGGTTATTTTATGTAACATATGTTACGTTTTTGGGGTCCACTAAGTT
This sequence comes from Carex cristatella, assembly GCA_024447775.1. Classification (NCBI taxonomy): domain Eukaryota; kingdom Viridiplantae; phylum Streptophyta; class Magnoliopsida; order Poales; family Cyperaceae; genus Carex; species Carex cristatella. Next base: position 4,764,089 of record JAJHPF010000032.1, read on the forward strand.
GAAGTTTTCTGTTAGAAGCAATTGAATTTGCAATTGCTTCGTGGCCACATGGAGCACATGTGGATGAGCAAACTTCGCTGCATCATGCAAGGTTTTCAACTGTTTTTACTTTCAAAGGATTTGGTGAAATAAATGGATCCGCATCTGCTGTGATTCTTCGCTAATCAACAGTGCCCTGCGATTTCTATTTTTTCAAATCCAACCGTTCAATTGTTTTGAGATTCGTGCAAGAAAAAATTAGCTACTTTGAGATACGTGTACGAAATTATTGGACAGTTAGATTTGAAAAGGCACGAATTTTAGAATCGCAGCTGATGTGAATCCGAAATGAATAACATAAACAGAACTTTCAAAGAGTCTCTGTTGGAAAAGGACCTAGTATGACAAAATAAAAAGGTCAAAGAGTCTCTCTTGGAAAAGGACCTAGTATGACAAAATAAAAAGGACTCCCTGGCAGAGGTTTTCATTGAGTCCGGTTTAGCCGGTTTTGAACCGATCTGAATTAGTTTGGACTAAACAATTTGATTTTTTTGGTATAATAGTTTAGTTCGGTTTGGAAATTTTCAAAACTGAAATAACCAAACTAATCAACTTTTATATATTATGAATTTGGTCTGGACTGCCCCGGTTTATTTCTTAATATCCTGATTTATTTCTTAATCAATTGCTTTAAATACTTCAGTTTATTTCTTAATATCCCGATTTATTTTTAATATCCCGCTTTATTTCTTAATATACTTCGGTATATTACAAAACAATTGCTTTAAATAAAAAATAATATATTTTAGTTTGAACTGAACAAACTGAAATAAAATTTTCATTCGGTTAAATTCGGTTGTAATCCTAAATCGGCGGTTCTATTTTTTAAACCGTATTATAACTTTAATTTGTCTAGTTCAATTTGATTTTAACTATAAATATACCGAACCGAACCGATGAACACCCCTACTCCCTGGTGTTAGTTGGGGTAGTTCTGTAGCACTAACCTGTGTCGTGTACTGAAAATTCTCAACGATTGTTATATAATGATCATTTTAAGCATTCTTGAATTTTGAATTTTGACAACAAAGAATTATTATGGGCTTGCCAACCATAGATATATGGATTCAGGTGACACGAATGGAGTTAATGTCCACTATTTTTTTTCTCCTTGAAAATATTTATTTCTAGATTTTTGTGTTGAAATATTTTGTACTTGACCCCCTAATATTTGAATAATATTCCACTTTAGATCATTATTGTTAAGTTTATATCGTTTAGTTCGTGTTGCCAACAAAAGAAGTTTCATGAAAGTCACTTGTTATTTAAAAATTAAATACATGCATCAGAGATAATTGTCACATGTTTAACCCATTTTAAAAAAATGATTTATGCAACCCACACGCTATAGCTGGAGCACCGTTTCAATTAACAGTTACAACTTACAACGATAATTGGTTGAAGGAAAACAAGATATAATGTATGAGGGCGTTGGAAATATTTTTCATTTTTTTCTTCCTCCAAGGTCGTCGAGTTTATTTTATCATCTTTTTTCTTTCTTTCTTTCTTTCAGTTTGCCCGGTAGAGCTACTTGCCTCTTTCGGAACTTCTTTTTTCTTTTGGGTGCCCCGTAAAAAGGAACAATTAACAGAAATAAAAATTATCGGCTGTATACAAAATTGAAAAGAAGACAAGTGAGCTCATTTTTGTTTTCATGTTTTTTTTTGGGTAAAGATTAAGGCAATGAGACATATCATATATGGTTTTCCATTGTGTAACTCATCAAGGTCAATGACACCTTAAGAATCTTACTAATGATAAAAATAATTGAACGTTCTAAAATCTAGCTTTTAAAATATTATTTATATTATACAGAAAAAGATTATCGAGTATCATGCAAGTGTTATCGTTCATCAAGCAACTTAAAAAGTGGAATCTGTTGGGATTTGAAGGATTTGTTTATTTTGTGGCGAGCGTTGACTACTCAAAACCATCCAAACAAAAATATCACTTGATAATAATTTTTTTACACTCTTAACAATATTTAAAAAAAATCCACAAAAAATAGAAATAAATTTATAGGATGTTATTGTGTAGGTACATTGTATATTAACAATTAAATGTCATGCAATTTAAGTGTAATTTGCTTATGTATTAATAACCTTATGTACCGTTGAAATTTTAATTCGCTTGATGTACGGTTAAAATACACAAAATCTTATCGTATTTTATAGACATGATAAATGGATTATAATAATTCCGTCTATAAATTTAGTTTTTTTTTTATATATTATCAAAATAAAGAGTTGCCCAAATCATTTCCCTCAATACTAAATAGGCTTTGTTCCCGAATTATTTTTATCATTACAAAAAAATAAATAAATAACCATAATCACAATTCTATTTTTGATATGGCCGCAACGTGAAATTGCGGACATAAATTGAGTGTCCGGAACTTTACGTTGAGGACATTTTTTTTTTCTCAAAACTTTGATTTTCAACGCTGATTGACTAAGAAAATCATTAGATTGGACCATAAAATGTGTTCTCAACATGAAGTTGCAAACATTCAATTCTGTTCGCAACTCCGGCCGTTTCAAAAATAGAGTTATAACCAAATGGTAGTTCTTTGGTTTAACTTCATCTTTTAAGATGATAAAAATTAAAATTTCGGGCTGTGTTCCAACTATTATTTATGTTATAGAAGTATCCTTTTTAAATTGAGAACTAGCCTTTGGTCTAGTAGCTAAGGCACATGGTCTCTATGTGAAAGGTCATGGGTTTGAAATCCAAACGGGGGGAAATCATTTGTTGTAATAACAAGGTATTAAATAGTTGGGTGGCTTGACCTCCAACCTTTACTCAAAAAAAGATATCCTTTTTAAATGTTAATTATTAACAAATAATTGAAGATTAATTATAGGTCCTTATTTTTCTACATATTTTTTGTAAATTATAATCCTCGAACAACAACAGCCTGCAGCAAAGCACGAAAAGAATCCCTATAATTTTGCAATTCATTTCTTTACCCTGGAATTTGAGCCTGCTAAGTCTGCTTTCAAAACCTTCCGTTGCTCTGTAGATTCACAACGGAGATAGTCAAATTATTAATTTGGTTTGGTGGTCACAATTGAAATTTATTTTGCAATAACTGCCCTGAAAGATGATCGTCTAGCTGGACGACCTCTGTGTGAAATGAAATCGCATATTTTCCAAGAAATAAAGTTACAGGAAATCCAAACCTCAAATGTGCCTTTCTATATGTGCTCCACGTCAAATTAGATCTCATACTTTTGGGGTGAGCTAATTAATATCCTGATTCTCCGGGACTTATCTTCTTTCATTTGTTATCGATTCAATTACGGAACGAACTATGTTTTCTAATGTGCAGCGGGTGAAGAACAGTTGCTGGAGGGACTGATGGACATCAACTTGTTACAATTTTAAATGGGAAGGATGCTGCATCCGATCAAAGTTGCGCAAAACGATGATTATAATAATCACTATCATTTATACTCCCATCGTTAAGTCCCTAATTGCTCAATTGACTGGGTGTTGAAGTCTGAAAATAGGTACTTTCTTTCCGTTCACACCTCACAAGCAGCAACACACGGCAATGCAGAGAGTTTATATTTGCAAGGCTAAATTTCTTGGGAGTGACTAATAGTTCCCCCACTCTATCTTCTAAATATTCTCCTAATTAACTTATCTATAAAGTATGATGAGGACCACTAACTAACTTGGAGAAATAATAACTACTTGGGAGACCACTTAAATTTGAAAAATTTATAACTGTTACGTGTTTGTATGAACACTTATGCGCGCAACTATTCCTATATAATATATCAAGTATTCATACCTAAGACATCAAATATTTAAATAAAAACCTGGATATCAAATTTCTTTTCTCTCTAGTCTCACACCCATTTTTTTTCTCACAAAGTATCATTACTAAAAAATATTCAAACTACAAAGTATTCATACTAAGACATATAAAATATTCATACTTACACATTGAAGTGTGAATTTGTATGTTGTAAAATATTTTTGACAAATTCCTAAATGATTTACACCCCGTTGGCAAGTATTCACCACGTCAAGCAAGTATTTACATCTCATAATGCAAGTATTCATACCTAAAATACCAAACATATTTCTAAAAAAACTGTGCACACAAGTATTAATATATAATATATTAAGAATTTATAACTAAGATATCAAGTATTTCTAATAAAAATATTAATATCAAGTATTCATACTCATACATTGAAGTGTGAATTGTTATGTTGTAAATGATTGAAGTATGAATTGTAATGTTGTAAAGTAACTTTAATTAGTTAATTTGTTCGATGTTTGAACGTATTGATATATACTGAGGAAAGTATTTCATACTTCTACTATTGGGCACAAGTATGAATGCCTATGCACGCAAGTATTATTATATAATATATCAAGTATTCATACTTAAGATATCAAGTATTTCTAATAAAAAATATTAACATCAAGTATCCATACTTACGTATTGAAGTGTGTATAAATATCACAACAAGTATTCATTCCTATATAAACCTATATTGATATGTAAGAAAAAAAAATTAAACTACTTTAGAAACATACTAATGAAAAAATATCAAACGTTTGAATATATGATATCAAGTATTAATATATAATATATCAAGTATTCATAACTAAGATATCAATACTTGCGTGCATGATTGGGCATGCAGCCACGATAGGGACCACACGCAGAAAACCAAGGACAAGTGTATGTGTCATCGCAAATGTCAACGCTGTAATTGTTGCAAACGTTCATTTCTAAAATATCAAATATTCATACTTACGCATTGAAATATGAATTTTTATGTTGTAAAATATTCTCGAGAAACCTCTAAATGATTTACATCTCGCCGAGCAAGTATTCACAACGTCAAACAATTATTTACACCTCATAATGCAAGTATTCATACTTAAGATATCTAACATATTCTAAAACAACTGGGCACAAGTATGAATGCATATGCATGCAAGTATTAATATATAACATATCAAGTATTCATATCTACGCATTGAAGTGTGAATTGTTATGTTGTAAACTAAATCTAAATATTGTCCGTACCAGAAAAAAAAAATGCTAGTAATCTAGCAAATTTAGCCTGAACTAATTTGGTACAAGTGCAATATCAATACTACCTTAGTCTGATCAAAATACCACATTACGATTTTAAAAAAATTATGTCAAACACCTTGCTGCATGTCCAATCATCATTGTAATATTGTGCCGATTTGTGTAGATATTGATTGATTCAACCTTGCTGCATGCCCAATCATGTCCAAGAAATTCACAAGATAATATCAGTTTCTTCGATGGAGAGAGAGAGAGTTTATCATTGAAGGTACTCTAAGGAGGTAAGAGGGATGGTGCTGCCTCGTTTTCATAAAAAGTGGTGATATTTGAGTTTTAGAGATAAGAAATTGAAAAATTAAGTCTTTGACTAGAAAACGGGGACTTTCGGGGGACATAATTATTATTCTATTTTTTTTATATGGATAGGGTTCGTTAGTTATGAGTTGGAAACTGATATTAAGATGCGGGGACGTTTAGGGACAGATTTATGGAGGACAAAATCATTACTCAAATTTCTTTGTAGCTCACTAAACTTTTTTTTACGGATAGATTAGTTAAGTTTGATTTGTCCATCTAGAATTACTGAACTTTATATTTAAATATCACAATTGCTTTGCCTTGACGGCGTTGATTTCAATATCACAATTTCATGGAACCACAAAATGTCATTGATTTGACACGAAAGACTTTGATACTAAGCTACAAGTGAGATGAAAAGAGACGTGCTTCTGTTTTCAAGTTCCTCAGTGCTAAATTACGAATATTAGAATATACAATGTTTTCTCCTGACATAAAAACTTGTTGCTCATGTTGGCAAAAATATAGTTAGATTTTTTTTAATTAATCTACTCTACAATTCCAGAATATGAAAAAAAAAAAAGTTTGTCGCTCATTTCATCTTGGTCAGATATTTAAATACGCGCGCGCGCGCATTTTGTCTTTGGTTATTGATTAAAACGCCTTCTAAATATGTTTAGAGGCAAAGTTTGTATGGAATTTATTTTTAAATAATGACTCACATGTAAATCTTAAGCTTTAAGACTCTATAATAGTTTTTGAAACATTAAATGATAGTTTGGTGCCTTTTGTTCAGTTAAGCAATATTAAATCTGCATACATAATTCAAGTCTTTAAAACGACATACACCATAAAATAAGTAATATTATTACTATAAAATAATAATATATTTTAACTTCCTATAATATAACTAAAAGAGGTGAAGCAAGATGAGGTTTTCAGTTCCAATTAAGTGCGACTTTTGAGTAGAACTTCCGTGTCATGTAAAGAGTAGAACTAGGGTGTTCTTAAGTTCACTCAGTTTTTTTGTGAACTCAATTCTAAAATTTATCGGATTGATTTCAAATGACGAATCTGAACTGTTGAAATCCGTCTATCTTATGAGTGATGCATCTACATGTTAAAATTTAAATTTTTTGAATTAATTTGTATGGAGTCAAGTGGTCAAAAAATAATGAAAAAATGAATGCATTAAAATTCATTTATAAACCTTTTAATTTCGACCGCTTGACTTTATACTAAATTAATTCAAAAGTTTAAATTGTTTGCATGTAGACATACCACTTGTAAGGTAGACTGATTTCAACAATTCAAATTCGTCATTTAAAAAAAAACGAGTTTAAAAAAAAATTAGTCCTACTCGTTATGTAAATATTTAAATAGTCCAAGTTGACTAGTTAAAACGATATCCATTAGAAAAAAAAAATGTATGTATCACCCCTTTGTCTTTAGTGAGCACTTTTCTAACTCCTTAATTTGAAAATTGGGCTTGGTTATATAGTTAGTAAACCTTTTCTATTTAATTGACACAAGCACACTGGTTTTTTCTTTTAAATAGAAATAAACACGAAATAAGCATCCAATATGCTGGATTTTAGAAAATAAGGGGCTACATCCAATGTAAAGTGAATCAAGCACCAAAGCAGTGCACCCAGTGTGTTCCACTCTTCTCCGTGGAGCTTATTTTTGGAAATCCAGAATGCTGGATACTACAGTGGAGCTTGTTATCAGAAATCCAGACCAGCTTGTTTCATTTAAATGAATTTGTTCGTTTCAATTTTAAAAAAAAAATCGGTACACAGCTGATCCTGATGTAATAGAATGGCTCGTGTAATGAAAATAATAAGGCCCAAAATAATGCACTGGCTCACACATTTGAGATGTGATATAGACAAAAATGTATTGATAGGCCTAGAATCCGGCCCATATCTTTCCACCCCTGGCTTCAGCCGTCCCCTCTCATTATTGCAACGGGGTGAAATAAAAACCCTAGTAATGGTGGTCGGCAGCCACCCTTCCTCACACCACCAACTTCAGGCGATTCCAAAGAGTAATTAAAACATTATCTTCAAAAAACTAGCAACACGACGGCTGCTCTCTCTGGACACAACGCGACAGCTCCGCTCGCCTCTCCGCCGTCTCCGCTCGGCCTGTCTCCACCATCTCCACTCGGCCTATCTCCGCCGTCTCTCTTCTGTCTCCTCTCTCCAGGTATCTTTCAATCCTGTCTGTCTCCTCTCTTCGATCTGATAAGATTATATGACTTATATCATAAACTAGCAATTGCTGCTTTGGGAGAATTTGGTTACTAAACTTGATGATGGATACAATTTGAAATTGAAGAATGCAGTTTGCAATTGTGCTATTTTTCTTTTTAATTATTTGGTTTCACAAGCCTGATAAGAATGCAGTTGTGTCAGAGGAGTCAATTCAAGATTGCGATTTGCAATTGTGCCATTTTTCTTGGCAATTGTGTCATAGTTGTCAGTCCAGAGTAACTAATAGAAGTAAATCATATATGAATCTATTCTGGCACAATATTCAGCCAAATTTGATATTAAACTTGACTTCAGTGAATTTAACTATTTCTTGTTTTTCTCATACAACTGATGTATCTTTGATTAACATCCTTGGTTATTTTTCAAATAGACTGCAAGAAATTCAATTAATATTTACTTGGATATTTTCTTACTGGTACAAAGCCTGTTGGACAATTGATAAACCCTATTAATATTTCAAGCAATCTGAGTCTGAATCAAATTTAATGATGATTTAACACTCTATTTCTTCTCTGTGTTATTTTTCATATTGTACTTTCTATGTTATTTGACTTCTGCCATATTAACTGAAAATCTGAACCTAATTATCCATGCACCACGTACAGATATGATCTAGAATAAGTTTACAAACTGTTGCACCTGTGATGCAATTCAACTCTCAATCCAGATTCACAAATAAAGAATGTAGATCATGATATGAATCTTGATTGGACAAAAAGGGAAGCATATACTTATCTATTGTTATGCTTAATTAATGTGACTGCACATTTTTCTGTATAGGCTGGCAGAGAAACAATCCTTGAGGCCTTGAACAAAGTGGAAATTGTTCAGGGGTATTCTGTAGAACCTTAGTTATTTGTACTTTCAATGTACAGGTTGTTAAATTATTTGTAATTTTCTGATCATGTATGGGTTGTTAACCAATGTACTTGAATTAATAATATAATTAAAATAATAAAAAATAATACATATAATTTCCGTATCGTATCCTAGATTTTTGCAAATCGCCGTATCCGATACGATACCCGTACCAGTATCAATGCAACAGCTCCAACCATACATGGACTCAGCTCTGCTGAATTTTTTTTATTTTCGTGTACGTTTGGATGGACATGGGTGCGCTAACCCAAGAATAGCACTAACCCGGAGTGCTATTTCATGTTTTGGCACGTCACACAAAGTGCTCTCTCGCTTGGGGTAGTAGCTATTCCACTTGGGTTAGTGGCTATTCCACTAACCCAACAAAATGTCGGGTTAGCCATTGGGAGCGGGGGCAGATTTATTAACAGACAATGGGGTCAATTGAACCCCATTATTTTTTAATTTTTTTTTTGTAATTATACATGATTTACTATATAATTCAGGATAAAATGTTATGGGTAATGTAAAATTGACCCCCATACTCTGCATGAAAGTTTATATGATTGACCCCCATAACTTCAAAGTCTGGCTCCACCCTAGATTGGGAGGTTAGCTCGGGTTAGTGGCTATTCGCACTAACCCCTTGTTTCATCCAAACACACTCTTTAAAGAGATAATTTGCATTAGATTTTAGGTATTTCTTAAATACGAATGACCATACTCTGAATAATACCACCCGTAATAACTTTGAAGCAAGTTCTTATCTCATTATTAATCCAAGCAGACGACTTTAATGGTTTTATATCATGCATTACTAAACAAGACACTGTGACTGACTACCCAAAATTGCAGTAATCTGGTTTATTGGGATCAAGGTGACACACTTTCTGAACTGGGAAGAAGCAATAACAGGATCACATGGACTACACGAACAAGCTTGTTCTTGCTCCCATGGTCCGGGTGGTAAGTCTCTCTCTCTCTCTCTCATGGTTCATGTTGAATTTTTTTTTTCACACCAAACAGATGGACAATTTCATCTTGGAAATGGAAAACTGGAAATTCTAGCTTCTAAGCATCTACTAGTGCTAATTGCTTTTAGATAGATCAGAGGACCTTCTTGATGTACTAAAGAACAGCTGCACTATGCATATAATATGGCTGCTGCTAGTTCCTGTTCGCATAAGCCTTTTTTCTTGTCATATAAGTAGTAGTGTTGTGAATACTTCATTTATTATTGAAGATCTCATGCAGGGGACATTGCCATTTAGGTTGCTTGCTGCTGAGTATGGTGCTGACATAACTTATGGAGAAGAGATAATAGATCATAAATTTGTAAAGTGTGAACGTGTTGAAAATGGTAATGTCTGTTCACTTGATGTCAAAACAGAAAGAAACAAATTCTTTCCTTTTCTATTGATAAATTATAGATCATGATTCATGCATGTCCTATTTATTGCCTGGTAATAAACAGATTGTATTTTGTACCTGTTGTTGTGCAAACTTTTTAAATGGAACCCCTTGACAAGAGAATGTTGCTTCCGCAAATTTCTCTGTTTATTTTGTTAGATATGACATTTCTGGCATTTGAGCTTTTAACGCCTAAATATCTTTCTTTGTTTTATCTCTTCAATCATTTTTACCTCATTCCTTTTTAAATTGGTTAGAGATGTTGGGGAGCACTGATTTTGTGGAGAGAGGAACTGACAATGTTGTTTTCAGAACTTGCCCACTCGAGAGAGATCGAGTTGTGTTTCAGATGGGCACATCAGATGCTGTAAGAGCTCTAAAGGCTGCTGAGATGGTGTATGAACATAGCCTCTTTCATTATCAAAATGATGTATACTTGTTATCATTATAATAATAACAACAGCATGATTATAGCTGTTGCATAAATTTTCAGGTACAAGGATGTGGCTGCTATAGATATCAACATGGGTTGCCCCAAGTCCTTTTCTCTCAGCGGTGGAATGGGTGCTGCTTTACTTTCTAAACCAGAACTTATTCATGATGTACTTTTGAAATTACAAAAATTCTCTTATATATACCCCTTTAAACTATTTTCCCTTGTTAATTTTTGTTATCTTTTCATGTAGATTTTGACTACACTAAAGAGAAACCTGAATACGACAGTGACATGTAAAATCCGCCTCCTCAGCTCACCACAGGATACTGTGGAATTGGCTCGGAAAATCGAAAAGACTGGTGTCTCTGCTTTAGGAGTTCATGGGAGGTACTTCTGAATAAATATATATATTTCATGTTTCAACTAACAAGTATTTTGATAATATGGTATCTTAAGTTCACCTGACTTTTGTTACATATGGAACTGCATAATGTAAATTTATATAGTATATGTCCTTTTCAAATTCCTACAATAAATGCGGGTAGATGAGTAGATTGAGAGATTAATCATGTTGGAGAGCAAATTTAAGGGAATTTAGGAGGTGGGAGGGCCCCGCCTGTTTTTTTATTATGGTATTTTTGTAGAAGAAATATGCAAAATGTTTTCATAATATTTAGTCATCCTAAGCAGTAAAAAAAGAAATGAATATGTTGCAAAGAGACCCAATATTTTGAACACCTGACATTTGTTATGTTTCCCATTTGGAAAATCTCTCCACCCTGAAAGAAATAATTGGAATTCACACTAGTGGTGCTTACTGAATAAATATATATATTAAATTGGCATTGATATGCAGGAAGATAAAAGATAGGCCGAGGGATCCTGCTAAATGGAACGAGATTGCTGATGTTGTCTCGGCATTATCAATTCCTGTTATAGCTAATGGAGACATTTTTGAGTATGATGATTTTAGACGAATTCAAGATGCCACAGGTTTATTAATGAATAATTTCTTTATTTTTCATTTGGATAATACAAGTAAAAACAATGTGGCTTGGGGATCTAAAATTGATCATAAAAATCAGGTGCCGCATCTGCAATGGTTGCTAGAGGTGCTCTGTGGAATGCTTCTATTTTCTCTGCAAAAGGGAAATTACCTTGGGAAGATGTAAAAAGAGCATATGTTAGAAAGGTATCTTTTCTGAACCCACATATTTTTAAGGAGAATGTATTTCTTTTTTACCTTCTTTCTGCATATTTAAAGATGGTTTTGACTTTTCTTCATCAAGAGTATTCTGTGGGATAACGATCTTAAGAGCACAAAGCAAACTCTGAAGGAAATTATAATGCACTATTCTTGCCTTGAGCTAGCAGAGGGGAAGAAAGTGATTAAAGCTGAGAATCTCAGTGATTTAGCGTGAGTGTCAAAGCTTTTTACGTTTTCTTTTTTGTGATGTGGCAGTAGGAACATTCCTTTTACTTCTATTACTAGATTTATCCTTGCAATGACTGCTGCATTATCCTTTTCCTTTTCCAGGAATCTATACGGGGAGGAAAGTTACTACAATTTTGTCCTTTCAAATAGGCACTAAGAACAAGGCACGCTACTAATAATTTGAATACATCAAATTTATTCTCTTATGGCACTGGTGGAACTAACATAGAAACTTGTTGTAATTTAATGTATAAGAAAAGGTCATTATGTATTACCAACAGGAACACTGGTGGTACTTTGTAGTCAATGTTGTTGTATTGTGTTATATTACTTTCTTTTTCGACCTTTTGCAAAGGAAAGAAATGTCTGTTCCACCAGTTTGGTTGTGATTGTGGTCATTATTTTGATACAACTAGCCCATGATGTGGTAAACGCAGTTTTTACTTGGACAAATGCTTGCTGCTGGGAGGGGTTGAGTAATCTTTTTTTTTTTTTTTTTTTTACAAAAAAAAATGTATGTGGGCTCTATTTCCTAGTCCTACGAGATGACAATTTTACTAATTATCGCAAATAGTAAATTTTAAGTAAAAACAAGAAAAATAACAAAAGTTTTGGTAACGAAGGTTGGCTCTCGTGTAAAGTGGAAATAGCAAAGGTCGTCGTTTTGGAAGAATTCAAAGGTGAGAGCAACCTTCAGATCCAATGCAGAGCCGTACTGGTACAGTGCTGGGTATAGAAAGAAAACCCTCCCAGCAGCATTACCACTTCTTGCATCTTCATTTTAGTCCCAGTACCAATAATTTGTCACTACTCGCTTCTCAGTGCACTCAAATGGCAACTTTCCACTTAGCTCCTGTTTGAGATTTTGTTGGACTAGAGCCTCTAAAAAAACTCTGGTAGGCCTGACGATAGTTTCTGTAGTTAGCCTCTAAAAAAACTATCGTATCTCACCTGGAATCCAACCCATGTTGTCAACGGAATGTAGATACGATAGTTTCTGTAGTTAGATTGAGACCTGACGCGAAGTATGGTAGTAGACTGCTCAATGTTTCAAGGTGGTACAGTTTCTCAGACGTAGGAGATGAGTTGGGCTGAGTATCTTGATCTTGCAAACTTCCAATTCTGATACATAGTTCCGCTTGAAACTGATAATATTCCCAATTTAGGACTGTTCAAATTTCTCATCATCCTATGAGAATCGGAGATACTGTTCACATAGTTTATTGTTGAATTCCTTGCGAACTTAAATGTGTTGGGAAATTTTCATGCAAATTCTCATCGATTATTGATTGGAAAGAAAATGACTACCACTAAGGTTGCTTTCTAACGTGCTATCAGTACACTCGGCAGTATAAATACCTAAACCAAATTAGGGAATTAAAGATTCTGAATTTTTAGGGGAAAATGCACGGACAGATCTATTATTCTTTATTCTTTTGCTTATTCTTCAATCTTCCTGATGCTCGGTCTACCTGAATAACGAAATATCATATATAATCTTAACAGCAAGAGATTGCATGTGCTTATTTTGTTCTTCAATCATGTGAACTTGCAAATGTTTAATAATATTGACACAACAAACACATTATACAGAAAATAAACGAAAAACTGATTTCTTTTCAATGTAGCACACAATCTGACACATGCCTATGGCTTTATTCGACAGGCACAACTCCTTTCTAAAACCCTTTTTGCAACCTTGTTTTTGGAGGCTGTCCTTGCTAGAGTTTTGGGGACATTCATTTCTTGATGCTACAGATTTATGGCAAAACAGACTAGTAGTTGAAGTATATTTCTTGTCGCAATGCACAAGAAAATTGAGCATGCCTAGTACTTGGCACGTTTGTTAGATTGAGAAAACTCTCTTCGGAGAACCCTTCTCATGACCTTGTTTGAGGCTGTTCTTGGCAGTGCTGGAACTCCAATTACAGAAGAAACCTAGAGAACATAAATTTAATATCTTGAGTAACTCAAATAAAAGTGAACAGAAATTATATATTTTGAAAATACTGGTTATCAGGGGAGAATAGGTATCGCAGTACTGTATGCCACCTAATCAGCACCAGCATATGGTGGCATAAAGGAAAGTGCTTGATTGCTTCTTAAGTTTGAATTTTGGCTCAATTCCATTGTAGTCACAAATCAAGTAGAAAATCTGGTCAAATAAGTGCGAAGTAGGTAGCAGTAGAACACAGATGATTAACCTTAAAAAGAGGATTCAACTTTTTCTGCAAAGCCGAGTTGAACTCCAATTTTAGCTTATCCAAGATTTCCTTCTCCGGGCTTTGATCTTTCAATACAACAGCCACAACTAATTGCTCAGGTCCACCACCTGAGGGAGGCACCCCAATTGCAGCTGTCTCCATCACATCACAGTTGACTCCATTGAATATTCTCTCAAGTTCCACAGAGCTGACCTGATAAAGGACAAAACTTAATTCAATAAGATTTTTACATTAAAATTTTAATGCATTTTTTAATAACATTTTGGACTATTAACCTTGATTCCTCCAAGGTTCATTGTGTCATCAGCACGGCCGTGAGCTCTGTAGTATCCTTCTTTATTACGCTCAAATTCATCTCCATGCCTTCTCAATTGCTACATTTATGAAAACCAAAAAAATTTAATATTTTTGCTGACATAATGCTATAATAATCAATAACAATGCTGAAACTTCCAACAACCTTGCCATTCCAAATTGGCATATCCTTGAAATATACGTCGTGGTGATTAGCATTTAATAATGTGGTGGAAGCTCCAAACATGGTTGGATCAAGAGCCAACTCCCCAATCCCAGCTGCATCTTCCGCCTATGACAAAACAAAAATGGAGCAAAAATGTACATTTTCACCTAGTAGGGAGCGAGCGCAGCTCTCAAATTTGTTACATTACGCTTAAATCAATCTTAATGGTATACCAAAGAAAGTAAATGATTATACTTACAAGGGGTTTACCGTCACTACCAAGAATGTAGAGATGGCAACCCATTGCTGGTGTACTGAAAGCAGCTAATGCTTGAGGCTGTAACATTGATCCTGTAACAAAGCCGCCACCTATCTCTGTACCTCCACAGTATTCTATAACTGGCTTGTACTTGGCTCTTCCCATTAGCCATAAGTATTCATCTACACTTGATGCCTCCCCGCTTGAACTAAAACATCTATAAATTTCAAAAGTACAAAAATAATGAATGATAAAAATAAAAATAAAAATAAAATAGAACCCTAAAAGCAAGAAAATCAGTCACCCACTTATTTTTCTTTTCCAGATATTCACCCTCTGTCTTTAATCATGAAGACAAAAAATGAGGAAAGATACATGCAAACAGAACCAAATTTGTTACTCCATTACTAACTTAATAAACTAAAATAGTTTGATAGTAGAGGTAGCATCATAAATTGAAAGCAAAATATACAAAAAGAATGTCTACATGACTAAAGACTTGCCTAATGTTTGACCAGTCAAGGCCAGCAGTGCAGTTTGTGATTTTCCAAGCTCGAACAATGCTTGGAACAAGACCAAGCATTGTTACCTTTGCATCCTGAAGAAAAAGAAAATCCGGAGATCAAATTAAGGATTGAACCCATATTTCACAAGCTGGAATTACATGCATTCTACAGGAGCATGTGCATTGGGACAAGTCTAAAAGTAATGTATCTACCTGCACAAACTTTGCAAAGCCATGGCCAAGAGGGGAACCGTTGAAGAGTGCAATGGAGGATCCATTTAACAAAGAGGCATAGACAAGCCATGGGCCCATCATCCAGCCAAGATTTGTGGGCCAGCATACGACATCACCTTTACGGATATCCATGTGGGACCAGGCATCAGCTGCAGCCTTTAGTGGAGTTGCATGCGTCCATGGGATCGCCTTTGGTTCCCCTGTAGCAATTACTTCTTATCAGGGCATAGTTTGAGCAGATTTTCAACCATAACTAAAGGTAGGAAAATGCACAGGCTAGTTCAAGTTGGTTTGAGTTTAGGTCACGTCAAAAAAGGTCTAGACCATTTCAGCTTTGGGTTAATTATGGGTCTCAGATCATTCAGGTCTTGTGCTGTATAGGTGGGATCATTTTCAGGTCTGTGGTCTGTGGGGTTAGAACGTGGCTGGGTTCAGACTTCAGAATTTGGGCCATTTCAGGTTATTATCCCTACAAAACTGATTCGAAGTCACAATCACATTTCTTATCAGGTCAGGTAGAGTTTATTTGTTGAACCAGTGAGTTCAGGTTTCGTGTCAAGTTGATTATAGGATCATGTTGGGTTTATGTTTGGTTGATTTCAGGTCAGGATCGATTGCATGTCAGTTAAATTGCTGGTGTTGATTTTCGGTTGGGTTTCAGTTGTTGACTGCTCAAAACAGTTAAGGTCATGTTGTATACAGTTGCAGGTTGTTCTAAGTTCAGACTCCTTGCTTTGTCGTACACAGTCTGATTTAGGTACGGTTGCTTTGGGTCATTGACTTCTTGGAAGGACAAAAAACAATAAGAAAAAAAAAAGGGCTAGTTTTGTTTTACTATCAGTCAGGTCTTTTGGGCCAAGTCAATTTTTTCCCAGCTCTTAATATATCTCACTGGCACTGGAGCATATAAGAATGGTGCCAGCGTGGCCAAGTGTTGAATATCAGGTCCGAAGCAAGGCATCAATTAATTGGACTCAAGTCTCAATTGAAACAAAATCAGTCTCAAATAACACTATAGTTGAGCTTCAGTTACCCTCGATTCATCATTTCATTTGACTAGGGGAAGGATTTAATTTGTATCAATCAAGCAAAATAGACCCAAACTCATAAAAGTTATAGTCATCTGCACAACCTTCTTTCTTTATTTGTGTTTTAGTGTTTGGTTTTATGTTTTTTTATTTTCGTCTGGTGGGGGTATCTTACCAGTGGTCCCAGATGAGAACAGAATGTTTGTGAAGGTTTCTGCAGGCTGCTCTACTGCTATGTACACATCCTTCCTGAATATCATAAGATGGTAATCATTTATTGAAATCTCACCTGCAATTTGCAATTCTAACAACAAGAAAGTAGTAATAAAAACAAAACACAGATTAGATTATATTTAGATTCTTACTCGGTGACATTGACTTGGCCAAGAAAGTCATCCCACAACAAATCACCTGCACGCAGTCCTTTGAATGGCTTGGTGGCTCTGGCAGGGACCACGATTGCTAATGGAGACTTGGCATCAACAACTCGGCTGTATAATTATAATGTAAGCATGAGAATTTCTCCCAATACTGGCATTATAACACAACAACTTATCAAAAAATAGCAATCTACATCCAGTGATTTCTCAGTTTGTTTACAATAAACGTTATATGTTTTGTAGGAATTATACACAAAAAAAAAAATAATCCACCATCACCTATAAAGGGGCAGTTCCTTTTCTCCACGGAGGATGTAATCCTGTATAAAACAAAAGATTCATTCAAGTTGTGGCAGACAATATTACAGGTCTGTAGCAGTAAGACAAAGTTATAGCGAATGGAGTCTCTGACAAATATATTGAGGACCACATAAAAGTACCAAGGCCATTCTTTCTGCAGGGACATTCTGGAACCGGGATGGCAATTATTTAAGTTTTTGTCCTTTTTTTTTTTAATAAATGGTAGGCTCACAAGTCCAACAGCCAGCTCAAACCCATGACCTCTTGGCCCTTGGAATTCATTCTAGGGCCTCACTATTTGAGCTGCTAAGCTATTTGGCAATGTTGGTCAGTTGCATCATTAAAAGAAAGATTTTAAATCTTCAACCTTTTAATACTCAATTAAACCTCACTTTATGCTGAATTCAGCAACACCCGCAGGAAAAAAAAATAGATAAAAATAAGTTGAGAGAAGATGGCATCTAACAGTATGGCTAATTCAGCAGCAAGTACAAAAGAAGAACCGTACCTGGTTCCTTATCCTACTGCCTGGGTATCCATATAGAATCAAATGACAAAAAATTACCTGAGTAAAAATTGCTTTAGTTTTTGAAATGGTAAGTCTTGTAGATATCTCAGCTGAGGCAAAACTATCTGCAATGGAGACAACCACATATCCGGCCAACACAATAGCAAGGTATACTATAACAGCTATTGGATTCATCGGCATGTCAATTGCTATAGCTGATCCCTTTTCCAAACCCAGGGTATCAAGAGCATTTGCAACATGACTACAAAAGAAAGAACAAGCAAGCCTATGAATTGACTCTTTTAATAAAGGTATAGTTAGCAAAAGAGAAAAAATGAACTAGAAACTGATGCGATGTTTATGTAGCACTTCCTTGGATATTTTTAAATAGAGCGTGGATGCATATGGGAGTGATGTCCCAAGGAGGATTGTTTTTACTTTTTATCTATTTATTTATTTTTGTTCCTATGTGCTTTAACTCATACTGTGGACTTAAATTTTATTTATTGTTGTTCCTATATATCTGTGACTATTCCTCCTTGTAATAAGGCCGATTCCTACAAAATCCCAAGAAAAAAGTAATATCGTAGAATTGCCAGTATGGTGCCGAAAGACTCATACAATAATCTTAGAATAATATGTTTTGCCTTTTTCTTTCATTTTTTTGTAGATGCTGTGCAAGCTAACATTCTTACAATAATTTTGAAACTACAAATTAGAAAAGTCATTTGGCATATAATATACAAGGAGAGAAACAAAGTACCAGACTTGCGCTTTCAGTTCCTTCAGGGTCATAATATTGAGAGGCATGTCATCACAGCCTTCGTCTCTCCACACAATTGCCGCATCATCAAGGGATCCACCATTTTTCACATTCAAGCAATTGGAAGCTGAATTGAGAACTGCCCCGCATAACCACTGGCCGCCGGGATGAGAAGCACTTTCACACAAAATACAAGATGCCTTTGTACTAAATTTTATTTCCATCTCCTCAAAAATCATACTCCAGTAAGCCTATGCAAACAAGGGAAAAAAAAACATGAATTAATCAAATCCTCGTAGGCAGGCAGTATTTAACTCCACTCTCCCGGTTAATGAGTGATGGAGAAGGCCACAAGTGCACAGAGTGCCCACTAGGGAACTGAACCAATGGCATCTTAGAAGTCATCCCAGGACCTCACCTCTTGAGCTACTAGTTTGGTTCTTCAACTCACTCCTACAAAACATGAAATATTATCTTGCAACCCTCCCAAATCCCAACTCATTTCAGTTCCAAAGATGCTCACTGAACCCCTCCATAATTGTTCAAAGAGGTAAATTTGGGTATTTTAAAAAATGAGTCGAGGGCCAAATGTAACCTTCTGCATATTTCAGAGTACATATGGGAAAGAGATACTTCTCCTTTTGCCGGGAGTAACTGTCCAGTACTTTGTAGGTGGGTCATAAAATGATATTTTGTAGCTTTGTAAGGACATCATACAATTATGCCTTCAAAAGATCCATGAATACAGTGGTGAAACTATGTACAAAGAAAAGGGGCTGAGCCCCTCCCCATGAATTGATTTTTTTTTATTTTACACTTCAAAATTTTTACTATTAGCCCCCCTCATAAAATAAAATTACATGACACCTATTCATCTAGCCCCCCTTTCTATATTTTCTGGTTCTGCCGCCACATGAATATGCCACTTAAGTTGTGGAGGGATCAATTAGTTCCAAGTTTGTGCTTCCATCATATCTCAAAAAAAAAAAAATGAAGTTGACAAAAAGTCTAAAATCAAAATTGTAACATTAAGCACATACATGTGATCTACATCACTGTATCTACACTCATTAATAAAACTAGATTTTAATTATAAGAATCAATAGATTGAAAAACAATGCCCAGAAATTGTCCATGTCATCTACTTCTATATACCACTTAATCTGTTAATATTCCAGCCTATATTTAGAGGCATGATGGTGACACGACAAGTTGGAAGCATAAGAACCCTCCTTCCAGCTAAAATAAGTATTACGATAGATATAAACACACCAAAATGCAAAGGTTAACTGACATATACCTCAGGGTCTGATATTGAGAATTTGTGGAACTCTGAAAAGCTGGAAATTGGATCCTTGTATCCTGACCCAAGAATTTCCTTCCCACGCTTCTCAAGCAATCGACCAATGTTTGTTGAAACTGCGTCATCTCTGTTATTACAATTATTTAGAATCCAATTGTCGGTTGTTACCAACCTAAGCTCCAATTAGCTTCTAGAAACAATTAGCATAGTGAAAGAGCGAAATTACAAGCTTGGGGTCCAAGCAGGAGGAGTAGACGAAGCATAAGCTCTATAGCATCCATAATACATCATCTGGTGAAGCGCGAAGGGGAGCTCTGGCGTCAGCATTCTGCTGGAGATCTCCCGCCACGTGGCTGGACCAGAGGTTCCGTGCTTCTGGATTATATCGCCGAGCGCCACGTGGAGCAGCTCGGCCTCGTCAGCTGGCACGCCGACTGCCGAGATCTCCTCCGCCGAGATCTTATCTAGCGCCTGGCACGCCATACTTCGTGCCATATCAGCTCGGTTGTTACGCCCCCGCTCTCCTGCTGACTGGTCACTGGTGCATCCTAGCCTAATTTATGCTTCAATGTTTTCGGATTTTGCTTTCCATTAATTTGTATGGTAGTTTGTCGTGCGGTTTTGTAATACTTTTAAGTGACCCGCCATAGCTGTTATGGTGCTGAATGAGGCGCGGTGAACTTACAACCTTTTGAGACTCGCGGGACAGTTCTCTCTTAAACGAGTCCATATCCTCTGAGATATCTCAATTTTTGCGTGACCGACGTGTCCGGTGCCTATTCGGGGGAGCATTGGGGGGCAGTATTATTTGTGCTTTGAGATTCGTGCAAAACGTATTTAAACGATGAGATATTCCAAAAAGTCACGCAAAGTTTGAGATATCTCAGATAATGCGAATTCCTCTTAAACTGGGTTGGGTCAACCTGGACCATGAGCGTATTTATAAGTATTGCAAATCGGTATACTGCTTTCGGCGAATATTTTTAAAGGCAATAGAGGCGGTGTTACTCGGATGCCTGCGTGGTCCAGGTGTATGCATTTAGGCAGCATAGAATGGATCGTTGGCGCTAGATTTTTTTTTTGTGAGAGCAGGTCGTTGGCGCTGATTGGGTAGGTGAGAAGCCTTGTTGACGAGATGTTCAATATGTCCCGATCCGATTGTACGAACTAATCCCTGATTGACCTCATCATTATAAACTTATTCTTCTTTCCTTCTCCGAATTCTAATCCCTGATTGACCTCATCTCCGAATTCTTTACGATTTGTTTTCCTCATAATAATTCGTCTCTGGAGAATCGTAAAGATATAAATTCAAAATTCTTCCATAGCTCGAGATGAGTTGCATGATTGTTTTAGATTTGAATTCTTAATTCATAACAATAAGTTTAGAGGACGGGTTTGATGTGAAGTTATTTTCATTTTATTTAAGATCACAACTTTTTTCAGAGGGATAATTTTAAGTTTTTAACGTACATTCAAGTTTCGTGGTACGTTCATTTGATTTTGTAAAATATTGGTTAAATTAAAAATAGTATATCATGGTGTGCTCTCAATTATTAAATGGAATTATTAAATTCGAGTCAACTTTGAATTTAATGAATTGTCCTCGTAAAAAAATTATAACTCTATTGTTACAAATTTTGTATTATTTGATGAGAGATTAAACAACTTTCAAACCGGTTCAAATTTGATCCACGCGCTATTAAAAATAGATAACATCTATATCTTTAACTTTCCAATTAAACAATATTTTTCAAGATATCTAATAAATATACATAAAAATTAAATGCACCGAGAACTATCATTTTTATAATAATTTGCTTAATTATTCATTATCAAAACATAAACAAAATTATTTCTTAATTATTTTTGGGCTTTATCATGGTGTATTTATCATGGTGTATGTGGAAACAAAAGAATTTAATCTGTTTTGAAAATAAACTTCGTGCTTCTGGCAAGATTATTATTCTCTCTATTATGACTACTATGCTTGATTGGACAGGACTGGGCGAAGACCACGCATGAGTGACTTCATCAATAAATGCCCTCTGATACCAACCTCATCATCCCTGTGCAAGTCATACCTCCAAGTAGAGTTCTAATAATGCCCGTGCGGGCGTGCCCTGCTCGCGCCCGTGCCCGTCCTGCCTGTGCCCGTGCCGCGGGCACGCAGGCACGGGCCGGATCCGTTTTTTTTTTCCCTGCCCGCGAGTGCCCGTGCTTTTTTTTTTTTTTTTTTTTTTTTTTCCGAAAATTGAATTCAAATTCAAAATCCCCCCCCCCTCATTCCCCCTCCCTCTCCCCTCCACCTCCACCCCAGCCGGACCCCACCGGCCCACCCCATCTCTCCATTTTTTTTTTTTTTAAATTCAAAAATGAGATATATTTTTTTTAAACTTTAAACAGCCATAACTTTTGCTAGGAAAGTCGGATTGACGCGTATGACGTCAATTCGGAAAGGGGAGGAGGAGACGGTGGTGACCTCAAAAATTAAGTTTAAGATTTTTAGTGTCAAAAAACGTCATTTAGTGCCAAAAAATGTCGTTTATTTTTTAATCTATTGTTTTAAAATAAGAGCTTAATTATTTAAAGTAATTGATTTAAGAAATTTTTAATTTATATTTTATTATAACAAAAATTATCGAGTTACAACCATGTCAAATGAATTTAAATTGGCATGAATTTGAATTTATAATTTATTGGTTTTCAAAGAAAAAAATACGAGAAAAAAAAACACAAAAAAAAAAAAGAAAAAAAAGGAAAAAAAAAAAAAAAAAAAAAAAAATATTTCCCGGCCCTGCCCGCGGTGTCCTGCCCGTCCTGCCCGCGGTGTCCGGCCCGTCCTGCCCGTGAGCCCGTGGCGGGCACGGGCATTACACGGGCAGGGCGTGATTTTTGAAATTTTTGCCCGTGATGCCTGTGCCCGTATGCCCGTGACGCCCGTGCCCGCATCCGCCCGTACCCGCGCACTGGCCGCGCCCGTGGGGCCCTGCCCGGCCCTTCTGTAGAACTCTACCTCCAAGCAACGATCCCCAGCTGCCTGGTCCATCTGAGTAAGAATCTAGCTCTACGCATTGAATGCAAGTCTCTACGTTGCAGTTCCCGAGTGATGGTTGTTTTTGTGCTAACTAGATGACTGTTCCAAGTTCCCTTATTAGCTTATATTTCTCTGTTTTCACTTGACTGTTATCTCTAGCTTAGCTTCTTGCTTGCTTATTTTGCTGGATGTTTGTTCTGTTTTGGGACTCTTACCTTTTATCCTGGGTTTAATATCCGAACTTATACTATGTAATATCTATTAGTTTCGGAATGAAACGGGTGTCAAGCCTTTTTATAAATAAATATATATATATATATAAATGCGAACCTTTATTATTTTTATTTTAAAATAATATATTCATCTCAAGAAATATTCAGTTCGTTTTGTATAGGATAATAAGTCAGAAAATCAACAGTTTGTCGTATTGCTATGCACCACTAGCTCTCTTTCTTTTGATCTCGTTCAAACAAAAAATTTAATAAAATTGACATCAATGCATTATTTTTTTTAAAAGGTCAACGGTTCATATTTTAGTGTTTTAAATTTGAATTAAAATTATTTATAAAAAATTTGTGTCAGAATAGAGGTGTCAAAAATATTTATGATAGATCTCTTTGAAGAATTTTGACAGTGGATAAAATTAAACATATTAATTA
Source organism: Carex cristatella (assembly GCA_024447775.1). Lineage (NCBI taxonomy): Eukaryota > Viridiplantae > Streptophyta > Magnoliopsida > Poales > Cyperaceae > Carex > Carex cristatella. Next base: position 4,787,569 of record JAJHPF010000032.1, read on the forward strand.
ATATTTATATGTTGATAAAAACCAGCTTTTAGTCTAGTGACAAAGATAGTATTCTCTGTATGAAAGGTTGCAGGTTCGAAATCTGAATATTTTTTTTTAATAAATATTAAATGGTTGGATGATTTGATTTCTAATATTTACTTTAAAAAATTAAACCCTCTATGAATGTGATTTATATTAACATAAAAATAATGAGAAAAAAAAACACTAGAAAATTTCATGAAATGTAAAAGTGTCAAAATATTGACGTGCTACGGAGAATAGAATATAATACGTAAATTTTTTTAAACGCTAGATATTATACAACGTAAATTAACTCACAAATTTTCTGCACGTGTTGCTCTGAGAGTTTTTTTCGGATACACATTTTACTTTAAAAAATTAAACCCTCTATGGATGTCATTTAATCAGGGGTGTAAACGGAGCCGGATTATGCGGATGGATATCCGGATCAATCCGAATCCGAATTAAACGGTTCGGATTCGGATAATTCGGATACGGAGTCGGATAGTTTTTAAGTACTCAGATTTGATCCGGATACGGAGTTGGATAATTTTGAAAATTTCAAATTCATTTGCTACAAGTTCAAGTGGTTAAAAAAAATGATAAAAATGAAATATATAAAACAACTTATAAAAAATTTTATTACTTTGACCACTTGACATTGTAGCAAATGAATTTGAAACTTTCAAAATTTTACATGTACATGCATTACTCATGAAGTACATAGATTTCGACTATTTGAATTTATCATTTGAAGCCGATACAATATATTTTTAAAGTTGTGCTCATCAAACCTTATTGATGAGCACATCACACCCTAACTTTGCTCTAATACTTTATTACTATCGGAGATAATTTGCGTCATAGTTATAAGTGATAAATGTATTACAAATATTTTAATATGTGAAAATTGACAGGCTCTGTTGGAATTCAAGAGTTCATTGGCGTGAAGTGTTTTTTGTATTATATCTTAGTCAATCTTAGTATATTCTGAACAATTGTTGTTTTTATTGTTGGCCTTTGGTTGCTGAAGGAGGTTAATTGAAAGAGTTAAGAATTGTTTTCTCATAAGCTCGCATAAGAGTTAAGATCGTCTGTTGATAAATTTATATTCTAATCTAAAATAGAAAACATAATTAAATAGATTAGAAGAGCGTAATACATGAAATTCACTATCATGTTCGACTGCTCCACTGTTCTCGCGGAAAAAGAAAAATTCAGTAACTAGATTTTTTTTTTTCCATGTGAACAATAATTTTTAGTTCAATTCCTGCGCCCATGCCAATTCCCAATGGTCTGCCAAACAGACTCTAGTGTTGTGAGATCTGTTTAAAATTGAAGTAAAAAACAGGTTTTGAATTTTAGGACTGGAGTTGTGATCAGGCAAAGGAGAGAGGTGCTGCTGATAACTGTATTTTTACTTTTTTTAGTATTGAAATTAATATTTGGTATTTTTTTAGTGAAAGTTAGAGATTAAACCACCTAACTAATTAATTTTCACAAAAAATTGCTCCTTTTGCCACACAGAGAACATTATCTCACAAGATCAAAGATTAATTCTCAATAATTTAATAATTTAGTTGCTTAATTTAGTTCTCTGAATTTTGAATTTCATTATGATAATTTTTTTTTCTCTCAATAGACTGCAACCAGCAGCAATATTTAAAGGATTATTTATATCTGTTAGTGTAATTTGAGTCGTTGTTTATATTTCATATTTTACAACACATCCAAACTCTTTAACAATACATAGTAGTTTCAAATGACGAATTCGAACCATTGAAATTCATCTACTTTACGGGCGATGTATCTGTATGTGAAAATTTTAAATTTCGAATTAATTTTGTATAGAACTGACTAACTAAGTGGCAAAAAAACATTCAAAATATGAATACATTAAAATTAATTATAAACTTTTTTAATTTTGACTACTTAACTATATGTAAAAATACAAAATTAATTCAAATTTTAAAATTTTCGTTTGTAAACACATCACTTGTAAAATAGATGGATTTCAACAGTTTAAATTTGTCATTTGTTTTAGAGCTATCACAAAATTTTTTTAGCGAACTTAAAGAAGAATAAAGCTCGGGTGCTATGGATAGCATAATGTCATCCGTGCTACAGCCTTAAAAACCTATCGTATAAATTTTAAACTTTGATTTAAATAGCTCAATAAATTGGTTATATAATAAACTTGTAGAATACCAAATTTTACTATTTTTTATGATTTATTAAAGATTGCAAAAAGTAACCTAAAATATTGACAAATTTTTTTTTAAGTCATTTTTTGCCATTTTTCATAAGTCATAAAAATAGTAAAAAAGTCTCAAAAAATAGTAAAAATTGGTACGCTAGAAGTTAATTATACAACTAATTTATTGAACTACTTAGATTAAAGTTTGAAGTTTATACGATAGATTTTTGATGCCGTAGTACGGATGGCCTTATATTATCCATAGCACCAAGTCTTACTACTCAAAGAAACACTGATTTTACTCAAATTATTTTATGTGGAAACTTATCTTACCTTTCTGTAGTCTAATTATAATATTTAAATTTTGAAAAAGAAATGAAAATCCGCAGATAGTAGCCTAGGGCTACTAATCAGTCGAGCCAGCTCGCGAATTAATGAGTTGAGCAACTCAATATTTCATAATGAATTGGACTCGAAACTGACAAAAGTCCAAACTCGACTCGGCTCGCGAGTCGTGAGCCGGCTTATATTTTTACTTAATTACTAACAAAAAAAATTGTGTCGAACATTTAATTCTGTTGCAATACACACTTACTATTCAACAGTGAGGTCTTCATATTATACAAATATTAAAAAAATAAGTTAACAATAAATTAATAAATAAGATAATAAACTAATAACATTCATATTAAACATAGAATACAATAGATATTTTTTTCACCGATTTCAAATTTGAAAAACTTTGAAATTTGAAACAAATTTGCAAATTTCAAATTGTTTCGAACTTCAATTTTTTTTTCAAATTTCAAATTTTTTCAATTTTTTTTGCAAATTTCAAATTTCAAAAAACCCCGACCTCCCCTCTCAATCTAGTCCATCCGATGTGCTTTTAAAATCGTGCAGACAAGATCCAAATTTTAATTTTTTTTCAAATTTCAAAATTTTCAAAATTTCAAATCTGAAAAACTTTGAAATTTGAAATTTTTATTACATGAACTGGTTCACGAGCCGAGGCGAATCGTATTGTATTGTTATAACAAATTCTATGATAATAAAATCCAAACATACATAATTTATATATATGAATCCAGTAATTAAGGTATATCATTTTTCAAATACATATGTAATTCAATAAATAATAAGGTTGGCGTGCTACTTGTAGCATAGCGACATGTCGTGCTACCTCTTCAAAAACCTATTGAGTATACTTCAAATGACAAATCCAAACTGTTGAAACTGATTTACTTCACAAGTGATGTATTTACATATAAAATTGACAAATTTTTACATTGATTTAGTATAAGATCAAGCGGTCGAAAAATTGATGAAAAATGAATGTATTAAAATTAACTTATAATTCTTATTTTTTGACCGCTTGACTTTATACCAAATGAATTCAAAACATTATAATTTTGACATGTAAATACATCACTTATGTAGTAGATTGGTTTCAATAGTTTGGATTAGCCATTGAAACATATTTAATAAGTTTTTGAAGAGGTAGCACGACATGTCACTATACTACAGATAGCACACTAGCGTTATTCTTCAATAAAATATTGGACAATTTTTTTTTATATTGTACTCTCTTTAAACATGAAAAAAACTCGGCTCACGAGCCGACTAATGAGCTAGCGAGCCGAGCCAAACTTTTTTTCTTTCAAAAGCGAGTCGAGTTAGAGCCGAATTATTTTGTTTCTTTCATTAAGTTGAACCGAGTTTGAGCCGAATATATCTTAATCATTAGCAGTCCTAAAGTAGCCTGCTTTTATCAGAACAAAGGTTTCTGGACCACACCAGACCATGAATTCGGATCACCCCAGAGGCCCAGTAAGTACCTGACTCGAACAAATTACAAACAGTTCACATTATTAGTTCTTAACTTGGTACCCATTCAAAACGGACTCCTTATGATTTATGTAGATACCGCATTGACTTCGATCCGCTGAGATTAATTCTGGAGACAGGACGTCCGTTTGTAATTTGCTCAAGTCAGGTACCTGCGAGGCTGCGAGGGTACGGATTCCCAAACCACACCGAATTCGCATCCTCTGAGATATCTCAAGCCTTGCGTGACTCTGAGGAAAATTGTAACCGTTCAGATACGTTCTGCACGAATCTCGAAGCACAAATAATACTTCCCCGTGCGCTATCCCCGAATAGGCACCGGACATGTCGGTCACGCAAAAGTTGAGATATCTCAGAGGATACACACTCGATCACACCAGTCACCAGGGCATCGGGTTAATAAAACCCGACTCCGGTCGACTCCGGTACGTGGCGTTCCGACTGCCGGCACCAGGCTAATAAAACCCACAACTTTTAACGAAAATCAAAATCACCCGAACCCAATAAATACCCGTATCTCCGTCTCCCTCGTCTTGCTTTGCGCAATTGCACGCATCCTGCATCATCCCTTTCTCCAGTTCTTCTAATGGCGTCGGTCGGCGCTTCTCCTGCGCCCGATCCCATCGACTCCAAACCTGGTATGGCCGGAGCCGACAGCCTTTCTTCAAGCCTCCCAGAAACCCCGTCTATCACCCAAAATTCTAACACAATCCCAGATCAAAACCCTAGTTCGACCGCAAATTATAACCCTGACCAAAACCCTAATCTTTCGGCTCCTGCCTTGACGCCGCTACCTCCAGGAGTCTCACCTTTCGCTCCCTCCTTCCGACCTCCAGGGGCCCCACAGTTTTCAGCCGTTCCAAGCCCTAACCCTAATTTTTCGATGGGTCAAGCTACAGTAGTTCAACCTCCTGGTGTTGCTAATCCTGTAGCTTCTATGCCGAATCCGGCCGTGCGGCCAGGTGGCATGTATCAAGCTCTACCAGGGCAGCCTCCCTTACAAGTGCAGTTACAATACGGACAAGTACATAATGGGCACATCCAGACTCCTGGAGCCATTCCTCCACACGGTGGGTTCTCTTAAATTTATCTTTGCATGTGATTTTTGTTCTGCGCTGTACTTAGTGCTAAGTGGAAATATCATTTTAGATTATTCTCCCAATTGCTATGACAATTCTATTTTTAATCTGCTTAATACAATAATCGTTAGGTCTTCTATAGGAATTCATTAGATAACGAGAAACATTTAGTAAGTTCAATCTGAAGTGCCTGTTTTATCTGGGGAATGAGTAGTAGGATGGTATTGGATTAAATATGTGCGGGCAGAAAGAAAATCATGTAAAATTTAGATAAAGGGTGGATGACAGGGTATTTTATGGTACAGCCATCTTCTTACGGTTCATATGGTGTGAAGCGTCAGCTTGCTTCCTCTTGCGGTTGTTAAAAGATCACTTCCATTCTATTTTGGTATGATTTAATTGTCCACGTTTTCATAAAATTCCTATGAAGTTACTGTTGGAAGTTTTCTTACTTATATGTTAAGTTAGTAGTTTCTTAGATGGAAAATAGACAACAAATGATACTCGTCACAATGCAAAATGCTAGTCCACGTGAATTAGCACTGTTGTAAGGTACTATAGTCTCTTTATTCATTCAACCTCAAAAAAAGTTTTCTATTCTGTATTTCCACATAGAGTTGGTATATTTCTTGTGAGCTCTGTAAACAAGTTTACAGCGCTGACCAATCCTGGCTTGTTGGAAGGTTTATTTTCGAGAATGGCATAAGGTAAGGTCATCTTAAAACACTCTGTTTGATTAAGTATGACAGCTTCAGCTCCTTTTTTGATGCACACTGGCTCAATTTGTTTTTATTCGACAGGAGATAATTATACTATCATTTGGTGCATCTCTAGCATGTTTGTGCTGTTTGGTAACATTTGCTGATACTTTCATATTTACATTAACGATTTTATTTACTAAACACATAAAATTTGGATCACCTTAAAACACTCTGTTCGATTAAGCAAGACAGCTTCAGCTCCGTTTTTATGCATGCCAATTCAATTTTTTTCCTCGACAGGAGATAAATATACTATCATTTGGTGACATCTCTAGCATTTTGTGCAGGGTGGTAACATTTATTGTTGCTTTAATATTCACTTCAATGATTTCATTTACAATTAACACATCAAATTATTTTTCAGTTGTTACTTTAGTATTTACTTTGATGATTTTATTTACAAATAACAATCAAATTCGACTATTGCAAACTGTTTTATTTGTGTCATTCTGGACATCTTTTGATGAATTTGCATAGCTGTTTTCTCTTTTGATGCAGGAATGCCGCGGTTTCCTATCCAATTTCCAGGTATGATGAGACCAGGTTTTGCCCCACGCCCAATTCCTCTAGTTGCTAGGCCGCCTATGCCTGGGATGCGGCCAGGACCTGCTCCTCCAATACTGACTCCTGCACTTAGACCAATTGCTCCTGTTCCCCTAGTGGAGAAGCCACAGACAACTGTTTATGTTGGCAAGATTGCCTCGACTGTTGACAATGATTTTCTTCTTTCACTTCTTAGAGTAAGTATAATTTGCCCTCTCTATCTGGTAGCAAGTGATTTTTAAATGACTAATTTTGGGCTGAATAAATTAAAATTGTAGCTTTGCGGACCAGTAAAGAGCTGGAAAAGAGCGCAAGACCCAAGTAATAATACCCCAAAAAGTTTTGCCTTTTGTGAATTCGAAGCTGCTGAAGGGATCCTTCGTGCTCTCCGCTTGCTCACAAAACTGAATCTTGATGGCCAAGAACTAGTGGTATGTCTTCTTCAAACAAACTTAGCCTATCTCTGCAAGAACTTCTTTAGTCTTTTTCATTAATAAATATCTTATTTTATCACTGGAAAAATAGCTAAACATCAACCAAGCAACCAGAGATTATCTTGAGAAATATGTGGAGAGGAAGACAGAGAGGGAGAAGTTGAAGGAAACTGAAGCTTTACTGGGTGATTTAGCAGCTGAAGGCACAGTTCAACATCCAACAGAAAATGACGCATCCAAACCAATCACAGAGGAACCTAAAAAGGAGTCTGAGTCTCTAGATAATAGAGAGGAAATCCAAGATGAGACTAAGAAGTTTGGAATTGTTAATGATGATGATCGTGCTGCAGACAAGGAAGCACTGGAGAAGATAACTGAAATGTTGGAGGAACGGGCAAAAACCTTGCCCCCGCCTCCTCCCCGTCCTGCTGAGCCACCCGCAAATTTATCTGTCAAGTCACAGCCTGAAATTCCTTCCAAATCAAGGGAAAGGGATGATGCAGATGCTGCGAAAAGTGGTCACCTTTTTTTTTTTTTTTTCGTAACAATTGTACACTAGTGTTAATGTAATGTATATATTTGGCATGTAGCGTTTATATAATGTGTATATATGGCATGTAGTATTTTATGTAATGTGTATACATGGCATGTAGTGTTAAAGGTCGTAACAGAGCTGTCCTATAACTGCACCTTTTTCATATCAGATACGGTGTTCATATTTGTACCCAATACCCATGCACAAAAGCATTGGATACATAATACAAATTTTATACACACCTCTATAAAATGTTGTCGTATTAAATCAGCGAATATATGTTAATTTTTCAGATAGTGCTGGAGATAAAACCAATGAAGAGACTGCAAGTGAAAGCAAGACAGCAAATGAGGCAGACAAACCAGAGGCCAGCTCTCCAGACAAGGGCAGCAGGAGCAGGCGAGAGAGAAGTCGGGAGCGTGATAGGGAAAAGGACAGAGGGGACCTCAAGCGGGAAAGAGACAGAGAAGCTGACCGATATGAGAGAGAAAAAGAACGGGACCGCATCAAGAGGGAGAGAGAAAGGGAGGAGAGGATGCGGCAATCAGATAGACTTTTGAAGGATCGCCTGAGGGACTGGGAGAATCGGGAAAGAGACAGAGAGCATCATCGCCTCCAATATAGGGATAAAGAGAAGGAGAAAGAGAAGGAGCGGAAAAGGGAAGTTTTAAGACAAGAAGAGGAAACTGATGATGAAATTGACTCAAGGAAGAGAAGACGTAGGGGTGGCGTGGTTGAGGACAGGAAGAGAAAGAGGCAGAGGGAGAAGGATGAGGACTTACTAGATAGGTTCAAGGAAGAGGAGGAGCTTGCTGATGAAGCTAGGAGGCGGGAAATTGAGGAGGAGAAGCGGAGAGAGGAAGAAAAAGCTGCATCTGAACGGGCAATGGACATGTTCATGCAGGACATGGTGAGTGAAATTGCTGCCATGAAGCAACAGAGACCAAGCATTGACCGTATGGAGGTTGACGTAGAGAAGAATAATGGAGATGTCGATAATGGTGCTGATGCAGGTTAGTCCTTTTTTGGTAATACTGCTGGGGTGGGTATTTATATAAATGGAGATAATAAGTATGTTTTTAATCTAGTTGACCCCTATATTGGTTGCATCCAGTTGAGATTTGCATTAATTAGGATTTCTCTACTTATTATTGCCTGTAAACAGCTGCAGTATGGTGGGTTCAATGACTTGGTTAAAGGAATAATTGCAATGTATTTTAACTCTTTAATCCTGCGTATGATATATTTACATATATTCCAAACCTGTAGATGAACTCCACTTGAATAACCATGACCATGACATGAGCAATGAACAAAACATGGAATCTAATGGCAAGCAGAATAATATTCCTCCGTCTAAGAAGCTAGGCTTTGGTCTATTCGGATCAGGAAGGAGAGCGTCTGTCCCCTCAGTCTTCCATGCAGAGGAGGATGAAGATGTGGAGGAGAAGAAAATGCGACCTCTTGTACCAATTGACTACTCCACTGAAGAGTTACAAGCTGTCCAAGATGACACTATTGAAGCACCCAACAATATTATGGCAGCTGCTGAATTTGCCAAGCGCATATCTGGTGCCAACCCAAAGGAAGAGAAGTTGAGGTCTGGGGATAGGTCAAACCATAGAGAGCGGGAGGAGAAGCAACCAAAGTCAGAGACTAAGAAGGTGTTGGATGCGAAGCAGCTGATTGATATGATCCCTAGAACCAAGGAGGAGCTGTTTGCATTTGAAGTAAATTGGACTGTTTATGACAAGGCAAGTAATTTTTTTTTTTCTTTTGTGATCGCATTATCAAAGTGTGAAGTATTCATCTTTTTAGCTCTTGGTAGGCAATCATTATAAAAAAATATGGAAAAAAAAATATGGTAGTTGGTTGGAGCCAATTGATTAATGCACAATTACACAGTGAGGTTGTTTCAACTTCTATTGAAACCACCTTACAGAATACAGCATATATCATGTATGTTATAAATTACAACTGCAGAGACAAACACAAGAAAAACTCCTTATCAATAGTTCAATACCCTATTCTAATCCTAATCATTATGCACAAAGGTTGTTTAACTTCTACTGAAACAACCTTACACAATTAACAAGTTTTTCTGTATCTAAACCCTATCCCGAACTCTTTACCAAGTATATACCCCCTCATTTTCTTTGTTCTGTCCCACCCTTTATACAGTACAGCATATGTTCTGTATATCGTAAATGCTTGGGTCAATTTAGGTTATTAAGAAGATGATACAGGCAATAAAGGACATTTTGGAGGCCTTGCATATTAAACTTGATTATAAGATTTTAGATAAAATAGTTGGAACAAATATAGTAAAGGCACATAGCTATTAATACTATGTTCTCTTGATTCTTGTACAGCATGAGATTCACGAGAGAATGAGGCCGTGGGTATCAAAGAAGATAACAGAATTCCTCGGAGAGGAAGAGGAGACACTGGTGGACTACATAGTGTCATGCACCAAGGACCATGTCCAGGCATCTAAAATGCTAGAGCTTCTCCAGGCCATACTCGATGAGGAGGCAGAGATGTTTGTTCTCAAGATGTGGCGTATGCTCATCTTTGAAATTATGAAAGTCGAGACTGGTCTCCCCATCAAATCCAGATCCTGAATGGCTGAATTCTGTTAGGTTTTACTTTTCCTTGTCATTAATTGTTTTGGGGTAATTTGTCTGTAGAATCAGATTAGTCTCTTGGTACTATTAGTCTCTCTTTTTTTTGTATTTTTTTTTGTGACTCATGATACTTTTGACTTATCTCCTGTTAATCTAATTTAGCCTTTTCAATTTTCAGAAGCTCATGGTGAAGAAAAAACTTCACTTGGGCCTATTGGTTATATTTTTTTATTTTTCCGTACCCTAGAGTGTTAGACATTAATTCATACCATTTCTGTATAATTTGCCGAAGGATATAAATTAATGTGGTCAGAATTTTAAAATATAAAGCTATAACAAGCAAGACCAGCTATTCTGCTGCTAGTCATTAGTCATCTGGTTTTTTTGCAGATAGGTATCTTTTGTTCGGATGTTATTGGATTGATTTCTTTTCCGTATCCTTCCAGGTACCTGACTCAATCAAATTACAAATGGACAGTCCAGCTTAATCCCAAGCCGTGCCAAAGTCAATCTAGCGCTTATAGAAACTATAGAGATCAGTTTTGATATTTGTGCATTGTTGAAAGAACTAATCTGGGCCGTCCGTTTGTAGTTTGTTTGAATCAGGTACCTTTGGGTGATCCGAATTCGTTTCCTGTGCTACAACAAGTCACTTTGCTGTTGTGTACGGGGTGGAATCTTTGTATGTCTAGTAAGTGTTGTGTTAATCGGAGATGTTTTGTTCGTCTTTATTAATACGAGAGGAAAAAAAAATACATCTTATCTCAATGACGAAATTTGGGGTGGTCCATTCTAAACGCACCAACTACTATGAGCCAAAAAATAATCAGCTCTATATTGATAAAGTGCAATCCCTTATATCAATTCGTTTCAGGATGACACCACGGTAACCTGCTCAATGTTCATTTTGAGTTTAAAATTATGATGTTGAAGTTCAGTGTGTTTGGTTAACCAAATTTGTTAATAGGGGGTAACGCGGATGAACGATCCTTTATCTTTGTATGTTTGGCTGCATATGACACACAAGTATATATATCGTTTTTGCGGGTTCATGTCAAGCGGTTGTATATTCTTTTGGGAGTTTAAAAGCATGACAGTGAGTTAGCTAAACCAAATATGTCGATCGGGGTGCTTGTGATAACACTGAAAGGATACTTTAAGCTAATTTCGATCGGGGTATATTTGTTTATGATTGTTAAACAAAGTAGGTTGCTGGGTTCATGCCCACAGCACTATTTCGAAAGAATAACTTGAAAGAATTGTACCACTTCAAGAAAAATAAAGTTTCTCTTAAAAAACTTTGAAACAATTGTACGCATCATCCTCCATGTCCATGCAAAGGAAAGCACAAGAAACTTGCTTACGAGTCGTTAACCAGAAAAGAAAGAAGCATAACAGACTTGTCTTTGCTTCCAAAACAGGTAAAATACAAATCTTGTTTCATGGATCATTCTCATTCCTTGCCTTTCCTTCTAAACCCGTTCATTCTAGAACACAATTCTGGATCATCCTACTATAATCAGAATTTCTTCATATTATATTCACACGCTATTTGGTGCCTTCTTTTTTTTTCATTAAGCAACACGCGGGATGGACCTCAAGGACTACTACCAAGAAGCAACTCTATACCAGAACTCACAGATCTTAGCAGCTAAGGAAATATCCAGTAGAACTTGCTACGTTTAATGCGTCGTGCTCTGCTGACATCTGGTTAGTTCATGCATCATATATTCTAATAATCCAAAACCTCGTTGACTGTTAATAATTAGTATTTTTCAACTCGGGGCCGACTGGATCACCTAACCGCTTGGAAATGGAGACAAATAGATCATGCAAACAAAAATTAATGACAAAATTAGGGAAAGGACTCAGCAAAATCCTGTCCAAAACTATTAAAAGGAGGAGAGAAGAGCAAAAGACCGAGCCACCTCTTCAAATTCCTTCTTCATCCCTTCCCTCTGAACCTCTTCAAATCCCTTTCTCTCTTCCCTCTGAAATCCCATCTCTCCCACCAACTAATTCAACAATGTCCTTGAAGCACCACCGCACCTCTCCATTTTCCTTCCCACGAGCCCAATCCACAGTTTTACCAGACCCCTCCCGTTTCTTCTCCCCTGACCTTCTCTCTTCCCCTCTCCCCACAAACTCTTTCTTCCAAAACTACTGCCTCAACAATGGCACACAAGCAGAGTACATCCACCCTTACCTCATCAAATCCTCTCTCTCCTCCATATCTGTATGCTCTCCATCTCGCTATCACACCCCATCTTTCATCTATCAAACCTTCACAGCTGATCTCACCATCTCTTCCACCTCAGATCCATCCCAAACTCATCAGATATCTGCATACCATGATCTGAGCATCACTCTTGATTTACCGCCTTCTCTTAGATTCTACCTTGTCAGAGGTAGCCCATATGTCACATTTACCACGCTTTCTGGGCACACCGATCTGTCGATCTCCACCATCCATGCGATTCTCTCTCTCACACCCAACGACTCATGCACTAAGTATACCCTCACCATGAACAGTGGTCAGACATTTCTTATATACTCTTCTTCGCCGATGAACCTTGAAAAATCCAATCTCTCTTTACTGACCGCAAAAGGTTTTTCTGGGTTTGTGCGTATTGCGGTTCTACCTGACCCGAGTTATGAAACGGTTCTTGACCGGTTCAGCTCATGTTATCCAGTCTCAGGTGAAGCTTCACTGGACCGACCATTTTGTATAGAGTACAACTGGGCCAAAAAAGGATGGGGTGAATTATTACTTCTTGCACATCCATTGCATCTTAAATTGCTTTCTGATGATTCAAGTGTGACTATACTTGATGATTTCAAGTACAAAAGTATAGATGGTGATTTGGTGGGTGTAGTGGGTGACTCGTGGGTATTGAAAGCCGACCCAATATCGCCCACATGGCATTCGATGAGAGGTGTCAGTGAAGATGGCTACAACGAAATAGCCTCAGCTCTTCGTAAAGATGTAGAATTGCTCGCATCAAACCCAATTGCAACTTCTTCCTCTTACTTCTACGGTAAGGCTATAGCCAGAGCTGCCCGGTTTGCCTTAATTGGCGAAGAGATGGGGTGTACTGATGTAATACCAACAATCCAGCACTTTCTAAAGAGTTCAATTACACCGTGGTTAGACGGCACTTTTAATGGAAATGGGTTCCTGTATGATAAAAAATGGGGTGGTCTTGTCACAAAAATGAGTGTATCGGATACAGGTGCTGACTTTGGGTTTGGGGTATATAATGACCACCATTACCATTTGGGTTATTTCCTCTATGCAATTGCGGTTTTGGTAAAAATAGACCCATCATGGGGAAGAAAATACATGCCACAAGCTTATGCCATGGCTGCCGATTTCTTGACTTCGACAAAGAAATCAGGTGCGGTCTATGCCCGTTTCCGGTGCTTTGACATGTGGAAGCTCCATTCATGGGCTGGTGGGCTAACAGAGTTTGCTGATGGCCGCAACCAAGAGAGCACCAGTGAGGCAATCAACGGATATTACTCGGCCGCTCTTCTAGGTTTGAGTTATGGGGATACACATCTGACTGCTATCGGATCTACCCTCACGGCCTTTGAGATTCGTGCAGCCCAAACTTGGTGGCACGTGCGGGAAGGTGAGGGCTTGTATGAAGAAGAGTTTGCTAGAGAGAATAGAGTTGTTGGAGTGCTCTGGAATAACAAAAGAGATAGCGGGCTGTGGTTTGCACCTCCTGAGTGGAAAGAGTGCAGGTTGGGGATCCAATTGCTGCCCCTCTTACCCATAACTGAGGTTTTGTTTGAGGATACTGGGTTTGCGAAGGACTTGGTAAAGTGGACGATGCCTGCTTTGCAGAGAGATGGTGTCGGTGAAGGATGGAAAGGATTTGTGTATGCCTTGGAAGGGGTTTATGATAAAACTACAGCATTGGAGAAGATTAGGGGTTTAAAAGAGTTTGATGACGGTAATTCTCTTTCAAACTTGCTTTGGTGGATTTATAGTAGGGGTGATGACTGTGAAGGCCTGGCTGAGGGGATTCGGTCCTGTTGGTACCGGCACTATGGCCATTGATGGTACGGCAGACAAGAAATTTGAAACTGTCAAGGTGATTTGGTAAAGATAGGGGTAGTACTATGAGCTTGCATAAATAAGAAATATGACACCATTTATAGCACACTGTTTGGTTTCATTAGGTGAAAGAAAAGGAGGTCAATAATTTGAGGGGAAGGGAATTAAGAGAGGTTTATATATTTTTCTTTATCTTGTTTGATTTATTTTGTTTCTCTATGTTACACTTTAATTTGAAGAATAACAAAATATATGTTTTAAGAAGTTAATAGGAGATTGCATGAGTAACCTCTCTGTTAATCTTCTTCGCTAACTTCCTCTACCCTTCATTCAAACAAGATGTAAGATGATATTTGAACTTTGAAGTGATTGACTGGATCTGTCCTTTTTAAGTTTCTATACGAGATACAGTTATAACTTATAACAAAACCAGTAGGTATGCATTTGTCACGGAGGAAATTTTTATTTTCTGTTGATATTTGTTCTGTCCATAATTCCATATAATTACAGTAAAAGTTGTTTATTGGCGGTACAGTGATTTAATAATTTCACGTTTTTCTAGGATGCCAAAGTATTGGAAGAGTTCGTCGTGCCAAAAAATTAAGTAAAAGAAATGTTGTCACAAGTCACAACCTTGACGCTGAACATAAATGAACCGTTTAATCCGGTAGCTCCAACACGTCGGAATCTGGTGGATAGATCTACATAAAGTACTGGGTTAATTGTTTCTAAAATAAAAATAAAAATAATAATAATGGGTTAATTGCTCTCTTATCTATTGAATATTTAATTATCATATTCTTCTTCCAAAATGGATAGTCTATTAGTCTTTCTACCCTACGAAGACATTTGATCAAGCAACTTGGCAATGTGGAACCACAATGTAGTTTTGTAGTAGGGAATTATACAAATTCCCAATGTGAGCCAACAGAATAATTTGTTTGGGCTCTGATTTGCTGAAATGATGAAAGATATTCTCCAGTCTCAACTTACGGGTAACATTGTTCAATCCTATGTGTCAACTGCCAGTAATTGTGCATAATGTGTACGGTCGGAATTTAAACTGAAGTCTCCGTAGTTACATAGTACAATTTTAATCACAAAACTGCAAACACACATTAGTAATTTACGAGAAGAGTCGAACCAAATAAACACTTTCAAAAAAATCAATCAAAAATGAATATCTGTGATTAAAATTACGAGGTGGTTAAGCAGCTCAAGCCAAACAGTAGATTCGTCCCACATTCTAATAGTTATTGCATTTTCCTTCATCCGACTATTGATCAAGAATTTAAGGGTGTCAACGGGTAAGGATCGGCGCCGGGTAGAAGCATTTTTGTACCCGTATATTTTATTTTTGCCCACTACGAATTATCTTATCCGTACTCTATCCTTACCCGGACTCTATTCTTACCCGTTATGATTGTCAAATAACGAAACGGTAGCGGATAAATAACGGGTAATGCTAATATAATAATTATTTTTATTATTTACTAAATAAAACATTAAATTACATTCATTTCACACACACATATTTTGTGTGTTTTAAATGTCTAATTATATTGGAATTTACTGGTATTTATGTGTTTTGATGGTTAATTAAGTGTAACACAACTATTAAAGTAATTGGACAATGGATATTCATTGCTCATTAATATATATAATAAATATAATCTTTTTATGATTAATTAAGTGTAACACAACTATATTGGAATTTGCTGGAATTTATTTATATGTTTTGAACTTTTGATGGTTAATTAAGTGTTTTGTAGTTGAAAAATGAATATTCATTACTCATTAATATATATAATAATATAATTTATATAATTTTTTTTTATAATTATCGATCGGCTAATGGGTACGAATAAGTTTTATCTGCACTCTTACCCATTAGATAACGAAAAAAAAAATCTTTACCTATATCCGTCTTATTGAATACAACATAGTAACAATATTTGTGTTTTATTCGCAAATAAAATATTTTTTTAAAGTTTTCAAGCCAAAAAACAAATTATTCGGTTGACTGAATTTTTATCGAATTATTCGTAAATAAAATGCCACCTGTATCCAAGGAGGTTTTGGACTAAGGCAAGGGTCTTTGCTGATAGGGGTGTTCATTGGATCCAGTTTAATCGGTTTTAAACCGAATCAATTTAGATTAGACTAAACAGTTTGGTTTTTTTTTTATTTATTAGATCGGTTCGGTTTACTTTCTAGACCGATTTAATACTTCTGTTGTTTGGTTTGGTTCGGTTTGAAATTTTCAAAACCGTCTGTACTGAACCGACAACCGAACAATCCATTCAATTTATTTCTTATTAATAAACCATACCCTAAACCCAAGTACCCAACCCGACTTCTCCAGTTCGGTTCTTCTCGCACTCAGCACGCGCGACTAGGGTCTGGCCGTCTAGGCTTCACGCGCGACGCCTTAATCCGCCGCCTGTATCTAAGCAGTAAAATTCAGCTCCGAAGTCCGAAACCTTTCCTTCATCAGTTCTCTCCAATGGCAAAACCCTCCAAAAACCCTAAAAGAGCCCGTGTCCCTGCTTCAAGGAAAATACAGACTGAAGACCCTGAGATGAAACCCAGGGATTCTAAGGAGGTCGAGGAAGATGATAAAGAGTTGCAAAAGCAAATGGCTATGGGGGTCAGCTCCGCCGCCGATCTCATGCGCATCAAAAAGGAGAAGAAAAAGGCCAAATCAGGTGGTTTCGAGTCTCTAGGGCTCTGTTCAGAGGTTTACGGTGGGGTGAAGCGAAAGGGTTACCGCGTTCCTACTCCAATTCAGAGAAAGACCATGCCAATGATACTCTCTGGTGCTGATGTGGTGGCCATGGCACGAACTGGGTCTGGAAAAACTGCGGCTTTTCTCATACCAATGCTTCAGAAGCTGAGAAGGCATGTGCCTCAAGCTGGTGTTCGCGCTCTGATTCTTTCACCTACTAGAGACCTTGCTATTCAGACTTTGAAATTTACCAAGGAGCTCGGGAGATTCACTGGTTAGTTTTAATAATGTTTTGTTTCTTTTGATTAGTGGGATTTTGGTCAGAGTAATGTTTATTGAGTTTCGCTCAAGTTACCACATTAGAATCCTTATATGTAAGTCTACTCATTGACCTGTTGATTTATTATGGAAATTTGCACTGATTTCATCTAGAACTTTTTGCACAATAGTGCTGATTAACTTGAGTAGAACTAGGGTGCTCTTAAGCTCACCAACCCCTTTGGCGGGCTTAGTTCCAAAACCTATTGGAATGACTTACAAACAACGAATCCAAACTGTTGAAACCGACACGAGTTATGCATTTACATGTCAAATCTATAAATTTTCGACTTAATCTAGTATAAAGTGAAGCAGTAAAAAAATAAGGTTTACAAGTTAATTTTAATGCATACATTTTTCATCATTTTTTTTACCACTTGACTTTATACTAAATTAGCTCGAAAATTTATAAATTTGACATGCAAATACATTACTCGTGAAGAACATTGGTTTCAATGGTTTGGCTTTGTCATTTGTAGTCAATTTCAATGTAGTCTTTGCCAAATTTATAATTACCAAACTGAATAGTTGCAAAACCCAAAATTGAAATAATGTTAAAAACTTTCTGTGCCAAATTATCAGTTACACATGAGTAATGACCTCATTTCCTTTGATAGATCTGAGAACAAGCTTACTGGTTGGCGGAGACAGCATGGAGAATCAATTTGAAGAACTAACACAAAGCCCTGATATTATAATAGCAACTCCTGGCCGTCTGATGCACCACCTGTCAGAAGTAGATGACATGTCTCTACGAACCGTGGAATATGTTGTATTTGATGAGGCTGATTGTCTCTTTAGCATGGGGTTTGCTGAGCAGCTACACAAGATCTTAACCCAACTGGGTGAAAATCGTCAGACTCTTCTTTTCAGTGCGACCTTACCTAGTGCCTTAGCTGAGTTTGCCAAGGCAGGGTTGCGGGACCCACAACTCATCAGGCTTGATGTGGATAGCAAGATCAGCCCAGACCTCAAAGTAGTGTTCTTTACATTAAGGCAGGAAGAGAAGCATGCAGCCTTGTTGTATCTCGTTAGAGAGAGGATTGGATCAAGTGAACAAACTCTAATTTTCGTTTCAACCAAGCATCATGTTGAGTTTTTAAACATTCTTTTTAGGGAAGATGGGATTGAGCCCTCGGTTTGTTATGGAGATATGGATCAAGATGCGAGAAAGATGCATATCTCGAGATTCCGTGCACGAAAAACAATGCTTCTAATAGTAACAGATGTTGCAGCAAGGGGCTTGGATATCCCTTTGTTGGACAATGTGGTAAACTGGGACTTCCCACCGAGACCTAAAATATTTATTCACCGGGTCGGACGGGTCGCTCGTGCAGGTCGCACTGGTACAGCCTATTCTTTTGTCACGCCAGATGACCTGCCATACCTCCTGGACCTGCATCTATTCTTGTCAAAGCCTGTCAAGCCTGCGCCAACCGAAGAAGAGGTCTTAAAAGATGTCAACAAGGCCAATTCAAAAATTGATGCAGCAGTTTCAAATGGAGAAACAATGTATGGAAGGTTTCCCCAGCAAATGCTGGATTTGGTTATGGACCGGGTTAAGGAGATAATAAGTGGATCAGTTGAGCTTGAAGCTTTGCGCAAGACTTGCTCAAATGCTTTTAAAATGTATATGAAAACAAAACCAATGCCGTCGAGTGAGTCGATCCGACGATCGAAGGGTCTGCCGCGCGAGGGCCTGCACCCTATTTTCAGGGATTTGATTGGGACTGACGAGCTGTCTGCTCTTGCCTTTTCTGAGCGTTTGAAGTCCTTCAAGTATGTACAGTTAATTTTGCTTAGTACAAGGAAATTTTTTTGTTCTCATTTATATTGATTCCTGTTAGGTTTGACCCTGGTTTGAGAAATTTTTTGCTAAAATTGAGATCAATGATATGAGTTAGTACCATAATTTGACAGACGCACACTGTCAATTGTAATTGTAGAATCTGTTTGGGTACAGAAAGTAGTACTGTTCTTTTTTTTATTGTAATGCTTTACTGTGACCTATGTGGTATCAGTCTGTGTTCGTCTTGAACTCTTGATTATTCATATTTTTATGCTATTTTTGCAAAAAACAAAAATAGTTTTATTATTTTAACTAATCAATTGGGTTTTTGAACATTTCCCAGGCCGAAGCAAACCATTTTGGAGTCTGAAGGAGTATCCGCTAAAGTGAAAAATTCACATGTAATGAGTTTCTAAGTTGAGTCTACTTTATTTATTTTTCTTTTTTTTTTGTTCTTATCATATTTTTTGTACTATTAGGGTTCTAAATGGCTTGAGGTGATGAAAAAGAAAAGAGCAATTCACGAAGGGGTAATCAAATTGGCGCAAGAAAAAAAATCTGCCGAACTTGTTGTAACAAAGGTATCTTATATGTGGTTCAGCCATCTTATTCTACAAACTGAAATAATTGCTTCTAAAATTAGAATGTATCCAATGACTGTCATTACCTATTGTAGGAAGAAGAACCGGTCATGGGAGCAGTTACTTCAGAGAAAAAGGGTGAGTCTTTTGTTTTTGTTTTTGTTTTTTCATTTTTTTTATTACCTCTTGCTTCTCATAACATATTTTCTTTGCATTTAATGTTCTTTTTATTAAATTACAGAGGTTTGTGGTACAAAAAGAAAGGCAAAGAGCTTCAAGGACGATGAATACTATATCACTTCCGTGCCACCAAATCAAGTATAATTTTCATCTGTGTCCTTCTAAATTTTATTGTCTTTTGAAGAAAAGCATTTTCTTGTGTTCATTTATTTTCCTAAAAATATGTTCATCCTGTAGCTTCGTGAAGCAGGACTCTCTATGAAGGGCAATGATGGTTTCATGTCGAACAGGTAAATTATCTTTCTCACTGGTGTTATTTGTTTTATTTCTTTGGTTATCTAATTGTATTGAGCATATGTTAAATGCAGATTCGATGCAGCTGTTCTTGATTTGGTTGCTGATGACAGTTCTGGTATTCAAAAGCAAAGAGCACAATATCACTGGGATAAGGTGCCCATCTATCTGTATTAGTGGGGTTATCACCATATTTTTATTGTATATTTCATTAATATGCTTTTCTTTATTTTTTTTTATTTACTACAGAAAAGTAAGAAGTATGTCAAGTTGAATAATGGCGAACGTGTTACAGCTTCTGGCAAGGTGTATATGCTCTCTTAAAACCTTACCCTTTGTGCTTTTAGTTAGTTGGGACATTGTGGTTTGATCGATTTAGCTTGAACTTAAAATCTTTGATGCCAAGCCAAGTATGCTAGACGCCAATATTTAAGGTTTTGTTACTATTTTACTGGGTTAACATGTTAAATTGGTGTATTAGTGGCTTTTAGGTGGCTTTTAGTGTTAAATTTGTGAATTAGTGCCAGTCTGGTAAATATTAGTACTATTCTTGGTTTAGATAATCTGCAATACAGATACCCTTTTTTGTTTTGTGGAAAAACCTTTCTTTAGCATAGATAGCATGGGGCATGCTGTGCTAAGTAAAGAGGAAATATTATTTTGTTGTTGTTGCTTTGGTTAGGTCAAGACAGAGGGCGGTGCAAAAGTCAAGGCTACGAAAACAGGAATTTATGAAAAATGGAAGAAAAACACTCACAGGAAGGTCTCCCTTTCTGGAAAAGATGCAGATGATACTGACACAATTCCTCGTAGCGGTTTCAGCACACAAGGTGATTGTTATTTCAGAATTCATAAACTATTTTTATCTGTTAATGTTTCACACTTGCATAACCTTGCTGTCTGTGAACGAGTTTCTTGTGGTTGTAATTTTGCTAGTGAGGCCTAGTGTAATGAATAATTGAGCTTTCAGCATAATGACTAGTTATTCTAGCAAAAAATCAAGTAATATATAAAAGAGGAGATCACCAGTACTGCATCAGAAAAATCCAGTTTTTCTTTTGATCTACTATTTGTACAATACCAATCTGAAAATTTTGTTATCTGTAGTCTGGAGTGGATATAGTCTATAACTTTTGTGTTGTTGATAAACAATGTTATATTTTTGTAGGTGGGAGTCAAAGAGGGAACAATAGGTTTGTGAAATCAGGGAGGAGCCGCTGGTCAGTACCAAATGCCAACGTACCATCTGAAATTAAACACCCAGAACAGGTGCGTAAGATGCGACAGCAAAAGGCTAGCAGGGTTGATCGGTTTAATCAAAAGCATACCAAAGGCAATAAATTTCACGAGGGGAAAGGAAAAGGAAAGGGTACGGGCATGGGAAAGGGTAAGGGTAAGGGTATGGATAAGGGTAAGGGTAAGGGTAAGGGTAAGGGTAAGGGACGGAGGTGATTTTGATCAGTTCTGATGCAATTTTGAGGCTGAGCAATTTTGTAGGAAATTGTTGTTCTCTTGTGTTTGTCGGTTATTCTTTTGGCATTTTTGAGATATCTGCACGTTCAGTGTTTATGAAGCATTATTATCCTAATTTTAACTAAGGTTTTGCAATGATACTGGATTGGAGCATTTTCTCTGCTCCCTTGCGCACATTTTGGGTCTGGTTTGGAATTGGACGCTGAGACAGGCAAAAATGAACTAATGGCGGTAGTTGATATATATTAAAAACAAAACACGAAATTAAATCTATACCATCAAATTTCTCAAATTTCATTCTATGCCAGGGATTTTTATTAATCGAAATAAAATTAAATAAATATCGAAAAAGAGGATAGGATCTGTGTTTTTTTCAAAACTCATAAGGACGTAACAATAATCGACGTCTCTGGGACAGAGAGAAGAGCAACGTCCCTCTTAATGATATACTCCCCCCTCTTAATTCAGCCCTCGCTAATCCGGAAAAAAATAAAAATAAAAATAAGGAATGGGTTTGATTCCAACATTCTTGAGGGACGGTTTGGAGATCCACGTCCGTGAAGGACAGCCCTCGCTAATCTGGGGAAAAAAAAAAAAAACGGGGGGAAAAAAAAAAGGGACAGGTTTGATTCCAACGTTCTTGAGGGACGGTTTGGAGATCCACGTCCGCGAGGGACGTGTTAGAAATATGCGTCCCTGAAGGACAGTTTGGACAAATGCGTCCCTGAGCAAATTGTATAAATTGATAGGTTCGACCTCGGAACCAACTAAAATCTCTCGCTTGAAACTTTGTTAATTTTTATTTTCCTTCAAAGCATCCAGAGGAGATCCAAGACGTATTCTTCAGTAAAAAAAAGAAAATCATAAAATCCTAAAACTAAAGTATGCTTTAATTTGTGGTTAGCAAGTATATTTTTCTATTAATTCATTTGATTAATATTGGAATAATTATATATATTTTCTGAAAATTATCTACTTGTTAAGATTTCTTATATTTATTATTTGACATAATCTATATTCTCTAGATTAATAAATCCAATTTTTTGGAACAATAAATTATACGTGATTTATTATTTTTTTTTTTAGGCTATTGATTAAAGAAATTAATCATGTTAATATTGAGGATTCATTTTGGCGGTGAAATACAATACGGTAAAAGTGGAGTACGGTATAGTACTAGCTCTCAATTCGCATTGAGCGTAACTGGTGAACAATCTTGGTATGATGTGAAAGGTGACATTTATCGACAACTTGGATATTCCGAAAGTGAGTACAACCTGAAAGCACTTGCACGGGTTAATGTTGGTACAACAATCGAATGTTATTATGAGAGCATAGAAATCGTGTGCGATCAGGCTTGGAGAGGTATTTATAACCAAAGTATGCTTGCTAAGACTCAGTATTCTTTTGTTGATTTATATATTGAATTGATACCGGAAACACAACGAGAACCTCGACAGACCCAATATGGTGCTAACTATGCGGGTCCCAACTATTTTGAACCCTATCAGACACAACAAACACCGAGACGAGACCTTTATCTCCACTGACACAACCAGAACCTTGGCAGACCCAATATAGTTATAATTATGCGGGTCCCAATCACTTCCAACCCCATCAAACACAACAAACACCGAGGCGAGACCTTTATCCGGATCCTTATCCCGATGTGAACAATTTGTCATAAACTGTTCAGACAGAATAGTACGGCTTGTAATCGTCATCTCTCCCACGGGAAGATGAAAGCTGTGAGTCTCTGGTCTCCATCGCTCCACGAGACTAGCGAGAAGTGAAGAGGCGATATTTATGTTATCCATTCGAGACACCTGATACAAGCCGAGTCTTACCAAGAATGGTTCGCAACGCTCGTGGTACGCAATCCCTTTCCAGAGGTGTTGAACATGCACCCCTTTATCTCTGTAATCCTGTTAATGTTATACAAATTGATTAAAATAAAATACTCTAATTTAAACACTTATATCATTTTATCAAAATAAATATTATATGATTGATTCCGTAACTTACATCATCATTTATCCATGACACCTTATGTTGGTCGTGCGGCATCCATAATAAATCACTAAAATTGTTTGCTGACAATGACGGATCAAAAAAATCCTCATTATTCGCAGCTACAGCATCTGTAGGGCCACACGGACCACGACTGCTTGACATTCTGCATGAATAACATTTTGAAATAATTATATATAACTCTATGATTACTAACAATCTGAATTTACGGAACACTCACATGATTAAATAAATTACTAAATGAAATAATTATTAATTCTTACAAACTAATAAAATTAACTAACAAGGTTTATTTTATATGAATAAATAAATGATCAATTCTTGTAAACTAATAAAATAAAACATAATCAATTCAAATTCAAAAAAGATCCTAAATTAATAAATTGCTTAACTAAATTATTTATGTTACCAATAATTTGAAATAATTTAACTAAGAATGTTGATTTAGCAATAATCTATATGATTATTCGATACCCTACAAAATTGATTATACCATATCAAATAAGTCTAAAAATAATCAATTATTAAACCCTAACCCTAATTTATCAATTTTCTAAAACACATCTAGCAAATTAATAAATTTAGATATAAACACTAATTTATCAATTTTACTAAAACACAATTACCAAACTAATTTATTTCAGTTTTTAATTTTTTTACACAATTACACAATTACAATTATTTTTTTTTAATTTATTTCAGTTTTAAAAAAAAATTACCTAAATAGGAGAGGGAGGGCAATGGCTGACAACGGGATCCGCGAAATTTGCGGCAAGGACGGAGTAATCACCGCCGTCCCTAGGGCCTGCAACTTTCCGCTTACTTTGTCTTCAGTCTCGGTCGGTCGGTCTTCAGCGCTTCAGCAGCGTCTTCAGCGGAGCAGAGAACAGATAATTACGTTGAGGAAAAACGCGTCCCTAAGGGACGTTGAGGGCAAACGCGTCTCTGAGATTGGAAGTTTTTTTTTTTCCGGATTAGCGAGGGCTGTCCCTCACGGACGTGGATCTCCAAACCGTCCCTCAAGGACGTTGGAATCAAACCCATCCTTTATTTATTTTTATTTTTTTCCGGATTAGCGAGGGCTGGATTAAGAGGGGGAGTATATCATTAAGAGGTACGTTGCTCTTCTCTCCGTCCCAGGGACGTCGATTATATTTACGTCCTTATGGGTTTTGGAAAAAAACACGGATCCTATCCTCCTTTTCGATATTTATTTAATTTTATTTCGATTAATAAAAATCCCGCTCAAACACTGAATAATTTAGTGTTCTCGCTTGAAGTACAACGCTAAATAGCTCTATAGTAGTCCAAGAACTTTTGCCAAATAGCTCTAAAGCGACCATTGCCATTGCTACAGAATGATTTCACAAGTAATTAAGTTGCTTGTGGTTTCAAGAGGTACTGAAGAGCTTTCTATTATTATAGAGCTAGAATTATTCAGTGTTTCAAGGATATGTTTGGATGCAAATGAGAATAAGTTAATTGATTCAAAAAAATGAAATTAACTGATCATTAAAAATAAGAAGCTAGTCAAATCATTTGGTCCGGCAGATCTTTTTTCTTATACGAAAAACACGCCGCTAATTCTTTCTTATAGTTGGTTTGGCTCACCTTTGAACTAACCAAGATCTTGGAGTTAGAACACTAGAATAGAAAATTTTGAAATTAGTAGATGAGAATATAAAAAAATAGTGATTTTCATATTAGTGTGAAAATGGTGCTATTTGGATTTGTAAAAATGTTGTTTAGATTGTACATTTCAAAATAGTATTAACAATGTGTTAATTAAGAGAGAAAAATAGACAAGTGAGGTCTTAGACGAATTGTCACAATATGGAGATGACAGAAGTGACGTTAACTAATGGGAATCCAATAAGAAAACAATTTTTTCTCTCTTTACATTTCTGTATAGTAGTTATTTTAACATTTACAAAAATATTATTTGGATGGACATTGCTACTATGACTATTCTAGTTATTTTCACTTCATCCAAATACACAATTCTTGGAAAACTAAAAAAACCCAAAATAGCCCATTGTGCCATAAACTAAAGCCACCTAAAATTTTAACTGTTTACCAAGTCCTCTTTGCTCATATTAAAAATGGTAAAGCTGAGCATACATGCATGCTTTCTTGTTACCAATCGGTAGGCTTGACAATGCCACTAGGAACATCAGCATATAAATAAACATAAACATATATAATTAGTCACAAAAAATAGTAAATTAGTTATCACTGCAATTTTATAATAATTAAGTAAATTATAAAATTAGTCATAACTGAAAATATAGCTTCTCCACATGAGAACAACTACAACCTGTAGGTTCCATGGGGAAAACTTCAGAGAAATGCTGGATTCCTAATAATTTTTTGTAAGCACATCAAATGCTTAAATTCTTCTGTTGGAATAAGGTATAAAAAATATTGTAGTTATTATTTAATTAGTTCCATGTACTCCTCCCACGATATGAATACAACTTATATCTGCGGCAATTCATCAAAGGGTACACTATTATTATGTTAAAAATGATATCTTTAATATATCCAGTGTTATTATATTAAGCAAAAGATATCGTAGAATTTGATTCTACATTTTTTTAATCGCCCTTCTTTTTCTTTATGAAAGTCTGTTATATTCTAAGTCTCGTGATTTATTTAACTAAAAAAAAGGTTCACGCCTTTATATCTATTCAGAGTTTTGGCTATTATCTAAAAAAAAGGTAAAAAATTTAATTTCCAATTGCCAAAAAAAAGTTACTGACGCCAGGATTTTCCTGCTTTGTAGCGAGTTTTCCCTTATTGACAAACTATGACTGCTACCAAATCCTAGATATCTTGTTTGTAGCATAGTGACAACTCAATGATTCGGGAAAAGTTTGGCGGGATCAAAAATTTGTGAATTAAGTATAATTCGGAAATAATTCAGAATAATTCGTGGCTTAAACAAGAGATATTATGAGTTTAAAAAAGAAAATTTTAATTGTTAGATTGTTGCAATACAAAAAATACATAAAAAATTTCACATTGAATCCTGAATGGATTTTTTATTTTTGAAAAGATACTGCCATCAATTTTTTCACCGGGATATCACATGGGTAGATGAAAAATTTCAATTTTGAGCACCTTTTCTAATAGATGACCAATGATTCCTGACTAGTGATAAATTTTGGGCACTTTTGATTCCGCGAAAACTAGCTGAGTAGTGACAATTTTTTCGGTTAAAAACGCATTTAATTCGTGAAATTCGTTAAATACGCTAATAATTTGTGAATTGAACATTTAATTAGCAAATTATCGTATTATACGTTGATTAATATGTTTATAGCTAAAAAATGTTTAATTCGCAAATTAAATACGAATTTGGTTAGTTTGTAGTATGTACGGAAAACATTTTGACATATGGGCCTTTATGTGCTTGATCCTCTTTTTTTATTTATTAATTTAATGAATTCCGTGTATGATTTCTGTGGAGCGATTGTTTTCACCAAATTAAACATGGCTTATCAGGACAACATACGGGATCTGTGGTGGAAATCCAGAAAACCTATGTCAGACTCGGCCGCCAGACTCTGGGACTCGGTGTGGTCTGCAGGATGCTGGGTATTGTGGCGCGAACGCAACAGACGGCTCTTCTCAGAACAGCGCAAGACAATAATGAACTTAGTAGACAGTGTATCTAGAGAGATCACTTTCTGGAGAACCATTCTTTAGATAGTGTATATAACAATACATAATATCATTCTCCTTTTATTACATCAATGACAGTAAATATACAATAAGACCCTGTACATACTTTTTTTTATTATCAATGATATTGTCATGTGAGTTATCTCACTGACTTTCAAAAAAAAAAAGATTCTTTAGAGAACCCGATACATAGGAAAAAACTTTTGTTTCAAATTTTAGTTCATATTTATAGATCAAAGTAAAAAAAAAAAAATTTATCGTGTTTGACAGTTATATATACTGTCCTGGCAAATCTGCATAACATGTGCAAAAATTCATACCATACATGTGCCGTATTGAAACCTGTGCAAATCGTGTTGCCCTCATTACTATTTGTTCTTTTATAATATATCACTGTTGTAATACACAAACACGATACTAGTCTAGTATTATTTATTTAGGCATGCACCATCAAATAGTGAAAATAAATATGTTATTATTTTGGAGGAATATCAAGAATTTGTTATTCTAATATCAACTGTTCAAATTTTTTCATGTGCGAATTCCAAAGAAGTAAATTTTTCATGCACGAATCTTAACACAAACCAACAGTTGGGGATCGGAATATGACAGCAGATTTATTTCGTGGAATAGCGATTTTCACGCGCTATCTTATAATAGTATTGAACTTTGAAGCTATGATATTCACAATATAATTTACCACTTCAGTAATTAAAAGAGTAATTTAAATAGCTTAGACAATTGAAACGGATAAAAAAGGCATTGTAGATCAGTAGATGCTTAGCTTTGAACCTTTTAAAGAGGAAAATTTGATTTTCTTGGAAACTTTCTGGAAAGATGATACATTTTTACAAGAACAAATTAAGATAAGCAAGAATTTATTCTGTGTACTTTTGACTACGCAAAGACATTTTACATTACAAACTTCAATTTGTTAACTGCCTGATTCCACTGAGGCATATCGCACATGATGCATGACATGACAATCCTATTTACGGTTGGATCCCCATACTTCTAATATTTCAATTTCCAATTTAATGATAATTAATAAATATGTATTTGTGATAATTTTTTTATCATTCAGAATGAATTAGCACTCATTGAACTAAAAAATATTTTCAGTGTTTTTTATATTTCTAAAATTAATATTACAATACATATAATAAATAAGAGTCAAAGTTTCAGCTAATTGCACGCTGAAGGTTATATGCTTACATACATATTATGCAATATGCACGCGCACAACTATATATATAGAATACATTTTATTGTTTTAAATTTAGTCTTCGTTTTATTATTAAATGCGTGAAGGTTGATAAATTCCACATTTACATTATCTGTCTGTGTAATCATGCGACATCTTTAAATACCAGATTAGGTAATTTAATCCTTTATTCCCGTTAAAAAGAAACCTTCACCAGTCATTACCTTTTTCTCTGAAGAAAATACACTAAGCCCGCTGTTTTTAGAAATTACTTGTTATAAACAACATTTTTGTTTCCACGGTTAAGATTAACGTCAGATAACTATCTCCAAAAATTTATCCTTTGAATATCTCTATTGTTAGTTTGTGTGATATCAAAGTACTCTTGAATCTGCTACAATCAGAAACAAAGCTAGACTTACAAATTATGAGGGTTAAGTGTGAATAGAAATTAATCATATAATTTTCTCATACTACGAATATTGAAAATAATTAATTTTATATTATCCATGATTTTACTCTAATTATATAAAAAATACATAAATACAATATTATTTTTAAAAATAAGAATCAATTATTCCCCATTCATTGTATGTACATGCATGCTAATGTTATATATTTATTGACCATTGTTACCTTTTTTTTTTCTTTTTTTTTTATCAAAATCAAGTAGAATTTGACCTTTGTCAATAATTATTTCAAATTTTGAGAGTCATGTTGAAACCCTTTAAAAGAGATACAATTTAGTTTAGAATGCATATTTTTTCTCTACGAAAAGTTGGAACAAATTTGCACATGAAATTTGGAGGATGAACATGCATATTGGAGTCAATTATCATATTTGCTCAGCTTTTTTTTTTTTCTCTTGTTGTTTGCAAATAGGGTGGCAATAAGCTGGATCTAGTTC
This sequence comes from Carex cristatella, assembly GCA_024447775.1. Classification (NCBI taxonomy): domain Eukaryota; kingdom Viridiplantae; phylum Streptophyta; class Magnoliopsida; order Poales; family Cyperaceae; genus Carex; species Carex cristatella. The sequence continues at coordinate 4,816,854 of JAJHPF010000032.1, forward strand.
AAAATCAGCTTGCTATAACTATCGAGCGAGTCAAGTATGCTGAGATTAAAGATCCGAGTTAAAACCTTTAGTTCAAGATTATCACAAGCTAGCTCAGAGTTGGACCGAACTGATTCATTAGCTTGCTGAATTATATTGGGCCACAATCATACAAATTAAAAAATAATAATAATAATAAAACACATCAAACAAAGCATAATTTACATCATAAATTCATTTCTATAACTTGAGAAGTGCTCTTAATTCAAGTACAACTAAGCAAATTAACTATCATAAATTAAATTTTGAAACTAAATTCATACATATTAAAATATCGAATCTCCAAATTCATACAAACATAGTTCACAAAATAAATTTATGCATACCAAATCAAGCAAATTCATACCTTGACCGAGCTAGCTCGTCAGCTCGCAGGAGAGCTAGACCCCAGCTCAGACTCATTAATTATGGACCAAATTACTGACGAGGTAGCTTATTAACAGTTCGGTCCAATAACAAATGAACTATTAGCGAATGAGTCACAATCGATCCACGCGGGCTTTTTTGCCTTGAAAAGCATGTCACAATTTTGCAAATTGATGCGATACAAGGTAGAATATGCCTTTATAGCTTTTACAATTAGTCTTATTTATTTCTAATATAATACCACTAATTTGACATGTCTCGTAATGTATTGCTTTTAAAAGTAAATGACTTGCTTTATTTCCAAAAGGGGTGATCAGGAATGAAAGATGGATGACCGGTGGGGGTAATTCCCATGTTTTCTCAAGTCGATTGGTCTCGTAATAGCCAATCAGTGTAACTTTCAAATCGTGCTTATGCATATATAATATTTATCTCTATTTGATGCAGTAGTGTAGTAGAGCAACCGAAGATTCTTCTATCTTAATTTTTAAGAGAGGTTATGTATGTAACAAATTAACTCGGGAATGCTGGTAACTGCTACCAGTATTAAAAAAAAAAATCGGGAAGGCCTCGATACATGCGGGCCCCTGCGCACTAATTAAATTCCAACTAAGCTACCGAATTTTTTTAGTTAGTATCTGAAAGAAGAAAAAAAAATACCAACGTGGTATGGAATTGAAAAAATTCTAACATTTGTTGGGTACACTAAAAGATGACACCCGTATATTATCTGTCTTGAATATTACTCAGCTAATATCTTAAATTAATACTGGTTAACATTAACCTTTTTTCAAATAAATGCTAACTTGGTCTCTCTTTTTTTAACGAAAATTTCCAGTGTACTCATCAAAACTTTTAAAATAATCAATTTTTCAATAAAAGCATCTTAATATTCAATACACCCATTGAAAATTAACATTTTTTTACTTCTATCTCCTTTTATTCACTAAATTTGTTATATAAATATTTTAAAAATTAAATTGTCAAATATACTACTTCCTTTTAAATAGAGACCTCCCTTAGAAGTTGAAACATGATTGAATTGGATAAAAGAGAAAAAAAAAATGTTTCATTCTCTTTGCATCTAAATCCTTAGCCTTTTAAATTATGAGAGTTAAAAGAAGATTATCAGAATTCATAATAAACAAAACAAAAAATCCAACAAAGCTACTCAGTGGATCAAGTGTACAAAATTATGAATACAACATATATTTTTATAAACCAAGTACAAAATTTCAACATTCGGGCAAATCTTTATGATCCCTGTTTAAGCAGTTATCTAATTATCTTCTCCCCAGGCACTACCGATTCACTCACTGCTTTGTCCACAGCTATTGATTAATACCCGAGATGAAAAGAAACTACTGTAATCGAAATCAGAAGATGGTTGGATTTTTGGATTTCTCCTTTCGGAAAAACAATTTGCTATTATTCTTTAATTTTTTTCCAACAAGCATCAGAGATTAATAATCGGAAAAATTCTGTTCATTGAACAGGACAAATTTATAATAAAAAACATCCAGATAAACTAAAGATATTCATAACCATAATAGCAAAACAAATTATATAATACTAATCTTTTAATTCCATCAGTTCACACATCTGACAAAAGTACATCTACCTCCTAGGCTCCTAGGTTAGATCCAAAGAAAATAAAAATAAAACATGATTACATAACCCAAACCCATCGACATAGAAAACAAAACCCACATCCCAAACTCGAACCCAACCCCCACCCCAGACCCAACCTATGCAGTTTGTCAATTTAACTTTTAGAATAATTAAATAACAAATTTAATAAATAAAAGAAAATAGAAGAAAATAGAAGAAAGAATGTTACATTTTTATGGGTATATTGGATATCAAGATTTTTTTTCAATAGATAAATCAGTTATTTTAAAAGTTTTGATGGATACAATAGAAAACTTCCCCTTTTTGGGGGGATTAATGCTAAGCTGCCATTGAGATTTACTTATATTGGTGATTTTTTAGTTATTTTCAGGCCATTGTGACCTACGTACATACTATATAACAGAGAAGCAATGCAATCTGCGGATTGTAAAATGGACGCATTAAGTTCTAGAAATGTAAATATGTATAATTTTGGTTTGTTTGATTTTGAAAAGAGTTAACCGAATGTAAATATGTATAATTTCGGCTAATTTGAAAGCTGCTATAGGTGAATAAAGAATCGACCTCAAATTCTTTTGCAACGTAACAATGACCTCCGCGATTATGTCACCGTGGTTTTATCATGTTCATGTAGACTGTTCTTAAAATTTTTTAAAAATTCTGGCAAATTACCCCCCTTGTGAATTTTCTTTTGACAAGGTCCAATTACGAGCAAGTGCAGCCGTCAATTATGTACCTCGCAATTAAACTTATATTAGAAGAAGTACAAAAAAACTGTGGGCAGACAATCTATACTGCCTTACAAATTATATTAATTAATTTCAGTGGTTGTCATTTCTCAGCAGTTGTTTGTGCGTCATTTACCGATCTTGCTAGATTAGCTAAAGTTTTCAAACTAGGAAGTAATGAAAGCAATAGGTAGATTGTGTTCAAAATAAATTTATTTCATAAATGTGATAGCAGACTTAGTTGCATAATTGAATTTATAAAAATAAAATATTATATTTACTTGCTATATCTTCATCCATTAATTATTGTACAACTAGTTTTGACCATTTAAAAAAAAAATAGATGATTGTTTATCTATAATGACTAATTAAGGGTCTATTATGTAATAATAAATGTGTATTAGAGCTAATTCGAACATTGAATGTGATTATTAAAAACAAAAGGTGTGTAATTTTTAACAGCCTAGTATGTGTTAAGTATGCAATAATAAATGTGTGTTTTGGGAGCTCCATCAATAAGTCTGTCTGAATGTTTAAGAAAACTGCCAAAATTTATTTGACTTGATTAAAATTTATTTTAATAATTGAGTCTAAATTAAAATAGATAAATATACACTATAAGAATCTGTCACTATCCACGAGAGTAAAAAAATAACTATTTCTGAGAGTGAACCGACATAAATTGCTATTTCCGAAAGTATTGCTATTACCGGGTATCAATTTTTTTTCAATCTTAAAAGTAACTATATATAAATTCAAATAAGTGTGTATAAATAAGACTAAATAATTTTTTATTTTTTTAAATTTTTGCAAAAGTTACAAAAGTCGTGAGAGAAAATCAAACTTTCAATTTTAGATAACCAGCAATTCTAAGGTTTTTTCTTCTAGCCAACTTACTAACTTTCCTTTCTCAAGACTAAATAAATTTTCAACAATATTTTGGACGAACTAATTTCATGCGTTGAATAGCAAATTAAACATGCTTAATAGTTTCAGGCCAGATATATATAGTAAAAAAATTCCAAAAAAATATAAAATTTGGTCTCCAAAAAATTATAAAGGTCATGTTGATCGGTTCGGATCGACTGTTCGGATTTTGAAAATAAAAATAAAAAATTCGAGAACAAATAGGAGTATAAAATTTTAGGTGCATTGCAACCTTCTCTATATATAATACGAAAAGAATCTTCTGATCAATTGAGATGTTTCCTGTACGGTATTTATGATTATCGATCCTTTTGTCGTTTTTAATACCTATATTGGATACGAATATATCTAGCCAAATTATTTTTTTAATTATAAATTCGTTGCAACTAAAAAAAAATAGAGCCGAGTAGGCTTGCTCAACAACTATAATAAATTGTACATGTTACGATCATAGCCTTTTAGGGAACTTCTTGGGCGAGGTCCCTGTCTCTGGTAACGGTAGCTTAAGCGGGTGGAAAACCGTATATAAGCAGAGTACAGACGTAACTGCCATGCGTGACAGTGACTCGGTTCAATCAACTTATCAACGAAATGACGCATTATATCCATCATGTTAATTCAGATTTATTGACACGGTTACAAAATCAGTTATCCACTGGGTAGTCTAGGGGTGGCAAAAAGCTTCGGCGCGGCGGCTTGTGTCTTGCTCAAGCTCGGTTCTGATTTTACTGTTTTGTTAAGTTACAGTTGTATTAGTAATTTTTAAAGTAGCTTAATAAATAATAAAAAAAATTTAAAAATAGAAAATTTGGCCTTCAAGTACATTTTAATATAGATATCACATCTAACGGTTTGGATCAATCATTTGAACTTTAAAAATTAGAAAACTAATTAGTTGCACGGGAACTGTGGTGCAAATATTTTGACATTAGCCAACTTCTATAGAGATTGTTTAACTACTATCCAATCCGTTTGCACCACAATGAATTTGTTTTGGATCAATCATTTGAACTTTAAAAATTAGAAAACTAATTAGTTGCACGGGAACTGTGGTGCAAATATTTTGACATTAGCCAACTTCTATAGAGATTGTTTAACTACTATCCAATCCGTTTGCACCACAATGAATTTGTTTGAAGCCTTTGCCGTAAATCACAATTTGAATGTAAACAAAGTCATTAGATAAATCAATCAATATTCAAACTTAATTGTCATACATAAATTAAATTTTGAGATTTTTTTTTTTTATTGAAAGTCCGTAAATGATATTTCATTAATCAGAACAAAAACTAATACATCATTTCGTACTAGTACATACAGCATCTAGCATCTAGTTTTATGACTTCTAGTTACTTATCGGAGTACAAACTCATCATTATATTCAGAAATATCATATGCTTATCTTACAACATTATCTCATCTCATGTTGGTCCATACTACATATACCTCCCAAGGACCGAAGTATCTTATATGACCTTCATAGATTTAGTGTCTTTTGTACATGATTTACAATATTGTAGATCTACCTAAGATTCAAGATATATTTAGACACATTTTAAGTGATTTTCGAACCTCTTCAAATTATATTTACTCTGATTGACACCTTTGAAAATAAATTCTTTCTTCAAACAATTATGACAATAAATACTTTGTTTTCTGTATATTAAAAATCATACCCATGTATTTTTTTTTTCGAATGCTCATCAGAAAAATAAGCCTTAAAATACATTCTCAAATTCTTTAAATCTAATAAAGACAATGCCATTGAAACGCTTCAAATTTTGAGTTGGTAGATAGTGATCATATTTATTTATTAACAGATTTGACGGATATGATAAAATAATCATGGGCATATAATTAACTGTGATATAAAAATTAAACAAGTTTTGTGAAAGTAATAGTTACCTGTAAACTAAAAAAATATTGAAAAGATATATAATATTCTACCATACGCGGTGCTATAAATAAAAAAATTCTGTAAGGATAACTAATTTTATCACCCATAATGAACAGATAAAATTAAAATATAACAAGTCTTAGGCGTAGTTTGACCAATCTTCTAAAACATAACTATTTAGTTCTGATTAAAACTTGGCATGGGAATTATATAGTTGACTTCACAAATTTCAAGTTGCAGCCTTGATGATGATGGAGAAGGGGGATGACATTTGTCAAATAAACACAAGAGTATGCAATATATAAACACATTTGTCTCTTTTTTTTTTTTGAAATCTAGGTAGAGACTGGGGGATGACATTTGTCAAATAAACACAAGATTATGCAATATATAATAAGAATAGGAACTTTTTTTAGAGTTTGTTGACTTACCTAAAAATTAGAAACGGACAAACAATGCATAAAAGTTCGTAGAAGTATTAGATGGCATAGCTAAAATTTAAAATTTGAGTTTGTAGATAAAATATTAACTGTAAAAAAATTATGGTTACCAATAAAAAAAAAATGGAGTTATCGGAAAATAATGTCTGAGCCTGAACTCCGAGCCACCTGTGCTGCCTCTTATTTCGTCAGCCGTTACTTGACCCACTTTTTGTCTGAATCGGTGCGTTGGCTCATTTTTTCTTTCTCTCTTTCTGTGTGCATATTTGGCTATTTGTTAGTTGTTTCTTTGATTCTTTCACAAAGTGCTCAGAACGAAGATGCGGAGAGGAGTTAGAAAAAAAATATATAAACAAATCTGTTGCGATTCTTTGAAATCACAGAGTTCCTGTTTGTCCAAATAAAATCATTTATTTATTTTGAGATTCGTACATAAAATCAATTACTTTGAAATTTGTATATTTCAAAAAATGAATAGTTTGATCAGAGAATCGCAGCAGATTTATTTCCAGCTAAGACAGATATCTCCTACGGGTTCTTTTCAAAGTATACATAGCTCTGCCTCTCAAAGTATGTATATATGCATGCCAAATTAAGCCAAAAATTATACTACATAATTTACAACTGCCTAAGTTATCTGACATACCTAAAGCTATCTCCATCCATTACTGTTTTTTATTTATTATTTTGTCAAATTTGATGGAAGTGATAGCATGCATACAAAAGTTTTTCTATTAATTAAGTTAATTTGATTAGTGGTAGCTGGGAAGTCTTTGCCAAATAAAATTTTATTTAATCTAGTTTTAATATAATTAATTAGGCATGGACGTCTGTTCTGGACGCATAACAAAATACCTTTTTTATTTACAGGAAAAAAAATATTACTAGGAATCTAATACACGTGAAATTACATGAAGAAAAAGAGAAATATTTTTGTATGCTAAAATTATGCAACAATTTTTGCCAAAATGATTTGTTTTAGATTGATCCGAAAATTGAAGGGCACTGCATTTCAATCTGATAAATAATGTTTATATTGACTTTCTATATATAAGATGAAGTAATTTATTCTACACATGATGCGCGCACAGTGGCGGAGTCACATTGAATCAGAGGTAGATAGTTATTTTACCTCCGAATTTTAGAAACTAGATATAGATATATGTATAATCAGATTGTTGTCAACATCTGAAAAAAAAATTGTCTACCTCTTAACAACTCATAATCTGAATTAGTTAATACACGACAGTTCACAACCTGTTAGTCGTACTAGTAACTTTTTTTTCATCTATCCAAATTAAAATTCTGATTGCACCTCTGCACACATGGTATATATTCAACCACGAATGAATTCTCTAAAAATGATAACAGTCTCCATCAACGTATCTAATTTTACTAATATGTTTTAGGTTCCTTGTTACCAAAGACTAACATATAAAATTGGGTATGCTAAATTGCTAATTGATGAAGGGAAGTCAACCCAATCGTTTGGGAAAAAGGGAATTAAAGTTAAGTTCTGGGGTAGGATTTTCTATTTAATTTTGCTTTTTTTTGGGGTCCATTTTTGTGTTCTGACGAACTCAAAATGTAGTTTTTTTTTTACAACTTATTTATTGACTTAGTCGGCCTTTTATATGTCAAAACGATATTGTCATAGATGAATAATACAAGTTCCCATTCGATTTAATTTTTATATAAAACCAGTATTTGGTTATCGATGAAAATTCAAATTAAATTGTAGCGGAATATGATGGCCAGAGCAAAAAATATGCCACGTTGCAGTTTAATGGCATTAAATATAAATTATAAATAATATCTGAACAATTAATTGGAAGCAAAGATATGTGATTTAGATATTACGGTATCTCTCCGGTTAATATTAAATTGGATAATATATTGGTCGGATGAGTGGCAAAATATTTGACTTGGTTTACATCACATAGAGCTAACAAAAATACTCGTGACTCGTTTGAATCTCAAAATTTGAGATTTATAATTATATCATAGACTCATTTAATAAATAATAATATTTTCCATACCTAATTTTTTGTAGTTTAACGATTGGAAATAAAAAAAATATATAGCAAGACTATATGAGACAATTCGGATTTATAATAATGTCTAAAATAGTTGTCTCTATCATAGTCGAGCATCTAATCAGTAATTTCATTTCAATTCCAAATTCTACACGGCAATTCCATTTTACAATTCCAATGATGTATGATAATTTTATAAATAAAAAAAACTTTTTTTTTAATGAAATTTAATTTCAATTCAATTTCAAATTTTATGTGGCAATTTCATTTACAATTTCAGATATGTATGATAATCTCATAAATAAAAAAATATTTTAATGAAATTGCTTTCAAAATGATTATGTTGATAAAAATATTAATTCATATTTGCTCATCCATCTCAGAAATGAATTTCTTAAAATGTATTTTTTTTTTCCAATTTCTTAATGCTACAAGTAACTAAAAATAATCACATAAGTGCAATGCTTTTGAAGTTAATTTGAAATTATTTTCATTATAATGTTAATCTAATTTTATGAATGCATATCCTCCAACCCATCTGGAAATTGGAATAGGCTTGAACTTTATTGCTTGTTGACTTGTTGTCAAGATAGCTGAGCGAACGCACACTCTTATCCATGTGAATTGTTATCCATGTGAATTGAATGAATGAAAGCAATAATTGAAGAAAACAGTAAAAAAAAAAAAAAACAATATGCAAATGGTTATCCATTCGCTTCCTTCCATGTGCGACGGTTAATAATCCAGATTCCTTATCAGTTATGAGGTGAGAGTTACCCAAACATGACAGCATGGCTATCCTTAGCCTTTCAGGCACCTGTCAAGGCACTTATGTTATGTAAGACAAAACAAAAACGTGTTTGTCACACAAGGAACTTTCGCATCTTCCTCCAGTCGACACGACATTCATTGCAGTATTAGTTTGAGAAAAAACATCCATTGCAATAGAAATATAGAATCAATGATTACCAACGTGCCGTAAATAATAAGCAATTAATTAGTAGATTTTTCAATGAGCAGGGTTAAATGTATTATTGATTTTATATTTTCATCGTGCTTCGTATTTTTATCTTTATTTTTAAAGTTTGAACAGTCAATTCGAATTGTTCAATATGAATTTCATATTAAAATGTGTTTGGTCAGTAAATTTTATATTTTTTAAAAATATTTTACTATATTTTTAGATAGATACAAAAACATTGTTAGATGATCTAGAATCATCTGAAGTGATTTTGTACCTATCTAAAAAGATAGTAAAGAAAATAATTTGGTCTCAAAATACATTTAATATGAAAATCATGTTGAGCGGTTCGGATCGACTGTTTAGAGTTTGAAAACAGGAATAATAAAATGGAGCATCAAACTAATTATGCATTTTAATCTTATAACTCGGATAGCATAAAAAATCTCCGTTAAATTAAAATCAACTTGAAAACCTTAGATTTAATATGAATTGCGTGTGATTTGGATTATCCGATTCATTATAAGCATGAAAGAACGATGTCATATTTTTTGGGAGGACTATCTTCCAATCAATTGGATTGGATAATATATTTTAATTTGGAGTAATTTTATGTGTTTTGTCATCATTTCTCAATCAATTTTAGATTTCGATATCATTGGAATCGAAATAAACGTGCAAGTTCACTGTTACATAGCCATCAATCTCGTGGTTAAACTTAATCGTTTTTTACTATGTGGAAATTGAATTAATTAATTCATCAGCTAACAAAGCATCGTGTCCATGTGGAAACAAATTGGAGGTTTGAATTGGTCAATTCATATATTAACCCATTGCGTCATATGATTTGAATTATTATTAAAATACTTTTCACAGTAACTGACGGAATCACGCCTCAATAAAGTATTTTGAGTTAAATACTTACCTAAATAATTTTGATTTCTTCTCAAAAGAATTGTTTTTTTTTTTATTTTGAACGAAAATTAATTATTTTTCTGTTCCTATCGGAATAATTATAGAAGAAGTTCAAATGCGCCATTATTTTGTGCTCAATATGCTCTATATTATTTATCTCTATTTTCAAAGTTCGAATAGTCGATCCAAACAGCTTAATATGATCTTCATAATAGCATATGATTAGAGACCAAATTTTATATTTTTTAAAATATTTTTACTATTTTTTTTATATAAGTACAATATCACTTTATCAAATAGTCTAGAATCTCCTTAAAACTAATTTTGTACCTATAAAGAAAATAGTTTATTTTTTTTTAAATAAAAAATTTAATCTCAAAGCATATATATATATTTTTTTTATGAAGATCATTTTGAGCAATTCTGATCAATTGTTCGTTTGAAAACAGAAATAAAGAATGTGAAGTATATTAGGAAAAAAATAACGCTGAATTTGAACTCCATTAAGTAAGGTCGGCATATATTTGCAATATATAGATTATATATAGATCAATAGATCATAGATCATTCAATTTTATATTTGTTGGGCAGCAGGTTAGAACACGGGACGGATTCCGTACAGATCAGGATAAGCAAGTTGAGTAACGTCCGATTTCACAGGCTCTTTTCTTGAAAATGACCCGCCTCATAAATTGTTGCAAACTCCTTTTCAGTAGATGACAGGGATCAGCCGGCGGCCGCATTCAATTCCACTCCCCTCCATTTTTACCCCACACAGTTCTAAATTCTCAAAGCGCCACCAAGGGTATTTCCGTCATTCTGCAACCTCGGCCCTTCTATAAGAAAGCGCCCCCTCGAAAGCCACGAGTTTTAGCTTCAAAGTCAGCTCGACCTCGAAAAATAACGACAAAAGAAGCTCATAAGAATCCCCCCAAAAAGAAAGAAATTCCGATTCACTCCTCAAGAAAAATACAAAGTTGTGAGCGATAAGCAGACCGTTTGCTCCGGCGATCGGAAATCTGAGACGGTGACTTCGCAAATCTTTCTCTTGGAAGTGTCGAGCGGTTCTACCCCCATCTAGCTGCTGCATGATGGGGTTTTCTCTGTTTCCCATGAAAACCTCGACTAGGATGCTGTGGAGCACCAGCTTCTTCCGTCATAAGAGCTACCGCTCTTGTTAATCCGTGAACTATACAGTTCAATTGGGTGGGCGGGTATAATTACTGTACTAAAGAAGTTTCTTTGTTGTTTTGTGAAATAAAGTTTCGAGATTTACTTCTGAGATAAAGAGGAGAGGGAGATCCAGCCTGGAGAGTTATTGATTGACCTAAGACCGTAAAAGAATGATGAATTCACGCAGATTAATTTTCGATTCTAATAGTGTGCCGCAAGGCCAGATCCTTCTTTTTGGGGGCAGGGATCCGATCTTTCGAGGTATTTTAATTACTTTTTATTTGAGGTTCAACTACAGATTTGGTTTATGCTTGACCTTGGTTCAGATCATTAGACAAAGGTTCATACAATTTTGACCATCAAATCTAAATCTAGCTTCTTAAATAAAAAGGAAATCAGTGTAAATTTTACTATCTAGCAGGTTTAAAAATAAATTGTCTTATCGAGTCAACGAAAAAAAAAAAACTAATTTAACTTGAAGTCAAGGTAAAAACTAAAGAATTGGACTATTTGTAGTTTATTTATGGGATATTGATAGATCTATTTGGATTGTTTTTCTCTATTTGTTTTTATCATTAGAAAACTGATTGATGGTTTTGTGGTTGTGTCGGGGTGTTGAATGAAGGTGCGAGATCAGTGGTGGGAGTGGAAGAAGGACGAGGGGTGAAGCGACCCTTCTTCACCACTGCAGATGACCTGTGGGATGAAGAATACTATGACGATCAGATGCCTGAAAAAAAGCGTCGCCTCACTGCTGAACAGGTGTGTGCCTCAAGGTTTTTCAAGGTTTTCAGGTCTTTTATCCTTGTCAAGTTACCAGATGGTAGTTCTATTGAAGGTTTAATGGGCACTGTCATTGATTCTTACCATAACTCTGAACTGTCTGATATATTTCGTTATTACAAGAGGTTAAAAAAAATGTTCAATTTTGTCTACAAATTAATTACTTATTTTGAGATGTAGAAGGAGAACAAGAGGGTTTGGGGCACTTGTTAATATGATTTGTGGTATGTAAAAGGAAAAGAAAAAGAATGTTGATCTATGCAGGTGCTGAAGTTGGAGCAGAGCTTCGAGGAAGAGAACAAGCTAGAGCCAGAGAGGAAGAATGAACTGGCAAAGAAGCTGGGGCTGCAGCCGAGGCAGATAGCCGTGTGGTTTCAAAATCGCCGAGCCAGGTGGAAGACAAAGAACCTCGAACAGGAGTACGACCGCCTCAAATTCTCCTATGATGCCCTCCGTGCCGACCATGAATCTGCTCTCAAGGAAAATGATCTCCTTCATACTAAGGTCAACTTTCTAGCCCTTTATACACAGCATACTTGTTCATTTACGGTTTACACATGTTTTCACTGTAAAGGACCAAAAAAGTTGAGTCTGATTTTTTTATTGTTCATATCTAAACTAATTGTATGGAAGAGGTAAAATTTGACATGAATGAAGAGGAAATAATAGGTTTTGATTGCCTAAAAGCTAATATTTTGACTTTTGAGGGTCTGGTGTACAGATTAGTTTTTTTTTTTTTATTGAGAAGATAAATGGACCAAGATTTTATTATAAGTATTTGGTGCTGCTGTACAATTCTGGATCTGTCCGCTTTCTAACTCTTGGTCCCCGCATTCCTTGGCTGTTTGTCCTAGAAATAAAATATGTCCTTTATATTCCACTTTCCAACTAGTTAATTGTTTGTTGGTTCAAGTGGGCACCTTCTTTGACATAAGCAGGGCATTTCTGTTATTCCATGCAACTCCTCTGGTGATTATGGGATGCAATGTCTGTCTAAAATGACTAAGTTACCCCTGGAAAGAAACCAACTTGAAAATACTAGAACTTTGTCAGGATTACAAGTAAATATATGAAAGCAATTCTGATAAAAAAAAAAAGAGGACAGTTGTTGGCAGTTGAAATGTCACAGCAAATAAAAAATAATATTCTGAGTCAAATTTATTCCATTATGGTAGTGCAGTTCTATAATAGTCTAGTTTATAATTTGTTCTTAAAAATTGGGAAGACTGAATGGATTCTTGTAGAAACAACAAGGATAAAAAATAAACCTATATTTCATGTATATATGTGAAAATGGAGTTTAAATTTTTACTCGTGTTAGTATTGCAGTATTGTTTATTGTTTAAGATTCCCTGTGGTTTAATAATTTTTTTTTTAATTTATTATTATTATTATTTAGTGAAATGTTATTATCTACTTGCTTGTAGGTGCATGAAATGACCCAGATGTTACTTGCAAGAGGAGTTCAGTTGGATGAGCATTCAACAGCGGTGGCTGAAGCTACAGCAATCACTGATCAATTATCCCCACCTGCCACACAGCTACAAGTGGGAACAAGGGCTGAGGACCTGATGAGTGTGGGGACCACCAGAAGCACAGTTGTTGATGCTGAGGGGACCCACCACAGCGGTAACTCGTATCAAGTTGGGGTTGGTGGGGTCCAGTCCGAGGAGGATGACAGCGTCAGTGATGAAGGATGCAGCTTCTTCCCTGAGCAGGCTCTCATTGAGAATCAAAGTTTCATGGATGATGTGGCAAATTTCAATTTTTGGGATTGGGGCTGCAGCGTTTGATGAAGTTGATTTGGTGCAGTTAAAGGACAATGATCTGTGTATTTATATCTTCTAGGCTCCCTCTCCTGGTCTCTTTTTATTATGTTCTGTGTTTTGTGTAATAATATTTTAAAGATGAATGATTGGAAGGACAATTATGTTACCCTTATATTATTAGTTTGAACTACATATTTTTGTTGAGTTTTTGGTAAAAAACTGTCATTTAGCAAAGTTTAAAACATATTTTTAACATTATGTACGATTGTATTTTCTAAAAAAGAAAACCAGTAAATGTTATGAATCGGTTCTATGTGCATTTCATTCAAGATTGTTGTAATATTGTAAGAAATGAATAATTTGTTTTCTTGGTACCTTTTCTTTGAAACCTAAGATGCGCATAAATGGTCGTTTCTAACTCAGTTACTTTCGGGGCCTAGCATATATTCTCGTAAGATTGTCGTGATTGATGGGGGAAGGTCGAAAATGTGGGCCATTAATTATTTCCTACTTTTTTGTTTTGTTCTGTATACCAGTCTATTACCAGACAGTTGGATGTATGATGATAATACTGTCCCATTCGACAAGTTAGCCTGCTTGTCTGGTCGTCTGGTTGCACATTATTCGTATCAAAACATTCTGTTGCATAATCCTTATTAAACCTTGTAAGTTGTAACGTTGATAAGTTAACCAGCAATTTTAAATGGGGTTTATATGGCCTTCTAGGTACAATCTTCTTTGACTACATTAAACATAGTGAATGTCGATTCAAATATGTTCTCGCATATGTAGTTGATTATATAGTCGCCTAACACGGTACAAAATGTTTACGCGGATTTTCCAAACAAAGTTTATATTAAGATATGCAGTTGCATGCATGAAATGCCAAAATATATAGTAAAAAATGTTAATTAAATCGCATATAATTCTGCATATGCAGTCACATTTACAGCTAGAGAGAATTTACTGTGCAAGTTAATTCCTAACTCTCCACCTAACGTGTGATCTAAACTATGAACAACTAAGAGTTGACAGCCGTTTTCATAGTTTCCTCCATTTTCTTTGCTGAGCAGATTTTTTTTTTCTCAGTTCAAATTTCTGGAACTTCTAAAAGCTGCAGTAATGGGAACTGATACGAGGAAAGTGGCATAATGGATCAGACAATTGCCTTTTGGAGTGTGGATCCGAAGCAAAGATGATCAACTAAATTGCCTGTATACACCTCTTTCTGAAAAAATTGTTCAATTATGTCAGATAAAACAAAAATTGGCAATACTGCAACTGTAACTCTATTAGCGTTCAGAAATATCTATATGTAACTTGGGATGTGTGACCACTGTGACAGGAAAAATAACCAGTGCATCGGTCTGTGTGACCAGTGACCACCACAGTGACAGGAAAATAAACAGAGACACTTGGGATATGCAATCAAAATATTAGATATAAATTTGCAAAAACTTTTGTTAAAAAAAGACATGTTTAAACTCTTGTAAATAAACAAGGGGAATTTCATGTATACCCCTTAAAAGATGGAAATGCGAAATTATTCTCAGTCTGTGTAATCAATCTCAATCCCAGCACAACTCATGCGGCACAGATTCTTTTCGCATGGTTGGCTTCCTCCTCCCCTAGTTTTCTTCACAAAATTATCTGCGTAAAGAATTGATGTATGCTGACACTGTTGCAATTATGAGAACTATTTTAAGCATAACTCAAAGTAATATTCGGCTTCTCTAATGTAACTTGTAAGTTCTCATAAATAATTTAAAACCTCTTGTGTTTTACAAATTGATTATTCTAGCTGAAAGTAATCTGTAACATAGTGCTAATTAGCCTTGAACTTTACTATAACTACATACATCGTAACTTAACAATTCAATATTGCGAGTACCAGACTCTATGCATCAATTTTTTCTTCTCAACTTGAATAACTTCTTTGAATCTTTAGTATGTATGATTATCCCAACAAAATTTGAATAATTTATATATAGAGTTTACTTCTGTTGGTATTGAACTATTGCCAGTCATCACAGGACAATTTGTGTTGAATATAAAACTAAATAGCCAGTGGCGGAACATAGTACACCTCAGGGGTGCTAAGTCACCCTTTCATTTTTTTTTAATCAAGTATATAGAAGTTCAAGTAAATTTTATTTTTTGTACATAGTAGCTCCCCCTTTATAATTTATAAATTTATGGGGTCTTAAGAATAAGTTTTGAGGTGCAACTTCTGACCCTTTTTATTCTCATTTGCATTCTTGACTCCTGATTTCCGTACCATCAATATTAAAAAAATAGTAAATTTCTTGCTTTTGGAATTTGAAAAGTTAACCGTATAAAGAAAATAAAAAATGACATTAAATGATTGATTGATTGAAAGAAAGAAATCCCACTAAGCATCTCAAAATTAATCAATATTTGAAGAGTGGAGAAATCCCACATAATGCATCTACAGAAATTCAGAAAACAAAGTTAAAGAAGAGTTACGAAATTCAATTTTAATTGAGGTTTGTATTTGTTTGTACTTTTTAAAATTATTATTCACTGTACTTTTGAGATAAAAAGTGATAATTTATTTTTTATGTATAATTTGTACACAGATAAAATTATGTCTAAGAGAAAGACATTAGACTCTTATTTCAAAGTGAAAAAAGTAACTCAAACTCTCAAACTCCGATAGCACACTTGGTAGCTCCTACCAAGAATTTCAAAAAAAAAAACTCTCAAACTCCGATAAAAATTTCAAGTCTTGATAATCAGATTTCTGAACCCATTCCACATGTGATGAATATCGATAAAGAGCAACCTTCGCAGAGTGCTTTAAGATCATTTAAATATGAAAAATATCCAGATAAACACCTCCAACTATCATATCACCCTACTAATGAAAGAGATGAAGTTAGAAAATTTAACATACTTAAGGGCCTTACCAGTTTCATATGGATGAATATCCATATATTGAGCAAAGAAATCAACGTCGTAGGTTTCAAAGTCATTGGTTCAAAAATTTCCCTTGGTTAGAGTATTCACCTCACACAAACCATGCCCATTGCCTTTCCTTATTTTCTCTTTTCAACAAAACCAAATGAAAAACATGGTTCTGACACATTCATTGTTTCAGGATCTCAAAATTTGGAGAATGGTCAGTGGTGGAAAAGATTGTGCTTTTTTTATCTCACATGGGTAAAGATTCCAACTCGACTCACAATTTTGCTATTAGTTGTGAAAATTTTAAGAATAAGATGGATCATATTGAACTGGTTATAGAGAAGCAAACTGAAAAGAAAGTGAAAGAAGCAAAGTTGAGGCTCAAAGCTTCCATTGATTCAATTAAATGGTTAACATTTCAAGCATGTGTGTTTAGGGGTTATGATGTCAAAAAATCAGGGAGATTTTCTAGAAATAATAAAATTTCTTGCTTCATACAATGAGGATGTGAACCAAGTTGTGCTAGAGAATACTCCGAAGAATGCGAAATACACCTCATCGTTAATCTAAAAAAAAATTATCCATATCATGGTTCGAAAAGTACAAGTTGCAAATAGAGAAGAAATTGGAAATGAGAAGTTTTGTTTGGTTGTTGATAAATCTACGAAGGAGCAAATGATAATTGTTGTTCGATTTGTTGATAAATAATGATTTATTCATGAGAGGTTTCTTCATCTTATTCATGTTAAAGATACAAGATCACTAACCTTGAAGAATGCAATTGCCTGAACTCTATTTGATAATTGTTTAAGCATGTGTCGCATTAGAGGTCAAGGACACGATGGAGCAAGTAATATACGCGGTGAGTGGAATGGTTTACAAGCTCTTATTCTTTAAGAATATCCGAATGCGTACTATGTGTATTGCATAGCTCATCAATTACAATTGGCCCTTGTTGCAGTACCACTTTTTTTTAAGGTCAGTTTGCAAGATACTCACTGACGTTTGTATTAAAACAAGAAAATGTTTTTACACAGTCCACAAGCACCTCCTAAACTCTAATTACGCTACAATTTTTTTTTTTAAAAAGGCATTACAAATTTCAAACTATGAATTACCAGTACACCAGTTCAAATTAGCATACATCAAATTCCAAAAATTCTTTTTGTTACTATAACTTGTCATTTGAGCTCATCAAACATTTAGTAACACAAGAGAAACGGAAAATAGGCAAACCAGTATTGTCCGGCAATAAACAACCATCAGTCTGCTAATTGAAAGGTAAATGACAATTTTTTCCATTAGAAACCAAAAACAGCACTATTTTTCCATTATGAATTTTTATGTACAGTACACGTGCTGAACATCTTTGGCCCTTAAATTTTAGTATATATTGGATACAACTGTATATCCACGAGAGCCGGATTGCTTGAAAGAACTGCGCAACATAACTGCCAATGTACCAAGGTATTTTGATTACAAGAATATTAATTTGAAAGGTGATAATTTTTGTGATAAGAGAAAAATGATGAATTGGAAAAAATGAAATTCTTATTTTCAATTCTGATACTTGTACAGAGATATTACATGGCTCTTTATAGACTCATTCTCTTGTAGCCGTTGATGGGTTGCCTAAAATACTGGATTCAGTATATTCCCTAATTGAGGGAATTAAGCTAGTTACTAAATTTAGTCTAACAGCTATATTTTTATGCTAGCTGGATTTCCTATCTAAAATTGCCAATGAGGATCTTCTGAGGCAGTTTTCTTATTTCTCAACACTACCTCTCAAGTTGGGTTCGAATAAATTTATTGATCCCAACTTGCCCAATATGTTTTGATGACTAGCTTTGTCAAGCGCTTTTGTGAAAATATCGGCTAACTACTCTTGACTTCTGACAAATGGTGTTTCTATTACTCTTGACTGTACTTTTTCTCTGATAAAGTGACAGTCAACTTCAATGTGCTTTGTCCTCTCGTGAAATACAGGATTAGATGCGATGTGTCGCGCAGCCTGATTGTCACAATACATCTTCATAGTTCCTCTATGATCTATCTTCATGTCGCAAAGTAGGTGCTTGATCCAAGTGAGCTCACTTGCTGTGGATGCCATGGTCCGATACTCTGCTTCTGCACTTGATCTTGCCACGACGCTCTGCTTCTTGCTTTTCCATGTAACCAAATTGCCACCTACAAAAGTGCAAAAACCTGTGGTTGATTTTCTATCGCAGCTCTCGGCCCAATCTGCATCCGAAAAACCAACCACGTCATTAGAATTATTTTTTCTCATCCATATTCCTTGACCTGGAGTGCTTTTAAGATATCTCAGTATCCTATCAATTGCACTCAAGTGACTGGTACGTGGACCATGCATAAATTGGCTAACTACACTAACTGCATATGCAATATCAGGTCTGGTAACGGTAAGATAGATTAATCTGCCAACCAACCTTTGATACTGTCCTATGTCAGTTAGTGGTTCAACATTTTCTAATCCAAGTTTAATATTGGTTTCCATCGGGGTGCCGACTGGTTTAGCTCCTAACTTACCAGTCTCTTTTAACAGGTCAAGAACATATTTTCTTTGAGATAGAAATAAGCCCTTGCTTGAGTGAGCTATTTCTATACCAAGAAAGTATAAAAGTTGTCCAAGATCTTTGATATCAAACTCCCTTTTTAAATGTTCCTTAACCCTTTTTATTTCCTCATTATCATTTCCAGTGACAATAATGTCATCTACGTAAACAAGGATAATAGTAGTAGAATTTTGTGAATGTTTGACAAACATAGTAGAGTCTGTTGTGCTTTTGATAAAATTAATTTTTAAAAGAGAGAAACTTAGCCTAGCATACCATGCTCTTGGTGACTATTTTAGACCGTAAATTGCTTTCTTTAACTTACATACCAATGAAGGGTTTGATGTACTTTTGTAACCTGGAGGAAGAGTCATGTAGACTTCTTCTTTCAGAGTTCCTTGAAGAAATGTGTTCTTTACATCCATTTGGAACATGCTCCACCCGAAATTGGTAGCTACTGATAACAGAATTCTAACTGTGTTCATTTTGGCCACTGGTGTAAATGTCTCTTGGTAGTCAATACCATAGGTTTGTGTAAAGTCTTTGGCCAGTAACCTTGCTTTGTACCTTTCAACTGTGCCATCACTATTGTACTTTAACTTATATACCCATTTGCAACCTTCTGTCGCAAAGTAAGTACTTTATCTTAAAAAAATAACTCATGTGTCATTTTTTTCTAAGGCCTGTAGTTCCTCTTTCATAGCCTTACACCAAATCTTGTCCTTATTGGCTTTATCAAACTTGGTTGGTTCAGTTTGTTTAGTTAGTTGACTTAAATAAGCTTGGTATTTCGTGGATATATTGTTGTAAGAAATAAAATCTTGAATTTGATACATCACCTGATGGGATACATAATCCCTTAACCTGATAGGAGGCTGAGTTTCTCGTATTGATCTCCGCAAGGTAATTGCTTCTTGAGCAGGTTCTTCATTTGACTCATTTTCTCCCCCTGAAGAACTTGCTCCTGCCTCATTTAAGGGTTCTACTTCTTCACGTGCAACCTGTTCTTGATCTGTTTCTTCAGGAAAAATAAAGCTATTTGGAAATAATATGATTGGTTGACCCTGTGTATCGAGATGGTTTTCTTCTTTTTGAAAATATGGTTCATTCTCAACAAACGACACATTTCTTGAGATATAAAGTTTATGATTTTTGGAATCATAGCATTTGTACCCCTTTTTTTCAGAAGAATACCCTAAAAATATGGTTTTAACAGAGTTCGTATCTAATTTGTCATGCCTCTTTATATGTACAAAGCATGTACACCCAAACACTCGGATATGATCAAGGTCTATTTTTCTACCTTTTAAAATCTCTAAAGGACTCATATTTTTCAACCTTGGACTTGGCAATCTATTTATAAGATATGTTGTTGTTAACACTGCATCTGACCAATAGATTTTGGAAATATTATTTTGAAAAAGAAGTGATCTAGTGACTTCAAGAAGATGTCGATTTTTTCTTTCTGAAATTCCGTTTTGTTCAGGTGTGTTAATACATGTGGTTTGGTGTAAAATTCATTTTTGTTTGAAAAATTCTGCAAAATTTTTGTTTACATATTCTGTCCCATTATCTGATCGAAAAATCTTGATTTTGGCACTATATTGATTTTCAATAAAATTAAAAAGTTCTTGGAAACGAGAAAATACTTCATTTTTTGTTTTCAAAAGATAAATCCATGTAGTATGAGAATAGTTATCAATAAATGTAACGAAATACTTAAAATTATTATAAGAGTCAACTGGGGGCTGGCCTCCAAACATCTGAGTGGATTAAATCAAAACATTTATCTGATACACTAGTAGATAAAGAAAAAGGTAGCCTAGTCTGTTTTGAAAACTTAGAAACATCACAATTACTTGAATCTAAATTATGACAAAAAAATATATTTAGAACTTGATCAGACGGATGACCAAATCTCCAATGCAGCAACTTGTCACGGTTTATTTGACTTAATGATACAAAACACCTATTCATATTATCTTCAAGATAATATAGGCCATTTTTAAAATTTCCCTCACCAATCGTCTTCTCTGATACTCGGTCCTGAAATATCACTTTATTTGGTGAGAATATTACATTGCAATTAAATCTTGAGTTATTTTACCAACAGATAATAGATTTGAATTAAAGTCAGGTAGGCACAAAATATTTTTTACATTTTTTGTAAAAAAATTTGTAGTACCAACACCGCAAATTTGGGCTTTATTTCCATTGGCAACAATTACATGTTGAGGGTTTTTAATTTTTTCAAAATTTTGCAATTTGGTTTGATCACATGTCATATGATCGTAGCAACCGAATCAATAATCCAATTGTTCGTATTTTGGCACAAATTTGCAGATTTTGGATTATAAAAAGAATGACATGAAAAATTAGATTTATATAATACAGAACCTGGAGTCTGTTGTTGCAACAGATTATTAAGTTGAGTCAGCAACTGTGCTAGTTGTGCTGTACCCGCCACAGAAGATCCTGCTGGATCGGTTTTGTTAACTGGGTCGGAACCAGTACGCACCGCCCCCTCATTTATCCCCAAATCCGACACCTGGCTCAATCCTCCGAACTTCTTCTCTTTCTCCCATTTTCGCCCGCCACCACCATTGTTCCCTTTGTCTCGGTTGGGTCTCAGGTGGGGATGGAGGTGCCAGCAGGCGTCGCGAGTGTGGCCCTATTTCTTGCAGTGGTCGCACTTGTCGTTGCTGTTGGGTGCTCCCCTTGCTTTCGCCCCTTCTCAGACATTAGGGTTCAGGTTGCGAGCGGCATAGGCTTTTGTTTCAGCGGTGTCAGACTCAGTCTGGGTATTCATGTTGGCACGCCGTGTCTCTTCTCTTTGTATGGTTGCCATTACTGAGTCGATTGATGGTAGTTCGGTTGAGCACAGAATTTGGGATTTAATGGCTTCATAGCTTGAGTCAAGACCTCCCAGGTACGTGTAAATCAGGTCTTGCTCCGCCCTTCTTTGAATTTCTTCTGGATCTGTTGTAGGTGGGAGGTAAAGTTGGAGTTCCTCCCATCTTGTCAGAATTTCAGTTCCATACTGTGAACTGGTTTTGCTCCCTTGTTTGATTTGTGATAGTTCATGTTTTAGATTAAAAATGTGAGCAAAATTTTGTTGTTGGTCATATAGTTTTTTTACCTTGTCCCATACGGCTTTGGATGAGTTCAGAAGCATGCATAGGCGTGCGATTTGAGGCTCCATGGTGTTGATGAGCATTGACATCACCATGTGATCTGTTGTTTGCCATTCTGCAATTTTCTTTGTCTCTTCCTCATTTGGCTCTGCTGGTTTTGCTGGTTTTGGCTTTTTTAAGGTTCCATCAATAAACCCTAATTTGCCTCTGCCGCTGAGACCTATTTGGATGGATCTTGACCATGGAATGTAGTCTTTGTTGCCACTGAGTATTATGGTTGTGATTTTGGAGTTATCAGTTGGTAGAGACATGATTTCTGGTTGATTTGTTGATACTGGTATTGTGTACCAGTTTGGGTTTTTGGCTCTTTTTGGCTCTACACCCTCTTTCTATTGATGTAGCCTGATTCACAGGTCTGAATCTCGCTCTAATACCATGATAATTTTTGTGATAAGAGAAAAATGATGAATTGGAAAAAATAAAATTCTTATTTTCAATTCTGATACTTGTACAGAGATATTACATGGCTCTTTATAGACTCATTCTCTTGTAGCCGTTGATGGGTTGCCTAAAATACTAGATTCAGTATATTGCCTAATTGAGGGAATTAAGCTAGGTACTAAATTTAGTCTAACAGCTATATTTTTATGCTAGCTGGATTTCCTATCTAAAATTGCCAATGAGGATCTTCTGAGGCAATTTCCTTATTTCTCAACAAAAGATAATATACAGAAACAAAATAATTGCTACAAAAAAAATGGAATTTATATAGTAATATTTTAGTTGTTCTTGTAATGACAATTAGATCCCACATGGCCGTGCCACCGGATGAGGCTCTGTTTCTCAGCATGTTGCTTAAGCTAATGAATGCTAAAAACACCATGGAGATTGGTGTATACACTGGATATTCCCTCCTCAACACCGCTCTTGCCATCCCGGATGATGGCAAGGTTAATAACATATTTTTATATTCTTATTGATTACTAAATGTTGTCAATACTTGATAGAGTTTGAATTGGGACCTTTTTATAATTTCCAAAAAAAAATGGGACCTTTTTAACTTCAAGTTCTCATTGTTAACTACATCCGGATATGTTAGACTAAGCATTCTACCAGATTTATGAACCAAATTTTACTGATTTGCGATTTATATGTGCAGATATTGGCAATTGACATTAACCGAGAAATGTACGAGGTAGGCCTGCCAGTAATAGAGAAGGCTAGAGCGGCCCACAAGATTGATTTTCAAGAGGGCCCCGCCCTGACAATCTCAGAACAACTACTTACTGAGGTAAAAAAAAACTATGCTGGTCTTTATTTATGCTGTAGGTTTTGGCCTTTTCTTTGTTCTTCCATTATTTACATCTTTTAATTTTTTTTTTTACCACTTATACTTGAGCAATACCAACTAGAAACGAAACTAGAAGAATACCAAACAAACACTAGCATGCAGATGACATACTATGTGTGCTAGCTGGCTCTGTATCAGTAACTGAGTCAGCAAAATGTACCAGTATCTGGTTCTGAGATCAAGGGTTGCTGTACAAAGATGGTCTAATAAAAAAGAGAATGACAATTTCGATCCGGTTTTGATTAAAACTTTTGTTTGTATTCAACCAAAGTAGTATATGCTCAACTTGATGAGCAATTCTCACTAACCTAGCATTGGCAGGAGAAGTACAGGGGTGTTCGACTTTGTATTTGTAGACGCAGATAAAAGTAACTACCTTAACTACCACAAAAGAGTAATGGAACTTGTGCAGGTCGGAGGTGTGATAGCTTATGACAACAGCTTGTACAGTGGGCTTGTGGCAGCACCCCCTGACGAGCCTCTTTTTCGCGGGGATAATGGCAGCAGAGATGTGATTGTTGAGCTAAACAAAGTTCTTGCTGCCGATCCGCAAATTGAGTTGTGTCAGCTGTCCATTGCAGATGGACTTACCTTGTGCCGGCACCTCTATTAAGAGATTTCATCAAGTACCTTTTCTGGGATGAATAATTCCACATTACTTTTTTTTTTTTTGAATGTGTGTTCAGCAGCATGGTGATACTGTGTTGCACTCTCTATAAAATTGTAGGTAAAATAACATGTATGAAGGTTTCGAGGTGAATATGATCTTTGAGGTTATTGTACTGCTCTGTTGTTCTTCTTATTTCTGATTAATAAACTTACTAGCTACTACCATGTGCATAATTTTTTTTAGGAAAAATAAGGGTCTAGCCCATATTTGATTGATGGATGCGGTTACAAGATTTTGTAGTTGCAATTGAAAATAAACACAAGTTGCTCAAATAAACTTGAGCAAAATAAAAGAAAGCAAAGTAAATAAGAAATGCAAAGAAAAAGTCCAAAAACATAAAAATGAAAAACTAAATGCTATTCGATAGTCAGACTTCTCCTGGTGTACCATGTGCATAATTCAAACGATTATTATCAATATGTACTATACAATCAGCATGTATTTGATTTTGACCCGTATCAAAACAGAAAAGTAGAAAGTAAAATAAAAATATAGTACGAAATTGACTGGTACAGCACGTATAAAAACTCACAATCAAAGAGTAACAATGCATAAACAGTGACATTGCCAATATGCGGAGAGCTTTTGGAGAGGCCTCCTCGCAACGTTCAACATCACAGTGTCTAGTGCGAGAGGAGAATCGTTACCAAAAATTTGGTGGGAGTACAGGAGTGCATTGAGGGATGACAGAAGACCACTATATATGGGAACTTGGGCAGCTGGAGTCTTGGCGCTCTAGTGAGAGAGAAATAACACTCTTCTCCCAGCAAAATTGTGAGGTGCGGCTACTCATCCATGAAACGACTAGGGAAATACAGCACTGGAACACGACATGCTTGGAGTCGGAATGAAAAGCAAAACACAACCACGAGTTAGATATGCGGCTAGGTTGTATACAATGATGCTAGCTAGTAGCACTTTTTGCATTATAGGAGGCTTGAGAAATCATTGTAAATATAGGTTTAAGTATATATGATTTTTTGTCTAATAATCTCTTTGGTGTTATATTGGACAGGCCACTCCAAGACAAAACAGAAGGTTACTCAGCACACCAAGAATTGGCTGCCTGATGAAACAGTGATGGATGCTATCCCACTCAGAGTGATCTTTCCGGGCGAGGAGGACAGTATCTCATTCCAGCTTGTTGATGATTCCTCCACTACGAGCTGCTGAATAGTGTTAATCAGAATAGAAATTTTAGTATTCTGCATTGTTGTCTTTTGGTTGCAGTCTAGTTCATTTTCTGTAGAGACTTCCATGATTTTGTTCAGGGCTTGTTAGTTGGAAGTTAGCGTTTCTGTAGCAGGGCGTATTAGTTGCCACTTTTGGAGTACATGTATGTTTGAACTAATATTGTTTCATGGTTAATGAAACTGGGCCTCTGGCCTTTTAAACAAAATATATATATATATATATATGATTTAGTTTCAAACTATGCGTGTAAATAATGTTCTTCTTTAATGAAATCTGTTCGTAGGCTATTGGCCTGCCGACAGCCCGAACTTAAAAATGCATAAACAGTATTGATTGTCCACCACTAAACATAATACTATATGTCCCTTTATTCCATATTACATGTGCATGACGCATGCAACGAACAGCAAAAAATTATATCACACCCACCTTATTCTTATTTTATACACAATCATCTACCAATGTCAATCTCAATCTCAGCTCTTAAAAAAACCGAGCTGAGATTGAAGAAAAAAACGAAACTAGAAAAAAAATTCAAACAAAGAAAAAAAGTTATTAAATAGTTCTTCTACAAAACATGGATAACACGATCTCGGATTTGGGTCGGTTCGATAACTACAGGATACTCCGATTCATTACGGTTGTGTATAAGATCCAATAAGGACCTGGCCTTCCTCCTCGCCTCAGCAGTACCTTCTGTGACTAGCCTGTAGAGTTCTGCCATCAAAGCCGGCATCTTCCCCAATTGGCTAACCACCACATCTCCAGCATTGGTGCAAAGAAAAAATAGAAGAGACACACAGTGCTCCTTACCGGATCGGGATGTTGAAGATCCAAGAACACCCACGACCCGTGCAATTGCTGAGCATTTAATGATTTCTATTGTTCCCTCATGCCTTTCAGCTATCTTCTCAAGGATTGAAACTGAATCATATACAATGTCACTTCTTTCACATTTTAGTAGACTTACTAGAACAGGGACTGCCCCGGCTGAGATGACCTTGGGGTGGTTTTCGGGGCTCTCTAGCAAGGCAAATAGACTCACAGCAGCATTCTTCTTGCCCCGGTACATACCATCTCGGAGCAACTGCACTAGAGTTGGTACTGCATTACTGATTTTGCCTATCTCAACCCGGTACTCTTCGACCGAGGATAAATAGAACAGTACTGCAGCAGCATTCTGTTTAGCCTCCACTTTGAAACCATACTTAATTATATCAATTATAAGCCCGATACCACCAGATTCGAAAATCACCTTTTGGCCACTTGGATGCTTAGAAAGGTTTAACAGTACAGCCACGGCATTGTCTTGGATGAATGCGTCTGATGACGAGAGAACATACAGAAGCCAAGGTATTGCATCGGCCTCAACCAAGCACATTCTATGAAAATTATTAGATTTGGACAGTTTTCTCATCTCATAAATGGCCTTCCTCTTCTCTTCTGTGCCTCCTTTGGAGACTTTGCATACCAAGAATGAAACTGCCCGCCTTATAGCACCAGCCGAGGCAGGACTAAATGGAACGGCAGTTTTATCTACTGTGTACCTGGGTTTGGTACTCGGCTCATCAATGAGTATGTTATTTCTACGGCAGTATTGCTCAACTAACCTCCGTACGGCCAAATTGGGTACAAGATCAGTGCTAATAAGCAATTTTCCTGTTACGGGGCATGTTCGGCAGCCCGATTTGATCCACTTCTTGATCGATGCCCGGTCATATGTCTGACCAGATGAGACCATAACCGGATCAGTCATAAGCTCGAGTGAGATTGGACATTGTAAACTCTCTGGGTTCAGCCAATCAATGGATATCAACCGGGATGTGGGTTCTTTTCTCTCAAACCGTTTGATATCCATCGAAGTGAATATTACAACCCTACAATAGAGCATGAAACCAATTAAGCTACCTAGTAAAGGTACCTCATTATTATCCCCTTCCTCCATGAATGTAAAAAGCTCCTGTTCTAGGAATGAAAGCTCATCATCACAATCAGACCAGTTACAGATTTGCAAATGGTCCAACACCCGTTTAAGGTCTAGTTTATCCGGGTCGAGACCTCGTTTGAATTGGTTAAGAACTGAGCGAACAGTTCGAATTGCCAGATCGTCGCATTTACTGAGTTCAATCTCAACTGTCCATGCTTGCATTGATAGAAGCCGTACCAGCTCCTTAGCCTCTGGAGAGACATCAATAGACTCCAATGGTAGCACATCAAGTGCAGTAGCAATGGAATGGATTTGAACCCGAAACTCTGATAGCACCAAATTTGACCGCATCAATATCCAAAATCGGGCACCCCTCTGGCCACAATCGTGAAGCAAGAACTGGATTTTTTGTAGGGCGAAATGGAGCTCCAACAAACACACAACTGCCGACTCAGGGAAGTCCCCGAATCCAGAACTGAAAACTTCCTCGAAGAAAGCCAAAAGGAGGCCGACCTCCCGAACTGCTTCGAGAACAGCTCGTCGGTGGATTGGATACAAACCCGGAACTCGCTTTGCAAGGATTTCCCGGCATAGAGAGATGAGAGAAGGGAGGAGAGTGTCAGGCGAGATGGCCTCGCATGGATACACAGCTGGTAAAGATAGAAATTTTCGTTTTGGTAAATGGGTCATTTGTTTAGAACAGAGAATGGAAAAGGAGACGGACTTCTTGATTTGATTTTCCTTTTTTTCTGTACAATTTCAATGTCTTGGTTTCAGAGAGGGCTCGACTAATATATATATATACATAAGTTAACTGATGGAACTGTTTAATGACACGTGTCGATGTCCGAATCTGAACAGAGTGCTTCCATCTTCTGACAGGTGTAACAAAGGGCACGTGGAGATTGATAAGAGAAGAAGAGTCGCTTCGAGGATGGCGGGCGTCTGTCTTTAAAATATGAAGAAATGATATTTGTTCCTATGAAACGCTTCATATGACTGAAAAATGTAACGGGTGAGTTGATAAAGGCAAACAGGGAACTGCTACATGAAACAATACAATTGAAAAGATTAGATCAAGACTTGCGAAGTAAGGCAACACGTACAGTACTATCCCCGCGCTTCCCGAGTGCGTATCCTCTGAGGTATCTCAACTTTTGCTTGACCGACGTGTCCGGTGCCTATTCGGATATAGCGCAGGGGCCAGTATCATTTGTGCTTTGAGATTCGTTCATAACTATTTCAATGGCTGTGATTTTCCATAAAAACACGCAAAAGTTCAGATATCCCAGAGCATGCGAATTCGAGCTAGCCAGGGAAGAAGAGTTAATTGGTTAGCGGATAATGTTTGCGGTCGAATAGGTAACCCATTTACGTGCTTAGCGGGTCCCACCAAACCGCCCTTGACACGTGGCACGAAATGGGGCCGCAATATGAGCAAATGAGCAACCGTGTGACTGCAAGCTCCAGCCCGTTTGGACAATTTGTCCAAGGAAAGGTCTAATATAGATTTGTAGAATGTCACGCAGTAAACAAAGTCAAAGCTTAATTTGGTATTTTCGTCTTCTTATTTGAACAAAGCTTGAATTTATGAATAAAGACAGAGACAAAAAAAGATAGTGACTAACATTTTATTAATTAAGAATATTGTATCATCATATATCATTTTTCTTTTCTAAAGAATTTACAAAGTGTGACGTTTCAACAATAGTTCCTCTATAAATAATAGTCAATCCTCTTAGTTAATTATTGAAATATATGAAACAAAATTAAGAAGTACTTTCTAAAGTTAAAAGAATCTTGTAGAGTTGTATGATCAAAGATGGAACTAGAATGTGAGATAGGAAAGAGCTGGATTATAAGTAGGTGTTCACTAATTATATTGTATAGTTCGTCTATTGATAGTAGTTTTTTTTTTTATAGAAGTTAAAAGATTTAAAGTTCTATTAAAAACTAATAATTTATATGAGGTGTTACACTCTTTTTTTTCTTTCTACTTCTGACTTCGTGTAACTACAATAATGAAACAGTATCTGTGAGGGATACTATCGGTATACCCTCGCGGATATTTATGTCTCTAATAGGAAAAATACTTTCCTGTACATGTTGGTATATTTTCACGGTCCCATCCACAGTTATAAGAGATTTTTTTTATACATCACAAATCATAATACTTGTTACATAATTAATAATTCAAATATCGATAGACGAACTATTGTGACATTGAGATATCATGTAAAAAGAGTATTTATTCACTGAAAAATAATTTTTAAGCGTAAGTAAGTCAAGGAGACACCTAGGATCCTTTGCCATCGTCAGGTGATAAATCACCTGGCCGACATTGCAGTTCACATGTTTTTCAACAGCAAACAGCAAGCAGCAAACAGATCGGCATGCTCCTCTAATGAACGCCACATAATCTCATACTATTACTTGGTATACTTATCAGCAGGTACTAATTAACATTAAGCACGCTAATGATTGGACAGAGACGGCCCTAATATATATAATTAAACTATTAATGTACAACTTGGACCAGCTGATCTGTGAATGAGGACAGTATGTCTCATGTCTGGGGATGCAGCCACAAGAGGGTCTACACGGAGATATAATTGTACCATACAAAAAATCTATGACAGTATTATAATTGGGACGTGGCATTTTATATATCAGTAGAAATTCAATTACCAAAACAAATTAATAATGGATAACAAAAGAGCCCCCAGCAAATGCAGTATTACTGCTACATATTATGATAACAGCAATGAATGAATGTAACTTCATCGAATCTACTGAATAAAAATTCAACTTGTAAGTTGTAAATATGGAAATTAATAGATTTGATGCATGTTTTCTAGTTTATATTCCGAGCAGATAACTCCAAATTTATTTTATGTACTGTTGCGGAATCTTACTAGGTCGGTACAAAAGGTTTCACAAAGATTTAAATAGTCAACATATTCAAAACCACATATTTTTTCAGCTAGTTTAGTTTGTCAATTTATAGGCATACTTTAATTAGTTCGCAATGTAAAAGATATTATAAATTAATTGAAAGGAAAGTTTAATCAGACATGTCAGTAAGTCACATTTTTTTAAAAACAATTTTCGAGAAAAAATAGTAATCAAGAATTAATATTTTTCAAAAATATTTTTAATTTACTATTTATAATATTTTACCAATCGGAAGTTTAAATCATGTGCTTAAAATTTTGAATTAGATTTAATTAAAAAAGAATGCACATTCAACCAAAAAATTTGAAATACTCTTTTAATAATTATACATTTTTATGGGAGCTTGAGTGAAAATGGCGGAGCAAAGAAATCATCAGAGCCGAATCCGAAGAGGAAAGGTGGAGAAAAGTGTGCAGTTATTCCTGTTGCGGGAAAAAATGTGCTATTTGCATACTCTTACGAGAAGAGCGTATAGATTTATCCATAGATGATCCGAAGGAAGAAAAACGAAAGCTTCCGCGTGCTATCGCATTCAATGGGAGTGCGTATCCTCTGAGATATCTCAATTTTTGCGTGACCGACGTGTCCGGTGCCTATTCGGGGCAGCGTAGGGGGCCAGTATTATTTGAGCTTAGAGATTCGTGGAGAACGTATTTGAACGACTGTGATATTCCAAAATGTCACGCAAAGTTTGAGATATATCAGAGGATGTGAATTCCTTCAATGGTTGGCATTGCGGTTGGAAGACGCGTGGCTCGCACACGCCATCAGTGCGTCCGAATTCGCATCCTCTGAGATATCTCAAACTTTGCGTGACTTTTTGGAATATCTCAATCGTTCAAATACATTCTACACGAATCTCAAAGCTCAAATAAAACTGGCCCCGTACGTCTTCCCGAATAGGCACCGGATACGCACCCAGTGCGTCCTCCCTCTCACATAGGTAGTTTGCTCTTCTGAAATCATATTTACCCACTAAGCCTCTAAAACAGATCTGCTACACAATGGTTTACATATTAGGCGTTGCAGAAAATTATTGGATGCACAGAATTCTTACAAAATTACAGGACAAAAAATTTAAATGTACGATACTTGTGCAGTAAGAAGGAAATACGTGACAAACACGCCGTAATTTGGTCACGTGACGTGATCAACTTTTTATTTCACGTGACGCTACCAAAATGGTGGCAGATGGTCACGTCACGTGTAGTCACACTATAACCATACGTAACGTGATCACACGTGACGTAACGTGTCGTGACGTAAATTAATCATGTCAATTTTTTTTATATTTTAATTTAAATTGTTGAAAATTTAGAAAAAAATATATGAAAAATTCTAAAATAAGTAAATAATGTTGCAAAAATTATTTTTTTAGAAAAAACTAGTGGGCATCTGACATTACTTTAAAAATTCAAATTAAAATATTCATAAGACTAAAACTAGAGAGAATAAAAATCAGTATTACATAAGTATCAGTATCACTGAACCTACACTAAAGAAAAATCTGAATACTCTATACATACCAAAAAAAGTTGAATACTCTATATTTCATACCGTAAAATGACGTGACGTATAATTTTCGCTGGAATGCGGTCACATCACGCGACACGCGAGTCACGTCACGTAGAGACACACGTGACGTGACATGATGTTAACGTGACCAGGGGCGGAGGCAGAATTTTGAATAATGGGGGTCAAAAACATAAAATGTTATCTGTATCCAAGCTGTACCTATTTTAATAGTCTATTTTTTTCTTGAAAAATGAATGGGAGTCAACTATATAAAAAATTTAGAGAATCAATGGGGTCATTTGGGGGTCATTTATTAGGTACCCTTAATATTTAACTATAAAATATAAAAAATAGCATATATAATAATTATTTTTTGAAAATAAATGGGGTCAATTGACTCTCGTTTGATACATGTGGATTCGCCTCTTTACGTGACGTGAAGTGACTAGTCACGCCATGACAAATTTCCTTCTCTATGCAGATCAAAATATTAACACTGCTAATATTTCTGTTTACACAATATATTTGAATATATAGACAAATTTACTCAATTACTCTTCATTAACTATTTCCTTTAAAAAAGCATATATCCCTCTCATTATTATAAAAATTTCATTCCTTAAAAGCATTTTAGAAAATAATAATATTCCTTCTCTTTCATATTATAAATAGAAAATAATAATATTCCTTCTCTTACAAATATTATAAATATATCCCTCCTCTCCTCTTTAATTTAATTGCTGCGAAACTGCAGAGCCAGAGCGGGTCTACACGGAGAAAAGAAAATAACTAGAAAGAGTCCGTTAAATTAATGAGGGGGACGTGGCACAGGCCGCACAGCACAACGCGTCGTCAGATGGCGCTCTGAGTGGTGATTGGGACACAACATCAGAGATGTGTACACGCTCAATTACGTAACATCTTGATCAGGCGTGTGGGTCCGATGTCGACTTAATTAGATACGATCGACTTGAGTATGTTGGATTGTTTGACGCGATCAACTTAATCAATCGACTGGAAATTGGAATTATGTTATTGCTGATTCGCGGTCACGACTTGTTTGCTTGTCAATTGCAAGTCTTCAGTCCTAGCGTTACTTATAATGCACGGATGGATTCTTTGGAGTGGAGAAAAGAGTGGCAAATTAAGGACGATTTTGTACTAAATAATTGTTTTCTGATATGCAGTACGCCGGTAACGTTATCAACTTAGGGAAAGCTTTCCCATCTTTGTATTTTATTTTATTTTTTTAATTTCAACAACTTAAAATTTAAATTTAAATATTGAAATAAAATTATTAAATATGGTATGTGTGATTAGGACTGCAAACGAATCGAACCGAATCGAATTTATCCTAGTTTGAATTTGGTTTGAATTAATTTCGAACTTAGTTTGGTTTGAATTAATTTCAAATCGAATTTTTTACGAACTCAATTTCGAATCTTTTACAAACTTTTTTACGACAAGAAAGAGTGATCGTAGTTGCCGAGAGCGAGAGGTGAAAGTCATTTAGGATTTCAGAACTAAGAGCAAAGGTAACGACTTACGAGTTATGACTTATGACTAGACGGTCTTATGTTTTAACTTTTAAGTCATCAGCGAACATAAGTTATCAGTGGAAATTAACGGTTCACGTTACTTTGAGATTCGAACTATAATAGTTTGCGAACCTATTTCGAACGAACCAGGTCTAGTTTGAGTTTGGTTTGAATTAATTTCGAACTATTTTGAATTGATTTTTTTACGAACTTTTTCGAATCAAACTCGAATTGAATCACGAACTACGAATATTTTATGTAGCCCTATGTGTGATGTGTCATTTTACTATACATAAATTAAAATTCCTGCATTAAAAACTTGTAAAATTCTCATTGCAATAATTTTTAAACGATGATTTTTTCCCGGTCTTGATTACAATCAAAACAAATTAATATAGATTATATGAAATGATTCATTATATTATTTGATTTTAAAAATATTCATTAAATACCAAGATATTCAAACCGACCATATTTAGCTTTAATGGATGGATACAATCAATGCATCTAATCAAATGTTCGGAAAAAAGATTGTTTAGTTCTGCAGGTTTCTTATAATATCAAACTCCAGCGACACCGCCCAAAAAAATATATAATTTTTTGTACAAACCGAAGTAGTTCGACAGGTATGGGTTGGTTACTTGGTTGGAGAGCTGAATACATAGATATAAATTCACCATTCCGGTATCTTGTCACTTGCCTTTGTTTAATGATTCCTACCCACCCAATCAGCATATTTGTTTAATACGACACGCCTTGTTATCTATGATTATGACTTCCTAATGTCATAGTATCTATTATAATGATGTAGCTGTGCATAGATATGTTCACGATCAAATTATTGTACGATCTGCTGCTGTTCAGGTGGGGTGCACGTACAACTGCATGCTTAAAGTTGGTTTGGAAAAGAATTTGCCATTTTTATTTACACTGGAAACAGTGTTTCTATATATCTAATTCTAACACTTTTAAAAGTATATTACCAACATTTGAGAATCTTTTAAAGGACTAATTAAAAAATATGGGAACAGACAGGGAGACAAGCGACACTTAAAAATTAAGGGTGTGCTCTCAAATTGGATTTGGGAAATTAAAGGGAGAGAGAGGGGACAAAGTGAGATGTTTATTTTGCTTGATAATGAAGAATTTATATATAAGATAAAAATAATTAACAGACATGAATAGGAAAAGCTTTTTTATTTATTTCTTTATTTGTTCCCTTCTAATTTATAAGGTAAGATATTTATTCTCCTCGTTATTTTATTTCCTTCTCTCTCTGTTTTTTTTTTTTTCTTTTTTTCTTAACTCGAGGAGGGTTAACTATTATTCGGAGAGCGATTACTAAACGCTCGTCCGGACACTAGCTAAAGCTATTGAGAACACGTGTGCACGTTTTGATGCACCGGAAATGATAAATTATATACAAATTAATAATTTTACATTATTGATCAATGCAGCGCATTAAAATTTTGTATATTAGTATATATATGACATACTTGCAAAAAAAATTCAGCTTACTTTTTGGTCAATGCTCACATATATTTTGATGTAAATAATATGAATTTTGTATATTATTTTTTTAATGCACCGAGATGGATAAAATTATATGCAAAT
This sequence comes from Carex cristatella, assembly GCA_024447775.1. Taxonomy (NCBI): domain Eukaryota; kingdom Viridiplantae; phylum Streptophyta; class Magnoliopsida; order Poales; family Cyperaceae; genus Carex; species Carex cristatella. Next base: position 4,851,922 of record JAJHPF010000032.1, read on the forward strand.
TTAATTTATACCGAATTCATTGTTTTCGGTCCATCAAATTTTGCGCTTGCGATTATTGCTCAGGCAATTTCTTCGAACTAGCAAACTTTGTCTCCCAAATATTAAGTGTAATAAATGAAGGCAGCGATGTACGTGTTGTTTTATAATTTTGTTGACTTGAAGCTATATTTATCTTGCTAATGAAGTACTGCTGCCATCACCCAACCGTACAGAAATTGCTTCTATCGGCTAACTTGGGCATCTATCCTAGTGTTCAGTTAATTATCATGTAAATGCTTGCGACATGTTGGATAAACTTGTACAATATATTTTAATGAGTCGGATGCGTAATAGAATTGAACTCATTGTCACGTGCAAAGTGTTAGCTATGGAAGATAGTAGCGACCTTACTGTATATGTATTTGAAAATTTAGACCAACAAAAGAAGACAAAACAATTGACAAAAAAAAAAGTGAAATTAAAAGGGGTAGGTGTCAAAATGCCATTCTACCCTTGCTCCATTTCAAAAGTGGGTACTTCCCATCAAGAGCAATTACCTCCTGCAAAACCATATTGGGACCATATCTTGCATGAAAGTTATCCAATCTGTGAATTTGCATGATTTTACTAACGCATTTATTAAATAAATCACATTATATATTAAAAGGAGCCATTGTGATAAAACTGAAGGTCTGTTTTGTTAGTTTACATGTGTTTGTGGCCGGGATAATTTTGGTAAAACTAAAGGTTACCCTGTTTCATTGATCAATTGTTGGTGGAATCACCTGCACAACAAAACAACATGCATGGACTCGCATGAAATCCAAGGTATAGCTAATTTTTCGATTTTCACTTATACATTCATGAGCAATGATAATAAGGATAGAAAGGCAATTTGTTGCTACTTGATCTAGGTCAATTAGCATGATCACGATTATTTCTAGAATAATCTTCAAATAATAATACTCGAAATACACTTTACAAGTTTTATTTATTTATTTAAAGGAAGGGCATAAATGATTTATCCTTTGAATTGGTGGGTTCAAAATTTCAAATGCTACTTTATCAATAGAATTGTTAGTAGGCATTTAAAGCCACTAACTTCAAAAAAATCTGCATCCAAGGGACTAAATCGATTGAAAAGACTACTTTGCCCTCTAAAAAAAAAAAGAAGCATAGACATTTTACTAACTAGTGTGCAGCAGTGCAGGCAATTATGAATTATGAACATAGTTTATCTGGTGTATACCTGTATTTTTGTAAAAAAAAAATTGTCTGTCTTTGCTTTCTTTTTGAGTAAAGGTTGGAGGTCAAAACTATGATTGATATATTATGAGTAAAAATATCACCTTCGTATTACTTGACCATAATCTGTTATTTTGGTATCTTTTACTATATTTTGATGATAGACATGTATAGGTGATATGTTGTAAGTGATTTGGTACCAGAGATGGTACCAGTAAACATTGTAAGTGGTATCTTGGGTTAAAATAATGAGTTAACAACATAAACCTTAAATTTGGCTCCAGATTCAAGTTCTTATTTTATGAATTGATTTATAGGAAGATTAAAACCAAGTACAGAAAACATCCAAGAGGCAAAACCGGAATAAAAGAAATTTTTCTACTTCTCTCCAGAACCAAAATAAATGACAATGGATTAAAAATCGGGGGTTTGATTGTAATTTTGAAGTACAAGTCCATCATAATTCATAAGGTCAGGGACAAAGATGTCGAAGTATTCAAAACTTAGAAGAACCTTAATTTAGATTTGCTTTCTATTAATCAGTGATCTAGTAATTAGTAATTACTCACTATCTCCACGTCTTTCCCTGGATTTTGACTTCCAACCAAACTCTAATTACAACTATGATTTTTAGAATCAAAACTTTTCTGCTATAAACTATATAGTGTGCAGTCATATTACTGAACCCTCCTCAAAAATATCTCGCTATCTCTACCTAGAGAGTTAAAGACTTGAAATTCCAACTGAACAGCAAATGATATTGATTTTTATTTCATAGGTCTTAATATAAAAATTCATCATGTTGTGCCATCTGTTTTCATGAAAGCAGTCTTTGTGGTGAATATACCAGTGCTGACAGTTGTTGTTACTTTTTGGTTGTTATTGTAACATAATCATTTTTCAGCCATACATTCCAAAACAATTTTGCACAAATAGAATCAAAACAGAAAAAAATTCCTACTCATTAAGCAATACCAGACAAAACATCGAAATTCATCGAAATCCCTCGATTAGTATGATGGTACAGGCTGGTACTGAACTGTACCAGTTGAATCGTTATTGGTCAAACAATGAGGTAAATATTTACATAAATTCTGAATTTCAAATGTCTAATATAGAATATTCACAGAATCACAGTGGATTATGTTTCGTATTTGTTGTCCGACTAACAGTGCGGCAATTTAAGATCTATTTTTCCTTGTTGTACAATGGAGCATGAAAAAATTATGGGCTCGTGTGATGATTTTTTCATCATATCATTCATTACTCTTTAGTCTTTAGACTAACAGGCTATTAAATGTCAACAATACGCAGATTAATTTTCTTTTGTATCCTTTTTTATCTATAACACATTAATTATGTAATTACGAAGCATAGGAAGCAATGTTTTCATTTAAAAGAAAAACGTTTACACTATATATTACCCTTGACTAATAAAAGTTCAAATAGATTACTGATAGTCTGGTAGAAGAATATTTATGGGCTTTTAATAAATATAATATGGCCGGATCCTTGGTTATGCCTTTTACAAATTAGGTTTTGAGTTTTCAAGATACAGGCCTTATTAAGTGGGCTTTTAATAGGCCCATTATTTCAAGAACCCGCAATTACAATATTTTCCTTAATTATCGTCTTTTTATCCGTGTTCCTTTCTTTAAATTTTGTCGGAAAAAAGGGTATGTATTTGGTGGATGGACACAGTAGCACCAGCGATTAATCATTTTACGATTAATTGATTATATTTTAACGCACAATTTGACATTCTCATTATCATATGAAGAAATTCATATACATTTTTTTAATAAGATATTTATCTATAAATAATTGGATGTGTAATGATAAGTTGATAGCACAATTGTACAAAAAAAATATATAATCATAACATCACATAAATAACTCAAGTTAATAAACAACCTAAGTTACTAAAACAGTTGCTAATATAAAATGTCATAGTTCGTACTTAATGCTTAACAATAAATAATAGAATAATTATTTGGGACCAAGCACTATGTCTCAACTAATTATATGGTTCCCACTAATTATTATTATAAAATTTATGCATCACTCTTTATCTATAGTTCCCTCTTTTCAGTCTCCGCATTCGTTTCTGTATCAATATTCATAAGTATAAATACCTAGAAGATAAAATATTAATACTTCAATGCGTAACTCATTATGATTATTTTTTCTAATTTATGGTCCCGTGTCAACCCTCCTCTTATAAAAATAATCGACTACTATATATAGTAGATATAGATACATACAATAATTAATATTAATACTTTTGAAAATTTTGATTAGAAAAATAATTATTTACATAAAATTCGCCGACCTCTTACGTTTGTGAATTGCCCGGAGATTGAAAAATAAATTAAAAAAAAAAAAAAAAACGGAAAAATAAGACCAGATAATAGCAGATGATAAATAGTGATGGGATTAGACACTTCTCCAACTGCAGTGACCTCATGCCTCGTTTATTGAAACAAACAAGGCTGCTCTTACGCAAAGCAACTTTTTTTCTCTTCCTTTTTCGTTTGTTCTTTCGGCAGTGCACTTGATGAGCTGCATAATGACAAAGTGGGGATCTAAAAGAAGCGGAGGGAATAGATTAACAAGTTTGAGAATTTAGTTAACCTTGGCAATCATATTTATTAATCGTACAACTGGGGCATTTTTTTAATCAGATTTTGTTTGACGAAGAACGAATCCTCTCTGCATCCGATGTCGTTCGCACCTTTTCGCCATCACATAATTCAATATGTTAGAAAAATTGGGCCCACTTGTTCATATAGACAACTTAAATCAGTTATGGCCAATAGCGGCCTGACTGATTGGGTGGGTTCATTTATTGGAAAGAAATAACTATGATAGCGACCAGAAGGAAGGAATAGAGAGAGGGAAAGATAAAGAAAGTTTTTTAATTGATTCTTATTGGCTATATATTTGATAGGAGGATTATATTAATGGAAGTCATATAATCTTCTGATTTTTTAATCTCTCGGTTTATATTTAGAAACTTTGTATTCAATTTTCGGTCAAAATTTTCAACTAGCAACTTTTGTCCGAAATCATCTTATAGAAAATTACTAGTTAAAAGTTACTAATCCGAAATCAACTTTTGTTTCAACTAACAACTCTATTATTTTAATTGTAAAAACTGTGCTACTAAAAATCAAAATTCTAAATAGCAATTATCGCGTCATCGCGTAAAGACTAAATAAAAAAGTTATCGCAAGCAACGTAGCTATTGTGAAAACTGCCCTACTAATTACGTTTAATATTTCTACTAATTATCAGCATTATCTAAAGTCTCATATAGCAATAAGTAACACAAAATTGATTAAGGAATTAGAATATTCATATTGAAACAATACAAAATCCAAATTGTTATTCAAAATATCCCTAATAATATCATAATTATCTATCTTTTTCCATTCAAAATAACCTAAGCATCATGGTATAAACTATATATTTTTTTCTATTTTAAAAAAAAATAACATCATGACATAAACTATCTATTTTTTTTCTATTTAAAATCAAAAGCAATTTGAGCTTTGAAAAAAAAAATGATTCTTAAAAAAAATTATGTTTAGACCTTTAAATAAAAGCCTATGTAGTATAGCATACGCTATAGCATGTACCGTGTAGCGCAAATAGCGGACTGCTACTGTCGCTATAGCGGTCATAGCTAAAATAGCGCACTTTTATCCCATAGCTCAGCGTTTAAGGTCCGAAAATGCTATAGCACTGCTATTGCATTGCTATAATGCACTATTTAGAACACTGCTAAAAACTAATGTTATCAGAACCAGACCGAGTATTGACTCGGTAAAAGTTCGAATCAATAGGTTACTGGTTAGACCGATGGATTAATCGGTTCAACTGCCGATTTTTTCTAGAAATTAAGTATTATATGGAGTTGTTATCTCTTATCTTATTGCAATGTCAATTACAAGAAATATCTATACACATTTTAACAACATTCATCGCATAAATAATCCAAATCATAATATTTATATTTATCTAAATTAAATTAGTACACACCAGCTTTTAGTTATAATTTACTATACAAATCATCCAAAGAATATTTTTTTAATTATTTTTATTTAGGTTGGTACACACCCGTTATATCAGATCCTGTCAATATTTAAAGCCAATATTCATATAATTCACTTTAAAAATAAAATATGTTTGGCAAAACACAACATATTTTTTTTTTTGCAAAACAAAAATCATGCTTAAAATATAAATAAGAAGAATTATTATTTTATTTTTGTAATACTTGAAAACTGATGACTTTCTCGGCAATTCACGATTCATTCGATATTGAAGTTTAAAAAGGTAAATTAATGTGTCCACTCTCCTAATGAGTTGAGAACCCTTTTTTTTTTGGAGAGAGTCGAGAACTTTAAATTAATGGGTCCCGCTGTCATAGTTACCTCCTCCTTTTCTCCATTTTTTTATGCTTTCTTGTTTTAGATCTATTTTCTCTTATCAAAACGACTTGCAATTCGAAACCTCAAGGGTATGTTTGGATGGGAACTAGAATAGTGAAATTTAATAATAGTAAATGTAAATATGGAATATATAGTGATTTATAGATTAGTATGAAAATAATGCTATTCGAATTAGTAAAAATATTGTTTGGATTGCACATTTGAAATAGTGAATAGCTGTAATCGATAAATAATAGTGTTAATAAGGTACTAATTAAGAAAAAAGATAGGCAAATGAAGTTTCAAATGAATTGTTACAGCATGGAGATAACAAAAGTGGTGTCAATTTTGTTATTTCGGAACTATGTTGGCGGTAATCTGAGAAAAAATATATTTTTTTTCGCTCTTCAAACTTTCGAATAATAGCTATTTCAATATTTATAAAGAATAGAGAATAACAACTATTCTAACTATTCTAAATAGAAAAAAAATATTATTTAAATGCACATGTTCTCACTTCATCCAAATATATCCCAATTCCCAAATGAATTGCTTATAAACCGAATTTTTGCTTAAAATGGTTCAACAACTTTTTAATAAACCGGTTAATTTAACCGGTTTTGACCAGTCTAATAATATAAACGATTTTTCAAACGAACTAAACCAGACTAGAGAACAGTTCGATTTTTTCAATTTAACCGGCAGTACAGTCGAGTTTTGATAAAACTGCTGAAAACGAGTACCTATGAGGCTATGACGACGGCATGCCCTTCACGTGGCTGCTGAATTTTAAGCAAAATTAAATATATACCCATCAAATGTTAACTATTTGAACATTGGCCCATCCAAACTTTATATTTACATATCTATCCATTTTAATCTAATAATTGATCTTTTTGTAGATGGATGTAGACATTAAGACATGATATCAAAGATTTGATTTCCTGTCTTTTAAACTTTTTATTTCAATATGAATAGGTGGGGTCCCCATTTTATCAAAAAGAATAATCTTAATAACTTTAATATTTGCCCATATCATATTCAATCCTGATAAAACTTGAAAAATATTCATTCAATTATATAAAAAGACAACAATATCCTTCAACTTATTTGATGTTTCGTTGACATAATATTCCCCTGATTCTTTTCGTATATTTGCTAGTTATCCACGTGTCATGTAAAGAACTAGGTTTCTTTTTGTATTAAAATAATGCAAGCCTCTATTTTATTTCTTGATGGCAATACCATTATTCCTAGAGATCTAACCCAAAACAACATTAAAAATTGTAAGAAATAATTATGAGCAAACACATATCGTGAGAAATGCAAATGTGTCGCAATGTGATCAGTAACATGACATTAAATTTCATATTAATTGCCTTTTTCGAATTTTTGAATAAAAGTGATACTGCATATGTTCTATCAGGCAACCAACAATATATTAGTACAAATATGGTGCAAGTCATGTGCATGCTTTCTCCGTATTACATATAGACGTTGCCTTATCGATAATACACTCAAAACTATCATTAACCGTGATTACCGGCAATGTGTGTTCTTTACAAGAATTGGTCATTTTAGTGGCCTAAATTTAGCCACCATTAAGTATAGACTAACAAATATTGCACGAGGTTTCTCAAACTAGATAAATTTACAGGAATGCATCAAATTTTAATTGTGATTATCAATAAATTAAAACTTTGACTACCTCAATTTTCTCATGTCATATAATATACTAGATAAAACTAAACTTGATCTTATACGCCCTATATTTTTTTTCCCAAAACAGAAAAAAAAGAAAGAAATATTAGAAGAGACCGAGAGGCTATTATTTTTTAAAAAAGAAGAAAATATTTTCAAGAAAAGAGAAAATACTCCGATAGCATGAATTGAATGATTGAAGAGAAAATCATAGTGAGAGGGTATAAATGTATAATTGTTCTATTAATTTTTCATGAGTTTTTAAAAATCAATATAATTAGGATAAGACATACTATGGGTTCAGTTTTTAATTATTAAAATTTTAGTGAAAATATTTAAATTTGAAATTTCAACGGACAAATATTCAAATAGAGAGGATTTGATGGGTATATATCCGTTTTTTTCCTTAATTTTATAATCATATCCACCGCCCAAGTCCAATGCACCTTGTGTGAAATCGGCAATGCATCGTACAAAACCAGGTTCACCCAGCATGATTCTGGGAAGACAAAACTCGGATCTCTTATATCTTATAAAGGAAATAAGTACAGACATCTCTGTAACGGGTAATTAAATGCTTGCTATTTTCATTTATCGGACCTGTCGGTCCCACCAATAATGAAGTTATTCGGAAATTAGTAACAGAGAAAATTACAGACGATCTGTTTCTCAGAAAGAAAAAAAGCGACTCATGCAAAATAGTCCAATCAGTCAGCAGAGTGTTCCAACAATCCGACACTCCCGCGAAGAAAAAGCCAAACCAATATAAATCCGATACAAAAACAGCTCAAGTCAGATACAATAAATATAAAAAAAGGAGTCACATTAGAGAAGTGATCAACTACAATGGAGGAAGAAGAAGATGGGATTGAGGAGGTCGCGAGCAGCGGAGGTACGAGCGCCGTAAGGCTGATCCGGTCCGAGTCGCGTTGGGTCGACGGGAGCGAGGTTGACTCGGCTGAGTCGCCTCCTTGGTTCAACGACCTCGAAGAACCTACACGGGCCTTTTCGGGTGGCGGTTCGATCAGGAGACGGCTAGGGAAAAAGCCAAAGCGGGTCGATTCGCTTGACGTAGAAGCCATGGCTGTGCCTGGGGCCCACAACCATGGCGACAAGGTAATACGCCTATGCCGTACTTTTTTATTGCAACAGTTAGAAATTTGAATTTTTTTAATCGTTCTGGCTTTGATTGTTTGATTACTTACTGAGGTGAAAGATATTCTTTTGTACATTTTAAATTGTTGCAAAATGAAGATCACAGCATCACTGAAGGTCGTATTTTAATTGGGGGCCTTCTAACGTTCTCTGAATAATGCAACATAGAAGTTTGAACCAAACATTCCTGCTGGAGGTGACTATTCTGTTAAATAAAGGGCCAAAGATAATTTAGTATTTCAGGGAATAACCAAACCATTTATATTCCGCTTTAACCGTGTTATAATAATGCCAGATACCCAAAATGCATTTTTGAACAGAATTGTCAGTGGCAAATTACTGGAGCTCCTCTGCAAGGTAGTTTTATAGTGGTTATTTGGAAAATGGAAATAGAACTATAGAAATTTAGAACAATCTTCTTTCTCTTTTCGTTTTTTTGAATTGCAAAACATGTGATATTTCTCTTGTGTAATATCCAAGGGTTCTTTTTGCAAATCACCAATGGATACATAGTTGTGGAATATTTTGTAAAGCACTCTGTAATATTTTTTGGGTGTGTCTATGCAGAGATCAAGGTGTAGTAGTATTGCTGGATGAATACTATAATACAGGGTATGTGGAGCAATGAAATGTTATAACTGAAAAGACTAAATTTATGGACAAACATTCTTCTTAGACAGAATAAGAAATTAAAAAGAGTGATTTGTTGGAATTATTAAATTCTAGGTGACAATCTGGGTTTTTAACCTTATCCCATTTCTGTATGCAAAATTTAATTAAACATGACGATGTTTCTAACTTCCAAGTACAACAGGATTTGCCGATCTGGGCCACGCTTGCAATGGCTTTCCAAACCCTAGGTGTTGTCTATGGAGACATGGGAACAAGTCCTCTATACGTATTTAGTGATGTATTCAGCAAAGTCCCAATAAAATCTGAGGTTGAGATACTTGGTGCTCTTTCATTGGTCATGTACACAATAGCCATAATTCCCTTTGCAAAGTATGTGTTTATAGTGCTCAAGGCAAATGACAATGGTGAAGGTATGCATTATACTTGTTCAATTACCCATTTTGTTAGTTCTGTAAAATTAATTGCATCATATGTACATTTATGAATTCAGGTGGTACATTTGCATTGTACTCCTTGATATGCCGTTATGCAGAGGTCAGCCTACTGCCAAATCAGCAGCGTGCTGACAAGGACATCTCCAGTTTTCGGTTGAAATTGCCAACCCGTGAGCTGGAGAGAGCACTTTATGTTAAGGATTGTTTAGAGAAAAACAAAGTTTTCAAGAATCTTCTCTTGCTTTTGGTGCTGACGGGTACTTCCATGGTTATTGGAGATGGCATTCTCACCCCATCCATGTCAGGTGCTTTTCTGTCTTTTCCTGTTTCTAGACCTCATTGTCTGTGCTTCATTTGACTGATTAATTTATTACAATTAATTATTCTCTCTTCTTGTTTAATTGCCTTCTTTCGTGCATGTTTTGTTTGCAGTTATGTCTGCAGTGAGTGGTCTTCAGGGTGAACTCCCAGGATTTAACACAGGTTTGAAATTTACCTTGTTTAACCATTAGACCTACTAATACCAGGACAGCTGTTCTTTTGGTGTTGTTTTTTGGCTTGACATGAGCTATTGTTGTTTTATTGTAACTATTTTTATAATCATGTAATCAAGCACACTCATGTTGTGGTCCTAAACTGTCAAAAATAATCTGATTCTGCATCTTTCATCAGTCACGGGTAATTGTTTGCCAACTGAACCCAGACCAACCTGTCCCATGTGGCCATCACTCAAGGGTTTCAGTTCGATACATCATATTTAAAATTTTGTATTCAGTTCACTCAATTGTATTCTTCGAGGTCTCATTTTTAAAACAATGCTAAGTAATGCCAGTGACTCTTCAAAAATATATACATACTTAAAAATTGTAATATTTTGTTCAAGTGCGAATAAAATATTGATGAAACTTTGTTAAATTTTTTGTTTTGATTTTCTTTCTGGTATGATGAACTTGTAACGATTCAAGTGCTAATAAAAGACTGCTTTTAATAAAACATGCTGTTATTTGAATCAATAATCTTCCAAAGGATAATCTTATTCCACAGAATAATTAAAATATTGGTATTAAAATAAGTATTTGAACTGCTCCTAAAAACCAGCAGAATTGTCATTGTTGAGATATGTTGAAGAAAAATTTACAATTATCAAGAACAATTCATCAACAAGCATGGAGAGAACTTTGTTATTTGGGGCCGGTGTCTATTGTTTTTCAAATATGGAAAAAAGGTAAGTGGATAATCTAAAAATTCCTTAGAACGATTTACAAATGGGAGAGGAGGGTGTCCAATGCCCATCAGACCAGAACAGTGCCGATGGGTGGTTTCTACCGTCCGATATGCTTCAAGATCTGTGCGCACGGATATTAAAGCAAACAGCACAGATATTAAAGTGATGTGCACAGATTTTAAAGTCGATCGGACGGTACAAACCACCCATCGAACCAAGTTTGGTCCGATGGGCATCGGACACCCTCCTCTCCCTTTACAAATACGGAAGTAACATAAATAAATTAGAAGCATACCTGATGAACTGATGATTTTCTACAATTGTATTTTTGATATCTTTAATTTTTTTTCACTCTTGCTAAAAATTTGGAAGAAAAAAATAGACAGTTGGGACTTGGAAACTTGTTATATGAAAATATCTATGGGTCCACTTAAGTTGCACACAGCACAAGAACTAAATCTTTTTCTTGAAAAGAGTACGGATGTCATCACAGGATATTTTTGGAAAAAGCTGGGGGTCAACTTGAAGTACCCATAACATTTTGCTTAAAGAATGCAGTAAAATTACATATAACAGAATGGATGTTTTAAAAAAGAAATGGGGTCACAATCCTTGTACATGTATCTGCTCTTGAATGCTGTGATGTGTACCCAATGGGACAGAAGTAATAAGGATGTGCATTTTGTCAACTAGTAATTGTTGCATCATCAACTAACTATCATTTTTATTCTGGCAGATGCTGTGGTGATAGTTTCGATAGTGGTGCTTTTGTTGCTGTTCAGCATACAAAGATTTGGCACAGGCAAAGTTGGCTTCTTGTTTGCCCCTGTTCTGGCTCTCTGGTTTTTTAATTTGGCATCTGTCGGCATTTACAACATTGTGAAGTATGATGTGTCTGTTCTGAGAGCATTCAATCCGGCATATATCTATTTCTTTTTCAGCAGAAATGGAGTAAAGGCTTGGTCCGCTCTTGGTGGTTGTGTGCTGTGCATTACAGGTTTTGTTACTTTTCTTTAATACACTGTGTCAGTAGCCAGCTGATATATTCTGGTAGGGTTCCCAGATGATTTCTGTACATTGCAAATGTTGCCCCCAAAACCAAACATGACAATGAAGTCATTTAATACCATAATTAGCATACTTGCGGAAGTAACTTTTTTTTCTTCCGTTTTCCTTGTTTTGGACAGATTTAAATGATGTCATCTTGTATTTGATAAAAAAAAAAATGGTGTCATCTTGTTTATTTTCACATTTCTCATTTGTTTTGTTCTCTTGATCTAGGGGCTGAAGCAATGTTTGCAGACCTGGGTCATTTCTCTGTCAAATCAATCCAGGTCAAACTCTAAGCTTCCTCGCAACTAATCTTTGAAATGCAATATTTTCTGCTGAGTTTATGATGTAGAACTAATCGTGCTAAGCCTCTTATTTACATGCAGATCGCTTTCACATTTGTTGTTTTTCCTTGCCTTTTGTTGGCATATATGGGTCAAGCTGCATATTTGATGAAAAACCCTCTTTCAGCTGATAGGATTTTTTACGACTCAGTACCCAGTAAGTAGTCAAACTAAAAAATAGCTTCTGAACAAAATACAATCCATTGTATGGTAATATATATTGGCTGTTTTCTTTTAAATTCCCTAGAGTGGAGTACAAATTAGTCCTTTGATAAAAAAAAAAACTAGTCCTTTTATCACTCTAATGACTATGTGCAACCAACGCTTTCGTGTTAAATAAACCTGATGGTGGCATCCCCCAACCCTTTTATATTATAATAAGTGAGGGTAAAGTTTGTCTGAGGACTTGCTTGCAATGCTCATGTTTTGAGAACTAAAAGGAAATTTCATCAATGCTATTTATTTTTGGCTAATAAAAGTTCTCAAGTGTTAGCTTAGTTGCTAACTCTTCACTAAATTGGTTGCAAACAAAGGTGTGTTATTCTGGCCGGTTTTTGTGATCGCTACACTAGCTGCCATGATTGCAAGTCAGGCGATGATATCGGCCACATTTTCATGCATAAAGCAGTCAATGGCACTCGGCTGCTTCCCACGTGTGAAGATAATTCACACCTCCAAGCGAGCGATGGGGCAGATCTACATCCCTGTGGCCAACTATTTCCTCATGGTCATGTGCATTATAATTGTTGCCACTTTCCGTAGCACCAATGACATTGCCAATGCATATGGTTAGTTCTCCATTTTGTTACATTAAATGAAAATCAAGTCTATGTTCATTATGGATTTTGCAATTGAGACTAAAGTCAATTTGATTATGCATCAGAGCAAAACTTTAATTCCATAATTATGCTGGAATCCTTATCTGTTGTACTCTTTATTCACCTTCAGTTGTTAGTTAACAAAAAGCAAGCCAGTTGGGAGAAAACGAAAAGCTATGTAGTACACAAGTGTTCATACACTGCATAACTCCATATTGAGTATATGCATAATAGTGTAACTCATTCCTCTTTCCTCCTCTCAGGTATAGCTGAAGTAGGGGTTATGATGGTTAGCACTATGCTTGTGACACTCGTCATGCTTCTTATCTGGCAAAGCAACCTAATTTTTATACTGCTATTTCCAGCTGTATTTGGGACGATCGAATTCGTGTACCTGACCTCAGTTTTGACAAAAATTAGTGAAGGTGGTTGGTTGCCACTTGCATTCTCATCATTCTTCCTCTCCATCATGTACATTTGGAACTATGGCAGTGTACTCAAGTACCAATCTGAGATGCGCGAAAGGATATCTATGGACCTTCTTGCCGATCTTGGGTCTACACTCGGTACAGTGCGCGTACCTGGTATAGGTCTTGTATACAATGAGCTGGTACAGGGTATCCCTTCCATTTTCAGCCAATTGCTTGTGACACTCCCTGCAATACATTCTACTATAGTTTTTGTTTGCATTAAGTATGTGCCAGTACCGGTTGTACCATTGGAAGAGAGATTCTTATTCAGAAGAGTTTGCCACAAGGATTACCACATGTTTCGGTGCGTGGCTCGGTATGGTTACAAAGACATTAGAAAAGAAGATCACCGTGTGTTTGAGCAACTATTGGTCGAAAGCTTAGAGAAATTTTTGCGAAGAGAATCACAGGAAATCGCACTGGAGGCTAGTACCATAGAACCTGATGTAGTAACAGAGCCAGATGAAACCTCAGTTAGGTTTAGTGATTCTCAATCTGTTGATGAAACGACTAATGAGTTGCATGTGCCATTACTGTTTGGTCATACGACAGGTGGTATTGAGGACTTACCAGCAAGTGCTTTTCCCGAAGAGGAGCCAGGTTTAGAGTATGAACTGTCTGCCTTGCAAGAAGCAACTGCTTCAGGTTTCACATATTTACTCGCCCATGGTGAGGTCAGGGCAAAAAAGGAATCCTTTTTTGCCAAGAAATTGATGGTAAATTACTTCTATGGATTTTTGAGGAGAAATTGCCGGGCAGGTACAGCAAACTTGAGGGTGCCACACATGAATATTATTCGTGTAGGTATGACCTACATGGTATGATCATTAATCTAGTATGAGTTCGTTGCTTTTTATAATTACAAAAGCTGTTTTCATGAGCTCAAACTGTTATCAGAAACAGCTTATGTTCAATTTAGAGTAGCTTAGGATATTTATGGGTGGTTCCAAGTTCTCTAGGACATATTTATGTTTTGCATAATGTTAATGTTTTGCTGTAACTTATAAAAACAGCTGGTTCTCTTTAAAATAGACAGAAAGTGATGTACTATAGTAGGTCAAATTTTCTTTGTTCTAGCACTGGGCAAGTGATTCAGAATTTTCTGTTGTATGCAAAAATAGTTGGCATTTCTGTTTCTCATTTTTCCTGAGAACCAAGTGAAATTTAATTGAAAACAGTTTGAATGGTATGAAAGGCACAAGGAAAAATTGCAAAAAAAAAAAAACAAAGAGAGAATATGTACCAGTACCAACAGTGGTAATGGTGCAAAACGAAAGGTTAACTAAGGACAGGTTTTTACCAAAAAAGTAAAAGAAATAATAAAAAATAAGGCAAGCAAGCCACTAATCTTTACCAAAGCGATGCTGCCAACCTCTTGACAGAATCATGGAATTCTACACCTGTAGCGTCTCTTATGCCAAATTGTAAAGATGGAATACTAGTAATAGAAAGTGAAGTGGTATTGCCAACACCAGTAGTTTAGTCTAGCAATTTGTAGATAGAGATTAGTTCACTATTTGAAACACCTCAAATGTACATGAGCAATTGTAAAGAATGTGTTCAACAGATCCTTCCGCCACATGGTAGAGGAAGCAAAAATTGGTTAAAAAGTGAGGAATATACATGGTAGACTTTTGTAGACCACTTTCCAAGCAAAAACTTGTGACCTTGTTGGTAAGGCCTAACAATCGGAGCGCTCAAATTCACCCTTTTTAATTGGGGTGTATTCATGTAGTAAATGGTATACAATTCATAGTAAATATAACAACACTGAGGACCAACACCATGTAATGGTGTGATAGCCATGCCTTGGGTAATTACTTGCACTGTGTATAGTTGCTGTTGTGCTCGAGGTGGTAGGGTTGTTGAAATTGGGTCCTCTGGCTGATTTGAAGTGCCTTAGGCACTGTCATGTCTAGTTCCATAGTAAAGGAGTACGTGTGGGGATATGTTAACTCAACTCAGCCCAATTACTATGCCAGAATAGGGTGCTTGCTCCTTTTTCTAGCGTTCTGATTTGTCAGTACAAGAATCAGTTGAGAAATGCTTTTTTAACTAAATGGCTACCTTTAGTAATCTAAATGCCTAAAGACTTATTTAGGCTGGTAACTGGGTACTTGCTATTGCACCTGCAAGCATTTGGCTGCATACTCGTGATCCGGTTCTCATTTATGGAGAATCACTTGTTCAATAGATTTTAAATTCAACTTGTTAAAATGCAGGATTTTCCAGAGGAAATTTGATTCCTGCAGCCATGGGACTAATTAGGGGCTGCCTCAAGCACTCCATATAGGCTCAACATGAGAAAAGAAAAGAAAAGAAATTATGTAATATTATTGAAAATCTATAAAATTAATCAATGTATGAGTACAAAAGACAGACAAATAACAGTCAACCATTGACAGTATAGATGCTATTACAAACTAACAGTAATTTAAAAGCAAAGCGGTAGCAAATAATTTTATAATTTCTACTCGGAGCGTGCAGCAAACCTCTCAACCTTGGAATCGTTGAGGTTGATGCCAACCATGGCCTCCCCAAGCCCGCTGCTCACCTCTGCCAGTATCTCTGGGTCAGTGTAGTGGGTCACTGCCTGCACAATAGCTCTGGCCCTACGTGCAGGATCCCCACTTTTAAATATCCCCGAGCCAACAAACACCCCATCACAGCCCAATTGCATCATCAGGGCTGCATCTGCTGGTGTGGCCACTCCACCAGCAGCAAATTGCACAACGGGCAGACGGCCAAGCTGCTTTGTCTGCATGACAAGGTCATACGGCGCTGCAATCTTTTTAGCGAAGGTAAAGACCTCGTCATCATCCATGGTGCGGAGGGAGCGTATGTCCCCCATGACAGCACGTACATGGCGCACGGCCTCAACCACATTGCCCGTGCCAGCCTCTCCCTTGGTGCGGATCATGGCCGCACCCTCGCGGATGCGGCGCAGGGCCTCTCCAAGGTTACGGCAGCCGCACACAAACGGTACCTTAAAATTGTGCTTGTTGATGTGGTGCTCCTCGTCAGCTAAGGTGAGCACCTCGCTTTCATCCACATAATCAACCCCAATTGCCTCAAGGATCTGAGCCTCCACAAAGTGGCCAATGCGCGCCTTTGCCATCACTGGGATAGTGACAGTGCGCTTGATGTCCCGGATCAGGCCGGGGTCACTCATGCGAGCAACACCGCCCTGGGCACGGATGTCGGCAGGGACACGCTCCAGGGCCATCACAGCACAAGCACCGGCTTCCTCGGCAATGCGGGCCTGCTCAGGCGTGACCACGTCCATTATCACCCCGCCACGTAGCATCTGTGCTAGCCCTATCTTCACGGAGAAGGTCGCCGTCGCCGATTTCTTTGGTGGCTCAGACAGCTCCCCGCCGTTTCCGTACACCGCTACCACTCCACTGTCCGCCATATTTTATTCTTTTCCTTCGTCCTTTTGTCTTTTCTGGCGTTACGTTCTCCTTCGCCCCCCTTTTCTAGTCTTCCGGAGAGCAGATCGATCGAGAGGAACCGCAAGAATACGAGGACTTACTAGATAGCTCTAGAATCGCGAGTCCGTATCCTCTGAGATATCTCAATTTTTGCGTGACCGACGTGTCCGGTGCCTATTCGGGGAACCGTAGGGGGCCAGTTTTATTTGAGCTTTGAGATTCGTTCAGAACGTATCTGAACGATTGACATAATCCAACAAGTCACGCAAAGTTTGAGATATCTCAGAGGATGAGAATACCTAGAATCGCTGGGTGACCTCCCACTGGAGAGGATTCAAATCCTCTCCAATACTGTAGAGGATGGGCCTTAGTTTACGGTTTGAGATTACATCTCACCGCTTTGGGATTCGGGCTAGTCAGGGAGCAGTATTATTGGACTTTGAGATTCGTTCCAAGTTAAAGGAATGGTCGGGATTCACTAATTGTAAAAGATTACCGTGCGCAATATTGGAGTGGATGCGAATTCCACTGCAGATAATTTGGAATCTGTAACCTCTGAGATATCTCAAACTTTGCGTGACTATTTGGATTATGTCAATCGTTCAAATACGTTCTACACGAATCTCAAAGCAAAAATAATACTGCCCCTACGTCCCCCCGAATAGGCACCGGACACGTCGGTCAAGCAAAAATTGAGATATCTAAGAGGATACGCACCCGATAATTTGTGAATGTGCTTATTTCCTGGTGATAGGGGTGCAAATGGATCGGATAATATCCGACTAAATCCGAATTCATATTCGAAAATTTGATACAAATATCTGATATTCAAATATCCATGCGGATATGGTTTTGAATTTTAATTATCTGTATCCGAATAGTAGATATATACCATATAATTTAATGTATATTATGAAAATATTTATGTATATATTTACAGATATTCGATATCCGATCCGTATCCGTATCCGAAAAATAAAAGCGGATACGGATGTGGTTTTACCACTATCCAATCCGTTTGCACCCCTACCTGGTGAGGTGCGTCGGTCTTTTTTCCGTTGGACTGTGGTATGTATAAAGGGTTTGTTTGGCTTAGCCCAATGAATCCGAATCTACTGCGATTCTTTAGCTGTAACAGTACTATAAAATTTCTGATTTTCTAAATTCAACTGATGAATTGTTTCGAATTCGTGCACAGAAAAATTAGCTATTTTGAAATCCGTGCACAGAGACTGTTTCTAAATTCGAATCTCAGCAGATTTATTTCCTTAGCCCAATGATCTACCAATAAAAAGTTAACAGCCTGGGTTCAGCATCCTCTTGGGCTGTAGATTGAGAGAGAGAGAGAGAGAGAGTCATGTTTCTCAACTTGGGCTAACCTGGCGGGCTGTTCGTTTCAACTAATAGTTACGGTACTTTTGCGTAAAGATCATGTTTTTTTAATTTTAATTTTTACGGTACCTCATAAGATTCCACTATGGTTCACTTAACCACATACCAATCAAGGAGCATCGTTCAAGTGAGTTCATGTCTGGGAGCTGGGAAGGTGTCCATGCATGTTTGTTTCGTGAGGACTAATTATGCTGTTTTAAAAAATTTGGATGGGTAACTGATTCGATTAGGTCAACAAGTTTAGAACAGTGAAAAAATGAAAGTATGGTGGAAAAGTTATTAACGAGATTGGATTTAATTGTGACTGTGAGAAAGTAATATATATTGAAATTTTCATAATCAAAGGAAGTTGCAAGTTCGATATCTGAATTAGAAATTCTGTGTAGATATTAAATATATGGATAGTTTGACATCCAATCTTTACTAGAAAATAACTATAATAAAATTTTGCTGTCAATTTTTCTTGTATGTTTTATATTTTTAGTCAAATTTTATTTTACTTCTTCCTGAATGAAACAAAATAGTAAAAGGAGTGTCTTTTCTACGAGTCGGAATATATATCATTCCATCATTTTGCTATGAGTTTCCAAACATAATTATAATAATATAAAATAGAAGAAATATCTTTTTACTTTTTATTGCTTAAATATAACCACTAACAAATATATTGATAAAAAAAATTATTTATAAAATTTTATCTTCTCATATAATATAAAAGAGGAGGGTTCCAATGCACCCAAAATTTCATGCTCCCATTTGCGCCCATTTTTTTTATCTCTTTTATCTTTATTTTCCATGTCCGAATAGTCGATCCGAACCGTTCAACATGATCATCATAATAAAATATGCTTCGAGATCAAATTTTATATTTTTTGGAATTTTTTTACTGCTTTTTAAGATAGGTACAAAATCATTGTTTTAAGGAGATTCTAGACCATCTGATAAAGTGATTTTGGTATATATTTTAAAAAATAGTAAAAAAATTCCAAAAAATATAAATTTGGTCTCCAAGTATATTTTATTATGATGATCGTGTTGAACGGTTCGGATCGACTATTCGGACTTTGAAAATGAAGATAAAAGAGATAAAAAAAAAATGAGTGCAAATGGAAGCATGAATGCATTGGAACCCTCCTCAATATAAAAATAAATATTTACATTCATAATCAATTTTAGAATTTATTTTCAATTTCGCTCCACGACAGGATCTGTTTCTTCGATCGCCACCGCGCTCCGACAATGATCAAATCTACTCGCCGCCGCGCTCCGATCGAGATGAAAACTCTATACTTCGAACTCTGTCATTACCACACTCTCAGCTCTGCTCGGCACTAATTCCTTCCCTCTCGCTCCACAATCCGATCCGCTTCTTCGATCGCCGCCGCACTCCGATGACAACCAGATCTACTCACCACTGTGCTCCGCCCAAGATGGGACTACGCTCTAAGCTCTGACGGTACCGCACTTTCAGCTTCGGTTCCTTTCCTCTCTCTCTTTCTCCTCTTTGCTTGAGGAGGTAGTACCAAGAGAAAAGGAAGGTGTTGTATCGAGATTGAGGTTTCCAATAAGTAAAAATAACGGAGTTGGATGAAGGAGAGTGGAGAGATTTTCTTTTTTTCTTTTTACTTTTTCACAATTATATTCATTTGTCAAAAGTAGATTGGAAATTTGTAGATCAAATTTGCGAGCCAAGAATATTAATTTAAAAATTTCCAGAAGGTTAAACTGGTTGGGAATACTCGAGGAAATTTTGTGTTTGATATTCGGTACAAATTGAGAATTGTTTCATCTGTTAATTAAACTTTTGGCATTGTACTCATGGTGATGGCCTCGCATTTTTACAAAGACATGCAAATTTAATTTTCGTAAAAGAGCATAAAATAAAAAATAGATTTTGAGTTTAACAGGAATCCTTATTTAAAAAATTTATTAATTCTATTAATCATTTGACAAATATATTGCCAATCATGCAGACTTGTGGTGGATGAACCGATGACGAAATTGCTCAAATAATTAAAATCATCTCTGATTGTCCAACATAAAAGCTCGTGCAGAAGCTATATAAGGGGAAGAAAAAAAAATCAGCAGTTTATTTAATACGAGAAAGTTTATTGAATAAACACAAGAAAAAAAATTCAGCAGTTTCATTTAAGCACACCAATAGCGTGCATGAAGAAATAATGCTAAAAATTTCTCTATGAAGTAAAATTGAATTTTACTAAATAAAAATATCTTAAAATACTTAATGGCGAGATAATGCTAAAGTGCTAAAGATGAAATAAAGTTGAAATACTAAATTCTTTCAATTATAATTTGTTTATCTTTATTATTTTACTTACCGTCATAGTTCTTATTTAATGACATGTCATCTATATATTGCACTGCTATTGAATAAAGATATTGTAAAATAATTTAATAGTATTTCGTTTTAACTATACTTTATCAAATGCAAGTTGCGCGAGAGAAATAGTTGCGCACTTATAAATTCGTAAAGCTAGTGTCTTGACTCCAAAATCTATTCAATTACTTTCAAACAATGAATTAAAATTGTTGAAATCGGTCTACTTTACAAATAATGCAAGTACATGCAAATTTTTAAAATTTTCAATTTTATTTTTAATATAAAGTCAATTGGTAAAAAAAAATTGAAATTTTATAAGTTAATGTATTTATTTTTCATCATTTTTTTACCATTTGATTTTGTAATGAATGAATTTTAAAATTTTAAAATTTTAAATGTGCACATATTTACAAGTATTTCAATAGCTTGAACTAATATGATATATTTTGAAATTATATTAGCTAAATTATCTTAATAATCACCAGCACAAACTAACTTTGTTCTCCAAAATTCTATCCAATTCTCTCATGTCAAAGATTAAGCAATTTGTTTATTTCATGATCTGTGTTGTCATTATCCTGCTTTTAAGGGAAGCGTCCAATATTTAAATTTGTTAATTTTATCGATACGCTTTTGATACTTACGGGCCGACAAAACTTTCAAACGCGAGATGGTGAATTTGAACAAATTAGTTGCATGGTGCGAACTGCGAAGTATTAACCTTTACAGTTTACAATGCAAATGATATAGTCTAGACTTTACCTAATGGTATTATCCAATATTCCAATGACACTTTTCCCAGTAAGTTTCTTGTACGCTATGCTTGGCGGCTGGAGTCTGGAGATAAGACTGCAAAGGATTTGGGTATTTGTTCCTTCTCCAATTACTTTACCTTCTTATTATCTACATTTGATTCTTTCGCATTTCAAAAAATTACAATTGGATATATAAATCGAATTTGTCAAAAAAAAATACTGTTGTATTTATCTTTGCGAGTCCTGCAACTATTTTATCTAACTCATCTAAAAATATTAAATATGCAAAGAAATTTAGAATGAGTTCATGAGAAAGTGTTATACATATGATCTGTTTTAAAAATTGAGGAATTAAGCTGAAAGTTCTACACTTCTATTTTTATATATATTAGAGCCTGACTTCCTTATCCACAACGACTTGACCAACAGACGGACAGAGATTTGTTAGGTAATCAAATTGGTGTTAAAAAATATAAATTATAATCCCTATATGATTGCTGCTTATCCTTATTGATTTTGAGAAGAAATTTTGATATAATAAGCATAGTTTTGATATGTATTTGACATTTCTTTTGGCGGAAAGTGATACCAATTGTAGAAATTGATCATCTAGGTCCCAAGGTCAAGGTCTAGGTTGGTGATGAAATTGCTGGAAACTTGATAAAGATAACAGAAGAGATCATTTCATTGACTGCGTTCGCTTTCATGAAAAAGTTGGGAAGATGATTGTAGTTCATTTCTCGTTTTTGCTTGCTCGAAATAAAAGCCTCTCTCTCTCTTTTTTTTTTTTTTTTTTTTGATAAAATTGTGGAGTGTAACTGGGGCTGAAAATATCCGAATTCGAGCAAAATCCGTATCCGGATTAAACGGATTCGGATAATTCCGGATACGGATTCGGATAATATCCGCGAATCCTAAATGGAGCGGATATCCGCATGTATCCGAATTCATTTTCATACCAATCCGGATTAAACGGATTCAGATAATTCTGGATACGGATTCGGATAATTTCTGTGTATGGCAAATTGAATCCGGATTAAACGGATTCGGATAATTCCGGATATGGATTCGGATAATTTCTGTGTATGGCAAATTGAATCCGGATTAAACGGATTCGGATAATTCCGGATATGGATTCGGATAATTTCTGTGTATGGCAAATTGAATCCGATTAAACGGATTCGGATAATTCCGGATACTCGGATCCTTGCCCTATGAATAGAATATTATATGTACTACTTTTTTATTTTCTTTATATATTATATGAATATAATATCTTATATCTCTCATATTTCCAATGTCTTATATCTCCCATCTTTTCAATATCAATCTCTCCATCAACTTACAATTATTCATTTATTTTCATATTTAAGCTTTATTAATTATTATTATATCTTAAAGACTTAAAGTTCATATAACTAAATTATCCGACAATTATTCGTTCCGAATCCGTATTCGTATCCGCTCTGTATCCGTATCCGTATCCGTTTAACGTGGATTTGGTTTTACATTTTGACATCCGTTTGCTATCCGTATCCGTATCCGTATCTACTCATTGAAATGTGGATGTGGATGTGGATATGATATCAGCATTATCCGCTCCGAATCCGCTCCGTTTACACCCCTAAGTGTAACACTTCTAAAATCATGCGATACACTCAAATATTATTTATATTCAAAATATATTACGTCTCTTTCCAACAAGACACTGATATTTAAGTTCTCATAAAAATTAAATAAAAAATGAGATGTCGCGTCACATTAGACACTCGTAACTTGAGAGGCAATTTCACATATATTCCATGAAAACTTCAAAATTATTTATTTCTCTTGATATTTTTTTTAAACAAACTACTATTTTTTTACGGGAAAAGTTTTTGCGGTGTCTATCTAAGCTTTTAAAATACCCAATTTTTCCATCAAAACATTAAAATAGCTAATATTCCCATACAAATTGAACATTTTTTCTTCTATACCCTTTTAAATATTTAACATTTAATTTAATTAGTTTACAAATAAAATTGACCATTTTACCTTCTAATTTTAATTGGACATGTCCATTATTTATGAATGTCATCTTCTTCTTCCCTTCTTTCTCAAATTAATGTTCTACCCGATACGGATGAACTAGAATTACTAAATCTTCTTAACCTTTCAACTTGTCTTGAGAGCAATGCGTTGATAGAGGTCAAAGATTTCTCTTTTTTGTCTGCATAAAGTATGGCATTTGATCTTCAATTTATAATTATTAGCCTTATCTCATGATTTTATAATTTATCGACTTTTTTTTACTATTCACAAATCTTTATGCAGATGACCTACTTTTTTTTTTTTTTTTCATTTTTATTCATTTTATCATGAATACCCACAAGCATATAGTTGAAATTTAGGAGTATACATGAAATTTCCCCTTTGTAACTTTCTCGTATGATACATATAGAAAAGAGTAACGAATCAAATAGTCATTTTTTGCAAAAGGATATATTTTTTTTTAAATAAAACTCTTATTCTTATAGTTATGCTAAACAAGTAAAAATGTAAAATAAAAGATAGAATCGCTACACATGTATTATACTGTTATTCCTATGACTGCCTATTTTGGTATAATTTTGCTTCTAGGACCGAGAAGATTTTTTCTTCGTACCGAACATCGTGGATAAAATCCAAATACTACTATATCTGAATTCATATCTTAAAATTATCTGGTTTCGAATTTTTATTGGTATATATTTTCAAATTGGATCGGACGCAGATTGAGATATTGCATTTAATAATAGATTTTTCATGTCTAGTGTATCGGATCCGTGTAAATAGATATTCATAAAATTTGTAAACGGTAAGATTTAGGTCGGGTCCAGAAAAAGTACATATTATAAGCAATTGATGGATCCTTTTTTTCATATACATTATAATTTTTTTTCTTATTTTTCTTAAAGGCGCTACTGAGTCAAAATTCAAATGTTGATCATAGTAACATAACATAATGTGAGGACAAAACATTATTACAGATCAAGTTGTAATCTATCTAAACTTCAAAACATTATTTCACTCATGCAACTTATGTAAGGAAAAACAAATCATTATTTTAGAATTGGAGAAGGAAGAGAACAAATATGAAATTTTTACAAATTTTTATCTTCCAACGGTTGGATTTAAATATTTAGGAGCATTAATTGTCATAAATCTTTTTTTTCTACATAATATTTAATATATTAATTAATGCTCTGAGGTGTTAAATAAATGTCCATGTGCTAAAATGCATTTTGAAGTGCATCCGTTTGTGTCTGTTCAGATTTTGCTCCAAATCTGACAGACAATTTGAAGATTATGCCCAGGGGCGGAAATGCACCGAGATAATAAAATGAATGATAAACGAAAACGAGAGACAGATAAAAAAAATGTAGCCGGAATATATTTTGTCCTGAGAAGTTATTTTATTTATTTGCACTAATAATAAAATGTTTGACTCCCAAATTTTTAGATGAGCGCTGACAATTAGTTAAATTATTGAACTGAATAGGACAAAAAAAAAGGAGCTGACATGTCTTTTGGAAAAAAAACGAAAGTCAATGCATTATTTTTTTGTTATAAGAAATCGATTTGAAAATAAATGTTTTATATCATATATTCATATACAATTAAATAGTGGACCGGACTTTTTCAAGACCTGTTAACTCAATTGATAACTGAGCTATTTCCTTAAACCCCCCCCCCCCACCCCCTCTTTTAATTTTAATTTCGTTTAATTTCTTCGCACGTCTGCTCAACCAGTAGGAATTCTTGGTGAAATTATGGTTACTCCGAAACCGTGAAGAAAACAATAGTTTTGTATTGAACATTGAACGGGTGTGGAGAATTGCCAAGAGCAACCAAATTGCCCCCATTTCAGGTTGTATGTCACTATGTCAGTTGCTATTCCTTCTATTTTTCATTAAAATTGTATTTTTTGTGTGCTCTAGAGTAGATCCGATACACATCAAATTTATTTTATATTTAATGGACTTAATATCGTCTATCCGATCTGCTTTAAGATTATAGACTCCGCTTCAAGATATAATTATTGCATGACTTATACAAAGATATTTATGAATCAGTGCCTTGGCCGTGTAAGTCTAAACGTTATTTTATTGACATACCAATGTTTGATTATCAATGTGGTAGTGTTTTGTTTTGTGTAGGCAAGTTTTTATGCAGGATAATAAATATAAATATCCAACAATGAAGGTCTGGAAGTACAAATATTAGAAATTAACAGCGTAGGTATAAATGCAAAAAGAATGAATACTTGTAGAAATAAGTATAAACAATCACAAATCACAATATAACTTTAGCCATGTGAGATGTGACAGTTGAGGTATTAATACTCGTGATGTAACTTAAAACACAGGAAAGTTAAAAATTTAAACCTCAAACTATTCGGGTGTTAACATTTAGTCTTGTAATGTACAAGTACTTATGTAGAATAATACATATACAAATTAATAAATATTTAATGGTATAGATATTAACAATTGATGATTTAGGTATAAATACTCGTATATAACTAATTCCTGGTAAAATGTTTGTTTTGAACGCAAATTAAGTATGTGAAATCTGCACGTCAGACAATGATTACTGGCACTATTGTATTTTCAAAATGTGGTGGAACACTTTTTAATTACTAGACAATTTTTGTCTAAAATGGTTAGAAAATGAATTTAAAGTATTGGAGTTGGGTAGCGATTTTTGTAACAATTTTCTATTTATTGAAGAAAAAAAGGGAAAAGAATGGATAAAGTGAAAGATCAGATCAGGTGGTCCACGACTCCGAGGTATATTACTGGTAAAGCAAGAAATACAAGTCTTAACACCCCACTATTAATAAACTTTTTATGTACTATTTATCAATTTATTACGGCAACGTGAACATTCGATGAGAAACCCCAGGCAAAGTCGTGGACCCTACCAAGATCGACCAATGGATAAGAACGAATTATCCTGAAAATCTCTGATGAACTAGTTCTACTCATGAGAAGGTCTCATGCGCACAAAGTGTTCGTCAACAAAAGTGCAAAAGTTGGTATTTATTGTGCGCTACCGACGCAATAAATCTACAGTTTTGTAGACCGGGTCTATCGAAAAGTTCATCATTGGAAGCGGGCCCCGCAGTTCACAACTGCTTTCAACGCGGCGACCGATGTGGCGGAATACGCGGCGACCCGTGTTTGAACGTTTGAGTATTTAATTTACGACCTTATATTTACAGCACTGTACTCTTCAATGATGTGGAATGTAATCGATGGTCATTTATTGAAAGACTTATTGCCAGATCAGCGTTTATGTCAAAGAGAGTGAAATAATTGTCTGGATGAAGAAATGACTTGATTTATCCGACTGGCTCTTATTTTTCGCTGCCTTTGCGGAGAATTCAGATCCAGTGAAGTAACCCAATCTTTGGGTTTTAAATCAGGACCGTCCGATTCGAATCCGAGACAATCCATTCAGATCTGAGCGCACGCATCCCGAGAACGAATTCGAATCCCGATACGATTCTGAACGACAGATTCGAATCGGACAGTTGTAATCGAAAACCCAACTATTGGGTTACTTTAGGGGACCGGACTCTCCGTAGAGGATAGGTACCGTTGGATGCAGATGAATGTGGATGCCCCGTATGACGTGTTTGGAGTTCACGTGGTTTGTGATGGGCACTGCCGGCAGACACTTATTTATTTCCTGATTTCATTTTTTTTATTTTAGTGGTATTTTATATTTGTATTTATTTCTGAATTTAATTTACAGTTCAATATAAGAAAATTAAACGAAAAATAAAATCAATCTAAATTGATTTGATTAAAAGAAAAAAATGCTATCTGATTCGCTGCTCTATTTAGAAATATCGTTGATTCGTCATGAGAAAAAAAAATCTACTACTAAAGATCTAATATGTATCATGCTGTACAGTCACCAAATCTAGAAGGATAATCACGGTATGTGAATGATCACAACACATTAATCACGCCGTGATCACACGTGACGTATCCAAATGTGAACAGTCACGTTTGTTAATTTTTAACTATTTTATTTTCATAATTTAGATTAGTTTGTTCAATATTTACCATTCGATCGAGATATAACAATCATATTTACACGTGAACATGTGTCGTGACCAAATATTTCGCGTGACGTGATGTGCCATGTCAAATTTTTTAAAATGATCACAGCACAGGATACGAATAGTCGTTCCGTGCGTATCCGGCCACGTTGTAACATTATTTTCTAAAGAAAAAAATATTTTTATAAAGTTTTTCATCAAAAATTCAAAATTGTGGATCCACCCATGACTGGTGGGGCCAGAGCAGAGCTGATGGTCTGATTGATTGTTGCGTAGCTGTCTTGGTCGTACGGAGGCGGATGCATTTATTGGCATGCGGATCCGCGTCATCCTCGTTGGGCTTAGGGGCTGTGGAATCCCCCTATTAGTTAAGATAACTACAAATATGCCATTGTAAAGTGTGAACTGTGAACCGAAGAGCTGCATTGTGGCTAAGAATAAAATATTTCTTTATTCCAAAATCAAAGTAGCCGGAAATTTACAAACTGACCTATTTTTATAAAAAGTTAGACAAAATATCTCCTATCTAAATTGTTTGACAAAATAATTATGTGGAACCCACAAATGTAAATTTTTTTTCCTTCCCTCAATTTACTCTCATCAGTTTTTCTTTTTTACTCTTATGTTTTGTTGGTATCGTATTTAGTACATTTTTATTTATATATGCGAAAGATGGACTTGAATTAACTATAAAGTATATTTTGTTAGCTTTTTATATTGTGTTAGTCTTTTGATGTTGTGTTATTATCATATTAATTAAATATTTGAGAAATATCTAGTAAATAAATTATATTATTGACTGCAAGTAATTACATTCCGTTTCATACGTTATTTATCTGATCATGTATATTGTTTGTGATTTTCTCATGTTTTGAAGAGTTGATAACATCTTCTGTTCTATTATAGATTATATATTTACATGTGCATGTTTTGAAGGGTTGTACAGAAAATTTCGAATTTTTTATTTGCTGACTACATATGCATGCAACTTTAAGAAAACATTATCTAATTTGATTCAAAGAGAATTCTTTGTTAATAATACCGACGATATATTAATATTAGAATTATGAATTTTTGAGCATACTAGTTAGAAAATTTGGTAATTTCAAAAATAAAATTCAAATATGTAGTAATGATTTATATGACTAGAAACCGCATCAGAATATCAAATATGAGAGTTTACATGTATGTAATATTATAAAACAAAATGAGTTGACAACCATAAAAAAAGAGTAAATATTAGAATTATGAATTTTTGAGAATACTAGTTAGAAAATTTGGTAATATCAAAAATAAAATTCAAATATGTAGTAATGATTTATATGACTAGAAACCGCATCAGAATATCAAATATGAGAGTTTACATGTATGTAATATTATAAAACAAAATGAGTTGACGACCACAAAAATAAAAGAGTAAATATTTAAACATCCTCTTTTGCGCAAATAGTACTTATTGGTTGCTCTACTTAGAAAATTATATATGACAATATTAAACTATGGTAAATGAGATATATGGTAGTGAAAATTTAAACATCCTCTTTTGCGCAAATAGTTTTAAATATTAAACTATGGTAAATGGGCAAGGAATATTTTACTCAAAAAACCATCTGTTGGGAAATGAGATCTATGGTAGTGAATATATGATAGAGATGGTAATATAAAAATATATTTAAAAGTTAAATAAAACTAGAGTAAATGGGAGAAAAGCAGAGAGAAGGGGGAGGGAAAGGAAATATGGGGTCCACAAGATTATTTTGTCAAATATTTTATGGAGGGGGTATTTTATTTGAACATTTTCAAAAGTAGGTTAATCTATCAAATTCCTCTAATAAGACCGTTTTAAAAATGCAGTTTCAAATAACAGAGGAGGAAAACAAAGTATACTTAAAAGACTCCAAATCTATCGGATTGAGCTCGCCAAGTAGAATTAGAATAATAAATTGCAGTGCAAGCTCATTATCTATTAATTTGAGCATATTGATATGAAGACTATCTTCTACTCTGAGCACGTTTCTATTTTCTGTTTTTCCTGTCTAACCTTGTATAAGGTGAATATTAATATAAGTTAGGGGTGTCAATGGTACTTTTTTAGTCATTTGCACGGTTCATATCGTATTCAATAAGGCGGGTATGGGTATGAGTAAGAATTTTTTTCGTTAACTGAATGGGTAAGAGTACGAGTAATGACTATTTCGTATCTATATTTCGTAAATATAAAATATAAAATTATTTATATTCAATTCAATGTCCATTGCATCTAGATTTACTCTTCTATATTTAGTGCCCTAAATTGCGTATTTCTATTTCAGCACATCAAGTATGTATATTTGATATATTTTTCCTTCTCGTTTCGCTTTCTCATTTTTTTTACTCAATTGTAAGAATGAAATGTAAATTATGTAAGAATTTGACTCACATAGTCACATTTCCACTTTAATTTTCATGGTGGCTATGACTCAATTTTGTTTTCAAATTAATTTCAAATTTTGTAATAAAAAATTATAAGGAGTGAAAAATAATTTAAATGGTTATCTTATGTAATGAGTAAAATATAATTTGTAAAACATAATGAGTTTTGATTTTTTATTTATAAAATATATTAAAACTAATTATTATATACTATTCGTTATTCACTCGCTAGCGTTTCGCTACACGATAATATTAACGGGTAAGGATAGGGTAAGGTAAGGTTAATTTTTAATGGGTAAGGGTAGGGTATGGGTATGAAAAAATCAATTTTAGTGGGTACGGATATGAAAATGGGTCCACCTGACCCATACCGTACCCATTGACACCCCTGATATAAGTACTTTTATGTACTGTTTTTATACTGGTATGAACTTGTATGTGTAATTGGTTTTTCGTGAGTAATGAAATGCCTACGAATTGTTAATAAAAAAAATAGAATCAGAGTAGAACTATATTGTTCAAATCTACTCGTACTTAGAGTAAACTAGTGTGTTCTTAAACTCAGGAGGTTTCTTAATAAATTTAATTTGAAAATCTACCATATTGATTTTAAACGACAAATTCAACCGTTAAAATCAATTTGTTTCACGAGTGATACATTCATGTATCAAATTTGTAATTTTGTAAAATAATTTCTTATAAAGTCTAATAGTAAAAAACGATGACGTGCTAAATAACTTATAAATCATAATTTTGATCGTTTGACTTTATACTAGTTAATTTGAAAAATAAAAATTTGACACGTAAATATATCACCCGTGAAGTAGATCGATTTCAACAGTTTAAATTTGTCGTTTGAATTCAATTTGATAGGTTTATTGAGTTAAACTCATAAAAAAAACTTTGTGAAAGAACATTGAGCGGGGGAAGAAGAGAGAATGGAGGTCAGCTGACTCCCATATTTTTTTTTTGTATTTATGTATAATTTTCTTTATAATTTAGAGTAAAATAACACAGTATTGTAAAATTGACTCTCATTTTCCGTAAAAAAAGTTTGCATGATTGACTCTCGTAGTACGAAAATCCGCCATTGCTTTTATTTAATACTATGAAACTCTTATACTGAAGCTCAGCTAGATTATAAAATATTATGATGAAAAAAACTGTGTTGCTATGATACTCCATATTGGATCTTGTACCCGTATCGGGTGTGTATCATATACCGATAAGCGTACAATATGTATCCGATACGTCAGCTGACGTATCCTTAATCTCCTGATACAGTAATCGATACGCAATTAAACACATCGATATGGCTTCTGCCCTCTCGGATTTGGAACATATGTGCCGGCATATGCTTTTGATTCCTCCTATGAGCCGCGTGTGGGCCGGACTATTCTCTCCATTCACTTTTGTGTGCACTGTGAGCTATGAGCGCACCTAGATCGGTAGTTGAACAAAAATCAAAGCTATCAGTGAGAATTGAATCAACTACACTAGCTCAATTTTGTTGTTAAAATGCAGTAACTATTATATTTTTAAGCATTAACATATACAACATACTTTATTCACGATGTTTTATATATAATTTATATAATACAAATGCTCAATTAATAATATAATTCAAATAATAAAATATAATATCGTATCCGTAATTTTTAAAAATTATCGACTGTAATATTCGTACTGTATCTGATACAAAATTACGGAAGAAGTCAGATTTCTGAACAAAATTTATTAATAAAAAGATGCGGAGGCACCGAATTTTACGTAGGAATTTGGGGGCATAGCAGTTAACAGAGCCATCATCCAAAAGAAAATTTGAAAGGCAAGAATGAGAAAGACCAGAAGTCAAAGTGTGGTTCGAGAGGGAAAATTGTAGCTGTCGGTAATGAGGTCAAGAATGGAGGCTGAAAAATCCCTATTCCTTGGCCACCGGCCTAGCCCCACAACTGACCGGCTGACCCTGTGTGGTTCATTGTGGCAGTCGGGTGATTTGTAGCCCCCACAAAAGATTGGCTTCGCTCAAATCTAGCCCCACAAAAGATTGGGTCCTCGTATAATCCATATCTCCTGCGACGGCTGTTATATTAATTAAAACAAGTACATTCTAATCGCAATTATAATATCCATCGTGGGGTTGGAGATGGATATTAAGCTAACTGATAATTGAACGAGAACACTGATTTATTAATCATATTGAAACAATGTTTATTGTAGGAATATAAAAGCTAAATGATAATTTAACAAGAACACTTCGTAATATTGTTAAAATTATCACGTACTAAATTGCAATAGATTTCAACTTTTAAGGAAATATTACATAAATATAAAATTACTATTTTAAGTACGTATTACGATGACTTAGTGGATTAAAATGATTTGAAATTTAATGACCCGTGCTTGTTACAGTAATTGATATGTCAGAACTGCACAAGAGACCGTAGTTTTGCAATTGTAAGATGAATATGTTCCAAATAATTGTAGTCTGCAATGTTCCAAATAAAATTTTATGCAGAAGTAGGTGACATTTTGATTATACATAGACCTATATTTGATTTCCAAAATTCGGATGTGAATAGTTATCTATCTCTGATTTAATGTGGTTCCTCCACTGATTGTGGGACAGATAATTCAGAGCATCACACGTGCTACACAAAAAAATTAAATAATTTATAGTTTTGTAGCTGCTACACGTCGTAAGATTTTGTTATAAAATATGACTAGATGAAATGCAATTAAGTCGGAGTGGATTAATAAGGTTCATCATTAAATGTTGATGAAAATTTTGACTATTGTGATTGAGTTCTTAAGTAAAATGTTGTACTATTATGTAGTGACAAAACATGATCAATTTTCTATCAAAAAATTACCAACGATTGAATAAGTTTACGTGTAATGAAGTAGAGTAGTTAATCTCCATCAATTATTTTATTTGAGTTAACTAATGCATACAATCTAAAAATTGATAATGTGTAATTATTGTAGAATCAAAATAACTAATGTATACAATCTAAAAATGTTGGGTTTTCATGGTACTTAAGGTAGCGGAATTTCAAAAATTTTGACAAGAAAAGTACCAAAAGATCATTATGTATGACTAAAATCAAACCAAAAATCAATTTCCAAATCAATAAGCATCATACCTTTAGTTTCTTGTCTCCAAACAAGAAATGAAGATCCTTGAGATGTAGAGTTGTAGCCTCCACCTCCTTGTTGATCGATGCTAATGGTGGTTGATGCTTTGCAGCGCCTTGGTGGTTGATGTGTGCGTGACCTTGAACACCTTGTACCAAGATGAGACTCCAAAGTAGAAGCCCTCCACGGTATCCACCAAGAAATTAATTAGAAACCAAACTTTCCTCTTGCTAGAGAGTAGTAATTTGGTCGCTCCTTAATCCCTATCCTCCAAGAGAACAAGATCTTGATTCTAGGGTTTGTGGGTTCTCAACACATGAGAGAGAAACAAGAAAGAGAGAGAGAGTTTTGGCAAAACTTCAACTCTAAAACGAATTGCTCTCAAAATGAATGAGAGAGTGCATATATAGCAAATAAGGAATGTAAAATTCTGTTTCCAAAATTAACTCCGTGTTCTACCACGTTTTTGACCACGATCTAATTCGAATTAGATTCTGCTCTTTGAATAAAAGTTATAGATCTTTCTTTTACCTTTCTATCCATATGTGGTACGCTCAAAACAAACATCGTATGAGGGTGTTATGGTCAAAATACGAAACATGCGCAGCAGTTTCCAGAACATGGTAGTCTAAATTTAGCACCACGTTCTACCACGTTTTTGAGCAGGATATATTTCTAATTTGGTTTTCTTCCAGAAATACAAAGTTGTAGATTTTTCTATTACCTTTCCAGAAAGATATAGAACGCTAAAAATGGATATCGTATTAGAAATATATGGCCCAAATAAGAAACATTGCGCAGCAGCTTTCAGAAAACGTGGTAAACTATTTTGGGCTAACTTTTAATTATGGAAACAATTCTTTAAATAAACATGAGCCATAATTAACAACAGTCATTAGGCTTTGTTTATTGGGCCAAGTTTCACTTTCCTTATTTGACTTAATCAAATACAATTAATCTAATTAATTGTAGTATCATATATAATTATCCAAATAATTATATTTCTCATGTTTTAGTAGAGAAACAAATTTATTTATCATGTCATACATGTCAAATAAATTAAGGAGCCTTTCTAATTAATTCCTTATTGGTGTGACCCTGTGGGATCTATGTCATTCGGCAATAGAATCTGAAACTCTTTTCGATTCCATAAATTACAAGCGGCACCTAGCAATATGCATTGTAATTACCCAAATGACACGAGATGATAAGTACCATCTTGAATCACGATCCCTAAGCAATAATTGCCTCGTGTCAATTCCATGTCTCATGATATCATGAATAGATCCAAGGTAGGAGTGTGTCATCCTTACAAATCTACTCGTTTCTTGATTCCGAAATAATTCAGTAATTATAATTAACTCCTTAATCATATGTGCACATACTTGTATTATTTCATCAAGGGGCCCAGTGATATCATCGCTCATTATATGAGGGACATTGGTATTTTTGATAATTACTATCCCTCCACATAAGAAACACATACTGAGATAGAATCTGTATAATTGCCAGTTACGGACAACGTTGGATAATATCCACGAATATATATTCCCATGTGAGAGAAACAATCATCTCATACCTTAGAATTCCAGACACAAATAAAACATTAATGACACAAACACAATCCATATTAAATGTTTTACTTTGGTCACGTCCAATCCCCTGATCTCCATCAGGTATCCATTTGATCAGATTGACAACTCCTTGTCATATGATCTGCAGAACATGATCATCATCTAATCCAAATGCTAATCTTATACCTAGGTAACTAATGTCCCTTGTTAATTACCAAGACTAGAGACACTTTAGAGTATTTATTAACACATGTATAGAGTTCCACAATTCCAAGTCCTCAACCTGAATGATCTATAATTAATAAAATACTCAAGGAACAAAATGATAAACATAATCATTCAATTACATAAACAAAACTTAGAAAACAATCATCCTATGATTGGCTTCTAGATCACAACACTAACAATCTCCCACTTGAGCTAGAGCCAATCCCATATACATCTCCATGTATAAAAACTCTAAACAAGTGTAGCCCTACACAATCTCAAGTCCACACTCTTGTGTATCTCATACTCATAGAGATATGTGCATCATATGCTTTGCTTGAGAAAGCGGCTTTGTTAGCGGGTCGGTTGTGTTTCGTCCGTATCAACTATGCAAACCTTCATATCACCTCGATCGATAATCTCTCGAATCGGGTGATACCTTCGTTGAACATGTTTGGATTTTCGGTGTGATCTTGGTTCTTTGGCTCGTGCAATAGCTCCATTATTGTCACAAAGGAGCTCTACGGGATCGGAAGAACTAGGAACCGGTTCAAGTTCGGCCGGGAACTTCTTGATCCAAAATCCTTCCTTCGCAGCCTTCGAGGCCGCTATGTATTCGGCCTCGGTGGTTGAATCATTGTGGTCTTACGCTTGGAACTCTTCCACTCACAAAGCACCACCATTGAGAATGAACACATATCCCGATTGCGATCTCATGTCATCATGGTTAGTCTGGAAACTAGCATCGGTGTAACCCCTTACAACAAGCTCAGATTCTCCACCATAGACAAGGAACATATCCTTAGACCTTTTGAGGTACTTTAGGATATTCTTGACAGCAGTCCAATGTGCTAATCCTGGATTGGCCTGATATCTGCTAGTCACACTTAACGAGTATGACACATCTGGGCGGGTGCATATCATGGCATACATGATAGAACCAATTGCCGAAGCATATGGTACTCTCTTCATGCTATCGAGCTCAACAGTCGTCGAAGGACACTGCTTCTTGCTCAATGGGATGCCAGAAGACATTGGCAAGAAACCTTTTTTGGAATCCTGCATGCTAAACCTCTTTAGCACTTTGTCAATGTACGTACTTTGACTCAATCCTATGAGTCTCCTAGATCTATCTCTATAGATCTTGATGTCTAGAATATAGGCAGCTTCACCCAGATCCTTCATTGAGAACACCTTCATCAATGAAGTTTTCACAGAATTCAGAGAAGGAATGTCATTTCCGATCAGAAGTATGTCATCCACATACAACACCAGAAAAGTGACAGCACTCCCACTAACCCTTTTGTATACACAAGGCTCTTCTTCGCACTTGACAAAATCAAACATTTTGATCTCTTTGTCAAAGCGTTTGTTCCAACTCCGAGATGCTTGCTTCAGTCCATAAATAGATCTCTGAAGCTTGCACACTTTCTTAGCATTACTAGGATCTACAAAATCGCATGGTTGTGTCATATACACATCCTCTTCTAAATCCCCATTTAGAAATGCAGTTTTGACATCCATTTCCCATATTTCATAATCATAAAATGCGGCAATTGCTAAGATAATCCGAATTGACTTAAACATAGCCACGGGCGAGAAGGTTTCATCATAATCAACTCCTTGAATTTGTTTAAAACCTTTCGCTACCAGCCGTGCTTTGTAAGTAGTCAAGTTGCCATCCATGTCTGATTTCCTTTTGAAAACCCACTTGTTCTCAATAGGCTTTATCCCTACCGGAGGATCAATCAAATTCCACACTTGATTGTCGTACATAGATCGCATTTCGGATTGCATGGCTCCTAGCCATTCGGTAGAGTCGGGACTCGCCATCGCTTCCGCATAGGTCAAAGGATCTTCGGTATCCAATACTTGTCACCTCATGGAGCCCTAACCATCTTTCAGGCGGATGACTCACTCTTGTTGACCTACGAGTAACAGGTGCTTGAGGTTCAATAGCTTCCTCCACAACCCTTTGTGAATCTGCTTCTTGACCTTCTTCCACAACTCCTTGTGGAATTGCTTCATGAGATGAAACTTGAACTTCTTCTGCAACTGTTTGCGAAATAGGTTCTTGCTGACTCCCACTAGCCTCTTCATTCATGGGTGGGACAATGGGATCTAACCTGATCTCATTGTTAGGTGTTGCATCATGAACCTCTTCAAGTTGCACACTTCTCCCACTACTTCTTCTTGCAAGAAACTCTTTCTCCAAGAATACAGCATGTCTGGCAACAACTACCTTGCTTTCAGATTGCTGATAGAAGTAATATTCCTTAGTTTCTTTGGGATATCCAATGAATAAGCACTTGTCAGATTTGGGTCCTAGCTTCTCTGATATCAACCGTTTGATATAACCCTCGCAACCCCAAATCTTAAGAAAAGACATGTTAGGAACCTTTCCATGCCATATCTCATGTGGTGTTTTCTCTACGGATTTAGATGGTACCTTTGTTCAGTGTGAATGCAATGGTTTTAGACATTTTAGTTGAAATTGGCAAATGTATTTTGCTCATTCAAGATCGAATTAACTCGTTCAATCTTGTCTCTTGGAACCACCAAAACTCTTTTTGAGTGCCCTTAGAGAGTAAGTCATGGGACTATCCCAAACCTTGAGCATTTGAATTTCATACTCAATTTTTCTATCCTTGTGATCTAATCATAAGATTATGCCTTTATATCGAGTTGTTTTCAACTTCGCTCTTAAATTCTTTTGAACCGTTCGAAAGAATTCAAGATTTATGTCACATAAATAAGTAAGCACCTAAGTGAACCAAAGGCCACACCTAAGGCCAGCAAAGGACTATCCTTACTATGGACATAACTACTGTCAAGCCACAGTAGATGAGATGAATTATTGAAACACTACTCAATTTGCTTATCAACTCACATACATCATATGTATTGGATTCAATAAGTCTTTTCATCTAACCTAGTGAAAAGTTAATCCGGTCATTTCTTTTAAACAAAACTCATTCGTCACAACTGATTCTGAATCAACTTGGACTAAGAAGTCTTACTTCTCTGCAATTTTTGTTTATTTGACTTAGGCGGCAATGAGAGTCATACTCTCTTATTGAGTCTTACTTTTCCTTTTGTAATTGATGTTGTGTAAAGTCATTTTATATATTGTTCTTTATAGGAACTTCCATAATACAAGAACGTCTCTGCAATGTGACATTCACAATTGCAATAGTCACAACACTTGCAACTTAGATATTTTGTGACCTTATCAGTCTTGCTTTGCTTCCTTCATTTTCCTTATGCATACAAATCCAAGCATTCGATTTCTTATCTCAAACGGGATTTTATGAATAAAGATAATCACATCTGAGAGGTAGCAAGCTCAAACATCAATTTCAAATATACTCAATGAAGTAAGAACAATTCTCAGCTTCAAACAAAGTATTTTGCACAATTCCCTTTCAATGTCTTTTACCTTTCTTGATTTTCTTCCCTCCCTCACCGACCACAAGGACATTAGAAACTCCTTTCTACATGTCAACTTCTGCAGTCTTGAGCAACCCATGTTACTCTTCCAGATACTTCTTAATTCCTTGATGAATAAAATACCTCAATGGTAGAGAGTTCAACACGATGTCTGTGGCCAACCCTTTGCCCACGAGACACTCGAGCTTCTCCAGCTGCTTCATTTTGCTCATCATCTAAAGCATGTGAGCACTCAGGAGTTACTCTCAACCATCTTACATACCTAAAAATCTTTTGTCACGTTGTACCTCTCAACATAGGCTTGCTCTTGAAACCTTTTCTTAAGCTTACCCATCATGTAGTAGGATGATTGTGTCTCGAATCGCCTCTAGAACTCGAGACTTATCACCACTACTAAGAAGGACAATGCATCAAGCTCGTCTCCACGTGCTTAATGTACGTGTCATTACTTTTTCTAGTTTGCATTATTATCTGGTTCGTTTGGGAGAATAGTCAAGATGTATTCCTATCTCTCGTGTCTGAGAACCATTCTCAGACTACGATGCCAATCTAAGAAGTTAGATACGTCAATTCTATTTTATAGAGAACGCAACGAGAAGGATAATTTGTCATGTTTTACGATATTATAAGGTTTGAGTTTTGTTCATGTTTATGTGTTTTATTATCACAATAATAAAACTCCCACTACAACTATAAAATTTAAGTCCAATTTTGTAGCAGGTCCAAGACCCCTATTTTCACTAAGATAAGCCAGCGTCGGCATGAAACTTGAACTTAGTTATCTTAGGTAGGCAACCCCTTGCCAATCACAACCGGGTGACTCTTGGCGTTTATTCAACCATCTTATGTTTGAACAAACTATTCCCCAAGGCCCAAAACCGTTTTGGATTATCCTTGTCAAGTAAACCTCTCTCTATTTGGTTCGACATGACCGTCATGCCCCACATCTCCTAAAGATAGAAAGTGATGCCTACTGAGTAGGTCCCATCAACTAACGATCGATAGTTTGATCTGGATAGAGAAGGAAGGGAATGACACTTAATTTTTCCGGACTTGTTATTTAATTTTAGGTGGTCGTGTGATTCATACACCCATACCTAACCTATGACTCTCATAGAATTTATACAAACAATTAACATAAAACATATCACATATGCTTTGTGAGTTTGTATGGCTCTTACGAAAACGCTTTCCGCAATTGTCGCTCCTTCCACCATCTCCATGGCCGAAATCTTCTTTTGAGCAACTTAATTATCTAAGCCCTCCCAAAATCTACTTAGAACTATTCTAATAGAAATTGAAATTACATTTAAAATTCCCAATCCTAAATGTAATAGGCATGTAAGCCTTGAATGAATTACATGAGAAGCAAGTCAACATCCTTGCTTATTTAATTAATTAAATAAATTAATATCATGGGGCACCAAAGGCCGCGTTACAAGCATTCACACAAGCATTCATTACATCACACAAGGCATTGAAATCATGAGCCACACAAACCCACTCTTCGCTGCAAAACAGAGTTAGTTTTTGTGCAACCATTGCACACATGCACAAACGATTCATGCAATCTTATTAATCAATTAATTCCCAATATTATAACTAAAATTTCATATTTTGGGATTTAATTGACTAACCATATTTGGAAATTTGGCCAAAATCAGTCATACATAAACCCTATGCTCTGATACCACTGTTGGGTTTTCATGGTACTTAAGGCAGCGGAATTTCAAAAATTTTGACAAGAAAAGTACCAAAAGATCATTATGTATGACTAAAATCAAACCAAAAATCAATTTCCAAATCAATAAGCATCATACCTTTAGTTTCTTGTCTCCAAACAAGAAATGAAGATCCTTGAGATGTAGAGTTGTAGCCTCCACCTCCTTGTTGATCGATGCTAATGGTGGTTGATGCTTTGCAGCGCCTTGGTGGTTGATGTGTGCGTGACCTTGAAGACCTTGTACCAAGATGAGACTCCAAAGTAGAAGCCCTCCACGGTATCCACCAAGAAATTAATTAGAAACCAAACTTTCCTCTTGCTAGAGAGTAGTAATTTGGTCGCTCCTTAATCCCTATTCTCCAAGAGAACAAGATCTTGATTCTAGGGTTTGTGGGTTCTCAACACATGAGAGAGAAACAAGAAAGAGAGAGAGAGTTTTGGCAGAACTTCAACTCTAAAACGAATTGCTCTCAAAATGAATGAGAGAGTGCATATATAGCAAATAAGGAATGTAAAATTCTGTTTCCAAAATTAACTCCGTGTTCTACCACATTTTTGACCACGATCTAATTCGAATTAGATTCTGCTCTTTGAATAAAAGTTATAGATCTTTCTTTTACCTTTCTATCCATATGTGGTACGCTCAAAACAAACATCGTATGAGGGTGTTATGGTCAAAATACGAAACATGCGCAGCAGTTTCCAGAACATGGTAGTCTAAATTTAGCACCACGTTCTACCACGTTTTTGAGCAGGATATATTTCTAATTTGGTTTTCTTCCAGAAATACCAATTTGTAGATTTTTCTATTACCTTTCCAGAAAGATATAGAACGCTAAAAATGAATATCGTATTAGAAATATATTGCCCAAATAAGAAACATTGCGCAGCAGCTTTCAGAAAACGTGGTAAACTATTTTGGGCTAACTTTTAATTATGGAAACAATTCTTTAAATAAACATGAGCCATAATTAACAACAGTCATTAGGCTTTGTTTATTGGGCCAAGTTTCACTTTTCTTATTTGACTTAATCAAATACAATTAATCTAATTAATTGTAGTATCATATATAATTATCCAAATAATTATATTTCTCATGTTTTAGTAGAGAAACAAATTTATTTATCATGTCATACATGTCAAATAAATTAAGGAGCCTTTCTAATTAATTCCTTATTGGTGTGACCTGTGGGATCTATGTCATTCGGCAATAGAATCTGAAACTCTTTTCGATTCCATAAATTACAAGCGGCACCTAGCAATATGCATTGTAATTACCCAAATGACACAGATGATAAGTACCATACTGAATCACGATCCCTAAGCAATAATTGCCTCGTGTCAATTCCATGTCTCATGATATCATGAATAGATCCAAGGTAGGAGTGTGTCATCCTTACAAATCTACTCGTTTCTTGATTCCGAAATAATTCAGTAATTATAATTAACTCCTTAATCATATGTGCACATACTTGTATTATTTCATCAAGGGGCCCGTGATATCATCGCTCATTATATGAGGGACATTGGTATTTTTGATAATTACTATCCCTCCACATAAGAAACACATACTGAGATAGAATCTGTATAATTGCCAGTTACGGACAACGTTGGATAATATCCACGAATATATATTCCCATGTGAGAGAAACAATCATCTCATACCTTAGAATTCCAGACACAAATAAAACATTAATGACACAAACACAATCCATATTAAATGTTTTACTTTGGTCACGTCCAATCCCCTGATCTCCATCAGGTATCCATTTGATCAGATTGACAACTCCTTGTCATATGATCTGCAGAACATGATCATCATCTAATCCAAATGCTAATCTTATACCGGTAACTAATGTCCCTTGTTAATTACCAAGACTAGAGACACTTTAGAGTATTTATTAACACATGTATAGAGTTCCACAATTCCAAGTCCTCAACCTGAATGATCTATAATTAATAAAATACTCAAGGAACAAAATGATAAACATAATCATTCAATTACATAAACAAAACTTAGAAAACAATCATCCTATGATTGGCTTCTAGATCACAACACTAACAAAAAATTGAGTGTATGTCATTGTTGTAGAATCACGAAATCAAATAGACTCGTTGTTATTCTAAATATATCAAATTTTATATACATAATATTGTAATTTATATATCTGCATGTTTATGTTTCATAACTCGTAAAGTATTTCATAAAAGTGTTCCGAATTTTGCTGACCAAAACATCACGCTCTGCTTGTCGTAAATGATCACAATATCTGTAGATTTGGAAGATCCAAAAGAGGACCCAAAAGGGCCAGAGATGCATTACCACTTGTCTCGCTACTAGAGAATCGTGGTGTCCTTATCCGAAACTCCTTTTTATGGATATTGACATTTGACTCCTTCAGAAACTCTCTCTCTCTCTCTTTTTATTTAGTGATTTTGGTCACACCTTCAGAAACTTATCGGTAGCCTAACCCATTACTAGCTTTCACACATTCGTTCTATTTAACCTACTAGTAATTTACGAGAGTCTTGGAAATAAATAAACTTTTTAGCCAGGTTGGTGAGACTGATATCTTGGTCCAGACTCCAGACTCAAGCTAACACAACAGGGGGTCCCACTTGCGGCCAGGTGTCGGTTGCAAAGACAATTGAAGGGTTTTTTTAGGACTTGTGCTAGTGAATAGTAAAAGAAGGGATTCTAAGTATTGCTTAGGTGAGTAAGTATTTGAGATATATATATATATATTTAGTAGTTGTGAAGTCAGTGCTTGAACTTTCAACTTTTGAATAACTACAGTTTTAATTTTTTTTTCCAGTTAACTGTATTACTGTCTCATTTTGTACCAGAGATATTTTATAAGTTCAAAGTTCAAACTGTTTCAGATAAATGGAACAGACATAATAGTTAGAAAAAAATGAAGTAACTTTCGGTAGGCATGCTATTTTTTATTTTTTTCGATCAAGTAAAATATATATATATATATATATATATATATATATATATATATTTTTGAAAGGAAGTAAAATATATTTTTCAAATATAATGGTCAACTTTGCTATGTAGTAACTTTCGGTGGGTACGTTATTCGGTTTCTTATAATATTTTCTTAGAAAATACGGAACTGATGCGTTTCTTTGCAATTTTACACTGCTACACACTTGACTATGTAGTCTTTTCTAATTTCTAAGGAACTGTAGATCTTCTGTGATTTCATAAAGTTACTTTCTACATTTCAATTTTTCATATTCTAACAATTTTAATTTAATTGAAAAATTAAATTTGAAAAAAATAATCAACTATTTGATTTTATGACGATTAATTCCGGATTTAAAATAATTTGTTGACAACTAATTTAATTTAATCAAAATTAATTAATTTTGCAGGTCAAAAACTTCAACAAAAGTACAATAAAATTTCAGACTTCAAATATGCATAATTTTTTATAAAAAATATAATTTCTTATAATGACCACTTTTCGGAAATTTTACAAAAAGATACGCAGGAGTTACTAGACATAGTTCATAATGACTATTTTTAAAGCCAAAAAGAATTGTCTAGGACCGAAATATTGAGTTGAAATTTTCTTATCTGCAACAATTATTTACTCTCTTTTATTTGAAACTGAGATAACCTTTGGGGCGTGTTCGGTTGCTTTGGTTTTCATGGGAAAAAGTTGGGTTATGGATATTTGTCCCATATGTGTTCGGCACCTCTGGCTTTTCCCAATTAAATTTCCAATCAATTCCCAATCAATTCCTGTTTTCTCTTCTAATAGCATTGTTTTTATAGGAAAAATAAAATGAGGTCGAAGCTCCGTTTTTTCTTCCCAATTGACACAGTTGTTGTGAAAATCAATAAATTTGTTGTTCCTTTGCATAATTATGTTAATTAATCATAATTAGTAATATCAAACCGAATTTAGTTAACAGTTTAAACTTTTAAATGCTTCTTGACTTGTCTGTAGCACTTTAAAAAATAAAATATATATTATTTAAAAATTATTAATTTGTTATCTTTTTATTTGCTTATAAATATTTTTCTTATTTTATTTGTACCGATTTTCTTATTTTATTTAATTATAAAATATTTATATGTATTAACAAAATAATTAATAAGTAATGTTTTGTTATTATTTAATCTATTTGATTTAGTTAAATTATTAATAATTATATTAATAAAAAATGGTATAATATAAAGAAAAATAAAATTCGAATATTTGGCAGTTGGCACTCACGGCAACTCTGAACACGTATCCTCTGCATTAACTCAAAAGGGGATCTTTTGAGTTAATGCATCTTGACCATCCGATATCTTTAAGATCCGTGCACACTAGATTCGCACGAATATTAA
The DNA here is from genome assembly GCA_024447775.1 of Carex cristatella. Lineage (NCBI taxonomy): Eukaryota > Viridiplantae > Streptophyta > Magnoliopsida > Poales > Cyperaceae > Carex > Carex cristatella. The sequence goes on from JAJHPF010000032.1 coordinate 4,896,283, forward strand.
AGAACCCCGTGTTAAAATCAGACGGTCAGATTTGTTCTATTTAAAATCGGACGGTCAAAATGAATTAACTCAACAGATTCCCTTTTGAGTTAATGCAGAGGATACGTGTTCAGAGTTGCCGTGAGTGCCAACTGCCAAATATCGAATTTTATTTTTTTTGCTCAAATGGCCGTGGGCGCCAAATATCGAAATTAGAAAGGACAGGGAACGGAAAAGTGTGGGTAAGTAAATAGCGATAAAGGAAAAAGACAGTCTTATCCAGAAAACTGCCAGCTCAGAGGTCGCGTGGTCGAGCAGCTGAATGCAATCCCCTGTCACGCGCAGCATACAATATGACTTTCCAAACTATCTATGCCGCTTTCACACAGACGTACAAATAACGATCCGTTTCCTTATAAATTTATGACTCGCTGCACGAAAAAATTTCAGTTGAAGAACACAGAAGATAATTTCTCTTTTAATGAGCCAGCGAGGAAATGAAAAGAGCGCCTTGTTTATTTCTCGCCTTCTCGGTTCTCTTTTCTCATGGGGCGGGTTTGTCTCCAGCTGTCACTTAATCACTTTTGTGTGGAACCCCCAAAATTAAAAAGGTAGGTCCCACTTCCCTCTACGCGCAAGCCAAATCTGATCCTTTGTAAATTGTAATGACCAATGAATCGGCTGTTTGGGCTTCTACCAAGAAAGTTTATCGATTGGAAAAAGTCTAAAATACCCTTCAGTTGATAAGTTATTATTTATTCTGATTATTGGGGATTGGGACCCGTTCTGGATCACCCAATTAAAATCCTGTGGGAGAGCTGCCTCAAAATTCGATTCTGTTCGCCCCTAGATTTGTCTTCTCTTAAGACTTACAGTTATACCTGGATTATGGGATCAATTCTTAAGTTATTATCGAAATTAAATTTCACAAACGAAACATTTAGCGTCAGTTAATGCCTTAAGCATTGCACTTACATATTATCCGTTCGGCAAGAGTTTCTTAAAATTTCTTATTAAGAAGTTTTTAATCCATCTTAATCATGTCAAATAAGAGTGAGTATCTTTGTCTTAATCCGTCTCATTTGTTTATCCCATGCTTAAGGTATACTTGCATAAAATTAAGGTCTAAAACCTCCTTAAGACTTCACAAAGAGTGTTGTTAATCCATATTTTATTTTTTTAATTAAATCTTTATCAAAACTGACTTTCTTAGCATGAATCGAACTTCTAATTCTCATTTTTTTAATTTACGTTTTCTGATGATCCCTCTAGGATTAAATGTATGAACTCACAAAAGATCCTAATTATTCGCTCAAAAAAAGTTCCCACCACGAAGATTTGTTGAGAAAAATGTAAATATATTTTAGAGTTGTTTTTTACAAAAAAAAAAAACCATGGCAAATTACTTGCATAGCTTGTGAATTTGTGATAAAAATCTTACAATCCGTGAACTTTTGGGTTTCAAGAAATTTCAAATGTAAAATGCATAGAACATAGGATGTTTGAAGTTCATGAATTTCGTGACACTTAGGGTCTGTTTGGCAGCATTCCTGCGAGTTACTGTTCACGTGGGAAAAAAAAAAAATTAAGTTCAACTGAATTTTTTTTTTCCATGTGAATAGTAACTCGCAGTTCAAATTGGCTCCGTTCCTATGCCATTCCCATTCCCGGAGGGAGGCTGAACAGGCCCTTATTAAATTGTATGAACTATATGTTTTATTCTTCTCATTTTCTGTTTTTTTAACTTTTGCATCTCTAGAACACTTTTTTTTTTAATGTCAGCCATTTATAAGTCACCGACCTTCGATTTGTTCCATCATTTTTTTAATTTAAATCTCGTGTAGTAAATGAGATCGACGGAGTATGGCTGTATATTATTGTGTGAAACATATATAGAAATAAATTGCCAGGAATTATACGCAATTGTACCGTACAAATTAGGAATTGACTAATAATAGCATCAGAAAAGCACCAAACCAACCATTTGTCTCCTGTTTGAGGTTGTGTTCAAATCAAACGGTAGGTGGTTCATTAATCTAGCCTTATATGGTAACATGTCCATCTCCTGTGCTAGATCAACATATAGGAAGAGTAATATTAACAAACTTATAGTTTATCATTGCTAAATAGTAAATACACTTTTTATGCAAAGAGAAAAGGAAAAAAAAAACTTAGGTGATAATGCCAGTAGGCTACTCCATTGCATGCTTATCTGTTGAGAAATCATGTTTTACAACTGAAAGCCAAAAAAGCTTCCATGGCATGCATTAGGTCAGAATAGAGATAATGTTGTTTAAGAAACCTTAATTGTTAATTGGGAATGGCCAAACCATTTTTCCACTAGGTCTAATTTTTAGGGTTTATTGAGTTTGGTCGCACCAAAGCAAAAGGTACTCAACACAGCAAGTGGCAAATAATCAATGCCTCTTTTTTTTAAATACATTTTTCCAAACTGATAAATAAGACAAGTAGACAATAGGCCATAGTAGTGATTATATGTCGAGACACTAAAGAGACAATAACAGTAAGATGTGGTGCAGATAGATCTAGAACATTTTAATATACATTAAAAGCAAATGGACAATCCTGCAAAAGCTACAGGGAAAAATAACATGAAATTGGCTGTCTACACTATAGATCATAGGATGCATGCTTCACGACTTCATTCAGAAAATTGTGCAATTTTTAGATGTTTATCAGTGATTAAAAAATAATTTGCTTGCAGGCTCCAAGAGCAAGATTTGGGAATGGTTAAATAGATTTAAGAGGATCACAAAGGACTTGGAAAGTAAAGAAATTAAAAAAACCGACCAGTGGATACGAAGCAATACATGTCTAAGAATGGCATTAATGTAAAAACCGGAAATATTAGAGGCAAGACCATAGACTAAAAGGGCGGTATAACTTGTTAACTTGACCTAGCTGGAGTATTTTTTATGTCTTTCTTTAGGATAAATAAATCATAATAATATAAATTCGTATATTCGTGAGTTACCTTCTAAAGTTTCGATATTATCTTCTCCGCTGACGTACTTCTTTCCCATAAATAAATATAGAAGAAAGAAGAAACGAAGAGAGAGACTCAAAAAATCATAATCCAAAATCGCTAATTCCCTAACAAAGAAAGAATAAATCGACGACATTTTATTTCTCACGGAGATATACTGGCGGTGCTTCGCTTGCTCTATTTTCGGTCAGTAATGCTCTTTATCTTGCGAATTCATAATTTAATTTTAATGCAAGATCGATTGGTGCTCTCTTTAGTCTTTGGTTTTTGTTGACGAAGGAGAGATCTTTCATCGTACACTTGATCTGTTTTTTTCATTTAAGTTCGTGGATAATAAGCCTACGGACATTTCTGGCAAAAAAGTTCGTGGATAAGGTCGAGAATTTTGTTATCTATTTATGGTAAATTTGAAGTTCCAATTTTTCAGTCTCTTTTTCTATTTGCGGTGAATTAATAATTTTGATGGTATGGTGCGAAAACTACTGGTGTTAGCCTATAGTACTTTATTAGGATTGTTTATCTTCATTAAGTTTCCTATAAATGGTTATTTACTAATTTCCACGAGTAAACCCTGTTTGAAAGATTACACGATTTTCTTGAAATTAGTCTTCTCTCCCAGTTTCAAGTAGTTTATTTCTTATCCATTTTCTTATTTTTTGAAGTGCCCATGGTGCATATTCAATCCTGTGTTTTAGTTATTTACAGGTCATAAACTGCCTTTTTCTTTCAAATATAGTCAGACTGAAATTTGTACTTCTATTCAGTATTCTACTTGTGTAGTCTTTTTCTTGGTTTAGTATAATACAAGTAGAATATCATCTACCGCCTTATTATTATTATTTTTTTTTTGCTTCTAGTACGAACTGTTATACCTTTGTGCTTTTGTTAGAATTTTTTTCCTCCCATAGTCTCATTAGTTAGTATACAGAGGAAGATTTATAGAAGGCCGTGTAGTATAGTGAGATGCTAAACAGGTCTTCTACGAAGATAATTTTTTTTTTTAAATTACTAAAAACGACGGCCCCAAACAAACACTTACAGTTGAAAATTTTAATTTCTCAGAACATTAATACGGTTTAATATTTTAGTTTTTTAATGACCTATACACACTGACAAAAGTACCAAAATAAACATGCATGCAATTTAAGCTGACCTTTTATTTGTTTTGTTTTGAATTAACAGAACACTTTTGCACAGGTGAAGGAAAATTGTAGCTAGAATATCTAGTAGATGGTTTCCATGTCTTGTCCTGACCTTCTCAGTCTATGTTCGGCTGAGTTACCTGATCTTGACCACCCTGTAAGACCACTTCCACGCGTAATCACTTCCCCCACATTCATGTCGGGTCCTGGGTGGGACCCATATGTAGACTCTGATTCTGACAGCTCAACCCCAGTAACCCGGAAACGCAATATAATTGTTGCAAACTTTCTCCCCATAAACTCCTCAAAAGACCCAATTACTGGTAAGTGGACTTTCACACGGGATGAAGATGGCATTCTTGTGCAACTCACTGATGGCTTCTCTGATAACACAGAGACAGTTTATGTCGGCAGTTTGAAGGCTGAAATAGACCCGATTGACCAAGAGTACATCTCCCAAGTCCTTTTTAAGGAGCACCGGTGCATACCCACTTTTTTGTCTCCCGAGTTGCATAAGAGGTATTACCATGGCTTTTGCAAACAATATCTATGGCCTCTGTTTCATTATATGCTGCCAATATGCCTTGACAAAGGAGAATTATATGACCGGTCGCTTTTTCAGGCATACGTATCAGCCAATAAAATATTTTCAGATAAAGTATTGGAGGGGATAAACTCTGATGATGATTTTGTGTGGGTACATGACTACCATTTAATGCTTGTCCCAACCTTTTTGAGAAAGAGGCTGAACCGGGTCAAATTAGGATTTTTTCTACACAGCCCGTTTCCTTCTTCTGAGATTTACCGGACACTACCTGTTAGAGAGGAAATCCTGAAAGCATTGCTAAATGCTGATCTTATTGGGTTCCAGACTTTTGATTATGCACGCCATTTTCTATCTTGTTGTAGCCGCATGCTTGGGTTGGAGTATGAGTCGAAACGGGGTTATATTGGCATTGACTATTTTGGCCGTACTGTCAGTATAAAAATTTTATCGGTTGGGGTTCATGTTGGGCGGCTGGAAGCAGTCTTGAAATTACCTTCTACAGTTAGTAAAATCGAAGAGATCAGAGAGAGATTTAAGAATAGAATGGTAATTGTGGGCATAGATGACATGGACATCTTTAAAGGAATAAGTTTGAAACTACTGGGATTTGAGCTGTTGTTGGAGAAAAACCCTAAATTGAGAGGGAAAGTGGTGTTGGTACAAATTGTAAACCCCCCTCGAAGCACAGGAAAAGATGTGCAGGAAGCAAGGAAAGAGGCTGTGTTAGTTGCAGAGCGGATCAACTCTATCTACGGTTCTCCAGGTTACAACCCGCTTGTGCTGATTGAGGAATCGATGCCGTTTTATGAGAAGATTGCATACTATGCCTCTGCTGAGTATTGCATTGTGAATGCTGTCAGAGATGGCATGAACCTGGTACCATACGAGTACATAATTTGTAGGCAAGGTGCATCTGACGAAAACCCAAAACCTGAGCTCACCCATACTAGTACCTTGATTGTTTCTGAGTTTGTTGGCTGTTCTCCTTCCCTTAGTGGTGCCTTTCGGGTCAACCCATGGTCCGTTGATGATGTGGCGGATGCATTGTATCGAGCCATTGATTTGCCGATGTCAGAGAAGCAGCTCCGGCACGAGAAGCACTACCGGTATGTGAGCTCGCACCATGTGGCTTATTGGGCCCGCAGCTTCATGCAAGACTTGGAGAGGGCTTGCAAAGACCACTACAACAGGAGGTGTTGGTCTATCGGGTTTGGGTTGAGTTTTCGGGTTGTTGCTCTCTCGCCGGGTTTTAGAAAGTTATCTCTGGATCCTGTCGTGTCAGTGTATAAGAAGAGTGCCAGAAGGGTGATATTCTTGGACTATGATGGTACCATTGTGCCAGAATCTTCCATTAGTAAGGCACCGAGTGAGGAGGTGATTGCTATTTTGAATAGCTTGTGTGCTGATCCAAAAAATACAGTGTTTATTGTTAGTGGGAGGGGCCGGGAGCGTCTTTCTGAGTGGTTTTCCTCGTGTGAGGGGCTTGGTATAGCTGCCGAGCATGGCTACTTCATCAGGTAATATCAGTTGAACTTTTTAACTATTTAGTTATCTTTTACACAAGTATTTTAGGGTTCATAAATTTACTTTCTACTTAAAAATTAGTTGAAGAACACAGAGGAACATTACTCTTTTAAAGAGCCAGCGAGGAAACGAAAAGAGCACCTTGTTTATTTCTCACCTTCTCGGTTCTCTTTTCTCACAAATTCACCAAACCATGCAAGTAATTTGCCATCATTTTTTTTTTTTTGTAAAAAATTATTGAGAAGGCGAGAAATAAACAAGGCGCTCTTTTCATTTCCTCGCTGGCTCTTTAGTAGAGTAATGTTCCTCTGTGTTCTCCAACTAAAAACATTTCGTGTGGCGAGTTTGGAAAGGAAAATCATATTCTAATAATATCTGGTAAATTTACTAACTGACAATACACATACATGTTAGAAACTTTCAATGTAATGCCATATTTTTCTCTACAGATGGAGGAAATCCAGTGAATGGGAGACAACTGGCGCAGCAATGGGGTCTGATTGGAGAAAGATTTCTGAACCTATTATGCAAGTATACACAGAGACAACCGATGGATCTTTTATCGAGCCCAAAGAGAGTGCTTTGGTATGGCACCATCAGTATGCCGACCACGATTTTGGCTCGTGTCAGGCCAAAGAATTACTTAGTCATCTAGAGAGTGTGCTTGTCAACGAACCTGTTGTTGTCAGGCGGGGCCACCAAATTGTCGAAGTAAAACCACAGGTTTGTTCTACTTTGTCTATATAATGAGTTTCTTTTTTCCTTTTTAGTCATTTTTGCATTCATCCAGAATTATTTATTTAGAATTGAGTCCCAGGCTTGGTGTTATTTGATGCATATTATCATATTCTGATTAATTATTTCTAGAAAGAAAAAATAATTGTACTGGTATAGAGAAACTATTAACTAACTAGCAAGATGCATGATTTGGAAATAATTTTGTATTGGTACATGCAACTTATGTGATTTGGAAACCATCATCTGACTTGCAACTTATGTGGTTTGGTTTTGTAGGGAGTGAGCAAGGGATTGGTGGTAGAGAAACTAATAGTAACCCTGGTTAAAAATGGAGAATCACCTGATTTTTTGATGTGCATCGGTGATGATCGGTCAGATGAAGAGATGTTTGAAAGCACAAGTAAAGCTGCATCCAGTAACCTATTTACCATGCCTCCTGAGGTCTTTGCTTGTGCAGTTGGTCAAAAACCGAGCAAAGCCAAGTACTATGTTGATGACATCAGTGAGGTGATCAGGCTTTTGAAGGGTATTTCTGGCATTTCCTCAAGAAAGGAGAGCATGGTACGTGCACGTGTCTCATTTAAACTGCCTATTGAAGGGGGGGTTGACCATTGAGCTTGTTAGTTGAGAGTTTGTATATTCTTCCTTCCCATTGCTAATCCAACCTTCTCTATTGGGGGATGCAACTTTTTTCCTTTTACGGAGTGGGAGAGATGTTGCAGGGAGTGAGGTTCTGACTAAAGAAGAAATACAGCTGATGTCTAAGAAATTTTGATACATGAAAAAGGAAGGGCACTGGATATAAAAGGTAGCAGGATGAAAAATGAAATAGCCCTGATTGTTTGTACAGGTTGTTTGGTGCTGTACAGATTGGCACTTATCTACCTCTAGCAATGATAATTTTTCTGATTTTTTTTTTCAAATGTAGAGAGCCATCTGTGCAAATTTGAGTACGTTTTTTTTTGCAATTGGTGTTCTTTACTTTTGATTGGTTGTCTTCCAAGACATAACATGCATTCAATTTCTATTGGTTGTTTGTGTACTGCGTCCAATTACTGCAACTGGGACATGCATTTGATGCTGGGGTTTATTAAATTGAATTTCTTTGGCAGAAGGCTTGAAACACTAGTCGGTGCTTCATTTTACCAAGTTGCCAAAGTATACTAACCGACTTGGGTCTAAATGATCTGTGTTGCTTTTAGCTTCTCTGGCAAAACTGTCTTTGGATACAAACCTTTTATATCTCGGATCCAAGCAGCAGTAGATTTCCTTTGTCTTTCTTTTTAAGATAGGACTTATTTTCCAGTTTGACATGGGTCATACGGTTCATTGTGTTTTACTGTCCATTCAAGTTTTATTGAAGCTGCTGTTTGAAAATTATTATTTGAACTTCACATATAAACATTATATCTTTGTTTTATTGAGATCAAATTTTCTTCATCCAGTCATAACAGCGGTGGGCACTTCACTCTTCACCAATGAAAAAAAAAAAACACGGTAAGTTGAAGTTCTAAACAGATTAGATGTGGTTGGCTCTGATCGAATCATCGAACCACACTACACAAATAGTTGGGCTATGCACCATTAAATTAGATTAATTCTGGTCCGTCCGATTTAAATCACTTGTATCATCGAGCCGTGTGGTGAGCCTAGAGTGAATTATTCTTTCGTGATTCTTAAATCATTCGTGTCCAAATTTAATTAAGAGCTGAAAAGCACCAGAATTACCCCAGCTCTCTTCCAATCTTCACCGAAGAAACATATTCGGAAGCTAATGAAATAAGAGAATCAGAACCGTCTTTCTAAAATTTTAATTAACATTCTTCCACGAAAGCCGAATATATGTCAGCAAATAAAGCAACTAAGCAAGTTATAACATTGGTTGAGAAAGATTTTAAAAGATATGAATGGGGAGGGGATTAGATACAGTCACGGCATTATTTTGTGACAACAAATTTGTCATTGTCATGTCAAAGAATTTGGTGTTCCATAGCCAAACAAAACACATCAATCTCAAACATTATTACATTCGAGAAACAGTTGAAGATGAATAAATTCTTATCAAACATGTGAAGACCAGGGATCAATTAGACATCTTCACCAAAACATTTCCGCATAAGGGTGTCAACAAGTATGATATGGATCAGGTGGAGATATTTTCATACCCGTACCCATTATGATAACGAAAAAAAAAATCATTACTCTTATTCGTCTTTTCAAATACGATACGGGTCAGATAAACGGATAAAAAAATGCCACTGATATTTTGATTTGTGCTTTCGATAAAATATTTTTCAAATCAAGAAAAAATAAAAAATAATAATGAATACAACTAATTTGTATTATGAAAATTTAATAAAATACAAAACTTTATTGTATCATGTATCATCTTCATACAAATATATATCTATATATATAATTTTATTTTAAAAAAAATATCTTATACGAAAACGGGTAAGATAACTGAAAAAAATCGTTACCCTTATCCGTATCCGATAAGCTAACGAATATTATTTTTACCCTTACCCGTGTTTTCGGATACGATACAGATCGAGTAAACGGGTAAAAGGGTGACACCCCTACTTCCACATAACAAATTTGTTTATCCTAGAGATTTATTGGGCATGACAAATAAAAAACATTAAGGGTGTTGAAATTAATATTTTTGATATAATGTTTATTTTAAGATAATATTTGAGATGTAAAATGACAAAATAGCAGGCTGTTGATTAATATAACTATTGGGTTATATTTAGGAGTGTTTAGATGGGTTATAAATAAAGTAACATTGATGTGATAAATAGCCCATTTAAGATCTAGTACGAAAATTAGTTTATATGTAAACAAAACAATGATTTAATTAATGAATGACAGAAGTTTTTAGGAATTTTCAGCCGCCATTCTTTCAACAACATAGATTATAAATAGGCCAATAGCCCAATACTAAAACCATAACCCTGTGCACTCCTCTTCGTCTTCTTATCATTTTGCTCTCCATCTTCTCATTCTCCGATCGCTACTCTTTAAGGTAGATTCTGGGCAATGATTTATAAGAAATATTTTTGTATGCTGCATATTCATATTTAATGAGTATTTTTGTCCCTTTTTTTCTTTGAAATAGATGAATCCGAATGATGTTATGAATTCCAAACCTTCCACAGCCACAGATGAAGGAGGATATTCTGAAGGCACCTGTGGCGAGAATACTGATCTGAGAGAGATGATTGATATGGATCGTCCTTATTTCGTCAAGGACAAGGATATTCTGAAGTGCACATGTGGAAATTTACTCCAGGCGCCTATAAAGCAGGTAGACATTTATGCTTTAATATTTTGTCTAGTTTTTTATATCAGGTAGCTTTCTAGTTAGAGACGCTTGAAATTAGTTCCTAGTAACAAAATTGAAATATTGAAATTAAGAGAACTGCTGCTACATGTACCAGTACGGATCTATAACTATACTTGATTCAAAGAACTGCTAGCTACCTAATCTCTATTTGTAGAACATTTTAAATATTTTCCTTCGTTTCTCGCCTTTATTCACAAAAACAAAATAGCTCAAATGTTAACTAATGCATACGCGGGATATAATCACGCCACATTTTTAATACCAGGTTTATTGTTTATGATTTGTCATATTTCAGGTTATTGGTACAATTTTTTATTTTTTTTCATGATGTCAATTCAATTTGAAAATTGGAAGTTGCATATTGAAGGAATACATTTACTTGTGTCGTCATTGGTTCAATATAGTTTTTCTGAGAGAAGTATTGAGGCCCTAACCTTAACAGATTTTATTCCAAAGGGATATTAATCCAAGTGCGCCATTTTTATAATTTTGATAACTAGCAACATATTGTTTGTTTCTTAATACCTAATTATATATGTTGTTAACACTTCAGTGTGCTGCTGGACACATGTTTTGCTCAAGCTGTCATCAAGGTCTCACTGTTTGTGTGTCATGTATGAATCCACTTTGCTCGAGACCAAAGATGGATGCTATTTTGAATGCAATTCTTGATATTTGTCCATATGGTTGTGACGTTCAATTTCCCTTCTATGAAATGAAAAAGCACATCGCTATCTGCCCACATGCTTATTTAACATGCCCAATGCCGGACTGTGGCCAAGTTGCACAAGGAGTCACTTGGTACATCACCTGACCACTGAGCATTCTGAATTCATAACCATGTTCAAGTTCGGGACCCAGTTTCCTTTCGCTTTTCAGATGGACAATCAGACCAAAGTTTTTATTGAAATTGAGTCAAAGCATATTTTTGTTATTTGTTATGTTGTTCGTCATGATGGTACATATTTTAAATTCTTCTCGGTTTCTCTTACTGATGATTTGCGTCTGAAGTACACCATTCTAGATAGAACTGGTGTATGCCCTGTGATTGTTACTTCAACAATATCTACCACAACCTTTAATGAAATGGATGGTTCGATAGCTGAGAAAGGCCTGTCACACCAATATAGGGATGGTCAGTCCATCCTGAATTGCAATTTCCTTGTGCAGTTAGCTTAGTTTAAGGTGGTTTCTAATCACCCCTCATGACGCGTCGCCTCATTTCTGGTATGTAGCTGTCACATTTCATAGTAGTTATTTTGTTATGTTGTTTATATATGTTTCTGTTTTTTCTTTTTGCCCTATAATGTTGTTTCACAATAGAATGGTTGAGGCTCTTTTTAATTTTACCCTTCAAAAGTGAGAAAGATGTACAAACCAGTACTTAAATATTTTTTTTCTCAACTCACTTGGACAGATGGCTTCTAAGTAGTTTTGTGCTGTATGTTTCAATTTACAACTTGTTTTCTCTTTATGTGGCACAATTACTAGCAGGTGTTAGGGCAGTAAAAAAGCAGGAGGGGGTTCTGGTACCAATTGAAGAGGCTGAGGCTAAGTTTGGAGGAGAGTTGAGTGCCTTCCTTTTTTTTTGTTCTTTTATAGTATATCAAACTGTTTGTTTCATATCAATGTCAGTTTTTGTGGTTGATATATTGTAATTGGATAATTTTCTTGATAGTTCTTGGTACTTGAAATAGTTGCCTTTATTTTAATACGATAGACGTTTAGAAATCCTTTGATATCGGGGTGTGATATCAGTTACTAAATTTAGTTTCTAAGATAACCTCTATTGCGCAATCTATTTTTATTTCCTTTTATCTTTTAATTATTTTTTTTTCCTGTGACAAACAGTTTTTGGAATGTCTAGTTCTTTGTAATATATTGAGGAAACATGTTCGCTCTGTTATGTGGTTACCCTTGGCTAATCCGTTGCGTGTCATGTGCTCGATAGAATGTCAAATAAGATAAGACTAGTTAATTTATGAAATTGTTTGTGTCGTCCACTTATGTATTGAGGCCCCTATACCTGCCGTTGATTTGTGGTAAAAAAAAGCATTGAGCCAACCAATTCTTGATACCCATGTAAGCATTTTTCATAATTCAGTTGTAATTTGTGAAGCAAACTGTGTCGTTAGAGTGAGAGAAGCGTCGGATTTTAAACAATAATTTGCCTTGATTTTATTGTAATAGTGTTCTTATCGAACCTCACAAAAGTTTTGGTTTAGTTTGCGAAAAAAAACTCTTAAAACTTCCTTTCTAAGCTGTGCAGATTGGTTCTTTTGCCGCTCTATCAGTAACAATTATATCTTTTAAATGAGAACTTTTGCATGATCATCTTCCTTGTCTCAGTATTCCTTGAACTTCATTCTATCACAGCATTGATATACAGGGGAGAGTTATTTATACAATCTCAAATATGGCCTAGTCAAACAAAAGAAAATATATAGGTACGCAGCTCAGCAAGAAAAATTTACAATAGATAATAGTAAACATTAGTTCCCAGATATTATAATAGCACAACACCAGGAGATACGACATCTTGTAGTTAAATGAGCACCACAACTTGGCTTATTCAAATCTCAACTGCATTACGCCTTCTAACGAGGCTTGAACCAGACATGTTAGGTTCCTCCAACACACCTTGCTGTTTGGTTTGGTATGAAAAATCTGACAGGTGAGTCAGAATCATTTCATCCAACCTATTCTTCCCAGCCCCGCTACCTCCTATATAAGCATCTATTATCTCCCCTTGTTTACAAAAACCATTTCTAACACCAGTATCCAAACACATCAAATCCTTCAAACTGTCATTCTTCTCAATAGAATTAGGATTAGGTGCCACATCTAGATCCATCAAAGAAACAGATCCACTCTCACTAGAGTTAGCTGCTACAAGTTGAGGCCTAAAGGTACGGACTATTACAGACAGATAGCAAATACTTAACTGAATCAGCTTAACTAAACAGATATATGCTGCAGTATTAGCAATTGCGTTTCTTGCGCCTGAGAAGTTCATCAGTGTTGCTCTCCCCTGATTGGTTTGGTACTGCTTCTGTATCATGGTGAGATGACAGTTGGCCAAGAGTCCCTGCCTAAATACATTTAAAAAACACCTTAGTGCAATTCACGAACATATAAGTGCAAAATTAGACTTTTTTTTAAAATATCAAAACAATAAGGTTTATGCTATTTTCTAAAAGTAAATACCAGTTTTCACACACATCCCTCCAGGAACCAAATCGAGGTTCTAAAAACCCTCGAAAGTACATTACTACCAAAAATACATTGGATGACCAACTGGCTAATATGACACGAGGTACAGTTATTGCCAAAAATATAACAAGGTCATCTTGGCCATCAAACAAATTATATTACAAGACTTGAATCTTGTAGTCTTTTTCGAAGGGCAAGTTCAACTGGTTACACCCTTCAGAGAAACCCAAATTTGTGTTAACAATCCCAATTAAAAAAACAAGAATCTTGCTTCCACAAAAGTTAAAGGGGCAAGGAAAAGTTACTGCCAAAAATATAACAAGGTCATCTTGGCCATCACGCAAATAATTTAACAAAACTCGAATCAGTCTTTTTAAAGGGTAAGTTCAATTGGTTATGCCCTTTACAGCAACCCCAATTTGTGTTTATGATAATTCCAGTTGACAAAAAAAAAATCCTGCTTACACGAAAGTTTACAAAGGGGCGAACAACAAATCCAAGTAAGGATCCTAGCAGGAGAGATGCGATTGCAATCATGGTTATCAAGGCAGCTCCCAACCCTTGATAGAGAAAAGACAATTGATCAGTACTGATGTAACAATGTTAGAGTGCGAATCTACTGGAAAGACCCAAATGTGATAATGTCGTTTCTCTAGTTTTTAGTGTAACAATCTATTGAATAAGAAATAAAGGATACCTGACTGGGGGTTCTCACGTGCACAATCTTTCGAATTTAAATTGATTTGTCGGATCAGTCTATCTCCCCGATCAACTACTAGCAATGCACATTTTTTGTGCATGTACACCAACTCAAAATTGTTTGAAAAGGATGCGTTTTGAGCAGGCCCATCAGTTTTTCCAATTTTCCTCGAGTACCCTCCAGCAATTGTGGTCGTAAATCCTAAGAGAGAACAAAGGATATGCCTTGTAAATATGTTAAGATACTTCATTATTAAAATGGATACAGTTCATTTAGCCTAAATATGTTAAGATACTATTATTTTTTCTATGACCAGAAGAAAAGTTACATTACCGAGCTTCAGATATCTAGTACATAAGACTAGTATATAGTAACTGCTTGTCCAGTATATATATGCCGGTAACAAGAGAATGCTGCACATCAGCAATAATATTTTTTTATCAGGATTCAGCAAAGCTTTGTCACGCAATAATCAGAGCGTGAAGTACATAAGCATGTGCAGGATCGGCCATTTGTTCTTTATTTAATTGGTGCTTGTGTGCACAGCTGATAGACGATCAAGGCTAAATTGACTTAGATTGGATTGGAGCTCAATTGCCAAATCAAGGATTGATTGCATATGAACTGAACATTTTAGGAAATCTCTACACCATAGTTGAATATGAATAACCAAGATATACTCTAACAATAAAATTTCAGAATATATTAAAAAAGTTACATTTTAAAAAAAAAAAAAAAATCTATAGCGGCTATCAGGGAAAAAAAAGAAAGTTACCTGATCGATTGATCTTTCTAATAACACAGTTCATTACATCAGCCACGTATACATTACCGGCCTCATCAACTGCGAAGCTCTTAGGCTTGTTAAAGCTCGAAACTTTGGCATCACCATCCAAAAATTCTGCCTTACCATTTCCAGAGAGGTGCTTGATCTCTGCCTCTTTGTCCTCCGATGAAGGAAAAGAGAGAGTGTAGAAGGTCGAACCGGTGGAGTCCAGGAGAACCACGTCTTGGGAAGAGAGTAAAGGAACGATCGCATAGGGGTGGACCCGGTTGGCAGGAGGAGAAGAGAATTTGGTGAAGTCTATGACCGTAGAAACTGTGTATCCTTCCTCTAATACCAGCTTTGATGTTGATGAGACTAAAAAGATGATAGATCGATTAATGAAAAAGAAATTTAAGTAATTGTATCTGAATTTTTTGCAGTTGTATTCAATGTTTAACTTTTATCCTTTTATGATACCTGGGTTGATTGCCAGAGCAACGATAAGCAAAGAGCCAAGTAGCAGTGACGCCATTACGATGGGGAAAGTTCGCTCTAGGAGTGTAGGGTTTCTGGGTTTTTAGCGTATTTTTTCGATCATCTCATCCTCGGTCCACCAATGAGAATGAGAATTTGCATCTGAGATATCTCAAACTTTGCGTGACTTTTTGGAATATCTCAATCGCTCAAATACATTCAGCACGAATCTCAAAGATTGAATAATACTGGCCACCTTCGGTTCCCCGAATAGGCACCGGACACGTCGGTCACGTAAAAATTGAGATATCTCAGAGGATACGAACCCTGAGAATGATGATCGACCATTATGCAAACGCGTATCCTCTGCATTAACTCAAAAGGGTATCTTTTGAATTAAAGAATTTCAACTGTCTGATTTTAAACGGAGCCAATCCGGTTCCAGCCTATAACATGGGGGTCTTTTAATATTAGTGCGGATCTAGTCTACACGAATCTTAAAACATATCGGACGGATGATATTTATTAACTCAAAAGATTCCCATATGAGTTAATGCAGAGGATACGAATTCCCATTATGCTTCCTTTATTAAGGCTTTAATTATACGCACAGATGAAATACTTTGTGTGGCCATCACCCTGTAGCCAGGCGTGTAGAAGCAATGGAAAAAGAGGGGAACGTGTAGCCGTGAAAAAAAAAATACTAAAATAATCAATTTAAAGATGCTGAATTAAATTTAACGGCTAATCTAAAATTAATCAAATATCATTTTTCTCAAGCAAACCAGGCTCTGAAAATCTGCCTTTATATTCTCATATCTCAATCACCCATTTTTATTTTCTATTGTAATTCCATTCATATAAAGATTTTATTGGAAGCATAAATTTCGATATTTTTTGGAGGAATTTACAAGTTGGATCTCCAAATGTGGGTATGAATTTCCTTTGTTTTTATAACATATTGAACAAAATTATACTTTGTTTAGTTGACTATTTCTTTTACTTAAAGTTTAAAAAATCGACAACAAAAAACAAATTCAAGTTATAAATATCTAATATTTTAAAACTGAATATAATGTCTAAATTAGTTTAAAAAAATAGTAAGTTTTAAAGTTGTCATATTTATTAGTTCGATGGATATTAATTAAATCAAATTATAAAATATGATGTATAAATCAATTTTGTCATAACTTATTAATCAAATAAAATTTATAAAATATTATGATAATAAATTATATAGTTAAATATAAAAACAAAAATTGTTACATGATTTTATATTAAATTAATTATTCTATAAATAACGAGGATGAAATAACTCTTAATCATATTTTAATACTGTAGACCAATAAATTTTCTGTTTTCTCAAGCAGAAAAAAAAAAACAGACAAAAAAGGAAGGATTTTCTGGGTCAGATGAGACTCAGGTCCTGGAAATCGCATCCTTGCGGAGTTTTTACCTGCGGGGCTGTGCGTTTCTTTTAATCTGATCTGTTCGTTTTTGATCGAACGGATAAAATAAGATTTGAGCACGAATTTTAAAGTAAAATTAATACTGTCCCCTCCATCATCCGAGCACTCACCGGCTGAGATTAAATCTGGGCTGTCTGATCAGCTCCGCAGAGGATACTGGTCCGTCAGGTCCCGTCGTTATTTGTTAGTGGGAACGATCGAATATGTCGCAGACTTACTGCTGATAATCCGAGTTATTAAATGGAATTAGTGAATTACATCTGGATCTACTGCTAATCAATTTGTTAAAATTTATTAAAAGACACAAGGAAAAAGGAGGGGCTACTCGCAAATCAGCGCCCCGCTCAGATCCATTCAGTCTCGCTGCTTCTCTCTCGTCTCTCTCTCAGATCCCTCGATCCCCTCATTTGATCCCCTCATTTGATCTCCTTTTTGATCCTCTCTTACCTCGGATCTCTCCGCTCTCTCTGATCGGATCAAGAACTCGGTGAAATTTTAGAAGAGTTTCACCGTGAATTTAGCCATGAATCCCTTCTCGTCGGGTACCCGGCTCAGGTAAGATTTATTTGATTTGTTTTTTTTTATTGGTCAATTGGATAAAACGTCAGTTTCTTTGTATTAGAATTAACCCGAGCTCTGCCATCTGAATCCAAGATGTGCTGAATCCATGCTCATACGGACAGGGCCTAATCGTAGACTCACTAGAGACGGTTTTCTCACTAATTGTCCTGTCAGGCTAGCTGCTTGTTGAATTAACAACTTCTCAGGTTGTCAGAAATAAAACTCTTTTGACTATAAGGTCTTTTAACAGCGACCAGTGCATAGATGGTTTATTTGGTCTGAACATGGTAATGAAGCACGTGATATGCAATGGCATGAGTCCAACTTAGAATTTACAACTCTCCTCAATCTCATCTTCACTGTAGTGGATACTTCCCAAAATTTTAAGAAAATCTCTTTAATACTGAAAATATGATTTCTGCTGGCACTACTTGACACTTAAAGTAAACTGTAGGGACATGATCCGATCTATACGAGCATGCAAAACAGCAGCAGAAGAGCGTGCGGTTGTTAGAAAAGAATGTGCGGCTATTCGTGCAGCAATTAGTGAGAATGACCAGGATTACAGACATAGAAACCTGGCGAAGCTAATGTTTATTCACATGCTGGGATATCCAACCCATTTTGGCCAGATGGAATGCCTCAAATTAATTGCAGCATCAGGATTTCCTGAGAAGAGAATTGGGTATCTGGGGTTGATGTTGCTTCTAGACGAGAGACAAGAAGTTCTCATGCTGGTTACAAACTCTTTGAAGCAGTATCCTTTTGTTTGTGGAATTAAAATTTAGATATATGATTATATTATACTAAGGCATTGCATGGTTGAGAAGTAGGAAACTGAGAATTCCAATCCAAAGTTGGAGAACAATTCATTTATGGTTATTGTTTAATGTTGTTACCTGGAACAACCTAATTAGAGATAAGGGCTGGCAAATTCTAGTCCTTAAGATGGTTTTCATCATACTAGAGAAGGTTTGACAACTGATAATATGTTCTCTTTTATTGTCAAGTCTTAGGTTTTTTTTCTTCTTCTTTTTGCCAGTAGCAAGGTTAATAGTAGGTCCTATTCTTACATGGTTTTACTGTGGTCAAACATGTCATACTTGGTCTTGTTGAATCCCTTCTAACCGAGATTTAAGATGCTTAGAATGCACTAGTGTCCATTGCTCGAGTGACTCTTGGATGGTGTAGTCTTTGTGTGATTTTATTTTTCAAACCAGTACATTGTGATTTTATTTTGGTAACCTTGATGCAAGATGCACAGAGATCTAAACCACTCAAACCAGTACATTGTGGGCCTTGCACTTTGTGCTCTTGGAAACATATGCTCAGCTGAAATGGCACGTGACCTTGCACCCGAAGTCGAAAGGCTACTTAACAGCAGAGATCCCAACATCAAAAAGAAGGTGCGCCTCTTTTCGTCTTTTAAACTGTATACTTCCTATCTTGAATATCATACCAAATTTTTGCTAAGTATTCTTCTTAGCTTCTAGTTAATTGTTCAGTTGTTGTTCAATGCATCTCTTAAGCTTAAATTGAGCCTTAAAAATACCTAGCTCTCACTAAAATACCCTGATATTGGTACCATTTGCTGGTATTTACCAAGCTTGAATCATTTACTCTTGCTCATAACAAGCCTCAGATGTATCTTAAGTCTGTACTGGCCTTATACATTTGCCTTGTGCCGGCTACTAAGGGGACTTATCTACATTTTGGTTTTAGGCTGCTCTATGCTCTATTCGCATTATCAGAAAAGTGCCAGATTTGTCAGAGAATTTCATGTACCCAGCAGCTTCTTTGTTCAAAGAGAAACACCATGGGGTGTTAATATCAGGTGTTCAGCTCTGTATTGAACTGTGCAAGGCCAGCAAAGATTCCCTGGATCATATCCGACGGGTAAAGACAGTTTTTGCACATGCATATTTTCAAGCAATGTTTTAATTTCCTTTTTGACTAAGTCAAAATATTATGGATGCCTTACCGTCGTACTGACAAATTATACAACTGTAGAACTGCACGGATGTTCTTGTTCGCATACTGAAGGATGTTTCAAACAGTTCATATGCACCTGAGTATGATATCGCGGGTATAACTGACCCCTTTCTTCATATCCGCGTGCTCAGGATCCTGCGCATCTTGGGCCAGGGAGATGCAGACTCGAGTGAAGCTATGAATGACATTCTTGCACAGGTATGTTATTGCTCTTCTTTTAGCTTATTTCATCATTTGAACATTTATAAAATCAGAAAAAAAGTGGGTATGTTTTTATATTTTTTATTTTCTTGTAGGTTGCAACCAAAACAGAGTCAAACAAAAATGCTGGGAATGCCATTTTGTACGAGTGTGTGGAGACGATAATGGGCATAGAAGCCACTAGTGGTCTACGTGTTCTGGCAATCAATATATTGGGGAGATTCTTGTCAAACCGTGATAATAACATCAGGTGAAATCTATTTTATCTTTGTAATTAGATTTTAACTACGCTGATTACTTATATGTGGTATCATTTATACATTTCAGATATGTTGCTCTTAACATACTGATGAGGGCTATTTCAGTTGATACACAAGCTGTGCAGAGACACAGAACTACAATTCTGGAATGTGTTAAGGTACTTGCATTATCTATAAATTTCTTGATTTTCTTTGCCTTTGTTAGTAAAAAAGTTACATCTTTTCCACTCACATTTGTCCTTCCCAGGATACGGATGCCTCTATCAGGAAAAGAGCTCTTGAGCTTGTGTTTTTACTGGTTAATGATACTAATGCGAAGCATTTGATTAAAGAACTTATTGACTATCTTCAAGTGAGTGATCCAGATTTCAAGGAAGATTTGACTGCTAAAATTTGTTTGATTGTTGAAAAGTAAGCAATTCTAAAATTATTTCCAAGGATGTATCTTTTTACTGTCTATGCTTTTAATTAAGTCGTACCATTTTGTGATGATATGTAGGTTTTCTCAGGACAAGCTGTGGTATCTGGACCAGATGTTCAAAGTTTTATCATTGGTAGGTGAGAGGGTAATTTCATTGATCAATCAGAGGTTACTACACCATTGAAAACCAGTACATTCTGGTTTTGGACCTAACTATTACAGTTCTTTCTGAGTCATTTGATATGCATGGTCCTAACCTCTGAGAAAATTATGGAGTCATACAAAAAATGGATGAACATATTCATTAGATATATCTAAATTTTGTAGGCTGGAAATTTTGTGAAAGATGATGTATGGCATGCCCTTGTAGTTGCTATAAGCAATGCGCCTGACCTTCAAGGCTACTCTGTGAGGTTGTTGTACAGTGCACTGCAAGCTTCCCTTGAACAGGTTTCTAAATATCGTATAATTGAATTTCATTCGTTAGCTTATAAATCATATAATGCTGATATATCTTTATATACATGTTTTGTTAAAATATGATATATATTAGGAAAGCTTAGTGCGAGTAGCTGTCTGGTGCATTGGTGAATATGGAGAAATGCTGGTCAACAATGTTGGCTTCCTTGATTCAGAGGAACCAATAACAGTAAGTTATTAGTACCTTCTGGCATGTCTCTCTATTACTTTCAAGTTAGTGTTAATCTTTTCCTGACTCAAGTAAACTCGATCGGTGCTGATGTTTGCTTATGTTTGGTTATTTGTACAAATGAAGAGTGAGCTTATTGAAAATGGGTTACAACTTTTTCCTGCATTTGAAAGCTTATCAATCAGGTGTTTTGGGTACTTTGGCATGCTTCTTAGAGTTGTAATACTGAACTTTTCAGAGTTCAAATTATGAAGTATCAAATATGGCATAAGGTCTTGTTTTTGCATTGTTCTGTGAAAACAATAGAAAAGTTAATTGGGTGAAAATATTGTGTAGTATTACAATAGAAGCACTTTCTGAAGTTTCGGTTATGCAGGTCACGGAATCTGACGCAATTGATTTGATTGAGCTTGCGTTGAAGCGCCATACAACTGATACTACAACCAGGGCAATGTGCCTTGTTTCTCTCCTGAAGCTTTCCTCCCGTTTCCCTCCTACCTCAGAGTATGTTAGACTATTCATCTGTTATAGTTAAACAATAGTGGCTGTCAGATTCCTTCTTTGAAAAGTTTGTAATGGTTATTTTATTGTTTAATAGGAGGGTAAAAGGAATTGTCACTCAGCACAAGGGAAATGTTGAGCTCGAACTACAACAAAGATCAATTGAATTTGCTTCGATCATACAGAGACATACAGGCATCAAGTCAGTAAAAAGACTTTCTGCCCCTGTCAAATATTTAATTACATACAAGTTATAAATGCTGATTCTAATGTGCGGATTGCTGTCTTACTAGTCGTTGGCTGTTTTTTCTTTCTTTGGTTTTCCTTTGATTTGTCTTCTGTTTTAACTGCAAGTTGAGGTTTATCGAGGGTCATTTATGCTGAATTATTGCATAATAATAAGTGAAGGGTAATGGGGACTTAATTTAAACTTATTTTAAATTTTATACATGCCAGATCTACATTGCTAGAGCGGATGCCAGTATTAGATGAAGCCTCCTATCTATCAAAGAGAGCTGGGTCCACAGAAAAAACTGCATCAGGTGATCCCAAATCTGCCGCTTCAGGAGATAGCAAAATCACATCTTCTGTGAAGGTGCCTAATGGTGTTGCTAAACCACCTACTACTGCTGCCATGCCCAATCTTATTGATTTCAGCATTGACGATGCACCAGTGCCTCCTACTAGTACTACTGCATCAGAGCCTCCCAACTTCATGATGGATCTGATTGACATTAATCTGCCAAGTTCACCTCCCTCAGGTTCTACTGTCTTTTTTTCCTTTCTCGTTTCGATGTAATTTTGTCTCATCAAGAAACTTTTACGCATGCTAATCTTTCTTCTTTTCTTTTTTGTATGCTTAGGTGGAGAGCCAGCTCCAGTAATAAACAGAAATATAATAGACGACCTTCTCTCAATTGGAACCTCTCCGGTTGAAAATGGACTGCCTGCATCTAGTTCTTTCCCTACTATTACTAAGAGTTAGTTTTTGTAATGTCTGTACTTTTCTTACTTGTAACACTTACTTTATTGTTTACTAATAGATGTAAATTAATTGGATGTGGTTTGTAGGTACAGTACCAGAAACTAAGCCAGCACCAGTAAGTGATCTGCTGGATGGATTGTCCTTGAGTTTGGATTCAAGCTCGTCTCCTTCAAGTAATTTCTCAGTTTTAACTGCCCTCAACAATTACAAAACACTTAACAGTTGTAAATAAAAAGAATCATCACTCTATACATCTTTGTGAAAACAGGAGAAGAGGAGCATAACTCAATCACAGCATTTCAGAGTGGCAACCTTAAAATCACATTTAGTTTTAGAAAACAGCCAGAAAAACCGCAAGCCACCTTGATTCATGCCACTTTCACCAATCTCTCGTCTAATGCTTATACCAATTTCATTTTTCAAGCTGCTGTTCCCAAGGTACCTTCCGTTTTTTATGTTTGCCATTTTACCCATCTTTCTCTTCACATGTTACTAGAAGCAATGACATGATCTATGATGTTTATACCACAGTTCATACAGTTACACCTGGACCCAGCTAGCAGTAATACTCTTCCAGCCAATGGAAATGGAACTATCACACAGAGCCTCACTCTTACTAATACCCAGCATGGCCAGGTAGCTCTCTCTCTCTCTGTCCGTTATATTTTAGTAATTTGATTTTGACAAACAAAAAATAGAAGTGACGTATATGTTCCGTTGCTTAATTATCTGTTAGCACATCTTTTTCCTCAAGTATCTACCTGTTCTTAGAGGTTTACTATTTATAGAGGGGAGATTTAAGATAACTTATTGTTAATATTATTATTTTTTTGTGTTAAAGAAACCGCTGGCAATGAGGATAAGGATGTCTTACAAAGTGAACAATGAAGAGAAACTGGAACAAGGTCAAGTCAGCAATTTCCCTTCAGGATTGTAGTCATAACTCCCATTCATATATCATTTATCGTTTGCTGCACCTTTGTTCTCTTTAGTTTGAGCCAGGAGTCTTGAGTCAAAAGCTTGTTCTCTTCAACTAGTTTTGTCCTCTTTTCCTGATTTTAATTTTACATCCCTGATGGGAATTCGAGACTGTTAGTTGGGATTTTGGGCCATTATTATTTGTTCCCTTATATATATTTTGTATAGTAGTTCAAGAGAGATGCGACCGTTGGTTTTACTGAAATTGTATTCAATTGTTACTTTCGATTGTTATTCTCTTCACAAAAGGTTTGGGGATACTCTTTCAAATAGCAGCCTGTATTTATTTTCCCTTATTTTAATTTTTTTATTTTTTTATTATGCCATAAGGTTTGTTCCTGCGCAAACGATTTATAAGCTGGCGACAACTAATCGCAATTTACAGAAGATCCTAGCATTACTAATTTACTACTTGCATGCATTATTTCCTGGCCGCCTCTGATTGTTGCTCTATTTTTTAATAAGTGGGCTTATGTAATGGCTTCTTGATGCAAATGTGAGGCGTTGCAAGCACTTTCTTTTTAGTGGGAGGTGGTATATGGATATCGCAGCAAGCACAACCAACTAGGCTTTGTCAGTTTGTTCCGTTTCAACAATGAAAACGGAACACAAGTATCAGTTCCGTTTCAAGTAAAATTCTGGGCCATTCTAGCATTCCAGCTGCAGCTAATTTCATCTGAAATGACCAATGTATGGTAATTTGGCGTTTCAGAATCATTTCGTTCTCTAGAGAGAAATCGCAAGTGGAATTTTAAACCTGAGATTTTTCACACTCTACATTCTTACCCCCAAATTTAGTATGCCTTTGTACCAGTTGTACCTTTTATAAACAAATAGTTTGATGCAACTTAGTATGTGATAAAATTGAAAAGGAACACGAAATTTGCCGACAAATTGCCAACCAACATGCATTTGACAAGTTTGGTTCTTGGTCATGATTAATCATGATTGCTTACAATGATTTACATAGGATATTAGCTATTATGATCTTTTCTAACTATTTTACTAGCTGTTGACTTTCCTATTACAGTGAAAATCTAATCCAGCAGATTGATCCTAATTGATTGGATATTAATGTGATTGGTATTGTAATATTGATCCTAATTGATTGGATATTAATGTGATTGATATTGTTATCTTGAAAGTTAATATTGAAAAATTGAATAGGAGGTTGCAGGTTCGAATGAGAGAATTTCTTGTGGATATTAAAATAGTTGGATTGCTTGACATCCAAATTTTACTAAAAAAAAAAAAAATTGATAAGATTGCACATGCTACTAAATATCTCCAGCTATTCTCCAAATCTTGCATAATCTTCAACACTTTTATAAAGAACTATGTAAATATTTTTATTAGTAAAATTTGAATACAATTTTTTTTTTCTGTAGTGGTCTCTCAAGAAACATAAAGATTTCAACATTGCATTTACAAACTTTAAATGCATGTTCATACAACATATTTGAACGCATGCAGTCGAATGTCAGACATAATTTTAGTAATTTTTTAGTGAAGCGGAGCACTGAAAAATTGTACTCACGCACCTTAATTTTTTTTTTTAAGAGATACAAAACAATAACTCCACTGTTGTTGAAGTTTCAAAAGCTTTCTGGGGTCATGCGTGATGCTGCATGCATCTAAAGTTGATTCAAAAATCGTTGCGTCGCTTGTTCTTACTTGTATGTCTGAATTGATGTTTGTACGCTTCTCGTTTGGTACAGTTCCTATTTGGTCGGATCGAGTTAAAGGTATGCTAGGAACAAAGGAATCCACTGGTTAAAACTAATTTTTGAATCAGCTCTCAAAATCCTTATATATAAATCAGAGGAAAGAAACAATAGTTTATCTTATTTTAGAAATATAGAATAACCTAATTGCCTATATTCTTATAATAAAAATAATAATGATTGAATTTTGATCGAGAGTAAGAATTCCTGATTTAAAGCAATAGAAAAGTAAGTCGATTCCCAACAGCAATAAGAACATGGGAAGGAACACAAGCCTGCGCTTAAAGGCTTTTAAATACACACATTTCTTGGTTTTTGCAAACTAACTGCATCTTGAGATCCTACATTTGGATTGAAAATGAGAAATTATTCCATATGGATTAGATTAGCTTGTGAGTACAGGCAACCCATGTCAAATTTTGCAATCTCAAGGCAAAGATAATATAATAATAAATCAGGTATCCCCAGTCAATATGTTTGTTTAATATATTGAAGGGTCACAAGACCACCACTCTTCCCAGAGCAGTCAACACAAACTACAAAACAAAGGCTATCACAACGGCCAGTTCATTGTTTGTTAAAGATGCACTTGTTTAACAGAAACATAAAGTAGGAGAAAAGAAAGACAGGCGGTGGTACAGTATGGCCAATCCAGAATCCATGATTTTTTTGGTGTTACCTGGATCAATGATCAGTCAATCATAATTTCCATAATAGCAAAGAACATATGACATAGCCGAGCTCCTTCTCCTTTACTTTTGTTTTCGAACCCAGTACAATTTTCTGTTGTTTGGTTCTTGTTTTTATTTTTTATTTTTATTTTCTATAGCCATTTACAAACAAACAAAAAAAAAACAATTAGAGGAGTCTAGCAGTTCAAGTGACACAGTAATAATAGAACGAGGAAAATTTAAATTCAAGTATCCACTAAATAATAAAGAGGTAAAATTTGTAAGCTTTCTACAATTCAATTAGGACTACCCTTCAGATATATATTTTTTTTAATTATAGTCACTTAAAGCATAACGCAATTTGACACAGAGAGGATTTGACGGGAAAAAACCAAAAGAGGAAAAATTTGTCCCACTCACTCTCCTTTTCATCCGAGCAGAGGAAAATTTTTAAGATTCCAGAAATAAAGCAAGGGGAGAATGATAAAAGAGATAAGGAAAGGTTCTGGTGGAATGCGAAAGATTGTTCCTTAAAGTGACCACTTTTAATGAAAGTGCTCCAAAACGAGAAAAAGATCAAAAAAGGAAAAAAGACCGTGGAATTTGGATTCATACTCGGTACAAATTATATTCCATACATGCATCCCATAGGCCGGCTAACCTGGGGTTTACTCCCCAAACAATTTAACTTTTATTTTTCAAAAAAAAAAAAACGAGCAACCATTTCTAGATAGAGGTGTTCATCGGTTCGGTTTGGTTAAAATCACAATAGAATATGAACCAAAATTTTATTTGGTTTTCAAAAATACAATTGAACTGACCGAAATAAACTTATCTACCGAATCAAACAAACCGAACAAAATTTCAATTTATTTGGTTGAACCTAAATAAGAAGATTAATCATAGAAATAAATATTTTTTGTTAATTTTTTAAATGTTTTTAATTTTATTTTCACATGAACTTAAATTTTTTTTGTTTGGTTCAATTTAACCAGTTTTGAACTGAACCGAGCAATATACATTATATTGTATTTTTTTATTTTTAAAATGTTTAGTTTGGAGTTTGAAAATTTCGGTCGTTCAGTCTAACCAATTTTAAAAATTTCTAAACCGAACAATTAAATTGGAAAAACCAAACCATTTAATTTGAACTTTGTCGACTCGGTTAAAAACGGATTAAACAGGACCCGGTGAACACCTCTATGTCTAAATCCTAGGATAAATCTAAACTCCTGTAATAGCCAATATTTTAGAGAGGTTTTATGATCCAGCGCTATAACATTTTTCTACCATTGTTTGATTGCTAGGATAAAACTGAAAAGTTTTCAGCCTGCATAACTGGATACAAGAATTAAGAATATCACAACTTCACATGCAGGGCACATGCAAAGCAACTCCAAATAATTTTTAAATCAATATCACATTTGGATTCTCTGTCAAAAGAGTATCTTTGTAATTTTAAAAAGTTTGGAACCATGAAGTACACCAATCCAGACAATGATCCAGACATAAGTTTCTGTTTGTTGATTCTCAGAATAAATAGTTGTGGATTTGGATTTTAGTCATGATTCATGAAGAATTAAATTAATGATTTACCCTCTACACACTGAAATGAGATATTATACCAAATCACACTGAAATGAAATATAATACCATACTGCTATAACTTGCATTGCCAGCTAAGAAATTTATTCGAACACACAATTTAACTAACATATACTTTTTTTTTCTTACCCACCTATCTTAGACAGACAAAAATTAATCAAGTAAATAAGGCAAAAGGGACTTGTAGAAGACTTTGTTACCTAGTATACTGACCTGTGGATGCTGTTTTTGTTGAAAATTTGGCACTCTGTTGTTTAAATCAAGGAGTAATCCTAGACTATTTTTAACTGATTACTGAGACAAGGAAGCTTTTTATGCATGCAAAAATCTGATACTAATTAGAAAATTTAAAATAGAAGAAAGAAGTACTTCTAGATGGATTAATCTTAAACAAAAAAATGTCTCTGTCGAATAAATAAACATAATATACCCACCACTACCAAATAAATTAAAAAAAAAAAAAAAAAAAAACAGAAATCAAGTTTACCAAATGAACTCTGTATTTTCATGTATCACCTAGACTCCGCCTCGTAGAAGCCAAGCTTGAACTGTCCATAGATGAGATTTCTGTAGAAATTACTGGCATTTTTCCTTTATTATTCGGCCACTGCCATATCTTAGAAACTGACAAGCTCTCACCTTTACTACTTGCACTTATCCTTTTCCCATCCGTATCCTCATTGATCACACTATTTGCATATATGCCCCTGAACCTCGGCCCTCCTCTGGTACCAGCATCTGCAAACCTCTTTGACTCAGTACAAAGAGAAACCTTCAGATTGGCATCACCAACTATATACTGGTACGACCCCATGGAATAGCATCGCCTTGCATCCAAATTGCTGCTGCTACTCTCTCCTTCTTCTCTCTTTACGACCCCATTTTGGTTTGAGTTTCCATTCATATCTTTACCTTCACCACTATTTCTCTCGTTCATGTTTTTGAACTTACCGAGCCGAACCGGGAGAATCAATTTCTCTCCTATCCTTGCTACATCAACTTCACATGATTTTCGACCTGATAAGGAGAACCCATTATCTCTGCTACATGACAACCTCCCTTCCTCCATTAAATCTCCGAATTCAAATACCGGGTTTTCAATTGCCAGACCTGGTACAAAGAGAGCACCTCTACAAAGGGGGCAAGTAGAGTTCGAGAGCAGCCATGTATCAATACAATTTAAATGAAAAGCATGGCCACAAAGGGGTAGGAGTCTCAATTTTTCTTCGTCAGAGAACTCACATAGACAGACTGCACAGTCAAACGGCTCCTTGGCACCCACAATCTCCTTGTATAGGAAAACAGGCAGTGCATCAATAAATGCTTGGTCTAGACCTGAGTCGTGTAGGTGGAACAGCTGTTGCAATTGCCTTTGTAGTGCCTCTGAGCCCGAAATCTCGGTTTGTTGGTTTTGATTGGAAATGGAGGAAGAGTTTTGTGGTTGCTTTCTGATTATAAATCTCACAAGGAGGTGTAACAGACCAGAGATGAAGAAAATTACAGCTAGAATTACAATTATAAATAGAACAGCAGGGTTGATTTTACTGCTTGGAGAAGGAGCCACTGTTGCTTGGATCGGTACGGGTGGAGGTGGCGAGATTTGGGCTGATTGGTATGGTACTGGTACAGATACCATGTCTCTTTGGAAAGAAAACACATCTTGAAGTTTGAGATTCCGGGAGTTTAAAAGAGAATTCTTAGTTGAGAAGTAATCTACAGATACCATCTCCTTAGGTCTGATCAGAAACAAAATAAGTAAGAATTCAACAGAATAGAAAAGAAAAGAATAGAATGGGGGAACATGATTTTAAATTGAAATTTTTATAACTATCCTCAAACTTCTTTCAATTTACAAATAATGCCATTAGAACCTAGCTCTCTTCGTTTTGGCGTGGATTTCCCGACGGGATTTCGAGGAGGAAAAGTCACTTGAATTCCTTTCGTTTCCTTCGTCGCCTCCGCTTCCGATCATATACGCGACATTCTATTTCTTGTTTTAGGCTAGTTCACCCCTTTCCGACAGATGTAAGTTAAGATTAGATGGTTTCCCCTCCAAAACAACTAAAAGGAGCTGGAAAAAACCTAGAAAGCTTCGCACAACTTCTAGACTTCAGGTCAATTTCCAATCTTTCGTAGAGATAATTCATGTGTACCTCCACTTGCTCTGCTTTGAAAGAGTAACATAACTTTTTCTGCCTTCTTGCTTTCTTTTCCTTTGTACTTGTCTTTACAAGTTAGTGGGCAAGTAATAGGCACAGGTGTTATATTGGTAGCCTACCTCAGATTTTGTTAACCCTCCATGGAGGAAAGACTTTCAGAGAGAGAGAGAGAGAGGCTAGCTTTGATTTGGTTGGGGTTTAGCCGTTTAGGGATTTCCCTTTGGCAAGGAAACAGATAATGTATTGCTTTGTTTTCAAATTTATGGTTTCTTTACCATAAATAAAACAACAAGTATCCAAATTCCAAAATCGAAAAAATGAACAAAGTTACTGCGTGTGGCGCAAAACTTGTGATGAGTAAGTGACATTAGACTATATCTTACTAGAGGCTTCTTTACAGTGCTAATTCTTGTAAACATATCCTGCCAGTGACTCGCCATATGAATTATAACAGGATACAAGACAGGGGAAATAGGAAGTTCCGTGTTGAGAGAGAGACGTGGTGGACCCGATAGCGAAATCATTTGTTTATATATATATATATATATATATATATATTTTTTTTTTTCCTTTGGGAGAAGGCCAGAAGGGGACTGATGTTTGCGTCGGTTCAGCTTCAAAACAAATAATGGGTCAAGAAAAAGGACATTTCCTTACACGGCGCGCCTTTTGTGGCATGTGTATGTTTGTAGGTCAAAACGGATCTAGCAGTGATAAGACCACGCCCGTTTATTTTTTAAATACAAATATAGATATAAAATTTGGCAAAGTCTTCTATGGACATAAGGACCTATTTGTAAATTGAACATATTTTTATTTTCAAAGTTCAAACAGTCGATCCGAACCATTAATCTTGTTCTCCATATTAATATGTGCTTGGAGATTAAATTTTACATTTTTCTGAATTTTTTTACTATTTATTAAGATGGGTACAAAATTCAATGGTCTGAATTTGATATTTTTTGTACCCATCTTAATAAATAGTAAAAAAATTCAGAAAAATGTAAAATTTGGTCTCCAAGCACATATTAATATGAAGAACAAGATGAACGGTTCGGATCGACTGTTTGATCTTTGAAAATAAAAATATATTCATTTTACAAATAGGTCCTTATGTCCATAGAAGACACTCTCATAAAATTTTGATATGATTGATTTTCAATTTGTGATTTGATTCTAGTAATTCGAAATTTTGACTTAAAAAAAGACGAATACGGCTCACTTAAAAAAATGGAACTAGTATATCCATATTTACAAACTCTCATGCGTTACAATGGAACATATCATAAGAAAAAAATATTCATACAAAATACAAAATGACATATTTTCAAAAATAGACTAAATAAAAATATTATTTTTTAAATAACATATGACATTTACATGTAAAAAATATTTCTTAAATGACACATTAAATGATATTTATGTTTTTTTTCAAATTTTTGACATATTTTGATTAAAAAATCTCACACAAAATGACATATTAAATTACAAATAATATTTTTTTAATGATATAAAAAATAGAGACATGACTAATCAATTATCAATCAATTAAAAGTTTCCATAAACGACATTTAAAATATGAAAATAAATCAGGACCAATAAAAACATAATATAATTTGCATGTGGCGAGTACATGCTTATATAAATTTGGACTTCTATATGTAGAAAAATCAGCGTTGTAAATAATGGTATGCGGTCGTCGGACGGGGTACTGCTAAGCGATTAATCAGTATGTAGTCGATTAATCAGAATTATGCAGACAATTTAACGCTTTTATTAAATTTATATCATAATTTATTAAAAATAATTTATTTAACTCATTAAACTTATCAAATAAATTTAATTTAACTTAGTTCTATTATTATAATATAATACTACGCTTATTTTTTCTTAACGCATAAGCACTTTACATGTAAGTTAATAAAAAAATTTCAAGAATTAAGCCTTTTCAAATACTAATAACATATCATTTGAAAGAAATGAAACATTCCAACATAAAATCACTAAATTTTGTTTATAATAACAACTTAGTTTCATAAATGAACATGTCGTACTAATTGAAAAAATTATATCAGTAAGTAAAAAAAATATGTGGTATATAAATAACAGAATAATTAATCAATTTCAAAGTAAGTAAGAAGAAAAAACATATATAAAAAATATTGAATGTATGTCCAAGCACAAATAAAATTACAATACATAATTTATAAGACTTATTATCACACACTAGTCTATCACAGAAAAAAAAAATGTGAAAAAAAATATTTACTGGAATAAACAGAAATAAACATGAACAAACGAGAATAAATAGATAATTAAATGATAAAATGACCGCTTAATCGTTTGAATGCGCAAACAAGTATCCGTTAAATGTATTCGTAATGGTTTGGTCATCGTTAACGATTAAACAACCATTTAATTGGCCGTTATGACTGTTTTTTACAACACTGAAAAAACATCAACAAGATGCATAGAATCTCAAAAAAAACATATTATTTTATTGAAAGGCAGATATTCAATTTGAAATTTCATCTTTTAATTACAGGCGTTGGCATATCATAACATCTAATATAAGAATGGAGGTAGTGAACTGTATTAACAAAAACTCATATTTAAATCAAATAATATCTGATTTATTTACATTCCCATTGTTTGTGCATACTTGTATATATAGTGTCTTAGTTTTTTTCTTATGCAATCAAGATAGCTCAGTATCGTACGAGCTATGGTGATGGTGAGGTCCGAACAACGGGTTTAGCTCTCTCCAATAGTATAGATTTCAGTAAGCCAGTGCTGATTAGATATAAATTGTTTATTATAAATTAAACAGTCATTTCTGAAAAGAATTAGACCGTTTATTTTAAATCAGACGGTACAGGTCAAATTTAATTCATTTACTCCCTTGGCCTAATTCCGCAATGTGGATTAGTAGTGAGGTTAAAATACCGCACTGCATATTGTCATATCAATCCGTACAACTAATTCATCTAAACTATTCAACATAATTTTTGTATGGCTATATTAGGGCTGCATAAAATATTTGTAGTTCGTGATTCGATTTGAGTTTGATTCGAAAAAGTTCGTAAAAAATTCGATTCGAAATGGTTCGAAATTAATTCAAACCAAACTCAAACTAGACCTGGTTCGTTCGAAATATGTTCGCAAACTATTCTAGTTCGAATCTCAAAGTAAAGTGAACTGTTGATTCCCACTAATAACTTATGTTCGCTGATGACTTAAAGGTTAAAACATAAGACCGTCCAGTTATAACTCATAACTCGTAAGTCGTTATTCTTGCTCTCAGTTCTGAAATCCTAAACGACTTTTAACTCTCGCTCTCGGTGACTACGATCACTCTTCCTTATCGTAAAAAGTTCGTAGAAGATTCGAAATTAGGTTCGTAAAAAATTCGATTCGAAATTAATTCAAACCAAACTAAGTTCGAAATTAATTCAAACCAAATTCAAACCATGGTAAGTTTGATTCGGTTCGATTCGTTTGCAGCCCTAGGCTATATATTTACAAATTAAATTTTTAATTTTTTAGGTTTTTTCTTTTACTACTTTTTTAGATAGCCTGAAGACTTTTCTGAACATATAATATGGTAGAGTCGTTCAATATATCAAAATATCCTTTTCAATTCTTTTTTTTTTATTAAACAAAGAAAAAATTCCGTGCGTTATATTCCAAAAATCTAATGATTTAGTTTCAAATTCATTGTATTAGTAAATGGTGAGCGAGTATACACTATAAAATAGTGTAGCATACTAGCATGTATTAAGTGATTATTGTTTGTTTATTAGAAATCTTGTATAGGTTCTATTGTAATATTTTCTTCTTTCAGACTGATTATAACAAATTGTAACGGGTAATCCATGAGCTGTCATAAAAAATATTTAAATATTGAAAAAAGCACTATGTGATGCTAATGTTTAGATACGTAATGACACAAGTTCGAATTGTGCAATATATATATATTTTTTATTAAAAGCTGAATATCAAAGTTATCCAACTATTTAATATTCATAAAAAGAAATTTTATTCAAATTTAGATTTGAAATCTCAGAATTGTGCAATATTAACGACAATAGAAAAGCGTGAATTTCAGAATTCACATCCTCTCAGGTATCCGAAAAGATAATCTTTTACAATTAGTACCTCCCAGGTATCCGAAAAGATAATCTTTTACAATTAGTACATCTAAGACGCTCTTTTTAACTCGGCACGAATTTCAAAGCCCAATTATAGTACATCTAAGACGTTCTTTTACAATTAGTAAATCTCAAACCGTATAGCGTAGAGAATCTTGTGCATTACCTGTAAGAATATTGTCATCTAACTACTAGTACATCTCGGTCAGTGCCGTTAAATTTTTACAAAGAAAGAAAAAGGGAAAAACAAAATGGGATGTATTTTTTTAGAGAAATGAATGGGACGTATTTGATATCACTTATTTTTGAGAATTAATCTACAGAGAATTATCTACCTCAGTTCCATCCTTTGTTTATTTACCAATATTCTTACGATGGTAATTTTTTCTTTTTACATAATTTTCAGTTTTTTTTTTTTAGTGCCGTTTGGTTATGAACCTTGACTCTGCTCTGCATGCACTTTTTTCTCATGGCATTGTATAATTGTCGCTTTCTCAAGCAACAGTTTTTATTGTACCCCAAAGAAGAAACAATACAAGGACATCTTCAGGAATCTGTGCTCTCTGAGGGGCTCATTCACAGATAATCCATACAACTCAGTTTTTGTCTGCTTATCTTCAAGAGAAAACAAAGTGAAACAAAGACCAAACAAATCATTAACTCCCACATTTGACAATTTGTAGTTATTATTAATAATGTTTTGGAGGATTGTTTCATTATACCATTTATGTGAAGAAGAGACCAGACGGCAGGCTGAAAGCAACAAAGTATTTATTTAGTTTTTTTTTTAATAAAGGATCACATTCACTCCGATATTCATAGAAATTGGAGATGCATTTTTCACTAAAAACTAAACTCATCGTTATTTGTGCTAGACTTGTGGTTGTTGATATTAGCTAGATACTTAGTTATATGAGGCCGTCATATATATTATTGTAATAAGTTCGAGCTTGATACTGAGATCAAATAATGTAATTTTTTTTTATTAATGGTAATTTTTTAATATTATTTTCGAGAATTGAATATGTATTTTTTTAAAGAGAAACGAGGCTTCATTGCATTGTCAGTAGGAAACAAACGAGGCCTCATTGCAATGTCAGAATCGATAAGTTGACTATGAAAATTAGTAGAAAACAATCAAATCAGATTGAAAATTCAATTTTTTTTTCGAAAAACTATATTAAGATAAAAAATTTAATCTAAAGCATTGAATATTAAATTTTATTGTGAAGCATAGTCCATAAAACTTTTCCTTTGAAATTTAGCAAGTTTTTGAACAGTTAACCTGAGAAAATAATTTAATGTAATACATTAAAATTCGGCTTATTACTATGTAAAAGCATTTGGCTCATTCTTTGAAGAAAAAATAACATGTTCATTGTGGTTCCACTATCAAATACTTCTTAATTATCCTCCCCCATTCGTCATATTATGAAATATATTTGATGAAAAGGTTTGTCAAATTTGCAGCTGACTCGTCTGATTTCACTGAGAGCTAAGATTCAGTCAGGGACGTAACTCAAATTCAGGAGTAGGCAAAATTCAAATCCAAGTCTTATTACAGCCAATGCTACTGAATTTGCGACTTTTTTCTAGGAATTTTTTAGTACCAACAATTAATTTTTTTTTTCACTGGCTGCATCAAAAAGTAAATCACAACCTTTTGGTAAAAAACGGGAAGTTTTAGCGAGATATGTAATATGTATATCTAAGCATTTGTATTTGGGCTTTAGAATGATATAAGAATATAAGGAGTGATTTTAGGATTTCATTTCTTTATATAATTACCTAAATGAACTCTTGCTTCAATCATCTTTTTAAAATTGAGTACACGATTCCATAATGTTTTTAAAATTTTAAAAATAGATAACTGCCTACTTCTCAGTGGTTGTGGGTCCGCCACTAGCCGTTACATTAAGTAGTGTGACTGAAAATATTACTATTTGTTTTGTCAAATTTCACTGGAGTCATTACAATTTAACCCATGTCAATCAATAGCATGTTTGATTTGGTTCTCTAGTGAAACTATATCTTAACGAAGCCAGTCATCACTTCAATATTCAAAACAAAAAAGTTTGGACGCAGGAGCCGAACTAGAAAATTAAATTTGTTGAATTGAAAAATATAATATATTGTAAAAAAAAAAACACACAAGAGGACGTAAAAAGTATCGATACATATAAAGGACTTAGCCCTTTCCCTCCGCTATGATCTGATTCTGTTTGTGCGTTAAAATCCACCACCAACATAGATTATATTCTCGTAAGCAGAGGTGGATTTAATAAAGGCTTGTGTACTAATATATAATTTTGTTATATTTTACAATAAAATATCATGAAATAGTAAAAATGACTTCCATTCTCCACGAATTTTTTTTTATGATTGACCTCCATAATTCAAAAATCTAACTCTGCAAGAAAAATTTATATGTTTGACCTCTATAGTTCGAAAGTCTGACTGTGCCCCTGCTCGTAAGAGAAAACATGTCCATGTTATAAAAAAATGACAATTTTAATGAAAATTACCAAATCAACAAATTATTAGTTTTCTCAGGTGAAGAATGAAAAAAAATCATGATTTAAAGAAATACAAAATTAAGTACTTTCACTGTCAAATAGAAAACATGTCCCTTTATTTGCTTCTAGTGCAGTTTTGCTACCATGTTTTGTCATATGTCAAGGGAATAATGGTGCTATCAACAGAAGTAAGAACTGTATGGGAAAAAAAAAAACGGAAATGAAAAGAAGAAACAGAGATGAGAACAGCATGATCAATGATGACATCAGTCAGCATATCTCAACCGGTCCCATGGTTTGAATAGGTCAAGACGTCAAGTGCTATTAGAGGAATTCATATTATACCCCAAACGTAATTCAAATTTTGAGTTTAGATCCGGACCATTCGATCTTCTTTTGACATAAAAATTAAAGAAACTCGGTGCATTCTACGGTTCTACCTCACACTGAATTGATCAGGATTTTGATCAAACGGTTCAGATTTAAACTCAAAATTTTGAGTTACTTCGGAGGATCCGGACTCCTATATGATCAAGTCCGCTCCATTTTCTATCTGGTTAGGCTTCTGATACTAGTTTCTTTGAACTATTTATTATCTCTAATTTCGGATATATGCCACATACATAGGGGCGAAAACCAAGCTGATACGAAGCAAATATCAGACAGATCCGAACACAGATACGGATCGAATCGGACATTTATTAAAATAATATAAAGTTACTAAAATATACTAAAATTCATATTATTTATCTAATTATAATCGTAAATAACAAAATATATATTAAAATAATATATGATATATATCTATTATACAGATACAAATAATTGAAATGTAAAACCATATTGGTATCCATATCCATGCGGATATTCAAATTGAATATCCACATCTAATTTTTTAAATGCATCAACAGTAGAAAACACCATAAAGGAAAAAAATATCCAAGTGGAACATATTTTATAAAAAGTTGATTTGAAATTTAATTGTTAGACTAATAATTATCCACAAATTTTCTTTTTAATTTTTATTGAATTGAGATAAATAATTATCATCAAAATTGTCAAAACAACCATGGTGCAAGTAATCAGTATTACCATCACTAAAGATGGAAGCGAAAAGGACAGCACATCAGCTCAAATAATCAAAGCATGTTTAGTCTAAGAAGAAAGATCGGAGCCAATAGAAATCTGTGTCGTGATCAAACCATTCGGGCACATGATTTATGTGGCAACCTGCACTATGTTTTTTTTTTTTTAAATTAAAAAAATAATAAAATAGAACTGCAGATTTTCTAAATCATAGGGCATATATTAGATTCTATTCAATTCAAAAATTCATTGATAATTTATCGATATATGTGAAAATTTAGTAAAAAACTTTATTAAGTTATGAAAATCAATCTTTAATACAGTGACAAAAACAATACTTTCAGTGTGAGATGCCGCATGTTTGAAATAAAATAAAAAATAATTCTTTGTAGATATTAATGGCTGACATGACCTCCCATCTTTACTTAAAAAAACTTTATTAAGTTATACCAGCACCTATAATTTTTGTTTAAAAAACTTTTGGTAAATTTTTTAACATCAGTTGTGAAAATTATTTAAATCAATTGGTTGTCAAAGATATCCGTGGTAAAGCAATGGGTAGAGAATCCTAACAGGCTTCTTATCAAAATTATGAGCCTGTAGTTGGCTCAGTAACAAAATCTATGAACATTCAACATGCTTGATTTTGTTTTTTCGATCAGGGCCCATTTAACCAACAGAACCCTGGCTGTTTCGTGGGTTGGGTTTGTTGGACTTGTATGGACTGGGCCGTCAATTTGATTCATCTTTTCTAAAGAAGTATTTAGACAGGACAACCGACCCATGCCGTTTGGATTATTTGCCAGTTGCCACAGCCTCTGCCGCCTATATTGAGAAATGAAGTAAATGAATTAGTCACACTACAAATTAAAAAAAAAATGATAAATTATTTGTGTATCTCATTATCTGTATTCTATATGACTATGTACGTATGTAACGAATCTAAAAACATTTTTACTTATTTTCAGAAAGTGTTTATACCAAATGACAAAAAAATTTTTTCATATAATAACAGATTTAAACATAATCGTAATGTATCGACTCGAGGTAACATTAAAGTTCAGATCGTATTGCATCGAATATGTTATACAAATATTTATACATGTTATTCGTAAGATATAAATATTTTTCATAAGATATATGTACTTTTCTTAAAAGAGAAAAATTAATAAGCACTTTTAAATTGAGGATAGTAGACGTGATTATCGATCATTTCTGTAATAAAATCACCAAAATTTCATGCATATTGCCAGACATCCCTACTCTAGCCTCTCAAGAGAAAATAATCACCGGGTTACCGAATTATATAGGCCCCTCAACATGAGGCGCAGCTTAATTCCCTCTACACTCCATTTCAACACTGCAGCGGAGACATCCTGTTTGTCATCTATATAGCGTAATTGTAATAATATTCTTGCTGTCTTTTTTGGGGGACTGATCGGTGATGACTGATGAGCTATACTGCTTATCTTGGTTCCAATCTATGCTTGAACTTGAAGGGATGAACAGAACAGAGACGTCTTGATTTTTGTTATTCATGAACTATACTGCTTAGCTTGATACAATTTGGCTGAATTCATAAAAAAAATAAAAAAGCTGTCATTTTCTCATTTTGGTCTGAACAGGAGAGAAGAAAAAAAATAGTGGCATGGGTCTATCTAGCCTAGGTGGCAATGAATGGATTCACATGGAGGACAACATCAAGAGGGCTTTTGCACTTTTAGGTTTTGTTCTAGGTCATTTTGGGTGTGCACTGTACGCTCTCAGTTGCCAGCCGCATCCCACTGCTAAGAGCCGTTACAGGAGAGAGAAGAAAATTTAGAGATGATGTATCTGTAACTGGGGCCACCTTCTTAGCTGTGCAATGCAAGGTGGGGCATATATCGCTCTCTCCTAAAGGCTTTTTTTGGATATATAGATGGTCCGACAGAGTTAGAAAATTAATGAACTACGTGGACCCGGTTCAGGAATTTATCCTGTACTAGGAAAATGGGAGACATACATACATGCATGCACTGTCATTGCCTTACTGTGGTTGCAGAAGGTTTGCAACTTTCGAACTTGTCATATTCAATACTATGTTTACGTAGAAATAGAAAATCCTTTTCAAATTATTAATACCGTAAGCTTTAATAAATTAACTTTGACCACGTTTGCACAAGTCTGTCTAACTTAAGGGTTTGTTTGGCACTTCAATTTCAATATGAAATAGCAGAAGAGCTATTATTAATTCCCAGTCGAAAGCTCATGCATGCCAAACGCCACACAGGATAAAGATACTGACAGAGTACTTTTTGCTTCATGCAGTGCGGTTTTCATTCTATTATCATTACATGTATGAAGCAAACTCCTTCTGTCAATATCGATACCCCTGAATAGCGAAACAGAATTGTCTGGAAGAGTCTCTCCCGCTATTGCGTGGTCCGGATCCTCTACAGTAGTCCAAAACTCCAAATTATAAGATTAGATCAATGCACCTCTTTAATATTCGCGCCAGAGAAGATGAACCGTTCGGATCCATACTCAAAATTTATGTTATTATAGGGAATCCGAATAACAGAATAGTGCTCAGTTTCAGCGCCTGGAATAACCATAGTTAACTCTACTAACACTTTTTATTACTCTCTCGACCGTAACTAACCCAGCTAAGGATTGAAAGGGCCTTCACTGAGGTAACCTTCTCTCTCCCTCCGTGCTATTAATGGCTTGATTTAGTTTTGTTAACCTGTACTGGTTAATTAATTGAATATAATTTTTAGGATTTTTGACGTTTTGTGGAGAGTTTGAAAAGCTTCACCATGTAAATTAAGTTTCTGGTGCATAATGAATCTTCTCTGTTTTAGCTGAAAATTGAGAAACTTTGCTTCTCATGCAAACCGTAGCTTTATTATATTAGGATTTGGTGTGATGCAATTTGGAGGAGTTAAAACTAAATTGAACCCATTATTAAGGCCTGTTATAGTTCTCTTCTAGAGGAATGTGAATATTTGAGGTTCCACAGAATAATTGTTTTATTTTTTGCCTATTGCTTTCACAGTTTCACAAGGTGCATTTTAGTACCATTTAGGAGTAACTTTATAATAATTAACTCTATTTGTATCATTTGTGAATCCTATACTAACGACAAAAAATATGTTTTTTTTTTTCAGATTGAAATATGGAAAAGCATTGTAGTTGTTTGGATGATAGTAGGGGTGTCAATGGGTACGTTTTTATATTTTCTAGATTGGCAAGGTTTGGTTTTTTTTTTTTTTTTTTTTTTTTATTGAAAGTCCTTAGGCAATTGGCAAGGTTTAGTTGAGATTTCTGTCTTGAACTGAAATTTTCACAAATAGAAATGAAAATTTTCTGCAATTTTTCGTGGGATACATGCAAGGGTACACCATGTTCATTAAATGTTTGTACCACTGGTACAGGCACCAGTGCAGGTCCATCATAATTGATTGTAATCACAAAAAAATCATTATTGTAGGTTAAGAAGAACATAAACCAAGGAGAGGGCCAAGAGGGTGAATTTTTTTAAGCCTAGGGTGTGTTTGTATTGGTTAAGAATAATTATTAATTCGACTTAGCATTATTCAAAATTATTATTTTAATATAGAAATCACATTTAATGTTTTGGATCGACCGTTTAGACTGTAAAATTTAGAAAATTAATTGGTTGCACAATGGCTCCAGAATAAATGTTTTGATATTAGCAAACTTATAAATATGAGTAGAACTAGGGTGCTTCTAGGAGTACCAAGCCCTTTTGTACTCTTAACTCTAAATCTATCAGATTAACTTCGAACGATGAATCCAAATCGTTAAAATCCTTCTACCTTACGAGCGATGCGTCTACATGTGAAAATTTAAAAGTTTCGAATTAATTTAATATAAAGTCAATTGGTCAAAATTAGAATGTTTCTAAATTAATTTTAATGCATTTATTTTTTGGAAGACTTTTGACCACTTAACTTTATACTAAATTAATTCAAAACTTTAATTTTTTTTGTATGTAGACGCATCACTCATAAGATAGAAGGATTTCAACAGTTTGGATTCGTCGTTCAAAGTTACTCCGATATGTTTTAGAGTTAAGAGTACAAAGAGCTTGATACTCCTAGAAGCACCCTAGTTCTACTCTCTCTCTCTTTATTTCTATCTATCTATCTATCTATCTATATAGAGAGAGAGAGGAGGGTTCCAATGCCTATCTGCTCATAATATAAAAATAACTCTTTTATTTCACTTGAATAGTTTTGTCCTAATACTATTATAATAACACTATTCTAGCAATAACACTCTTTTATTATCTAATATTATCCTAATTACATTATTCTAATACTATTCTTAATTAGTCGAACGGATCCTAAAAATGGTGCGATGGCTGTTTTTCTTGTTGCTGGTAGAAGATCAGCATACGCTGTCATAAAATTGTGGTAGTTTCTGTTTACATAGGATAGAAATTAAGAAAATTATCTGATATCTTAATTTTTTGAGAAAAAAACTTTAAATTTCGGTCTGAGTCATTTTATTTTGATTTTATGCTTCATGAGCAATATATGACACACCGGTACATTACACATATATATGACAGCAGCTGTGTAGATCAGTCATTGAAAAATTCTACAAAAATCTAAATAAATCAATTTAAAATTTCTAATGCATTGATCAAGATCTTGTATTTTTAAGGTTGTTAAAAAAATATTAAATCCGATCATGTAATGACATAATAGACAGAAGGATTTGATCGGGAAAAAATATTAAAATAAGTAAGAAGAGTTCCAATGCATTGCACGACCGCTCATCATTAGTGCTCCAAATTGGAACTTCCAATGATTGCTGATATACAAAAGTTTGGTGATACCAAAAATCTATAAATCATCTTTCCCCAAGTAATTAAACTAGTTTGAACTAATTAAGCTTCACATAAAAATGTGTGTCAATGAAACTCTATTTACTCGAATATCATATTAATTTGGAGCATAATCTATAAATGGGTATGTACAGGGATCTATATGATCAGCTAAGTAAAAAAATATAAATAAAAGTACATTTGAAATTTATTAGATATAGGCAGTTAAAATTTATTTGAATTAATCACCAGATAGGGTACATAGCAAGTTAATATTTATATTGTATTAATTACTAGATGGGATATATTTTTGCCAAGTATAAGATTTCTAATACTATATATATGTACCATACTAGATAAACACACATAATAAAACAACTTTGAGTGATACGTACATACCGTATATATATATTAGCATTTATATGTACGTATTTACAGAAGTTTAATTTATTTTACTTGTACAAGATGAACAATTTTTCTCTCTCTTTTAAATCTCACTAACTCGGTGATTTAATTAAAATGAATATATATTAATTCAAAATTTGACAGAGAAAATCAAATCATTTGCGTACGATTTGAGGATAGCCGAACCGGGTGGAGGTGGTACGTACGTGTGCAGGACATCTACCTTTCCTCGGTGCACAACTGCACACACTAGCTTAATTAGCTGAATAAGTTGTGGATAGGTAGAAAAGAGGTGGGGTTGAGAGGCATGAGCATGCATGTGCACCGTCCCGTTACAACAATACACAGCTAGCCAGACTATGCATTGGTAAAGAGAAAAGGCTCAATTAAGCGGCCATCTATATATCAATCCCCACCCCACATTTATGCATCATGCATAGACTATACTTGCCATGTTATCAAGCCCATGGTCCCCCCCCCACTCCCCTCCTCTACCTCCTCATGTACAATGATTAGTGCAACGGATAATTGATACTCATCTCCAAATTATTGAACCCATAATTAACTAATTAACAATCATGAATTTAGATTTTATTAATGTCTATATAATATATGAAATTGTAGTCATTGTCAAATTCTAGTGAGTTGTCACAAAATATATACATATTGATTGTGTTTCACTGACTCGTAGTTTTTCAAGCTTGGGTCAAAATAATGTATGTGAAGCAAAAACTTAGTTGTTCATATTTATTTGATGGGATGCTTATTTTTTCTATGTTACTCATATTTCCTAAAATCAAATAAGAAAATTATAAAATGAATTTTGTTATGATCCATATTTAATTAGTGAATTCACTTTCTTACAAAAGTTAGGAACTAAATTTAAGAGTAACGCAAACACTTTTTTTTTTTTATCTTTGTTTGATCGAGTGGTTAATTAATTACTGAATTTTGTCTCACGGACATTTTCTAAATTACCCTTTTTAGGTGTAAGGCAGCATTTTCTAAAAAGGCTAAATAAGAAATTATGTATGTAAGAATTTTTAATTGGAAATAAATATGCAATTATGTCAAAAGAATAACAGTAACCTGTTATTTCGATCTCAATTGTTGATTTTTGTTGATTTGTGCAAGAAAAAAATTCTTTGTCGAGATTCATGCATGGAATATTTTTAACGGTCGGAATCAATCGAAATATCTTAGATTAACATGTTTCTGACTTCGCAGCCTCTGCAAAGATTTAAAAAAAAAAAACATGTTTCTGATATTCCTTTGAAATAACAGCAGATTTATTTTCTTGTTAGTTAGCTCTCAACGATAGGGGACTGATTAATTGACTATGAGTTGGGAGTCATCAATCTGCCCCAGATAAAATAATTTAAAACTCTTGACACAATATTGGTCGGGTAGAGGTTTCGTGGCCTATTGGATTAGGTTTGAAGAAACTAATATTAATCGTACTCTTATTAACATATAATAATTAATTGGTTTAGCTTGATTGCCATATATCATATATGCATGCATGACAGATTGAATTGCCTTCCTACTAACTCTCCGACATGTATTTATTAAATTTTAGACGTATAATAACCGGTATGGCCGTATAGCGCCAAATCCAGGCAAGCGAGACCTAATTTTTGGGGGAAGGAAACCAGCGTATCAAGCTCTATCCACATGGTTGATATGATGCAATCTAGTAAGCATAAATTAATTGTCGTAAATTAAGGGAATAATAAGGGAGCCAACTTGGCTAATATGGCTTATTTGCAAAGGATCGATGTGTCAATTATATATATGTTGTCATGTCGTGATCTTTAATTATGCAGAGTGGTCCGGTCGTTTTAAGGCAGTTTGCAACGTGTTGGTTCGATCGTCTATACTAACCGTATCATGGCACAAACGCTAGCTACAGCTACTGAAATTATTGGACCCTATTTTTAAATGCTAGCTAGCAAGCAACCTAATGAAAGTATAATATCGTATAATAATTGAGGGTGTTTCTCGGGCCCGGTTTAATCGGTTTTTAATGAATTTAAATTACACGGTTCAATTTTTCAGTTAAATTGATCGGTTCGGTTTATTTTAAATTTTTTTTTTTTTTTTGAAAATTTTCTAGAAGAAGCAAAGTCGTGAGGGGGAATCGAACTCTCAACCTTTGGGTAACCAACAATCTTAGAACTTTTTCTTCTAGCCAACTATACTAC
The DNA here is from genome assembly GCA_024447775.1 of Carex cristatella. NCBI lineage: Eukaryota > Viridiplantae > Streptophyta > Magnoliopsida > Poales > Cyperaceae > Carex > Carex cristatella. Next base: position 4,941,097 of record JAJHPF010000032.1, read on the forward strand.
CTCCCCTTTCAATTTATTTTTTTAAATTGATTTAATTGTTCGGTTTAAATATTTTTAAAACCAATTAGATCAAACTAACTGAAATTTTTAAACACATTCCCATCTAAATCATACAATTTTAAAAATTCAAAAGTTATAACATAATGTATATTACTTGGTTCAATTTAAAACCGTTTAGACCGAATCAAATAAAATTTTTAAAACCACCTTAAAAATTGACAAATTATTTTTATTTTATGATTAATCTATTTGTTCGGTTCAACCGAACAAATTAAAATTTAGTTTTGTTTTAATTTGTTTGATAAGCTTATTTCAATAAGTTCGGTTGTATTTTTCAAAACCGGTTTTATTCGTCTAATCAAAAGTGGTCGAAATTAATTAACAAAAGTAGTAATAAGGTGCTTAATTATTTCTCCTGTACATAAAGTTCTTCTTAGGCACGATAATCCAATTAATTTGTAACTTTATGACTATGGTTGGTACGATTTATGGTTTATGTCAAATCGATTAATTAGCCTCTACCAGCAACCAAGAGTCCAAGACTATACTATAAGATAGCTTTTTTTTTCCATGGTGTGTGCGCTATAGTCAAATAAGATTGAGTTAGGTTTGGACTAAATCTGAATGTCTTCAAATTAATATATACTGGATTAAACTTATCGAACTCGGTACCGGTAAGAAGATAGTTTTGTGGTATGCATGCAATTGATGGCGGTAGCGAGTTGGTGACTGGACATTAAATGAGGCAAAGCATGAACACGTGCATGTTATGCCACGTGGAAGCAGTCGCGAGGTCTTTGACATTTACCACAAAAGAAGCCATGGGAAATCTCAATGGTACTGCGTTTGGGTCCCACTCAAAGCTGTCAGACACGTGTACACGACAGGACGTTTCGTCCACGACCGGGTCCCACCTTCACGCTAGACGACGAAAAGCCTTCTACAGGTCTACTTTCCCGCAGCCGACACCACTTGCATACACCAGGTCCACTAGACCTAAACCCTCGATTTAAGCAGATTGCTCGGTATATTTTCAATTAAACTCTTTTATGCATTTAAAGACCTCAAGTCGTATTCGTTAGGTCAGATAACCAGATTTGAGTAGAAACAAAATTCATTAACGTAACGAGTAATCTATGGATAAAAAAATATTATTACTAATCAAATGAGATTTTTTTTTATAGAAGTGGAAGGTGAAACCATCAAATTATTTAATATCCACAAAACAATTGGTCCGAAAAGATTTCGAACCTGCGACTTTCTATATGGAAAGCACTACCTTAGTTACTTTGATATAGATAAATATAAAATTATGTGAAAAATTGAGTGAGTCTATGGTACTATGCATATCACGATTTATTCCGTAATACGGATTAATATTTCGTTTTCAAAATTCTAACTGTCGATCCGAACCGTTCAAAATGGTGTTCATGTGAATATGTACTTGCATACCAAATTTTATATTTTTTAGAAATTTTTATTAGTTTTTAAGATGGGTAGAAAATCACTGTTTTTGGATGGTTCAGAATTTTCAGATCAAGTGATTTTCTACCTATCTTAAAAATAGTAAAATAATTCTCAAAAATATAAAATTCAGTCTGCAAGTAGATATTCAAAAACATAAATATTGACCGATATTTACGGATCAACCTGGAATATGCATAGTACCGTAGACTCACTTTGAAAAATTTATATTCTTACATATAACTATTATATTTTTATAGATTAGATTGATTTATACGATATTTTAGAATTTTTACAATTAATATTAATGCTAAGGTTAATTTATACAGCACTTTCATTATTTCATTTAATCAATAATTTATATATTTGTCAGTTTATTTAATAATTATTCATTATTTGTCTGTTATTTGGTTAATTTTAACAGATAGTGTACGGTACTGATAAATGTTCACTTGTTGAGTATAATGTTTTTCTTTTAAATCTTGGAGGCCGCTGCCAAATAAAGTTGAGTATAATGTTAGTGGAATTAATTTTAGATCAATAAGGATACAACTAAAATATTATATATCATTCTGCATAGTGCAATCTAAGATGAAGGTACCAGATTTATCTATTGATGTAATAAACGAATAATAGAAATAATATTATTGGCTTAAGACATATATATTACAAGGACTATAAATCATAATTTGAATAAGATTAGCAAGATAACTGTAGCGTAGTGATATGATGTACTACCTCTTTAAAAAATTATCAAATATGTTCAACAACGAATTCAAACTATTAAAATTGATCTACTTCACGAGTGATACATTTACATACAAAGATTATAATTTTTTTAATTCATTTGATATAAAGTAAAGCGGTAAAAAAAATGAAGAATTATATGTTAATTTTAATGCATTCATTTTGGATCAAATTTATCAAATTGATTTTGCAAAATGATAAGGGAGTAGAACTTCTCTAATCTGTAAGAATACATGTAATTGATTGATACATGAATAAAATTAACTAGTATTGTGCATGTGCGTTGCAATAAAGACATGTCATAAGAGAAAAAAAATCGTACAAAATAATGTTCATAAAACAATACACCAATGAAAAGAATGATTATTCAACACACACATATTCTATTACCTATTCGATGGTATTATGTGTATTGAAGGGGACCAAAAAAAAGTAAGACATAAACTCTTGTTGTATGTTCTATTTTCTTAACAAGTAAATTTGTTTCTGGAGAAAAAAGAAAAGAGAGAACGATTAGAAAAATCATAGAAAAAAATTGAAGGAGAATAGGAGATCAATAAAAGTAAGATATCAATAGTTTTTTCGCAACACCGCCAATTTAAGCATTCAGTTATAATTTTAATCAAATCATGTGTAGTATGTGTGACAAATATGTGTCTAAATAAATTTAGACTTTTACACACACAAAAACATGAAAAAGAGGCATTGAACCAAAAAAAAAAAGCAGACTATTTAATTGTAGGGCTCATATTCAATTTGAAATTTCATTTTTAATCACAATTGTTGGTTGATCAAGATATCTACGTGCTTAATATAAGAATGCATATGTCTTATTGTTTTCGTACTAGATTTTTTTCTCCGTTTTAAAAGTCCAAATAGTCAATTTGAACTGCTCAAATTATTAAATTTTTATATGTGCTAGGAGACCAAAATTTTACAATATTTAGAAATTCTATTATTAAGATAGTTATAAAATCAATAATTTTTTAAATTGTCCAAATATTTTGGAATATGGTAATTTTTACCTATTTAAAAAAATATATAATATTTGGTCTTCAAGTATGTTTTATTAGAGATGAATCCACTATTAAACTTTAAAAATAAAAATAAAAATGTATATCATAATTAAAATACTAAAATAATAAAACATTTCAACTTTACTCTATATTCCGAGATCACGAATATTTTATCATGATCTTAATAATTGTTTTTTTATATTTCGTGAAATAACAAAATATTTTGTATAACGTGGCAATACTTTTTTTCTTTTTTCATTCTTGCATGAGAAGAAAGTCTCATTACAGAATTTAATTTCTGTCATGTCTGTCAATTAAATTAGTGGACCCATTCTTTTTTTTTCCCTTTCCTATGTTAGATAAATTTTGTTAAAACAAAAGTGGATCTCTCAATTCAATTAGCAGACGTGGTAGAAATTGAATTATGTAGATTAATTTGTTTATTATTTTTTTTAATACGGTACAAATAAAAATTTCGGCTGAAATGAATAAAAATAAGGAGAGAAGTCCGGCTGAAAAGGTGACAAGCGGGATATGTTCGATGGGTCAAACTCAAATTAAATTGAAAATCACTCGAAACTGTTTAATTTGTTTTATAATCTGTGTGCGTTTGATCCGCACATATATTAAAATGGCGTGTATTATGAAACAAATCGAATTCATCGGGCGGACTCCGCTCCCATTTTCAATACCTTTTGTCTTTGTAATACTCAATTTCAATTAATTAGACAGCTTTTCCGTTTTGACTGTAATACAGTATATAGAGTATAGACAGAGTTGTGGTAGAAACATCCAACAATGAAATTGTAATTCCATTAATGTAAGTTTATACTGAACATAATCAAATTATGGCAAACTTTATTTTTTTTATTAGAACATGTCCAGCCATTACTTTTTCCTGGTAGGCGGCTCGGCGCACATGGCCTCCCTTCCCCACCCCTCTCCCCCCCCTCTTATAAACACCTCACGTTCTCTCTTCACAACCTACCAAGCCACCATATCTCTATCTCTCCCTCCCTCTCTCTCTCTCTCCACCTTCCTCTGCCTTTCTCGATTGCAATGGAGAGACAATGTAAACACCTAAAGAATAAGCGTGGAGGTGTTCGCCGGAGAAGAGAGATGCGACACGTGGCATCTTCTCTGAGAAGAAAGGTGAGAGAGCTCCAGAGGATCGTACCGGGTGGTAGAGATGTACCAGCTGATCAGCTTTTGATTCGTACGGCTGATTACATCCAACAGTTAAGGTTAAGGGTTATTCTCTTGAGAACTCTTTCAAAGTTGTATGTTGAGTGACAAGGGATTATTACATGAATAAAGAATAGTAAAGGAGCTTTAGAAGGAATTGGATTGGTTACTTAATTGTATAGGTCTTATTAGTTAATTTTATGTGGTACACATAACTAAGGTGTATTTGTTTATCTATTATTTTTTTTGGGGGGATTGGTATAATAAAGTGTGTAGTCATGTAGTTGAATGTTTGTTGAATTATGTGAGATCATAAAGTTTGAGTTCTTGTACTTGGATTTAGTTTTCTCTCTAGTTATTCAATTCTTGTTAATTAATTTATTATAGTGAAAAAGGTATAAATGTTAGGTTGGAATCTTATCTTGAGCAGAAAGTATATTTTCTTATTTATTTATTTTTTGTATTTTTTGTTTGAAAAAAAAATGTATCCTATTTTGATATGATTGCATCTTACACAAGCTCCCTGTATTAGTTTCTTATCTCCTATATGTGCTAGATGTGCTTCCTTCAAATTTGCACAGATGCTATTAATTGTTCAATACTAAGAACAATTATCAACAAGTTGACATATTTCTTGTGCATCAACTTGAAAAGTATAGTCGATGCATCAACTTTTACGTATGTCGTTTGCTATTTGAATTTGAAGGTAGCGAGGAAGAAAAAAACAGAGAACTTCAAGAATTAAATCTGATATCATATAGAAAAAATTATATGTTGGGCCGGAAAGATGGACTAATTATTAGCATAAAGCTAATTATGTCGTTTTAAGGAGATTGAAGTAAAGAAAACAAGGGCTAATTTTTTTTTTGAAATATATAGAAATTGAATTTGTAGGGAGTCGAAAATATCGCTTTTGCACAAATTAAAAGTAATAGCTAGGTATGTAGGTATAAAAACGGAGCGGACTGATAAAATTATATTAATATTTTTTTATTTTTCAGATATGGATATATTAGAGATATAGACGGATACGGATTCTGATATTTATTAAAATAATGTAAAAAATATTAAGTTCGTAATATTTATCTAATTATAACAAACGGTTGAATAACATAAATTTTTCATAATATATGATATATATCTATTATTTGGATATGAATAATTGAAACTTAAAATCATATCAATATGGATATTCAGATATTAGATATTTGTATTTAAATTTTTGACCATGAGTCGAATATGGTCGAATATTATTCATACCTTTTTCACCCGTATAAGCATGCCAATTCCATGCAAATATAAAATCTGCACTATTTAAAAAAAATAATAAAATGATAAAGGTGATTCCTTTTTTTCCTAGCTAGAATTTATAATAAATAAATAATGATCTATAGACTATATCTCGGTGGCATGGCATGGCATGATGCTGGAGAGGACCGAAAGAGTTGCACTAAGCTCCAGGGAATAACAGCAAATATTTTATTATTTTGTTTTATTTTGGGCTCAATATAGGTCTAAAGGGGGGAATTTACGTGCAAATCATGCGCAACATTATTCTAATTGCAGCTGCACCTCCGTTTGAGGGGAACAGCTTTGAAATAAACTTTTCCTTATATCAATATGCACAATCATGAAAAAAAAAAATCAAATATTTTCCTACGGGCTTTTAAAGAGAAAACAAGAAAAAGAAAAGGATACGATATAATTATATGACCATGTTCGGGAGGACTGGAAGGTTTAATGAATGTGTATGATGCTTAGAACATTTATATTTTTGAAACTACTAGAGTATTTAAACTGATGTGGTAGTTTCTAAATTAGTTATAAAAATATAAATGAATTTAGCAATTTTGTTCAATAATTTTTTATAAACGGTTCATGATAATGTCACGTAATCGATATGATTCTTTTACTTTAGATCAGACCGTCTAAACTTAAACGTAAAATTATGCTATTTGAGCTCGAATAACAATGATGACCGAACTCGAAGACGACGAAGAGTATCTCTCCAATATGAGATTCGGACTAGCACAAAGAAAGTATTACTTGAGTTTTAAGATTCGTGCAAATAATTATAAAAGATTCACTTTTACGGTACCGCGGACGATGTGAATTCGAATTTTTTTTATAAGAAAACAGTGACCAAATTCATATCACCTAAGGTAACTCAAATTTTGAGTTTAGATCCAGACCGTCCGATCTGTTTTGGCATGGATACTAAAGAGATCCGTGCATTTTATCTTGAAACTTATTGATTCTGAATCAAAACTAATTGATTCTGATTCAAACTCAGGCATATATATATGACCAACTATTAAAGGACTTTTTTTACTAAAAAGAAAAAAATATTTTAGACGTTTTAGTGAAAGGCAAACCAGTCCTTGCGAAAGAACGAAAGAGAAAAGAAATAAATATATAAATAAACCAACAACTCAACAAAAATTAGAAAAGGTGCGAAAATGGTCTTTCTTCAGGAGTGCGTAACTACATAGCACATGGAGATATGATCGGCGTTACTATATTATTTTAATTTCTTAAAACATGCTTTAATTTATTTTCTCCTGTTCTTTAGCGCGCCTGTACAAGCATCTTTGTCGAATGTTTGTTCTGACTTATCCAACAAACCTTGTTTGGATATATAATTTAATTAAGAATTTTAGATTCTCTGTGTTGCCTGTTGCCCTGTTGGTGTATATTTACTGGTATCTCTGCATATCCTTCTCTTTTCCTTTCTCTGCCAGTCCGTTGTGCAATATATTGGCAGAGATTTTCTTATCAGGTGCAAAAAAGAATTTGTTCAAAAAATAGTTTTTAACTGTGCACACAAATAGTTCAAGGATATATAATAAGTTATTCATAGAAAACAGATTACCCAAACAAAATAAGTACATTTAGACAAGGATAATAGGTAACTCTATTTTTTTAAAGGAAAATTCACTATATTACCAATACATGCTGTAAATAATACGTACTTTGTGATTAAACTAGCTGGAAGCACAAGTACAACCTAAAATAAAAATATATATATATATATATTTATAAATATTCCAAAGCCAAACCTATAAAGTATAAATGGCTAATTGCTTCTAAACTAAATGCAGTAAAATCCCTACAAAGTTTTGGGCCAACATCTAGGTATAGCATTTTGGATAAATTTACATGAATATTTACAAGAGGTGGCAACCCTGAGATGCACAACGCACAAACCTCAGTCGTTTCGTGCCCTCAGAGCCAGTAATCAAATCTAGACTAAACAAAATATGTCTCGCTGATCTCCTAATTTCTAAGATAATGATGCTATATTTTGTTGCTGAAAGTGATCATCATGGCAATCCGGGTCAGGAAGAGAAGAAAGCCACTGTTCAATGTAGCTTTCGCCCTCTGCATAAAACAAATAACCAAAACTTTTTTAGTTACCACCTCATTAATTCGAAATTAATTAAACACCATCCTAATTTGGTCCACGCTGCGTGCACCCTGGGTGAGGGCACCAATTTGGTGCGCAGATTGGGGAAGGACACCGCTTGGTACCCCAGCTGAGAGTGCGCACCATTTTTTTTTTTACAAAATAACAGTACATTATATATTCAAAAGATTCCATTCCATGCATTAAATTTTGGAATGTGATGAACATGCACATAGATTAAAAGCTACAACTGTCCAATATACCTTCTTTAAATTTCAGATCTCTCTATTTTTTTTCTTTTAATTATGAATCTACCATTTAAATTTGCATGCCTTTCCAATCTATTTTGACCTAATCTTCCGGTGAGATGGGCTGAAAGTTGTGCTAATTAAATATTTTAAACAATTTCAAAGAAGAATTGTACTAGTAATGCTGTGCGTGGTAAAAATTTGCTTATATTAGAGTTGATTTCAAATTTTGGTCCCAAAAATATTATTATTAAAAGGTTAAATTGTAATAATAGACAATTTCTATACAAAAGAATATTTGTATTTAGCAAATATTGACAACAAATAAAGTAAAATTTACCATAAAGTATCTCTACAAGCTTTTTAATTTTTTAAATTCTATAAACTGGAAATAATATATTATAAAGATTGTTAAATTGAACCATAATTAATAATATCAATTCTTCGAGATTCTTCTGTTTAGTACATACTAGCACTAAAAAGTTTTGACTAATTGCAAGCAAACCACAACTAAATTATGATCATTTTGAATATCTTCCTTCGATATATGTGCCCAAATAAATAGACCGCATTACATCAGGTCTGGCTAAATTTTTTGCAACGGCCCATTTCTATGAGAAGCTTTTTACAAAAAAAATAAATAAATAAAAACAGTGCGCACCCTCAGTTGGGGCACCAAGCGGTGCTCTTCCCGAGTCTGCGCACCAAATTGGTGCCCTCCCCCAGGGTGCGCACTAGTCAGGTTTGGTGCACGGACCGAGGAAGTGTGGGTGGTAACTTTTGAATTGTGTTGGTTAGGGTGGTGTTTAATTAATTCTGAATTAATGAAGTGGTAACTAAAAAATTTCGGAACAAATAAATAGTATAGCTATGTTGTAGCAAATTAACTCCCTCTTGGTACCTGTTTTCTTTAATTTTTTTAAAAAAACAGCACATATTAGCCAGATTAAGCAACTAAATAATAACAAATTGGGATCAATGGGTACTGAACAAAAATATAAACAGTACTTGATTGTACCAGTTGAAGAACAACTGTAATATCAAGTTACCAACACAACTACAGATCGAACAGCGATTAACCAGTCAACACTCTGTAAACAGTCAAGTCAGGTTCGCTACCAGTATGTACCAGTCTATACAAGTAATAAAAGAAAAATCTGAACTCACCAGTGACAATCCTGGCATTGGGCCCCACACTTGAAAGCCTGTTGAAGGAGCCCGCCGTTTGCTGGATGGTACCAGTTTTGTAGCAGGGCACGAGAACCGCAAAGCTGGAATCCTTTTGGTGTTGCCCGGGTTCGAAACCCGACCCATGAGGCTCCAACCAACCAATCGACCAATCTGACCCATCAGAATCAGACTCAGACATGCACTCCCCATCTGAAGGAACCAAAACTACATTGTACTCCTTGTCAATGGTGCACTGTCGGGGCTTTTTGACCTGTCTTGGGGAAAAACGGATCGGGGTTCTCGTGCTTGAAGAATCCGGATCATAAAACCCTGATCGGAAAGAAGAAGAGATTTGAGATGAATCTGATGAAGTTTGTCGGGATTGTTTAGAGCCTCGAAACCAGTGAGTGAGACGCTTGATAGTATCCATTTTGGTCTTTGGAATTGATCTCTGATGATATGTGACAGCAATTGCGTTGCTGAAGCAAATAATTGGAATAAACCGTGAGTTAGAATAAGTAAAGAGTAGAATGAATACAAATAATAAAAATTGGAAAACATCGAACATCCCCTCTTTTCATATTTGTCGCTCCAAAATATTTACAACCAGTCTGCAAATAACCGAGGCAAAGGAACTACACGAAATAATGTGTTTCAAAGGTAAATGTTTTGTAAACACTAACATTCTTAAATTTATCAAAACATATTCTTGGGAGTCATATCGTCCCCAAATTTCCACAAAAGAAAAGAAAAGGTAAGACGATGGACAAAATTTTTCGCTTACAAGATATCCAGCTATCAAAATTAAGAGATTATCTCGATCGAATTTGAAAACAAACAAAATAAAAAGGCATTTTAAATTACCAAAGAGCTCTGGGTATCAAATTCTCAAAGAACTCTCAATTCCACCGACCAAAGACCAAATCAAGCGGAATTAGGTGCTTTTTCCAGCACCGATCGCAGGTGCTTAAGCCATTATCGGTTTCATATAATAGCACAGTTATAACCGATCACGATCGAGAGAGAGTGCGGAGTGGGAAGACGATGGATTTGGAGACGCGTGCTTTGAACTAGGCCTCAACGGGTTCTTTACCCGGTTGGATCAATTATTAAAGCCTTCGCCTATTCTTGGTAAGGAAGTTGTAATTATATGTGAATTTGTTCGTGTTGAACTACGTGTGCAAGTTACACTGGTAGTGGACCTAGCGGTTCATCGGTCTGATTTGAATCATTTGATCTAGATTTATACCGGACTAGACCAACATAATCAGAGAGAATGTAAAATCATGTGGTGATATTTTTTTCGAGGCGAAATTGAGAGGCATTCTTTTTTGTACAAGAGTCAAGAGTTCGTTTTAAAAAAAGTTATTAAGAAGATTATATTTTTTTTAAGAAAAAAATTGGACATAATTTTTTACTTTTAATTATCAAAACTGTATATAGAATAGTAAATAATTAGATTAGCCGGTGCAGAAATTTATGCAGAGGAATAAAAACGATTATATTTCATTAAGAATTATATTGTTTCTTAATTAGTATATTGAACAAGATATTATACTGTAATTATACGTGAGCCATCCGATGAACATAATAGAGATTGAAAACAATCAGATGGATGACAGTATAGATTATGTGACATAAATAAAAAAAAAATTGAAAGTTTAACCTCTTTATATATAATAAACTTTCAATCTAAAATTTTAAATCTTTTTGTCACATTTTTTTATCAAACGGTTAAGTACAGTTTTTGATATAGACATAAACTATTATTTGTTTTATAAACTGCAAACAAGATTGATACAAAAGGCCTAAAGCCCTGTACACATCAAATAACTATTCAATTGCATCAAATCTGTACTAAGTACATTAAAATTTGTGCAGATTTGTTTCACTTTATGTGTGCATTAATTTTAGTTCTAATCGTACAATATTAGAACTAATAGAACCTAAAATAGGTCTGATGTCTATCCGACCTACTATCTCCTACGCATGACTTTCAAGTTGTAGTTCTGGCTAAAACTTAAAAGTGATTCTTCAAAAGAGCCCGACTCGTTGTACTTCGTGTTGCTGGCGAATGGATAACTATAATTGATAAACGGCAGCGGTTAAGAATATAGTTTTGAATCTTCTGATTATCAATGACAAATGAATAACGATTCAATGGGCACTCAAAATTCTATTTTCTTTCGTAATCTTAGTTAAATAAATAAACTCGACACAGGACATACCGTCCATGTTTATGTCAAAAGACAAACCCAGTTCGCTTTTTTGTTTTTTTGTACGACTCGGTGCGTTACAGTTCTTTTTACCTTTGTTTTAAAGATTAAAATAAAAATCGTTACGTTTTTTTTTAAATAAAAGAAAATCGAATGGTGAAATGTCTAATAAAGGGTTTCATTCTTAATAATAATTTGGCAACTCATTATATTAATACTATTTCAAATATTACTATTTTCCAATAACAGTTTGTGGTGACTATAAATTTGCTATTTAGAAGTGTAGAATATCTATTTTACGCTATTTAAAAAAAAATTGAAATAACAAAGAGAGGGAAATGGAATTTGGTTCTAATTTGGTAATTTTTTGAAGTTCAAGGATCAAATTGATGCAAATAAAATTTGTCTTTAAAAATAAATCCGAGGATCAAAACTTGGATTATCCGAAACTAAGAGAATTAAGATTTTACTGTTTAAATTTTCAAAAACGAAACTAATATTAAAACTGAACATCAAATTTGAGTTAAATGGGTTTTACATTCGTTTGATCTATTTTAAATCTGTACACACAAATATTAAAACTGATACTCACATTTATTAAAGTAGTACGCACTGATCTTAAAATATATGGGACGAATATTAAATCCATTAAACTCAAATTTAGCTTAATACTCATCAGACACAAATTGATCCCTACAATGATTCGTACACTTTCTTGTCGCCTTAATTTGATGAGCCCATCAAAATTGGACAGATTACTGTAATCTATACTTCATAAACTGGTTGGTCTTTCAAGTTCCTTAAATATGCTATGACCTCTCCTATCAACGGTTCGATTTGATGCGGTTGAATTTTAAAGCTCATCAGCCATGTTACTGCCGATCGTTTGATTTCCTTCTCTCTTCTTGTGTACCTTGACGCATGCTCTTGATTCTTGCTTCGTTCACTTTATTTAAAGGTTTATTTTTCTTTTAAAATCAAGTTAATATTCAAACAAAGCTGTGGACAAAAACATGAAAATTTTCTTTTTTGGGCCTACAGCACCATTTAATCGCAAGACAGCCACCTTTTAATGCGAAGACCTTCGGCCCACAAAAAAAAGAATTCGGATGCCACCAGTACCTCTTGTCAATTGAGATTAAAGAGCTCATGCATTAGAGGTGTGGAAGAGAAGAGATTGGTTGGATTCTAATCGGACAAGCCTTTTAAAAATTGATGTGGCACTAAAATGTAATTAAAACTAATTGCACCGATGGTATGTATTTGCAATTGCTAATTAATTGCACCAATGAAGATGAAATTAGAATGTGGACGATCCTTGATTGAGTTTGGCTCCGAACCATTCAGACTCCGAAGTAATTTGATCCACACTTGTAATGTGTGGAATTTAAGGTCTAACATGTAACGAATGAATCAACTACGAACTCAAACGGTGAGTTAATGTAGAGGATACGATTTCATTAAACTCCCTCGCAAGTCTAGCCCGTAAATTTGAATTGATATCCTTTTTGACGAGCTAACTCGTTAATAATTTGGTTCAGTAATAAATAAGTTGTTAAAAAACAAGTCACAATCAAACCACGAGCTACGAGTTTTTTCCCATCCCTGTACGAAATATGCCATCTCAAATCCACCGATTCAAATTATCTCGTTTTAAAACTTCTGCTCCGATTTTATTTATAGTTTGAGCGAGAAACCTCTCATTTGAGAATTCAGTCCGTTAGTTAGACTAGTATTGTGCCCGTGCGTTGCAACAGAAACATATTATAATATTAAACATTAAAATTGAATAAATAGACAAATAATGATAACAATAAAAGAGATATCAACAAATGACCACTTCAATTGTACACCTTTTGTGCATGTCAAAGCATACATATATATTTTTTTAAATTATTTACAACACAAATGAAAAATATGTACTAAATATGAAGATGTATATAAATCAATTATTGTTTTATTTCTTCATTCAACAAATGGTGAAAAAAATATTCTAAGTTATTCAATTGATGATGTCATAGGAATGTGATATTCCTTATTATTCAAATATTTCAGTTATTTCATATGAGACAGTGAAGGTTATCATCTGATAATCAAATCTCCTACTGTCACGCATTCTTACACTTAAACCCTTTTATTTTCTTGTTTTACTATTTTATTATGAAGAAAAGCTTATTGAATCAAGGGCAACTCATCTAGCAACCATCATATACTAAGATTGGTGCTAATGCAACACTGATCTCAAGTCAGTAAAAAAAAATGAATCAAAACAGTAAAGAAATGCACTTTGTATACAAAAATATGGAGATATGGAGCATCTTCTTTGAAAATATTCAAAATTCCTTGGCTTGATACACCACTACAAATATTAAATTATGCAAAAACTAATTATACGACCTCTGTAGTTTTCTAATTATCTGAATCAAAACTCTTTGTTAGTTTTTTTTATTTTTTATTTTTGTTAAAAGTGGTATATAAAATCCACCAATTTCCTTGAAACCATTAGTTCATGAACTTTTGACTTGTTAAATAATTAATAATAAAACCTAATAGCAAAATCTGTCTGTTTGGTCTTAGGGATAATAATGGAGAACTTTCCACCATTAGACTACCATTTGAGAATGGAGATATGGAGCATCTTCCTTTTGTCAAATTTGCTCAATTTCACTCAAAAATATTCAAATCTTAAATTGGTAACTTGATGTCTAATATCAAGAGCTGTGATTAATGAGTTATGAATTACATTAGAAGTACCATTTTTTCAGATATTCTATTAAATCATAAAACATAAAAAGTAATTAGAAAAATCATACCATAAAAACTAAAATTCATTACTCCTAGAAATTTTATTTTAACAATACAATCTCGAATAAAGTTTTTAACGGACACTTTAATATTGCTGTTCTAATAATTAACTGACAACTTTAAAAGTAAAAAAAAAAAATTTTGAAGTAAGAATAATTATTTGAGTACTCTTATTTCGGATCCTCAAAATCACCGCACCCCATTTAAAGAAATTATGCACTGTGGTTCCTACTAATTATTATTCCAAAAAGATATTACATGATCCCTACTAATTATTATCCTAGAATTCCTACAACGCTCTTCCTCTATGGTCCCCCCTTGCCCTATCCCTACACTCATCCCACATCAACCTTCAAAGATATAAATACTTAGAAGATAAGATATTAACATTTGAAAAATAAGATATTAATACTTTGATGATTAACTTGTTACGATCATCCCTTTTCCAGTCCTTCAATTGTCTCCACGTCAACTTTCCTCTAATGAAATTGTGAGGACCCCGATCATCGCATCAACCTTCCCAAATTGTCTCTGCATAGGGGCTTGCCAACTCGATGCCGTGTTTAATTAGCAGCTTCAGTTCTTAGGTTTTCATTCTCCTCCAAAGGAACATCTAGTACAATAAGACCTACATCATGATAACAACACACCACGATATCAGAGTCATTATATCTCACCACAGCACTGTACCGGCTAGCAGGACACATATAATACTAGTACGTAGGTAGGGTTCATTTTTAATGTACTATACTACCAAGAAATTGGAAAAAAAACTCTTATATAATTTCTGGAATAAAATGATTTTCGTCGGATAGCATATACTATTAGCATTAAATTAGAAAATTTTAATAAACCGCAAAATAATGAGTACCTAGAGCAATATTCGGAAGAGTATATGCTATCCGATGCTTTTTGGCCAGATATGATATTTCTTATATCTAATTGGGCATAACATATTATTTTATTACAATAGAGCACACAAGAATTTTCTAATATCCAAATAACCATGTATTAAGGCAATCGATATTTCATAGCACACAAGAATTTCAAATTCGAGCCTCAATCAAGAAAAATCAGTGAGTAATTTGCAAAAGGCGCATATTTGACTCAACACAAGTTCAGATTTCAAGCTTTACAAGGCACCACATAAGCAAAAAGGAAGTAAGGAAAGAGGCATAGAGGGATTTACCGAAGAAATGCTTAAATTTACGAAAAGGGGCGAGCGTCTGTGCTAAATGACGGGGGGGGGGGGGCGTCTGTGCCAGATCGGGGTCTAAGGCCAGAGAGCGAGAGACCAAGGGAGATGGTGCGAGAGACGGTATCAGAGAGGGGAGGAGCCGCGGCGCCGGAGAAACACGATTTAGAAAGCTGCATATGAGAGGAGATAGGAGTTAGAGAGATGTTTCTTATAAGACAGATTTAGGATTTTTATTTTTTAGGGAGAAGAAAGGAGATTGATCTCCGATAGATAGTCGTGAGTCGTGACAGAGGAAAAAATGGGAAAATTAAAGTGGCGTGGGGAAGGAGAAAAGAGAGATTAAGTTTCGCGACAACAGCCGACAGTTTCGTGTGGTCTTTTGTGTGGTGGGTATAATTTTAACTAAATTTCGACTTCTACACATAAAATAGCTATATCTAATCAAAAGAAGCTAGATTAGTTAATTGGAGGGTTCATATTCAATCCGAATTTAAATCAATCAATCACAGCCGTTGTAGGATAAGAACTCCAAAATGCTTAATATAGAATAGAGATAGAGATATTAGCACAAATTTTAAAAAGCCCGTATATTATAAGGTTAAAACGGATTAACTCAAATTCTTATAAGACGGTTTGAATTGAAACAAAAATATTATGTTATGTTCAGAGTTCAGGATAAGCAACTGTGTTCTAAAGGGATCATCTCAGATAATATTAGAAGGTCTGCTGGGGAAAAAAATTGAATTGAGAAGAGGGGTCAGACAAGGTGACCCCTTGTCTCCTTTGCTATTCATAATTGCAATGGATTTTTTGCCAAGATGGCTAGATAAATTAGTTGCAAATGGAACTTAGAGGTTGCCATATGAAGGCATGAAGCCATGCTTATTGTATGCTGATGACTCACTTTTTTTCCTCAAACCTGAGAAAGACCAAATACAAGCCTTACAGATCCTGTTCACAGTGTTCAGAAGAATATCAGGATTAGTGGTGAGCATGAACAAGTCAAGAATTGATACTGCCTGATGTGATGATCAATAACAGTCAAGAATTAGTGGATATCCTTGGATGTAGGAGGGGTAATTATCTCTTCATTTATCTGGGGCTCCCACTGTCTGACAGGAAACTTCCAAAGTCGGCTTTTCTACCACTGTTGCAGAAAATTAATAGAAGACTGGAAGAATGGGCTTCAACTCAATTGTCAATTGCTGGATGACTAATTTTAATTAATGCAGTCTTATCTTCCATACCTACATACTTCATGTCAGTCTTTAGGTTACCATGCTGGGTATTGCATGAGATAGATAAAACTAGAAGGAATTTTCTATGGAGAAGTGACACGGAGGGAAAAAAGGGAATACACCTCGCAAACTGGGAGTTGGTTTGTAAACCAAAGAAGTTTGGTGGTCTGGGAGTATTAGACATGCAGACATTTAATGATGCTCTTTTAGCAAGGTGATCTGGTACTGTCACAAGCCAGAGCAAAGTCTGTGGAAATCAATAATTGTGGCAACACACAGTTTTTCAAGACAGAGTGATCTACCAGAATGCAAGTTCTTCAATCACAATTTGGGTAAAATCAGGATTTTGTGTGAGAGTTTGATGTTAAGAGAAATAGGGAATGGAGAAAAGACAAAATTTTGGTTTCATAACTGGGGTCATGGTATTTTGAAAAATGAATTTCCAATTCTATTCATGGAGGCTCAAGATAGAGACATATCAGTTCAGCAGGTGCTTAACACAAGGGTTTTGTCAGATCTGTTTCAAGTCTTCTCAATAATACAAGCCTCTGAACAAGGCAAGCAGCAGTTTAGAAGATTACAACAAATTGTGTGGTCACAGGCACCATTATCACAGGCACAAGATAGAGCATTCTGGCAAGAAGAAAAATCGAAAAACTTTTAAGTCAAAACAGCATATTTGAAGATGAAAGATCAACCAAGGGTGTCAGTCGAAGATGAGGGTTCCTCCAAGAATGAAGGTCTTTGCTTGGCTAGCTTTCTACAACAAGATTCTGACGACAGATAATTTGGCAAAAAGGGACTGGCACCTACTAAGCATGTGCTTTTTGTGCAGGGCTAACGGTGAAACTGTCAAGCATATGTTTTCTGAATGCCCTTTGACGTTAGAAGTTTATAGCAAAGTTTTCAGTACTCTGCAGCTACCAGGAAAAGATTGGAAAACAATATTGCAAAGGAAAATGGCACAAGAATGGTTAGTCAGAAAAGGTGGAGGTGGTCAGACAGAAAACTTAATTTTAATATCCATGTTTGTTTGCTGGCGTGAGAGATGTTGCAGAATTTTTCGAGAAGATAATAAAACAGTAGAAGAACTAGTGCAGGAAGTGCAAGATCAAAGGAGATGGATAAGTTGACAGGGCATTATAAGAATAATGTAAGAGACAGCCAACAAAATGAAGGCTGATGATAACATAAAGTTGAACAATGCCTTCAATATACTGAGAAGAGTTTTACATTTTTACTGTCTCTTGTTTTTCTGTTTTTTACTTTTTATTAGCTTACGACAAGATTCAGCTCTCTAAATCACTTTTGTAACAAGCTTAATTAGGTTTCTTCTTGAAACCTAAAACTGTTTTTCATCCATCAATAAATCAAATAAGGATTTCGATTCTTATTTTTACTCAAGAAAAATAGTTCAGACCCAAAATATTCAATTGGTCCCTTGAGATGAAAAATACTGCACACAGCTTTCGAAGGAAGCTTCCCTGCTGTCTCCGTTTTTCTGGGAACCCATTTTTACAGAGCAGTTTTTAGTACGTACAGAGTTCGAATTTTTGATGGACCAAAATATCACTGCTCATCAGCGTTCGAATTTTACAGAGTAAATCTTCTGCTTTTGATGTAGGAGTATTTTGGTCCATCAAAAATTCGAACTCTCTGGCCACTAAAAACTGCTATATAAAAATGGGTTCCCGTTTTTCTGGGAACACTGTCCGGTTCCATTTCCCGCTTCTCCTCCTCCTATCAATTAAACCCTAGTCATTTTGGCTTCTCCAAAATCCACTCTATCACACCATGGGGGAAACCCTAAGAAATATCTCTGTATCCGACCTTTTACGCCTCGCCTGTCCCGTCAATGGCGCTGCCTCACTCCAACCTTCCTCCTCTCGACCTCTCAAACGGATCAAACTCGAAAAAACTCTACTCTCGAACCCAAACCCAAACCCAAACCCAAGCCGCAAAACCTTTAACCCAATTTCTTTCCCAGTGCTTCTCGTTGGCACTGTCAACTTCTTTTCTGAGCTGTCCGATCACCCCACCAGCTCCTGTCTCAATCACTGCCTCTCTTTCTCTGATTCTTCTTCAACAATCTGTTGCTACATTGTGGATTTTGATTCTGGTATAATTGGCCGAGAGATTCATGTTATGGCTTGGAATTATCTTCCAATCAAGCAATGCGACAGTCGAGGAGTGTTGGAAATTATTCATTGGAAATTTCCTTCCTTAGATACAGATCCTTGCCGGGCTTTTTCTCTCTCACTTAAATCGGCTCAAGATTCTGGTGTGAAAGCCAGTTCTTCGGCATTCGGTGTGGTTAAATCAGTTAGCCTTACTTTCACTCTTCCGATTGAAAATAGTAAAACTGGTGAGATTGGGGATTCTGTTGGATTTCTTGCTGAAATTATCACTTGTTTGTGTGACAGCTGTGCTAAAAGGCGTTTGAATGAAAAGAGAGTCTTGCATCAGTTTACTGAGTCAAAAGTTGTCTATTTTATCAAACCTACTCATAAATGGCGGCCTGTTTTTGCTAAGCTTGTTGGAAAGGTAATGTTCCTTTCAGGATTGAAAAAAAGAATGGTAGTAGTGGGGAATGAATCACACATCATGTTGGTATCAACAATTAAAACCAAAGTTTCATTAGGTGCTTCCATTGTGAGTGGTTTACCCCCTAAGCACTGTTCTCGAGGAGCCTATAAAGGCATTGTTACCGGAATTTATTTGCATGGTGTGGTAGTTGAATTGGATAAGAAGGTTTGGCTGTTGATTCACGATACACTTCTTGTACCCCACCATTCTCTCAGGATTGGTGCTATTGTATGTATTCTGTCTTTGAACTCTACATCGATCTCTTTTCACATGAAAACTTCGTGATTTTTATTGCTGATGTTTGATTATTTCCTAATGACTTCTAGGTATCTGTCAGAGACTTTCATGTGGTGCGTGCTAATTTTGCATGGGCAAAGGTTATCATTCTTGGTACTTGTGTTATGACTAGATTGCACATCGACTCATTTGCATTTTCTGATACAAAGTAAGTCATACCTTTCTACAAAGTTGGGATCTTGTTAAGTAAGATAATGATATATTCGCATTGTTATTCTCAAATTTTGTAGGGGATTTGTGAAAACTGAAGAGAAGAGTGTTCTGGGAAATTTTGTTGAATCTCTGAAGTTATCCACTAAATTTTGGTAATACTCTTCAAGGTGGTTAATTCCATATGGGCTGAATTCATTATTATTTGGTTATTTATTTGTTTCTTTAGTTTTCAGGGTCCTTCTTACGGTGTCATGCTTCAAGTCTAAATTCAGAACAGTTCTACCTGACAAGGAATTGCTGGGCTCAAACAATGTAATTACGTCTTCATGCATGAAAAATTAATTTGTTAACTAGATTTCCAGGCATTTCAGTTTGCTTGATGATTTGAAGAATATAGCTCATAATATGTCTCCATAAGGTCTTAACAGAGTGCAGGACTGGTCCAAACATATATTAGTCGATCTTTGCCTCCAGATGTCTTTCATCCTCATGTGAGTTTAAATTAGATCTTGCATTATTCTATTCGGGGAGGATTTCAGTGCCTCAACCTCTCATTTGCCTTGACATCTCAAAATCCAAAGTCCAAACTATGAATCCAACTGTCAATCTTGCTAGCATTTTATGATTTTTTGAGTTCATTTTATACAAGATCAAGATGCTAAAAAATGATTACAGAAGATCTTTCCTTACAGTTAACTTAGTCCGTTGATTTTATGTACTCTTGATCTTGTGTGAAACAAACTCAAATAATTATTGTGGATGCATCTCCTATGAAGAAGAACAAGGAGTTAGGTTAATGTACCAATGTTAACATATTGGTCTATATGCTAATGAGTCGATCATGTTTTTTCATGTCTGAATGGTTGACCAGCTGTCCAATCTAATCAACATATCGAATTCTTGCAGAATAACAAAATTTACTATCTTTTTGGATCTTTGAAAGACACCCTTATTAGATATGCAGGCATTTTTATCTTTTATTATTTGGGGTCATCTTTCAAAAATAAAATATAATAAGAGAATTATAAAAATAATAAAATTTGGTATTCTACAAGATTTTGATATGCAGATTATATTGAGTGGCTTGGGTTGACTGTTCGGTGATGAAAAAACATAATTTGACCCGTTACCCAATATGCTAATGTTAGTACATTAGCCTAATTATGAAATATAATAGAGAAGGTGAGTTGCGGCAACTTTTGGCACGTGAACCCTCCTTTAATCTTAATTTCTTTTTATTATAATATTTTTGAAAATTGTTATTCTTTTAACAGAACAGCATGTTCAGGACATTTTCTAACCATGATGAGTGCACATATGGCACTGGACAAGATCAGGCAATATGCAAATTGGTAAGAAACATCAAATCCGCCTGTTATTAGAGCATGTGTCTGAATTTTCTTTCAAGCTAATCAATTCTTCTTTACATATTGTTAGGTAGTGCCGCTGTCTAACTTTGTGGGGAAATGTGAAGAATTATGGATTTCTATTCAGTCTGAAATGAGTGAAAATTCTGATATCTGTTACAATAATACATGTGATGGCATATCATATCCCGGCTTTATTAGAAGGATAATACCAAGTGATGATTTTGGGTGTATCCTAATGGGAAATATCCGGGTTGGTTTCTTTATATGCTATAGCTTGGAATCATATTATACAACTTGGATCATCTTTTTTGGTAATTGTTTCAATTCAACGTTCTTTTCAGTTGAGCTCTTTAGCATTGTTGTTCTCAGTTTTCACTGTACTTTCTCTTTTACAATCAACAATGAAATGCAAATGTTTTTGGAATTGATGATTACTCGTTCATTGTCTTTGTTTCTGTTTTTTTTCTCCCGCAAATTCAGGCATATTCTTCTTCTGGGAGGTTGCAATTGGTTGATGCAACTGGAGACATAGATGTTGTAATTCCAGATCTTCCATCTGATGTCAATGTTCAAACCATCTATGAGGTGGCCTGATTTTCATTTTCTAATATATTCTACTTCTTTTCAGATAATGTGTAGCATCATGCTGTACCCTTAATTGTCATCTGTGTATATCTTTCCCCTTTTGTTTAATAATAATTATATTCTTCATCAGGTGAGAGATTACAAAGTTGTATTAGAAGGCTTCAGAATTGAAACAGACACTTCAGTCTATGACTTTGGCGAGCCACTATCATGTAGTGCTATATTTAAACGCCACACCTATAGAAAGAAGATACATGGCCTTGTGCTCTATGTTCAGTTCTATTTGAAGGACTCAGTTTGTCTTACTTCTCCATCTCATGTACCCTCCAATCTGCTTCATAGTGCTAACCATGGTGCTCACCTTCTTGTCATTTCTCACAAGTTCCCTTTGACCAATAATGTAAGACTCATTAGTTTATGTCTGTTTTTAGTGTTAATTATATTTGCTAGAATTGCTGCTCATATATGGTGACTTGGTTAGGGATAAGAGTTGAAAAGGAAGGTCATTATGGGCATTTTGGGGTATATCTTTATTAATCAGACATTCATTTGATTTGCATTGCATACAGTTTTCAATCAATCCAACCATGTCGAGATGTTCAAGTTTATTTGCTGAGGCTTTGATCTTCCCTTGCAAATTCAAGCTTTCTGAAAATGGTGAACTTATCCAACTTGAAAATGGTTTTCAAGATGTTATGGATTTGAAAAGAGTTTCAAGAAGAGATCACAATGAAGCATCTGCAAAGGGACCATGTCTCGCTCCTTGTTCTCTTTCCAGCAGAAATAGAGGTGTTTCAGCAATAACTTCAAATAAATTTGATAGTGAAAGTTCGAATTGCTTGGTTGACGCAAAATCTCTTACAAGGATTCTTCTGGAATTCAAATGCGAAAACTTCTCCAAGTACCAGGTTAAATTAGTATTCTTGTCTCGTTTTATACTTAAAAAGGAAGTCCGTTTTTAATCCCTTGAACTATTCAATTTGATTTAATTGAACCCTTGAACTTTTTTTTTTTGGGTTCAATCAGCTCATTCCTTCACCAAAATGTTATCCCGTTAAGTTTGCTGATGTGTCATATATATTCTAATCCCGATGATGTGTCATATTTAAAAAAGAATTTAATCCATATCGCCTCATCTTTATTTAAAAAAGTAACGAAACAAAAAAATAATTAATTTCGCTTCTCCCTTTACGGAGTCATCCCTTCCTGTCTAAAAATTTCACCTTCCACTTCATCTGTTACTTATTCTTGTCTCTTCTCTCTCTTTACATTAAAATCCTAGATTCACCCAAAACTTACTCTCCCTCTCCAGACCCTCTCTCCACCACAATGAATTGTCAAAATCCAAATTCCTCTTAAGGTTTGCACAAATCGAGCTCCACCACCATGGTCGATTGTACAATCTCTTATGTTGTTTTTCCTACATCTTATCAATCAGAAAGGTATGCATCAAAACAATAAACTCCATGGTTTCTCTGCTTGCATTTTTTTCTTGGTCGATTCTGTGTTGAGGGGCTAGTATGCCCTTGCAGATACAAATTGAAGTTAGCACTTCAAAGCTCATATATGGGTATTTGAGTAGGTGAGATGAAGTGCTTAATTGACGTGCTCAGCTTAGTCTTAAGTATTTACATGTTGTGTATGGACAATTGCAACAAACCTAATGATTAAAAAAAGCAATGAAATAAGCTTGCTAGTTAATAAAGCTACAATTGACAGATTCCATGCAACATCATGAGTAAATAAAGTGACAAAACTCCTAAACCAGTTTAATGAACTTATTAATACCAGACTAATGAGCTTGCTGCTTACGAATTAATTGTGTTGATTTAACCAATGGAGGCAGGGTTTATTGATTGAACTAATCGATAGCCAGCTTACCAAAGTAAAGCAATTGGAGCAGTCATTCTATAAGTGCACTGGAAAACAAAAGCGGAAGCAAATTTGAACAATGGGAGAGGCATGCTTTTTGAGAGAAAGGGAGGAAGAGAGTTGGGAGAATAGGAAGAAAGTTGAGATGGGTTTGCTTTTCTCTGTCCGAATCTACTCATGTTATTTTTTATATTTTTATTATTTTAATGACACATACAATTAAATCTCTGTTAGATGACATGTCAGCAGATCTAATGGAAAAATTAACATCTCAGTGATGGAAAGGGCTGATTAAACCCAAAAAAAAATTTGAGGGTCCAATTGAACAAAAGCAGACATTTATTTTTTCTTAAATATTTGTTCTTAATGTACCTTTGGTACCAGTAAATGTAGTATTTGAGTATGATATCAATACTAAAGGGTTATTTTTTTCTAAATATTTTTCTATTGACAGTTACTTAGAATTGGCAGCTATTATCTTCTCAACTGCTTTGAAGACTTCAGTCCAACCAGAGTGTGCAAATGTCTAGAAAAGGGTGGAAGTTTAATTGTTACCGAAAATACCCTTCGGAGCCTGTCTCTTTCATTCTCTGATGATATACGTCAGAGGGAACCTTCTGGAGCTTCCTTGGATGAACTTGTGCTCTTAAAATCTCTGAGTGAGCTCCATGAAATTGTGGATTTAAAATCTGTGTCACAAGGAATTACCAAACTTCTTCCTCCAAATCAAGTGTTGAGCGTGTCATCTTGCATGCAACTTATGTTTCATCAAAGTAGGATAGTTTATGGCTCTAGAGACCTGGAAGGAGAGAGACTAGCTCAAGGTGAACTTATATCAGTTTGTGGAAAAATAGATGCTTTTCATGCTAGCAATTGTGATTCTGAATTTTTTGTGGCCAACTCTCCTGGAAACTCTAATCAAAGTGGAAATAATGTTTGCATTCATTTAGCAGATGACTATCAGATGGTATTATTTGTTTTTTCTACTATATAGCTGTTTTTTCCTTCTTTTTTTTACCTCGTTTCTGTTGTGTTTTGAGTCAACTGTTCCTTCATAGGTGATCATTAGAGGTTACCTGAGCAGGAAGCTATATCCTGTTGGAATCGGTACTGGTGCAAATGCAACATTTCATCGACTCCTGTTGACATGGTTAGCACTTCTATTTCCTTTTGTCAGTGTTTGTACATATAGCTTATTCCATGCCATTTTGTCCAAAACTTGAAAGCTTCATATAATCACATCCTGGGCTAGTTCTTGGAAGGATACACTGTTCTGGTGTCATTGATTTGACTTGCTCTCTTCTTAAATGCATGCTTTGCTTCATTTGTTAATTATTGCTCTTATTGTTTGATAATTTATGCGTTAGTAACAAAGTACCGCATTTAATGTACTTCTTATCTGTTCATTTTCAGCTCTTCAAACAGGGGGGAGAAATTGCTGCTGACACCAGCGACTTACATTGAAATTAACTCAGTCAGAGAAGTCAAAACAAATATAGAACCAAACCAGCAAATGATCAGGGTTGATTTAATTGAATCATTATGTAATATTCCTGCATTGGGATTGTTGTCTGATTTTCACAATGCAGATTCAAAAGTTATCAGGTTCCACTGCAGGGTATATATTTGCTAATTTGCACGAATTCCAAATATAGATTGAAAATATTCTTTGTGCTCTAGTAGTCACTAATTCAGTTGATGATGACAGGTTTTGACTCTGAATGTGTTGGTGCTTGAAAGTTGTACCAGTGGGAGTGTTCCGTCATACAAGATTCCACTAGCTGGATTTGTCTTAGGTAAGATGTGATATCAGGTCAAGGAATCTAAATTGTTAGATTACTTATTTGTCACTTCTGATTTACTTAATGCGCATTTGTGTGACATTATTTTATTTGCACAGATGATGGATCAGCAATGTGTAATTGCTGGACAGATGATGATCAGGCCAGCACATTACTTAACCTACCAGACATCTGTAGTTCATTCTTCTCTAGTGATTTCTCCAGTTTAGAAAGAGCTCCTAAAAGGCTACTTGCTAGTGGCCTGGGTCATAGCAGCAACAACAATGGTAGTAATAAAAACATGGTTGGCTATTACCTGGTGCACATGCTCAAAAAGCACCATAAGGTGACAGTAAAAAATCATGGTATCTCACTGGACATCTCCTGCCAAGATCTCTCGTTTCAATCCGGCACTGGTAAAATTTTCAGCATTCTAGAGGAGAGGCTCCTTAATTATATTATTCTCAATTCCTGCCGAGGACCAACTTTTGTGAGCTCCTTCTCTTCTTTGTCCATCTAATAATTACTTTTTTTTTTACGAGCTTTCTTTAACTATTGATTGATAATTCCTTTTGGAATGTAATTACAGAGTGCTACTGGTTCAGATATGGATGTAAATGTCGTGAAGCAGTTTCATACTTACATTACAGAGTCAGTGACTTTAAGGGGTTGTGTGCAAAACATATGGATTAGAAAAGTTGCTCATATTGACCCTCTGAAAGATGCCTTGAATATGTTCTCCGTGATATCAAAATAAGGTAGCCTCAATTCAATCATTTCTATTGAAAGCATAATTTGATCTGATTTGAGGGACCAGTTTGGTATCTTTTGCATGAAATTATCATGGAAAATATTGTACTATTATGGTGAAGATTACATGACTGCAGTTTTTAAATGAACATGGACTGCCTGGCACGGTGGCACCATCTTATAATTGATTGGAAACAGGAAACCTATTTATTAGAGAGCAGTTCTTTGATGTAGATATTAAATTAGCTGACAATGATAAGGTCGTTGTGTCTCTTTCCATCTTTATCCCTTTTCTTGTCATTAAGCATGAATTGTTCCTTTGTATATCATTTTTCTGCTTATCTGCTCTGCTATTTCCTATTATATAAACTGTGCAATTTAAAATCTAGCTTGTCAACAAGTGCAAGTGTAAATAATATCTGACACATTATGAGGTATGTAATATAAACACGGGCATGCTGAGTGTACAAAGGTAATGTTTGGAGGGCGGTAAAATTTATCAACTGTTCCAGAGAAATGTAGTTTACTAATAAGATGCACCGAGTCCTGAACTGATGATGAATTAGATTTATACGATAAATTAATTACTAGAGTTTTATTTTTGTTGATGAAAATTGGGCTCAATAATTAAGGGTTGAATATCTGTTAGCCTTGCCTAGCGTAGTAATTAAGGCTCAATATAGTTTATATTTTCCTTGGAAAATTAAAATAGCAAATTAATTACTATCACTCTGGTTAGTTCTATATTATTTCATCTAATGTTCCAAATGTCTTGTTTCTTCATATTATTTAATTGTTTTTTTGGGAATCAAACATGGAGAAACTATATTAGAGGCCATATAATTTTTCTCTCAATTATAAGTTGTAGGTCATTGTATCTAAACCAAAACATTTTCATTTGTAAGATGCACCTTGGGGTTTAGGACATTATATTCAGAGTGCTATGGCTGCAATAGGTTTTTGCTTATTGCATGTTTTTTTTTAATATAAATTCCGCTACAAGTCAGTTAATCTGTGCCGTGTCTTATACTAACCGTTTTACATAAGAAACTTGTACCCTGCTTGATATGCGGCTTGCAGAACATCACTATATTTAGTTGGCCGTACTCATAACACAGAGCCAAGGTCATAGCTAATATATCCTGATAGCATTAGTTTAGAACTTAAATTACCTACCATATAGGACAATGCACACAATCAAAGCTCCACATCGAATTAGACTAAACAATAGATTCCATGCATCACAGCATGGGGTTGTTAGCCACATTAACTAAATAGTTCATAGAGCCACTAGTCTCGCCACCATTGACCTCTATTTCATCCTTTAATACTGCTCTCTCCATTTCATGCTTCTGAGCTGCCATCAGAGCCGGTATTTCACCATACATATGACCTGAAGTGGGGCCAACTGCAGGCAGCTTAGAGAGAAGTGCATCTAAGCTATTTACAGATGGCATAATTCTCACTTGTTGATTAGCCCAAAAATCCATTTGTTGGTCATAGCCCTCCTGCATTTGCACTTGCATGCTGCCTGGCGTAACTGGAATTGCTGGTGTTGCAAAATGTGGTAAAAGTACTCCTGGTATGCTCTCGAGATATGTAAACTTCTTCCGCAGAAGAATTATGTAGCTTGGATCTTCTTCCACCTTCATATTGCATTAGTGCAAGCTATTTAGTGGGAACTAGCCATGCATGGATCATATGCGTATGCATTTCATGCATTAGTTGAACGGACAAACTAGGACCTACAGACAAGCAAAGAAAAACTTTGAACTGAAGGGAGAGAGGAGATACCTTTATCAGAGATCCTAGTTGCACCACACCTTCTCTGACTGCTATTAAAGTAATTGTCTGCATTATTGAGGGACGGAAATAATTACTGCAATATATAGTTACCTTTTTTTTTTGAACTTTTTTAAAAAGGCAAATTTACTGTAACGTCTATATGCATATACAGGAGGGGAGAAAAGGTAATTTCGTGTTTGTTTCATGCTTACCTTGATACCAGATTGGAACTGAGCATCCCATGTCCTTGGGTACTGAAGCAACGGATAAAAAAAAGAACAAAACAAATAATTAAGAAATCCTTTTAAATCAAGTACTTGTTTTTTAAGTTTTAATTATACTTAATACGTGAAACTTACGAAATCAGCCGGATTGTTCCAAGGGACGACATTGTTGGTTTCATGGTCTTTTGGCTCATTGAATACCCACTTGTGACTGTAATCTGATGCAACTTTTCCTATTACACTATTATTCACCAAGGAAAAAAAAGAAATAAAATAAGATATTGGATATCACGTGTCAAATTAAACAGTTGAAATTTAGAAAATAAACCAAATTGCTGCGTTATCCGGCCCGTCTGCTGAGATGTTGGCGGGATAACATAAATAAAAGCTAAAATATTAACAGATGAGAAATCTATATTTACGAATAGAAAATTTTATGTCAGAGAGTACAATGAATAATGAAGATTCCATAATGATACATAATACATATATGGGATCATCCTAGATATATGGTGGAGATTACATTACATACCCTTCTCCAAAGTTGTAAATCTCATGAGACATCTTGAAGAATATCTCTGGCTGGAGACCTCCCAGCTGGGCCATATCAACAGGTTTATACTCAAAAGCAAGTGTGCTTGCCGCAAAATTGCAGAATCCATCCTCCCAGGCAAGTATCCTATGATGGTTGGTGAACAGTGAACACCTAACTTAGAGAAATGTAAAAGACAAAAGCTACACGTACTATGCATTAAAGGTAATTTATCATTTACCAATTACCAATTCCTTTTGTTTCCTCGAGTTCTTTCAAAAAGACCAGCACCAACTTGGATATCCCATCTGTAATTTAGAGGGGAAAACGAAAGCTAGGTAGATTATACTCTTTTCACGTGTGTGTGTGTGTGTGTGTGTGTGTGTGTGTGTGTGTGTATTAATAATTGCAAAGTATATTAGCTAGATTAATTGAACATCGAGTGTACTTGGGTGGGGGATAATTTCTGGGCAAAATCCTCCAAAAAACAGCATAGACCCAGGGAGAGCTCTCGCTCAAACACAGGCTTCTTAGTGTGTGTTGTAGTAGGTGTGTCACAGCTAGAGGATTCAACTGCTCTTCCATTGCATCCCTAAACCCTAAATCCTCGCTCTGTTCCCAACCTCTTTATATATATTTCTGTAATCAGAACTCTCTCTCTCATATAGTCTTATACTCTTATTCTCTTTAATTTGTGAGGTGGCAGACCTGTTTAATATATATATAGTTATATACCCAACCTTTTCTCTCTCTATCTCTATTACTTTATAATTTACAATGTGAAAAATCGCTAGTCTGGTCTAGAGGGGTCCCGCGCTCAACTCACTCTACTGTTGTAATGAGACCTTTTTTTTCTTCTTCCATATTTCTCTGTGACTCCGCATCAATCGACTACGTACTTTTAATTTTGTAAAGTTGTACTGTCTTTCTCTCCTTCGGTCCTTCCCTCTCTCGGAGTTAGATTTACCAAGATATGATTCCTTTTACATGAAGTGGGTATTACCAACGAGCTCCTCTTTTGTTTTTTCAATGACGTACGCAATGATCAGTAAAGTTGTTGAAAATAATACTGGGGCTAGAAAATTTGTCATCGTGCATAATCTCAACTGCTAAAATATAGAGCTTGAGATCTAATTGCCTGTCGCCTTAGTCTTAAAATAGTTTTTGATGTTCAAAATCAGACGAGTGTTGTTTTGTCAGATACATTAAGAGCGTGTATGATCGGAATCATCCATCATAGATTGGACGGTCCAAGTTCCAACATTTTAGCTAGTGGCAATAACGACTGATTCATTTTGAAGGCATTTGCAAGATAAACAAAACACTTGGAATAGTAGATAAAACACGTCTTTTAAAAATAATAATGAAATAATAGATAATAAAGCGAAGTCACAAGGACCCAGAGCCCACTTCTATTGTCAGGTTTATGCGGCTGAACAAGAAAGCGATAGAAGATGCTCTTTGTCATGTTATTTTCTGATGAGATAGCAAAAAGCTATAAAAGTGGTCTTACATTTAACAGTATCATTGAAACTGATATAAATCCTCTGTTTCAGATGTTCTCGGGCACATTTCCTGATGACTTACTGACAAATGGGTTCGCTGGTACTCAAAGCGGGTTCAATGGATCAGCACCCTGACTTATAACATGAACTGTCCCTGTAGAATCTGAAATAGAAAATCCGGGGTTAATCCGTACAAATTTAAGAAATGAATTGAAAATCATGTGTGATCAGCTTTTGTATCTTTCTCGGTTCTGATAAATGGTCCTGAACTCCTGATAAATGATGGATGGAAAGCTGGCCTCCCTTTGACCATTCCCATATCAGAATCTTGACCCTGGATGATATTTTATGTCTGAGACTCGGCGTTCCATGCAAGTAGTATGGCATATTACGTATGTGTATATATATAATATAACCCATGTCTTTACCATGATCTCAGGATCGCTGAAATGTTTCTTTAATTTGTTTCGGACGTTTCTAGCATGCATGCATCCGCACATCCAATTTTAATGTATATTTTATGGATGAAATTTAAAAATGAGAGAATTAACTAAAATGTTTTATTTTTTGTTCCAAAAAGGATCTTTAGTTAATTTAGTTGATTAATACAACAACAATTAAGTCTTTAGTCCCAAACAAGTTCGGGTAGGCTTAATTTAGTTTATGAATATATATAAAGAAATAATTTGTAATATTTAACGTACACCTATAAATATCCATTTGTTTCTATATTTTTTTTGAGTTTGAAAATCTTTATCACTAAAGATTTAATGAATTTAATCTGTAAATGTAACATTAATTAATACACACCTTCAAGTTGGATTTTCATTAATATCAATTACTAAATTATCTTGAAACTCCGGATCAGGGCGTAAGCAGGCTACAAATCCTTTATTAAGGAAAATGACATTTGAAGTTATGATTAACATTTTGTAGTTTATCATTGTGTTTTCACATAATTAATTATGTCCCAACTGCTCCAATCATATCCCTAACTCGGGAGTTTGTCCTTTGCTTCAGCCATGTATGTTATTTTGAAGTAACGAAGATGATCAAGTCTCATAACTTTAATTTAAATATCCATATAAATCTTCAGTCGAGTTTTAAATCAAAATAATTCTCACCGTTGTCTAATTAGTCACCGGACTAAAAGTTGGTTTAATTTGTTTGCTTTGGCCATGTTAGTAAAAAAAATCTCATTATCTTTCTACATTTTTTTTAGTAAAGGTTAATTGAAGGTCAAACTAATTAATTAACTATTAAATTAAATATTCATAAAGAATTGTTTCTTTTGAATTTTGAACCAGCAGCCTCTCAACATAAATCATTGTTTTTACCACTAAATTAAATAATGGTTCTTTATCTTTCAATAATTTGCTAAAGTATTAATTTTATGTATGGAATGTTGAAGACTAAAACGAAATCTAGCTAGCTAGATATAGGTGCATGATTTGAAAACTTTATGCTTAAAAAAAGTAATTTTTATAATTTCTCCCTGTGCAAACCAATGATTAGTCTAGTCATTTATCTTTTCTTACACACAATTAACTTAACTTAGAGTCTTAGACAAACAGCATAATGAAAATTGGGCGCGGCGCAGAGGATCCAGTCTAAATACCATCCGTGACCCCACTGGAAGGTCTGAAACAAATCATTGCAAGGACCAGCTATTGCTATCTTGACTCTTCATTGGATCTTGAATTCTAAATGTATGGTAACAGTACTACAGGCATAAAAAGAAGTTGAGTACCATATAGTGATGAGTTGCTGTCTTGCAGAAGGTTAGCATTCATAAAAAGAGTAATGGCGCTGCCAGTTTTGCATCTGAGTCTGACAAAGGACATGAACATTTTTATAGTGTATACTTTATACCATGCCATACGCGCTACCATTACGTACCTTTTTATCCGATCTATATATTGTCGCCATTTACGGTTACTTTCTCCCTGTCTTATTATGTTGCCAAAAGGTGTAACATTAGTGTAAAAATAGTGATTAAGAATAGTACTAATTGAAATGGTTTGAGAATAGTGCTAATTTTAAACTATTCAGATTAGTAAAAATTTCGTCTTGATTGTATATTTAAAATAGAGATAATAAATAAAATAATGATTAAACTAATTTAATATTTAAACTAATATTTTATTATAATTAATATTTAAACTAATATATATTACATGTAAACTAATATTATATTACATTTAAATTAATATTTTTTAATACTAATCTAATCTAATCTAATATGATATTATATTTATTTAGTACTAATTTAATATTTAAAGTAATATTATATATATTTAATATATAAAGTAATATTATATTATATTTAATTTAATACTAATATAATATGATATTATATTTATTTAATACTAATTTAATTTTTAAACTAATATTATATTACATGAGTAGAACTAGGGTGCTCCTAAGTTCACCAAAGCCTCTTGTGAACTTGACTCTAAAATATATCGAATCGACTTTAAACGATGAATCCAAACCGTTGAAACCCTTCTACCTAATGAGTGATGTGTCTACATGTGAAAATTTTAAAGTTTCGAATTAATTTAATAAAGAGTCAAGTGGTCAAAAGTTTAAGATTTATAAATTAATTTTAATGCATCCATTTTTTTGGACTCCTTTGACCACTTGACTCTATATTAAATTAATTCGAAACTTTAAAATTTTCACATGTAGACGCGTCAATCATTAGGTAGAAGGATTTCAACGGTTTGGATTCATCGTTTAAAGTCGATTCGATATATTTTAAAGTCAAGTTCACAAAAGATTTGGTGAACTTAGGAGCACCCTAGTTTTACTCATATTACATTTAATATTTAAATGACTACAATACTATTTAATCTTACATTTTATTTAATATTAATCTAATTTGATATTATATTTATTTAATACTAATCAAATATTTTATTTGATACTAATTTAATATTTAAACTAATTCTAATTCTAATTGAGAGGAATTAAATATTTTATTAATATCACTAACACCGCTAGCTCTATTCTTGCTAATCCACTATTTTCATGGGTTAGTAGAATAGAGCTATTCTTGAGCTAATCCAATTTGTTAATTTATGTTTGGATCACCAAGATTTAAAAATAGTGGAGCTAATTATTATTGGATGATCCAAACGCACCCTGATTTAGGATTTAGGGTTTAGGTTTTATGGATTACCAAGAGGTAATAACGTATATAGGGGAACTATGCAACGAGGGCATGAATCTGAAACAAAAGACAATAACATTGTACTAATAAGATGGATCCATATCTTCTATTCTTCTCAGTACTTGACTCAACACAATTGAAACAAACTAACTCAGATTTACTTGCAGCCGGTGCTTATTCGGGAATCGGGATGGTGCAGGAGCCAGCATTATTTGTGCTTTGAGATTCGTGCCAAGTTAAAAGAATGATTCTAAACCGTCCGTTTCAATTATACTCAGTCCAATAATCTGAGGAGGTGTGCATTCCTGATAAGATGCTAGAAAGCTGTCCGTTTCAATCAGGGGCAGACCAATGTATTCTAGGGGGGGCAGCCGCCTTCCTGGATTTTGAGTTTTAGTGGAGATTTATCGGTTCCGACTGGTTTTGCCCCTCCTGGAAATTTTTTTGCCCCTTCTGAATGTTTAATTGGTAATTCAGGTTAAATTTATAGTTAAAATTAAATAAATTTCTTGAAATATGATTAGTAATTATAATTACAAGTCAGAATATCATAAATTAATACAAGTCAGAGCATTATAAAGTATAAGTTAAAACATTATTTTTTATCAAATATCCAATTAGTTAATGGGTTTAAATCCGATTAGCTATTTAAACCCAATTCGATATTTTTTTGCTCCTCCTGACGAAAATTCTGGGTCCGCCCCTGATTTCAATTGCACCTCTGACGAAAATTCTAGGTCCGCCTCTGATTTCAATTGCACTCAGTCCGGTAACCTGAGGTGGTGTGGATTTCTGATAAGATACAAGAAATATAGTATCATCATGATTCTAAACCGCCCGTTTCAATTGTACTCGGTCAGGTTAGCCTGAGGAGGTGTGAATTTCTAATAAGATGCTAGAAAGATAGTATCATCGTGATCGACAGCTTCTTCTTTGACATATAATTCCCCACTCCTGTGTGCCCCTCTCTGCCCTAAAATTTTCTCCTTTATTTTTTCCTTGACACCAACTAAGTTTATATCTAGAAAAAGAGAAGTATTTAATCCTATTATTTAGTTCACGATGTTGTATGGCTTTCACCCTTTTTTTCATTTGGAAATATTGACAAAATTGTGATTGAGTCATTTGGAAAAATACATAATAAAACACCATATATAGTGATGCGTAAAGTGAATGTAAGCGTAAAAAAGATACAATTATAAACTTAATACAACCCTGCGTGAACCGTAGACTTTGAACGTGACCTGACTCGAAAAATCATGTCCATGCATACAGGATACAGCTTTCTGACTTGAAAGTGACCGTATACAACTCATAGCAAGATTTATGCTCAAGACATGACCATAAAAATCGGTAAAAATTATATCAAGATAGAGAAAAGTATTTGCATATATATGATTTAGTTTTATTCGATTACACGTGTAGTGTCATAGAGTACGAATTAGCAATTATGAGGCCATGTTTGACGGACTAAAAATCGACAGGTAATGGATTTTTTTAATCATTCTCACAAAATAATAATTATTAATTATTTTGTCTATTCACTTTGTTCCTCTGTAAAAATAAACTTGTCAAACAAGGTCATATTTTTGTAATTATTATTTAAGTTAAACTAAAAGAAACCTTATCTATACCTATTTTGTTACATAATATTTGGATAAATGCATTCGTTGATACTTCTACATAATATTTGGATAAATGCATTCATTGATACTTCTATATAAAATATATATATTTATCCCCCTATAATTTAATTAATTTCATTGCATGATTAGAATAATTATGTTGGGAAAATATATATAATAATAAAAAAATCAATCAAACAAATTTCATTTTCCAACGATCTTTCACATACTTTTGAAATCTTGTAAATTGAGTCATGAGGTTTTATATTTATGAGAATAAAACCATCATGATTTCTGCATGGGTCTAGATTTTTGAACTCAAAAGTCAAAACTGAACTCAATCTATTAATTATGTTCTATTGAATTTAGGTTGAATAGCACTAACTAAAAATTAGCATTGAATTCAATTACGTATTCACTAATTAAGATTTATGTTGTATAAAATAATAATAAAATATTAATCAAAATACATGAATGGAGTCGTGATTCGTTCGGATTAGACTTGGTCAAAATATTATGATCCGCGCGTCTCAGAAAATTCGTGTCGCTCAAATACCCGAGTGCAAGTGATAAATTCAAGCCGTTTTTTTTTAACTTGGTACGAATCTTAAAGCATACCCCTGTAGTTTATCTGGGCCGTCCGTTTATTAAATTGAACCCCAGGTAACAGGACAACAGAGCAGACTCATCTAAAAAAAAAATAGAATATAATTAATTCAACCTGTATCTAATATTCTAATCCGACCCGACTCATTCACAGAATACAGATCCAGGGCAGTACCTGACCGGTTAGAATGTGATCTAATAGGTCGTCAGTTTTAATCTGACATGAATTTCAAAACAAATCTCTTGTACCAATAGTGAAGGTGAACTAGTCGTAAAGCAAAAATTTGGTCGTCTGATTGATGGATGGGTGCGGGAATTGATAAATTGATGGATTCTTCATCCAAAAAGAAAAAGTCGAAGCAGAATGGTACAAGATTAGGTAACCATCGAAACTAGAATAACTTGACAAATTCGCATAAATTGGAATTATGACCTTATTGAACCTGAACAACTATAATCAAATCTGTCGAGGGCAACTGTGCAAATGACAAGGATGGGATCGTCCATCTGCCATAACAAGTTTTGTCCGGACCAAGGAGAATTCAGATCCAGTAGAGATCTCCGGTGTTGAATTCAAAAAAAAAAAAAAAAAAAAAAAAAAAAAAAAAAAAAAAAAACAGTGATTTTCATATTAGTGTAAAAATAATGTTATTCAGATTAGTAGAAATATTATTTGAGTTGTACATTTGAATCAGTGAATAGCTGTAACCGAGAAAAAATAGTGTTAATGTAGTGCTAATTAAGAGAAAAATAGGTAGGCAAATGGAGTATGTGTTTACGAATTATCACGACGTGAAGATGGCGTAAGTGACGTCAACTTAGTTATTAGAGACTGTGTTGGTGGAAATTCCATTAAAAAAAACACGAAAATAGTAACTATTTTAATATTTAAACAATAAATAAAAAATAATATTGTGCTTAATATTCTGAATAACAAAAATATTATTTGAATGCATATTACTATTCTAATTATATTGCTATTCCAATTATAATACAAACATAAGATTCTGATGATGGAATGCCGCTCCGATATATCTACAAAATAAGTTTTTTGTTGTTCCATATTTTGGTTTTTACAAGCTTACAACAATATTTTCGTTTAGAGAAATTTAAAAATACTATATACTTATTGGATAAATAAATTCACAAGTCGTTATAAACTTGAGCATTTAGACAACTGGAAAAATATAGACAAAGTTTTCTAAAAATAACAAAACAAATAGTTTGAAGGCAGCACATTGAACCCGTATGTTGAGAATAAACTATGAATGCATGCGTACATAATTTGATTTGAACACATGCATTCAGGTTGAATTGTTAAATTATGTGTTCGCAGTTTATTCTGAACGTATGCATTTGAAATTCTTCTGCTCAGTTAGATGCTTTGTGCTTCGAATTTTTTTAACATTTTTAATTTTTCCGAATGTATGAGTCCAAAATAACTTGTGAACAGATCCGTTAAAAAAATAGAAAAAGTGTTGTAAAAATTGTCAAAATTTGAATAATATTGTTAAAGATTTTGAAAATCAGGATAGATGAAACAAAAGTTTCTACATAAATCGAGAGAAGGATCTCAGTGCACTTTAAAAAGGACTAAGTCACCTCTATAATTCTAAATTTTTAATTACGTATATTAAAAATTAATTTAAATTTTTTTGTTTTCTTAAGTTCTTATATATAGATTGCCCCTCTCATAAAATAACAAATATTTATTTGTAACTTAGTAGTTAAAGTTGCTTGTTAGATTGCGGTAGATCTTGAGTGTAAATTTCACTTCTTACATTATATATGTTAACATTTTATTTCCCAACCAACACTATCTAGATTTTGTTTAGTTCTACTACTGCATAAATCGTTGTTTCATTTTGACTTTGAAGTAATTTGTCCACAGATATATTTTCTTTTTAAAATACTTGACAGGCTGTCAAGGATAAAATCTCCAGTCAGAATATAGTACAGTGCCTAGGAATAAAATTATCACCACAGAGAACAAGACTACTACAACATTTGTCAGTTCAAAGATGGGATTTTCCACTGCCATGAGGCCCAAAAGTTCTGTTAGCCGGAAGGAAGTGCTCATCCCGTACTGTACCGCAGGAATATAAAAAATTCAAGCGTATTTGAAATATAGAGCACCATTTAATCTGACCATGCCAGATACCTTGCGAAATTCCACAAAAAAAGGGGGATTTTCACATCATCGCCTGAAAAGCCAGGTGGGAGTTGAAGAGATAGATTATTAGGAAAAAGAATAAATAGAAAATGTCCAAATTTTAAAATTATAAATTTTGTCGATTATGAGTTATGAGTTTTATGGTTGAGAACTCTGCAGTAATAAAAATAAAAGTTTAATAGTTTGTTCCTCTCGCTTATAAATATCAAATAATAATTAACTTGTACTGGACAAAAATCACTTGCTAACTAAAAATAAGTTCGCATACAATAACTGAGAATTTCCTTATTTCAATAAAAATATTTCAATTTATGAGTAAAGGTTGAAGGTTAAATTACTCAACCATTTAATAACCACACAACAACAAAAATTTCATCTGGATTACATAAGAATTCCAACACAAAAGACTTTGTCACTAGATCAAATAATGGTTCTTAAAAAATTTCAATTTAAAAGTTTGTTCCCACCATTTATAAAATTAAAATTACCAAATAAGAAGTAAACTTATATTTGACAGGACCTCATGTTAATTTATGATCAGCAAACGAGATTCAACCATATAGCTGTTTGGATCCCCTATATTCTACCTTTGTAGATCTCTGTCGTTAGAATTAAATATTTGAATGTATATAGCAAATTAGCAATCCTAGATGTGTCAACAGTGGATTTATGTGTCTTGTTGGGGTTCCAAATTTCCAATTATTGGGCATGACCACAAGCTTTACAATTTCTTGTCAGGGACCTACTAGGATCTCCGCATTCCAAGACTTATAGAGACCAAGCTGTTCACTATTGGAAGAGAACAGACTAAAATGGACCTAGTTTTGTACCCAAATCAAACAAGTTGACGCTATAAAAATTGGGTGAAAATCTGGAACAATTTTCTCCTTTGAGAAACCGAGATTACACAAAAACACAATAAGTGTGAATCACAGAACAACGAAACCAGAGACCAAATGATGTATTTGAAGATACATAGAATTCACACAAAGGACAATGAAACTAGAGAGCAATATGCTGTAACAGAATATACCGCTACAGCTAACACAAGTATAATGTGGGGCATTTCAGATCCAGATAGCTCTGCACATACAAACGTTTCACTTTTACATTATTTAAGCAGGCCATTAATTTGCATACTATTTCTTCGAATACCTCAGCTGAAGAAAACAAATAAGCTTAGAGTGACCATTTAAGTAACAAACCAAAAAAATCCTCTAGTAAGCAAGAGCATTTTATCAAAGAGCAAAATC
Source organism: Carex cristatella (assembly GCA_024447775.1). NCBI lineage: Eukaryota > Viridiplantae > Streptophyta > Magnoliopsida > Poales > Cyperaceae > Carex > Carex cristatella. The sequence goes on from JAJHPF010000032.1 coordinate 4,980,062, forward strand.
TAAAAAAAATTATCATTTTTCTTGATTCTTAGCACCTGTAAAGTGTTCACCATAATAGTATGCACTGCCCACCATTAATGCAACAGTTCCACCTTGAGCAACAACACGGGCCCGCATCAGCAGCTGGCCAAGATGCGAATTCCCTTGTCTGAAGCTTATCAGACCAGCTGTCAACACACCTGCTGTTATCAGAGCACCTGGTACAAAAAAATATATATATTACTATTAGGTAATTGATTGCAGATATCAAGTATAAACAACAGAAAGAAATGTAGTTGATTAGCTTCCTAAACATTATTGTGTTCATGGTCTTTGCTTGAACAAAGAAATCACCCAAAATAGTTTATATGTGTCCTTATAATTGGTCAAGAGAAGCGAACCAGCTCAGTTGTAACCTAAATTATATAATAGATTAAAACATTATCAGGAAAGAAAGAAACAACTGATTATTTCTTGGTGTCTACGGTTGCAGTTAATAGTGAAGGAAGCTAGAAATTTAGTTCATTATAGGAAAGCACTAAAACTAATCAAGGCACAGTTGACAGTAGTAGTAATATTAGTCTTATACTCACAAAATATCTTTACATGGGTCAACTTGTCCATACAATAAAACTGATTATTTCAGGTTTGATCTCCATCCATGTCATTATCTAGTTTCAATCTGGGTAAGTGCATCAAATCTAACAATGATAGAGAACCTTAACATCAATTTTGACAAATGGCAAAGCTGCATTTTGTATCTGGATCTATTTTCAGAACAATCTAATCACATATTCAGATAATGTGGATAACAGTTCAATCAGGATTTATGACTGGTTGACACCATGAGTTGAGAGAACACTATTTAAAGCTACTCTTCCATAATTTACTAACTACAGGCAAATGTTATTATGGATCTAGTGATGATGCAAATTAGCATCCACCTAGCCCCGCAATACATATGGATCCGGTGACGCTCAAATTAGCATCTACACAGTCGACCTCTGACCATTACAACAAAGCTATCATGGACAAGCATCAAACAATTAACAATTAATTACACATTCCAGATGCTAGCAGTACCCTTAAGGCACCCCCACACTGGTTAATCAGCAAATTAATGAGGTTTATCAGAAAAAATTTTACTTGAGCAATAGCCGATTAGCAACATCAAATAATCCTAAATGGAATTTCCCAAGGTTCAAACCCCTCAATCTCCGAGCATAAAAGAGCTTACAAACGTGTTTACAGCGAATTTGAACAGCAGGTAACTTGCAACAACGGATCGATCAGGTAAAAGAAAAGGAATAAAATGGGAAGAAGACAAGCACCGATTGGGACGAAAGGATTCTTGACCCGTTTCTTCTTATCGTCGAACAATTCTTCCAGCTGCTGCGAGGTCTCCGCCGATCCCATTCTTTGCATCTGCCTCGTCGAAGAATTCTGCAACTGAGAACGACTAAACTAGTCGGGTTTTAACTTTGAATCTCCGGCGAAGGAACGCCCCGAATCTTAGCGCGTGGCACCTGCGGTTCAGAGGCGGACAGCCGGACGCGCGAGAGATTTTTTTTTTTTTCTTTCTTTCAGAGAACTGCGGGTCAAATGCGAGTATTTTGTTAGTGGGGGGATATTTTATATTGGGCCCATACTTAGAGGCCCTGAATAGATCCTGTAACAGGCCTTATTTTAGAAATTCTGCTTCTACAAAATTTTGTTAAACAAAGGCCAGTTCTTCAGCCCACGAGCCCAGGACCATACCTGTCAAAACTGTAGTCCGTTTGAAAGTCGAGAAGACTTGTCACCAATAATTAAATTAATTAAAAGGTACAATAATGAGTTTTGCTCCAGCTGGAACTTTTAAATTTTATATCCAAAAATAAAACCAGAGGTTATGTAGAGCCCGTGTAAAGCTGACTTTTTTTTGCTAGTATAAAAAAGCTTTCGGTATCACTGATCGGAACCAAATAAATATACAAATTTCAGCTGATTTTTGTATTAATATCCTCAATTAATTGAAAGATTTCACAAATGCCCTCAATTTTTTATTTTTAAAAATACCCCAAACCTTCAGAAATCTTGACCGTTAGTTTTTTTTTTGAAAATTCTCAAAATGAAAACACTAAGCTAATTTTTTTTATAAAATACTAAGCTAAATCTTAGTTTTTTTTTTCAATAGCATACCCTAGATCTGAATACCAAAACCGCTGAACTAAATTTAAAAATTAAAATAACTAAAAAAACGAAAATATAATTAAAAAAAATCTAAATCTGAGACATCATATATTTAAATAAATAATGTCTAAGAAAAATATTACTTATTATATCACATATTATTAGTTATATGAATAACATTTAACTAAAAAAATAAAAATACAAGAAAATAACTCTATATTTAAGACTTTATACATTTCTATGAACAATACCTAAGAAAAATTAATACAAAATAGATAACTTGGTAAAAGAGTACAAAATAAAAAATTAGTTAGTGTTCTAAAAAAAATTAATCAAAAACTTCAACTGAAGTTTTGAGACTCTTCCCTTTTGTTTTTTGAGGTTGAAAAATGCGTTTATATGCTGAAACCATACAATCGAGAGCTGAGATGTGCCCTTTTGAAGATATCGTTAGAGATTATCTTCTCAGTAAAGATATTGTCCCTCTTGCCTTATCCTTCTCCCAAGCCTTACATGTTTACGAGAGATGTCTCAAGAAAAATACATGTATAATCTATAAGTGCATTAGAAATGAGAGAATGATGCTCCTCATTTTTTTAAATTGAACTAATATAGTATTTATGTTTTGTTATGTCATTTAGTCAGGATTTTATATTGTGAGTTTGATATTAATCATTAAAAAAATAATTGATGTTTTTTTTTACTCAATTACTGATCAATTTAAGAAAAAGAAACGGAGAACCGCAAGGATTCTAATCCTGGCAGTTGGGGCATCTTTTAAAATAAAATAAATCGGAGGCATTTGTGAATTTTTTTAATTAATCGAGGATATTAATAACCACACCCCCCCCGAATAGTCTGAGTCTGTATTAGTATCAGTTAGTACAAGACCATTAATTGATCAATAATTAGAAACTGATACTTGACAAATTACTAGAATAATATAAATACCGATAAATTATATAAAATTACCTCAAAACCTACTAATTGCGTTAACAAATTAATCACCACGACACCACCAAATACAAAAGTGGAAAGAGGGGGAAGGGTGCTTAGCCGGTTAGCCGGTTCAAAAGAAAATAACTTTGTAAATTTCGTGTGCAATTTCTGTTATTTTTAATAATTTTTCTTTATTAATAAAATATTTGTCTAATTAAAATAATATATCTCGTTTTTTATATATTTTATTGAATATTTCTTTTGACCAAATTCAGCTTTACTATAACTATAATATATTTTTTATTCTGCACTAACTAAAAGGTTTAACATTTCATTAGCAAGTAAGGAAATACGACCAGCCCCACTACAGATAAAATATAAATCAAGTTAATGGGGCCTGATTTGTTTTAGTTTTCTTTATTTTTGAAGAAACGTACATAATACATTAATAATACCTCATTGAATGTACATTCCACCTACTTTCTATCAATTTCAGAGAAAAGATTGACTTGCTAAAATAACCAAATAACACCACAAGCGCGCCATTGGTTTTTAAATTGCATTGTAGAATATCTTCTGTTCTGGTACCATTTTTTCATTGCCACCCATAAAAATGTTCCAAACTTGTATTCTAAACCAAATTAAGTCGTAAAGCTTGAAAGCTTCTCTGTAACGGCTCTATACCAGAATCCACTAATCTCCTCACGTTTCCTCAATCGCTGTCTCTTCTCGCTAGAAAAGCGACCTCTCCTCCTTTTATTGTACCTCATAAAGACAAACTCCATACATCAATTAAGCTTATTTCTTATCTTACAAGTCCCTCATTTTTTGCTTTATTTCTGACCCTTCACTCCTGTGCAAAAAAGTTTGGTGATTTGGTTGGTGCGTGGAGATTGAGTTCGTAACAGTGAGGTCTCCTTTGTTAGTAAATCAGAAAAGACTGGTTCTTTGCTTTGTGCTGTAACTTGCTCTCTTGTCTCTTCCTTCCTTCTCTCTAGCGTTTGCTCTGTTTTAAAAAGGTCCCAGCTTTTTCTCTTTTCTGTTGGCATAGTGGGTACCTTGAAGGATCATTGGGTTCTTCCATTCAGGTAATCATTTCCTATTCTTTAATGTTTTTGGCTTTCATTTCTTCTTTGATTTGTGTAAGATTTGAGGAAATTTTGGATTAATTTTAATTAGCTTTCTGTGTCAGTTCATATATGGAAATTCTTATGACGGTTCATAATGTTTCTGTCTTTGTAATATATACAATCAACCTGATAAATTCTTGTAATTGGTTATAGGAATTAAAACAAATTGAGCATTATTGGTTGTGCCAAGATGCCATTTAATATAGTTTCTTCATGGAAGAAAAGGAGGAGAACAAAATCGTTCGATCACATAAATCCCTGTATGTAATGTATACTCATAATTTCCTACCATTTTTCTAAAAACGTTTTCTGAATTTTTTATTCACAATAAACTTTTTTTGGTAGGGGTATATAAGCCTATTGAGTTCTGGCAGCTAAAAGATCAAAGCCCCCCTTCAAAAAAGCGCAATTGCTCGATGGTATACACTCTAAAGGAAATGGAAGAGGCCACTGATGGGTTTAATGAGAAAAAATTGATTGGTGTTGGAGGTTTCGGTCGAGTTTACAAGGGAATTTTGAAGGATGGAGAGGTCCGTAAAAATCTTGTTTGAGCTTCTGTTCTTTCACAAAGCAATTTTTTAAAAAGTGTTTAATTATGAATATACACACATGCTATGCTGCGTTCTGTGCTTGAATTTCCAACCCTGATGTTGAAACTTTCAATCAATAAAAATGAACCAAGCAACATAGTTTTTTTTAATGAATTTAAAGATTATAGAAGATTGCTTTGTTTTTTTTTTTAAATTTGGCAGATCACTTCAGCACTGTAACCAGGACTGAGGCTTTATATATATATAAATAAATATATAATAATGCCATTAGTTCTGAATTATTTGCTCATATGTGAAGGTGGTTGCCATTAAGAAAATGGACCTGCCATCAGTCAGGCAAGCCGACGGAGAGCGTGAATTTCGAGTGGAAGTGGATATTTTGAGCCGACTAGACCATCCAAATTTAGTTACGCTCATCGGATACTGTGCAGACAGAAAAGATAGATTTGTAGTATATGAATTTATGCCAAAAGGAAATCTCTTAGACTTGTTAAATGGTAGGTTTGGGGTTAAATTTTCCAATTATTCCTTATTACCTGCTTATTTTGTACATTATTAGGGAAAAGGCAAAGAGAGAATAATGTTCATTTCCAACTATTAATTTACAGATTATATTGGGGATTTGCAACAAATTAGTGTTTTTAATTGCTTTCTTCAAAAGTAAACTTAAAACAAAAATTAATCATTACTATTGCTGAGCAGGTGAGGTGAAAATTGATTGGCCTCTAAGGCTAAAGATAGCAATTGGAACAGCAAAAGGACTTGCTTACCTCCACTCTGACTCCGCTATCGGTGTACCTATTGTACATAGAGATTTCAAGTCTAGTAATATTCTTCTTAATCATGATTATGAGCCGAAGGTACATTTTAAGGAAAGAGGGAATTATAGATAGTATGATGAAGTGCTCAATGAGCTTTAAATATTGATACAAACAGTAAAATTTTCAGATTTCAGATTTCGGGCTTGCAAAGCTAATGGCAAACGATACTGACTTGTATACCACTACAAGGGTTCTAGGCACTTTCGGCTATTTCGATCCTGAGTATGCATTGGTAAGTGAATATTTCAATTTCCCAATAGATCCTCTTCAAATTGTTGCTTTCATATTTTAAATTTTCAGCTTCATCTTTCAAAACAACATGTACAGACAGGAAAGTTGACAGTGCAGAGTGATGTTTATGCATTTGGTGTAGTTCTTCTTGAGCTGTTAACCGGACGCAAAGCAATTGATTTGAGTCAAGGCCCAGCTAATCAAAATCTTATTTTTAAGGTAACATCTGATACATCATACATCTAGATCAATTGGTACAACAGTACAATACCAAGCTGTATTAGTATCAATTGGGCCTTTTTAAATGGGTCAATACAGATTGATTACGTCAGTACTGATTGATTACCCTGAGGGAAGTTCCTGTACCGCTCTACCGGAGTTAATTTGTAATGATTGCTTATCTTAACACCAGGTATTTATTATTTGTGTTAAATTCAGGTACATCAGATCTTAAATGACAGGAAAAAATTGCGCAAAGTGGTTGATCCAGAGATGTCAAAAAACTCGTACACAATTGAATCGGTAGTCATGTTTGCACAGCTCGCATCACGATGTGTTTCCATGGAAAGTACAGGGAGGCCAACCATGGAAGAGTGTGTTAAGGAGCTTCAATTTGTCACCTATGCCAATATGAGGCTATAGAGTATTTTTTAAATTTCCTTTTTCAGTTTTTTTTTTTTCCTCTTTTTGCTCGTTTGATTTGCTTTTGGAGCTTCATAATTTGTAAAGGCTACATTTCATAATTTCCTAAAAATGTACAGAAGTTCTAGAATGTACTCTGCATGACTGGGATGTCTGTTCATATTATACTAACCCTGTTATGTTCATGATAGCTGTCTATTAAGTAAATTGGATGTAATAGCTATTGTATTGGAATCTGGTTAATAATCGCGAATCACGTAAAAATCAAAGCATAAAGGAGGGTGTATATTGATATATATTTTTCCTCTTTATGGTCTCAATTTAGTTGCATAATCTTTTGTAAGTAGTTTTGGCACAACGTTGCTTTAGGAGGTAGGGTCACAAGTTTGGTACAACGTTGCTTTAGGAGGTAGAGGGGCATAGTTTTGGTAACAACTATTAGCGTACCAGTTCTGGCTTTTATTGACAGTGGTACCAAAGGTCCTTGCATTGTGTTTTCCGGATGCTTTTTGGTTCCTATTAAGGAAGGAATTCATATCCTCCCTGGTACCGGTCTACGAAATGGCATCCTATGCGGAGTTTTTACCTGCGGAGCTGTGCGGTTTTTTTAATCTGGACCGTTCGTTTTGATCGGACGGATCAAATAAGATCACAGCACGAATCTCAAAGCAAAATTAATACTGCCCCCTCCATCAAATCGCACACTCACCGGTTGGAGATTAAATCTGGACCGTCCGATCAAAGCGAACGGTCCAGATTAAAAGAACCGCACAGCGCAGCAGGGAAAATCTTCGCAGAGGATGCGAGTCCCCGATCTACCGGATAAGGTAATTTAACTTTGCACGAATCTCAAAGGAAAAATAATACTGGCCTCCTGCGTTATCTTATCCCCAAATAGGCATGAATTGAGTTAATATGGATGGTAAAGTTGTGGGTCCCACCGTCTTAATACTTGAGAGGTTACTTGTCCATTAAGGAGTGGTGTCAATACTAAAATATAAAAATTCAATGGCCTATTACAATGAAATGACAGGGATTTCATGTGGGTCTATTAATCTGATTAGAATCTTAGATCTTGACGCCATTACTGACAGGATGTCGTACAGTAGTTTTTAGCCTACTCCAGCTTTGTTTGTTTAAGACTAAAATTTAGTTGTTGTTGGAAAGTAGAAAAAAAAAAAACCATGGTGCTAAAACCTGCTCTCTTGTCAAGAATGCATTTCAATTTTTTTTCTGGGATAATTTTTTTCCTCCTGGGTTTCGTATGGTGTGGTACTGTGGTTACAATCACAGTGACAAGATTCGGGAATAATTTGCGAATTATTTTGTTTTTTTGGTGATACTAAACTGAACGCTGAATTATTCGGTTGATCGAATTTTGACCGAATAATTTGCAAATTTTACGAATTATTCTCGAATTTATGAATTTTTTCCAAAATTTTCCCATAATTTTATTTTTTTGTTATTTTTTTGTTTTTGCTCCCTTACAAAACTGAGATCTCTGATCCGAATAGTACCGAATCATTCCTGAATAATATCCGAATTATTTCCGAATCACGAATTTTTTACCTCGCCGAACTGAACTTGAATAATTGATTTGTCACTTGGTCACAACTCATAGTAACAAGATTTGGGTTTATGATTCGCGAATTAAACGGTCAATACGCGAATTATTCGAGAATTTTACGAATTTTCCGTTTTATTGGCGTTTTTTTCTCAAAAATTCGGTTAGGTTTAACTTAAAAAACTGCTGAATCATTTTGAGAAAAATCCGATTTGAAACCTATTTGAGATTCATTAGTTGGTTGAAGAATAGATCTAAATCGAAAATACGACGGAGAAAAGGGGAAAAGAGAAGAAGATAAATCTGACAGGTAGGACCCATACATTAAAGGTGTGATTGATGTCATTTTAATATTCTCAGCTCAATTAGACTTTACAAAGGCCGCAGCCCATCAACCTTTTCAATCAATTAATATTTTAATGTTTTGATTCAAATTGCATCTTCACGGGGCAGTTCATGATTGGCACGGATTTTTTTTTTTTTTCTTCTTTTGATTATGGTCCGTAGGCTTATTTGGCACAAGTCTAGATCCTAAAGTAACTCAAATTTTGAATTTGAATATGGATTGTCTAATTAGAATTAAGATTAAACTAAAATTCTTGATTCATACTCAATATACAGTTCTGAATTATTTCCTAATAATATCCAAATTATTTCCGAATTATGAATTTTTGATCAATTGTCGCTATACAACTTACAACTTTTAAGTTGGCTTACAGCGACAATTTTGTTACACAGGTAAGTGCCACAGCAGTTAAGGTACTACTAAACATGAGAGTGCCAGGCGGGCCCATGTGCACTTTAATCTGCTGCATGACCAGATGACATGTAAGTGCAACGATTCAGATCGAGCGGCGTCAAACATATCAACCACAGAGATTTCATGCGGCCAAGCTTCATGCTTCACTATATACTTTGTGTAAAGCGTATTTATTTTTTTATTTTTTTTGGTTTACTTCGACTTTCAGAGGATATCGTCACCAAGAATTTGATTTGTTTCAATACGTCCACTGATAATATAATGTTCTGTACTTTTTTTTATTTCCGAAATATATAAATAACCATACTCACTAACCACGGCACAATTTAAAATTAGTTCATTTTCTATAGTACAAATAATTTACACAGATTATTGAGATTCTCGAAAAACAAACTTAAAATTGGTAAATTTGGTAAATAATACGAATATAATTTGTACATTATTCATGAAATGTGCAAAAATAAAAATATTAGATTATTTAAATGATTCAAGTTTAAATTTAAAAAAAAAAAAAACTGATTTGAACATCTCACATGATACTTTACTAAGTTAAAATAAATACAAAAATTGAAAGAAGTGGTGACATTCATTCCCAACTTCTCTATAAGTTTTTCTCACCGAAAAAAGAGAGTTTAATTTGACCACTTTAAAATGAAAGAGAAAAAGTATGAAATTGAAATATGTTGTTATTCAAAGAGAATAACAACACTATTATTCTCTCCTAAGGGAAGAGAGAGAAAGGAGACTAGGAGAGTAGATGATAAAATATGATGCATAGTGAAAAGACTTGCATTTATTGTTTTGTCTCTCTATAGTTCATGAGAAATATAAAACATTGAAAGGCTTCAGATTTTGATAAAAACAACAACTTATTCATAAAAAATTGTCAATTTGTCAATGATACGTATATTAAACATATAATTCATGGATTGTTAAATATGCGTGATTGGTGTTAAAATCCGAACTATTTACAAATTTTTCATAAATTTTATAATTCCATCACTAACTATGTCAAGTTATTTATAATTTAACTTATTTATTTTGATTTTCATATTGATATTGACATGTTGTCTTTCTGATTTAAGAGAATTAAAAATCACATTCAAATAATTTGAGACATAAGTTTCAATTTCTCATGCAGTTTTATTATGCCCCTTTAATAAGGAGATGACATTAATTGAGTTGATCAACTAAAAATATAAAGCTCTCTAGAAAATAAGCAAATAAACATTATTATTGTATCAATTTTTTTTTATAGTGATGTAGTGTTGGAAGTTGTTAGTGTTGTGATCTAGAAATTAATTATAGGATGATTGTTTTTTAAATTTTGTTCATATAATTGGATGATTTATTTATGAGTATTTTTATTACTTATAGATAATTCAGATTGAGGACTTGGAATTGTGAAACTCTATAAATAAATTAATAAATACTTTAAAGTGTCCATAGTCTTAGTAATTAACAAGAAATATTAATTACCGGTATAAGATTAGCATTTAGATTAGACGATGATCATATTCTGCATATCATATGACAAGGAATTGTCAATCTAATCAAATGGATACCTGATAAAAATCAGGGGATTGGACGTGACCAAAATAAAATATTTAATATGTCATTAATGTTTTATTTGTGTCTGAAATTCTAAGGTATGAGATGATTGTTTCTCTCACATGAGAATACGTATTCGTGGGTATTATCCAACGTTGTTCGTAACTGGCAATCATACAGATTCTACCTCAGTATATATCTCATATGTGGAGAGATAGTAATTATCAAGAATACCAATGTCCCTCATGTAAATGAGTGATGGTATCATTGGGCCTTTTAATGAAATAATACAAGTATGTGCACATATGATTAAGAAGTTAATTGACTATTTTTGGCTCAGGTTGATTATGAAAGTCGTGGAGAACGTGGAAACATGAGAATATGGGAACGTGTTTAGATCGATGGAGACTCTTCTAAACAACAAGAAAACTATTTAAAAAGGTACCTACTACCTAGGGTTTGATATCAATCAATTATTATCTTCCTTGGAGAGTCAAGACTTTGTTTCTCTCATTTTGATCTCTCATGTGTTGAGAATCCGCAAATTCTAAAATCAAGATATTTATATCTTGGAAGATAGGGATTAATGAGTGACCAAATTACTACTCTCTAGCAAGAAGAAACTTTTGATTTCTAATTAATTTTTTAGTGGATACCGTGGAAAACTTCTACTTTAGAGTCTCAATTTTGTGCAAGGCGCTGCAACTCTTGCAAGACATCAACTGCCGTTAGCTTCAACAAAATGGTGAAAGATAACCCTACATCTCAAGAACCTTTATTTCTTGTTTGGAGATAAGAAACAAAATGTATGTTGTTTATTGATTTGTAAATTTGATTTTAGTTTGATTTGTCGTGCATGATGATCTTTTGATATTTTTTTTGTCAAATTTTTTTAAAATTCTACTACTTTAAGTATCATAAAAATTCAACAGAAATCATTTTTGATATCTGCGAACATTCATTCTCAAGTCTTAACACACTCAGGTCTCATTTTCGAGAGCAGCTTGGGTCCGATGCCCATCGGACTCAAATTGAGTGGGATGGGTTCCATAATCGTCCGATCTACTTTGAAATCTGTGCGTGTTACTTTAATATCCGTGCGCACGATAATTAAAGTAAATCGGACGGTTATGATACCTATCAGATCCAAATTTGAGTTCGATGGACATCGGACCCAAATTTGTCCCCTCATTTTCAGCCATCAACATTTCTCAAGTCCGTGTAGCTTACTTCATCGTCATGAGATACGTTCACCGAAAGGAGTAACCACACGAATCCTCACTATAACGTCGAGCAACAGAGGATCCAAACGCCGTAAGTTGAGAGTTGAGACGACAACCCCGCAATCACCGCCCCACCTCCTCGGCTTCTTCCTCCTCTAACTCAACTCCCCTAAATCCAGTGGAGAGCAAAGAGCGAGAGCCAACTAGAACCCAATCGACGACCAATCAATGACTGACATGGCGACCCCACCACCACCGATGGTTCTCGACCCACCTCAATCCTCTCCAGTCCCGCCCCAGACCGGATCCCTTCCCACTTCCCCCACCTCTGGCTACGCCGTGGAACTCTACTTCGACCCCGCCTTGGAGAACCAGGTTCTCAAGTCCTGGAACGTACTCGCCCGTCGCCAGCTCAGCACACACCTCATCGACATCTCAGCTCGGCCCCACCTAACGCTCCTCTCTTTCCCAGCCTCCTCCTCCTCTCTCGACCCGCTTCGCCTCCTCTCCCCTCTTCGTTCTCTTGCTGCTCGCCTTGACCCCGTTCCCATCTCCCTCTCTTCTATAGCCTCCTTTCCAGACTCTAGTATCAGTACTGGTACTGGTACATTGTTCTTTGCACCGGTGCCTACTGCAGTTTTGCTGGGTTTGCATGCACAGCTGTGTGAGTTGATCAAGAAGGAAGGAGTTGAACCGCCAGAGGGGTACCGGGCTGACGCTTGGATCCCAAGTTGTGCTGTGGCAAAGGAGGTGCCAAAGGGTCGTTTGGCCGAGGCTTTCTCTGTATTAAGAGAGATGAAATTGCCAGTATCGGGTTACGGCATGGATATTGGGCTTGTGGAGTTTCCACCCGTCAGGGAGATCTTCTCTTTCCCACTTGGTGGTGGTTCTGATGCTTAAAGTATGTTTCCATTTTCTTTTGTTTCAACCTTTTAAGCCTTAAATTAAGTCTTGATCTTCGTCTGGTACATCAACTAGTTGCAAAGAATGACGAGATAAACCAGGAATTTACTGGATGTGCTTGGACTGAGCTAACTAGCATGCTGGATTAGTATGGACTTCAGAATTTTGTATTCAATACAACTTTAGTCAGTAAAGTTCTGTGGTGTGGTGTTTAGTTGATGAAGTTTTATAAAACAAGTTATTGCACAGAACAGAACCTTTTTAACTCTGCAATCAATCTTGTCTCTTTCTTATTTTTCTCATTACGAGTTTGATTGCATAATCAGAGTTAGTTACCTGCTGGTCTTAGGTTGTGCCCTGGATATGATATAATTCCACAGAGTCCCAGTACAACCAAATATATCAGAATCAGTTCACTATTGGGCTGATTTGGTCTTCAGTACCAGCCTGTTTTATGTACCATGCCTGTACCGAATGTATTGCTTTCTATTTACAAAGTTTGCAAAGTTTCCCTGTTTGTCTGTCTCCATTTTATTTCATTTTTTTTTCTGCTATAGAAGTTTCAGGCACGAAGCAACATCCTTATTGGTTTTCAATGTTCAGGTATTATTTTCCATAAAATTAAAGAAGCAAAAGAGGAAATAAGTCATGTGAACCGCACCATAGAAGCCGGCGGCATATTACTCCCATTAAGAGAAAGAAGGATCATGTGATTTTGTATTAGAATGACGAGACATTTATTTTTAACTTGTTTGAACAGATAGGTGGTTAGGATCTGCATATTGATTTAACTTTTAAGATTTTTTCGTTGTCTGTGTTTCGAATCTGGTAGTGCAATGGTGTTTTATTTTTTTTTCATGTCATCCCCCTTTTCTTGATTTTCATCTGTCATTAACAATTAACTAAGAAAAGTGACAACTCCCTATAGATCACTTTTCTACCATACTAATACTTTCCTTAAATTACAGGTGCAAAAATATACTTATTTAATTTTCTTTTAAGAAAAAGAATTGAACTCAGAGATGCTTTGGCCAAGTGATGGCAATTTAAACCAATTGTTTCTTCTTTATCTTCTCTCCAAACAAACACAAAACCTCGAGATTACAAAATGAAAGCAAAACGTAAAATAGCTGTCTAAATTCAAAATTTGAGTAGCTAACTACAAAGAAAAGGATTTTGTATAGCGGGTGGCTGGCTAATACCTCCATCTTTTTACAATTTCAAGCAAAATCTCATTCCATGAATCGATCGGCCCAGGCAAGCACCAATGCACACAATCATTCTGCACTCTCTCCTTCTTCCCTTCAGCAAACGGGTTGGGGTTCATATATGGACCCGGGTGCCCGTCAGGCCGCATCAGTGCCAGCCTTGTCACATCCAGGGTCTCAATTCTTAACCTACCCTTTATTGCCTCCACCTCTTTTGCTGCTGCCATCACTTCCTCTATTTCTACTTTTCTCATCTCAGTATCCATGTACTCCATCTCCTTTTCCCCCAGTTTATATGGCTCTTTCTTCGGACAAGCATCAGCACTGTCCCATTCCCCTTCAAAATGTGCTGGTGAGAAGGTGGTTACTACCACTAACTTATCAGACATGTTCAGTTCATCCTTCACCTTTTTTAGCGTGGTATTTATGGCTTTTCGAAAGATACCAAAGAAACCAATTTCAGTATGGTTGAACTCAGGACAATGGTGGCAGCCCAGAACCCTTTCTCTCTCATAATAAATTGCAGGATGTAAAAACCAATGTCCAATTGAAAATACCATCACATCAAACTTATTCAAATCTGATGCCCACTTTTCGTCGGTCGAATCCAAGTACAACTTGTTATGGTTCAAACTGGATGCTGCTGATTTTTCTAACCCTTTAACAAGAAAAGGTGACCAGAAAACTGAAACAGTCACATTGTACTCTTTAAAGACCCACCGTCTGAACTTGTTTTCTTCACTGTCATGATACACAAGCTCGGGTACAGATTTGGTTGCAAGCAGACATAACAAGGACTCAAGCTGGTTTCTTGCCATCGAGTCACCAATGAATGCCACATGTCGGTTATTGATTAGTTCGAGAAACAATGCGGGGTCAAACGGGGGTATCTGACAATTTTCTGGCTTCCATCTCCAATGCAAGTAGCTGCTGTCAGGTCGGCCATGTACCATGCAATTCTGGCCTTTCTTGATTGTGCCACAGCTGGTACCATTGTATAACGGGTTGATTGTGGATTTGACCCAGGTGCCATTAAAATAGTCACACTGTGGTTCTGTCGGCTGAGGGTTTGTTTGCTTGGAGTGTTCAATTGTTGTCTCTGTGATAGGTGGAGGTGTTTGGGCCGGAGAGAAGGGGAAGAGGTAGAAATGGATTAGTGCCAAGGGGATCAGAGAGTAGAGAGCCCAAGCAATCAGCTTTTTGGTGAAGCAGTTTGCATTTTGTTGATGGTTCTGAGCGTAATGGTGGTTTGTTCCCATGATATCATTTGAGTTTCTCGATCGGCGGAATAGAGAGGAAGGAACGGAGACGAAAGGAGATGACATGCTTGCCAACATTCTGGTCAAGTGGTCATAACGTCGTCTTAAATGTCGTCAAAGATGGTCCGTATCCTCTCCAGTTAAGCTAAAAATTGGAGAGATTTGATATTCGCAGTAACGATTCTGTGGAGCCAGTAACTAAATACCGTCTCCAACAGAATTGACTCCCATACGAATTTAATGGGTTATTGGGTTAGCTTAAAAATAGTTGATTTGCCTACCATTACCTCGAGTTTTTTTTGCCGAAAATTCACGCACAAATCGACTTGCCAAGTATTAAATAATAATAGAAACTAATTGAGATTTTAATGAAGAAATCTTATGTATGGAAGAGGAACCATTGGTACTTTGAATTTGGTGCAAATTTTACGATATGCTGGAGTCCGGATGTTATTTATTTTTTGTTTTCTTTAGGAATGTTGAAAAGAAAAGGTATCCGTTGTGTAAAAATTGGTAAAAAAAGTTTCAACATCACCGTCTAATTTTATAAATCACAAAACTTTAAATACATTAGTAACCTCTAATAATACTAATCAATCAAATATTGGGTTAGCTCATTATACTAACCTAAGCCTTCATCTAAACACACTCTAAGTATTAACCTAGACACCATTAAGTATAGAAATAATATAATTTGAGTTTAATTTTGTTTGGTCGTTAGTTAGTTCTATGTAGGTTTGTTTGATAGTTACAAGTTGATATTTCATCATATTCAGTGCATTTTTTCCGATATAAAATTAATTTAGAAACCTTTTAATTTTGACCACTTGATTTTATACTATTAATTCGAAATTTTAAAATTTTCACATGTAGACACATCACTCATAAGGTAGAAGAATTTCAACAATTTGAATTCTTCATTCGAAGTTAATCCGATAAGTTTTAGAGTTAAGAGTACAAAGAAGTTTGATACTCCTGTAAGCACCCTAGTTCTACTCATGTTTTCTTTTATGTTGTATGGATATGAGTATGGATGTATACGATACGAATACAACAATATGTGGTAAATTTTAAAACGATATTGATACAACACAACGGATATTGATACGTATCAGATACGACACAATACCATATATAAAATATCGGAGTAATACTAAACCAGTTCTAATATTTTATTTCGTAAACACTAAAACACAAAGTCTCATGCTGTTGGAGTATTTCACCTTTACAATTACAAGCACACATATTTTGTTATCCTGTGCAGGGCTTTTGTATTTGACAGTTTGACTTTATACTAAATTAATTTGTAAATTTATAAATTTTATATGTATACATATTACTCGTGAAATAGATTGATTTTAATGATTTAGATTCGTCGTTTGAAGCTAATATGATAGATGTTTCAAAATTGTGACTTAGTGAAATGGCACAAGCTCTCGTCTCTCTTCAAATAGACTCATGTTTAATTCTTTAGAATAGTATTTAAAAGATGTTTGGGTGTACCATTTTAAATAGTCAATTCAAACTGTTCAACATGATCTCCGTATTAATTGTGCTTGGAGATCAAATTTTATATTTATTTTGGAAACTTTTTACTATTTTTTAGATAGGTACAAAATTTATTGTTTTTTTTAAATAGATCATAAAATTAGTGATTTTGTACCTATCTTAAAAATAGAAAAAACTATATAACATGTGATCTTTAAGCGCACTTTAATATGGAGATCATGTTGAATGATACAAATTAATTGTTTGAACTTTAAAATCACAAAATAATAAAATATAGACGCAAATTATAACGTGGACCTGAATTTGTAATGTATATTAACGCATCATTATTTATATGATTTTATTATATTAACCACAAACAAACCATTTATTCAATTTCATTAAGGATAGATCAATAGAACCGAATTAATAATTGAGGAAAATATAATCATTCTATGCAATTCTGAACCGCAACCAAGTAATTTATTAACACTTAACTACAAAAAATAGTAAAAAAATTCAAAAAAAAATATATAAAATTTGATTTGGAAGCACATTTTATTTACATAATCATGTTGAACGGTTTGGATCGACGATTTAAACTTTGAAAATGAAAAAAAAAATCGTTATTGTAACTTTATTGTAACTCAAATTTGTTGTAACTTGATTTCTCCTCTTAATAATTTGGTCTATTGATTATTGATTTTCCATATTATGTAGTTGTTAGTGTTACAAATGATTTTATAACTTAAAGACTTGATATCAAGTAATTTGGTCTCAAATGATTTTCCCTCCTCTTAATGACTCGATCTCATTAGCTTGTCTTGAATGAAACCGAACAAATGATTGAGTTTCATCTATATTCAATAATTTGATTTTTAATTTCTAAAATGCGATAATGAAATTATGAAATGTATTACCTCTCAATTTTTGAGTAATCAACAATTTTATAATATTTTTCTAAGCTATGTACTACCTCTCCTTTCTCTACGGATAATGTTATAAATAGCGATTATTGCATTATTGCAGAAAGATTAAAAAAAACTATAACTTTATTATTGCGTCGCTATAACTAGTTATTTATAAATCTTACTATAAAATACCATCTAATTGGGAATACTTTTGATTTTACAATTTCATGATAATTTAGGGACCTTCAAGAGGATATTATTAGGTGAGTTCTCTCTTTCCCCTCTTCCTCCGTCAAATCAGCAACAAGCCGAAAACAAATCACAGAAGCTAAGGCTAGGGTTTCTCATCTCCTCTCATTTGACCTCTCTGCGATGGCGTTGCGCGCGTTCTACAACGAGATCAGGGCGGTGAAGGTGCGCGATCTGCCAAAAGTCATCAAGCCCCGCCTCTCATGGGACAACGTCAAGAAGGGCGCTGACAAGGCTGTCGATCGCTACATTGAGAAGTACATCGAGACCGGCTCGGCTGATCCTGTCTTCCACGTCTGCTTCGGTGGCATGGTTTTCTCTTACCTGATCAACCTCCCGCATGAGCGCCGCCACCTCGCGCACCACGAGGAGAGCGGTGGCCATCACTGATCGCTCCAAGGTTAGATCCAAACCGTAATCATACATCTTCAATTGTCTTCTCTAATTATCTTTGTCTGAGTTGATCTACTGATTTGCGTTGAGAAAAGATTAAATTTCATCTATATTATAGAAATGCCAAACTTTATGTTCGCATGAAGTTACCTATTTAGCTCTAGGTTTAGGTTTTATTTTGATGCATTTGTTTTCCCCCATGGGAGTGGTGCCCCCTCCAAGTTCCAGTGGATTTCTGCATGTCGACTGTGTGCATTAATGTGGATTCGAGTTAAAATTTGAGAAGTAAGTTTGTATACTGGGGGAAAAGGTTATTTTAGTCTTAGCACAAATTTAGGAGCAATCAAAATTTGCTTTGTTCATTTTTAATACAAGGAATTTTGTAATAGTGCTGATACAACAAGAACAACAACTAAGCCTTTAGTCCCAAACAAGTTGGGGTAGGCTAGAAATGAAATCCAACCGGAGTCTGTAATAGTGCTGATATTCATATAATTTAATACTTGATGTCAATATCTGAAACTAAGAGGGAAATCATTGTGGTAAAGATCACATTCCATACATCTGTCTTCTTTTGAAAAAATGTTAACTATTGGACTAAAAATTCATCATTGATGATTACCATGTTTTTCAATGGAGGATTCGGGTGCCATAATTTGCATTAATATTTTAAAATTCCAAATGCAACATCTTGTTCTTCTTCATGAGTATCACATAATTTTGCAAATGTTTAGTTTGGTTTGCACAGTATCAAGAGTACTGTTCATCGGTTTTAACTGTGATATATAAATTTTTAGTGCGGACATCTTTTGGCCTCTTTTAGAAAAGAAACAAAGATTATAAAATTTTACTGGGTGATTTGCTTGTGAAGAATAAGACCAAGGGTTCATAATTCAATATATGAAATTTAGATTTTGATATGTTAATGTGAAAATGAGGTAGTGGTGAGTTGGGGCTCCGTAACCCTCAATGCAATAGCCTAGGTCTTTTAGTTTCTGATATTACAGAAATGTTGTCTGAATGTTTGATACAATGTGATGCAGAGGTGCATACATGGTGCCAGTTCAGTCCCCCCAAATATAAAGCAAAGAATAGCAGAAAATTTGATAAACCATCCATCTACATTTGGCCAAAGTCTATTGCACATTTAAGCCTCATATTTTCTCAATTATGCATCATTTATCCTACACGAGTGCAACATGTTATAATCCTAATTTGATCTGATCCTGAGTGAATTATTATTATTATTTTTATCTGATCCTTATTGCTACAGATAAATAAATATTGAGAAGGGACAAATAGATATTCGCCCCGGTTGATGATTGTCTTCTATACTAAAACTTGCTGTTGATGTTGCTAACTCAGTGTTTACTTTTACATTGAAAAAAGAAATCCATATTTACATTTTTGTATGTACTGCATTTTATTTTTGTAGTATGCTTTTGTAACTTTTATATATTTTCTTTCTGTGATTTTTGAGAAGTCACTCAAATATTTTGCTGACTTCAATGATCTCTATTGCAGGTCTGGTGATTTTTCATTTTTCGTCCAGGATGGATATTAAATGCTTCATTTTCTTAAAAATAGCTTTGTCTAAACCTGGTGTGTCTGTTGCTCTTTTCTCAAGGGAGAGCCAATAATTGAACTCTTTTTTTAGTTCTGAGCTTTTCTTTGTTTAAATCTTGCAAATTCTACATTAGTTCATCTTTTGGCAATGTCCAAGTACAAATAAGTATCTATACTCTCCTTTTGCCATGCTGCTCATATTTTATTTCTGCCTTTATTTACTGGTTTGTAATGGAGGAGTTAGCAGTCGATTGTGTTTTTATGAAATGTGATTAACTCAGCAAAATCTCAAGGTTTTTCAGTATGTTATTCGAGGATACAGATTGCTGTATCAATTCAATTGTACCTGCAGCTGTTGGATCCAATATGGAGTTGACTAAATTTTTAAGTATATCGGTTTTTTTTTTTTTTTCCTTTTGGGTCCGTCCAGCCCATCCATGGACATTTTCTAGGATTATAATAGCTTTCTAGACGTCACTGATAATTGGTTAAATGTTAACTATTATTCGCTAATTGTTAAATGAACTAATGAATTTGTTAATAATATGAATAATTATTTGAGTACCTTCACTTCAGTATCTCTAAAAACTTTCTCGCTCCATTTACACTTCAGTATCTCTAAAAAATTTCTCACTCCATTTAGTGAAATTATATGGTTTTCACTAATTATTATTTGAAAAATACATTATATGATCTCTAGTTCTCTACTAATTATTGTTCTAAAATTTCTCCAACACTTTTCCTAGTCTTCACTGATCATATAGTCTCTTGTATTAGTTCTGCATTTGTTTTCGCGTTGACTTTTATAGATATAAATACTTGAAAGATAAGATATTAATACTTAAAAAATAGAATATTAATATTTTGATGCGCAACTTATTATGCTCATCCATATATGATTATCTATTTTTTAGTTCTCCAATAGTCAATAAAGTAGTGGAGATCATGTAATATTGCATCAATCTTCCCCAATCGTCTTAACAATATAAGTATAAATATTTCAGTGCATAAGTACAAGTATTTGCAGTACTTGATATTAATACTTTCAGACGTTATCCAGTGTAATATGTAAAAAATACTTACAAGTATATGCATAAATATTTGCACGATGAGGTATAATATTTGTGTTACGACGAGTCCGAAAGTATATCATAATGGATCTCATTTGAAAGAGAATTGCATAGAAAACGTTCATGATTTTAGATTTGCAAAATTCCTCACAAATCATCATATTTTAATATTGACGAATTGAACAAAGAAAAAAATCCACCTCTAAAAACGTATATTTATGGTATGGATATTTATGGCGCCATATAGTTTGAGTGGTCCCCCACAAGTATTTATGATGTGGGTACGTTTGAGAGATTTAGGTAGAGAAACAATTATTTACGTAAAAATTGTTCACCTCATAAATATAATTATTTCCATACATATGTATAAATACTTTCTTGTATATATATAAATACTTTCTTGCATATACTTTAGAAAAAATATTTAGTGCTAGATTTTTTTGAGGTCCCTTCAGATAGTTGTAGGAGTTATGATACAGATACAGCACGAGTACTATAGCGCGGACACTGTTACTGGCTCCCAAAAATATAGCAACTTCGACTTTATAACTTTAATATACTATTGTGATATGTTTTTGGATAATATATATTTGTTAATCAAATATACTTATATATTAGGAAACATGTTATATTTGTTAATATTACAAAAAAAAAATATAGTTTTTGAAGAATTGAATTGCTTTTTCATCGCGATTTTTCAAGAATAATGTTGATCAAACATTGTGATAAATTGTGTATATTCATAAATGTCAGGAGCCACTATTAAATTGTTGAAAGAATCAGCAAATTCGTTAATCACAGATGTATTTTAAAGAAGCAATGAAGTTTTAGAAGTTAATTTTTAACCGTACACAATTGACAAATGTATTTGCGTATTCAAAAATTAGATATTTGTTCTTCACAATTAAGCACTCGTTCTTCACAATTGTAATATTTAACTAGTTATAATATAAAAAAAATTGAAATTTTCAAAGGTGAACTGGACAGATACTTGAATATACTCTCAACATTTTTCTATGGAGTTGGCTAGTTTTGTTGAGCATGCATATATAATTCTATATGCATATAAGAAATAAAAACTAAACCCGGCATACAACCGAACCTTACCAGAAGGACATAAACAAATTATTTTTTTCCGTTTGTACAGAAGAAATAAAATCGATGAAGCTTGCAAAGCAGCACAGAGTTGTTATTTGGTAAAAGACATTTAAACATAAATAAAATAGCAGTTGTGCTGTACCTTGAAGCTGCAGCTATCAAATATAAAATAAATTCATATTTGCTTGAATATATATATATATATATATATATTCAAGCAAATATGAATTTATTAAGCCACTTTGAAAATCGCTGATCCAATGATTTCACTGTTCAAACAGTGAAACCGTTGGATCAGCGATTTTCAAAGTGGCTTAATAAATAGTAAAAAAATTCTAAAAAATATAAAATTTGGTTTTCAAGCACATTTCAATATGGAGACCACATCTAACGGCTCGGATCGACTATTTGAACTTTGAAAATGGAGATACGAGTAGGAAGTAAAACACCCCCTTTACTTCTCAAAGCAAGTTAGCCCATCTCATATATATATATATTTTAAATAAGTCACTGGGAGTTTAAAATTACATCACAAAAATTTCATTTTTATCTAAAACTCAGGTAGACAGTGAGTGAGTGAGCTCAGTCAAAAGTGTTCTTGCCCAAACGTTTACTCCCATCTCTATCTTGCTGGTTTCCCCTAACCTATATCACCTGAAATTGTCTATACCCAAAATTACTGCTACCAAAAACCAGTATCCAACATCGGACCATCAGTATTCAGATATATGCTATAGTTATTATGAAACATGTTATTTGAGTCTCAAAAGAGTCCATCAGAACGCTGCTACTAATTTCCATCATCTGCAATTGCTGCTACCCCATCCATCTGCCTGATCAATCCTTAGAGCTGGTTGCTCTTCCTACAAAGGAATGTTGTCCCGGGGTCCCCACGATCCAGGACTGGATAACCTGACCGGGAGCCAGTAATAGACAAGATAAATTATTAGAAAACTTATACTTCTTTTGGATTTGACATTAGCACCATTAAAACAAAGAATCATTCTTATGCTTTCAATTGTCCAACAAACTGCACTATTTATCATTAAGCATGCAGTTCTCCGTACTCCTCTGACAGTATATGCAAAATCAAGAATATTTTCGAAAGAGGACCAATGTGTACAAAATTCTTGCAATGATCCATCCAAAGCCTTTCTCACAAAAGAGCATGTAACAAACAAATGGTTGACAGTTTTATCATCATCACAAAAATGACAATTGATTAAACCTGACCATATCCATTTTTCAAAATTTGTTTTTAGATAGTCCTAATTTTTAGGGGAAATGGCATATAATATTCCACCATAATAAATTCTTTTTCTTTTCATTCATAACACCCCTGAAATTTAAAAATTTATATACATATTTTACATAAACCATCCCTTTGGAGTCACATCTCCAAGATATTTTGTGTTGATTTTGGGTCAAGGGTGTCCGACTAAGAATTGCTAGTATTTCATTCCATTTTGGGAGTACAACACCTGATAACAACCTTTTAAAAACCACTACTTCCCCTTGTGTTTGTATAACATTGTGGAGTAAAATTTATTCATAAACACAGGGCAAAAGATGAGGGTGTCTACTAGCTAGAGAAATAAATTTGAAATCATATATCCTTTCAAATTTTCAGTTTACCATCAATTCTAGGGCAATAAGAAATGCTTATAGTTCCTAATTGCTCTAATTTCATAATTTCCTTCCAAAAAGGAGATATCATTAATAATCTATTGTTGGAATAGTATTATACATCACCATAGTCATTCAAAGATTGGTATATGTATGACCTTTAAACTTCCACCTCCGTTTTAGAAGTAAAGCTATATTCATTGATTTAAATCTAAGATACCTAAACCACCAAAATCTCCAGCCATATAGATAAGCTTTCCAATTCACCATAGGACAAGTTTTTCTATTTATACCAGCACCATTCCACAAAAATTGACATCTATACTTATCTATCTGTTTCAGAACCTTTGTAGGAATTTCATAAATAGATAAAATACATAAAGGAACCACTGATAAAACAAAATTAATCAATGTAATTCTACTTCCAATAGAAAGCATTTTGTCTTTCCAATTTTGTAGTTTATGACAAAATTTATCTGTCAAAAAACCCCATAAAAGCATTTGAATTTTCATATCTAAGAGAGGTACTAAATATTTAATGGAAAAATGTCCTCAAGAGCACCTAATTACATTAGCTAAATCATCTCCCTTACTTGTATTAATAGGAATCAAATCAGTTTTTTGTAGGTTGGTTTTTATACCAGAAATAGTCTCAAAGGTCATCATAACCCACCATGCATTTTCAATATTTGTTGAATGTGCTTCTAAATATAAATTAGCATCACCAGCACAGAAATCATTTGCAATAGTAGCATTTCATATCAAGGAGGACCTAAATCTTTAATAGTTCCAGTTTTTCTACATTTATTAAAAATTCTATACAAGTGATCAACAACTGAATGAGGGGAGGGGGGGCGGGGGTTAAATGGCCCCCCATGTCAACGCCTCTTTTGCACGGAAAGCACTGAGTTAATTTGCCATTTATATTAATACAAGTTTGAGAATTATATAGCCATCGTTGAATCCATAGTATTCATAAGATAATCCTAGTAAGGGTGTTTGGCAACAGGAAATTAAACCTCCTTAAGCCTACTTTAACTTCATTATTCATTTAAACCTTCCAAACACAGATTTCTCAGTAAGAATTAAGATCACTTCCTTTAGTCTCATTTATTCATAATCTTAATCTCTTGCTTGAGTCTTAAGGCATCCCTACACCTGGATTAAGCTTCTTTAGCTTTTATCTAGGGATGGCAAAAAAGCCCAGTCGGCCCGGAGGCCCGGTCATCCCCGCCGGCTTGCCCGTTACCCGGTCGACCCGGCGATGTGATGGGCCAGGTAAGGCCGGGCCTAAAGACGGGTCAGGCCAGGCCTGGGCTTAAGTCGAAGCCCACAGGCAGCTCGTTGGGCTTATCTGATTTTCTAATTTTCTGATTTTCTGATTTCTGGTTTTCTGGTTTTCTAGTTTCTGGTTTTTGGTTTTCTAGTTTTCTGGTTTTCTGATTTCTGATTTTCTGATTTTCTGATTTTTGTAGGCAAAATGGCAGGCAGGCCTGGGCCTGGAGGAAAAGCCCATCGGGCGGAGTCGGGCCTAGATTTTCAAGCCCGTCGGACTGGGCCAGGCAGGCGGGCCATTAATTTTTTACGGGCAGGTCAGGCCTGGGCTTGACAAAATACCCGTGGGCTAGGCCTATTGCCATCCCTACTTTTACCCATGGTTAAGACAATTGAATATGAACTCCTAAGCATATATTAAGATTTAATCCTATAGGTGTTGTCTGGCAATAAGAGATTAAGCTTCCTTAAGGCTCAATCCACTTTTTTTAGCTTCCTTAGACGCTTAATCTTGCCGATCACCAGTTTCTTAGCGCGGATTAAAATAACCTCATTTAGCCTCATTTTGCCCGGATCTTAATCCTCTGCCAAACCTTAAGGCACCTCTACTTCCTTAGTTTTCATTCACAGATTAAGACAACCAAACATCGGTTGCTTAATGCTTCTTAAGCTCTTAATCCTTCACTATTAATCTCTTGTTGCCGAACAACCCCATTGTGTTGCCAAACGGCCCCAGTGGATCTTATCAGGTGCCTTCTCGAAATACACTTTGATAACAATCCTTGTTGTCCAGTAACCTTACAATGATGTAATTCCATGTCCTAAAATTACATTATCTTGAACAAACCTACCTTTATGAAAGGAGACATGGGCAGAACTAGAGAATTTAGGAGGGCTGAAACATAAAATGTAAAAATTATAAATTGTGGTTTTTGGGAATTGAATCCAAAATCTTCAACAACCACAATGCGGAACTTTAATCACTAGACTACAAACAAATATTTGTTATTTTATAAGAGGGGGTTAAACTTTATAAAAATAAATTAAATTAAATTCCAATATACATGATTAAAACATTTAAAATTATGAGGGTGGCTGAGCACGCTTTGGTTTACACTAAGACTCGTCTCTTACTCTATAAACCTATATATGATTAGCTACATCCTATTTATTAGAATCTTAGAGATAATCTTTAGACTACAATTCACTAAATTATGGGTCTAAATTGTTTAATCTTCAAAAACATCATGCTCTTTCGGAATTGGGCAAATAGAAGCTTGTTTTCAGCTTTTGGAGATCTAAATTATGAGTATAAAATTATTGACACAATAATAATAGAGTGAGCCTATGGTACTATACTACTATGCATAGCACGGATGGGTCCGTACTACAGTTTAATATCTTCGTTTTCAAAGTTCTAACGGTCGATCCGAACCGTTCAACATGTTTTCCATATGAATATGTACTTGACGACCAAATTTTACATTTTTTATAATTTTCTTACTATTTTTTTTTAGATAGGTATAAAATCACTTGATTTGAAAATTCTTGACCATCCAAAAACAATGATTTTCTGCCTACCTAAAAAATAGTAAAAAAATTCTAAAAAATGTAAAATTTGGTCGGCATGTACATATTCATATGGAAAACATGTTGAACGGTTCGGATCGACCGTTAGAACTTTAAAAACAAAGATATTAAACTGTAGCACGGACCCATCCATGCTATGCATAGTACCATAGGCTCACTCATAATATTGATAGAATTTTACCAATTTCAAAAATATTGATAGAATTTGAATGTGAACTTATCAGGAAAAAGAGTGTGTCTGATGGTCTCCTCTGCCGTTCGATTCGCTTTAAGAATCTGTGTGTGGCAACTTCAATATTCATGCGCACAGATCTTGAAGCGGATTGGACAACAGAGAAGCCCATCGAATTCTTCTTGATTCCAAAAACCCTTATCTAAAAATACATACTTACACTAAGCATTCATAAAATCTGATGATAATAATTCACAATATGATTCTAATTTGTGACATCCTTTGTCGTTGAAGCGGATTGAACTCCTCAAGCTACACCAGTGCACAGGACCGGTGGAGACTATTTTTATAGCTTCAATGCGAACAATGCTGCTTTGGTTAATTTTTTTGTATGAGTTATATTTAAAAAAAAAAAAATCTATATCCTATCTGGGAGCTTGTGTTCTATGAGATTATGTTTGTTGACAAAATTATTAAACATCTTACTGAGTCTCACATTAAAACCAGGCCGGGTCTTTTATTGTTTTAGTCTAACTGCATTGAAATCTCCACAACAATTCATAATACACTCCTATTAAATCTGTTATTCCATATTTCTAAAAGTAAAAAATAAAATTGTTCACATCCTCCCGTTACGTCGCTCGAGAGGTCCTACCATAACTCCATAAGGAAGGTAAGATTTAATGATTAAATGACATAATTAATTTACACGACAATTCATCATCAGCGGTCCTACCATAATTAATTTATACATAGCAAGGTAGGTCTAGATACAATTTAGATTGTGTGTTATTTTTCTACTTATTTAAAATTATAGGACGCAATATTTGTATTTTTGTTTTCTAAAAATGACCTTTACCCGTTTGATCTAATTATGCCTAATAAGTTGAAATATATAGAGAGGTTAGCTAAGCTCAAAACGTTTGTTCCTAGCCTCAGGAACAAACGATTCAGTTCTCTAGTTTTCAAAGTCCAAACGGTCGATCCAAACCGACAGATGTTTAATCTATATTAAAATGTGTTTGGAGACCAAATTTTACATTTTTTGGAATTTTTTACTATTTATTAAGATGGTTTGAAAATCGCTGTTTTTCAATGGTGCGAAATTTTAATAAAAACAATGATTTTCAAACTATCTTAATAAATAGTAAAAAAATTCCAAAAAATATAAAAATGTGAAACCATCTTAGCCAACCTCTATATATATATATATATATATATATATATATATATATAGATTGGCTAAGCTCAAAACGTTTGTTCCTAGCCTTAGGAACAAACGATTCGGTTCTCCGATTTTCAAAGTCCAAACAGTCGATCCAAACCGACAGATATTTAATCTATATTAAAATGTGCTTGGAAAGCAAATTTTATATTTTTTGAAATTTTTTTACTATTTATTAAGATAGCTTGAAAATCGTTGTTTTTCAATGGTTCAGAATTGTAATAAAAACAACGATTTTCAAACCATCTTAATAAATAGTAAAAAAAATTCAAAAAAATGTAAAATTTGGTCTCCAAGCACATTTTAATATAGATTAAACATCTGTCGGTTTGGATCGACCGTTTGGACTTTAAAAATCAGAGAACTGAATCGTTGGTTCCTGAGGCTAGGAACAAACGTTTTGAGCTTAGCCAACCTATATATATGAATTGGTTGTATTTCGGCCAAAATACAACCAATTCATTTTTCAATTTTCGAAGTCCAAAAAGTCGATCTAAACCGTTAGATGTGTTCTCCATATTGAAATGTTCTTGGAGACCAAATTTTACATTTTTTGAAATTTTTTTACTATTTATTAAGCCACTTTGAAAATCGCTGATCCAACGGTGGCTTAACCAAACAGTGAAACTATTGGATCAACGATTTTCTAAGTGGCTTAATAAATAGTAAATAAGTTTCAAAAAATGTAAAATTTGGTCTTCAAGCACATTTCAATATGGAGAACACATTTAACGGTTCGGATCGGTAGTTTGGACTTCGGAAATTAAAAAATGAATTGGTTGTATTTCGGCCGAAATACAACCAATTCATTTTTCAATTTTCGAAGTCCAAAAAGTCGATCTAAACCGTTAGATGTGTTCTCCATATTGAAATGTTCTTGGAGACCAAATTTTACATTTTTTGAAATTTTTTTACTATTTATTAAGCCACTTTGAAAATCGCTGATTCAACGGTGGCTTAACCAAACAGTGAAATCGTTGGATCAGCGATTTTCTAAGTGGCTTAATAAATAGTAAACAAATTCCAAAAAATATAAAATTTGGTTTCCAAGCACATTTCAATATGGAGAACACATCTAACAGTTCGGATCAGTAGTTTGGACTTCGGAAATTGAAAAATGAATTTGTTGTATTTTGGCCGAAATACAATTGAAAGCATATTAGCCATATTATATATATATGTATGAGTAGATCTAGGGTTTGAAAACAACGATGGTTTGCATCCTTCCAAATTTTATATTTTTTTGATTTTTTTAATATTTATTAAGATGGTTTGAAAATCGTTGTTTTTCAATGGTGCAGAATTTTAATAAAAACAACGATTTTCAAACCATCTTAATAAATAGTAAAAAAATTCCAAAAAATGTAAAATTTGGTCTCCAAGCACATTTTAATATAGATTAAACATCTGTCAGTTTGGATCGACCATTTGGACTTTGAAAATTGGAGAACCGAATCGTTTGTTCCTGAGGCTGGGAACAAACGTTTTGGCTAATATGCTTTCGATAGCATAAGCACCGAAATACATCCAACTCATTTTTCGATTTTCTAAGTCCAAAACATTGATCTAAACCGTTAGATGTGTTCTCTATATTAAAATGTACTTGGAGACCAAATTTTACATTTTTTGAAATTTTTTTACTATTTATTTAGCCACTTTGAAAATCGCTGATCCAACGGTTTCACTGTTGGGTTAAGCCACCATGGGATCAGCGATTTTCAAAGTGGCTTAATAAATAGTAAAAAATTCAAAAAAATGTAAAATTTGGTCTCCAAGTACATTTTAATATAGAGAACTGTTGGGATTTCATGTGTATGCCTATATGGTGAGAATTTAAAATTTTTCCTATCACCACTTGGCTCTATACACAAAAGATCTTATTTATACGACAAAAGCAAACAAGATTTGATTCATCAAACTAATGTATACTAAGATAAATTAATATCAACTAATTTATTGCTAAAGAGGATGAAAACCTTTATGTAGAGAGATTGTCAAATCTCTTGATGGAGAGAAGTCGGTTTCCCTTCTAGATCTCGTATTTTACTCGGATATGCCTCTTGGTTCACCTTGAACCTAAACAACAAACTAACACACCTCTTAGATAGATGGATGTGAAGTTTAAGGCTTAGATCCAACCATCTAACAAGGAGAGATGATAGCCTTCCTTGAACTTTTCAACCTAGGAGCAAAACTCTCAAGGATTTAGTCTAGAGAAGAGAGAAAGAGAATTTTTTGGCTTTTTGAACCTTACTGCTACAGTAATTCGGCCAAGAAAGAAGGCAGAAAATTTCATCAATTTTCCTTAATTACACCTCTTTAAATAGGCAAGGGGTTAGAGCTACTATTTGTGTTAAGTTTAAACTATTTACACAAATGCCACTAGCCTTATTTAACCATTTTATCATCTTTAATCTCATCTTGTGATTGGTTCAATAGATTAATTTATGAATAAATAATATTAATAATATTATTCTATTATGCAATATTCTTATTATTCTTATAATGCATTTAAACATTATACCAAATAATATTTGCATAACTTCACAAATTTATTTATGGTCTAAGCATGTCATATTATAACATTTTATTTTATCATTTCATCTCATGTATTTTATCTTATACATCGTTATGAAATATAAAATACTTGTTGTTTCTCTTCAGTTGGTGTGACCGTACAGAGGATCTATGTCATCTTGGCAATAATATAAAACTTTATATTATTGACTATAAGAGGTTCTATCATTACATTATAGTTATCCAAACGACATAGTAATTATTTACTCAATCCACTAATTTCGTGTCTATCCTTGTTTCATGATATTATAAATAATATGCAAAATAGGATCGTGTCATTTTTGCATTATATTCTTTTTCTTGATCTCTCAAGTGAATTATAATTATAACTACAACAGTTATATTGCATGCGATATAATTCCACTTTACCAAGGGGCCCAGTAATATCATAACTCAAATAAAACGAGGGACAATGATAATATTAATATAGATTTCTCCCGCACAAGTTGTATACAACGAACTACTATTTTATTCCTATCATAAGATATTATTTAAATAGTAATCACATTATATACTTCTCATGTGAAAAATATATACATTTCATATCTAAGATTCTAAAGACACAATGTAAACATTAATGACACAAAACACAATCCATATAATGTTCCATTCATTTAGGTCGTGTTCAGTATATAAAATACATTTTTATATATTAATGTAATTAAATGATAATTATTTATCAACATTTATAGAACTTCAATGTACTTTAATCGACATGGCAATCTTTCTTGGTAATTAATGTTCCTACTTAATTACCACGATCGTGAACATATTTAGTGATTAAATATTTCTCATCTAAGGAGTTCTATGATTCAAGATCAAGAGCATCTTCTTGAATACTTCCAAAGATATAATATATAAATCTCAAGAAACATGAATAATAATATTCGTAATAAAATCATAAACAACACATAAATTATTATTAAAAGATAACTTTCAAAACACACATCCTTCAAGAACATATCTAACGGTTTAGATCGACATTTTGGACTTCGAAAATCGAAAAATGAGTTGGATGTATTTCGGTGCTAAGCACCGAGCATATTAGCCACACTCTATATATATATATATATATATTTATATTTAAGCCCAACACTAAGATTTATCATATGTATATACACAGTGCCGTGGCCCAACTCAGCTTTTAGTTTCTGTGGGAGTTTTAGAAATCTAAAAAGAACAATATATACCAGGATTACAACTGGATTTGTCCAGAAACAGTTGGGCTTAAAACTGGTGGGCCGAATTTATTTTCTCTTTTCAATTATTTTATAATGAAGATCTACAATGAGTGTTGAAATCAATTTTTAATAATAATTTACAAAATTCCATTTTGTGTTATCCATAAAACTAGTACCAAAAAATCATCACCATTTTTTTAATGTAGAACCAAGCTAAAGAAAATATTTATACATGGCATATTCTTTTAGTTGTTGATTAAAATCAAATAGTTAAACTCAACCGTATAATGTATAAGCACTCTTTTTAGTCATCGATCAATGCAAATAAGTAACGTGAAAACTCACATAAATTGGCATAAATTGAGTCAATTCTACTACTTATACTACTTATACTACATGGCAACAACTAAATAATTATTTATATATATCCCTAAAGAGTTGATTTTAAGGTTTTTGTACTTTTATATGGAGTACGCTGGAGGTACTGAAGAAAGGAAGGAAGGACGGAAGGAAGAGAGGTAAAAGAGAGGTCAAGATATAACAACAAATAAATAATGTTTATTTCTTTATTTCTTTATATATTTCTCTAAAGAGCAGACGAAAAGTGTATTCTATTTTAATATTGATAATTAGAATAAAACTGATATATGTTATGAATATCAGTAAAAACAAATACACACTTTAATTTCCTTAAAAAGTATTATTTACTCCTACTTCTTCTTGAAATTATTTTGGATTTACTATTAACCACCACCCCCCCTTCCCCCCCCCCCGGAGGCCCGCCCTCTCTCTTTAATAATGCGCTTGTATTTGGGTGATGAAAAAAAAATAAGAGGGTTAGAGATAAAGTTATTTCATTATTTTACGTTTCGATGAAAATTTAGACGATTCGAACAGCAGAGTTAGATAAGGTTAGTTAACAATTCCGATATTTCTATAATTTATTGGATTAGCGACTGTTTTAAATTGTGAAATACCTCACTAACTTTGTTAATCATACTCCCAACTCTAACACTGGAGCCCAGTTTAAAAGGAAAGGAAAGAGCCGGAGCGGACAGCAAAATAAAAACTAGCGTTATATATGACAAAAATAGTCTTGACCTAAAATTTGAAGTAGTAGGAGGAGGATTAATTCGTGTCTTATTCCAAAATGTCATTTTTATTGAACATTTAATTAAACACAGAACATAGGACATCATAGTGGCAAATATATCCGCAGCTACCAGCTAGAAGAAATACATTGATACCCACCACACAAAGAGTCACATAGGAGCTAAAGCACCAACCTACCCTGAGCAACCAGGTCGATCTATTGTGGCCCAAGATCTAGAAAATAAGATCCAGCGGAGATTAAAAAAAAAAAAAACAATTAATTTGAGAAGCAGCAGCACAGCAACCGTCACAGTGAGTCAGCGAGATCGCACATGAATGCTGGTAGAAGCTAGAGGGCACACCAAGAAGAGGAGTCTTGGAGAGAGAGAAGATCTTGGAGGGTATACGTAGAGTAGTAAGAATTGTTATCTAGTATGACAAGCGAATTGCAGATTGTCAGCGAATTGTCGTGAATTCATTCTAACCGTAAGTTGTTTAGAAATAGACAAAATAAAAATCCAGAATGTGGCAATAATTTAATTATACATAATCTGTATATTTTGTTTCAAAATACAAAGATAAACAATTGGCTAATTTTGATTCAATTTGACTCTGCCACTTAGCATAATTAGGAAAAAAGATTAATGGATTGAATTAAAATACTATTCACAAGCATTGTAAGTTACAAGTGCAAAGGTGCTAAGTCTTATTCTTAGATTAGAACGAAGGTACAAAAATGAAAATAAAATATTGAGTTAGCCTAATTAAATAAATAAATATCCAAGTTTAACTTATCATTCTTAAACTATATTTAAGTCTTATTTTTTTTTTTTTTTTTTGAAAGAAGAGATATTATCGAATCTATATACATACACTCTGATCAAAATTATGATTTTCACTGTCAAACACAAAATTGAATTCATAAAAATGCAAATTCTCTAATAAGAAGGCATTGGCAAGATGGAGACAACGTGATTTGAAGAGGGAAAAGTCGTGTGACTCATGTAAAATAGGTCAAATTTGACGAGAAATGAATTGGTGATAAGGAAGGACGTCCGTGCCCTTGCTTTCGTGGCGCTCAAAACTAACAACAATATCAACGATCAACAATTATAACTTCTAATAACTTTTGATAACATTGCCAATTTCTTCTCCTCCTCCTTTCAAGTAGTAATTTTATTTTTGGTTTTTTTCATGTTCTCTTTTGTTCTCAACCTAGAAAACTCTTAACTATGATTTTAATGACACAATTAGTAAATATGAAGAAATCTATGAGAAGAGTAATAATAGATTGAATTCTCCTCATCACATAAAAGTTTTTAATCAAGAAACTTCAATTAGAAATCAATTCAATTCTATTATCTTCTAATGAATTAAAATGATTTTTTATTAGAATTGAAATGAAACTTTGTTAGAATGTCATAGCCTCCAAAATATTCTCCGCCGTTCTTGTCCATATTCCTTTTTTCTAAGAAACCTCCTGATTTTTCACCTCTTCCATATTCCTTTTTTCTAAGAAACCTCCTGATTTTTCACCTCTTTTCTCTTCCCGTGCAATTCTCTTAAAGTTAGAGATTAAAATTATTTCAATTTTAGATTTTTATAATGTAAATTCGATAGTATTTTATGGCTATTTAGTAGGGTTTATTGTATTTCATGTTTGAAATAAATTTCATTTAATAAATTTACCCACAAACATTGAATAAAACATATTATAATATATAATAATCATATTTAGCACAGTTGATTGTAGATATTGTTCTTTTAAAAGATAGATATTATATAATTTAGCTCGAGATAGAGTTTATTAAAAAGAAAATTGAATCTTTTCTTCACTCAAATAATCTTTCAACACAATATATATTTTGCCATTCATTCCAGATAGGGTATAAAATAATTCTAGACGCTTAATGCCAGGTCCAACTGCTTTACCTTGTTCTCTTCTTCACCTAATAGGTATAATATCCCAAAATTTAGGGTTAGCAAAAAAATATTTTGCTATTTTATGTTTGAATGAAAAGTTAGATGTTCTAAACGACATGAATAGCTTGAATTAGCTCACTATTTTAGTGCCTCTTTCTTGGATCCGACTCCACTACTACTCGCCAGAGTAGGATTTTGTTTTTTTAAATTTAAGAGTTAAATTTTTTCATATACGAATTTCAACACAACTAAACAATTAAATTTGAATTAACAGGCTTCTACTCTCTTATTTGAAGAGCAGCCGAGTCAGTTCCCTCCTTCTTTTCGGTTCTGACTACCTCTTTGTGAATTGTAATTTGTAACCTTGCTAGATAGCTAAGAAGTTCGAGCCTACTGCACTTTGCTTCGAAAAGGCAAAGGCGGTGAACAGTGGAAATTACCTAATAGTAATTAAGGTCACAAAACACTGGATAAAAACTTCTTGATTGCTAATCAATGATCTAATATGTAAAGGTCTATTACAGAGAATACAGATTACCAAAAAAAAAAAAAAAGAAAGGGAATTAAACATATAAAAATGCAATATCTCTACCAATCAACAAATAGTAAATTGAAATGGTCCTCTAAACGGATAAACCCGAAAAAGCGAAGAGAGGAGAAGAACCCATTAATCGGACTCGGCCCATCCCTCCTCCTCACGTGCCACCAGCTTCCTTGCACGTGCAATCCTCCTAACTGCCTCCACCTCCGCTTCGCGCGCACTCCTTCCGCGTTTCGTCTTCACACGACTGCCCCGTGGCGGTGTCTCTTGTCTCCTCCTTTTCTTCGACTCCACCGTAGACAAGCAAGAGCTCGCATCAGAATGCGAAGAAGAGCAAGGCTGTGCCGGGCAGGATCTGCACATGCCGCACAGGCGCCTTAGAGGATCGGATTCCGGTCCGGAGATCAATAGTAAGGATCCGCACGGGACACAACGGGTCCAGCGCACATGACGCGCCACTAGAAAGTTTGCACCATGTACGGATGCATCGCAAGAGGAACACAGAAAGGCTGAATCTGCGGCGCAGTAGACTGATGAAACTGCGTTGCAAAGCTCACAACTTTTGCGTTTCATTCTGTCCAGCTTCAGGCAAGTCGACTAGCGATTTCCGACTCCCAGTTTTCTTCCTTTAAGTTGCGATCCTGAGTTAGTTAATTGAAGGCCTTTTACACTGAAAGTGGTTCAAGATTTAAATCGGAGTCCAGACGAATACAGGATAATTCGTCGAGTTGCCCTTTCTTCTTACAACGGTATGGTGCTTTGAGAGGGGGAGAGAGCAATTCGAGCTCGGAGAAATTGGTGGTTATGGCCTTGAGGAGCGAAGAGGAGAGAGCAATCGATTGGAAAGAGACGGTGCGATGAATGTATCATTTATAAAGTTGGTGAGTTGGTTAATGGATGGTTTATAGGGGCTGATATTTTGATTTTGTGGAATATATTTTAGATTAAATCTGAGGCTGAGATTACGCGAGGTCCGAGTTGGCTTGGAAGAATATAAAAAATAAATAAAAAATGGTAAATCACGAATCAGGTGCCCGTCAAACGGTGTAAATTTGAGATGCTCGTGTAATGTTGCATAATTTTAAATAAGAAGATGACTCAGATCTTTCACCCCATGTTTACTAAAGTAACACGGAACATATGTGGATTTGATTACTTGATCTTAATATTGCATTGGATGTGAAACTGTAAAATTTTAACAAGAATAAAAAAAAAAAAATTAATGGTCCTTTTATCCTATTAAGATACACCAATTTAATCAATTTGATACGTTTAGTTTATATCTTTTGAAAAATCACGTCTAATTATAAAATGCAAAGATTAAAATCTGATTTCCACAGTGGAGGTGATTTATAAGTTTTGACTTCATCTCATGCTCCACAACTTATAATTTTTATTCTAATGTAAATCGAAACCAAAAGTCTTATGAATTTAGCTTGTGTGAGAATCCAGTGATGTAATCGACCAATTTGAATTTATATGCAAAATCTTTCTTATGTTATTGTAGAAGCATGTGTCTGTGATTCCTTGTATAGAATTCTATTGTCGGATCATCCCATTGCTGAATGTTTTTAAAATTTTATTTTTGCGTTTGACAAATGAAGTAAACTTAAAATGACATAGATGCTAACATATTTGACTGCAGTGAGATGGATGAAATAATATTCAATAAAAGAAATAAGTTGTTTTTACGTATAACATTAGGAATTAAAATAATGAGGACAAAACTGTTAAAACATATTTTGCATTTTTATATGGTACATTAAAATATCTTAAAAATGTTTAAATCATCATTACTTTATTTTCGTCATATGTGTTTACTTAGAAAATCAAGCATCAACTCAACCATAATCATGCAAATTATAATGTGTCATTCTGTAATGTAATTAGGTTCCGTGGATTTAAAAATAATCATCGGAACAAATATTTTATAAAAATGCATATTATTGTCAATTGGATGTATTCCACAAAAATGAGAGTCACACAATTCAAAAAGATTTTATTATATGATCTTTAACAGTGCTGGGTCCATTTAATTATAAATTTATAATTATACACACGGTACACAATAAAAGTGAATAATATAAGCGTCAGTTGATGTTAAACAGGATAGGCTCCTTTAATCCTTTTACATTGAATGATATAAAATAAACAAGGAAAAGGAAAGAAAGGAAAGAAAAAAAAAGGTTTTGGTTATAAATGAAGTGGTCGTAGAAGGATGCTTGTCCACAAAACCTAGTCCCACTCGAACTGCATCCTGGCCCACCTCCTTATTTTGTCAATTCTTTCATTTTTCTTTATCCCTATTTTGTCTGCTTCTTAGCTTCCCTTTCAATTGAAAGTAGTTTTCTATTATTTTCTTATTCCTTTGAGTCTGTGGCTCTGAGTGGGCCTTGACTTCTAGATGGAAATAATTAAAGGATTTAAATTTTCTTTTTGTTCTGTCCGTGGATGATATTCCTTTGCTATTTGTTATGCGACTATTCAATTTTTCTAAATAAAAATAAAATCAATTTTTATAAGAAACTTCTCAGTTGAATTTTAAATTTATAAAAGACATTGTCTAATTACAATATCATTTTGACTTTTATAAAACATAATAATAATGTTTCTATTTCAAACAATAACAAAATTATGATGAAATATAGATGCATGTTTTCAATAATGTTAAATAAATGTGTGCAATTCCTCTATCGGACATAAGAATTACCAAAATATAAACGTTTATATAAAAAAAAATTGAATGCATACATTCAATCTACATTTCTCAACGCACTATTTAAGGATGAATCCAAATATAAATTTATTATTTTTTCGAAGGTGGATATAATTTTACAGTTCTTTCTATACAATTTTTTTTTTATATAAAAATCAAAATAGACAATAATTTTTTTTTTTCCTAAAAATATTGGATTATTTCGGACTAATCGAAAAAAAATGATCCATGTCATGTCTCACAAAAGTATAAATTTTAGTTTAAAGTTATGTTGTACCTAAACAATTTTAAATTTTTTTAATTAAAACAAAATGATTTTGCAGTTAAAAAAGAGGATATCAAAAAGTATTTTTTTTCTTTTTCCCAAATTATTCGTCAGTCGCAATTGAGGAGATTTTTTTATAAACCATAAATAAAATAATTAAATTTACGCTTTCAATGTGATTACTCTCAGTTTTATAAAAATCATAAGGAACGACTTGGCAAGTTGTTCTCCAATTTTGTTTTTCCACCAGAACGACTTCGCAAGTTGTTTCTGATCATTTTTCATCTGTTTCTCCATTGGCACACAGTAGCTGCAATAGAAAAATCTAAAAACCTCCCCAGAACGACTTCGCAAACTATTTTTCCGCGAAAAAAAAAATGAGGGAACAGGAAGTGGGTCTTCCGCGAAAAAAAAACAAAAGAAAAAAGAGAACGGTTTGCGAAACCGTTCCCCTGGAGCCATAGGGTGTTTTGTTTGTTTGAAGTTTATTATGTGTGTGTATGTTTGAACAATTAAGTTAGCTAGATAAAATTAAAAAAACAATAATACAAATATTAGGTCAAACAATAATACAAATTATCGTTCTTTATGTCTGAATATTAATTATGTGATTTAGAAAACATTGAGTATATTTTAATTGTGAGGTCTTCTTTCTAAATCACATAATTAATATTTTTTTGAAGGAAAATGTCATTAGCTTAATCAAATAATTAATATTAAATAACTAGAAATATGATTTTTTTGTATAGAAATATCAAGTTAGTAAAAACAATTTATAGTAATTTTACATTGATTGTGTGTTTTACATTTTTTTTTTCACATTTTAGAATTTATAAGCAAACCGTAAAAAAAAAATTTACATAATATTGGAGAACGAATTGGCAACTCGTTCTCCACTTAAAAAATAGTTTTTTGAGAAAAAAAAATGTGGAGAACGAGTTGGCAACTCGTTCCCAGCCCGTTCTCAAGGAGACCGAACTCCCAAACCGTTCCCCAGCCAGCCAACACGAGAATTATACGAATTCGGCGAAAAATGATCAGGAATGACCTGCGAAGTCGTTCTGGTGGAAAAAAAAATTGAGGAACGACTTGGCAAGTCGTTCCTTATGGTTTTTAGAAAACTGAGAGTAATTATATCGAAAGCGTAAATTTAATTTTTTTTATTTATGGTTTATAAAAAAATATCGCAATTGAGAGCAGCTGAATAAAGTATTGATACCGCAACCAAAATATCTTCACTGTTCAAGTCACATCACTCATACTATGGGTGGCATATCTTTCCTCTGGATATAGTTTTTTACAGAAATGACAAAAATACCCTCCCGTAGGCGGTCATTTTTGAACAATACGGGGGTCTCACTGTCACTTAGCACATGCACAGTAGCACACAGACTGGAGACTGGTGAGTGGTGACCCAATGAATGGAGCTGGTGAATTTGGGCCACCCCTTTTAAATTAACGCTGGCCCGTTTGTTCGTCCAGTGACAAGAAGCGCGGAGGCCACAGATTGCTGCCACGTGGACGGCTGGCCGAGGTTGCTTCAAGGTAGCTGTGGGCCTGTGTGAGGAAGAATGGGGACACGTGGGTCTCTGTCAGAGCGCCGCGAGGTTATGCGATTTCCTTTTAATTAAGCGGTGTTTAGTTCCACAAGCAGAGTTTAGAATCTAATAAAGGGTGGAAGAGAATTAGCCCACATTGCACTCGTGCCATCCTTTGGTTGGAAATTAATTGGAATATTACCGTGATTGACCGAAACAGCGAATCGCAAAGATGTTCAAAAGAGTGTGGCAATGTCTAAGAATTTTTTTTTCCTTAAAAGAACCACCACTCAATAATGCATGATATTTTTTAACTTCATAAAAATATAACAAACACGAGGATGTACACGAAACAAACAAAAAAAGAAGATGACAATTGTCAGCTTTTGACATGATTCTCCATGAGTTGTGGAGTTGTGTTACAAGGCCATAGGCTGTGGCAACTTGATTCAGCATGTGGCACTACACCTGCACTACAGAGTCGTCCGTGATCCATATATTTTATTTTTTTCATCCATATCTTTTTAATTTAATATCTAAATTTTAGATTAATCTAATAAAGATTTCGATTTTTCCTTTAGTACAATTGTTATAAGACACGTGATTCTTTTTATTGGATAACTGTGTCCTTGAGCACAGAGTCTTGTCTTTTTTCTAATAGTACTCCTATTGACTTCGGCTTTACTAATGAATAATTCAGCATTGTTTAAACCCATATTATGATTAGCATTTCTTGCTGCAGAATAAACTAATTTGAAAATGAGAGAAGATGCTTGATAAGGCATGAATTTAAGTATCGTAAGTGTTTCTTCATAAGAACGTCCGCGAATTTGATCAATTATTCTTCGCGCTTTGGAAGCAGAAATACCTATATGTTGAGTTAAAACTTGGACTCCTTTACTTGAACTTGAATTCTTTTTCATAGGGTTATTCCCTAGTTTTAGTTTTTTAAGATTTTTCATAAGATTCTTTCTCCTTAATCTTTGTTTGATCCCTATTTTTTTTTATTCTTCATTACAGATTTATTATCGTTATCGTTTCTTTCATCTATCGGGTCCTTCCGGGTAGGCGCGAATTCTCCCAATTTGTGACCTTTCATAGAATCTGTTATATAAATAGGTATATGTTCCTTTCCATTATGAATACCGATTGTATGGCCAACCATTGAGGGTATAATAGTGGATGCCCGAGACCAAGTGACTATTATTTCTCTCTCCTCCCCCTTTTTGATTTTTTCAAATGTTTCCGATAAATGCTTAGCTACAAATCTTTTCTTTACTACAATCCTTTTTTTGACAATCCTGTTTTTGACAATCCTGTTTTTTTCACCTATCACAGCTGATTACTCCTTTTTTTGCATGGAAAAGATTGATTGTCATTCTATGTCCAATAGAATGATCTAAGTATCGAGGTCAGAATCAATACAATAATTCGGAATGGAAAAAAGACAAAATACTTTCTTTAGCTAGATAAGGGGCGGATGTAGCCAAGTGGATCAAGGCAGTGGATTGTGGATCCACCATGCGCGGGTTCAATTCCCGTCGTTCGCCCATCCCATTATTTCGAATTCCAAAAATTCTATTTGGAATATTCCTATTTACGGCGACGAAGAATCAAGCTATCACTATATTTTCTCCTTTTCCTACTTCTTCTTCCAAGCGCAGGATAACCCCAAGGAGTTGCGGGTTTTTTTCTACCAATTGGGGCTTTTCCTTCACCGCCCCCGTGTGGATGGTCCACAGGGTTCATAACTACTCCTCTTACCACAGGACGCTTACCTAGCCAACACTTCGATCCAGCTCTACCCAAACTCTTGAGCTTCACCCCAACATTACCCACTTGTCCGATTGTTGCTAAGCAGTTTTGGGATATCAAACGAACCTCCCCAGATGGTAATCTTAATGTGGCTGATTTACCCTCTTTTGCAATCAGTCTCGCTACAGCACCTGCTGCTCTAGCTAATTGTCCGCCTTTTCCATGTGTGAATTCTATGTTATGTATGGCCGTGCCTAAAGGCATATCGGTTGAAGTAGATTCTTCTTTTTTATCAAAAAAACCCCTTCCCAAACTGTACAAGCTTCTTACAAAGCATACGGCTTTCTAGATGTATATGATGATATAGAAAAAAATAGATCTTTTCATCGTATAATGAAGTATCACATGAGTGGATATAGAGGAATACGAATCTGATGAATCATTCATGTTATCATCTTCTACATCCTAGGTCTCTCCGTTCCGTCATCTGGCTTATGTTTCTCATGTAGCATTCAGACCGAATGACTCTATAAAATTACGTCGATACTTCCACATATTACGGGTAACGTAGGAGACATCTCTTCGGTGGATCTTCATTACCACTGCTTAGCTTTCAATTCGCCTCTGACCATCAAATGAAATGTGAATAACCCTCCTCTCTTTGAAAGAAGGTGCGCTTCCATCCAGTTCTGTGCGTGCTTCAAACAGTTTTCTCCATATTACCATATCTCGAGAGTCAATAATTTTCTATGAGAAACTACTGAACTCAATCACTTGCTGCCGTTACTCAACAGTTTTCTGTTGAGGTCTATTCCATAGAGGTACTCCAATTGGATCAGTGATCGATTTATAGGTTTTGTCGTAAACCTAATTGGTTACTTCCAATTACGTAAATCAATAGTTCAAACCGCACTCAAAGGTAGGGCATTTCCCATTGATATAAAAGCTTCTGTACCAGAAGCAATGGTATCTCCAATTCTAGCTCCTCTGGGATGTAAAATATATCTCTTCTCACCATCCCCGTAGTGTATAAGACAAATGTATGCATTTCGATTAGGGTCGTATTCTATGGTTACGATTCTACCAGATATGTTTTTTTGATTCCGTCGAAAATCGATTCGACGGTATAAGCGCTTATGACCCCCCCCTCTATGCCTTACGGTAATGATTCCTCTGGCATTACGACCTTTACTACAATGATGTCGTCCATAGATCAATTTATTTCGTGGATTGGATTTCATTTGACTGTCTACGGCTCCTTTGCGTGTGCTCGGACTAGAGATTTTGTATAAATGGATCGCCATGTTATTAAGTATTTTTTTATTAAGTATTTTTCTTGAAGTTATTTTATCTAGAAGAGGTGGAATAGAATAACCCGGTGCAAGCGGAATGATCATACGCCTCTAATGCATTGTATGTCCCATAATAAGTGCCCCTGTAGAAGATGACTATTCATAGCTATTACCTTAACAAGAAGAGTTCGACCCAATCCTTGATTTCTGTCTTTGTTGATCCTGATTCGACATTAGAAGTATACAAGGTCTTCAAGTTCTTCCTCGTGTAAGAATTTGTCATTGTTGAACAAATACTTATCTACTTCTCCTTCCTCTCGGTATCTTTCTGAGAATTTCTTCTTTATATTTGACGAGAGTCAAAATAGTCAAATTCTTGATCCTCTCAAAAATCCATTATTGTCTAAGAAATATCGACATTCCCATTTTCCAGATTGTTCAAAATCTTCTATGTGGATCTAAGAATCTCATATCAATAGAAACCATATTCTCATCCGTAGGACTCCAAGTACCCGCATCAATCAAAGATTCGATTCGATCGAAACTCTCCATTGGTAAATGAAATGCACAATGTTGACAAATATCTTTGTTTTTTTTTGCGCATATTTTTTGTAAATGGATGTCTCACAATTTTCACAATAAGTCTCTAAATAAGCGTATGGCCCAAATACATCGTCTTGATTTTGATATTTAATGAAAGATTGATTCTTTCCGAAGACTTTTTCCTGTAACTACTGCATATTTGATTCCATCCATAAATCCATTTTCTTACCTATGAGTTTCAGTATCGATCAGAATCCTAGTTCTTACTCTTCCTATGTTATGGTATGAATATACTATACCAATTAATTCGTTATGTATGGATGAGGAGATCCCATTGATAGAGAGCCAATTCCGATAGACTTTTTGAACGTTCCCATTAGCGTGCATCCAGTAGGAATTGAACCTACGAATTTGCCAATTATGAGTTGGGCGCTTTAACCATTCAGCCATGGATGCTTAACAAAATAGGTATATTAAGATTATGGATCATAATCTCAACATTGGATCAAGAACGGGGTCAGAGAGAGCTAATTCGTCTAAAGCCATCGAACCGGCCCAACCAGCAACTAG
Organism: Carex cristatella; assembly: GCA_024447775.1. Classification (NCBI taxonomy): domain Eukaryota; kingdom Viridiplantae; phylum Streptophyta; class Magnoliopsida; order Poales; family Cyperaceae; genus Carex; species Carex cristatella. The sequence continues at coordinate 5,023,651 of JAJHPF010000032.1, forward strand.
AGTTGCTTTCATTATATAAAAAGAATAAAAAGAAAGCAATCGACCGCGATCATTCAATACGACAGTATGAACACGATACCAAGGTAAACCCATGGGAATATCCCTTTATCAAAGACAAATAGAAACTATGTCACTTTATTTTATCAAAATTAAGAAGACTCTATAATGGGTACCTAAACTTTTGATACTGTGTACCTAAACTTTTTTTCAGTAGATTCTGTGGGTTCATTTTGATTTCATCTCATTGAAAATCAAAATAAGGGAACAACTCTGTTCGTAAGAACAAAAGAGAAGCAGATCTATTCTATACCCGATAAGTACCAATACGCAACGGGAAGATTGCATTATTGGAGAATAAATGGATACTTTTTGATCATTCGAATGATCAATCAATCCCTTCGTTACAGTGACAATACACTTCAATTTTGCAGTGCTACAACATTTTAGTGTTTCTTCCATCACAGACATCATACACCACCTCCCATAATTGGCTCATTTCTGACATTGACAAATTTGGTGCTGATTTGAAGCCAACCCTATTGCACTAATCTATTAACCCCTTTTTTGAAACATCTAAAAGATGGAAAGTAACACCCCCCCTACCAGAAATAAAATCAGAGTCTCTTTAAGCTCTTCTTTCTAGCATCGATTTTCTTCTTATCAGCTAGTGCTTTGGCAGTTCCAGATTCCTTCTTTGGAAATGGAGCTGAGGGACCTGTGACAACAGGGATATTTTGGTCATTTGAATTTGTTGCTATTCCTTTCGAGGAGGCCGTTAAAGGGGTGGGACCAGGTGGCAACTTCTTGCCACCAAGTGCATTATTAGTACTCGAGGGGTCCACATTAAGGGCAGTGGTGGATTCGGATATTGCCCCTGATTTCGATTTCGACTTTGGTTTTGCATGTATTCCAGTGTATAATCTGCACAAAAAATTGGATACAGATGTAAATTTTTAACAAAAGTAGGATAACACAAAAATGCATCCTAGAGTTAAAAAAGTACCAAAAACTAATCCCCAGGAAGCAAAGTGAAATGTATCACATGTTCAAGAATAACAAGTATACTGAGGTATAAGAAAATTGCCATAGTATACTTTAATATCATCATCTAATAAACATGAAATTAAAGAGGGATACTAAATATTAGTTTATACTATCAAGACTGGTTGCTAGAAGATGTTGGTGATATTATATTATAGGGTAATGCACAAAAGCTGTAGGACATAACCTGAAGAATTCAATAAGAAAGTTAAAAAGAAATATAGGTGAATTAGTCCAGGTTGACTGGCATCCATTGAGACAAGTGGAAAGAAGAGCAGTTCAACTTGTATGAGACTCATGATCCGCGATCAATTTTTGCGCAATTGGGCAAACAACGGGTATGATAATCTGTCAGTTGTTCAATCACTCAATGTGGATTCGCAAATATTATTACAAAAGACCATATATTTGGATTGGAGATCACCAGTTCAGCAGGCTACATTTAATTCCAAAATTAATAATCAAGGGGCCAAAACCAGTGATTCTTTTGTGGTAAATGCTTAATACATAAACTTTCCTTGGCATTAGGAAAACACTGGAAAGTGATTATTGATTTACAGCAGAACAAAACAAAGTGAAATGACATCATAACTAGTTAGATAAGTGGCTGGAGCCTGGAGATGCAAAAATGAGTTTATACTAACCTGGCATGTCGGGCATATTCATCATAATTCTCTAGCAGCATCTTGCCGGCTTGTTCATTGAGTGCTGATTCAGGAAAAGGTTCAATCAGCAGACATCTCACCACCTATAGAAATAGTAGTACAAAAAAAATTATTTAAAATATTACTATTTCCATGAATTATAATCCTTTTGTTGTGGAACAAGAATGGTATGTTGAGTGTCGTTCCAGTATTTAGTAAAATACATACTTTTTACTATCATGGTGGCATATAGTTCTTTCAATATAGAAAGACCTGTTTTTAAATATTTAAAGAAATCTTCCCATACAGCCAAATCTGCTATCTAGCAAGGAACAAAACATCATTTACTAAAAAAAGAACTAGTGAAAGTTGGACAAAGCGGTGATTCAGCCATAGAAAGATACCTAAAAATTTTAGGGGAGCGTATGCAGGCGTGTGTGTGTGTGTGTGAGAGAGAGAGAGAGAGAGAGAGCTGACTTACAATCAAAACATGGCGCAATCCAAGACTAGGGTTCCAGTCTTTTTTAAGAGTGTTCACACAAATCTCTCCATTTGTTGCTATATTGGGATGGAAGATTTTTGTCAGGAAGTAACCTACAATGGAAGATGATAATTTAAATAGGTGAAGGATATGATGTACAATTTTAATACCATCACATGAGTTGAAGAAAGAAAAAAGAGAGAATCAGAAAATTTGGCACCTTTAGGAGGAGATTGAGGGAAGTCATGAGACAACAACAGCTTCATGCGAAAAGTCCCATTTTCATAAGGAGTTCCAGCTGGACCATGGAAATAATATTTATAATTTAAGATACATAATCATTTCATATTCTTCACTGTAGTGAAATGGCATGAAGGATCAATTAATTTTGTTTTTCTTTCCACCAAAGCATTGTGGAGGATTAATATATTTTCGTTCTTTCAACCAAAATATCACATGCACCCCTAAAAGCATTGAAATTTTACACATGCATTTTGTCTATCATTATTAGCTAAAGGAAAATTCTCAAAGAACTCTCCTTCTGACAAGTTTGGACTTCGGACATGTTTATATTTGAAAAGAGGTTAGGTAATTTCATGTTTTAGCTTGGGTATAACCATGTAACAAATAATTTACACACAAAAAGTAGCACATACATGGGCCTTCAATATCGGCAAAAATGGTGGAGAAGTCGTCATCATTGATACTGACTTTTATACCCTCAGGAGGGGACTCATCCAGGTTCTTCAGCTCTTTTGCAAGTTGCTTTATCACATTTGGTGGCAGATTCTCATTTGTAGCCTTCATTTTACAGCAGATTTTGTAATTAATAGAATGATATGCTTGTTAAGGAAACTATGGACTACATTTGACCATCAGTTTCTTTAAGTCCTTATCATTTTCTTTTGGGGCCTCTTTCAGGCTTTTCTCTGGTTTGATTTGGATTGACATAATCTAGTTGAAGAACTAAAAAATCTTATTGCACAACTAACGGTAAACTTAATAAGTAACCAATACTTTGGTTTCCTTGAACAATTTTAATATAGATCTCAAACTATACCAGTTAACCCTGATAGAATCCTGATTGTACCCACCAGGTTCCAGTAGCTACCAACCTATATCTCAATCTTTGCAATATAAATTGTATGAAGCAGAATGTATAGCTACCATGATAAGTTATAAATTAGCCAATGAAACAAGATTTGCCCTGCCAAAACAATCACTTCAACACCCGAGGAAACTATGCAACTTCAAACTGCAGTAGTAGACCTGCATAATAAATATCAGGATCAGCCATCAGAATGATGAACAATGGCCTCAAGAGTCACAACTTCCTTTTTTCTTGAAATAACTCAAATGCATACTTGAATCAAACTTATTTTTCTTTATTGACACTTCCAGGGTGATCAAAGATTATGAAGATCAAAGATTCTCTTCATAAATTCTATACTCCTTACAGACCATACCTCATATTATGCATTTTAAGAATTCAAAGCCCTTTCACAAATAGAATTTAGAAGAAAACAGAGATCATAGAGCCTCGAATTTGGAGATTATATAGGATTTCAGGGAGAAATTCAAATAACCAAGGAACTTTACTTTTCAGTGCTCAAAATACAAAGAACAAATCTTTCCTACCACCATAACCTACAAATTATAATATTCGGGCTAAATGTTAGTCCATAGCTAGAGTTGACTATTGAAATTCTTTTAAGCCGGGGAAACAAGAGAGAAATGAACCAAACCTAATTTTTTACTGCCCTCCAAAAATCAAATTAAACGGTTCATAATTTTAAAACTTACATAGTTAGAAACTAAAAAACCCCATTTATCTAAGCAATTGTTGCCAGCACTTTACGGATCCCCAAAAAACATTCGACAAAACCCTAATTCAAATCACGTGAGAAAAGAGCACCAAAAAATCAATTGGCCAACCTATCAAACAGAAAGATCGTCCAAAAATCCATAAAACTAGCTTCCTCATCTTTCAATCGCATTCGGGCACAGTAACTAAACAATCTAGAAGAACTTATGACTACCTAACAAGAGAAAAACCTGAGTAAACCAGACATAGAAAAGGGAAGAGAATCACTCACTTGATAGAGAAAATTTAGGGAAGAACTCTACTTTTCGATCGATCAGAGAGAGAGAGAGAGACCCGCAGATCCAATTATTGGAAGCGAGATTAGAGAGGAGATGACGTGGCCCCCTCTCAGGCGACTTGTATTTGTAGAGGCCCATAAGCGGGATCAAGACCGAGCTCCCTATGCTGTGCAGCATTTCATGTGGGATCATGGACCCCACAATCAATACAAAGAAGCAACCCTTTTTGCAAGGTAAATCTGAATGGAGATAAATTGTCAGGAACAAGACACACCGTGATACGTAACTCTGGTGCCACAATCGAGTTCCGAACGGCCAGGATCGCATCTTCCATGATCTACTGGTTAAGATCTGCGTGAACTTGGCTCGCATCAACGATGTATAGACCAAGAAGTGCGGCCAAAACACATGACCTGCGTTTCAAAAATTCGAGTCTCAAGGGTTCAACGGTCCGGCCTGAATATTTTGTTGAGAGTAATTTAGAGCCGTTATACTCCAGGTGCAGTCAAATATATGTTCTACCGCAATCCCCTTGTTAATAGAAAAAAAAAATAATAGAAAAACTTAAGTTTACTATAATGAAAATAGCTGCCGATTGAACGATGAAGTATGGAACTCCCGTTGTCGGGACGTTTACTATTTTATCCAAGTGATAATAATCCGAAATTTTTATTAATATACAAAACAACAAATTAATTTAACAATTTATAAATTTTTATAAAGAATTTGAAAAGTACTCATACCGATGACAATGTCATCGGTTTCAGAAAATGAAACCGATCACAAACTCATCGGTTCCAGAAAATTGAAACTGTTCACAAAGTCACCGATTCTTAAATGAGTGACAATATCATCGGACCCAGACTTTCCTATATCCATATACAATTATCAAATGCATTTCATTATTCATAGACTTTTTAGCATTCTACTTTTCAATTTGGATGATTGGACAAACCAGTTTCGAAATTCTATTACTCGGTCACATGGAAATAAAGCTGCCATCATCGGTCACATGTGATATATATATCTATACAATCATCGGTCACATGGAAATAAATCTGCTGTTATTGTAAAGAATTACAAGATCTGTTATTTCTATCTCAACCATTCAAAGTTTTTTATGCACGGAATTCAAAAAAAATATTTTTTCATGTACGAATCTCAACAAAAATTAACGGTCGAAAATAACAGCAAATTTATTTCTATATTCATATGTATTACACGGTCCCAGACTTTACTTGGTCCCATATTCAAAGTTTTCCACGTACGAAACTCAAAGATTTTTTTTTCATGTGTGAATCTTGACAAAACTTAACGGCCGAGAATAACAGTAGATTTATTTTCATTTTCAGATTAATTGGTTTTACTGCATACGGTTTGAGACCGATGGCTTTGTTATCGGTTTTAGAAGGTGAAACCGATGACTTTGTTATCGGTTCTGGGATGGGTAACTTTGTAAGCGGTTTCAATTTCCTGGGACCGATGAGTTTGTGATCGGTTTGATATTCTGAAACCGGTATGGGTAATTTTCATATTATTTGTAAAAATTGTATAGATTGTTAAATTGATTTATTATTTTGTATATTAATAAAAAATTCGGCATAATTTTCCAAGGTAAAAGATAATTTTTCAAATAATTTTAAGATCATGAAAAATCCATTTGTAATTTATCGTACACATTTGAACTCATGTTTTACTTTTAAGGCTGTTCACACGACGTTATGTTGAGTTACTAAGCGGGACCTCCTATATGAAATGTCGAGTCCGCTTATACTTTTAGAAAGGTGAATGACCGTAATACCCTTCAATCGAAATTCCTCATTGCGTATATGCTTTGAGATATCTCATATTTTGCGTGATCGACGTGTCTGGTGCCTACTCGGGTATAGCCGTATAGCGCAGGGGGCAGTGTTATTTTGAGATTTGAAATTTGTGCATAACGTATTTGAACGGTAGAGATTTTTCAAAAAGTAAAGCAAATTATGAGTTATCTCAGAGGATGCGAATTTTATTCAACCAGATGAGGAGCGCAAGCAAATAAAATAACAAAAGTGGACCCAAGTGGCATGATCTCGTATTGACCGTTGCAGCAACTTGTCGGCAATTACGAATAGCCGTCAGGTGACGCTAGTGCCATACTACTAACTATTTTTCATTTGAATTTGTAGTACGCTGTTAGATTTCTTATTTACTATAACACATTCTTTCACTTTGAAAAATAAAAGATAATTACTTTGAAAAACTGTAAATATTGAGATGCTGATACTCATTTCGTGGTAATATTTGTTCGCCTAATAATTTAATAATTTATTCACACTAATTTCCAAATATTTTTATTCTTATAATTTCAATTCCGCTAACGTGAAAAAAATAATAAATTTCAAAACAAAGATAGTAACATTTATAATTGCACAACGGTCAGAATCGCATCTTCCCTGTTCTACTGGATAAAGATCTGCATGAACTTGGCTCGCATCAACGATGTATAGACCAAGAAGTACGGCCCAAACATACAACTTGCGTTTAAAAAATTCGAGTATCAAGGGTTCATCGGTCCGGCCTGATTATTTTGTTGGGAGTAATTTAGAGCCGTTATACTCCAGGTGCAGTCAAATATATGTTCTACCGCAAACTAGTCGTTAATACAAAAACTTAAAAGTTTACTATAATGGCAATGGCTGCAGATTCAAGTATGGAACTCCAGTTTCGGTACTTTTACCATGTTTATCTGAAGTCATAATTTTCCAAATTAAAAGAGAAACTTTTATTTTTTAAATAATTTTAAGATCATAAAATAAAGAGTGATGCTTCTATGGACATAAGGATCTATTTGTAAAATGAACATATTTTTATTTTCAATGTTCAAACAGTCGATCCGAACCGTTCATCTTGTTCTTCATATTAATATGTGCTTGGAGATCAATTTTACATTTTTCTGAATTCTTTTACTATTTATTAAGATGGGTACAAAATTCAATGGTCTGAATTTGATATTTTTTGTACCCATCTTAATAAATAGTAAAAAAATTCAGAAAAATGTAAAATTTGGTATCCAAGCACATATTAATATGGAGAACAAGATGAATGGTTCGGATCGACTGTTTGAACTTTGAAAATAAAAATATGTTCATTTTACAAATAGATCCTTATGTCCATAGAAGCATTTGCCTAAAATAAAATATAACGAATTTAAGTAAAATATATACATATGAAAAGAAAAAAAAGTTTGCTTAAGTGAGTTATATGGTACTTCTCGCTACTCATCGGACCGTAAATCTTCCTACAATGTCCATTTGTTATTTTTACTACTCGCACTTAAAAGAAGGGGAATGACTGTAATGCCCTTCAATCAAAATGCCTCATTTTACTAGATGAGGAGCGCAACAAGATAAATAACAAAAGTAAACCCATGTCACCCATGTGGCATAATTTCGTATTCACCGTTACTAATTAGCTGTAGAAGATAAATAACAAAAGTAAACCCATGTCACCCATGTGGCATAATTTCGTATTCACCGTTACTAATTAGCTGTAGAGTGACATGACGTGACAAAAACGTCGTGATTTGGTCACGTGACGTGACGTGACGTGATCAAATTTTTTTTTCACGTGACGTGATCAAAATGGTAGCGGACGGTCACGTCACGCCGTGACCATACGTGACGTGACGTGTCGTGACGTAAATTAGTCATGTCAATTTTTTTATATTTTAATTTAAATTATTGAAAATTTAAAAAAAATTTTAAAATAAGTAAATAATGTTGTAAATATTATTTTTTTAGAAAATATTGCATTTGACATTACTTTAAAAATTATAATTACAAATATTCATTAGACTAAACTAAAGAAAATAAAAATTAGTACTACATGAGTATCAATATTACTGAACTTACACTAAAATAAAAATCTAAATACTCTATACATATAAAAAAGTTGGATACTCTATGTTTCATACCGTGACGTGACGTGACGTGACTAGTTCGCATGACGTGACGTGACGTATATTTTCACTGGAATGTGGTCACGTCACGCGTCACGCGAGTCACGTCACGTAATCGACACACGTGACGTTAACGCGACGTGATTAGTCACGCCGTGACAAATTTTCTTCTCTAATTAGCTGTTAGGTGAGACGAGTGCCAGCTGTTTCTACATTTGAATTTATAATCTGTGATATGCTTAAGGGAATTTTTTTTTATGCCACTCCAAAACTTCAAAATTAGTAAATTGCAATTCCAAAACAGAAAATTAGTTTTTTGCCACCCTAAAATTATGAAATTAGTAAATTTGCTCTAATTATACATTTATTATACAATTTTGATTAAAATTAGCCTGAAAACTATTGTATAAAAAAATGTATTTTCATATTTCCTAAATAACCCCTCAATTCAATAGATAACCTCCTCCGCCTCTCTCTTTCAACCTCCGCCAAACCAAACAGAACCCTAAATTCTTCTCTTTCGAGCCCTTCTCCGCCAAACCAAAACACCGAATTGAGTTGAGGGAAATAAATTAAAATTGCCCGAATTGGTTCCTTCCATGGAAGAAACCCATAGATTGATTGTGGGACTCAAATATTACTTGAATTATAGCATCTGCCAATGCTTTGTCTAATTAAAGTTAGATCCTTCTCTTTCTCAGATACATTTAACCCTGCAAATGAACCATTAATTAAATTGAAGTTCTTCCAACTTATATAGATCTTTGGTTTCTGAGGCACATCACCATCCATTTACTAGATGAAGGTTGTTTGTGAGTTAACAAGTTTAACAATGGCTTATTGACAGCGCAAGCATTAGTTCCTTCCATTGGCTCATCTGAAGGACAATAAGAGAAGGCTAATGGAATTTCTAATTGTGGAACGTAGGAGACCACTGCCTAAGCCATTTCACCAATAATTTCTAATAACAGTCAAGTACCACAAACCAAGAAATGAGAAATTGAGCATATAAACCACTTTCTTATGTATTACAAACCTCATAAAAATGTTTCACCATCTCCATCAGTCAACCATGGTAATATTGGCGGAGGAGGAGGGCAGAGAGGCAAAAGGTTCGGCGAAGGAGGAGCACAGAGAGGCAAAAGGTTCGGCGAAGGAGGGGGGCGGAGAGACAGGAGGTTCTGGCAGAGGTTTAGTTTGACGGTGTTTTGTCTGGCGGAGGTTTAGTCTGGCGAAGGGTTTTAGGGTTCTGTTTGGTTTGGCGAAGGAGAAGAAGGATGCACTCAGGGAATGGATCGCTCTCTGATCTGTTTCCAGAAGGGACGCATTTGAATTGAGGGGTATTTTAGGAAATATAAAATACATTTTTATACAATAGTTTTCAGCCTAATTTTAATCAAAATTGTATAATAAATATATAATTAGGGCAAATTCACTAATTTCATGATTTTAGGGTGGCAAAAAACTAATTTTCTGTTTTGGGGTGACAATTTTCTAATTTTGAAGTTTTGGAGTGGCATAAAATTTTTTTTCCCTATACTTAATGTTCCTATTGGGCTAATGTTAGACCCAAACACATTCTTTCACAGAGACAGATCACGATAATTCAATGGTGATCAATTGATTTCATTTAACTTTATAATTTTTTTATTTATGTAAAATGTCATGGTAAAATTAACTCTCATTCTCCACATAAATTTTTTATATAATTAACCCTATAGTTTGTAATTTTTTTATATAATTGACTCTATATATGTTTGACTCATATTGTTCGAAAGTCTGACTCCGCTCCTATTCTTTCACTTTTAAAAAATTATATAGTACTCTGTTGTGGGCTATGGTTAACTAATGCCTAACATGCTACTCATTTCACTGGTAATATTTTTCCGCCTCACAAGAGAATAAACCATTTTTTGCATTATTAATTTAATAATTTCTTCACATTAATTTCCAATTACTTTTATTCTTATAATTTTAATTCCGCTAACGTGAAAAAAAAAAATTCAAAACAAATATAATAACATATATAATTGCACATGCTCATACCACTTAAGAAATAATTATAAATTTTATATGACATTTTAAGACAAATTATTACTAAGCTAACAAATGTTACACATATCTATAATTAAAATTACAACTGACACGTCAATATTTATAGGCTTAGAATTAAGATAATTAAGCGGACCAATTCTTTTACGCCGAGTAATCTCGTGATTATTTTAAGACAACCAGGATCCAACCAAAAAGATTCACACGCTATGACAAGGGACTCGTTTGCATGTCTTTAACCCTGTTTTTAATTAATATGAATATATATATGATAGAATAATGAATGATGGAGCAAGAAGTAACAAAATCATATTTAGTCTAAAAAAAACTATAAGATCCATTTCGCAGCCGCGTGAAGGGCTGTATGAAAAACCTATCAAACGGTGGACTTTGACTCTCGATAATAATCATTTTTATCCTTACATATACTCTCTTATATTCTCGTTGATTTGAACAACAGTCATTTTTATCTTTGATAGATACTCACATATTCTTGTTGATTTAATCTTCGGCAATAGTTATTTTTACCCCTTGCAGATACACGAGTAGCGTTTCTCAAAAGTGTGCCCGAGCCAAAAATGTGAGTTGTTTATTTATGTATTTATCCATAGGGTAAATAATATTAGTTCATATATATTCTTTTTTGGTTCATTTGTCACTTATTTCAACCAACATTTTTTGGCATTGTTGAAGAGTAGAATTGAGTTTATAGATTATGTATATAGTCAAAATAATTTTTTCTCTATTTTGTAATTCTAACTCAATTGAAAGTTTAGATCTATGTACAAAACTCAGTTGCATGTGGTGTCTAATATTTACCAGTAAGAAGTTGCATTCTGTAAAGATTTATCAATAAAGTTTTGCAGGAAGAATCTCAAATCCTGTATCACAGCTTTAGTTGATGAAATTTTCTTTTCTTTCCTCCCTTTCACCATTCCCACTGTTCTCCATCCAAACAAGGTGAAATTTACACATTTATAAATTAGCTCTATAGAGTCTTGGCATTTTGAAATAGTAATTCTAACCTATATAAACTCTCTGCAGACCCAATATATAACATCCTTCTTCTTCTTTTTATGTTCCTTTTTTCTCATTTGAATGTGTCCAGTTGGAGATTTGGTGTGCATGACCTTTAGTTCTCTTTCTGAACTTTTTATTTATTTCTGTATATCTTTTCTTTGTAAATTATTTATTAATGTTCTCCAATCTGTAACATCATTTGGGGAAGCTGGAAAATAACAGTACTACAGCATTAATGATTTGTGTTCTAAATCACTCTTAATTGTGAACTATTACTAAAAATTTGCTACTTGGCATATAGCAATCCTGTCTTTGCTGGTAAATTTATCAATGACAGTTTTTTTGTCTTAATAAATTAGCTTATTCCGTTCATGCATGCTTGATTTATTAAATCATTGGACTTTCCTTAAAAATGGTTTTGCAATCTTTTGTAGAGTTATTTAGCATTTACATTTGTTCTTAAGCAAAAATGTTATTGATTTCTTTTTCTATTTTTATTTTTGTAAAGGAGATGAACAATATCGATGACAAACAAATGTTCTCTGTATGTTATTATAAGAAGGTACATGCTTTGTGGCTCGTATGGTTTTTTAATTTCACCAGTGTTTTTAGGATTTTTGTATCTGTATTCGCTCAATCAAATTCGGACGCAGAAATGTTTGTAGCATTGTTAGCTTCGTATCTGTTTCATTTAGACTCATATTTAGGTTGATGTCATGGAATTTAATCTTGTCCACTTCCTGTCTTCCTGTGAGTGGTTATTGTGTTGTGGGTCTGGCTCCATTCTAATTGCACATAATTTATTGGAAAGTCACAGGCAGATTTGTCAGATTTGCAATGTGAAAAGAACTTGAGCTGCTAGAATTGAACTTGGATCTGAATATGACCAAAAAATTCAAAAGGATTGGAAAATTTTAAATTCCAAGATTTGAAAAGTCATGATGTGCAATACTTGTTAGTTAAATCGTATATTGGTTTTGAAAATATTTTGAATTGTTTTTGGCTTTCAAGAGTCAAGAAAGTTCCGCATTGTCAAGAGATCCAAGCGTTACAATGTGCATCTGAATTTTATTGTTCTTTCATTCTTTCAAAATTTGATAGTTGCTCTTTGTAGTCCTAGGAAGCAATTTAGTGAAAGATAATATTTATTTATTTTTTAAAGGAACATAATTTCCCCTTCAAATATCAGGCCCTCAATGTATTATCTATTAAAACCTAATAACTATAGAATACATGAAATTAATCAGAGTTATCATATAGCCACAGATAAAATTGGTACTAACTATAGATCTCAGCAAAAAAAAAAAAAAAAAAAAAAAGGAGTTACCACTTGGATTCTACATATGATTCATTATCATATAATACATCACAAACAATAGATGATTTACCAGAAAATGTAAGAGCTCTTACAGAATTGAATTTAGAACAGACCATTTTTCGATCGAACATGCATTGGTAATTTGGTCCATTAAAAACGGTAGACTACCAAGTTGTTGCGGGTCTCTGAAAATATATATAGGAGTAGACAATTTTGTGTATTATAACTTGTTTACCTTGTTGTTTTTTATTCTACCTTTGATTACAAATTAAGCTAGAAATATTTAAGTTTCTATCTAGACAATCATTCACTATTATTCTCTATATGGCCATGTGTTAAATTTTGTGAGAGGATAAGAAATGCAAGTTATAGTTTAGTTGCTGGTATAAAAATACAATACAATTTTACAACTAAATGATGTTATTAAGGTTAACAACCGCATACTCCATAGTCCATAGTGTTATTGGAGGCATTATATATAAGAAACCAAAAAAAAAATAGCGACCCTATGTTAATATTGCTATTGAACGGTAACTTGTGTTGTGGACTCATATCTTCGTTTAAAAATTCAAACAAAACCTTTCAACTTGATCTTCAAATAATAATGTACTTGCATACCAAATTTTCATTTTTTAGAAATTTTTTACTATCTTTTAAATAGATAGGTAGAAATTCTCTTGATTTGAAAATTTTAAACCATCTAAAAATAACGAATTTCTCCCTATCTTAATTAATTAATAGTAAAAAGTTCTAAAATTATAAATTTAATCTGACTACATTTTCATACGGACATCACATTTAACGGCTCAGATTGACTTTTTCGTAATACAATATTACCATAGTCCATACTCCATAGCCCGTCATTTTTATTCATGCCCAAAATTTTCTGAATTCCGCCAACTCTGCCCACCAAACTCAAATTTTGTGAAAAATGCCCAAACCGGCAACTATACCGCTGGTTCCCAATTTTTATTAGAAACCGGCTATTAAGCTGCCGGTTTCTAATAAAAATTAGTTTTTTTTTTTTTTTTTTTTGAAATCTGGACAGTTGATATATAATTTTTGAGTAATTTGTAAGTATCAAATTCGCTCTGAATATTTGAAATATAATTTTGATATTATATGTTACAAATCGTTTGAAATTTTCGTTTTTAAGACGATTAATTAAGCTGGTTTCTAATAAAAATTAGATTTTTTTTTTGAAATCTGGACAGTTGATATATAATTTTTGAGTAATTTGTAAGTATCAAATTCGCTCTGAATATTTGAAATATAATTTTGATGTTATATGTTACGAATCGTTTGAAATTCTCGTTTATAAGACGATTAATTAACAAAATTTGTTGATTGATTTATTTCAACTAAATTTATTATGACTTTAACGAGAAAAACGATACGTAAATGACAAACATAACAGATCCAAATGACAAACGACAGAGTAGGAAATATAAATAAATAAACAGAGATAATACAACCATAAAATGACAAACATACCAGATCCAAATGACAAACGCTAGAGTAGGAAATATAAATAAATAAACAGAGATAATACAACCATAAAATGACAAACATAACAAATCCAAATGTAAATCCTACGGAACAATAAAAGTAAAAAAACTATCGATCATCTAAACGGAGAAGGGGAGTATCGCTCGGCCGGATGTCCTCTGTTAACCCTTTCGGGCAGCCCCAACTAGGCCGCATCACGTGCAGCAACAGCAGCGACATCAGCCTCTCCCCTGATACGTGATGCGGTCTCCTACGGATCATCATCCCCCAGAGTAGTAGCTGGTGGGGGTGTAGAGAAGAAAGTCTCTGCCAGCCCAACCACATAGTTAGAAGGGGCCTGTGACCCGCTAGCCTCACCGTCGTGTGCCATTGCCGTAGGATATCGTCCTGGCATGGATGGTGATAGGCTCTCAATCTCATCGATATTGATAGTCAGCCCATAATCCTCCATGTGATCGAAAGATGAAGGCTCGTCGTGCGGTGGCTGTGGCGGCGGTGGCATGCTAGCCGGACCCTGCAAACCAAACCAAACAATGATATAAATTTTTCTACTAATAATTACTCGACTCATAACAAATACGACTTACCGGTGGCTGCACTGGACGTCCCTCAGAGTTGTAGTAGGCTGCCCAGCCAGAATTAGACAGCACCCAGTGATAATAGTCCCAATCCGCGTCCAAGTGGAGTGGAGATGGCATATCCTGAGTGTAGACTAGCGGCGCATGTTCACACACAGAAGTGTACTCCTAAGTTTCAGTACAGCAAGATGTACCTTTTAAACTCGAGTCTACCTCTAGTTAAGACTACAAGTGCACAGTCTTACCGTTGGTATAGTCGGGTATCGTATCCACAGGGACGGTAAGAAAATAGCCGGACTTCACTTAAATTAACTGGAATTCTAGAAGTGAAGAAAAGTTGATTGGTTGGTTTTGTTCTAGCAATTATACTGAGAAATAACAGTATTAAAGACAACAAAAGAAGATTTAAAGTTGTTTTCAAATTATAAAAAGAGTTTCCAGGGTTTCAGATTTCATTTCAGTTCAGCCCCGAGGTATACGGTCCGTATAGGCCCCCGAGTTAATACTGCAGCTACTGTTTCTGTGTTGGAACTTTTGTCTAGGATTTCTATCGACCGTACCTAGATTCCTAGCCTCAGCTGTCGCAATTTTGGCTTGGTAACCCGGTTACCAGACTCAACTACTCCCCTCTTAGGTGCCTTGAACCTCAATTTTTGTTTTTTGGTCTAATTTACCTAAGTCACTTGTTGGTTTACTAAAGGTATCCAAGGACTTTCGCCTCAAAGAAAGTTTCGCCTTTCGGTACTCCTTGGTTCGTGAACCTACCTCATATACTTAGCTCAGTTGGATTGAATGTTATAGACTTGTAACCTATCGACTTAGACGTGCGCATTCGTCTAACGGGTTGACTATTCGATTCAAGCAAGCAAAAACCAAGCAATTAAAATGCTACTCAACAAAGTGAAAACAAAGCATTCAACACAAATCCAAGTAACTAGCCAGTAAAACCAAACATGAAACTACATCTTAACCCTATAAACAGTAAGTTTAGCCAAGCATGTTCACAAAACAAAGAAAAGTAAAAGTTGTAAGAGAGTTCATGGCAAAACTATAGAAGAAATCGAAGAATCGTCGTCAAACTCGTGTTTTTCCTCCTCTTCTTCTTCTCCAAGCTAAGCATTGTCTCCCAAGCACCAGAGATGTCTTCTCAGATCTAGAATATTCTCTTTAATGCCCAAAATTCTGAATTAAAGCATTTCTATTCGGTTTGCACGGCTGGCACTTGTTGCCAATTCCAGCCTGTTTTTCCGAATTTGTCTTGTACGGGCCGTATAGAAATCCATACGGACCGTATACCCATGCCTTTGTGTGGGAGAGAGGTAGCCTCCTATGTGGAACTTTATGTGTGGTTGGGCAGATCTTATACGGGCCGTATAGAAATTCATACGGGCAGTATAGAAAGGTGTTAGCTCCAAAATTTTTCCCGTTTCCTACAAAATAAGAACAAAACATAATAGTACCACATTCTATAGATATTTAAGTAAAATGATCACACTTTTAGGCTTTTAGACAGGGATTTTGGTGTAAATCAGTGTCGAAATATAGGCAAAATAGAGAGATATCAGCGCATCTGGCTCGTCTGGCTCTACCGCCCGCCAATCAATGTTCTCTCTGGCGTCGCGCAACATGTTGATCGTACGCCTACTCTGTCCGGCATCATCGATGAGTGGACCATGCTCCTGCAACTTGCTCCATCCAACTTTTCGCCAGCCCTTGATCCCGAGCAACTTGACGGCATGCGCAACGGCTTTAATCGACACCAATAACTGAAAAAACAAATAGAAATTAGTCAACATATTTATGTAATTAGCGTTTAATGAACAAGTAATATAAATGTGTTGGATTAATTACCGAGCGAGCCCAGCGACGTCCGGTAGGCTGGTGACCTGATAGATCCTCATGCAGTAATATAAATGTGCTAACACGGCTCCACCCCAGTTGTAGGCCGGCGGGCTATCAAAGTCACTCAGAAGTCGCAAATACATCATGGGGATGCCATCGCCGCTTGCATCAGGAAACATAACAGTACCGAAGAGGTCCATCACGTACCCCCGGGTGTATCTACAAAAACAAAGTAGATGGTTAATATTAATTACATAATGTAATTAACAGATGAAAAGTAAAATATTATTAGTATTAGTATTATTACATCTCCAGATCACTAGAGGCGTCCGTCAGACCGGCACTGAAGTGCTGCCGCAACTCTGTCCTCTGCATGTGATAACTGGACTTCCCCTTATCGGCCCGTAGCTTTGTCGGATCTGCCCCAAATAATGATCGATGTCATGTGCGAAGTCTCTGCTGTCAGATACTCCGCCTACGGAAATGCCCCTGATCGGCAAACCCCAGAGGGCACTCACGTCCTGCAACGTGACAGTCATCTCCCCGAAAGGCATATGGAACGTGTGCGTCTCGGGACGCCATCGCTCCACTAATCCTACGATGAGAGATGCATTGATGGAGAGAGTCGTGCCCGCCCCGCAGGATGGACACAATCTGATATAGTCCCAGCCGGATGAGATATGGGTCCATCTGTGAGAAGTACTGCATCCGAGGGACAGAAAAATTGACGTCCATCAGAAACTCGTCCTGCGTTGAAAAATAGCAAAACAATGTATTACATAATGTATATAACAAAATTGAAACTTCGTCGGAGGTAGACAAAAAGTAGCATACCTCACGGGAAGCCAGGGATACTCGGTGCTCGCGGTGGGGTATCCATAAGAGAGGGATGAAGTGCTCAGTACTGGTGGGCTCAATCAGTGGCTCAACCTGTGGTGCACGTTTGGGCCGTCCTCTACCTTTACCTCCAGCCATTCTAATTTCATAAAGTATAGTTAGTTAAATTAATTTATTATCAAATTGCACTAAAATTCGCTAAAATTGTGTAAAAACGCGTTAAAATTCGCTAAAATTCGCTAATATACGTTAATATACTAATTTATGCTAATTATACTATTTTATGCTTATTATTTTCAAATTATGCTAAGTTATATAACTATACTAAATTATACAAAATTTTACCAAGTTAGATAATTATACTAAATTATACCCTAATTTATAACAAACCATAATTTATATCCTAATTCTACCCTAATTTATAATTATACTAAACTATACTAAATTACCTAATTTATAAAATAATTTGGAACATTTCTAATTAATTGGTAGCAATTTATAACAATTTCTAACAAACAGTAGCAATTTATAACAATTGGTAGCAATTTCTTCCTAATTTATAAAAAAAATGTGGAACATTTCTAATGAATTGGTAGCAATTTATAACAATTTCTAATAAATTATAACAATACCTATCAAACGGTAGCAATTTCTTTCTAATTTATAAAAAAAATTAAGAACATTTCTAATGAATTGGTAGCAATTTATAACAATTTATAACAAATGGTAGCAATTTCTAATAAATTTATAACAATTGGTAGCAATTTCTAAATAATTTTAACAATTTCTAACAAACGGTACTAATTTACAACTATTTTGGCCTACTTAAAAATATAAAATAAAATATAGGGACTTACTTACAAAAACAGAAAGAGCAGGAGAAATCTGGAAGAAAGAGAGATAGTGTGAAATTTGATGAAATGAATTGTGAGGAAATTTCGGAACAGTGCACCCTTATAAATAACCTATTTATTTGGAGCGACTGGCGGTTTAATCGCCGGTTCCTAATTTTTATTAGGAACCAGCGGTATAGTAGCCGGTTTGGACATTTTTGATAAAATTTGAATTTCATGGGCAGAGTTAGCGAAATTTATGAATTTTTGGGAATGAATAAAAATGACGGCTCCATAGCCTCACTCAAAAAATATAACAAAATGATTTAAAAGGCCATGGTCTCTAATTGTAGCCCAAAGCCCATTTTGAATTTCAAAAGAGGCCTGAATCCTGATAAACCAGTTTCGAGTCCGAACCTGCTAGCCCACTTAAACTTTCATTTCAAAATCCCAATTCGAGACGAGAATTCCTCTGAAATTCCAAAAACAAAAGCGCTTGCCATTCTCTGCTCAGTCAAGCAATAAATACTTTTTTTTTTTTTTGAGGAAAAACCCGTAGGTGCTTGTATTAATTAAAAGAGCATAAAGTTTACAGCCTAATATTACATTCCCTAATACACTTAACAGAGATATAAAGAAAACAACACATAGAAAACTACTTAGCCACTACTTAAAAGAAATAATACATTTCCCAGCTCTGCATCGAACGGCCTATTACATTTCCAAGCCCGCTCCTTTTTTGTCTTTGCAATAACGGAAAGTTCAGGGTTATAACTGAAAAAATTCATTTCTCTCTTCTGACAGCCTCCCCTCCGCCTTACCAGTATCACTGGTTTTCTCAGGAATTGCTGGTACGGTGCCGCTCTTCCACCCTGCTCTCTTCGCACCTCCTATTGGTCTGTTCTTCAATCAGAAAATTCTCCTTGTTCAACCTTTGTCCAAGCAATAAATACTATAAAGTTATTTTAGAATATCAATTTCCACTGTGCATTTATAATTTGTGCATCTATGTAAGTTGATCGACCATATTCCGTGAAAAAACATGTGATGTGAATAGCAGTGTTGTGGCAGGGAATTTGACAGCCCGTACTTGGAAAAAGAGGCTGGTACTTTGTCATGCACACCATGTGTTCGACAAAATTCCCCACTCTGTTTCTGAACACAGCAAAGCGCACAACTTATACTCTTACAAACCTGCAAGAAATGGTTAACAACGCAGAATCATCACGCCCAAATTCTCCCCCAGTTACTGAACTTGAAGTAATTAACATGATTCAGCATGAACCAAATACCTCCCGATCACTTGCCTACTTTAATTCTATCACTTCCACCAAAATTTTCAATCATACCCCTCTCACGTACCAAGCCATGATCAAGAAATTATGTCGATCTTTTGAACTAGATATGGTCCAATACCTGTTACAGCAAATGAGACTAGAAAAGGTACCATGTAGAGAAGAGATCATGATTACACTCATAGAAGCTTATTCTCAAACAGGTTCTGTGATGCAAGCCCTAAAAACCTTTTACCGTGCAAATGAGCTCGGTTGTAACTGTACTGTTAGGATATACAACCACCTTTTTGATGCATTGCTTAAAGAGAACAGATTTAGCATGATAAGCCCGCTGTATAGCAACATGAAGAGAGATGGGATCGAACCAAATGTTTACACGTATAACATCTTGATCAACGCCTTGTGTAAAAACAACCGTGTTGAGGCAGCACGGAAGCTTCTGGAAGAAATGCCCAAAAAAGGTGCTCTGCCAGATGAGGTAAGTTTTACTACAGTAATATCTTCTCTGTGTGGATTCGGTCGCATAAGTGAAGCGAAGGATATTTTGGTAAAACTACCGCCTCAGGTTTCCTGTTACAATGCATTAATACATGGTTTATGTGGGAGCTTTAGAATGAAGGAGGCATATGAAATGCTCGATGAAATGTCTGAGAGGGGTTTACAACCTAATGTCATTACCTACACAACCATGATTGGAGCTTGTTGCAAAGTCGGGGATTTGGCTATGGCCTGTGCAATTTTAGGTCAAATGTTGGTCCGGGGATTATGCCCAAATGCTCATACCTATACATCATTAATTAAGGGTTTTATGGAAAAAAGGCAAGTAAATGATGCTCTCCGCATGTGGGATTGGATGGCACATGAGAGATGCACCCCAAATGTAATCGTCTATAATGTATTAATTCATGGTCTATGCTCTAATGGTATTCTAGAGAAGGCCATCTTGGTTTTGAGTGGTATGAAAAACGACGGAATTTGTCCCAATGTGAGAACATATTCTATCCTAATTGATGGGTTTTCGAAAATCGGGGATGTGTATGGTGCCAAGAATGTCTGGCAAATGATGTCTCGTAATGGTTGCAAGCCTAATGTTGTCACATACACATGCATGGTGGATGCATTTTGCAAGAGCAATTTGTTTGATGAGGCATATGATCTTATGATGACCATGAAAATGGATCATAATTGCCAGCCCAATACTGTGACATATAATGCCTTAATCAAGGGTTTATGTGAAAATCGACAACCGGGCCGTGCCATCAGATTGTTGGCTGAGATGCAAAGGTGCGGTTATGTACCAAATACGCGTACCTATAATATTTTGCTTGATGGTTTTTTCAAGGAAGGAGAGCATAGACAAGCCTTCGAATTATTCAATGAGATGCTAAATGCCAAAACCGAGATTGATACTGTGACTTACAACACTGTTATACATGGCCTTTGTGTGCTTGGTTTTGTACAGGATGCTCTAATCTTAGTAGGAAAGATGATAATTAACGGGCTTAGACCCGACCCGCTCACTTTTCATCCAATTATCCACTCGTATTGCAAAGACAATGACGTCATGATGGCATCTCGAATTTTGGGTGCAATGGGTGCACGAGATGTTACAGCCTACACCATGCTTATTTCTGGGCTTTGTGGGTTAAATAGTTTGGATTGTGCAACTGTGTACCTATTAAAGATGTGGCATGAGGGGATTTTGCCAAACTACGCCACGTGGAGTGCGTTGATACGGGCAGTTTTTATAAACTTCGGTCGGCTAGGGTCAGCTCAGCTTATTGAAGATTTATTTGATGAATTTCAATGATGCCCAAAATTGTATCATAGTTCATTGGTGTAGCCAGTAGTCAATTCCATTTTGTTTTGCCTTAATTGGTATATGTAGGGTTTCTTATTTTTCTTTTCTTTTCATAATTTTATTTTAGACTAATTAGGAGCAACCCATGAAATAAATAATAAAAAGCACTCCCAAGAAAGAAGGATTCTCTTGAAGTTTATGTTTCCATATGCATTATAGATACTAACTATACAATGTGCCTAGTCAAGCAAAAAAAAAATTGTTTCCTTTTCTTTTCTTTTCCTGATATATAGATTGCTTTATCTCCTTACAATTGCTTATCTTAATGAATAAAATATTATTTCACTCTTAGCTCCTTTATAAAAGTTGTTGGTTTATGACTATTTTTTTTTTGTTCAAATAGTATGATAATTCTTGTAGCAGATTCTTCTTGCAATACTTTATTGATAAATCTTTACAAAATGCTACTTCTTACTGGTAAATATTAGACTCCACGTGCAACTGAGTTTAGTACAATGATCTGTCAAGACCCTTATCAGCCTGTGTAGTTGAGCAATATATTGCTTGTTAAAACAATAGCATTTTTGCTGGTACAAGATATGTACCAGAATGCATCATTCAACTACTCTCTTTGAACTACTTGCGATGTCTGTTGAAACTTGATTTTTGTAGGAGGAAATAGAACTGTAGGCCCCACTTTCTGGCAGTAAGTTCTATATTTGGATCCTACGACACACTATCAGACTCTAAATAATACCAAACAAGTTTCGTAGGTGGTATTATCATCAAGTATAAGTGGCCTTAACTGTGCTGACGTGTCAGGAGAAAAGCTCAAGACTAAATAATCCCAATTGAAACTGATTCACATCTTCGTAGCTTTTGATGTGCCTTGGTTTAGAAATTGATGGAGAAGAGACACTTTAGGCACCCTTGGCCTTGTATGAAGAAGGCATTGTTCTCCCGCTCCTTTGGGGTAGGTTTAATGCTCTTTATACTTGGTCTGACCTCACTTTTAATGGGAAATATTGTATCCGATCTTCACTGGTCACAGTTTAGGTGTCAGATTCTGCTGAAGGTAAAGTGTAAGATTGAACTTCTTAATTTTAAAACGTGCTGGAATAAGATAATTAACCTTTTATCAAAGTATCATTGTTGCTGTTATTTCTCTCTCAATTGTAACATACAAAAGCTATTGCCTTTTCTATATTTGATTATCTTTCTTGTTCTTTCGGAAAATGCCACTAACAGTAGTAAACTTTTAAAATTCTTCAAGCTTTGGACAAGTATAGATGGAATGTAGATTAAATTCATTCACAAATTCAATTCTGATAGATCCTTATCTGAACACTGTTTGCAACTTGAAGAGATTTTAGGGGCTGATGAGTGATCATTCTCACTAACTGTGGTTATAGAGAGAGACAGAATACACAGCAAGCATTGGGAGATAATATCATAATAGAGAGGGAAGAGAGATGGTTCCAGAGAGAGAAAGAATACACAGCAAAAGTAGAATTTAGTTTGGTAGAAAATCACTTGAGTTTTTTTTTTAGATAGGTTGAAAATCACTTGATCTGAAGTTTCTAGATCATTCAAAAGTAGTGATTTTTTGCCTATCGAAAAATATAGTAAAAAATTCTAAAAATTGTGAAATTTAATCTGCATGTACATTTTCATCTGAGAATTATGTAGAATGGTATCAGAGGTTGACAGATGCTGTATTGCTGTTGTATGCAAAGAATTGACATGCATGCAATTCTCTAGGGTAAAGTCTTTACTGGTTATAACATATCATACTAAGATCTACCGAGAACTGGCAGTACTTTGCATTGGATGGGCTTGGTGATTCTTGGTCTATGCTTGTAGTTCCCTAATTTTTACATAAATTATTTGCAGTGCCAATGAATGAATTTTTTGTTGTTGTTGACTCGTACGCTTATATGTTCCTATAAGTAACAGCAGGAAATAGATTTGATGATAATACGTAATGTAAATATGCATGCTCATACATACATAAATATGGCTACATGGTTAAATTGATTATTATTCGCAGGACCATGATTAATTACAGCTCAAGTCAGAAGAATTAGCTTCTCTTTTCAACAGCGAGTAAGAATGGAATTTCAGAACTTTTGAAAGTACAAACCAACCCACGAATTTCCAATTTCATGCTCTACTTTCGTCTCTAAAGTTGTCAAAAGAATATTAGAAATTAAAAAACAGTATGGATACTGGTAAGCACTTCGTATTTATGCTGTCTAACAAAACAACCTGCCTGACAAATTTCTTGCTGAAATCAGTAGCACAATAAATTACCAAAATAAAAATTATATGAAAGGTACTTAAGTATTATAGACTATTATATATAGTACCGAATATATATACTCACGAGATCAAGAATAATTATTTTGAATAATGAAATTTGTGAAATCAATAAACATGTGCGTCTGCTGCATGAATCGGTAGTTTTTAATGTATCAAAACAAAATCTACCAACTATTATCTTATTATTCAGTATTTTCATTTTTTTTTTATCATTTTTAATATATTTTTCATTGCTAAGTCTAGTTCTACTTTATTATATAGAATTCTTTTCCGGATATCAACATTCGACTTCTCATATAAAAAGTATTATTTTTAATACTATATCATATATCAAAGACTGATTCTCAATTCTACTCTATTATATTTATATCTCAATTCTTTCAATTCTTTTTTATATATCCTTACAATTAACTCACACACTTTAAAATTTAAAATTTATGTATTCAATTGCAAGTCTGAAAAGAAATTTTGATGGTAGTTATGGAAGGAAGTTCTTTGTCATGAAACTTCGTAGAACTCTTCACTCGACATATAATGTGGACTGAAAGCGTAAACATGATTAAATGTAGGCTTTGTCTATAGTACATTAAAATTAATTTGGCTATAGTACAGTAAAGATTTTAAATAAAATCTGATCGTCCGATTGAGATCTTCCCCTTTAAATTATTTAGGGATAAAATTGTCTTTTCCTTGCTCCGTTAGATCTTTCTCACGGAGGAAATAAGACATCGTTAGATGTCTCCTTCTCCACTCTATTTCTCGCCGCTCGATCGGAACACCAATTCTCTGACCAAAACGCAAAACGATTTGAAGTAGCCATGGCGGAGAGAGAGAATACCCATCCTCGCTCGCCTCACTCCTGCAGCTCTCAAGCACCCCTCAGCCTTAGAGACCTCCAGTTATCAGCCACCATCGAAGAAGAAGCGAGTTGCCCTCAGCGATTTGCCAATCTAGACAACGCGGTGAATACTCGAACTGGCCCAACAAATGTTAAGAATCTAGACAACCCCTAGTTCACCTCGACGTTTCTCCTCTCTACCGGATCTCCAGCGCACCACGAATGGAGAAGAGAGGCGATCGAGGTGGAAGGCGGACCCAAGTCGGTGGTGTGGGTCGTCCAGCTACCGGATCTTCACTTCAGCGTCTTCCACCCGGATTGAGCTCGCGATTTCAGGCGCTATGTAGGACCCACACTTTCTATGATTAATCCATCGCCTCTAAAGTGAGATTCTTCATTTCCACTGATTTTAGTTGATTGGTCTCTGGATTTGGTTGTAACCTCATTTTCAAAGTTCCAATTTGTAAATAGATTATTGTGTCGCACTGAAAATGAGAATAATTCTCAGTAATTCAATTGAATTGTCAAGTTATATTGGCCCCAAAGTTTGGTAGATTTTATTCAATCTCCAGCTAATGAAGTGATATTACACAGTGATAAAGATGTACAAGGAACATTATAATTCTATTGGACTGCACATTTTCACCTATTTGACTTGAATACTGCTTAGTTTTTAAGTAAATCATTTCTGTTGGGTTTGATGATGCTAAACTGTTATTCCCCAAGCTGACTTTAAGGTACTAAGACTGCACTAGGCATACTACCATCCTGGTATTGAGCGGACACATTAACAGGATTTTAGGTTCTTTGGTGACTATAATGTGATGCTCAATTCCCACTTGTGTCTGATTATGCCCACTTCAGAGGAAAAAAATATGGTAAAGGACAAAAATGTCATATATATATGCTCAAAATGTAATTGTAACTCTTGCAATAATCAACTAATTAAATAGTTAACATGCTTTGGCCTTTTCATTTTGGAACTTTATATTGACTGTAATTTTTCTAATTTGGAGATTATTCATTTCAGGCCCTTGTGGATGCTCCAGACATGGTGAGGTGCCAAATAAACTTCAAGAGGTTGGCTCTTACTGATATTAAGATTGACATCCCAAGGAGTCCCAAAAAGAAGATCTTGATTGCTGCTATGGAAGCTGCTGGTAATATACCTTTTTTCCTTTTAGTGAACT
The DNA here is from genome assembly GCA_024447775.1 of Carex cristatella. NCBI lineage: Eukaryota > Viridiplantae > Streptophyta > Magnoliopsida > Poales > Cyperaceae > Carex > Carex cristatella. Next base: position 5,049,295 of record JAJHPF010000032.1, read on the forward strand.
TTATTTCCATATGTTATGTCACCATAAAATACCTTGAATTGAGGAATGGTGATTAAAAGAAGTTTTGTACGCCCCTACAAGTACTCAGAGAGTGGTCAGACTTTAATTTCCCAGTTTTTGACATGAAATAATTAATTTTTTGTAAATCAGCAATTGCAGTAGATGATTTGGGTGATGTCAAGGCGCTGGGTTCATTTCCACACAACGCATAATTTTTCTGAGAAGAGAAAGAGGAGGCTATGGGTGATGCATGGAATTGTAGATAATTTCATAAAGAAAAAGAGGCACTCCTCAATTATTTACTGTTTATCGGAAGGCCCTTTGCTTAATTTTATAATTTATCTACTTGGCTTCGTTGTTTGTCTTTTACTGGATTGTGTAATTTTGTAGAATAGGTTTTTGGTTTAGGCTCTTTTTGTTTTTGGTAATTTTGTAGAAGCGTATAAGTTTATAACAATTAAGGTGTTCCATAAGTTTATAACAATTAAGCGTATAAGTTTAATTTTGAAGGCAGATACATAGTAATTTGTATTATTGCATTTTCCACCATTAAAAGGTATTTTAATTTCTATTTATATGTTTATTGATCAGTTTTAATCTTCATACTAATCAAATATCTGTTTTCATGTTATGGTCAACTTTTAGTTGAATTTTTCCTTTAATTTTCCAGATCTAAATTAGTTTGATTATTTCTCTTAATCTGTTACTTGAAAAAAACTGCAAAAATGAAAAATAATTACATCTAAATGCGCTCTATATGTTATATGAATATCAAGATAAGAATCAAAAGGAATAAGAGAATTATGATTTTTTGTGAAAAGGACAAGAATGCCCTTGAACTTATATTTTGATTGATAAATTATAACAAATGGTTCAGTTTCTGAACTAAAACCTGTTACCAAACATGTTAACTGGACTCAATATTTTTGAGCCACCAAAAAAAAAAAAAACTTCTGCAGAGAAGTAAACAGAAAGAAAACCATAAAATTGAACTAAGAAAGAAACAAAAAAAGCAGCAGCAAATATAAGAACCCAAATCAGTCATAACCACCCAAAGAAAAAGTGAAATCTGTGTTGTTTTTTTTTCTTCTAATCAGAACCAGAAGAGGAAATCCCCTCATCTTGTACTTCTTCTACCAACACTAGCAGTTTTTTATTCGATCTCTGAAAATCCTTGCGCATAGCAGTACCAGCACTATCTTGAGGCATAAAATGAGGATTCCAAGTCTTCCAATATGCATAGAAGAAACTCTATCTCGAGGCATAACAGTACTTGCATTGAATGGGCTCATAGAAGAACTGTTTGCAAATAAGCATGCCATTAGTAAATAAAATTGCACACTGGATATAATGTTCAAAAGAAATACAGAGTGTTGGTAACAATGGCACAAGAATACCAAAAAAATTCCAAATAACAAACTTGAAAAGAATGTCACCTGGCAAAATAGGTTCTGAGTACAGAAATGTAAGGGTCATAAAGGACAAACCCAAATCTGAGATAAACAAGCAAAAGTGCCAACGAGGCAAAGAGTTTCATTTTTCATCCACTTGCAAATAGAAATCTATAGTTCAGGAGTTACGTTTTTTAAATTAGTTTATCTGCATTTATAGGGTAAATAAGCAAAATCCTTCCCTTTTTACATAAATAGTACAAATTTCACCTCAAAAGCATATGCATTTTAAAAGTATGTGCTTCGAAAGTGCATAAACTACATAAAATGACTATATGCATGATCTTTTAAGTTTATAAGTCATTATTGTACAAAGTTAATGGACATCTTTGACACAAGCTAGTCTATCTACAATTAAACATATGAAATGGTGTCAACACAGGGTATAATTACTATAATATGGTATACAAATTCTAGGGTTTGATCAGCACATCCATTGAAAAGACATGATCAATTCATCATTCTACTTTGCTCAAAACATCGACAGACTATCTCTAACTATATCAACCCAAAAATGATAAAAAACGAAATGATTACCGGCATTTGCTTTGACCCACCTGCAGCGCCGCTTTCCTTCAATAAAATCCTGAGATGCAGCAGAAACCATCTCTCTCTTCTTTCTCTACCTTGCTTTCATTGCCCACATCTTTCTTCGGCCGAGTCACCACAGTACGGCGGCTCCTACTGGTTGATGTACTAGATGGCCTGCTACAAGATGAATCATTAGACGTGTCTGACAAATTAGAGACATCTAGAGAGAGGTTTCTATGGAGAGATGCTTCCTTCTTTTTGCGAATTAACTGAGGGTTTGAAATAGCAGAAGGGGATTTTGTAATGGTTGGTTCTTTAGACTTCACCCTATCCTCACATGTTCGTACCAGTACTCAAAACACCCTGGTATTGATTGCACCAGTTAACAGAAAACTGATATCAAACTGGTACCAGTTATAATTAAACCCAAATAGGGAGGGGTAGTACTACCACAACTCAAAGACACAGGAGGCCGGGCTCCCGAGAAATAAAAGAAATACGGTTTCAAATTCAGATTTCAATCTCACACGCAAAGGACCCAACCAATAGTCACCGACATTTCACAGCACACAAGAAAAATCAATCCTCCAGGCTTACTGGGTTGCAAACGCGTAAAGAGTAAGAAACAAATTAAGAGAGAAGGAATACTGTGATTCGCAAGCCTCGATGGAAAATCGTGCTTTTCCTGCCTCGTCAGCGATAGTCGGCTTCAGGCGGTTGTGCATAGCCAACAGAGGCGCGGAGCTGTGGAGGGAGGAGAGGTGCCAGAAATCGCGCTAGAGGCTTGCTGGGAGTAGAAAGAAATCGCCTATACGGTGGGCTGGGAAAGGAAATCGCGTCTGGGTGCTCAGGAGAGGGAGAGAGGCGTCGTGAGGTCCTCTGGGGGCGCTCGACAATGGTGAAGGCGGAGGTAGCAAGGATGAGAGAGAAGTGGAGGAGAGGAGCAGGAGACGTAGGTGGAGTTAAGAGAACTAGAAACAGTGACTATTTTACCCTTCCGAAAAAAATCTTCTGTTTAATTTAACGCTAGATACAATCGTGAGAGTTAAATAGACTATCTAATCCGAACCGTCCAATAGATAAAATCAATGATTGTTATTTAGTTTGATTTTGCTGTACTATAGTTAAAATCAATTTGCTGTACTATAGACATTCTCTTAAATGTATCCACATTATTTCCTGAATCTTCTACAACTTCTCAAGTATTTGCCTCATCATATCTTAATTATTCACATATAATTTTGGTGGTGGTTCTGAAAGAAAGTTCTTTGTCATGAAATTTCATAGAACTCTTCAGACGACATACAATGTGGACTGGAAGCATGATCGAACCTACTTAAATGTTTCCACATTATTTCCTGATTTTCTTCTACAACTCCTCCAAGTTCGTTGCCTCATCTTGATCTTGTCTTATTCACATAGGCCAGGTTAAAATACGGTGAAGTATCTTATCTCGAAACTTTCTAACTAGCTAGTTTCAGTAAGATGGATGCATTACTTTAATATATCAAATCTTTTTCATTTCTTATTATCCTTAAATTTGTTTTTCCGTTAAACATTAGATTTGCTCAATTCTCTATTTTTGCAGGAATGGCCTTGACTGGGCAGCCAGATCTGGTGATTGCGTATCATCTATCAAGCAAAATTTAATACACAAAAAATAATGTATGGAAGAGACCAACATCAAGGATATAAATATAATGGAAAAAAATAATTTTGACTATACTTAAAAGAAATGCAAGAACAAATAGAAAATTGAAAGGATCTATCTCCTTTTATTAAGCTAGTGAAAGAACCATACAGTAGGAGCTAGTAGGAGCTAGTGAAAGAACTATTATTTAGTCTAGTGGCAAAAAATAATGCCCTCCATGTGGAAGATTGTAGAATCGAAACAAAACAAAAAAAACAATTCTTTGTGGATATTAAATAGTTGAGTGGCTTGAACTCCAATATTTACTTAAAAAAAAACATAAGGCCTATTGAGTTGACGATATCATATCCGTGAACAATAAGTGCTGAAAATAATTTATCGCAAGTTGAATCCACAAGTGCTAGACAGAAAATCAAATCCTCTCTACACAAAATTATTTTTCAAGATTAATCCAAGTGCTGAAAATAATTTATCGCAAGTTTAATCCAGGAGTGCTAGATAGAAAATCAAATCCTCTACGCACAAAATTATTTTTCAAGAGTAACTTGAGTGCTGAAAACAATTTATCGCAAGTTGAATCTAGAAGTGCTAGACAGAAAATCAAATCCTCCACCCACAAAATTATTTTTCAAGAGTAACTCAAATGCTGAAAATAATTTATCGCAAGTTGAATCCAGAAGTGCTAGACAGAAAATCAAATTCTCTCTCTACAAAATTATGTTTGGTTTAGTTATGATAACTAATAAGAATATATGTTGCTAAAAGGAAGAAAGTTTGTCAGAAACTCACAGAGTGTGTTTGTTAAGTAAAAAGGTGAAAACTGTAGTCATGAACAAACAGGGAGGTAGTAATTAACTTCAGTTCAATTGAGAGTCCGATCTGGATCTATTTAACTGAATAGTGCTAAATCCTAAAAAAAAAAAAAAGGGCAGATGTAGCATCGCCCCAGCATAGCACAATAAGAAATAATCAGCCCCATTTTCAATATTCATCGCAGGAAGTAGTTTTTTCCTCTTAGTACTGCTTTTATGGAATTTTTTTTTTTTTACTTTAAATAAGAGGAAATTGTGAAAATGCCACTCCAAAATCTTCAAATTGTGAAAATGCCACTCTAAACTTTAAAATTGTAAAAATGTCACTCCAAACTTTATTAATTTATAAAAATGTCACTCCAAATAATTAATGACTAAAATACCCTCGCCCGTCCATCTCCGCCCCCGCCTCCTCCCGCACCTTCCGCCGACCCTCGCCTGTCGCAAGAGGCACAAGAAGCAAGTTTCCGGACATGATTCACCTCGCCTGCCTTCGCATTCTTCGCAACCCCTCCTCCTCCGACAAGCACCAACACCATCAAACCCTCCTCTACGACCCCCCTCCGCCGCGCTTAGCCGCCATTCGGAACAGGAGAAGAAGAGAAGAAGGGTATTTTAGTCATTAATTATTTGGAGTGACATTTTTACAAATTAATGAAGTTTGGAGTGGCATTTTGACAATTTCAAAGTTTGGAGTGGCATTTTCACGATTTGAAAGTTTTGGAGTGACATTTTCACAATTTTTCCTTAAATTAAATTATGGTTAAATGCAATGCACTTTACAGAAAATATTTTATATATTTAAGGGAATTGTCATCTAAGAATGCATATTTGCGGATCAAGCAACCTACCAGCATGGAAAAAACTATATATGTGCATTAGTGATGCAACTTAAATTCTTGTATTTATATTATCTTTTAGTGAACTCAAATAATGCCCAATAGTATGTCAACATGCAACTCATTCTTTTTTAAAAAAAAAATCATCACACACCAAATAAAAATAACAAAATTTTAATAAATATTATTATTACATAGTTATATTATCGTTATCCACTGTGGATATATACAAAAACAATGAAAATGCTTTTAGAAATACCAATGCAAAACACATGCTCCATATAAATAAAGATTGCTGATTTTAGGTCTTCAACAAAAAAAAAAATCAAATCTTAGGCAGCTGTATATCATAAAAATCATGAAAAATAGTTAGAGAAATATACAACAGACTAACATGTAACACATTTTAATTGAATACTTGCAAATGAAATGGAAAACAAAAAACATATCATATTGAAATATTCAGCATAAGTAATAAAAACTTATCAAACTTGCAAATTAGCACAAGTGAATCAAAGTCTGGACTATCAACAACTATTAATTTGTACATTACCAAATACACACAACACACACACACTCTATAAGCTAGCTTCCAAAGTTGACTCGGCAAGAAAACTAAGGATTAAATGATTTACCATTCTTAAATTTATTACTTAATAGGGCAATAATTAATTTCCCACAAAACTTTAAAAAATATACAAATAATATTTATTAAGGACAGAATCGGTATAAAGAAACCATTCCTGTCAATATTGAGCCCGCAAAATAGCAGCCTCCTTTTCTTAGATTGATTTCAATTGATTCTATGTTAGCTCCCATTCAGTAACAAAATACAAGATCTACGTTGTGTTAATTTCAAATAGATAAAGAAACAAACCAAGAAAGAAAAAACTTGAAAAAATTACATCTATCACAATTGATTTGACCAAGTATGATCTTCACAGTCTGTTTCTTATGGGGACTCAGAAATCCTTAAAATTTCTGTTATTTTTAGCAAAGTGCGTTTATCAAAAATAGAAAGTTTTAAAGGACACTACTACAGCTTCAGTGATTGAAAAGTGCTTACAACAGTCAACAGGTATACCTTAATTACCAGATCCCTGGGATTCTTCACCTGTGAATATTACTCTAAAATTTCTACTTTTCCAAATCCAACTGTTGAATTGTTTCGAGATTCGTGTACAGAAAAATAATCTGTTTCGAGATACGTGCACTGAATATATTGAACGGTTGGATTTAGAAAAAACAAAAATTTTAGAAACATTATTCATCAACTAGGGATCGCAGCAGATTTATTTGTCTTAATTACCTGGTAGGTGGTTTGAATTCAATCTCTTTCATGTGTTTCTCATGAGCAGATTATTTATGCTTTTGTACCATAAGTCAAATCAATTGTACTATAGCGTGCCAAAACCGTATCAAAAAATTAAATATGCGGAGGGGAGACTGGAGAGGGGTCTCCGTGTCTTCTACTAGCCGTGCTATAAACTGACATGCTACTCCCTTGTGTTATTAATTATAATGACAAATAAAGGACAGCGTTTATTACTGGTTGTTGGAATAGCCCAATTAATTTATATGGGGTCATTTCTTCGCTTATTAATGAAGAAATGGTCATTTTTTTATTATTGACAAGCTATCAACAAATATACCATCCTGATGTTATAGTCAACTTTCTTCCATATCACTGATTTTATTGTTATTTTTTTCTTCAGAGGACCCTCAAACTATCGAATACAAGTAAGATAAGTTCAAGTTTTCATGATACAGATCTCTCCAGTTGGAAGCTAACTAGAGGGAAAAAAACAAATCAAATCAGGTAAACCACCAACCCAAACAATTAAAATGGTTGGTTTAGAGTCCAAACTCGGAAACGCTCTGTATGCCATCATACCAAAAGTATCAACCAAACACTTCACTTCTGTTCAAAAGTACATTTCCAATTTATCCCCTAAAACCTCTTCTTGCATACTACAACAACAACTAGTTCACTTGATGAAAACTCTGCTTCTACCATTGTTACAAAAATGACAGAGGTAAGCACGGCATGTTTGATTTGCAAGGAGAACAAGAGAGTCCTTGGGACAGAGAAGGCGCCAGGAAGCTGCCCGTATTGTAAGGGGGAGGTGACGGCGACAATTGTGGAGTGCACACGCAAACTCTGCTGTCTTACGCTCAGCATGACAACTAAAAGGAAGTACACTTGTTCATCTTGCTCCAAGAGACTCGTTGCTTACTCGGAGTAGATTGATTGTTTTTAAGTAGATTGATTTATTTTTCTTGATTTTTGTTGGTAAACAGTTTCGGGTTGAAATATTGCAATTGTGTTCATCTTTGAGAGCAATGCAATTCTGTCCCTTGAACTTTTTTTTTGTTTTGGAAGGTGGGGTCTAGGTGCTTGATTGCATTCACAATCATTGAGGCGAGTTTTATATGAGTAATTGAGATTTGTATTGACTTGATTAGCAATTTGAGAATAGAAAAGGAATAAATAATTAAGGGGATGTTTGTCTATGCTTGCAAGAGTGCACATACCCAAATGTGCTCAAACCTAGCTTGGATCTAATTTTTCAGGACCTAGCATTGTTACTAACATGTGCTCAATTCTTTAGATTCTTAGAATTTCCTAATTATATATGTGCTAGAGAAATTAAAGTTATGACCAGTGACTATTAGAAGAATCCATCTAATTACTGAAAAGCTATAGAACAACGCATTTCCAAATTAATTTGAATCGAAGTTGTCTGAACTTTGTTATTGAGAAAACCAATTTTGTACCTTAAAACAACAAATGAAAGCAAGTTAGATCCCAAATTTGCCGTATGACTGTTATTAACAAATCATGTGCTATTTTCCATACAAAAAGTACTTTTTAGTTTAATAAAACTATTCCTCTTACCTATTTTTCTAGTTGAAATTCTATTTTTGAATGTATTATACTCTGAAATGTATCCTGGCATTATTGAATTAACATAGTAAAGTCAAGCATTGTATGATTATATGACAAAATATTATTGTAGTTTTTCCTCGGAGTAACCATTGCACAACAAAATGCGGTAAGGAGGCCATATTTAGGTTTCAAACTTCCATCTTTTTGTTTGGGGAAAGAAGTTGATGGAATCCTACTCAGAATCAGCTGCTTTGTGGTGCATCATGAGATGGAGATGTGGTTTTTATTGGAACCAAGTTTTCTTGTGGCAAGTTGGTTTGCCTTTTTTATATTGTTATAGTTTGGATGATAATATCCCTTTATACTTTCCGAAATTTGAAATCGGGCCACTTAGAATGTTGTTGTGACGATCACTTGATGTCAAACGATTTTCACCTTTTCGGATGTTATTAAAAAGATATCCTAGTAGAGATTAGTTACCAAAATTTTGGAACATTTTATTTCGTGTTATTAATAAGATTAATACACGCAAGGTACATTTGGGGCAAACTTTTGTACACGGAAACAAATTCTCACCGAATGATCAAACATGAATTCATATAAATATATCTGAAACTCAAAAGGCGAGAGATTTGGAACCAGGACTACATTGGAAAAATGTCAGCGGTCGAATATCAATCTATCACTCACTATTTTATTTTGTAGGATACAAAAAGCTCATTGTGATCGTTCCTGGGAATTTTACATAATTCGTTTTAAATTAAAAACCATCCGGGACTGATTTTGTAAAAAAATACCACCCCGCACAATGATTTCGCGCACCAGTCAAGACGGATCAATGGCTTCGCGCACCAGTCAAGACCGCGCAGGAATTTCGCGCAGCAAGGGGTCTGCACAAGGATTTGGCGCACCAACAGGTCAGCATGGAAATTGACATACTTGCACGGATTTTAATATACTAAGTACGGATCTTGATGCAATCGGACCGTCCTTAAAAATTAGACTTTGAGTAGCAAAATTTGATTTGACATCCCGGTCAAAGAAACCCGGTCAAAGCGGCTGGTGCGTATCCTCTGAGATTTCAATTTTTTGCGTGACCTACCATCAGATTGCATCAAAATCCGTGCTAAGTACATTAAAATCCGTGCAAATATGTCAATTTCCGTGCTCACATATTGGTGCACCAAACCCTTGTGCGGATCCCTTGGTGTGCGAAATTCCTGTGCGAACCCGGTGCGCGAAACGCTTGTGCGAACCCAACCAGGCTGGTGCGCGAAATGCTTGTGCGGGGGTGGTATTTTTTTACAAAACCAGCACCGGGTGGTTTTTAATTTAAAACGAATTTTAACAGTGGTAAAAAAAAAAAAATAGATCGATATATACAGAAAAGAAATAGCACGTTTAACGCCGTGGTTTGGTTCTGGAGCCGATTTTTTTATTAATACCCTCACAACAAAAAAATAGCAAATCTACTATCATCCTCAAAATATTTTCAAAAATGACCTAACCGCCTCTCAGTGGAATCGAGATCCAGTAATGTAACCCAATTTTTTAATTTTAAATCGGAACCGTCCGATTCGAGATGAGCACGTGAAATGGAGCGCTGGATTCGAGATGGAGCACACATCTCGAGATGGAACGTTGGATTCTAATCGGACGGTCTCGATCCAAAATCCAAAAATTGGGTTACATTAGGGGATCCAGACCCCCACCCCCACGGTGGGGTGGTTTGATATGATTTTTTTAGATAAATTGTTTAGTATGATATAGAATGATTGTCTCACTATTTTTATAATCTATAATCTTTTTACCTCTTTTTTTAGATATTTTTATTGTTTGACTTTGGTCAATAATAGTCTCACCGTAAATATGATACAATCTAAATCCAAAATCCATTATGAATACATCAAAAAAATATATATATTATTTGAGTTATTTCAAAGCTAAATGAGAAATATTTTTCTTTCAGACATGTTTGTGAATGCTCTGACAATTTTAATCTGTCTTTCTGCTATAATACATCTGTATTGTTATTTTTTAAGTCACTTCTCACATTTCTAAAGCACATGTATATTGTATATGTATTTATCTAAGACATTTTTCGTAAACAGACGAGACTAAGACAAGAGATAAACCAAGAGAGACGATATCTTTACTAAGAAGACAAAAAACGACGATGAAATTTCAAATGATCATAAACGATGCTCGACTGTTTGATTTCAGCAAATGACCGCTTTTCGAAAAGTTTGCAAAAATATACATGCGCCAGTGCCTGCTTTGTTGTTTTTTAAAAATCACAATTGCCAAAAAACGAAAGAAGAGCCACAAAACTTGAGTTGAAATTTCCAATTAAGATTTTTATTTCTATTTCTCGATATAAGTAGCTCAGTAAATTGGTTAGGTAATTAACTTGTAAAATACTAAATTTTACTATTTTTTAATTTTTAATTTTTTATGATTTATGAAAAATTGGCACAAAATAACTTTAAAATAAAATAAAATTATCAAGAATATATTTTCTTGGTATTTTGGTTAGATTCTATACAATATATATACATACTAAACATCTCTAAAAAAAAAAAAAGAGCAAACCACTCCACTATGGGTAGGGGTGCAAACGGATCGAATACAAACCGGATAGTGGTAAAACCATATCTGTATCCGCTATTATTTTTCAGATACGGATATAGTTCAAATATTAGACAGATACATAGGTCATGTTTGGTTGTGAAGTAAATGGTGAAGTAAACCCTCTACTCTACCTTTAAAGAGCCAAATAAGAAGTAAATTTGAAGGAGTTAGATGGAGTAGCATTTGAATTACTCCACCTGTGAATTCTGCGGTTAGAGTAACATCATTTTATAATTTCTCTCTTCATTAACATAGTCCATCAAATTCCAACCAAACTACAATCAAACATGGTTATTTTAATTCGTCTTAACTCGGAGTAAGAAATTTAATCCGGAGTAACCTTACTCCACAACTAAACATGATCATAATGACACAGATCGAATATCGGATATCCGTAAATGTATACATATATATTTTCATAATATATATATTAACTATATAGTGCATATCTATTATTTAGATACAAATGATTAAAATTCAAAACCATATCCATATCTACACACAAATATTCGGATATCCGTATTAATTTTTTGGATACATAGATATTATCCACTCCGTTTGCTACCCTAACTATAGGTAGGTCAAGTTTTAGGGCAAGGAATCTATTATTCCTTCAAAATAAAGGTTTTCAAAATAATACAAACAAATATATTTCACTGATTTTATACTATCCGCGTCTTAATTAGTTAAGTAATACGGAGATGGTCCCGTATTAGGACAGAATAGGCTCAACAAACCCGAAATAAAAAATTCATATTTGATGACATTTAAAACTAGATCACAGACAACGACTTGTACCATTTGAAAACCTCTCAACATGACTGGCACACAGAATGACAAACAAATATACTCGTCTTCAAAACTTGGCATCCAAAATTCTAACAGCAAAAATGTTCAACTAAAGAAAAGATAATGCAAACTATTGCCAAGAAATGATTCTAGTTCATCCTCCTGATGAGCTCATTGATGAAATTTTCGCGGTTACCAGCATCACCGCCTTCAACATAATGATTCCTCTTCTTCTTGAGGCCACCAAGTGGAGCCGACAGCTTGAATGGCCACAGGAAGTTGTTGGCCTCCTTAAAGTGGGGCCCAACTGTCATAATCTCATGCACCAAATCTTCAATGCAAATAATGCCATGAGAGCCCAGAGCCTACAGAAAAGACATGCTCAACTTTAATTTTTTTTCCATGGATTAATTGAATATTACAAAATTATTGACGTAAGTGTGCAACTTCATCTAGCCTATATTGTTAGAATAAATAAATTATTAAATAGGAGGGTAATGATTATATAATGGTCTAATTAATCCCCCTCACAAAGATAATCAGTCAACTGGAAAACAACCATTAACAGTAGAATATAATTCCCAGGACACCAAGTAAAAGAATGTTAAATTCTAGGAAGTACACACAAAATATACCATGCCATTCCACATTCATGTAATCAAAACAGATTGGCTAACTCACAATGTTCCCATATTATTTATATTTCAGATAAACAGAGGTCATATGTGAACACAGTAAACTACAAAGGTGCAAAAATAAGAGTACCTGCTCAATGACAGAGTTGTCAGCAAGTGGGATTCTCTGCTTGTTGAGCTTGCCATATCCCCTCTTGTAGATCAGCTCTCTGACACTCTTCAGATTGGGATACCTAAAAACAACCAAAAATATCTTGTCAATGAAAATTTCTTCTATATGAACAGAAGAAACATGTTCATGGTGATTGAAATTACCCAAAGGTCACATAGGGCTCAACACGTCGCAACATGTTGATGGTGGCCTTGTTGACCTTCAGGAAAACACCATTGAAGATCTGCAACAACAATAAAGAATTAATTATGCTTTTGTAATAATACAATAATTTGCGACAAATGAATCAGACTCAGGGCTGTATGGCTCTTTTGAAAGTGTATTTTATAATAGTTGTAAATGGTGAGCTTGGGCCACAGCTATAACTAGACCTAACTATTTAATTAAATACAAGCCCAAGAAGAAACAACATTCACCTTCAAACAAGAACCAGTATGGATGTAGCAATAATGATCAATTAAAGCACCATAAATATCTGTTTAGGAATTATGCAATACCTGTCTAAGACGGAGAAGCTGTAAGATCTTCCTGGTCTTGGGGTGCATGGCATTGATACTACATAAGAAATGATAGGACAGTTCTAATTAGTTAAAATTCATTAAAGTTTGACAATAAAGGGGAACAACCATCAGAAAAAACAAAAAAAACAATACCCCCTGATACGAATGATGAACAGAAGCTTGGCTTCAGGGCTGACATAGAAGCCACCCTTCAACCTTGCCTCCCTCTTGAGCTGGACAAGCTCCTTTTCCTATTGAGAAATAAGAAACAAACTTCACATTATTAACAATACTACGAAGTGCAGAAGTAAATAGAAAGTCATATTTAACTTTGATTATAGAAATCCTTTAATTTTATGATTTCCTCTTGAAAGTGTGCTATAACTAGATTCAGTCCCCCATTGATCACCAAAGCAACAACAGTTTAGCTACTCAATTCAAAAGTTGAAGGATCAGGATTAAGAACATTCCTGTAAATTTATTTCATAACACATGACAAAGCTAACAGGAATTTGTATTCTTTTGTAGCTACATTTAAAGCAATATAGTATAATTGGACACATTGGTGATATATTTCGAAGTGGGTAATCAAACAATCTGACCTGTATAAAATCAGATAATTTACATTCGGACATCAAAAACGCATTTCCCAGTCTATACCGTTAGGCCACCTAACTTGCTTGGAAATACTGATACAATCTAAGAAATCTATCCTAGCTAGCATAGAGAACATAATTGATACCTGAGCTTCGTACTCCTCAGCGTACTGACGAGCTTTCTGGACGATCACCTTCTTCTTTTCGCGCGCCTCCTGACGCTTCTTCTCCAACGCCTCCTTCTTCTCTAGAGCCCATTGCTCCTCTCTCTTTCTTTTCTTCAATACCGACTCGGGCACCACCATCTGCTCCACCGCAGCCGACATCTCTGTATTGATTCAACGCAATATTCAATATATCGATCCGATCTAACAAAATGCAAAGAAAAATTATCTACGCTTAGGGTTCTATTACCTGCTGATTAGGTGGCGTCGTAGAGGTTGAGGAGGAAGAGAAAACAGCGGAGGCGCAGTGATGGCCGATTTTAATATATAAGGGAAGGGAGGTCATGTTAGGGTTTGTCAAAACCCTAGATATAATGAAATCAGGACCGTCGGATTAAACCATCATTTCCGTGGCTGATCAGATGCCTTCAGCAATGTGCCGAATATATGTTAAGTGGGGGCTAAACATTTATTTTTTGAAAAGCTTGTCGAACGCAAGGCTTGTGACCTTATGGGTTCTCATGTCAGACCCATGTTATACACGCCACACCTACAGAGTCCACTACAGAAAATTACTGATGCGGAACCAACAGATCCGTGTTATCGTTTCTCGTGATAAGAGAAATAGAATGAACCAACACTTGGGCCCAAACAATGGGTTTCGGCCTAATAAAAGTGATTATGAGTTAAGATCGAGCCCAGTTCAAATAGATCACATGCTGAACTATTTCTATTTATAGGCCCGATTAAAGAACTAATCCACTTTTTTTTTTCTGAACAAATACATTTAATGGTCAAATCTATTTTATTTATAGTTCTTAATTTTGGATGTGTGGTACTGTTCACCTACAGTGATTTTTCAATTCTCATCCGTTAGATTGAGATCTAACAGTCAATTGCTTTTCTCCTCTTTTGTTGACATGTGTTAAAGATCTATCTAAATTTCTGAACGTGGCTCTCCTTTGTCCGTGCAATAAAGTAATCAAAGATTTTAGAAATTATTTTTCTTTTTTTAAAGAGTGCTATTTGTTTTTCCTGTTTGCTACCTAAGAGGCAATTGACTTGCGATTCCTTGAAAGCTGGTGAATATTAGAGCCAGTAAAACGGCACCGCTTTGTTTCTCCTCTTTCATCCAGTGATATTCTCTGACAAAGAGATAAGGGGAGGTAGGACAATTGGCTAGAAAAATGTTCTAGAATTGTTGTACCCAAAGGTCGAGAATTCGATTGTCCCTCACGACTTCGCAGCCTCTGAGAAGGTTTCAAAAAAAAAAAAAAAAAAAAAAAGATTTTCTCTGACAAAGTCACAAAGGTAATTAGCTGATAATTTAATAATGTAAATTACAAATCTCATACAAAGGTATTGCCGAAGCAAAGTGAGGCCTTCGGCTAGGGGTGCGTATCCTCTGAGATATCTCAATTTTTGCGTGACCGACGTGTCCGGTGCCTATTAGGAACCATAGGGGGCAGTATTATATTGGCTTTGAGATTCGTGCAGAATGTATTTGAACGATTGGGATATTCCAAAAAGTCAGGCAAAGTTTGAGATATCTCAGAGGAAGCGAATTCTTCAGCTAGTAAAATATTAAAATCAATACAATGATCCACTAGGTGACATCTCATAGAAAAACCAGCTGGTTCGGTTAATTATACAGATCAAATTTGCGAACATGGTACTTCAATTGGACCTACTGGGCAACGCAGAAGTTAATTCAAATCCAAAACCCAATTTGGACTAAACTAGACCCAATTAGTCGCCCTCTAGAACAATTGGACCATTGGCAAATTTAGTCCACGACTTATCTTTTATAGAAATTTTTTTCTATGTTACATGCATGTTGCATGCCTTATAAGTTTAGCCCACCCATCTTTGGATGTAAAATCACAGATTTACACTACAGAGCAACAACAATAAAAAAGAAAGAATGATGGATATTCTTGTTAATACTTAAATTGGTACTATTTTTCATTTCATGGCACTGAAAACTAACGACTTAAGAAACTGAAAATTATTGAGTCAAATGATCACTCTGAACTGTTGAATGTATTGAAATAGTGAACTGATCCTAAACTCTTCTGAAATACTTCTAATTGCACCAAAATTTAACGAGAATTTACAAGCAACCGGGCGTTCAATTAAATTCACCAATCTATATTTATCATTGTACTCCAATTTTGCATTACATAAAAATGGCATTTTGGTGCCATTTGATATCCTTTAAAAAGATTTAAAGCTGTGGATATATATATATATATATTTTGTTATTTTGATTTACTCTTTGGAAACCAAGGCACCAAATCTAGCATTGAGTGTTATCTATAGAGGAGGAGTTTATTAATTTAAATACATTCTACCTAATTAAGTGTTCCAGGATGCCTTTTTCCCTTATGAAGCAAGAAAACGCTGTTCACTATTCTCTATTGGCTCTTATGTTGACTGCAACAGTGGATAAGGAATGAAGCAAGGCACAAGACCTAGAAGAGAAATACATCCCTGTCCATATTAGATTTTGGCATCATAACCAAGGAAAGAATATGACTTCACACGGGGGCGGATTTAATAAAGTCATATGAGATCAATTGATCTCTATTTTAATTTTTTTTTTTGCTAGTATGTAATTTTGTTATATTTTATAATAAAATATCATGAAATGGTAAAAATGACCTTCATTTTTCACAGAAAATTTTATATGATTGACCCCCGTAATTCAAAAATCTGACTTCGCAGAAAAATTTTATATGTTCGAAAGTCTGGCTCCGCCTCTGGTCCTCACTGGTACTGAATATTTTTTTATGCGGCCGGCTATATATACTTGCAACTATTATATAAATACGACAACAATCTGAATCATTTTTATTTGAATCGGATTCATTAAGGAAAAAATAAATCATATAATATGAACATATATGAGAAGTGGCAAATTAAAAATTCCGACGAGAAATCTTTTATATACAGTTGAAGGTGGAGAGATTGTTGTTTTATCTTTATTTAAAAAAAAATAGTTTAATAACCATATATGAATTTCGAACCGTTGCCTTAGATATATCACGAAAAGTATCTAAAATATGCTAGGATATATCACAGCCCTTTAATTTAAAAGAGAGAGAGAGAGAGAGAGAGAGGAAACTATACATAAATTTCTATTTTAGAGACAGAGTAGATCACCAACTTTTCAGAAAAAAACAAAAAGAAATAGAAAGATTAGTTATGTGAAAACTTATGTAATAATTATCCTCGATATTTAAACTAAACTTTTTACCTAAACTAAACTTGATACTCGATGTGTAAATAACTAAATATTGAATAAATGGAAAAGTTATTCCAAGCTTCTGTTATAACATTAATAAAGTTATTCTAAGTGTAAAGTTATACTCACTTTAACTAAACGACCCGTTAGTTCCTCCGATCTGGGAAACCGCGTAGCTTTTGGAGATTCCATTCTCTTCAAATTAAATAATTAGTAAATTGTAGATTTGGCCCTTTAATAGAATTTTTTTTTTTTATAAAACGTAAATAAAAAAAAAATCACAAATCGGCATGATTACTCTCTAAATTACAAATACCATAAGAAAATAACTTCTGCTTACCTCCTCGTGTGATAACCAAAATATTTTTTCAGTTACCCATTGTCACACATTTACATGCGAGACCACACCATATAATTCTACAAATAAAAAAAAAAATTCAAATCTAAGGTAATTGAATAAAAAATTTGATTACCCCATGTGCTAAAAATTTCCCTCCCTTCTACTTACCTCCACTTCTATCCCTTCTATCTGGTTATCTCTCTCTTCCTTAATTAAATTAATATGTAGTGTAAATTTACACTACATATTTAATTATATGAGTACTAATTATAGTGTATAAAAGGCTTGTTTAATTTTTATAGTGTAAATTTAATTGTAGAATTTAAATTAATAATGTAAATTGGTAAAATAGTTTAATTAGTTAATTTAAGTTCTAAGAGGATTTTTTTTAAACTCTAACCGGTTAGTAAAAGAAAACTAAACTCTAACCGGTTAGTAAAAAAAAAACTAAGCTCTAACCGGTTAGTAGAAAAAAAATAAGAAGGTAACTCGAGGTTAATGGAAAGGTACAAAAAAATTGATAACCGGTTAAAATTTTAGGTTACCAAGAGTAAAAAAAATTGGGTAACCAGATGATATTTCGGTTACCACAAGTAAAAAAAAAATTTAGTAACCAGTTGAAATTTTCGGTTATCAAGAGTAAAAAAAAAATTAACAAGTTGAACTTTTTGGTTATCAAGAAAAAAAATAAAAAATTGGTAACCGGTTAAAATTTTCAGTTACCAAGGTACAATAAAATTGTAGAACTATAACGTGTGGTGTGGTGTGGCCCGGATGCAAATGTGTGACAATGGGTTAATCGGAAAAAAAAATTCAGTTACCACATGAGTAACCAAAAATTATTTGCATTACTTGTGGTATTTATAATTTGGAGAGTAAGCAATCCGTTTTGTAATTTTATTTTTTCTATTTACGTTTTATAAAAAAAAAAAGTCCCTTAAATAGCCTTAAAATTTGTACATACATCCCTAAACTTCCAAATGTGTACCAACTTTGCCGCGAGCATGACTGTTTTCACATTTTTGTTTGCCTTTTCAATTATAAAGAAATAAAAACTCTAATCATGGAAAACATTATTACATGAATGAGCGTATTACTAACTTGCCAAAATGGTAGTCATTTTTAGTGGCGGATCTAAATGTTAGTCCAAAATAGCTTAGTCATCTTTGTAAATTTAATTATGTATATTAAAATTTAATTGAATTTTATTTTTTATAATTTTTTATAGTCTAGTTTTCTCATAAAGTATCAAATATTTATGTATAGTCTAATGGTCAGAACTCTATGTTATGATTATGAGGACTTGGATTCAAATCTCACCTACCATATATTGTGTATTTCAAATTTTAACCAACCCTACTAAGATTTTCTAGTTTTTACATTGGTGTTAAGTGAATTACAAAATAACAATATAATTTGAACACAGCGGTAGAACATGATACGTTTCGACAAATTATCCACGTTTGGGGCTCTTCTCCGACGATATGTATTGCTCGTCTAACAAGCTAAATTCAAAACAATTAGCAAAACTCGTAATTTTGTGATCAACGAAAACAATAACTGCCTAAAATCATCAATAATTATTTATTGAAAGAGTCAAGCATAATCTTAATTCTTCTATGAAATATATCTAATTTTAAATTGATTTATTTGTATATATTAGTGCTGATGTCGCGTTCAATCAGGGCACAACTTCAAATGTTGGCACTCAACGCAAAAAAATGGAGCACTAAATTTGGAAGTTCAATGTTAATTTGGGGTCATATTGAGGCATGGACGATCCGGAGATATCTGACTCAAGCAAATTGAAATGGACGGCCCAAATTAATTTCATCCGAACCAAATTTAATCTGATATCTATAGAGACTGTAGAAGGAAGGTCCGTTTTGATATTAATGCGAGGTTAATAGAATTATCTGATCATAATTATCAGGTAAACTGAGGGGATGTGAATTTTCCCTCCTTGCGCTTCTTGTGTTCTCTACTAATAATGTATAATTAATACAACAAATATGCTTCAGTCTAATATATTTTGCTGAATATTTTCTTCATCATATTTAATCGGCCCTGTAATAAAAATGTAATTGACATCACAACTCAAACTTTAAGTTGATATGTGAAAAAGACCGTTGAAATTTTTTTGTACGAATTCAAAGCACAGTAATATTGTTCCCTGCATTCCGGATATGCATCCAAAAATATTAGGTCCGGTTTTAAATAAACTGAAAATTTTAGATATTTCAGAGGATACGGATTCCTCGCGCATACGAGCTTTATTAAAAATTTAAAATGGAGTTAGTCCATAGTAACTTCTTTTCCATACTAAAAAACACCAATTCTTGACCCCCAAATCCTGGGACGCTATGTATTTGAAGATTTTTTATACGCTTTTGGTGGATTTTACGGAAGCAAACAATATGTTAGTAATAGATATTACTGATAGAGTGGAAAAAAACTGGAAGAAAAAAAAAAAAAAAAAGTGACGTACCTTGATTTGTATTATGTGCTGTGTCGTGTTGGTGACAAATTAATTTTTTATGTGGTGTGTCGTGAATATCGAGGAGTATGAATGATCACGTTACGTGAGTCGTGTTATATTCAAATACGTGTTGTGACCATTCAATCATTATTTAAGTTAATTTATTCAAGATTCACTATTTAATTAAGATTTGGCAATACTAATTACATACAACTCGCGTGACCACATGTCGTGACTAGATCTTTTTCCAAATTAAAAGAATAAAGATCATAACATGAAAATAGTCACAGTACAGAACACGCAAATCATCATACGTAGCCGACACGCATAAAGTGCGTAAAGTAGTGTCATTTTTTCCACTCTACTCACAGAATATAAATGATATGTGTTTATTTTAAGATGTTGAAAGGCATCAGAAATCTGGCTCAGTTCACGGAAGCCGCGCGGCGTGGGCCCTCATTACTTTCATTTTCTGATTCTCCGTTTATGTAGCAATTTTCAAGTCCCGCCATCCCAGCGCTACATTACCTGCCTGACACTGTTTGCTTTCAGAAAAACTTCCGAATCTGTTCATGCAAAATCTTACAAAATATTTCACGCTTATGTCCCAATTCCCCAGACAAAATGGAACTCGTGTGTTCCCTACAAAACACGAGAATGTATTGTCTTTTACAAATGTTCTCCTTTTGAAAATATTCATTTAATAAAAATAAATTCTAAATTAACAAATTTTAAAATGAGGGTTCAGATGACTAATTCTGTATGCATCTATATTGTAATTGTCTAATAACAAAATTTATAAAATTTATATGTCAAAATAAAATATTAGACTTGATATGTATTTGTTCTCTACATGCACGTAATAAATTATTATTTTTAAGATTTAATCAATAAGTTAAAAGATTAACATACATAAATTATCCATATTAATTATTTTTTTGCAAACACTTGATATTAATTAAAACAAACTTAAAATCTTGTAATTGTTTTATATGTGCACAAAGAAAACAATATTTTGTAATTGTTTTATATGTGCACAGAGAAAACAATATGAATCATGTATTCATAACCAACAGTTTTATTTTAACATTTAAATTTAAAATTTAAAATTATTAATTTTTTTAAAGTAAAAATATGATGAAGATAAATAAAGACATTCAAACGCTTCTCTTATAAAATTTAGGAAACTGAAAATTTAAAATCCAAATCATCCATATATAATCGAGAAAGAAGAAAACAAAAGGAAAACACATGTCAAGATTTAAATGTCTGGTTCTTCAAGTCACGATTTTGAAGTTTGAAAATCCGTTTTCTCTCTTTATTTTTAATAAAAAATTAATTAGGACGGAATTTAAAAATCCGACTCTTCTTATAGCAAGACAATAAATCAAACACGTGCCGGATAAAAAAACAGTTGTGTAAAAAATATTTTAAATTTGAACTTTCTTACATGTCAAATTTGATTTAATATATTTAGAGATTCGTTTGAAGTTTTATATTTAATTATTTATTAAATAAAAAAGGCTTCTTCTTCTTCTCTTTATTAGATATTTCCTTTGCGAAATAGCTGCCGCGATTAATCCTTCAATTATCTAAACACGGATTATATAAAGTGGTGACTAGGGCTGTCCAAAAAGCTCGTAGCTTGTGGCTCGTTCGCGACTCACATCTGGCTCGATCGGTAATAGCTTGTTCGATAGTGGACCGAGTTGTTAACGAGCTGGCTCGCTAACAGCTTGGGCCAAAATTAACGAGCTGAGCTTTTGCCCAGCTCGCGAGCTAGCTCGACTATGCATCAATTTGTGAATTTGTATGAATTTGTGTGTATTTTATACTGTCAAGCTCGGTCCAGCTCGGTTCAGCTCAATCCAGCTCGGTCCAAAAATGCTTGTAAAATTTATTTTCTTCTTAAAAAAAGGTCCAACCAAACCCAGCGAGCCAGCTCGTGAGCTGGCTCGTCACGAATTTGAGTTGAGATTTTAGCTCGCGAGCTGTTAACGAATTAACTCGCTAACAGCTTGGTCCAGAATTAACGAGCTGAGTTTTTGCCCAGCTCGGCTCGAGCCAGCTCATTTACAGCCCTAGTGGTGACCGTGATGAGGTGAGGTGTATAAACGAAGCTTTATTACCTTATGGGAATTGGAATTCAGAGTAGGTCCCATGCCCATCGGAGCTACTTTGGTTTGATGGGTGAAATGACCATTCGATTGCATCAATATCCGTGCTAAGTATATTAAAATCAGTGTAAGTCTGTTTCAATTTCCATGCGCACTACTTTTAATGCTAATTGAATCTAAAAGTAGGTCTGATGCCCACCCCGGACCTACTCCTATCTCATGGGGAATTGTAGTCAGGTGCGAATCCTCTGAGATATCTCAATTTTTGCGTGACCGACGTGTCCGATGCCTATTCGGGGGAATGTAGGGGGCCAGTATTATTTGAGCCTTGAGATTCGTGCAGAACGTACTTCAACGATTGAGATATTTCAAAAAATCACGCAAAGTTTGAGATATCTGAGAGGATGCGAATTCATTGCAGTCTCCCGTTACTCCTACACGTGATTTTTGCATTGGCATGTGCATATCAATACTACTCATCTTTTTAACAACACATCATGTTTTTATAAAATTTAAATGTATGAACAATTTTAACTTTTTATAAATATATCTCCACAATATAGTCAATATTGTAATCATCTATTAATTATTTAATTTTCATTTAATATGTATGAAATTTCTGGACTTATTGTAGATTACAATAAACATATTAGGAATAAAGTTTATTTTACTTAATTTTAATAGGACTGATGTAAATTTTTATTGTAACGTCATGAAAATTTTACATAAGTTGATTGTTAAAATTATTCATGATAATTTGTATTAAATTTGTTTTTTAATGATCAATTCACGTTTAATTTATACAAGTAATCGTATCAGTTTCTTTAGTAATTTTTGCGAAAATAAAGATAAAATGTTAATTGTCAAAATATATTTTTTAAATGTAGGTTGTCAATAATTTTTTGGAGCTGGTAAAAATAAATTGATATATACAATGTTGCTAAATTTTCACAATGTAATAAAATATTTCACTCTTGTACTATATTTAAAGAAAAATCAAGATGTAAAGAAATACAACATAATATTTTAATTTTTTTGTCAACTAACTTTTGAGATAAGAAGATGGTATAATAAAGTGTAAAAATAAAGTACAAAATATATCTAAATTTATTGGAAAAGAGAATATCCGTCGTTTGACACTTTATTATACGATCTTCTTATCTCAAAATATTATTACCCGATTATCTGTCACCCCGAACGAGACGTATCAATATTCTTTGATTAGATATATTTTGTTTTCTTTTACTCTGTCTTCCATTCAAACAAAGTGGTTCAATTGCTTTACAACTAATTTAGATTTATCGGAGGACCATACACAATTTATCCCCACCGTGAATGCTTAGGCCGAGTATTTGGGCCTCTTTTTGGGAACATTTATTAAACCGGCATTTTTTTTCCATAACCAAAAAATTAAATAATATAATATTAATAATCAAATTTTAAAAAATATTTTATCCATAACCAAACCGCCCAAACGTGGGGCGGTCCACTGTGCAGACCAAACCGCCCCCTCGTGGGGCGGTCTGAAATTTTTTTTTTTTTTTTTTTGTATTTTGTGTATAAAATAATTATTTTCTCTCTCCAAAGTCACAATAATCCACTCACAATAATATAAAATGATTATCAGGTTTTGTAATCGAATCAAATAGTTAAAATTCATCTAAGAAAAATGGTTCACAACATAAGTTAATTGAAAAACTTACAAATATAAATACAATATTTATTGAATTAACTCTTCCTGCGTCCGAACAGACCAAGTCTACTTCTTAGGATTCTGGAAGTGGATGACGGCGCGACACTAGCAGTTGTAGAGCCCTGGCTACTCCCTGAGTGGCTTCCCTGACTGGGTCGCCTGCTTCCAGAAGGTCCCGCATCGGCAACCACTCTAGCATTCTCTCTTTCGTTGGCTTCGTTTATTGCCTCTGCAATGCATTTCATTGAACATTAAGTATCAATATTTAAATTTAATTTCAAATCATTTTTAAGTTGTGTACGATCATCTACATACCTCTAATCTGCCTGTCAGTAGTCGAATGGTGAGCCTCATGTCCCACTCGCCGACCTTGCATCCTGTCCATTTCCATTACGCGCCGCTTGTGTTTCTTCCTCCCCTTCCTGATCTATTTCTTATCAGGAACCACCGTAGGTCCAAGGTAGTATGGCCACTGGTACTGGTTGGGGTAGCTGTGAAATGATGCTCCACAGGTGTTCAGAAGGCAATCGGTACGGTAATAGTTGTCAACAAAGACGTCTTCAAGGAAATTCCGTTTTTGACAAACCGCCATAACATGAGAACACGGAATGCGAACTAACTGGGGGCCTTGGCACTCGCACGTTACTTGATTGTTCGCGCCTAAAATGACTCTGTACTTCCATGCGCTTTTATGAGTTTGTATAATGCCACTTTGTCCCACCACCGGTGGAATGATCTCACTTGGAACCTGCACTTCATATTCCGTACCTGTGCTGCCATATGCTACAACGTGCATGACAGAACTTTTTTCTCTGTGTTTTCTTAATTTCTCCTCTACTCCATCTGAGAATAGTTGGTCCCTACTCGCTAATACAGTGGCTTTAGCATGCCTTTCAACAAACCAAGCATTTAACTTGTAAAATATATCCTCCACCAGTGAAACCAAGGGTAACATACGGCTCTATTTGAAGACATTGTTTAACGACTCTGGCCCATTAGTGGTCATAATTCCCTATCTCCAACCTCCATCGCATGATTGAAATATCTTCTCATATGCTGACGGCTCCATCGGATCGCGCGGACGTCTCTTGCCCGCCTTCGATAAGTAGGCATTTGCCTCTGGAAATGTCTACAAAAAATAGAAATATACCTCAGTAATACAAGTCGTGCAAATGTAAAAAAAAATAATAATAATGCATACAGTACTGAACATCTCTTCCATTCGTCGTGGTTTTTTCCTCTTGCAGCCAATTTCGAACTTGTCAGCAACCCATTCTCTGCCGCCGGTATTTTTGCACAGGTTCTCTGAAATGTGTTGCATGCAGTACCTGTGCACAGACTCTCCCGTATTCGTGTTCCACCCATAGTTGAGGCTATTAAATACATGCTTGATGCCCTTGTGCTGGTCTGATATCACGCAGACGAACCTGTTCCCTATCACCTCTCTTCTCAGAAATGACATGAAAAAACCCCAATTTGGACCATCCTCCCGTTGAACAATGGCAAAAGCTATGGGTAACAGCTGGTTTTCAAGCATCATATGCACATGCTATAAGTAGAGCCCCACCATACCGTAGGACATGAAGCATGCATCGATGCCGATCACGAGTCTAACATATTGAAATGCTTCAATACATGGACCGAAAGCCCATGCTATGCCCTTGAATTGTACCTCACCGGGTGTATCGGTTGGTGCATGCCCTTTGCTCGAACTCGGTTCCCGATTTGTACTTGTTATGGCCATCAGCAATGGTGTGAGGAGATTGTACGACCCCCTTCCGGGTTCCGAAGCATCCGCATACCGCAAGTTCCCGACCCCTCCACAACCTATTGTAATGTGGGACTACATGTTCATAGACCCGTCTCACCGCACGAGCGACCTCCTTAATGCTCATCGCGGGGTCCTCCTTAATGTCCGTCATAATTACATCGGCAATAAGTGCTGCCGTCGCCGCACTATGATCTGATCTTCTTGACGCACTCTTGCAAGTGTGTGGTCCTTCGACCTTCTTAATTATCCATGCCTCTCCCTTGCCTTTAGGCGCGGCAGACATTTTCCATTTGCACTTTGTATCCTTGCAAATTACAACATACCTGTTCCTCTCCCGCCTGGCCACTGTAAACTCCCAGTTACCCTTCAAATGGAACTGCTTAACTTTGGTCGACAGTTCTTCTATGTTGGTGTAAAGCTGGCCCGGGCTAATCTCTTCGTTGTATACAACGCGTGTCCCAAAAAAAGAAATGTCTGCTTCTTCAAAAGAAGTAGTGTCATTGAAGGTCCTTACCAGGTGCTTGTCTCCTCGTCCCCTGATCGAAAATTTGTCTTCAATTGGAGGAGGCATAATCTCCTCATCGTCGCCCTCTGATAATCTGTCTGAACCCCAATTTCCATCCAATCATCACCAGTATCAATTTCCTTTGTCGGTATCTCATCAATATCATCAAAATCAATGCCTCTATCGTTTCGATCGACTGTGGACTGTCTTCTAGGTTCAGGGGGGCTATAGTTAGGTGATGGATTAGGTACTGATTGGTATCCAACCCGACCAACACATGACCGTCTTCTAGTTTCAGCCCGGGGTGCAACACCATACTCAGGTACTTGCAAATACCTATCTCGTCTCATAGGCTCACGAGGGGGTGAGTTCACATCCCGGTTGTGATCATAATCCAGGTTGTGATCATAATCCGAGTTGTTTTGGGTAGAAGGTCCGGCCCAAGTATCCAGGTTGTTGTTCGGGTAGAAGGTTCTCTCCAGGACACCAACTGGTTGAATCGAAATTTTTTTGCAAAAGGTCCATTACCGGGATTAAATTGGACTCAAAAAATCCGTACATAGCTTTCCATATATCCTGCTCTTCTATAGGATATTTTATATAGTAAGGTTTGGCACCTAGGGCGGTTGATTGTTAATTCGGGTCCGATTTGTACGGTAAATTGGACACGGTCCCAACCGGTTTGTTGCATTATTACTTCCTTTACTTCATAAATTGAAGTATTGGCATTCACCGGAAGCCGTAAGTCGCATCTTTCGAGTATTGGCATCCGAACTCTCCTTTCGTGATTTTTCCACCCAAGTACAATGCAATGAACATTTTTGAGTTTTTTCTGACATTAGAAAAGAAATTTGTCGTTCAATATTAGTTTTTTTGTTTATTTATGAAATTTTTAACATTTAAAAAAAAATTAAAAAAACCTCGGTCCATTGTTGAGCGCACTGTTGATCGCAATCGCCTCGGAATCGCCTAAAAAATCGCCTCGTAGCACTGTTTGAGAGCAGAAGTCAGTTTGGAAGAAGAGTGAGTGGATTATTGTGACTTTGGAGAGAGAAAATAATCATTTTATACAGAAAATACAAAAAAAAAAAAATTCAGACCGCCCCATGGGGGGGCGGTTTGGTCTGAGGGTAGACCGCCCCACGGGGGGGACAGTTTGGTCTGCACAGTGGACCGCCCCACGTTTGGGCGGTTTGGCTATGGATAAAATATTTTTTAAAATTTGGTTATTAATATTATATTATTTAATTTTTTGGTTATGGAAAAAAATGCCGGTTTATTAAACGACGGAATTGTGTGACTCAGAAATCAGAATCCAATCATTGTCACCGGAAGTTGCAAATGAATTTCCCCCGCATCGACTTGGGTGCATTAACAACTGCTTGAGTTGACCCGAGGGAACAATGGTTGGGCCCACAATGACTTGACCTGCGCTTTAATAACCGCCTTCTCACGGATCGGATACAGATACTTCAGTATTAGTTTTTATTTTTCGGATACCAATGATACGAATATTCTCTTTTTATAATACTTAATAACATAATTTTTAGTAATATATATATTATTCGGATACATATAATTAAAATTAAAAATCATATCTCTATCCGTATCCGCACTGATATTCGAATATCGAATATCAGTATCTAATTTTTGAATACGGATTCGAATATGGTCGGATAATATCCGATCTATTTACACCTTGTTTGGATGGAGAGTAGAGGAAGGGAGGGAATGTAAAGAAAATAAAACTTTCTGTCGAATCGTGTTTAGTTGACAAAATTATGTCGGAGGTGAAAGGTTTAACCTTGTATTATTAAAATGAATAGAATCAGTTTCCCTCCCAATTTGGGTATAACGGATGGAAAGAAATTTTGTTGCAAATATTGTTAGAAAAAATAACACAAATGTCCACATCTATATCTTACCTATATAATTCTTGTACAAGTTTTTTTTATCACAAACCTACAATAGCTACCAAATTTCTCATTAACCTTCTAAATTTTAATCAACCAAACAAAAAATAAAACGAAAAGAAAAATTAAATTTATTTTCCGTCATTAATCCTCCAAACATAAAAAAAATTAAATATGTTAATCTTTCTTTCTATCTCATTCCTTTTTATTTTTCACACCCCCTT
Organism: Carex cristatella; assembly: GCA_024447775.1. Lineage (NCBI taxonomy): Eukaryota > Viridiplantae > Streptophyta > Magnoliopsida > Poales > Cyperaceae > Carex > Carex cristatella. The sequence continues at coordinate 5,077,245 of JAJHPF010000032.1, forward strand.
TCTTCGTCTGCTCTCCATCCAAACAAGGTGTTAAACCCCTACATCTGAGGGCGTCAATGTAAATTATGCAATTGAATTTTTTTGTTACCAGTGTAAATTACCTCGCAAAAAAGGCAGAGTTGAAGAATGGAGTTGCCAGGGAAACACACACCCGATCTTTTCTGATACTAGGTAGACAGAATAGGAAAGCATGTGGCTGTATTTGTCTCTGCAGATGACTTTTCTTTACCTTTAGTCACTTGTTTAGGCAACATGTTTTTGTAAGTTTCTAGCCTACAGCGCAATCTATCAAAAAAAAAATTACCAGTTATTAACTTATTATAAACGGAATCGCACTAGTATGATACTGATATTAGGGTAGGGGTGTGAACGGATTTGGATTATCAGCGGATAATCCGCTCCGAATCTGATTATTATTCTTATCCGGATTAAACGGATACAGATATTTGCGGATACGGATACGGATATTTTTAGTATATGGAAAAATAATCCAGATACGGATAATTCTGTGAGAATATAAACGGAGCGGATATCCGTATATATTTGAATCCGAAATTTAATATTTCGGTAGCTTTCATTTCATTTCATTCTTGCGAAGTTAAAAAAAAAAACATACATATTCGTTTAAGTCCAAGAATTTTGGTAGGAAAATCATATAATCTATTAGGATAATGGATTGGTTTTCTGAACCAATAAGCAATTAGTCATGCATTATTGTTACTGTGCAAACTTAAAAAGTCCATTAAATTTTTGTCAATTTAGGTAATCAAATTAGATAATTTAAAATTATAAAATTTAGTATTATTACTCAATATCCGACAATTATCCGCTCCATATTCGTATTCAAATCCGTATCTGTGGATTATCCGTTCCGTATCCGTTTAAGACGGATATAGTTTTAAATTTTGACATCCGTTTACTATCTTTATCCTTATTCGTATCCGCTCATTGAAAAACGAATGCGGATACGGTATTAGCATTATCCGTTCCGTTTACACCCCCTATATTAAGGCAGAGGAAGCATTTTGAGTACAGAGTTGTTCATTTTTCGGAAAAATATATATAAAATGCTATACGTTCTTAAACTATAGACATTATATAATAGCTTTCACAAAATTAATGGAGTCAACTATACATAATTTGTATCCATTTTTTGGAGTCAACTATACATGATTTACACAAAATTAATGGGAGTTATTTTTAAGATATCCATAACATTTTATTATAAACTATACAAAAATATATATATGATAATCAGATTTTGAAAATAAATAGATCAATTGGCTCTCACTTAGACTATGTACATCTGCTCCTGTGTCATATGATACTAATTTAGTTATTTATTGGACCGAATTCAAACGATGAGTTCAAACTGTTCAAATCGATTTATTGAATGAGTAATGTGTTTACATCCAAAATTTATATATTTTTTGAGTTATTTTAGTACCAAATAAAGTGTAAAAAATGTTGGAAAATTAATGCATTAAAATGAACTTAAAATCTCCCACTTATAAGTTCGAAAATTATAAATTTTACATGTAAACACACAACTAATGAAGTAGATCAATTTGAACGGTTTAAATTCGTCATTTGAAGTCGATTTAATTGATTTTGGAGCTGGTGTTATATAGGTTAAAATGACACTAATGTCATATTAGTCAGACTCATTATAATGAGTATGTCTACTATGATTTTTGTGCTTTGTGTTATTTTAGCCGATATAACACTAACTCGAAAAATCTATCGATTCAACTTCTAACGGTGAATTCAAACCGTTCAAACCAGTGTTCTAAATAGCTAGTATAGCGATTTTGGACCTCATAAGCTAAGCTACGGAGTAAAACTGCGCTAATCGAGCTACGGCCGCTATAGCGGTAATAGCGGTCCGCTATAGCGCGTACTGTGTAGCGGAATAGCGGTCTGCTATGCTACATGGGCTTATTTTTCTATTTTTTTTCAAATTAAATGAGCTTTACAGTCCAAACTGAAATTAAATGAGCTTTGTGTCTCAGTCTGACTAATCTAAAGAATTGTTGATTTGAATATGTAGTAAAACGATACTTAATATATGATAGTAGGATATTTTGAATAGAAAATGTATCGATTAGTTTATTAGTTATAGAATTAGGAATATTTTAAATGACAATTTGGACTTTGTATTGGTTCAATATGAATATTAGAACTTCTTAATCAATTTGGTGTTTTTGTTACTTTATAAAATTTTACATAAATAATGTTTATTATTAGTAGAAATATAAAATATAATTTTTAAAAAGAAAAAAAATACTATGTAGGAAAGCTTTCACTATAGCATTGTTTTCGTCTCCCCACTATGCCGCTAGAATTGCTATTTAGAACCTTGGTTCAAACCGATTTACTTCATTGATTATGGGTTCACATACAAAATATATAATTTTTTGAAATTATTTAGTACCAAGTCAAGCGGTCAAATGTGAAAAATTTTAAGTTAATTTTAATGCATTCAATTTTCAACATTTTTTACCACTTGATTGATATTAAAAAAAAAAACTCGAAAAAAATATATATGTTGTGTGTAAACACATCACTCATAAAATAAATCAGCACATTAGTAATAGGTTAATAGTTATTTCATATCAGTTACCTATACGGTAAAAGTAAATACGTACAATAATATATTCTTAATTTGCACCTGTTTATAATAAAAAAATGTAGAGACGGGGATTTATGAGTATATATGTTTAAGAGTTTGAAATATACATTTTTGCATATCCTATCTATCCCAACGCACGGTAAAAAGCTCATTTCTTTAAAATAATATATCTACCATAATCAGTGAAATTATTTATCAAACGACCAGAGAACTAATATTTAGTCTTCGGCCTTATGAGAGAGTACTGCTAAATGCATGTTAGTAAATTGTATGGAACTTTCTTATAGTATTTAAAAATGAACAGTTTAGTCCATCTCTAGCCTAAAAAAACAGCTGAGTTAATTATGCACAGATAAGCGCTTTAAAATGAGAAGCTGATGAACATCAGAGCTATGAAGTATTTTAAAATCCTTGTGCACGAATTTTAAAATATATCGGACTCAATACCCATTGAACCTACACTACTTTTCTCTTTGACACGAAATAATTTGTGTGTTTGGATGCAACTCTGAAAATAGCAAGAATAGCGCTAACTTAAGAGTTAGTGCTATTCTATTGTTTGGATGAATTAGCAAGAACAACACTAACTCCAGGAATAACTCTATTCTTAGTGGGCCCGTTCGGCAAATATATGGAATAGTGAATAAGTGGAAAAAATAAGAAGCTTTTGTTCCACACCATTCCAATCATGTTCGGCACGTTTGGAATAGTGAAATAGTGGAATTGAGACAATTTTTACATGTAAAAAAGTGACTCTTTCTCAATTCCACCTCTATCATGGAACATCGGGATAGAATAGAGAGGGACTAAAATACAATAGAGAAGAATTTGACTGCATATTTTCATCTCAATTCCACTTACATTCGGCTACTATTTCTCTATTCCACCACAATTTTTTTGTGCCGAACAAGCCCAATGTGATCCAAACGTAAAATAAGAGAGAAAAATAGTCACTAATTCAAAAACAGTGCTAATTTCATAAGCCCGCCTGTTTGATTTCTTTTGTAGGGTGTAAGTGCAAAGTTTTGCAGCGAATACTTGGATGCTTTTAAATTGTTAGTAGGATAGTTGTGGCATGTGACCCGGTTTTACTGGCAGTCCGGAACTGACATGGTCGTTGGTGGGTGTCTTTAAATTCTGTCTCTATTATCTGATATGGACAAGTTGCTTGCCAGTCTGGAAAAAAGAAAAAGAAAAATCAAACAAAGAAATTAAAACGCATACTATGCTATATTGCTATTGTTTTATCTGAAGTATCTTTATCTCTTTCGGTCATAAACATTTAATGAGGTCTTATATACTTTAGGACAACAATAGAAGTTTCTTCAACATTAGGGACCATTCGGATAAAATTTAATCGTCAATTTATTTTTGTCGTAGATCTACTCGGTCTCTCCAAATAAATAAACGATCTACTCAGTTTTCAAATTGCTATGATAGAGATCTATGAGGTTCTAACATTTTAACCTACATATATAACTTTGGCAATTGTAAATAATTCAAAACGGAATTGTATAAAATAAAATATGATTCGTATGTGTAGGTTTTAGGCTTTAAAATCCTGAATTTACTAAATTCAGAGATATACTCATATACCTAATTAAGCAAAATAAAATTAATTCGGAAACAGATACTAAATTGGATTATTTTATTATAACATAGTACGCATTTCAATAGCCATCAACAGGTATTTAGTGCACGACTGTTAAAATTAGGTATATCTGGTATCATTGACTGACAAGATTGCAATATAAGTATAAGCTACTTGAATGAACTGCAGAGGAGTTTAGTAATATTAATGCTCTTTTTTTAAACAAAAATATCTATAACAATATTCATCTATTTAATTACTAAACTAAGATTATCACATATAAAAAAAAAACAAAGACTAGACTGAAATATAAGTTTATAACATTTTAAATATCCGATAAATGAGATAAATTATTTGAGGGCAATTCCTTAAAAAGTTGGAAAATTTTCCAATAATTTTACTATTGAGAACTTAAAAACAATAGAAATTTTTATTAGTCAAAATTCAGACTTCAAATCAAACGTTTTATATAATAATGATTAAATATTAAAAAAAAAACATTCGAAAAAAGAAAAAGAAAAAGAAAAAGAAAAAGAAAAAGAAAAAGAGAGAACATAGAAAGAACAAGGCAATAAGAAATTCTAGAGCCGCCACAGACTTTCCAACCCTCTCCCACCTCCACCCCACCCCGCCCAAACACCACACCCGTCTATCCTTTCCTTTACTTCTAGATCTCATCTCAAACACATCATCCTTCTTTGCCTCTCGTTCGGCTCTACCTCTTTACGGAGAGGAGAATGAGAGAGAGGGGAGCTGGGAGAGGGTGCCGAGTGGAGCCGAAAGTGCGGTATCGTCTAAATTTGGAGTGTAAAGTTCTCATTTCGATTGGAGCATGAAGGTGAGTAGATCCGGTTGTCGGAGCGCGACGACGGCCGAAAGAGTGGATCTGGTAATACAACAAGATGAGAATTATCGTCGGAGTTCGGAGTGTAGAGTCTTCATCTCAATCGGAGCGTGACGGTGAGTAGATCCGGTCGTTCGAGCGCGGTGACGGTTGAAAGTGCAGATTCGGTTATGAAGCGAGATGATGATTAAAATATTATGATGATTATGAGTGTACCTAAATAGGATTAAAAGAGTAGATCTAGTAAATGAGTAGATTTAGAAATTTAGATGGTGATTAAGAGTGATTAGAGTAATTTTGAGAATTTAGTGAGAATAAGGTAGTGGATCTAAAAATTAGAGTCATTGTAAATGCATTTTTTAGTAACTAGTAGGCATTAAAACCGCTAACTTTTAAAGAAAGAATATTTATAAAAAAATTCGTTAAAGAGGGATTAAAAACAATAGAGAATTTTGTTAGTCGAAATTCAGACTTTCAAACCATACGTTTTGTATAATAATGATTAAGTAAATTTATAGATTGTTAAGATCGAGACACGTCGAGATAATATATTTTGTGCGCCGAGTGATCAATTAAAGACAAAATGGATGGATATTATTTGACCGTATTTTAGCTCTATCCGAAAATTAGATACGAATATTCGATATCTAAATATCTGTACAGATATAGATACATATATAATGTTAAATTTTACTTATCTATACTCAAATAATAAAAATATACTATATAACTTAATATATATTATAAAAAAATTATGTACATATTTATGGATATCTGATTTATATATGTATTTGTCAGATATCAGATCCGTATCTGAAAATATAAACGAATACAAATATAAATTTACCACTGTCCAATCCGTATCAGATCTTTTGCACCCAATGCATGATAGCCTCTCTGCACAGAGTTATTTGCTTTTACGTTACTGTGGAGAATTCTCCTTTCCGGTAACAAGGCCATGAATTAACCTTAAAAAACAAGGTAATGAATTGGATAGTAACTAGTTTAAAGAACCTGTAGAAATTGGTAGCTAGATGATAAACTTGATCTGTCCATATGTATGTATTCTGTTAAAGAAAAAGTTACATCTGTACGTAAAATAACTCTTTAATTGTTGCTTCAATAAAATCCTATTAAAAAGTCAACTAAAATTCTTTCTTTATTATTTTTCATTTTTGTAATTAACTAATTATAAGTTGCAGCGGGATAAGAAGTACAGGAAACAAAATTTACCTATATCCGCCATAGTAGGCTGTACATTTATCCTTCAACATAGGAAAAGAAATCATATTCTATATACAGAGGCGGAGCCAAACTTTCAAACTATGAGGGTCAATTGTATAAAATTTATGCATAAAGAATGGAGTTCAATTGACCCCACAGTCCCTCTTTACCTCTGCCTCTGTCTATATATATATTCTGACTCTTTCATGAAGATATATACTGAATGTGTGAAATAGATTTAAAAATTTACTGGCAAAGCTACTTATTAAGTTCAAGTCCAGTGGAAACTTTGTGCCCGTATTCAGAGACAACCAATGATCTGAAAAAAAAAAATCACGAGCACCATGACTTTATCTTTAACATTCTAATACCCTTCAATCCTCTTTATTGTAAACCCCACCAAAATTTCAAAGCAAAGGAAAGAATTCTTGCGATAGTTGCTCTTTTCACTGAAAGCACATGCACCAGGACCCAGCATATGGACATCTCTCTCTAATCTTCTTCATATAAGCTGCTCTACATCTGATCCATATAAGCACACGCACACACACGCTGCCCAAGCGCACACGCAAAGGAGCTGGTTACTGAGACCGATTTCACTGGGAACAAGGTACGATATATGACCTTTTTTCTTAATTTCTAGCATTTTTGGGTTTTAATTTGAGGCTGTTCCACAGAATATATAGTGTTTGGTCATAATTTCTCTAACAATGAATTTAGTCACAAAGTAGCTACTACTCACTGAGCTCCATGGAGTTGACTCCTTTTTGTTACAGAAACAACATTATGCAACTCTCTTTTAAAAACAAAAAACAATTATGAAGCTCTCTGAAGAGTGCACAGAAGAACAGACACAATCTAGATCAATTTTTTTTTTTTTTTTTAGTAAAGTTGGAGGTCAAGCCACCCAATTATTTAATATCTTTGTTATTATAACAAAAGATTTTCTCATTTGGATTTCGAACCCACGTGTCTTTGCCACTAGATCAAAGGCTAGTTCTTTGATCAATATAGTTTTACCAGAAAATCAGAGTGGATAATCAATTTGAAATTTTTGATAAATTAAAAACAAGTATGTACTACCTTAATTTAGTTTATCTAAAACTGAAATTTTGCTTTTGTAAGAATTTACAAAAATCTTGTTTTATGCGTAGCTGCAGCCTGCAGTAAGCTATTCTGATTTAAAATATTCTCCTCCCTTTTTTTTTTTTTCTTCCGGTTCCTATGCTTGAAAGAACACAGTTATAACATAACAGATTTAGTAAACTGCCTTTTGTTTATATTATCATACTAAGCTGTTCAAAGAGAAGCTTGAAATTTAAATTTTGATGTTTCTGTTAATTTCAAGTGTTTACAACATGGTATCATAATACTTTTTTGTCTATCTGGTTTTATAAAGAATAGGAAGAATATTCCTATTTCTCAAATATAGTAGAACTACACCTAAAATCTGAGAACGTGTTTATAGTAGAACTACGCCTAAAATCATAAAATTATAAAATTTCTTAAATGAGAGTCATATATTATGCTAAATCTTGATCTCAGCATAATGATCACATGCATCGAACATATCAAAATTGCTACTAGTAGACATAACTGAACAACCTTTTACATATATATGAGAATTAAATATGACATTTAAAAAAAATACTTCTATAATATCAAATTAATACATACGTACATTCACAAAAAAAAATGGAGAACGTTAATTTTCATTTTCCTCACAAAAATTTGCATATGCATTTAGTTTTTTTTAGTCTTTAGACGTAGTACCAGTATCCCGCCCAAATTGATTCAACTTTTCCTTTAATAAAATCCAAGGCAGGAAAAAAAATCGTTGTGTTATAGGTGGCCCCTGCAATCTTTCACTTCATTAAGAAGGCCATTTAGAGAACTGGAAAAGCACCCTTGGTTTGTAAACTGTTGAACCAAAAATATAAGAAAATAATTTCCGCCTTGGTCCAGCCCATAATTTCAACTGGGCTTTGGCCTTTATTAAATTCAAAACTTGAATTTTTGGAAACTTATTGCCGGAGGAGTTACTTAATTATAAAATTTAGAAAGTGATCAAAATAATAAAATAATTGAAACCAAAGATTTAGTAAAATTTAGTAATATAAGTATGTTACCGTCGTTAAAGCTATGGTCGTGAAAAAAATATATTTGAAACCAAATTACTTAGGAAACCTACATTCTCGTCATGTACTAATAATTTTGAATTCTACTACTCAAGTTCCTCGAAAAATTATGAAAAAACACAAATACACAAGATAACATATGTAGACATCGTATTCACAACATGGCATAAGATTTTTTATTTTTTTTGGATAATGTATACCACCTCACATATTCAAGTCATTCAGCTCTTTTAAGGTCAAGTCATACTAATATGCCAATGTGAAAAAAGAATAAAACAGAGATGACGGAGGCGCCAAGAATTAATAATTATACCAATCATTTCAAGTATTTTGTTAACAATAGTATAATTGTTGGTAAACATTTTCCCACGTTCTTCCAGCTAATACAAATGGTAGAGACTAGAGACTACTGAGTTGTTTCTTGGACCCACATGGAAAAGTTCAAACCCTTTTTCATTTTTTCTAACACCACCATGTTTATGATCCTGCAATAAAAAATAGTATACAGATAGATCAAGTTTTTTTTTTGTCAACGAAAAGTGATTTGGATCTCCGTTTTTTTTAGAGATCGGATCGGATGTTTTCTGAGATTGAATGTATAAATAATGATATTAGCATGAGTATATTATTTGATATTATTTGTAACATCGTGTTTGGTTCACACGAGGTGAAGAAGAAAGCTAGGAGTTACAAATAGAAAGGGAGGCTAACATATTTTTTATTATCCGATTAATTTGTTGTGTTTTTCTTCGTTACACCTCAATTCGAAGAGTAATAAAATATAAAATTTTAGAATTAAATGAGTAATCTTAGTTAACCTTATTTCCTACTAAAAATCCAACTAAATAAAAATTAATTAAGTCCTATTGTCCTCTTCCTTCCTTTATACTCTCGATCCAAATAATAAGATGTAAAAGATATTTACATTAACTTAATTCTAAAACTAATTTGTAGTTGAATATTGCACTGCTATGCCTATGTGGTAAAAGATTTAAATATATATATATTTTTATAAGTAACTGGATTTAGGTATATGCTTTAGTTACTTCCTGAAAATACATACAAAATAACGTCTTTAGCATATATAAATTTTGGTTACAAACTATCAAAATAAGTAAATAACACTAACATAACAGAAATAGACCCTAAAAAAAATACAAAACATCCTGAAATTTACAGCTAGCTTAGATTGCTTGTATCAACAAATAATTAGTTAGAATCAAAATACATATAAAAATCATAGCAAATCTAACAAGAAATTTAGCCATCCAGAAAATCTTCTTCTGATTCACCGTGATGACCACTATTTCATCAATTTGCATCACATTAGACATATAAAAATGCTCCAGCTGACTTGACACCACTATCCAAAGTTTGCATAATTTCAGCACGGAAATAAATATAGTTGTAGCAACATCTCTCTTTTTTTATTCCTTTCCTCCTGAAGAATAAATTTATGAATATATCTAACAACGTTACAATGAGAGATGCTAATATCGTTCAGAAATTATGCTCTCTCTCATATAGTACATGATTCATTTTTTTTTAATTTGCTTCAAAATTAGTGCATAGTTCACTCTTCAAATTTACAAAATTCTTCCTTTTTCAAGCGATAAAGGGTGAAGCCAATCATAATTCAAAACATGCATCAGTGATTTTTTTTTCAAAACATAATTTTTTGTCACTGTTTTATTTGTAAGATGTCAAAAACATCATTTATAGATTGCTATATTTACTTATTACGTGTCATAAAAAATACCATACCTCGTATTATTTTTCCCAATCTGTAGATAGATATGTTATCATGATACAGTGTTGTCAATTTTAAATTTTCATTAATTTTCGCTAAGCTCCGATTTAAAAATTGGAGCTGCTTAATTATCGCCCCTCTGATAAGTATTTTATGTTCACCTGAGAATTCAAACACATTAAATATGAATGCAAACTCATCTCACTGAATCTTGAAATTCTGTCCCAAGTTAGAAATTAATTTCTCAAAAACTGCAAACGTTACCCTTTTTTTGGACATGTATATATAATCGTACACATCTTGCATAAAATACAAAAAAATCATGCATTTTGCAGCAAATTTACTTAGTCTACAACTTATTGTCAGTGTCTAATTAGGTTGATAGGGTTGAATATTTTTTGCAATATCTGACCGCATGAAGTTAATCAAAGCTAAACTATAAGAAATTATAATTTATTCAAAATATAGGAGTTCACTTCAAAATTCATGCAAATTTATGTTAAATGGGTTGGATTTAACTTGACGAGATCAGGCACCTTATATAATCTGAATTCGGCTGATAAAGCATGACATTTTGTGTCAGAATTATTAGCTGAATGCATACAAGACAGCGGCCAAATTTCATGCATAATTTTTGTTATTTTTTTTTCGAAAACATTGCATTTTATACATACAGAATTCGGGTATAAAAAAAATATTTCCGACGGACTAGGTTTTGGAAACAGTAGTATACAAATTTAAAACAATTGAATTTTTAGGTGTTGATAGTTTTGATAACGCGCTTTGTGATTGGAGGGCTTCATAATGGAAGCACGTTAATGCCAGATGCATTAGTGGTCATATGGGCATTCAGAATTTGAGATTATAATACTATCAAGTTTGTCAAACTTTTAAAATATTATAAATCGGTCGATTAAAATATAACTATTTTCTCCCGACTGCCTACATTTCCTTGGAGGCTTGGACAGTCGAACTGTGTTGTGGTAATAGGTACATTTGTCATTTGGAATAAGAAATGTATACCTCAGGATAAAAAACAATAAAATATAATTTCAAATGCTAAAGTTATAAACATATTCTACAGTAATCCGGAGTTTACAACTTTATTTTTGATAAAGGAGTTCAATGCAATTTGCAACATTTTCACTTTGTCTTTTTTTTTTTTCGTCTTTCTGCATCTCACAGTTTACATCTGACAATAAATAGTTTTTTTAAGCATAAAATGAGAATCAGAGTCTAGTATGAATTTTTTTTTTTTGAATGAAAACGTCCGTAGGTCATCATTTATATTACAAGACTAACATGTATACATAAAAACATAAAAAATGGTATGTCTGGTATGAATGCTGAACTTCTAAACTGTAATTTCGAGCATAAAGAACAATGTTTTAGTCACTTAGGTATGTTTGTCTGACAAACAAAAAATAGCTGTACTTAAAAATAACACTTAATACATATATTTTTTTTTTTACAATAAATTCAATAAGTAGGCTGAAGATTATGCCATAATTTTTGGTTTAAACAAGTAAACATATTTAAATTTGTATTACATGCAACTAACAATTCCACATCCCAATACTAACAAGTAACTATAAAACAAAAGTAGCTCAACAAGTTACGTAGTTGTCCTTCCTTTAGAAAAGATAAAAAGTGAATAAAGAGAGAGGCAGTTCCAGTTGGACCGAAACTGAACGAGCCATACGCAAGGAAAGTATTTTTGAGGGAAGAAGCAAAGTCCCATAACAGATCTCCATCTTCCTCTTTTTTTTTTTATCAAGTTTATCTTTTAGACTTTATTCCGGATAAAAATATGTATTTTAAATTTTTTAATTGAGATAAATACTAGTATATAATATGCAATACTATAAATATATAGTTTTTTTTAATAAATGATCATAGAATCTGATCAATTTCATACATGAAATTAGATATATCTCACAGATAAATATTTATTAACAAAATATTAAAATACATTAACTGCATGGTTAAAATTATAAATAATTAATAATTAATCTGACTATTACAAAATAATTAAATTCAACCAAAGGATCAATGTCCTGCTCGGTTTCGGAAAAAAAGAAGAAAGAAATCTAGAAAAGGAAGGGAAAGAATTCCCGCGCTTCCTGATACTCCGAGCTGGAAGCTTCCTGTCACCTTCCTCCTGTAACGATTCTCTATAAACTGTGTCTTAAATTTTCTGTGTGTTCATGTAGCTAGTATATCTATGACTCCAAAGTGAGCTGCTACATGACTTGTACAAAGAAGCACTTCCTAGAGAAACTTAAATGTTACGAATAAAGTGCTGTTTTCGTTTCCCTCCCTCTTGCACATTTTCAGTTGAAACTTGTGAGTTGCGAGTTGTGACTGTTCAAATGAGGGTAGGTCCGATGGGCATCGGACCTACCTTTTTCGATGGATTAAATGACCATCAGATCTGCAGTAAGATTCGTGTGAAATCATTAAAATCCGTGCAAATATTTTTCAATTTCCGTGCGCACAGATATCAATAATAATCGTACGGTGTTAGAGCTAATTGAACCTAAAAGTAGCTACTCCTGCCTCGTGACTGTTAGTGTTGCCTAATACGACGGTAAAGTGCGCTGAACAAGGCACGCCACAGTAAGATACGGCATAGGAAATATCAAACGGATACGGCGTATGTGTACCCGTATATACTCACTCGTTTTGAAACAAACTATTTGCCTTAAAAAATGATAAAATGGCAACGCGGAATATACAAACTAATTTGCCTTCAAAATTACCAGAAAAAAAGAAAGAAAGATAAAAAAACTGTTTCATGCTCATGCTGCAAATTAATTAAATAACATATTGTTTTCATTTTAAAGAGTAAAAATATTTAAAAATTCTGATAATCCTATTGTCCGTGTAATTTTGTACCAATATTAGCATACATCTAAAAAGATAATTTTCAATGATAATTATTAAATCAAATATCTTATATATATAGAAAATTGTATCAAATTCTGTGATTTACAGATCTATATGTTCAATGCAAAATATTTCTTTCTATATACCGATAAAATAGATTGAGAAAATTAATTTTTTACTTAAATAAGAAAGAAACATGCTAAGTATCTCAAATTTAAATTTAGCAATAAATTTTAGGTTATGGCATGATTCTATAAATATACTGTATTATTAAATAGGAAAAAAAAAGATAAAGTGTACCGAAGTGTTAAAATTATTCCACGCCACCTTCTCACGCCTTGGGCATTCTCTCTCGAGCAAACGAGTTGGTGCTTTGATGCTTTCTGCCTTTTCATTTGTCTTGTCTTTGTTTTAACGGCGCAGATTTAGGCGAAGCTGGTGTCATCTCTCCTGCGTTAGCGGAATGGTGAGGACGGAGGCATCGCCGCTGCGGAAGAAGCATCCAGAGGACTCCGTCGACAGGATAGAAGGCCAAGAGACCGCCGGAGCTGAGGACGATCCATTTGATATACCTCCCAAGGGGGCTTCCATTGAAAGGCTTCGCCGATGGAGGGTAAGTCTGTTATTTCTCTCTTAGATTTTGCTAATGTTCCATCTTTGTTTTTGAAATTTTCTCTGGAGGACATGGAGGTCTTTGCACATTTACTGAAATGCGCAAGCGCTTGGTAGTTTTTGGGAATTTTGGTTTGAATTTTCTAAATGCTGGCGTGGTCTCTTGGCTGTTTTAAGAGCGCATTTTATTATTGTTTTTCATCTCTTATGTTTCTACATTTCGTAGCTTGAAGTTTCACGATATTTTGAAAAGATAATGCACTGTTTGTTTTAGAGTAGTAAATTTGATGATGTTTGGCAAGCTTCATTTTAGGTCAAGATAAGGTTATCCGAGTTTTAATTTGGAAAAAAAATGCAATGTATCTTGGTTGCATATTAACTGACATGTTTTTTTAAGGAATTCTGTAAATTTTAGCTGGGCAAATTATCTGATGTTGTGTTATATTATTATTATTAATGATACAGAACCCAAACATTTTTACGAGATTAAATGTTTTGTTAGTTTTAGAAATTGCATGATTTTTCTCTCATTTTCTTAATTAAGAGAGCTCCCGACACTGGCAACTTTTTATGTAGTGTGAAAATTACTAAACAACTTTTGATTTCTTACGGTATCTCGACAACAATTCAATGTGCATTGTTTTTTTTTCTCTTTTCTTCATATTTTATTGAGTGCATACAGTGTACAATCTGAATTCGCAGATTGCATATTTTTAACTCACTGTTATTATGCTAATGTACTTTTAAAACAATCTTTTTTTCTTTTCTTTTCAGCAAGCGGTGCTAGTTCTTAATGCCTCAAGGAGGTTTAGATATACACTGGATTTGAAACAGGAGGAAGAAAAAGAGAGAATCAGGAGGAAACTTCGTGCTCATGCCCAAGTGATACGTGTATGTGAATTTAGGATATGTAATTGTTTTCATGTTGAAAAGGGGCCAGGGTTATTCCTCATGAAATTGTATTTTCATTTCTAGGCTGCATTACTTTTCAAAGAAGCTGGGGAAAGACATGCTCCTCCCAACAAAACAGAATTACCAGGTACTATCCTTAACTAATGAAAAAGGAAAAAAAAAATCAACCAAAACAGTAATTTCATATGTTCCAATGCAAAGGTGCAAAGTATCATGTATATCCCTCCAATACGGGAACCAATATGTGCATATTTCTAAAGGACATTGAAAGTATCTTGACATTCTGCATATCCATCTTTCCCATTTACTCGGACACAAGTCAGATGAATCGTTTTCCCCATAACATGCCTTTATATGAAATAAAGAAGATAAAGGGCAATCTGGGCACTTTTGAAGTAAATAGAATACAATGGCATTGGTCATAAGTGCATGTATAATATTTTTGGTTTTCAGATGTAAGCGTATATCTGATGTTCTGTAGGGATGTACATGAAATCACCTCCATAAAGATGTAAGATGGAAAATAACAAATAATATTAGTCTTACCAACTTATTCGAAATGACATAAATACCAAATATGAAAGTCATCATTGAAAAGGACCATTTCAATAATAAATTGTGAAGCTCAAATATGTACTATTCTTTTAATTTTTATTCTTATTGTGGTTCTCTATTCTATGAAGATGTTCTCCCACGCGGTTATGGAATTGGAGAAGAACAGCTGACGGCCATGACAAGAGACCATAATTATTCTGCTTTGCAAGACTATGGAGGGGCAAGTACAATTTCGTAGTTTTTATGAAGGAGTTCCGTTATACAATTTAACCCCGCCGAACCTCAAAATATCACATCTGGTCCTATAAAAATAATAATATAGCATATCTAACCTTATGTGCTTTTCACCTTTGATCCTAAATTTTTCCTAAACGAAAGTCGACTATTTTTGTACCATCTTTTATTGAATAAGGTCTGGTTACTTGGAAGAATGACAGTGTTCTGTGTAATATATATTAGCCTTTAGATGTATAGGAGAGTATTTATGATCTTTTCTTACATCAGAAGTCCTTTATTGAAGATTTCCAAATATTTTTTTTTTTAGGTGAAAGGTGTTGCTAATTTGCTAAAAACAAACTTAGATGGGGGCATCACTGAAGATGATGCTGACTTAATTAGTAGGCGTAATGCATTTGGTTCAAATACATATCCTCACAAGAAAGGAAAGAGCTTTTGGGTCTGTTTCTTCCTTCCCTTTTATTAACTTTTAGTTTCTGTTAATGGTAGATTAATGTACATCAATCATGGTCATGCCTATTCCATTTGTTTGATGACTTGTTGGAGTTTCCAATTTGATTCAACAACATCTCTTTCTCCTACCCCACTCTATCTATTGTTGTCATATATTGTTTTATTAGAGCAAATGGGCCGTTTTCATCCTTTGTCATCTCCAATCTGTATGTTAACCAAATCTTGTTGCAACACTTGGACTAATTCATGCAAGATAAAATTACCAAATCTTGTTGGCATGTATTTTTATTAGTGGTGTAAATGAAACATGTCGATGCTTCTTTCTTTTTCTGACTGTTTGTCAGATTGACTCTTGTTGGAGTTGCAACTAATTGGTGCATGCAGGTTGGTAATTAAGCACATGCCTGATGAATCTACTTCTGTCCATGTACACCAACAACACATCAAATATATATTAACATCTATTGTTTGTACTGCTTTGACATACTTC
Source organism: Carex cristatella (assembly GCA_024447775.1). NCBI lineage: Eukaryota > Viridiplantae > Streptophyta > Magnoliopsida > Poales > Cyperaceae > Carex > Carex cristatella. The sequence continues at coordinate 5,093,572 of JAJHPF010000032.1, forward strand.
TACTTGTCTGTGATAAAAAGAGTTTTCTGTGGGAGGCTTGCCAAGACTTAACACTAATCATACTTATGGTGGCTGCTGCTCTATCTCTCGGCCTCGGTATAAAGACTGAGGTAAAATATTTTTATACATAAAAATTACCCTATTTATGCCCCTTTGCAACATTTTCTAGGGGGTGAACTTATTCTTTTATTCATGTTTGTGAAAGTAAATATGTTAATTTCATGTAGGGCATCAAAGAGGGGTGGTATGATGGGGGAAGCATTGCTTTTGCGGTTTGTCTTGTCATTGTTGTGACTGGTATGACACTCCTATTGTATTTAGTTATCTACTTAGCAAAATATATGCATCTACCAAACACTGTACTGGAACTTACTAGTGTCTTCATTTCTTGACGTGTTTATTTCAGAAAAGAATGTTTTTTTATTGATTATGAGTTAACTCAATTCTATTATAGTACTTCATGATCTGTGAAATAGAGGTTCGTTTCATTTATTGATTACTAACTATTTTTTTTATGCTTTATCATAGCTATAAGTGATTACAAACAATCTCTCCAGTTCAGGCACCTTAATGAGGAGAAGCACAACATCCGCATTGAGGTTTTTTTTTTTTTTTGTTTTTAGCTAACAATTTGTTATTTATGTGAAGAAACATCAGCAATTTTTCATCAAAAAAATATAAACAGAATTAATAAAATAAATTAAGGGGAACAGATGGTTAAAGCTCCCAATTGTGTGCAATTGGTCTCTACTTACCACAAAGCCAGTTAATCTATACTCTCTCTTTTGACCCTCTGTGTTTTTCTTCTTCCTCATATATTAGGTTATCAGAAATGGTAAAAGAATAAGCATATCAATATTTGATCTAGTTGTGGGTGATGTGGTCCCTCTCAAAATTGGTGATCAGGTAAGAAAAAGTTTCTATCATCTGTAAATATTAATTAATATTAATTTTGGTTTCTGACACAGCTTATTGGACTTGTTTGTTTAGGTCCCTGCTGATGGTTTGTTAATTAGTGGCCAATCACTTGCCATAGACGAATCTAGCATGACAGGAGAGAGCAAAATTGTAATATCAACAGAAATGAAAAATTCTTTCCCTTTATTTCATAGCTTCTTTGGTCTTTAATTGCATATTTTGGGGGTTTCGATGAGGCAAATTGCATAGCTAATGGAAGCTATCTTTTTTCCATCAATCATGATAGCATTAGTTATTACTTATTAGTAACAAGGTGATAATTAAATGCAGGTTTATAAAGATCCGAAGTCACCATTTTTGATGTCGGGTTGTAAAGTTGCTGATGGTTATGGTATTATGTTGGTATGTTGTTTGACCAGTTGCAGCTTATATATTATAACAACAAACTTTATTTTGTTTGCATGTTTTTTTCTTTCTTTGGCTATCGAAACTGTTTGCAACAAAAACGCTATAGTTTTAATCACATTAAAATTGCTTGCTTCTTGTTTCCACGCTATATCAGAAGGAGCTTTATTTATGAGAAAAGATGTTAGATGCCCTCTCCAAAAATGACATGGCGAGAGAATGTAATGGAAAATTGGGGAGGAGTGTTTTGTGGTAGTTGTGCCTGTGTTATGGTTTACAAATGCTTCCAGATTTATCGATTTCTTGTTTATGTTACCTTTTTCAGGTAACAGCTGTTGGGATGAATACTGAGTGGGGCTTACTCATGGCCACCGTATCAGAGGATAATAATGAAGAAACGCCCCTGCAGGTTCTGTATTCTACTTCATTTATTTGTGGCTTGTATGTACTGCTAGCCAGCTTTTAACGTGTTGTGCTCTGGTATGGTACAGTCCAGAAGCAACCATTTCAAAATAGCTTAAATAAGTGACTGTGGAACTAATAATCATCTCCAACCATATCCTTGATTGATCTGCTAAACAATATCAAAAGGAGGTTGTAGTCTACAACAGTGGGCTGTGTATTATATATCTCATTGGTCTGAAAAAATATGATTTGTATCTGGCAGGTGCGTCTGAATGGTGTTGCCACTATGATCGGAATGATTGGTCTGACTGTTGCTGTTGCAGTCCTAGTTGTTCTTTTGGCAAGGTATGTTTCCATTTTTGTCCTTTATTCATTTCTTTTAAAATAAGAAACTATATATTTTCCCCAAAAGCACCAATATGCCAAGTTAACCTTACAAAAAGGTGAAGCACTCCTGTAACCTTAGATTGCATTAGAAGTATTCCTGTTTTTTTTTTTGAAAATAAGGCGCAATGCCTGTTTCATATAGAAACCATTAAAGTTACAAAAGGTTCATACAAAAGAAAAGAAAAGAAAAGAAAAATTATTTCATCACACTACACCAGATATGTGCACACAGGCACCAAAAGCAAAGCATAATAGCTAAGTAAGAATAAGAATTCATCCAAATTTTTAACACCCTATACATGGATATCATCCTGGTCTCGTAATCTGTCGAACTGCACACATGCTTCATGAATCAGTTTTGCGTCTCCTCGGCACCAATTTTGCCCCTCAATTGTGACACAGACAAGATTTCACCCTCCGTCCACCACTCCTCCTTGGACGCAGACTACCACCTCGATGAGTTTTTTGCCTCAATTTCACTATTGCTTCAATATCATTAAGCAGTTTCTGCCTTATAGCTTCCACATCCCAACCCACTTTCTTTTCTGCATTAGCTGAACCTTCCTTAGGATTGAGAGACACCCCCTTTTCAATTTCAGTTTCATACGTGAGATTTTCTTTCTTACAATCCTTCTGCCTTGCGGCTTCAATGTCCACTTTGATTTGTTGCATATCCACCAGCTGTACCTTTACTGGTTCAACCCCTTCGAACCCCTTATCATCTTCATTGACCTCAATAGCTGGACTTGTCATCAGAGATGACACATTTTCTTGTGTTGTTTCAGAAACCTCTATCTCATCCATGTTGGACTTACTTTTTTGAATTTGAGCATTGATATCTGCCATGGTCAGCTCCATTTCAAATCGTTTCTTTTCCATCAACTCCATTTCGTGTTTGAATTCTGCTAACTCCATCTCCATCTTTTTGATTGAACCCATAGTCAATACCTCATCCTCAATGGGCAGAGACTGCTGGCCTGACTCGGAATCAGCACCAAGGGGCGTGAATTGTGAAGGATGAAGTGGAGGCTCTGGAAACATATCAGTAGGAACTTCTAAGAGCAGTGGATCAGATTTGGGAAGCTCAAAAGAGGTGTTTGCACAACACTGAGAGGATCGGTGGCCATGGCAATTGCAAATAAAGCACAATGTCGCGTTGCAACACTGCCGCAAAGTGTCCTCGGTCACCGCACTTGAAACACATAGGATCAGATGGAGACGATGCTCTTTTGAGTTCAGCAAGCTTTACCTGAACGATCTCTGCACGACTAGGCTGTCCTGTGGCAGCGTTTAGTTTGCACCAATAGGGTTTTGTGGCATGCTGAAAGGTCAGAGCCGCAGGCCTATGGGGCGTTGCCATTGCTGAAGACAAAGCTCGAGATAAGGCTTTGATAGATTCCTCCACAGCAGCTCCCTTGTGAACCTTGCGCAACTCATGGATTGACGCCATTATTGTTGAGATTGCTTCAGATAATGCCAGTAAAGGTAATTCGAGATCAGCGATCAGGTTGAATCTAGGAGCTGCCATCGTCCTCCTCAAACCCTCTTTCCTTCTTCAATTTCGCGTCTCTGAACTTGTACGAGCAAATCGGTGGTGGAGAGGACCGGGCTGAGATCGGAATCAAGAGAGGAATGGATTTCCCTGTCGATCTACAGGAGAGATTCGGATTTTTTTGAGATTTTTTGAGATTTTTTTGTGGATTTTCGGATTTGCCCCAATCGCCTCCCCAATTGCCTAGGGATGCGAGGCTCTCATCTCCACCACTCCTTTATTATTGTTAAAGCTTAGGTTCAGAAGTATTCCTGTCACCACTCTCCCTTTGGAATTTTGTTTATAATACCTAACTACCCACTCTTTCCTCATTGATATATAAAAAATTTGTGAGGAAAAATTAGATTTTTGGGTATCTTTTGAAGTGAATAAGGGAATCAGGAGCTGCTGTTGATTACATTTATTTACTCATTACTTTGTTTTCTAGGGTTATAATTGAAATTATACATTCTTATAAGATTCAGTTCTTCGATGTGCTTAGTTTCTGTTTCAATCTGTACTTCTGTGACCAACTTTTCTATAGATATTTTACTGGAAAAACAACCAATGCTGATGGAACAGTGCAATACATAAAAGGACAAACGAGTGTGAAGTCTGCTATTGATGGTGTTATCAAAATTTTTACTGTTGCGGTATGTGATTTGTAAATTTTAGTGATGCTTGTCCACGGTGTCTTCTTTCAAATTTTGAATATTAAATATCAAATCATAACATGCTAGGTGACTATTGTTGTTGTTGCCGTGCCTGAAGGCCTTCCCTTGGCTGTGACCCTAACGTAAGTCTCCTTTTCTCTCTTTTTTTTATAAGAAACGTTCAATTAGTTCCTTGCACATTGAGCCATACTTTAGAAAGGTTCCTGTAAAAAGTCTCATTGGATTTTATACTATTGCAAATTGAACTTAGCAACCTGCTCATATGAAATGTCATTCAAAGCCGAGGGTTTAATGAAAAATTGACTCCATATTTCTGGTCTTATTGTTCTGGAACTTACTCTCTTTCAAAACTTTTTGGGTACTTGTAGTCTGGCTTACTCAATGCGCAAGATGATGGCAGATAAGGCTCTGGTGAGTTTCTCCTCACTATGCTTTGATCTTCTGAAACTTCATTTTTCTTCGTCTTAATTGTTATGATATTTCATGAAAATACCAAAGAACAATATATTTGAGAAGTTCCTTTCATAAGAAATTTGTCAATTTCTATCAGGTGAGGCGGCTATCGGCATGTGAAACAATGGGGTCAGCTACAACTATATGCAGTGATAAGACTGGCACCTTAACATTGAATCAGGTGAGGCATTGCATACCTAGTTTAGATTACATACTGCATTCTATTCCTTCTGAGTCATATATTATGTTGGTGCTTATTCATTTTTCATATCGGGACGTGCAAAATCACCCAAGTTTATAAGAATTTACAAAATCATCCTTAATAAATGCTAGTATTAACTGGGGCTTAGCAGACTGACTGAATTTTCCCTGGTTCAGTAATCCTAACATGTGTCATCAATTTTGATGTCACATGGTAAAATAATTTTCTCCCCTAAATTGACTTTTCTCCTTATAATTGTTTCTTTTTTGATCAACGATCCCTACTGTTTAACAATATAAACATTATATATAGGCCTTATAAATGATTTCAAGTCCAAGTTAAATTTCTCTCTTCCCATTTCTTTATTCTTCTTATCACATGTTCATTTCTGTATAATACAATGATTAGTTACAAAATGACAGTTGAAATAAGCTACATTTATAGAAGGATGATTTTGTTTGAGAAAAATAAATCAAGAACAATCCATTGGAATATTTTTTGGCTGGCAATTCAAACTTTCTTTTTTGCAAATGTCACAACTATGGCCCTTTTTTTTTCCCAAGGGTACATTGTATTTTCCTTCAAAAGGTCCTTATTTTTTTGTTCCTTTTCTAGGGTTTGTGTGGTCTCTTTTCTGTTTAATTCTTGCTTAAATCATAAAGCCATTTGATAAATGGAAAACCTGAAGTATTAGTGAAAAGTTGCTTTTGGAGTTATTTTTTTCCCTCAATATAAAATAAAATATCCATTTACAGATGACTGTGGTTGAAGCATATGTCGGTGAAAAGAATATAGCTGGGGCAAGTAATGCCAGTTCCCTTTCGCCTACTGTTAATTCACTTCTATTAGAAGGAATTGCACAAAATACTACCGGGAATGTATATGAGCCTGAGGTACCTTTTTACATCTCCTTATATTTTCACTTCTTTTATGTGCGGATTAGAATTTACACCAAACCTAGTGACTTCACAAATTTAATTTTGGTAAGTACATCGATATTTATTTTTGCAAATTATACCCAATCGTTGACCCCATTTGCAAACAGCATTCACTGTTTCTCATATTTGTAATTAGTGACCATTCTGAGTTATGTGACCCCACCACTGAAATCTGTCAAGCAAAAATGACCAAATTACCCCCACGCTGTCTAGTTTTGGCAAATTTTAGAAGCCAACTCTTAAATTTCTTTGCTTCATTTTACTTTGATATGTTTATTTTTTTTATATATAGTGATGTATAATATTATTTATTTATTGAAGTCATATTGTTGGAATTGCTGTCCTTGATTATTGTAACTTGAACAACAATCTTATTGTCAGAATGAAGCTGTTGAGATAACTGGGTCACCTACCGAGAAAGCCATACTTGGCTGGGGTGTTGAGGTATAATTCATTCTTGTATGATTTTTTAAAATGTCATTTTATCCTTTAGGCATAAGGATTTCAATAACATTTCTGTCTCCTAATTTTCACATTTCTTGTGAAAATTTTCTTTCTACAATTAAATTTCTATTATACAAGTTCTATCAGAAACTTTTAAAGTGAAGCTTATAGCAGAAATATTCTACAAGAGGGCCCGTTGATGGTATAGTGGTGTAGAGTTTTCAATTCTGCACTACCTCTTACTTCGGCAGGTTTTAATATTTTAAATTCTAAACATTGCAGTTAAAAATGAGATTCAATGAGGTTAGATCGAAATCTGTGATTGTTCATGCCTCACCTTTCAACTCAGAAAAGAAGCGCGGTGGTGTGGCTGTTCATGTGGTAAGCCTCTGATGCATTGTTATGTGCAGTCTCTATTACAGAAACATTAGGACAGTCTGCAGAAACTATTCTGGTCTGGTTTGGTAGGGGCATGGGATCTCTATACAACAACAACTACTACAACTACAACAAAGCCTTTAGTCCCAAACAAGTTGGGTAAGGCTAGAAATGGAAGCCAACTGGAGTCTCATGAGGGATTCATGTCCATAAAAAGGCTGTATTTTACGTTGGCTAGCCACATTTATCACAACCCTCCTCCTTTTTCCTGGCATGGGATCTCTATATGCAGGCTTTTATCTGGTCCTGTCTGGTACCGCTGAATCTCATTTACACTGTATCAGTCAATTCTGTCAACCACCTACTAGCACTTCTTTTAGTTTCATTTGAGCATTATATAAAAAACAAAGAAAATAATAGAAAACACTGACGATCAATTGTTACCAAACTGATACTTGCGAACATTCTGTAAGTACCAGCAGAGACCAATTTGTCCATCATTTGCATTTGTATGTATGCATTTTCTTGTCCTCGTATGCTAAATCTTTTAATAATTTAGGATGGTTCGGATGTACATGTGCATTGGAAAGGAGCAGCTGAGATTGTACTGGATTTATGTACCAGTTGGATGGATGCAAGTGGGAGCAAACATGACATGACTCCTCATGCGGTAGGTCTTGTCCTAGGCTAGTTATCATGTATAGTTGCACTGGCCGTCAGTGTATCTGTCAGAATGGAGAATGTTTGTTTTTCAACATCTTGCTCTAGAGTCATTTACAAGTTGTGAACCATTGCAATTTAGCGTCATTTAGCTTGGGTACTCAAATGCACACACCAGTACCAGAAGTTCTTGGTGAATACGCTGGATAGTAAAAATGGACCATCTTCTCTTGTTCAGTGTTTTTTTTTTTTGGGAACCTACTGACAAGACTCAAGTTCAATCACTCAACTCTTAATGAATGCAAAATTGACCCAACACAACAAAATGAAAAATTAGAAGTACTGTATTTTGACACCCAACAACACTGGCTCAGGAAAACGGAAGTTAATATCAAATAGTTCTGTACTGACTAGTGCGATATACCTTTTATCAGAAGTTTGTCTTGACGCCTGATGGAAAATACTATGCTGGACCTATGATTAGTTCACCGGCTCACATATATCATGATCTCTGGTTCCTTCTTTCCTTGGCCAAAAATTAATTTAGGGCACAAATTGAACCCCCAGTGCCTCCACAAATACTTAAATCAACCACTATAACCAATAATGACATCCCAAAAGCAAAAACAATCAACAAAGAACAATATCCTACACTTCGAGACCTTGAGTAGTACAATAGTATCTTTTTAAATCCTTAAGTTTCTATTTTTTTATACAAGTTTTGTGTTATTAGGTTGAGAAGTTTCAGAAGCAAATAGAAGCCATGGCGGCCAAGAGTCTAAGATGTGTGGCTCTAGCATATAAGCCTTTTGACTTAAAAGAAGTCCCAAATGAAGAACAAAGGGTCAATTGGTCTTTACCTGGGGATGACCTAATTCTTCTTGCTATTGTGGGTATGAAGGTAAAGTTTTAGTCCCATTTATGATTTTTTTTTAAATTGACAATTTCGCTTTTTTGCTTTTAAATTGACTAGAAAATCTTGAGGTATTGCTGAAATTTTCCGAAATGACATTTCAAACTAAAATCAGTACTGTTAGCTAGAGTGCATGTTTTTCATAGTTACAATTCATTCTTTTTAGGGGGGTTTGGAGATTTGAGATTTGATTTATGGAAAAATTCTATCAACTTCTACGCACAGTAGTGTTATTCAAAAGTAATTTTAATTATTTTTGGATACATAATACAGTTGTTTACACGGGAAACGGTTTTCTTATAATTGCAGGGTGCTTTTATTGGTGTGATAATTATTTTGAATAAGATATCATACAAGAAAACAACATACATAACTGAAATTCAAACCAATGACTTAATAACTACTACCTCGATTTGTGATGATGGTTTTTGAAATACATCCATGCAACTTATGTAGGATCCATGTCGTCCTGGTGTGAAAGATGCTGTTCTTTTGTGCACTAATGCTGGAGTAAAGGTAAACTGCCCCCCTCAGAAATAAGGCTGTCCTTATTTTAAGTCTGTTTGTATGTTCTTTCTCTGACTTAGAAGTGCAAAGTCATTTTTCTTATGTTGTATTTGATTTGTAGGTACGCATGGTCACAGGTGACAACCTTCAAACAGCCAAAGCCATTGCCTTAGAGTGTGGTATACTATCAGAAAATGACAAAATAGATGAGGTCATTGTCGAGGGGAAAGCTTTTCGTGCCTTGAATGATGATCGAAGGGAGCAAATGGTGGAGAAAATCAAGGTACATGGTAGTAACTAATCAATTAGGTTCTCCGTTCTTTTCATCAGAAAAAAAAACATGCATGCCAGTATCACACATCAAAAGTTCATATATACTCCTGCATAAAGATGTATCTAAATGTCTTATATCTTCCCTTTTGGAACTTTCATAAATATCACGTAAATTCCTCCTCCCTTAATTTCTATAAAAGCACCAAAAAGTTATCCATATTTTCTTATGTCACAGACTCACAAGTACAGAAAAATAGGCAAGAAAGAAGGGTGCACTTATGACATATTTCATGGTAAATGGGAAGAAATGTTATGAGTATGATGTTTTATTGACTTGATTTGCTAAGACTTGCAAGATGGGGTCCTGGCCTGGAATTAATTGACCTGTGGTAAGACTGGTTGAGTCTGGGTCAGCATATCATGGTCAGATCAAATCTGACCTGCTTTGAATTGACCCCTTCTTTGGAATTTCTCGAAATGCTCAAGAATTGCATCTGCTCTAACTTAATTTTATGTTTCTTTAAAATGTCACAGATATTAAAAGTTGTTGCGTTCTTTTGTTTATACATGTAACTGTTGAGAAACCTAAGTGTTAAGTTGGTCTACAAAATGGTTAGGTGATGGCAAGGTCGTCACCAAATGACAAGTTGCAGCTTGTAAAGGCATTGAAAAAGAGAGGTCATGTAGTAGCTGTCACTGGAGACGGCACCAATGATGCTCCTGCTTTGCATGAGGTCGGTTTTGTCTTTTCAATCCCTTTGATTTTCTCAGATGGAATAAACTGATATACTAAATAGTTATTTCATTTCTATTCCGAAGCCTTGCATTGCTTGATATTTGAGTATTTGTGAAGTCTCACTAAGTTTATCCTTTCAAGTAAATGAATTTCTTTTGTCAAATATTCAGGCTGATATTGGTCTAGCTATGGGGATTCAAGGAACTGAGGTGGCCAAAGAAAGCTCTGACATCATTATTCTAGATGACAATTTCTCTTCTGTTGTCAAGGTACTATTGCACTCTTCTATTTTATATTTCTTGTTATTATTTTAATTTTCAGAATTTGTTTAATAAAAATTATAATGCCAAGGTTTTGTTTATCATAGTACTATAGCGCTAAAAAAGGTTGGGAAATTTTGTATTAAGTGCTAAATGAAACCTTGGAATATACTCCCTAAACCTGCAATATAATACAGCGCTAAATAAAAGGGTTCTCAAGAATCTTGATATTATAGTCTTTTGTACAACTTAGAATTTTTTTATTATTTTGGTCTGTTTCTGTAGGTGGTCAGGTGGGGCCGGTCAGTTTATGCAAATATACAGAAATTTATTCAATTTCAGCTGACAGTTAATGTAGCGGCTCTTATTATTAATGTGGTTGCTGCTGTTTCTTCTGGAAACGTCCCTCTTAATGCTGTGCAGGTAAATAAATTACAACTTCCACAAAAATAAAAAATAAACTTGAACAATTTGAATAAAACCCAACTAAGCATGAGGTCATCGTATTATAAAATAGAGCATAGAAATATTTGATATGCAATAGGAAGGGGATCATCAAATTAAGATTATGCCCAATTGAGCTCGATGCAGAAGCCATTTGTGGAAGTTTGCTCTAGACTAGGTCCACTAGAGCTATGAACTACAAATATTCTTTGGTTACTAACTTTATGACCCATGGGCCAACAAAGCAGTCCTCTTGAGGTTTCAAAGATGGACCTTTTAAATTCCATTAGGATGGAAAAAATTACCTGTAAGTGTCAAAGGTTTATTAAGGGGATAGAGTTAGCTCCATTCATGAATATATATTTCATTGTAACCTCATTGGAATGTACATCTCTCTTGGTGTATGTCTTGATTTCAACAATTTTTATGGAAATTTACAACAGCAACTATGTAGGACCTCTTACAATAAAGAATATATATGTGGACTGTACATCTCTCTTGGTTTATTAATGAATTTTGTTGATTCAACGTTTCTAGTTGTTATGGGTGAATCTAATAATGGACACACTTGGTGCTCTTGCATTGGCAACTGAACCACCAACAGATAGTCTCATGAAGAGGTCACCTGTTGGTCGCAGGTTAGACCTCCAACTATCCCTGAATAAACTGCTACTATTTATTTTGTATATCTCCTTTGAAAATTGTTTACACAATAGCCAATAGTATTTCAATTGTTAAACATTTAGAAATTCTGAACCAAATTTTCGAGGATTTTTCTTAGAAGTTATGCGAACTAGTTTAAAAAAAGAATTGTCTAGATGAAAATGTTACAGAGAATTAGTCATGTTCTGCCTTTTGAAACCTTGATGCAGTGTTAGTCGACAGTCTCTTTCTCTTTCTCTTTTCTTTTTTAAAGAAAAAGGGACCAGTAGGTCCACTGCATTCCATTTTTAGCTAACGAAGCCTTTTTGCAGGGAGCCGCTAATTACAAACATAATGTGGAGGAATTTGTTAGTTCAGGTAAAACTTCAATTGAAGTAATTACTCGTAAAGGAAAAAAATAAATCAGGACAACAAATAATGATTTTTTTTTTTAAAAAAAACAAGGCCTTCTATCAAGTGGCAGTTCTCTTGACACTTAACTTCAATGGAAGAAATCTTCTTCAACTGAAGAATTATTCAGCAGCGAAAGCAAATGAAATAAAGAACACCTTTATTTTCAATACTTTTGTTCTCTGCCAAGTAATTTCTCATTTCTCCTTAATTAAACTATTTTGAAATTTTTATAAACGGTATCCTCTTTTATTTTCATTATGTTTATGTTATGTAGTGTTTATTAAGCCCATGCAATCCTCCATTGTACCGTAATTTTTTGTTCGAGCCTCAATTAACACAAATTTACTCTTGCAATTAGCCCTTTGTCAAAAGCAACTCCTCTTCAGTTTTCCTATATGGTGTCATTAAGCATCTAACATACTAAGAAAAAGAAAAATGAAACCCAAATAAAAAAAGAAGGGGAACAAACCACCAACCCCTTTAATGCTCGCTGACGCTCGCAGATAACCTCCCAGCCACTCTGTTCACATGACGGGTGAAATTGAAATTGAAAGTAGAAAGTGTGTGCAGGAAAGGAAGTATTATTGGCATTTCTTTTTTCTTTTATATATATATATATATTTGATGGAATTTAAGTTTGCATTTTGCATTAGGTATTTAATGAGTTCAATGCAAGGAAGCCAGAAGAATTGAATATTTTTGAAGGAGTGACAAAAAACCACCTCTTTGTGGGTATCATTGGCGTAACTGTTGTGTTGCAGGTACTATTATAGAAAACACCTTTTCAATGTATTCTGTGTAGGGGTATAAACGGAGCGGATAATGCTAATACCATATCTGTATCCGTTTTTCAACAAGCGGATACGGATACGGATACGGATAGTAAACGGATATCAAAATTGAAAACTATATCCGTCTTAAACGGATACGGATTCGAATACGAATACGGAGTGGATAATTGTCGGATATTGAGTAATTCTACTTAATTTCATAATTTTAAATTACCTAATTTGATTATCTAAATTGACAAAAATTTAATAGACTTTTTAAGTTTGCACAGTGATGATTATGCATGACTAATTGTTTATTTGTTCAGAGAACTAATCCATTATCCTAATAGATTATATGATTTTTCTACCAAGATTCTTGGACTTATACGAATATGTATGTTATTTTTGGGAATTTTGCAAGAGTGAAATGAATTGAAATCTGCTGAAAGATTAAATTTCGGATCTGGATATATACAGATATCCGCTCCGTTTATATCCTCACGGAATTATCCGTATCCGTATTGTTTTTCCATATACTAAAATTATCCGTATCCGTATCCGTTTAATCCGGATACGGATAATAAGCGGATTATCCGCAGATAATCCATATCCATCTACACCCCTAATTCTGTGACTACATAAAACATTTTTTTCAAAAGAGATGATTTAATTTAATATCATAATTGTTTTAAAATTTTGGAATGTTACAGGTCATGATTATTGAGTTTCTTGGGAAATTCACTTCAACTGTTAAGCTTAGCTGGCAGCTCTGGCTAGTTTCTATTGGCATTGCTTTTGTAAGGTAAAAATATTTAAGCTTTACCATTTTCACATTATTAATATTGTTTAATGCTTGCAGAAAGTTTCAGATTTAGTATTTTGCTCCTGGAAACCTCAGATTCTTTGATAATTTTACTACTGACTATTTACTTCTGGCAGATACAATATGGAACTTTTATAGAACTTTTGTTGTTAATTTGATTCAGAAGAATGTTATATTTTTTTGGCTGACCTGTACACTTGACCAAAAGATTGGCTGCTTGTTCTTGACTATAACATTTTCATTTTTTGATTTGCTTATTGAGCAGTTGGCCCCTTGCATTTTTGGGGAAGTTTATCCCAGTCCCTCAAACTCCCTTGAAAGATTTGATTCGCAAATGCTGCCCCCAAAGTAAAAAAGGTACATGACTTTTATACATGTCAGGTGAACTTTATTAAAATTTCTTTGATCATTTATGCTGAAGTTATGGATAAACCTAGTTTAATATGAATGTCAGCTAAACAAAAATTATATAAAGAACTAAATTAAAGCAGGAAGAAAGGGTATTTGGTGGGGTTAAAGGCCTGTACAGGTGTCTTATATCAGTCCTGAGTCCTGACCCTAGTCAGGGCTGGAGAACATATGCATTACTGTGTTTGGTACCTACTTTAGGGAGATAATGCTGTGGCACTTCTTCTAACCGTTAGTTTTGTGCTTTCTGTATTACATGTCTGCCACTGTACTGGTACAAGGGCACAGAAAATAACACTGATGGCAAGATGTTTTCCTAAAAGAAATAAATGCCACTAATCCAAATTTATAAATTCAATTTTCTTATCAGCTACTGGGCAACATGATGAGGCAGGGAATTCCGGTTCAGTCTAGAAAATTTGTATAGTTTAAACAAGAAAGAAAGAAAGACATACTGATGATATGAAGGTTTCAAGGTACTAACCAAAGTAGTGTTATCTTAGCATAACTTTGTTTTCTGGATTTCCATGGTCTTTTTTTTTTTTTTTTTTTTTTCAATTTTTTCTCCTTAATCATAGACATGAAAAAAGGAAATGAAATTGTAATTAGCTTTCCATTGTCGGTTTTTTGTGTGAACAGTGCTTGTATTCTGTTGGTAATGTTGCTATCATTTCCTGATACTTTTGTTTTGTGGTTTCTATTCTTGGTGAGAAGCTGCTCAATTGATTCTAGAATGTGAGGGCAAATAACATCAACATTGGGTAATATTTGTTGTGGGTTCAGTTCTTAGTGGATGATGGCTGTAGATGCTTTTAATTTTGTTCAAGAGAGAGTACTAACTATCGTCTAACAAAATTTGTCTCTCTGATTAATCTTTTTTCTTAAACGTCGTACATGATTCGTCCTTTCTCGAGTGAGAAAAAAATAAATTGTGTACCGAAAAAAGTATTTCCAGAACGAGTCAAATTATTACCTTTTCCTAAAAGCTGAACGCTCAAGGCTTGCTGATATCTCTATAAAATTTCCTTTTATACAGAAATAAAAGTTAGAAGTTCCACAAAATGCCCTTAATTTAAATCTGTACACTTTATTTGTATGGAATTGTCTCCAGTGCTGCAAAGACTGCGGATTGGATAATTATGAATGCGTTGAGATTAGTGCTCCCAATTCCACCAAAATTCTCTATAAAATCGGACACTTCTGAGATTGCTAAAATCTTGCATCGTTTATTGTAGCTACCGTCTCGGCTTAGTGTCAATAAAGAAAACATATTTTGCTCGTCCGGAGCAAAAATGAATTTTGTACATTTGAAGAGTGACTATTATATGAATTTTAAAGGGACAAATAATAAATCTTGCACTAGACAAATCCTGAACGATTTAACTTCGACCGTAGTTATTTTAAACATAAATAGGACGTTTCTCCTCCCTTTGTGCCAAATCTCTAGCGGCACTGTAATGAGCTGTGTTTTTTTTTTTTTTTTTATCTTCCACTGATTACTATAATGATTTTTAAACTATAGCGTAAACAAATGCAATAGGAAGAGTCAGGCTTTTTAATAAAAACTTTTTCTTGTGTGAATTAATAGATGAACACTCATGTCACCTCCATGACATGTTAAAGCATCTGCTTCAGAAGATCCCACCTAATAGTGCCTATAAAGTATAAAGTCAGAACCTTGGTTGCTGTTGAGCCTTAATTTTTTTTTTTTTTTTTATTGAACCAAGGTCTATCTCTCCTTTTTCACATTTCCACGCTATAATCTGAGAGGCAGAGAGAGAATGGATTAATTGTAAGTCGGATAAAATCGAATAACTCAGACATGAGACATGCAACTTGCTTATAAAAGTCACAGCCAGCGGATACTGACTCAGCACTCTTTTCACGAGGTGAATTAAGTCAATTCGCTCTCAGATTGCACTCCATGCAAGGCACTAATCATCAATTCATCATGTACTATGCATGTAATTCATGACTCAGCTGTCGGATTTCTCCCGTACAGCTTTTCTTCAGAACCTGTCCCGTACAAGAGAATAATAACAGATTGTATCCTTTTCCAAGGAATTCAGCTGCCAACAAAAACATGTAATGACTTTTCACAAAAGCAATACAGAGATTTAATTAGGATCAAAACGATTTTTCCAAAATTTATGCTACATAAAATCGGAAATATAAATTTAACAGATCAGTCAGTCAGATTGATAACAAGTTAAGAACTGAATCCACTCTCTAGTAATCATTTTCATTTTTTTTGCTCTCTGGTTTTCACTTATTCTAGAAAACAAGTGAAAGTGATTAAGAAGTGGTAAATAAGCGGGGGTGAACAGCAACAAGGAGACACGCGTCAGAGTAGGGCAAGGGTGGAATGTTTTGCAAAAAGACCCAAAACTCTGTTAGAATTGCGTAAAGATCCAAGAACAATTCCCTAGATCTGTAGGTCATAAATAAAATTTGGGATGCTACAATTTGTAATGAGAACTGCTTGATAAATATTTGCAATATTGAATAGAGCAACTCAAGCAACTGCTTGTAGCTGCATGGCTTGCATCATTCATTAATGCTTCATAAATCAATTAAACATTCATAAACATGATGATGATGAGAGATATGAATTTTGTGAGTCCGAATTTGTAATTTATATAATTAATTAAACATCCATAAACATGATGAAGAGCCTAACACGCAAGTTCAGATTAGAAGGTAGATCCTTCACTGCACTAAAATACTAATTCCATGTTGTATCATGTGCATTTCGAAGCAAAAATACAAAAAGTCCATGGTTTAGCCATTTTTATAATAATTTTGACTGTTTGATGCCTCATTGTCTAGATTCACAGTCTTGGACAAAGGAAGAGATAAATGGAAGATACTCTTTTGTCATGTGCACCCCCTCTTTCTTTATTATATATAATCTGTACTAGTTTCTGTTCTTTCTTTTTCAATTCTTTATTTAGAACTATTTGAATTCTTCAATAGCATCTTTGAACCATTTTTCACAAAACGCTGCCTATTAACACTTTTATAACACCACAATTACTTTATTTTAGTTAGAACAGATATATATAACTTTAGAACAAGTCGAAGTGATAGGTTGGCACGGAATCTATTGTTTTTCTTCTAAAAAAGTATGAACATGCTTTCGTTCATGCTTTTTTTCATCCTAACCGTTCAAATATTTTTTAGTAGTTCAGATTTGGAGATGAAATCTGCAGCTCTTCTCTTCTCTGCAAAATCTGAACAGTTAAAAATATTTGAACGGTTACATGAAAAAAAAAAAAAAAACAAATATCAGCTTTTCTTGTAGAAGAGCAGCAGATTCTCACCCGGTTGGCACAAGCAAGATAAAGGGAACACTTATTCCTTGTTATAAAAGAAAAGAATCTTTTAGAACATAGCTAAGGGTTGAAATGGCAAAGTAACCATGTCATTAATTGATGCATCAAGTTGCACAATTCATTAGGATTTCAATTAATTAATTGCAGTCCGTGCAAAAGATATACAATTTATTTCAATGTTATGAGAACTTCCATGGCCAAATCCAGATTCCAGATGCACTACACTTCTTTGTAAAATAACCAAAAAATAAAGAAAATTGCATTGAAAGAAGAACAAAAAGAAATTGAATTATGATTCCCAAAACTCTTAATTTGGGAGCTCAATATAAAATTCTAACTAGATTCCAAAATGGACAGAAAAAACATAATTGAACCTAACTATTATCTTACATGCCAAGAATAATTAACCCTACTCTAACCCCTTAAGAATATCATTCATAGCTAGGGAATAAAAACTTTATGATTTTGTAATTACCATGCAAGACATATGTAGGTCAGTAAACTTTATGTTTTAGGGTCCTACGTACTCGTAGCTTTCTTCAAGTTCTTTACAGACCAAGAAGTATATAATACAGAATTGTGATTGGCAATGCAATGAGCATTCCAAATATCACCCTGAAAATACAACCGAAAAGAAATCTGATAAATCAAACTGAAAGTATTGTGCATTGATTAATTTGGAAAACTTGATGGGGGTTTATTGAAATTTGCTTACGCTGTGCTAAGTATTTGTGGGTGGCAATTGTACTCTTTGGCAAAAACAAACGGTACGATTCCTTGGGGAAGAGCTGCCTGCTTCAATAACATATTTTATTAGCTTGCTGTTCTTATAATTTATTAAAAACATTGGTGTTCTGATGTTTCCTGACAAATACATATTGCAAATAATATGTTTCTACTTGCTTGATATATTCTTAATTTGTTCAAACAATTTTAAAATTAAGATATAGTTTTTTTCCACAAAATATATATGTTAGCAGCTGCCAATAAATAAATAATTAGGAAGCCTGCTTTATACTATTATTTTCTCCATTGCCTCAGTTATCTCAGAAATAATTTTAACTCATTTAGCAAATTGTTTAGAAGAGTTTAGAAATTTATCTTATCTGTATATGTTTCGTTGGCTTGCAGTATTGTTTTTTCTAATTTCTTTTTTGCAATAACAATTATTTTCATGGATTAATTTTTTTTTTTTCAATTGGCAGACCAAATTAACCAGACCTGAACAATAGCAACATGGAGGAGTGTTCCACGAAGGCCGACGGCAATGCCTGTTGCCGTTATCACAGCCGGTCCAGTGAGAAACCTAACCGCCATTGAAAATGTGGCAACGGATTTGCCGCATGAGATAATCTTTGGTTGCAGTGCCATGAAGAGGCCTATACAAGCACAGTAAAGTTAATTAGAACTATCGATTCTTTAACAAATTAATGTTCTATTTGCTAATATATAGAAGAAGAAAAAATGTATTTTCTCTGTTCTACTCATTTTAATGAATTTATGCATTTTTTTAAGAAAAAAAAAGTAATAGAAGTTGTTCGTTTGGAGATCTGTACGTGAAGGGAAAAAGGAGAAGAACATACCTAAGCTAAACATAGCCATCCCAAGACCTGCGTCAGAGAGAATTGATATGGAGCCCTTGATTATTGTTGGCATCTCAATACCCCACCTGAAAAAAATGTAATTACATATATATAGTTAATTCAGAAATTTGTAAAAAGAAGCTGTTGTTTCCAATAATTATATTGTGTTACTTACATAGTCGGCATTCAATTATGCAAAAATAATGTATATGTTGATGGATCATGAAGTAATTTAGAGATTAAGAAAGCACAAGGGCAGACAGCATTAATTGTAACATGATACTAGACAAGTTTGCATGTGAACACATGAACTGCTAAAAAAATAACTCGGTTTGTACCTACTTCTGATTTAATTAAAAGAAGTTCAATTTAACCAAGTAATCTAGCATGGAATGAAGAACTAGATTTGGATCCAACCCAAGCATAGATAAATTGTTATTTGAATACTAAATTAATAATCCTCTTGCAAAACATTTCCAGCCGTTGTTGCACATCAGATAATTTTTAATATAGGATAAAAGAAAACTTAATTGGCAGCACCTGCCAGCCAAGCATTTAAAAAAAAACAAAGAAAGTTTGGTTCCAGTAGACTAACTTGAGACATAAAAAAAAATAGATTTGGTACGGTCTTATTTAGATTTGGAAACTTAATTAGTTACTAATTAATAGACTAAAATTAAAAATTACAAAAAAGTTAAAAAGAATAAAAATAACCAAAAAATAAAAATCAAGAAGCCATTGGAAAAAGGAAAAGCTACAAAAACCTGAACACAGGTATCACATGAAAAACACTTATATGTTATAACTAAGTTGTTTAAATTAATTACTCAGCAAAATCACATACCTGAAAGATATTAATGACCATATTAGACCGATGAGGCTTGAGTAAGTATTAGGGTTTCTGATGAGCTTTCTCCAAACCATGATTAATATCAGTCTAGTCATGACACTGGTTGGCGGCATCTGATGGTTGGTCTCCATCAGATCCGGCTGTGCTGCTATTCCCTTCTCTAGCCCTTTTTTTGGTGCCATATATGGTGATCCATTTGTTGGAAATTTTGTATTGGGGCTTTTAGACCCATCCTCAATATCTACCTCCCCATTCACGCCCGTCTTCTTTGTCGGGCTATTGTTTCCACTTGATGCATTGATACCTGATGGTTTGCTCAAAACGAGTTATACATAGATCGAGTCTTCTAACAAAGTCATAATTAAGAATAACTATATGTGAAATTCCTTGCCTTCCTAAGTAGTAGTAACATCAATGATGTTAATATATAAAAAAAAAAAATGTTTCTGAAAGATTGTGTGTCGTACCTTTTGGAGTTGGGTTATTATCAACAGCCCCAAAATCAGTCGAAGCTGCTCTATTGACAGCATTCCTCATGTTAGCCTCAGATACAGGAGAAGCACTTGAGCTCCAAACAAACATGTGCAGCTCCTTGTTTGAATTTGAGTTGGACCCACCCAACTCCTTTTTCTTGGTGGCCCCCATTGATAAGCCAGAGACCACCGGATTTGGTGTCGGATATGATGATGTAGTAGTTGTGGTGTATAATTCACTGCTTTTGCTATTAGTTTTATTTTTCATCTTTTCATCATCCTGTCCTGATACAGCCATGGGGTTTGGGCTAGCAAGTTTGTTAGAGAACATGGCATAGAAATCGGTCTGGTTGAAACTAGAGGCACGTGGGGTCGGTTCACGAGAGGTTTGGAGGGAGTAGATCTCGACACCCGTCAGGTTAGAGGCCCGAGGGGTCATGGACATGGCAGAGTTCATACCGTGCAGCTTGTTATTGTACGAGTTGACTGATCGTCCAACTGTGGAGTTGGTGGCCGACTTCCGGATTACCACATGAACCTTAAATTGGATATTTCAAAAATATTAGATTTGTTGTTTAAATCCTTGGAACAATAAAAAACAAGCAATTGTTTTTGTCAAATTATTATTACATGAAGCTTCAAGGGTAGAACTGTAGATGTGTCCCAAATGGTTGTATATATGCTTACAAACAAAGGAAACTGATCCAATATACTATTGTTTCTGTACGTAGTATACTAGAATTTACAATTTTCAATTTGAAGTATAGTAGCGCATATAGATGCTTTACATGCTATTCTTAATTTGACAAACTACAAAATCACTAAGCTTCTTAATCAAACCAGCAATATGTATTAAAGAACGGTGCAAAATGCAAGTCCTATTAAGTAGAAATAAGGTTTATCAGAAGACAAATATTATACCTTGCCATCACGGCCAACCTCTGCATCAGCCTGAAGTGCTTCTCTTCCATTGAGAGAGACAATATCTGAGTCGACACGGAAAGATGAGATAGCGGCACCAATGTCAGGCGGGAATTGCTCAGAGATTAGTGTCTTGGCCCCACGGTACTCGAACAAAAACAGCATCAGCGTGTACCTATTGAGGTTATCAAATATTAATAACAATTATTCTATTTATATATACCAAATTGGTATGAAACAAATACTGTGTTTTTTTTCTATCAAAAGTTAAAGTGACGCGCCTTAATTAATAATTGAATTTTTGTATTATTGTTATCTGATCATGTTAAACTGAGAAAAATTAAAAGATCAACATTCAAAAGCAACTCAAAAGTTGAAAATTACCAGATCACACTCTGGAGCACGACGATCTGGACCATTAGGTCTCCTGAAAAATTACCATACATCGCACGAAGCAAGGGGATTCCCATGACAAGTGTGTTTGGCAGCGTTGCCAGTGAGAACAGAGTGATCACCCAATCCAAACTGTATCCATAAATTAAACACATGTAAAAAGAATAAATTACATCGAGACCTACATTTGAAATTGCTTTCTCAAAATTATTATACTTGAGCTTCCTTGTGTAAGTAATCTAAATACAAACAGATCTCCATTAGGAACGATCTTTCTTTCAATAATTGGTGAGTGTATATATATGTGCAAATGGCAACATATAAATAAAGGACTTTCAATAATATGCAAACAATAACTTGATGTCTACGTACATTAGTATAACACCCTTAAAAATGCACCATTAATTATTGTATTTGTCTACGAGAATTGAGAAGGCTTACTTTCATGAGAAATGAACATTAGAGCAAAAACCTCTTTTCATGGTTCAACAAAAGAAATATAAGGACCTTAAAAGGTACTAAAATTTTAGAACTCGTCGAACTGAAGCATAATGATAGAGACATAATCTCCCTAGCAGAGACCCATGCATGGACACATGCATGATTTTTGCATACCTGCTTCCTTTGCGAGGTGAGAAGTTATGCCAGAGAAATAGTGCCGCAAGTATGACCAACTTCTGAAGTGAATCGGCCGCAAGAAACCGGTAGCTCATGGTATAAGGGTTATTCATCGAAATAAAATGGAAGGACAAAAGTGGTACTGCAAACACAGCAACAAACCGGTTTATGCCAGCGCACTGCTGAGGTGTGAAAATGGCCCACCACCGCACCGACCCAAATGCAAGAAACATCGCCACATAAAGCGGCACCATGGCAGCCAACACATCATATATGTCTTTGCCGGTAATCATCTTGTCTTTCGATCTATTTATTTTTTCCTTTTGTTTTTATCCAACTCAGTGCTGAGAGAAATGAAGTGTTAGCAAGAGAGGAGGATGAGAGCTAGAGGTATTTTTTATTGTCCTTGGTGTGGGGAATTAATAGTGGAAGAAAGGTAGAGACAGAAGAAATGTGGCTAGTGGCAAGGTATAACAAGACATAAGAGTATTGTGTGTGTGTGTGAGAGAGAGAGAGAGAGAGAGATCAAGGTTGAGGGTCTGAAATGGGTTTAAATTAAATTAAGAGCAAGGGAATCCAAGGGGAAGCAAGTTGAAATTTTATTTCTTTGCAGAGTGATAAATTTTGAGCTGCTAATCTCTTTCTCAGCTAAACCTAGACAGCTGAGGAGACACATGCTGACCAGCCTAATAACTTAAAGGTGATAAAATTAAGAAGAAGCATTAAATTAATCCCGACAGAAAGAAACTTGATCGGAGTTCATATATATTACCGTTGTAAAAATTGTAAAGAGGTTTTTTAAACCCAATACAGTTGACTTTCAGTATACCAAGAAAAACCGCACACAATATA
The DNA here is from genome assembly GCA_024447775.1 of Carex cristatella. NCBI lineage: Eukaryota > Viridiplantae > Streptophyta > Magnoliopsida > Poales > Cyperaceae > Carex > Carex cristatella. The sequence goes on from JAJHPF010000032.1 coordinate 5,116,182, forward strand.
TTACGTAATTGCTGGTTCAAATTAATTAATGCATATGCATCCTGCACACAGACTGTCTATAATATTTACTTACTAATCAACAACTTATACTACAAAGTGCTTCCCCGGGACGAAGCGCAAAAAAATTATTTCTTTAAAGAAATTAAGAAACAATGAATATATATCATCCAAACTAAGATAGACTTGCATGCAAAAACCAAGGCTCATGCATGGCTTATCGCAAAACAGTATCAATTAAAGCTAAAGAATGTCACCACTCACCAGTCCCCACAAATATAGAAGAAGAGAAGAATATTGCAAAAGAAGTACAACGACCTCCTTTGGCAATTACCGTACAGAAATTGAATGGGGCCACAAGGAAAAAGTGCAAAAAGACGAGAGAAATTGAATGTGGGCCTGAACCTATAAAGACTATATAAACACCTTAACATGTGGGCCTGAACCTCATCAAAGAAGAGCTTTTGTTTCCTGTTGGCACTTGTTGGCAGTGCAAAATCGAGGTAATGAAGGAACCTAGGTTACACACACAATTATACATGCTGAGACATTGTAATGTGCCAGGATATGATATAGAGAGGCCCCGAGTCTGTTATAATTAAGAACAAACAATGAAAAAAAAATATATATATAATTCTAATGTACGTGATCAGTACATCCATACAATTTATGGTATATCTTAACTTCTATAGACCTTTTATTTGAAAACAAAACAATCAAATTAAAAAAATTAAAATTCTAAATGTGTTCACAATTATTTAGATATGATTTGTACATATTGAATTTGAGTCAATTTAAAATTTGATGATCATTTATCATACAGCAATCAAAACTATATCATTAAGATTTTAAATCGTTTGATGAAAAATAAAACATCTTTTAATTCAATTCAAAGTTGATACACGTCCTATCTAAATAATATTTAGAAATTAGAACCCATATAAAATTAAAAGAATTCAGTGATATTTTTTAATATATGCACCAAATAACTTGGTATGAAGTCTCTGTTTAGATGTTTTCTTTCGGCTGGAATATTGTAATTGAAACATAAACAATCCTTAAGTTGCATGCGTTCGTAATAGACTTGATTTGAGAATGGAAAAAATAGTAATTAAAGTAATTAAGAAGTCACATATTTAAAATCCGATTTATAAAATTGATCTCATTTTATTTAAAACAAAAAATAACAAGCTTGATTTGGATTCAAAAGTGGTAATACATGCATTTCCACTTGCAAACTGAAAGTATGTGTCAACATGGATTCACATTTGCTGCGATTCTAAAAAGATGAACAGTAACTCTAAAATCCATGCTTTTCCAAATCTGACCGTCCACATATCTCAAAGCAGCTGATTTTTTCTTGCACGAATCTCGAAACAATTCAACAATTGAATTTGGAAAAACAGAGATCATAGGTTACTGTTTATGAGCGAAGAATCGCAGCAAATTCGGATCCGTGTCAACATGGACATCTTCATTTTTGGATATCCTACATATTAGATATGCGTTGGAACGCTTGCAAACACATTAAGCCATAGTCTATTATCATAAATATTGTGTTTTTTTTTTTATTTGAATCCCGTAGGTATAAATATGGTTGATACTTGATATGGACAAAATTAAGAAGTACAGGGGGGCGCCTGACAGCTGCATCAAATGCAGTAATAAAACAGAGTTCCCTGAAAAAAGGGACTAGCTAGAATCCTATACTCTGTGCCATATACATATACAGACCACAGCATGTCAGTTGCTTGAATGTGCAACAGGGGATTAGGGGTTGGAAAGATGTGCTTGGTTTTTTTTTTTCACAGATTATTGATGCTAAAAAGAGTCTTTAGTATTTACAGATATGGTTGGTTTTCTTATCACGCTGATTTCAGTTAACGATTACTTGTGAAGTCGCTTGAAATTCATGCAAAAATCATAAATGGAAACCAAATGGTAAGGCTTATCATGTCCGTAAAACACCATCGTTACCAACAAATAAACGAGGTAAAATCCAATCTGGTCGAAGAATCTAACCAATCCGATTCAGTTTTGAATATGATCCGGTACGATTATTTTAAAAAGTCAAATTGATTCAAATCCGATCCAATATAATAGATAACCTCAATATCTGAGACATCTAAGATGACCTGAAATTGAACAATGGCTTGTAGTCCAGTAATTCAAATTTGATCCAACCTGACCTTTGATTGTCAATTTTACAATAACAAAACCTGGCCGAAACAAATCTGATATGATTATTTAAAAAGTCAAAACTAATCAAAATACAACTTAAGATGATTCAAAATCGGAGATGACCTTAAACCCACCTAAGACCACGACAACCCGTAGTCAAATTGATATGTACTGATCCAACCAAATAGGAGCGTAAACGGATCGGATATTATCTGATTTCGTCCAGATTCAAAAAATTACTTAAATTATCCAATCTGTATCTGTGCAGAATACGGTTTGATAACTAACTATCTGTATCCGACTATTTGCATCCCTATGACAAAACCGGTCTGATTAGCTAGCCTACAAGTCAACATAAAAGAGCAACATCTTATACCAAAACTTATACTTACCATATGAAAACTAAGGTAACGACGTACATTATGTAAAACTCCGATAATTAATTATTTTCTGTTTGTCTTAAAATACTTCATAATATATTAAATTTAAAACAGTCAAAGGTTACTTTAGAAGGCAATTAACTTCAAGCACCTAAAAGAGAAGAGCAGCTTGGATCCGATGCCCATCGGACTCAAACTGTACGATGGATTTCATAGCCGTCTGATTCGTTTTAAAATATGTGCGAAACGATTTAATATCTGTGTACACCACTTTAATATCCGTGCACACGGATCTTAAAGCAGATCAGACGACTATGAAACTCATCGGGTTCAAATTTGAGTCCAATGGGGATCCCCGCATGGGACCCAAACTGCTCTCCTAAAAGAGAACCAAACAAAAGAGACATTAAATTCTCAATTTGCGGCGTTCAGTGGAACTCTTTGAACTTCTTTTTGACAAAATCAACTATCTTGCTTTGAATTAGGCGCATTTTGACCTACTTACCATCTGCAAAACAAACATGTCAAAGACAAAATATTGTTTATGTTCTGTGTCTTCTTTTTTCTTTTGAACAGTAATCCGGGTCTCCACCTTCCATCTCCACTTATGTTTTAAAATTAATCATTAGGTAAAGACATAATCATGCTGTCATCTCTTAATTAACACTTGCAGTTAGCTCTGTGGTGACTTCGTCCTTTGATAACCATTTATTTGAAACTACGATCTGGTTAATTTTTTGAATGTATTAACAAGAATTTCCTAATTAAATTAATTAGTTACGCAAACTAATATAATTGATGTGAATAGTACCAAGAATATTAACATATCTTAAATGATATAATGCTAATATTAATTATTTTCTATTATTGTGCTTAATAAGGTTTTCTTTTAATGTTAACTCTCGATTATTATCTGACAGTTGCATTATACAAAAGATATTACAAAGTTAAGAAAACGAAACAGGATAAAAGTAATAACAATAATAAGAATAGCAAATTCTAGTCTTTCTTCAGAGGTACTCGAACTCTTGACTTTTTGAGTAATCAGTCCTTGGACTTTTTTCTAACTAACTATCACAAACCGTAATATTCAAGTCTCACCACCATCTATAAATTCAAACTCTGAATCCAAAATATTATATTTTATTAAAAACAAACAATAAGAGCACTCAAAATATGAGGGAATGATAATATGCATTCCTTTTAGGTTTTGGAAAAAAAAAAAAAAAAGGTGCCTACGGGCAACCAACCAAAAAAGAGAAAAAAAGAAAAAGAAAAAGATAATTTGCATTCCTTTTAAATCGGCAAATTACAGATGCCAATCTCTAGAATTATACAATTGCAAATATCCTCCACAAAATCATTTCATACAAAAAATGAGAACAATTCTAACGTAAACACTCGGTAAATGCTCTACTGTTTAACTAATCAAACTAACATGCCCTTGCAATGTCAGATTTTCTATAATAATTCTCATGCTTAAAATTAATTTTTTTTTCACATATGAGTCCATCATTATAATCCCTTCAGTATATTTTACACATACTAATATGCTCTTGCAATGTCATATTTTACACATACTTGATAATATTATTAAGTTTAACCAGATAAGCAAGATTCGTCAAAAAAAGAACTCCACTAGTATAGTGAGGTTTACTTGTACATGCTCCCACAAATTAGGAAGCGAGCATGTGACCACCTCGACTTGTTGCTTAAATGTTAACTCATATTATTTATTATGCAACTCAAAATCATATTGACATATACTACATATGCTACCGGGCATAGGCAACGTGAGTTGTTTCTTCTTCTTCTTCTTCCTCTTTGTTTTTTCTGAGTTTTACAAATTCACCTTAAAATTTGTAATGTCACAAAAAGTCTAAATTAATTATCTAATAATTCAAGAAAAGTTTTAGATATCATAGTAAATATCAATGTAAATTATTATTGATGGTATATATTATTGTTATTTTCTGAATAAGAATGTTTCCAACTTTATTTATTTCAGAATTTAAGTTCCACGAGTTCTGGTCGGTTTGTAATTAAATTTAGCGTCATTATTATCTTAAATTTTGAATGTCTTAATTTTTTTTTTCAAATATTATGATTATTTATTCTTCCTGAAATAAATCTCTTAGAGTTTCTGAACGCTAGATACTTACCAACATCTAAAATGTTTTATGATTGTTTCTGATGTTTACATTTTTATCTGTTCGAATATACATTAGGGTATAATTATCAGTTTAATTGGAACCTCAACAGATGTTATTTTTTTGTATTCAGCCTGATAGTTAATTACTCGAAAAGAAAAACAGGGTTTCACAATAGATATGGAAATCAGAAGTGTAGGTTGGTACGGGTCGGGTTCGAATTAGTTTGGGTTTGAATTGTTATCGGATGTCGGATCATCTTGAGTCGAGCCGAGTTATGAGTCATCCCGCTTCTATCATTTCATGCTTCGAGTCACATTGGATAGATTCGGATTATTTTGACTATTAAAATCAATAAGTCGGGTCATAGATGGCTCCGGTCTGGCTCTTCGGATCGGGTTAAACGGGTTCCTCGGATCGTATTAATATTAATTTTTCCACCTCTATATTCAATCCAAAACCCTCCGTTATTGATCCAAACTCTCTGAAATTTTTAGTAATTCTTAATCCTTATTTTTTAATCTGTGTTATCTAGCTAACATCACATAAGAGCTCTTGTTCCAACCCAACAAGAGACATGCTTAGCTATTTGATCAAATTAAATATATAATGACTTCATTTTATGTTTTCTAAAATGCAGGAAGTACAAGTTTAGCTGTTCATGTCGGTCCTGCAGATTAAAGTACATAAAGACGCAATGTTTGCATTGCTAACACTAGGAACATATTTTGGGTTATTAATACTGAGTGAGACTATTCACTCGTATTTCGTAAAGCAAAGATAGATAAATATCTCTATCAATAAAGTTTATGCAATTGATCCGAATTATTAAACATGATTTTCATATTAAAATATATTTGAAAACCAAAATTTATATTTTTTTTACTATTTTTTATATAGGTAGAGAATCATCTTATCTAAAGATTTTTGAACCATCTAAAAATTACAATTTACCATTTATCTAAAAAATAATTAAAAAATTCTAAGAAAATTATAAGATTTGGTCTCCAAATGCATTTTCCTACAGAGATCATGATGGACGGACGGTTCAAATCGACTGTTTGATTCATAACACATACTAATCCATGCTTTGCAAAATGATTGAAGTATAATTTCACATCATACCAAAATCCTCACAACTGCCAATCATATTAGTATATTACTTCTAGCTTTAATTTTATTTTTCCAATCGCTTCTAAATAAAACTAAATGGTTTAGAAAAGTAATTAATTTACCGAGATGAACTAAGTTTTATTTTTTTCAAAAGAAAATGAAGTCAATTTTCTAATTTTAAATATTCATAAAAAATCTTACATCCCAGTTTTCAATCCTTGGCTCTCACTGGAACCAAATTTAATTTGGTGAACTAAAACTTATTACTTTGTGTAGACAACTCTGTGCCCATAAAAAGCGGACGAAATTTTTTCGCTCTTTCTCTCAGAGGCAGTTTGTCAAGGGTCAAACTCAAGAGACGTCAGTTTCAAATCCCCCCTCCCTCTCCTCCTCTAAACTACCACCACTCTACGTCCGTCTGTCCGTTCTATCCACTACTTGTAGGTCTCATCTCCGAAACATCATCATCCTCTCTCTCTCACTCGGCTCTATTTTTTTAGCGGAGAGGAGAATGAGAGAGAGAGAGGAGGAAACCGAGCAGAGCGGAGCTGATCAGAGCCGAGAGCGTGGTATCGTCGGAGTTCGGAGCATAGAGTTTCCATCTTGATCGAAGCACGACGGTAAGTAGATCCGATCATTGGAGCGTGACGGCATTCAGAAGAGCAGATTTGGTTGTAGAACGAGATGGGGATTAAGGTATTAGAGTGATTATCAGTATACATAAGTATGGTTAGAAGAGTAGTTCTAAGAATTTAGAGGGTGACTAGGAGGGAATTTAGAAGGTGATTAAGAGTGATTAAATTAATTTTGAATAATTTAGAAGATTTTGTGAGAATAAAGTAATAGATTTCGTAATTAGAATCACTTGAATTGTTGTAAATATTTTTTTTTATGAGTCGAAAATTATTAGTAGGCAATGCCACTAACTTAAAAAATATATATTACTTCTCTGAAAGTTGAAATATAAACATAAAAATATCATACATGTAATTCATTTGTACCGAGCACACACGCTTTTACATGTGCAGAGGGCTTCTAATAAGGAACCATCATGAGACACGCTTTAATTGTATATGATAATTAAGATGGCTTGGGTACCAATATTAACTATAAAATTTGGTATGAAGAGACACACAACGCTAAAAATGGATCTTAACTTCGTGCAAATGCAAGTGCCCAGACAAAAGGCTGTTTCAAACCCAAATCAATTATTATTAGCCCAAGGAAACAGAGGCGAAGAACCAATAATTAATTACCCACATTAAATTAGAGCCTGGAAATGTTTGTTACTCGTCAAATAGTCAACTGGTTCTTGTCAACTTAATCGGTGGTTACGAGCTCATTGGTCAGATATTACCGCACAAACTATTAAATTTTTTTAATAATAATCGCAAACAAATCAACCAAGTTTTCAATTTTCAGTAATTAAATTCGTTTGGATATTCGGTCAGAGCCATTTGATTCACATCAAATTTATATGCATTTGATCGACATAAAACTAAAATATGTTTGTACGAATTTTGACACAAATTAAATGGTTTTTTTATCGGGAATAAAAAAGAATTCGATCCATCGGACACCGCTGGTTCCATAACTAATAACAAATGAAAAATATTTTGTTTATGAATTTGTAACTATTTTCAAGGGTAAAAGTATTTAATAGGATTGGTATTCTAACATATACTCTCGTCAATAATAGTAATATTTTCGAAAACAACAATTTCTATTAGTTTATTCTCGACAATAATCATTTTTAACTAATAATAGCAATATCTTCGAAAATAATAATTTTTGTCAGTTCATCTTCCAACAATAGTTATTTTTAACTATTGTAGATACTCGTAGATTATTATAGTTAGAATATGAAAAGATGTATAGTAACACTTTCGGCAGAGAAAAGTAGATTAAATATACAAAGAACTGAAGATATAATATAAATGTTATCATTTATTTAGTTCACGGAAGTTGTTATAATGTAAAAGTTGTAAACATAATTCATTTTACACAAGAAGATTAATTACAAGTGACAGTGTCTTATAAACTGGTGAGTAATTTCAAGACCGTAAAAAAAATAAAGAAAAAACTTAGTTAAGAAATTAAGCTAGCCTGTCAAAATCGAATAAATTATGTTCTCCGTTTTTTTAAATTAATGACATAAAGTCCTGGATAATGTGGAGCATGTCTATTAATATGGAGAAAAGTAGAAATCTTTACGAAAACCAAATTGGGACTGAATTAATTTGATGAAAAAAAAGAGAGCCCAATATCACAAACTTAACGTAGAGTTAGCAAAAAAATTTCTAAAAACAATGAGTATATATTTTAATAATTCTCTCAAATGATTAAAAGATTTTTCCTTAAATTTCTGTATAAATTTCACTAAGTGCAATAGAAATTACTTTGTTTTTCTCAATAAAGGTGTTCTAATCACCATTAAAAATCAATAATAAATGAACAAATATTATTTAAAATATTTTAGGCACAAACATGTAAAATAAATAGGAATAAGATTTGGTCCAAATGGCTTTGGACTGGACATCGTCCAAAGCCTCTAAAAATCATTAAAGTCCGAACAGTCGATCCAAACCGCTCAATATGATTTTCATATTAAAATGTGCTCAGACCCCAAATTTTATTTTTTTTAAAAAAAATTTACTATTTTTTTAGATATGTACAAAATCACTGTTTTTGGACCGTTCAAATATAATGATGTTGTACGTATCTAAAAAGAATAGTAAAATAAATTAAAATAAATATAAAATTTGGTCTCTGAGTACATTTTAATATGAAAATCATGTTGAGCGGTTCGGATCGACCGTTCGGACTTTAATCGTACGATTTTTAGAGACTTTGGACAGTATCCGGTCCAAAGCCATTTGGACCAAACCTTATCCCATAATAAATAGGCCAACATGATTTAATTTGAGATTTGGTAAAAGTTCGGTGGGTTAATTTTGTATCACGAAAGATTTTCACCCGGTTCAGTGAATTTCCGGACATAACCTGGTCAAAACAGGCCCTGGAATTGATTAGGCCTACATTAAACTTATTTTGGGCTTAGTTTAAGTTGGGCTCGTTGGGAAAATTAAAAAAGTTGGATTCTAATAATAAACCTTACATAGCAACCTGGGTTGACGTTTATGAAACCCTATTTTTTTTTTTTTTCTTTTTGTTCAATCAGCCAATCATTAATAGCCGTCACTTGAAAATCAAACGGATTCCAAGTTAGTTCTAACCTCATAAACTATTTCATCAAACGGATCCTCGCAAAAATTGTTTCATAAAACCCAAGCCAACGTTAACTACATACGGATCATATCTTTCTTTTGTTCCGAACTATTTTATTTTGTTGAGCCTTCAAATTCCAAACATGGTTTGTAGCATTTTTAACTGGGCCACTAATGGACCATTACCTTTTGCATTTTTCAAGTCCATGCGGTAGATCAAAATATGAGTGAGGCTATGGTGGATATTGTTTTGTGTTATAAATTAACTTTTTTTTTTTTTTTTTTTTTGAGATCAAATAGCCGATTTAAAACGTTCAACATAATATTCATATGATAACATACTTCCAGACAACTATTTTACATTTTAAAAAAAAAATACTATTTTTTTAGATGTGTTTAGACTTTAGAGTTTAGAGTTTAGGAACGAAAAGAAACTAAGTTTTAAAAATACTTGAATATAAAAATTACAAGTAAATGACGGTGAAAGTAATGTAAGTGTCTACAAGTAAGCCTTCAAAACTTAGTTTTTATATTTAAGTATTGTTCGAACTTAGCGTCTTCTTTTCATTAATTTGAAGGAAATTTTCAAATTTCCAAAATTAAAATTATGAAAACTAATATTTTTTTGCATCATTAAAAACTTTAGACTTGCATATTTTTTAGTTCTACACTAGTTTGAGATTTGTCCAAATTGAAAAGGTAAAACTAATATTTTGCATTAATAAAAAAAAGCTTTGATTTGATATTTCATCCAAAGTTTTGGACTTCTGATGTTTCAAAACTTGAGTTTAAAAATCAAGGTGAAATTTTAATTTTAAGAATGTCTTGGCTAAAATATGTTAAAATAGTGCCTTAAGAGCTACCAAAAGGAAAAAAACACATGGATTAGTTACGTGTCAAATCTCATGTAACAATATTATTATTCTGACACATGATTAGAATCTTGTGCTTATATATATATATTTTTTTCTTGATTAAGTAGTGGGAGCAGGAGTGCGTGGATTGATTAAATTGGATGAGGCGTGATTTGGTGAGATTAAAGGAAAGGGGATCCAATAAAGTGAGCAATTTTTGCATTACAATAGTGCATTGGGATCTTAAACTGTAAGAAAAGGAATTAGGGTTCTACATATACCGCCGTAAAAGTATATCCCTTGCATATGTGATAAGTTCTACGCTTTCCAATTTTGGAGAAATTACAACTGAAAAGAGATCCCAAAAAATTGAGAAGCTGATATTCACACAACATTTTGTATTATTAACACAACCTAATAAAAAATAAATCATTGGGGGGACGATTATACCCCTACCTAGTTGTTTCTCAATAATACATTCTCTATGTTCATGAATGTGTAGATTTTGTCTGTTCAATATTATATCTAGTTCAAATGAGAAAAAATATTCTCATTTTTTGAAAAGCTTTGCAACCTTCGTGAGGAGAATCAAACTCCGACATTTGGATAACCAACTGTTCTAGAACTTTTTCTTGAATCTCACTTGATTAATTTAATGAAATACTGAAATATAATAATTAAAATATAATGATTAAAATTTATTTGTGTCACTGTCCTTTTTCTTCTACTTTTAAATTTAACATTTTCGTTACGTTAATATCAAAATTTGTCAAATATCACTTTATTTATAATCGAGTAAGTTCGAAACAAACTAGAAGTAAAATTATTTTTATTATAGGAGAGAGCAAAGCGAATGACTCAAGCATAAAAGTGAAATTTTCATTTTGAGAATAAAAATATTATACCATTTTCTTTTCAAACTAAGGATAGTAAAGACACTTCTATTATAAGAAAATTGAGAAACATTATTATTGTAAGAAAAAAAATATTTAAAAGAAATGCAATATTGTTAGAGAAAACACTTATCAGGGACAAATATGTCCTGAGTGCTTAAAAAAATCAGAGATATTGTGTCGTAATAAAAAAATTTGTTCATGTTAATATCAGCATCCATTTGTAACTAAGAAAATGACTTGAGCGTTAAAGTAATATTTTCATTCTAAAAATAAAAATATTATACCATTTGTTTTTCAAACTAAAAATAGTAAAGCTGCTTCTACTATAAAGAAATTGAGAAACATCTACTGTAATAAATCATCCATACAATTTGCTTTTAAAGAAATTCAGGTGAAACATTCTTATTGTAAGAAAAAGTTCTAGTTTAAAAGAAAGGCAATATTATTAGATACTTAAAACAACCAGAGATGTCGTGTCGGTAATAAAAAAATTGTTGTTAATATCAGCATCCAAAATTTGTTTTCTTTTTTATGTTCGCAAAAGTACAAAACTAAGCACAAGCCCTTCTCAATTGGGTCTCTTTCTAGGAATCTTTTCTGGGTGTTTTGACTTTTGAGTATGCTCAACTGGTAATATGGGCAAAGATGTTGAAAGAGCTATTACTTCTTCACGCAGTGCACGATCAATAGAGATAATATACAAAAATATATGACTGATGCGTTGTTTTTAACCAAACCAGCTTTGTTAATATATTTGCTCTGAAAATTGTGCCATACACCAGCACTATAAACCGTGTAGTATACTAGTATGTATCAAACCAAGAGGTGTTAAGGTGTTTGAGACTATGACAAATGAATTATTTGGATTCGGTTCGGCGAGGTCAAAAATTCGTAATTCGGAAATAATTCGGGAATAATTCGGTATTATTCGGATCAGAGATTTCAGTCTTGTAAGAGAGCAAAACAAAAAAATAACCAAAAAAAATTATGGGAAAAATTCGGGAATAATTCGGGAAAAATTCGTAAAATTCGCGAATTATTTGCGAATTATTCGGAAAAATTCGGTCAACCGAATAATTCGGCGTTCGGTTCGGCATCAGCAAAAAAACGAATTATTCGCGAATCTTGTTACTATAACTTTGAGCCAAGAGCAACTTGGGTTCGATGGCCATCAGATCCAAAGTGGTTCCAACGGATTCTCTCACCGTTAGATCTGCTTTATGATTCGCATCTGCTTTAAAATCTGTGTGCACGAATTCTAAAGCAAATCCGATGGTGAGAGAACCCGTTAGAACCACTTTGGATCCGATGACCATCAGACCTAAGCTGTTTCCGTTTGAGCCAATCTCAACACCTGCACAAGTCCGGGCAGCGCATCCCTGACTGCAGAGTTGACACTTGACACCACGCACCTGACCGAACCAATTCCAAATTTCCAATTCATTTATTCCTGATCTAGCCTCAGAACTCCTGACCGAAACGTAACAGAGCTAACCACAACCATGATCTTAGTCATCTACCCAAATCATTTTAAAATTAAAAATCATTCATAATTTCAGATGCTTATTAGAAAACACATCACCATGCAATTAGCTCCATAACTACCATTTCATATTTGCCTCCTTGGATCAAGGCATCAAAACAAGCTTTGAAGTAGCTACAGGGCATTCAATAAAAAAATTACAAATTTAATCAAGACAAAGAAAAAGCACCAACAGGGCTAATACGAGTTGTATCATTTGATAAACTCAAAAAAGTCATTATTATTTTGTCAAGTAGGAATGTCAACGAAAAAATTCAAATGATTTCAAAAAATATCATTCATTAACAATGATGTTTATAGCCGCTACTTTTTTACGAATGATTTTAGTTAAATAATTATTTACTAATCTGTTTAATCTGTTTGAGATTATTTATGATAAGAGTATTGTCATAGTTGATGTTTTTCATGATAATAAGTTAAATATTTAATTATCTAGACAATTAACATGTACCTATCTGATGGAATGTGACGCTTAGTTATTTGTTTATCTAATGTTAGATTGACATCTAATTTAGACCAAATTTTATGGAGATGGATCCCATATGGAAACTTTACTATTAATTCTCTGTATAATTTTTTATAGTTTGGAGGTGTTCCTAATAATACATTTAAAAGCACTTGACAGTCTAAAAGCATTTGACAGTCTAAAATCTTGTTGAAGATTAAAATCTTTTTATGGTTGGTAAGGCAAAAAAAAGTACTAAGAATAAGTTGAGTAAGAGGGACTTAACAGGTGACACTAAATGTGTATATTGTTCTTAACTTGAATTAATTGATCATTTTTTTGTGAATTATCAATTTGCTCAAGTAATTTGGCGATGGATAGCTTAGTATAATAATTTTTGTTTTGATGGTGTTTCTATGGGTGACCTTTGGGAGTTGGATTATTATATTTCCTTAAAAGAGCTTAATATTAATTGTTGAAATTATTAGAGGGATTGTATTATGAAATTTATGGCTTGATAGAAATAGAATTATTACTAAAGGGGAACATGTACAAGATGTTTATATTTTAGGGGCAAAAATCTTAGTTGTTACTAGAGTTTGGACTTTGAATAAAAAATCAAATCTTATTTCTCAATTGAATTTGGTTTTTTTCTTGTGATTTGAAGGACTCAATACGGTCCACATTGGTAGTTTTCATGGTGGCTACATAGGCTTCAAGATCAGTTCCAATGGTGGTGATGCCAGTTCTACTGGAGACTCTGACAGTAGCTTCAGCTCCTTTATGAAGACTTTTGAAATTCCTTAATTTGTAAGGGTTGTACTGCTCATTTTCCATGTTTTGTCTATTTCAGGTGTTTTAAGGACTGTTATGCTTTTGTTATGCACCTGTGTTGTTATGCTTGTGTGGTTGGTTGTATCAGGTCATTATAGTTGTGATTAGAGATATTGCTCAGGCAAACTATGTTTTGATGCTTGATACCAATATATTAGTACCAGTGAACAATGTATGAGTTTTTATTTTAATCGGTGAATTATTCCACTTCTTTAAAAAAAAATTATTTACTAAAAAATCTTTGTACGGCAACGTAGAAAGCCGTTATTTTAGATTTTTTTTTTAATAGTTATTCCTCCCTTTTGGAGAAACATTAAAGAACGATGAATTTCATTGAACAAGTCCATAATTTACGCGTTGGATCTGTGTCAAATTCATATTCCCTCCGGCACAAGAGAATTTTTTTCAACACCAATCAAATGGATAATATTTCTGACAAAAAGGGCTAATACAAGATCAATTATGTACAATAGATGCATACTAAAATATCACCTATTTAAAATAATTATATGATTTGACATTGAATAATAAAAAATGTATAGATTTATTGACCAAGCAATTGAATGGAGACAACGCATTAGGTAACATAAATATTTAATCCAAGCAGTTGATGCAATTGTTCATTACAAAAAAAACGAATCCAAGCAGAAGCAATCCAACCTTTAGTTGTCCCCAAATTACTGGAAGAGTTCCATCGCAGCAGCAGCAATCATTTGGTACACTCATTTGAATTTAATCCAATTATATTTTTTTTTTCAAAATAATTTAGTTTTTTTTTTTTTTTTGCCAATTTGTTTAGTTGAAGTCCGTGTAAAAATTAAAATATGTTGCCTTAGCATGAGATTGGAATCAAAATTCTTAAAACACTGACATACTTTCTTCTTCAAATCGTCTTATTGCGGGTGGAGTGGGATTATTAAATACAAATGTTTTCAAAAAGGACAATGTTATTTTGACAGCAACAATTAGATTATTAAGTAAAAATAGAAGTTTTTCTCTCTTCATAGATACCTAAGTCACCTTTTTATAGAATTTTCTGATTATGGTAGAAGCTCAATAAAAACTTGTATCAAATATGTAAAAGAAAATTATTAAATGTTATTGAAAGAGAATAAAAAAAAATGGCTTGTCTTATTGTTTTTTTTTATGATGACATTGCTATTTTGAGAACTAAATGCGCAACTCAAAGAAATTTTTATATTTTTTATATCAAATGTGGTAGTAATCACCTACACATTCTTAAAGTTTACTTTTCATATTAAATTCTAAAAAAAATATAAAGTAAAATCTCTCTATTATGTCAAAAAGAAGAATACTTTATTTCATATGCCATAATTTACCCTTTTTTTTTAACAATGCACTTAAGGATATCAATAAAAATACTTATGGTAGAAGATACAAATAAAATTCATTATGTGATTCTAGACTTGGATATCTAAGTTTCATAGACAAAGTCACATTTTTTACTTAGACATTTTTGTACTAGTTGCAGCAAAATTTATTTAATTTATTCTTTCTTTAAAGTTACTTATTATTTTTTGTTCAATTCATTCAAATTACGAAAGGATGACTTGGCTTATTCAATTCAACTCTAAAAATAACAATGTCATCATTATAAGAATAAAAAAAAAATAAGACAATAAGCCAAGCCATTTTTTCATTCTTTTTCAAAAATATTTAATAGTTTCCTTTTACATATTAATTTGATACAACTATTTATTAAATTTATACGATAATTAGAAGAATTCATGAGTGGATTCAGACTTTCAAGTTATGGGGATCAAACATGATTACGTGAGTGGGATCAATCTTAAAGTATTCATAGCAATTTACTTTGAAAAATCATTAATAAACAAAGATTTTGAAAATAAATGGGGTTAATTCCCTCACCATATATATGCCTCTGAAAGAATCTATATAAAAGGATAAATTAGATATGAAGAGAGAAATTTTTATTATGCTCAATAATCTAATTGTTGCTATCAAAATATATAGCACTGTCCATAAATTTGTTAAATAAAATTGTAAAAGTAGCATATAAACATAATAAGGTGAGATTATGTTAAGTCGACTTTGAAAACTTTTAAGCCGGTATAATGAGAACTTTTGTGAAAATCCGTTAACCTAGTATTGGAGACCCCAATTAGAAATTGTTAAGATTTTAGATGCTTTTGTCAAAATTTTAGATGCTTTCATCCCAGCTTCCTTTCCTCAAATATTTTTCACCGGCTCTCGTATCAATCATCTCCATTTCATTTGATTATTTTGATGTACTCAAGTCCAATATAGCTCTTATAACACTACAATGTTTAAGAACTCATCGGTTCAATGTTGTGTTTTTAATCGTGCTGTTTATCATTATATATGTTATTGTTTATAAAAAAGAAATTTTATTTATGTCCAAAATTGTCTGAATGAAAAAATAATTTCTAATGAAACTTATTTTACATGAAAATTAATTTTTCGTATTAATATAATTTTTCCTTGAGAGAAACCCCAAAAATAATTCTGTAACTACTTCAGTGCTTCCAGTAAGCTAATATAACATATTAACTGGTGTTGATAATTACTCAATCCTATATGCCGAGTTAGTAAATATATTATTGTATTCAATTCCACTTTATTTTTTTCATGAAAGAACAATCAATGAGATTGAGATAGCATGTTTTCCATTTTTTTAAGTTCATTTTTCCTTTCAAGTCATGTGGTGATGTGCATGATGTCTTTGCATACGGCATGATCCATGTGGAGCAGTTCAAAATTTTGATAGAATACTCCCACATTGTACCCCTATCAATCTATCATGGTCCCCCATGTTGTCAACAAATGGGATCACCATTCACCACCTTTGTGTACGAGAGCGCTAAACTTATTATTGTTTTTTGTTTGAGGTGCGCTCTACGCCAATTCACCGGTGGTGGGGCGTAGTGGGGACAAAATCACAGGTATTAAAAAACATTTTTATATGTACTGAAATGACTTCTAGAAATAATTTTGAATATAGAAATATAAAAATTGAATTTCCATGAAAGAGATGGCCGTTGATGTTCTTTTAATTTCTCTTTGGCCTCAATTTTTTTATTTAGAAATAAAAATATATATATTTCCTGCTAGAAAGATGATAGATGTAAATATGGGGAGCTAATTTACACCGAACCAAATGATGCGGTGTGATCATTTTTAGACCTGCCTCTAGTTACTGAAGGGAATTTGCTCAAGAGTTTCAAGCACAGAACCGATACAAAATACAAAAGGTTGAGATGTTTGTTCTCTTTTTAGCTTACATAAAACTCAGTGGGACCAATTTGTTAGTTATAATCATACCATTAGTATTTATAAATCACAACAAATTAAAATATTTCAAAAATTGTTGGTTCTCACTTGTATGACTATTCCTTACTTGTGAAACAATTTCTCACACTACACCAATAGTCTGGTATGATAATTATTTTCATTTTTATGGTTTGACGTGTGGTCTCTATAGTCAGGTGAAAAAAATAGTCACACCACACCAATTGTGCGGTGAGAGATAGTTCTCCCCATTAACACCCCACCATTAGTGTGGAATCATCTGTTTTTCAAAAAATTCGCTCAATCCTTTCCTTTCTAGCAAAAAATAATTTTGTATTTCTAAATTAAAAAAATATTTAGCTTCTGCCTAAAGGACAGTATTTGTTCGGTCCCATCTATTTTTATAAAAAATAATAATCAATTTCATTCAGATAATTTATTATTTTTATATTTCTATTTTTTTATTGTGTATATGAGATCAGAAATAGGTTCGTTAGTTTTTCAATTGCAACCTAACTTGCAGTCTAGCATGATTGAGATATAAAATAAAATATATTATGTATAAAATTTCAATAACATATGACTTATCTACCATGTTTTGATTTAAAATAATAATATTGTGCTTGATATTTGGTGCAGAATAAAAACATTATAAGCAGCATTTAAATTCTGAAAGTTATACTTCAACTATTCATTACGTCTTATTATAATCATTTCTGAATTTCATTCCGAAAAAATATGTATTAATCGGAGAGTTTACAAAAAAAATAGAAATATAATTTCTGACAAACATTTTAGTTTTATAATTTTTAAAATGCATAAATGTTTGTTAAAGAAAGATGTATATATAATGCAATAAACACAATTGACAATATAACAAATCTTGTAAAGGATAAAAAAGAGAGTCGTGTAATTTTGAAAGTGTCAATTAGACAAACCAATGGCATTCCTTTTTTAAATAGAGAAAGACTCGGTTGAATAGAAGTCTCTAACCAAAATAAATGATTAGAATCATATTACCTATTTGACATAAAATTAGCTAGAAATTAGAAGACTAAACCCCTCAATGGAGGAAGAGAGGAGCACTTGCATGCTCTCTCTGCAAAAGATATATTTTTTTTTTCAAAATATAATTTAGTGTAATTTTTAGATATAATGATCTAAATAGAAAATCAGGTCTACATTTTGAATTGTAAATAATAATAAAAATGAAGGCATTTTTCAAAATGAGAAGGATTCAAATGCCTCTATCTTTTGTGCCTCCATTATGCTTTTATTTTTTTAATTTTTTAAGAGCATAAATTTTGAAACTTATATGTCAAAATTATGTGCACATAACAAATTATCATTTTTCAATTTTGCTTTTTATATGAATCAATAAATAAAAAATCAACATTCATCATCTATCTATATCGATGTATTGTTGGAAGCTCTTAATATCGATCAAAATAAAGTCGAAATATCGTAATATTTTATATGTACTTAAAGAAAATAATATAGATCAAATCTAACGGTTCTATTTAAAATTTTAAGTTATTGATGTTTAGGATCGAAAATAAATTAAGTATGATGGAGATAATAAAAAAATGAAGGTATTTGAATTCTCTTTCAAAATTGGGTCTTAATTTGACACTCGATAATAGTCAATATCGATCAACTTGTTTAAAACTAAAGTAATCTTGAAATTACGAAGTTGTCAAGCTTTATAACTAAACCACTACAGACTGTTTTTAAGCCAACATATTTATCTTTTTGGAATTTTCTGGGTACAAGCGCGCACTAGTGTGACATCGGTTTAAATTTGATATCAATTAACCTCCACATGCATTTTTCTTCCATTACGTACACTACTCAAGTATGCATCCACTTTGGCCGAGTAATTTTTTTGCACGTACATACGCGCGTAACAATAAATTCACAACCTACCGTGCACAGATCTCGAAGTTACAACAAAATTACTACCCAAGAAAAAATCGATTTTAATTCTATCCAACACATTAATTAATTTGATGATTGAAACAGATATAATTAACAAAGATGATGCAGACATGTGCTATCATTATCTGGTATTTAGTAAGAAATTATAAATACTTCAAAAAAAAATTACGCTATAAAATTCTGAATACTTTTCATTCAGATCTTAGTTTTTGAGAAAATGTGGTGCAAAATAATTAACCCATATTTCGAACCTCATCATTAGCCACATTAGAGTAGGTTTAAGAAGAAAATAATTCGAAAATTAAACTTGATAGAACACTACTACAGAAATCTTGATTGTACACGGTTTTGCAACTGTATCTATATATGCGCAACATGTATGAAAATGTCGGTATGTATATGGTTGTAGAACTGTGTACATTTCTCCAAAAACAACGGCTATATTTTTTTTTTTTTGCAAAACATTTATGCACAGTTTTTTAATATTAAAACTCCTTGTGATTCTCAAATTTTTTAAATTTGGCATCGCTAGCACAACATTTCAAAAAACTATTGACTAAGGACAACACATACAAAAAACCATACTTGTATTTACCAATATATATAAAAATTAACAACATTACAATTACATTACACAAGTATGAACTCATTTATTACAACAATTTTGCTAATTAAAAAATAAAAATACAACAAAAAGAATCTAGATCTGAAATTTTTTACATTAACATGAAAAATGTTTAAGAAAATGTATGGTAAAGGAGTATAAAATTGAAAGTTAGAAAAAAAAAAACTTAATCGGAAACTTCAATTCAAATTTTGAGATCATTTCATTTGGTTTTTTTTTTATTTTGAAAAACATAATTCTAAATTAAATCAGGAAGTGCTATAGATCTCCTCGCGAGCGTTTCGAATTGAGTTCAGACATTGAAATCGGACATTCGAGCGAAAAGTTATACCGTTTGAAGATTCTTAGTCTCTTATCGTCTTTTCTGTGAAGATATATTGCCTCTCTTGCCTTACCACTCGCTCTAGCCTCGCATGTACTTTTAGAAGAGGTGCCTCAGAGAAATACATATACATGAAAGATGCGCTTTTGAAATGATAGTGGCACCTTAAAAAAGATAGATAGAGATGCATTATAACATGATGGCGCAGATTAATGATGTGAAATTATTTGTGTTTCTTTCACCATGCATAGATCATAAAAAAAAATGTGCATGATTGCAAGCAGGATTTATTCCGAAAAATCTTGCAGAAAATTTATACATTATTGGTAGGAGAGAAAAAAAACATTTACAAGCATAGTTTTTGTTTTTGTCCAAAAAATCCTATGAAGCATTCATACACAATTGGTACAAAGAAACCATGTAAAATTATTGGATCTCATTTATATACATTTAAGTTGACCGCAACTCTATACAATTGTTTCCAATCACACACGATTGCTTAATAAACAATTGTGTATGAATGTTGGAGCACATTTATTCATGATTCTATTTTAATTAACTGTCTATGAATGTTGGAGCTTATTTTCGAATGCACGTCTTCTTATTTTTCATAAAAATTTAATGGAAATTTCTCCCCTCTATGTATGATAAACTGTGTATGATTAATATTTTTTTAGTGGTGGAATTAAAATATAATTTTTAAAAAATAGTTATTTTCATTTTCAATCAATTTGTGAAAATATGAAAAATAACATCATTTCAAATTAGTGGCTACGTACATGCACCGCATAAAATTGAAGTAATAAAAATTTTCCTATTCAAAACAAAAATTGAGAGCAATCTCGTTTTTGAAATGTCGCATATCATATCGGTCCAAATTTGTCTTAAGAGAACATTATCTGGATATTAATATTTAAAAATAAAAAACTTTAGTAGAAAACCCCATTAGCATTATGACTCGGAGTTAATCCAAACAAAAGAATTTAAAATGACACGCCATGACGGATGCTGACTATAGTGATCCGTACCTGAATTTAACAAATGATTTCTTATATTTTTTTTCTAATACAACTTTCTCAAACTGGGTTCGAAATCCAGATGGGAGAAATCATTTGTTATAATCACTACTACAGAATATCATAATTGTACACGGATAAATCACGAAGAGCTACACAGATTTCCAATAGTGTAGGATGTTAGGGTGTAGGAATGGGCCATCTTTTGCAAACGGATATTTATCTGTGTACAATTATTATAAATCCTACACGGATAAATCATAATAGCCGTGTCTAAATCCAATTGGAGCTACACGGATTTTTAATTAACAAACCGTGTAGGAATATCCATTCCTACACAAATTTCTAAATAAAAAACCGTGAAAGAATGAACATTCCTACACGGTTTTTTAATTAGAAATCCGTGTAGCTCCAGTTGTATTTGTACACGGCTTTTCTGATTTATCCGTGTACAAATCCAACTGGAGCTACACGGATTTTTAATTAACAAACCGTGTAGGAATGTTCATTCCTACACAGATTTCTAAATAAAAAAACCGTGAAGGAATGAACATTCCTACACGGATTTCCAATTAAAAATCTGTGTAGGATTTTATTAATTATTTTTTTATTTATTTTTGTTTTTGGCTAGCCTCAAATTTTACTAGCCATTAAAATATGCAGATTTAAAAAAAAAACAGATTACCAAAATGTAATTTCTAAATTGCACTAATTAAACTATTTATACACTAATTAATTTATAGAAATCCATATTGTTCATTACAAAATTATGTATAAAAAGACCTTGCCCACATATCTCTAACTTCATCAATTTCCTCGCTGGAGTAAGGGTCCTCTGTCCATTCATACTACAATTATAAATTGGTGATTAGTAACTAGTAAATGTAGATGCAAGATTTATTATTGATATTATAAAATGAAAAATTAATATGAATTACATACCTTTTTTGGAAATGTGAATTGTATTCTTTCGATCCATTGTAACATGCAAAGCATCGTGTAATAACCGCACACCCAACTGTCCTTCTGTTGCGGGCACTGAAAATTTACATTGATCGGCCTATATATGTTAGAATGACAATAATTTTTTGAACATGACATGAAATTAAATAATTATAGAGGGCTGACCGTTAACCACCCGCAAGTCATCTTATTCTTCTGATCTGACTCTTGGATTTGTTGTCCTCCGTCTTTAATATATTTGGTAAAAGCCCTTACAAAATTAAGTGATTGTAATTAGCAATTTTGATACACAATTTAATTGGAATTGGAAAAAAAATCAAACAAGTGGAAAATTATTCCTTACTATTTAATAAATTTGACGATCTTTTTGGACGTTTGTAGGGGAATTTTTTCTTCGGGCTTTGAACTCCATGGCATAGCACCGATTTGCAGTCAGGAAAATGATGAGCAAACACCAGTATTTGCTGTGGCATGAGAAATATAAACACAATTATAATCACATTTAATTCATTTTTGTAATTATTTAAATTAAAATATAAATAATACATAATTTAAAAATTGAAGGTTAGAATTAATTAACCTCTGGTGGTATGACACGAGAATTAATTTCTTTCCAACCGCGGCGCAATGGTGCATCGCTCGGTGCAGGTACTCGACAGAGTCCTTGGAATAAAATTCCAGCATCGTGGCATTGAGTTTACCAGGATCCAGAAATATACTCAAGTTCTTTTTATTTTCAAGCGGCCATGATTCAACGGTTCGGTTTAGCTTCCTGAAAAATCATCATATTAAATTAGAACAGATATTTCAGTGGTACACATCTGATATAAATAAATTTTGGTCACTTACATTGCGAAAATGGTGATGTGAGACACATCGAGCCATCTATCGCTACCCGAGGCATAAAAAAAATCCTGAAAGTCCTTGAAAGATATCATCATAGAAGATGAGTCGCGCAGAAACATCTTCTGTTGGATCTCGATCATGATTTCTACCATGCCATCGGGTGCCGTAATCAATTTGTCATGGAGGCGACGACAATCCCTGGGCAAAAGGCTGTATTCTTGTGCGGTGATCAGAGAGCGGTGTGATGATCCTGGCGCATCAGTTGCGACGTCCATCTCTCTCTCCGTGTGTACCGGTGACAAATGGCTCTCCTGATCCTGTATCAAATTTTAAATCAATTTCAGCATTTCAAAAGAGCGGATTTGAATGTAACAAAAGATATTGATTGTTTAGATATTACCTGATCCAGAATGATCTGACTCTTGGGCCATGGAACAAAAGATATTGAATGTAAAAGAATAGATTGCAAAAATTGCAAAAATAAATTTAAATATTCAATATGCCTACCAATTAAAATTTGACTGCATTTATCTCTATTTTGTGTGTCTTCATCATACTTCTATTTTAGAAATTTTAATAACTCAAAATTCAAAACTCAAATTATGAAGTAACATAACTCCACTAATTTGCTGGTTTGTATGTTCTGGAGTTACAATTTTATAAATTTAGTTACCTGGAACAAGGGGATTTGCTTCATCGCTACGAAATCGTCCCAGATCTTCTGGGTCAACCCTCGATAGCGTCCCACCGGACTCTTCCCTTTGTTCATCCATTCAGTCACGAGTGTGCTCTTGTATTGCTTCCACTCATTGTTCATTATCTGTAATGTTTTTTGCTTTCCCGTATCATTTTTGATATTCCATTGAGCCTGATTAACACAAAACAAATGTCATTTCAGTTCATGCATATACATCAATCAAAAGAAATATTGAAATGTAAAGATTACCTTCATCATCTCCCACCATTCTTGTTTTTCCTCCTTGTTGGTCGCCTTCCAAGAGGGTATTCTGATGTCGACCTTCCTCTTCGCGAAATGGCTGCACCAATTTGAGTAACTAGACCTGGTTTCCCCCGTTGCACACCCGTTCGTCTGGAACTTGATTTGAAATTGTTTTTTTTCAGACGTGGTTTTACACGTCGTTGGACCTCTCGTCCTTTTTTGTGATGGAGTCAGGGCAATACCTTGCTCATCTTCGTCTTCGGAGTGCAAGGAATGTTCACCCGAATGTGACATGATTCTACCAAAAATAATAGCAATGTGTTCAAAATTATCAAAACCCTAATTAAATGGTGGTTCAAAAACCAACAAAAACGGTGAACAAACAATCAACAATTAAATGGTGGTTCAACTCAGAAATGCCCAAAGAAGGGGGACTTGAAGGAGGGAATAAGCCTGTTGGACTTTCCTACACGGATTCATATATGAAAGTTTACTTGTTTACATTTCTGTTCTTGGATCTGTATTTATTTTCTGTATTAGCAATTTTAAATTTGTTAATATTTAATATTTCTAACACAGTGATGAATATTTTTATTTGTAAAATAGTGTACAAGAATGAATACATTATAAATTATAAAGAAATTAATATTTACAAAGTTTATATGTAGCTAAATGAATAATTATCTTTGTGAGAATGAATATTTAAAGAGCTTCACAGTAAGTATATCATACTTTTAATACAATAAAATTTTTATAGTATATCATATTTAATATAATTTCACAGGGAATCCTACACGGATATTTAACTGTATATCCGTGTAGGAAGATGAATAGTCTACACGGATATACAGCTAAAAATTCGTGTAGCTCTCGCACTTTCATAGACGGATTTTTAATTAATTATCCGTGTATGAATATTAACAATTAATTAAATGAGATTCATTTTTTGAAATCAATATTTTGAAACTAATGAGATATTTCAAACCAATATTTTGAAATCATAATTAATTAATAAAATATATATCTCAAACTAATAAAATATTTAATATAATAGTAAATATATATTTTTATTTAATAAAAAATAATAAAATCTATATTTCAAACCAATGTTTTTAATTAATCTATATTTGAGCATATTACATAAAAATATTACACATTGGCATTTTTCTTTCTTTTTCTCTTTTTTTTTCACTTTTTGTACATCGACCCATAATCATTCATTGTGATCAGATCTTATGTAGTTCGCTTTTTCTTGTTCTTCACTTGTTGGTATCTCGGTTGGCACGTCGGTACAAAATGGAGGTATCTCTTCGAACTGGTCGTACTCTTTTTCGTCCACGACATTTTAACCCCTAGAATCCTTCTTTTTCCCGATAGGACAATGCTCCACCTAGCATCACTCGGGTCAGTGACATAAAAGACCTGTGTGACTTGCTTGGCTAGTATGAACGGATCATCGACATACCCGACTTTGTTGAAATCAACGAGTGTGAACCCGTTGTTATCAACCTTAACACCTCGGTCTTTGACCGATTGACACTGAAACAAGGAAATGTTGAGGCGAGGACTGTAAATGAGCTCCAAAATTTCTTCAATAACACCGTAATATGACTTTGATGCTATTACAGCCCGGGCATCCCCGGATCTACCGAATTCTTCGGAGGCCGCCACCAACGTCACCCCACTATTTTGCATCGCACTCTTATCACTTTGTAATTTAGTGTAAAATGTATATCCATTAATCTCATATTCTTGGAATGTTCTAACAATAATTTGGGGTCCTTCGCCCAGTGGCCTGACAATTTCATCTACCGGCAACCTTTCGGGGTGTTCCTTCACTCTTTCTTTAAGCCATCATGTAAAAGAACAATTATGCTCGTTATTCAGCCACTTCTGACTTCTCGTGTAGTTCTGTTGTCAAAGGATTGTCATGTGCTCATCCACATAGGGAGCAACGTCTGCCATGTGCTGTAGTACAATAAAATGTGCCTTTTGTAGTTCATCTGTGTCAGCAAATACGGTTTTCAAACCAATTGTCCCTACTCCATGGAGTCTTCCCTCATATCGGGACTTTGGAACACCGATAGGAGACACACCGGTCAGATAGTTAGTGCAAAACTCAACCGCCTCTTCTGTTGAATACCCTTCTACAATGCTACCTTCGGGTCGATGTCAGTTCCTTACGTATTTTTTCAAAATATCCATGTATCTCTCGAATGGATACATATACCGCAGGAATACAGGACCACAAATCTTAATTTCTCTCACGAGGTGGACAACAAGGTGAACCATAGCATCAAAAAAAGAGGGAGGAAAATACATCTCAAGATGGCAAAGAGTAACGACGACCTCCGCTTGCAAATCGTCCAATTTGAGCGGGTCTATCACCTTAGAATTAATTGCATTGAAGAAAAAACAAAGTTTCGTAACGGTCTGCTGAACGGCCTTTGGTAAAATTCCCCGAATTGCGACAGGAATCATCTGTGTCATTAAAACATGACAGTCGTGGGATTTCATACCTTTCAATTTCATGTCCTTCATGGACACCAGCTTCTTAATATTCGAAGAATACCCTGACGGGACTTTAATACTATGAAGGCATTTGCAAAAGCTTTTTTTCTCATCCTTCGACATGGTGCACATTGCAGGGGGTAGGTATGCGCGGTTCCCTTTATCCTGCGGTGCAAGCTTTTGTCGTACTCCCATTTCCACCATGTATTTTCGAGCATTAATACCGTCTTTAGTCAGGCGGGGAATGTTCAAAAAGGTGCCAATTAAACTGTCGCATATATTTTTTTCAACATGCATGACATCGAGGCAGTGTCGCACCTCTAAATATTTCCAGTACGGCAGCTTCCAAAATATAGACTTCTTTTTCCAAATATTTTTGGGTGGTGCTTTGGCGCATTTTCCGAAAACAACATCAAGGTTTTTAATCCGCTTGAAGACACCATTTCCATCCAATGGATGACGTTTCACTCCGAGCTCATTTTTCCCATTGAATATCTTCTTTCTCCTACGGTATGGGTGATTAACGGGGAGAAACCTACGATGCCCCATAAAAACATTCTTCTTACAATATTTCAACCTCAGCACCTGCGTGTCATCTTCACAGATAGGGCACGCTTTTGCTCCTTTCGTACTGTAACCCGACAAATTCCCGTATACGGGAAAATCATTTACTGTGCAAAATACCATGGCCCGCAATTTAAAGACCTCTTTGCTGTACGCATCCCATACCCGACACCAGTCTTCCATAATTTTTGGAGGTCCTCGATTAATGGTGCGAGATATACATCTATGTCATTTCCGGGTTGTCTGGGCCCTTGGAAGAATTATCTGTGTACAAATGTATCCTACACGGGTATTTAACTTAATATCCGTGTAGGAAGATAATAGAGCTACACGGATATTTAACTTATTATCCGTGTAGGAATCTCATATTACGGTTTAGGGTTTATGTTATATTTAAAAGTTATCTTTAAATATAAAAATAATAACAAAATATGAAATTGAAAAAAATAATCTGAAATTTTTTGAACTACACAGATATTTAGTTTCAAATCATATTTAATCTATAAAATATTTAAATAAAAATTCTTTTTTTTGTTTTTTTTTTCTTTTTGGCTATCCTCCATTAAATTATATATAAATCAGAATTTTGTTTTGCCCAAAACATAAAATAAACCATCTTGCCCACATCTCTCTGACTCTCTCACTTGGTTGATTTGGTCGATTTACACTACAATCACTTGGTTGACTCTCTCTGACTCTCCCACATCTCGCTGCCATGGATTGGAGGTCCCCGTGTAGCTGTGTGCGCTTGCATATGCGGGTATAGGGTTTAGGAAGTTGCACATCTTTTTCCTACACACAGATGCAAGCGCACAGTGCTACACGAGGACCTAAACTCATATGTGCCTCATATTGTCCCTAAACTCCCCAAGTAGAGAGAGTGATCAAAACGGTGCTGAAAAGGAAACATTTTATATCAGCTGAACCCTAGATGACCTTTTCTACATGGATATTTATCTATTAATCCGTGTAGCTCTATCAACATATATACACGGCTGTTTACATAAAATCCGTTTGAAGTATTGTTGTCCTACACGGATATTTAATTAGATATCCGTGTAGCTCTGTCACAATTCCTACACAGATATTTAACTAAAGATCCGTGTAGGAAATGTAATTCTTCAAACGGCTTTTTTGAAACATTGTTTTTGAATGAAATATCCGTGTGAGATTTTTAGAGATATCATTGATAATTGGAAAAATTCTATTTGGTACATGGTTTTGCAAAAAACAGAGAAAATCCGTGTGCAACCATAGTGTAGGAAGTGTTATTCTGTAGTAGTGAATAACAAAGGTATTAAATAGTTGGGTGGCTTGACCTCTAACCTTTACTCACACAAAAAAAAAACTTCCTCAAACTCACCGGCAATTCTCATGTAACAGAGGCGATCGATTCCTGCGACACGGATCAAAATCTGCTCATTTTCTCAAGAAAAGGAGCACCCTCCTATTCTTCTATCCAGATCGTTGAAAATTCATCGTACGGCTTCAATTAGACCTGAATCATTTTAATAGATTAAATTGATTTGAAAATAAAAAAGTAATTGAGACCGTACGATGAATTTTGAACGATCCGGATGGAAGAATAGGAGGACCCTCCTTTTCTCAAGAAAAGGAGGGGAGTCGGTTCCCCTGCGACACAATTGTGCAGCAGGATTCTTTTAACAACTTTTTTTTTGCAACTTATCAATTTTTAGCATTTTTCTTAGTTTATTTTTTCAACGAACAATTTAAAATTCCACAAAGATAAGTTAAATACGACTGTCACATCTCGAACCAACACGTAGGTTATTACATCATTATCATATGGTGTGATTAAAAGTCTTGTGTTATAAAATTGACGTGTCTTTTGTCTATTAATTTTTACACATTATGTCATGTAAAAATAAATAGTTTTAGCATGTCAGTCATGCATGAAACGTGAAAAAAAAATTATGCACGTACATCACATCTTTGAAACTTTGAATCACAACATATGTGGCATCAAGTCACGGCATATCACCTGTTTTAAACACTAATGTCAACATAATAATAAAATAAGAAATAATTTTAACTTGAGGGATTTAGTACTGTTACTAACCGTGTGTAACCAATTATAATTTATAAATAAAATAAATAATACAAAATACAAAATACAAAATACAAAAGCCGGAAGTAATTAATTAAAAATTCGTTGGCAATATTTTGGCAGCGCAGCGCAGGTTGTCCAATCCCGATGTACGTACCCTTGATTTCACTGCCATCTCTGGAAGTGCAAACTCTTATAACTTGCGAGCAATCTATCTTGGATTTTGATATCTAAGGTAAGTCAACTGGCAGTAAATTAAATGCCAAGTAACAGACAAGACAACCCATGATGAAACTTGAAAGCTTAAATTCCTTTTGGCACACCATCAACCCATGTTCTATTTCTTCATCCATACTCAATTCTATTGGATTGGTGGTGGAACACCTTATGATGCTCTTTTGCCATAACAAAAAACAAAATAATAAAATAATAATAATAATAATAATAATAATAATAATAATAATAATAATAAAAATAAAGAAATGAGTGAAAAAAAAAAAAAAGCACTTCAGACTTCAGTGATGATACCCAACTCAGAATTTCAGATCCATCAATTGGTTGCCACCATATAATGCATCATATACCTTCTGTTGGGTATAAAATGTTCTTTCCTTTATAAAGCCAAAATTTATATTCAATTTCACATTTTAGTAATTATACATGATTTGCATGATTTACATGATTTGCAAACTATACCAAACAGAAGGTATGTGACCTGTATAAGAGCTTTGATTTCCAAATCTTCCCTCTTTTTTGTTTTTATCCTGTCATTTGTAATATATATGCTCCTGCAAAGTAGTTAGAGATGAAACTTCTCATGATAAGAGAAAAGGTGGTCCTAAGATAAACCCAAATCTGGTGGGAGAACATGCAACATTTAGTATGTTAGGTATGCTATTTATTCTGGATCCAGTTGGTATAATTGATGTTTGTTATTATATATAGTGTGTGGTAAGATACCCCTATATGTACCAGTAATTCCGTAATAGTAAACAGTTAACATTAGAGGCATATATATATAATAGATTCCTACTTCCTAGGTAAACTCATATTATAATCAACAGGACAATTAAGAGAATGAAACAGGAACAGCGACGCACAGCCACCTCAGGCCTCAGCACAGGACATTAATGTAGCAAATTTTAATTTGCCAAAAGCAGAAGTAATCTCATGCAAGAAATTCCAACTCCTGAAATTTGTGCAATTTGATCATTCGAGTAGTGTGATCAAGATATAATTATACGGTCAAATGGCATATATTGCAATAAATATATGATGCTCAGCTGATTTATACACATATTACCATCCTAGCTATTTAATCTACCAGAAGTAACTTTTTTTTGTTGGTGTACAGATGATTAGCATTTTTAACTGGAAGTTTTACTTGATTAATTACACCATTAAGGAAAAATAATTGTACGCTGTGTAATGGCGTGCATGAAAAAAAAAAAAAGAAAAAAGATCAACCACTGCATTTATATAAAATCTAACGCCTTCCAAAATAGGGCAATTTATGTAGTATTTTTTTTGGCAGTTATATATACTATATTGCCTAAAGACTTTCTAGCTTGAATAGATTGGTTGGCATGATTAAGAATGATGCCTTTTAAAATGGAAAGTTAAACCCTATTAACCCAACAAGACCATGTGATCCCAAACAGCTTTTGTCTAAAATGAAAACTGGGATCTTGGATATTTTGCATATAGGTCCCTTACTTTGTATGAAATATGAATTATTAAACCACCCAGGAAATTTGCATTGGAAATTAAATTACAGAGAAAAAAGTTCTTCTATGTGTTTAGAACTACAAGATGGTATATGTAGCATTATTAAAGAATATCTTCACAACTTAAGATTACGGACATATATTATGAGGATGAAAGGGATAACTGTGCAAAATAACATATGGTAATTAATTATTGCTGTGCATTTTCTCTCAAAAATTATTGCTGTGCATATATAAATGGCATTGAAGCATTGACGCCTGGTTAATTTTTAATGCATGTTTGTTACCAATTCGGCAATATTTAAGTGGCATCATATCCACAACATTTCTTATAAAAGAGGATCCAGAAGATTTTCTCTTGATCTCATATTTTATGAGTTTACAAGATGAGTAGAGGAACAATCGTGGGTAACCACAATAAAGCGTCATTTAATGCTGTCCCGTCTCTTATTTAATGCCATTATACAATTATTTGCACTATAAATCATTAGTCGACAAACAACATTAATTCTGCATCCCAGCAAGAAAATGCCGAATTTTTTATAAATATATAAAAATCGATTTTTATTTAATAATCTATACAAAATTTGGACAGAATTTTAAATCTGTCCTTACCACTTACAAAGTTGCCGGTTTCTGAGCCCAAAACCGCTCAGCTTGTTGCCGGTTCTAGGAAGCCAAAACCGGCAACCTTGTTGCCAATCCTGGAACCTGCAACCTTGTTGCCAATCCCAGACTATATACCTGGCAACAAATTTGCCGGTTATGAATAATTGAATATTTAATTAATTATTTTTAATTAACTTAGATTAATATTTAATTAATTATTTTAATTATTTTAATTCATTTTGAATAATTATTTTAATTAATTAATTCAGAATAATTAATATTTAATTAATTAATTCGGAACAATTAATTTTTAATTAATTAATTAGGAACAATTAATTTTTAATTAATTAAAATTAATTTTTACAAAATTACACGAACCTTTTCAGATGTCACAAGAGGTGCAGGCGCAGCAGCAGGGTGTTAACGCATCAGATTTTATTCAAAATCTGTTCGGTGGACCGCATGGGTCAGCATATGACGCCGGACAGGTATGTTACATGTGTTTAACGTTATTTCAATGATCGTCGCTTACTAATTGAAAGTAAATATGTTTATTTTTCAGGTGACCCAGGAGCATCCGAAGAATTAATTGTTACAAACATTTAAAAAAATTAACGTTACAAAATTTATTAGAATTAAAATTAACTAACAATGTACAAACAAAAAATAAAATAACTCACCTCAAAATTGAACGTTCAAAATGAAATTAATTAATTTTAATTAATTAAAAATTAATTGTTCCGAATTAATTAATTAAATATTAATTATTCAGAATTAATTAATTAAAATAATTATTCAAAATGAATTAAAATAATTAATTAAATATTAATCTAAGTTAATTAAAAATAATTAATTAAATATTCAATTATCCAGAACCGGCAAATTTGTTGCCGGGTATATAGTCTGGGATTGGCAACAAGGTTGCCGGTTTTGGCTTCCTGGAACCAGCAACAAGCTGAGCGGTTTTGGGCTCTGAAACCGGCAACTTTGTAAGCGGTAAGGACAGATTTAAAATTCTGTCCAAATTTTGTATATATTATTAAATAAAAATCGATTTTTGTATATTTATAAAAATTTCGGAAGAAAATGACACCAAATCTTTGCATGAAGATAGGTAGCGGTGTTATAAAGAAAAAGTTACATGTTAAGCTAGGTCAGTAAATCTTTCAGTTTCTAGAATCAATCAAAAATTCCAGTAATTAATGTGTCAATTTTATAGTACATCTCTGTTACATAAGAGGGCCGCAAATTCACCAAAAAGGACAATAGTGCTATCTAGCTAGCTTTAAATCATAAAAACCAATATTAATTGAAGAATGTCATTGCATTGCATGCAATATATATATGTGTGTGTGTATTTTGACTCAGTAAGCGAAAAGCCTATACTATCAATTTTAAAAGTTTAAAAGAGCACCTACTATATATACTGCATGCATATAATGCCATGATTGTCTGAAATTGCTAACATTATATATAGTTTTGTTTTATTTGTTTTATGAATAATTATTTGTAGGAGGTTGCCTCGCTACTACCTAAAAAAAATTAAGATAGCCTCCAACACCAATTATATCAGGAGAAGGGATCCACTTACACCATTTTTTTATGACAACAAATTACACTATTTATTTTTAAAGTTCAAACAGTCGATCCAAACCGTTCAACATGTTGGATATATTAAAATATGCTTGCAAATCAAACTTTACATTTTTTTTTTAATTTTTTTACTATTTATTAAGATGGGTACAAAAATTCAATGGTCTGAAAACAACGATTTTATAAAATACTTAATGAATAGTAAAAAAAAATCACAAAAAATGTAAAATTTGATTTACAAGCACATTTTAATATATCCAACATGTTGAACGGTTTGGATCGACTGTTTGGACTTTAAAACCTTTAAAAATGGATGGTGTAATTTTGTGTCACTAAAAATGGTGTAAGTGGATCTCTTATATCAGAACGAAGTCATAAAATTAATTCTAGTTTTTGTGTAGTTGCAATGCCATGTGGCTGTGCTTTTTGTGTAGCTTTCATATATATACTGCTCTTAATTAATTCCAACAATATTATGGTACAAAGTTGGAGACAATAGCAAATAAAGGACATCTAATTAACTTTGTTTTGGATGCTCATAACCTGCTGTTTCTTTGGGGAAAAAAACATATAGAGCAAGTATAGACTAATCCCAACCGTTAAATGAGATCAAAGGAAGAAATAGATGGCCAAGATTATATCATGGATTTACCACAGTGGGTCCCGGTGAAATTGGGCCATTAAGAAATTATGCATACCAATTACCACTAGGCCTTCTTAAGCGGGCCCTCGCTTCCTCTCTATTTAATCGCAATTAGACCGGATCTCATGTGGCGATTTGCACTTCCAGTGCTCTCGTGTCAACTTCCTTAATTATATATGTTGTCAATTTGAAATTCCTATAATGAATCCAAAAAAAAATAATTGAAAGATCTATACTAATTTATAATAGGGCACCGTGAGTCTGTGATGAGTGGGCATATATCATTTTATTTTAATTTCCGTTGTTGTATAACTGAATTATATTCGATTTGAGGGCATAATTAAAATAGCGGACGTATATCTCATAAAGAGTTAATTATCTATTATGACGTGTTAATCTTCCCGTCGTTCAGAATTTTAATATGGTTGTCAAATAATGTTCGATTAAATTTTATAATAAATTTTATTATTTTAGATTTACTCAATAAATTATACATGAATGAGACGTCATCTTTAATGAATATTTTACGATAATATAAGTAAATATTTAGTAACTATATCTTCTCTAGAAAATATATTACATATATAACCAATATATATTTATGCTAGTAATTTTTAAACAAGTTAATATTAAAATGAGATGATTTAATTTACAAACTTTGCCTAGAAGAAATCATGAAATTCACATAAATACAATATCATAATTGCAATATGAGAAACAAGATGTTGAAAAATAAAATCTTTTTTTAATTAAAAGTACCAGCAAATTCAAGGACAAGAGTAGATCCGAAATTCCGAACAAAGATGAGATTACCTTGACACAGCACATGCAACAGCTAAGCCTTATTAAAGCTATATTTAGTTAAAGTTTTTAGTTAAGGCATGTTACCCATTTGAAGCGAGTCAATCTGGAGCAAACCCTGAGACAATTAAATGATATATTATACAGAAAAGGGACTCACAGTCTATGAAAATTATTTGTGTAGGTCTCCTTGAAAGCGACTCATCACACTTAAATATCATCATTTGTGCCATAGAAGATCCAGAATCTTCTCTCTCATACGACTATTTAACTTATATACTTGCACTGCCTCACCATATGATATAATTCTGTTCACCTTTTTCCCTCTCAACGCTTGCTCATTTCCATCATCACCTCCATCTCTTGCTTCTCCACGCCAACGCCAAAAAAAAAAAAGAATTAAACACCTTCATTTCCTCTCTATCTCTCTGTCCCTCTCCATATATATCCTTCCATACTGTCCTACATCACAATAAACTACCTTCATACATATTAAACAAAAATAAAACAATTTGAATTATGGGAATGGAGCTCGCCATTTCCGCCATCGAATTGCCGTCTCTACCCCCCATAAGAACCTTAACAGATAAACCCGCACAAGAAAATTCTGTCGGAGATCATGAAGAGCAATGTACTACACCAAAATTGGAAGATGATGCCGTAAAACCGGCATTAATCTGCCCTCCTACCCCTAGGAAAAGGCGGCCCGAGACGGTGAAAAGAAAAATTCCACAAGAATTGTTTTTCTGTGTCCCAACCGATCTTGCCTCCATTTTCGTGCCACGTCAACCGACAAAGAGGATTCGTGTTGGCTGAGAATCCGAAATTGTAATGTTGATTCAATATCCATAAATCTTTTTTTTTCTTTTTTTCTTTTTGTTGAGATTTGTAGCATTGTAGTAAAGTAGTAATTGGTGTCCTGGAATTAATGAGAAATAAGTATATGCATGTATAGGCAGTAATTTGGCAAATTCCCATGAATTGATGACTATTGAGTTTTATAGATACTATTTTTTGTAACTACCAGCTAGGTGCCTCTTTTTTATTTTTTTTTATTTTTTGAAAGAAGTAATTAATTCTAGTAGCTAACCCTTTCATTTAGTTTGATTTGCTAACAACATGATACTTTTCCATGAGAATGCTGCATTTTTCCAATCAACCCGTACGTATATGATTCTATGAAAAACACGAGTTTTATCCATCTGACAGCCACTGTCAAATTTTTCATTAAAAAAAATACAGAAGTTTTAAAATTCTGATGTGGTTTGCGAGTACACATTTGAAACTTCAATCAAGCTTTGCAAAAGAGAAAAAGAAAAAAAGAGAGGCATCTTTTTAAGAGTAAAATTGACAACCAAAGGTATAAATTTTGCTTTTGGGTCCATTAATGCATGCGTGTGTATAATTCTGTTTCTTGAAGCAATGAACATTTGAGATTGTCTATGCCAGAGAAGGTACCAACAGTATGCAGGTAAACCCAAAATAGGAAATTATGCTTATATAACCCTACAGAATTATAATTTGCTAGTAGACCCCTCGTTTTGGGTGTCAGGAGGTTGTTAGGGAGGTATAGGGTTTTTCTGATTTTGTTGTGATTGTTAGAGTTGCCGGGGGTTGGTCCATGTAGTAATTAGAGGTGGCTTAGCTACCTCATAAATAAATATTTGCAGTTTAATATTCTTTTATATTTTATAATTTATATAAATATTTATAAAATTACACTAGTATCTTATTTAGTCCCTTCATCTCAATTTTCTAGTTCCTGTCGCTGTAGGGATTATGTAAACTTGTTTATGGGTTCCAAAACTATTGTAACCTGTGGTACCAAATACACACTATTCTCAAAACGAAATAAGAATTTCTATCTGCAACTTGTTTATTGGTTCCAAAACTATTGTAGCATGTGGTACCAAATACACTATTTTCAAAACGAAATGATGGTTGCTACAACTTGTTTATTGGTTCCAAAACTATTGTAGCCTGTGGTACCAAATATACTATTTTCAAATCCAAAACTATTGTAGACTGTGGTACCAAATACACTATTTTCAAAGCGAAATGATAATTGCTGCTTATATTTCTTCTAGGACTCAAAAGAGCAAAAGAAGCAAAGAAAATTATGGATGAAAAATTAGCACGAAATTAGTAGGAATTAAACCTGGAATTTTAATTTAGTTTGGATACAGTAACGCAAAAAGGAAGTTGCTTTAAGTCTATGACTAATTGGCCATGGCGCATATGCATTGCGTAAGTTTGCTTGTAAATGTCATACCTCGTACTGGAACTTTATGCAAACTTCAATACTTGCATTTTTAATTCAAACAAAATATTGTAACTATTACCAAGTTTCTGAGTCAATTTATTTGGGCTGAAAAGGAAAGTAGTGGATTTTGACTTAATAACCGTAGGCCCGTCTCCAATTCTCTATCAACTAGTTAGAATTCCTCGGCTTAAATTTTGGACTAATTGGGCCCAAATTGAAACACAAGATAATAAAGGCCTACTTCGGGAAAAGGAATAATTCTCGGTTTAATTCAGATTTGGTCACCTACAAAAGCTTGTTTTTTTTTCCTTTTTCTTTGGCACTAAATAGTCTAATACAAATCAAAGCCTCTTTAATAGATTGGCACAATTTTTGCTACAATTTTCTCATGGATGAGTTCAAAAGGCACACCTAAAGCAGGTCTTTAAGTAATAAAACCTAATAATACCCATATGTGAGAATTTTGAACAGAGAACTTTAATTTTATAAAATTTACCAAAATTCAAATTCCCATTTTTGAATTGACGCTGTTTAATTTTTTTTTTTTTTTTGCAAAAGCAACTAATATTTGCTATTCGACTAGTTTTGGTCACTAATTACCAAAATTGAGCTTGAAATTTGGGATATAGAAAGCCTTTTAAACAGGCATTTTTTTTTTCCGTAAATACATACCATATTTCCGTAAAATGATTTCATTAGAAATAAAAGTTTCTTATACAGGTGTCAGATTTCTCTTTCTTAAAAACAAAAAAATGTGTGAGTTTTGGATGTCAACTATATTGATGGTCATAAAAGTTGACGATGCCAATAGTTGGCACACAGGATATCAATTTGATGTATTATATATATATATATATATATATATATATCTTCCTGTGTGACGTAACAAAACATAATTACAAGCCTAATATTCAGCCCGCTTTTTAAGAAAAATTTCCAATAATAACATTCATTGGTTGAATCAAATTTTCAAATAGTGACGACTGAAGACAATGGAATAATGGATCAAGCAGAACTGAGTCGTATAATTTAATTATAGGTCAAATAATTAGAATAATACGAGTTTTTTTATTTTATTTTTTTTATTTTATAAAGTGGTCAAAAAGCGTATGCCCCACATGGCCACATCCTCCGGCAGCGTACGTCAAACGTGCCCCATTTGCGTCGAACCAATATCCTCTGTGGAGTTTTTACCTGCAGAGCTGATCGGACGGTTCAAATTTATTCTTAACTAGTGAATGCTCAAGATTATGGAGAGAGCAGTATTAATTTTTTTTTGAGATTCGTGCTAAAATCTTATTTGGTCTGTCCAATCAAAACGAACGGACCAGATTAAAAACACCGCACAGCTCTGCAGGTAAAAACTCCTACCGCAGAGGATGTGAATTCCATTTGCATCAAGTCTCGACCTAGTTTTTTGTCTAAATGTTCATATTCATTCGTTATTTTCTTAGTAGTTCGGTCCAAAATTGTTCCAACCTGTTCAAAACACCATCATATTTTTTATTTTAATTCTAAATCATACATTTTAAAGATTATAATGAATATTACAAGCAAAATAATTGGGAAAATTTTCAGGGTAGAAATTATCATTTACTGTAAAAAAAAATTAATATCAATAACAGTTACGCTCTTTTATGAAATTGAAAACTTCTTGAGTATAATTGGTGAAACAACAATAGTCATAAAAAATAGGTTTTCGAAAAACTATTTAAATTACTCAGTACAAAATATGAACTATGTCTTGTGATTTTTATAGATGTGATATATTTCTTATATAAATTATATCTGTAATGTTAAATTTAAAGTTTATATTTGTTTACTAAATTTTGAAAAAAAGTTTCAAGTTTTATGAAATTATAATTCATAGTGCAATAAAAATATAATATCTTAACTAATATCAACTGTGACTAACATTTAAATTTATTGGCTCTCGGATTTAATGTCTATCATATATTCATATATCATATATGATATCCGATTTACGAGTACGGCTAACATGCTTCCTCTAGCATATCGACAATATGCTTCCGGTCTCTAAAACCTATTGAATCGACTTCAAACGACAAATCCAAACCGTTCAAACTAATCTCCTCAACGAGAGCTTTGTTTCCATGTAATTTATTTTTAATTTTTGAATTTATTACCATCAAGTCAAGCGGTCAAAATATAAAGGATTTTGTACACATCTTAATGCACTATATCTTTTATTTTTTTGACCGCTTGACTTGATAATAAATAAGTTCGAAAATTAAATTTTTTTATATAGAAACGAAGCTCTCGTTAAGAAAATTGGTTTGAACAGTTTGAATTTGTGTTTGAAGCCGATTCAATAGGTTTTAGAGACCGGAAGCATATTGTCAATATGCTAGAGAAAGCATGTTAGCCGTACTCCCGATTTACATATTAAAATTCGTCAAACAGTCCAATTTTTATGTCTGACACCTGTCGGCTTTGAGATATCTCAATTTATTAGCATGGGCATGGGCGCATGGCCCCTGTGCTCGGGAATTCGCATCCTCTGAGATATCTCAATTTTTGCGTGGTTGCCCATTCGGGGGACGTAGGGGGCACTATTATTTGATTTTTGAGACTCGTGCAGAACGTATTTGAACGATTAAAATATTCTAAAAAGTCACCTAAAGTTTGAGATAGTTGTTCGGAAGTTATATTGCCGTTTTTTTTAAGTTAGACTTTTGGTTTCGATCAATGAAATGAGCTTTAATGTCTTTTATCGAAAAAAAAGAAAAAGAAAAACACTTCCTCCATCAGTGTCTATGGTTTTTGACGCTCAAGTTGTTTATCTATCAGTGC
Organism: Carex cristatella; assembly: GCA_024447775.1. NCBI lineage: Eukaryota > Viridiplantae > Streptophyta > Magnoliopsida > Poales > Cyperaceae > Carex > Carex cristatella. The sequence goes on from JAJHPF010000032.1 coordinate 5,155,336, forward strand.
TACCTACTTATTGACAATTGAATGTTGTTTGTTGTCATCAGTCTTATAAATATCTTATAAATAATGGTATGTATTTGTTGGATGGATAGAGTACCGCCGAGCAATTATCGAGAATAATAAAAAATAATCAGCCAGTTAGTTTGGTCGTCGCCAATTATTAATTGGTCTAAACATATGTTTTTTACAATACTGGTTGTCACCTATGTGACAAACGAATAGTTCAGATTCGGTTCGGTAGTTTGAAAAATTCGTAATTCGAGAATAATTATGATATAATTCGGAAATGATTTGGTATCACAAGAAAGAAAAAAAAAACACTTTAAAAAAAATTCTCAATTTATTCATAAATAATTTATAATTCGCAATTTATTTTGCTTTTCATTCAGTATTCGATTCAAAAAAAAAATAAACACAAATAATTCGTGAGTATATCACGAACTTTACTATGGTTAAGTCAGTGACATGATTACAGCGGAATGGAAATCAAAATTTCTTAAGCTGGCAATGTGCATTTATGTATTTCCAAAAAGTATTATTTTTATAACTATTACGAATTCCTTGGAGTAATCTCAGAATAATCAAACCATTGAAACCATTGAAATCAAAATTCCTTGGAGTAATCTCAGAATAATCAAACCATTGAAACCATTGAAATCAAAATTTTGAGTAAACCATTGTAAACATCAATGGTTTGTAAACATGTCAAAATAATCAACGCGTGGCTGATGAAATCAAAATAACTATTACGAATTATGTGTGATTAGAATTATTTTCTGAACTTCATTTTAAAATAAAATATATATTAGAAAAGTAAATTTTATATTAAGATAAATAATATTAAAGAAGAATGTAACATTAACAAATATTTAGAAACTTCAAAAAATAATCACATATAGTAATTAATTTATATATCGAGTTAGATATACTCTGTATATATATGATTGAACATGTGTTACCAAATTTTTTTACAATACTCGGTTATACAATTAAATTTGATAATAATTAATAGTTATTTATGACATATTTTAGAGGTCTTGGAAGCCAACCATATTTATGAATTATTAATTCGTTTATTATTTTTATATATTTTTTTTGGGCAAAACTTCTCAGGGTGTATGAGATTTTAGTAGTAATTCGTTATTTTATAAAATATGAAAAATAATACAAATATAATATTATTCTAAGAAAGAATTAAAGTTTAACCTGAGAAAAATATAAAAATAACGACATTGTTTTTAAATTAGTATTTTATGGTGTTTTTAAACATTATATGTGCGGAGAATTGGAATTGCCAAGATTTCTATTTTTCTTTCATTTTTGAAAATTTGGCAGAGGGCAGAGGCTGCCTAATTTTTCGTTTATTACTTTCACGGATGACCGATCCAATCCAACTATCAAAGTATCCAACGGCGTACTAGGTTTTTTCGGGTGTGAATGTGTGATAATTGAAGTTGACTAGTATTAATAAATAGGTGAGCTATTCTATTCAATTTCTCGCGGAGCATACCCGCCTACCCGGACCCGGTCAATGGAATTCACATCCTCTGAGATATCTCAAACTTTTGAGTGTTTTTTTGGAACTTTACAACCGTTCAAATACGTTATTCACGAATCATAATGCGAATAGACACTGTACACGTCGGTCACGCAAAAGTTGAGATATCTCAGAGACACGCACTCCGGTCAAGGTATCCAGTAAACCAAGTCTACAGAGATTATCCTTGAAATCAACTCTCACGCAAAAACATCTCCTTCCCTTTTCCATCACCCGCTCTCTAAAATTTGCCATTAATTCTGTCTCTCCCTCCCTCCACCAAACCCTAGCTAGACCTCTCCGTCTCTCGGTGCCTCTTTTCTTCCTCTCTATGGCGTACGTCGACCACGCCTTTTCGATCACTGACGAGGACGACTTTCTAGACGGTGGGGCACGCGCGATCGAGAACCGACCTCCGGTGAAGGAGATCGCCTTCGCCATAGCTCTACTCGTTTTCGGATTCATCTCTGTAGTGGCTGGGTCCCTCATGGCAGTCAATCGGGTCGGAGGTGACCGTGCCCATGGTAATTTTTAAAATTCGACCCTAATTTTGCTTTGTGTTAGAGTAGATTGAGGTTTAGCTGACCAATTTAGGGTAAAAAGATTCATCACCTCGGTGTAAATTGTTATTGAATTTATTGATCAAACTAGTGTCCTCACGCTGAGATCTTATGAAATTGTAGTTGTCACTTGCATGCCCTTTGGATGGATAGAGTTATTCTTGTTGTAATACCAAGGAGATTTTTGACTGAGTTGTGTATACAAACCTTGACAGTACTGCATAAATAACCCAGTCTAAGCTCAATTATGCAAGTACACCCAATCTACTTTAATGCGGTTCAATAACCCTAATTTGTGCAATCACTGCATAAATTAAACCTTAGAGAAATCCAATTTGGACTCAATGCGGTTAAGCAACTGCATCATTTGGTAATATCTAGCTCTTATTTTATCTTTTTTATCTTTTAATATAGTTTGGTTTATAAGTTTTTATTCTCACATGTCTTTCCTTTTTTGTTTAACTGTTATCATACCTTTGTTTTGATTTGATAATGTAGGGATATTCTTTGCAATTTTGGGTGGCATAATGTTCTTGCCTGGTTTCTACTACACAAGAATAGCATATTATGCATACAAAGGCTACAAAGGATTCTCTTTCTCTAACATCCCTCCAGTTTAAATAATTTAAACTTCATGTTCATGGTTGATTCATTATACCTGGTTTTAACTTCTGTTTAAGTTTGTTATTACTACCACCTTGGCTTCTTTCTTGTGTATACGTCTCTATGATGAGATGAGAAAGAGTAGTTTGGGTTGTGTAAATATTCTTACCTTTTTGATAGGGTAGGTGGCATGTTATAGAGCTATGGTGGTGGTTATAAGATTGTGATGTTTAAATTTGCGCAGAGCTTTATTAATTATGTTAAATTTCCTTAGTTGTATGTTTGTTGGAGACCAAGCATATGTTGTTAGCTTTATTTGGTTCTTTGCTTATGGGTTTGGTTTAGTATAGCTTTCACCGATGAACTAGGAATTTAATGCCTGCTCTGATCAATGGGATATAAATCTGCTGTTATTCCAGAGGGTCCTAGTCATGTACAGCAACCTTTAAGTCAAATGAAGGATTCAAGAGAGCATGTGTAGGAATTTAATGCCTGCTCTGAGGGTCCTGTTATCGCATTGGAATAACAGCAGATTTATTTCCTGATCAATGATGGTATGATTTATTTCCTAGTCACTGTACCTGTTGTATAATTATGATGTGACTTGTGTTTTTTTAATGACATGGTAAAGTATTATCTGTGTTGAGAATCTTGGGAAAGGATCTTAATGTCCTAGGAAAAATAATGTTTCACACATGAGTAGAACTAGGGTGCTCCTAAGTTCATCCCACCTCTTGTGAACTTGACTCTAAAATATACCGAATCGACTTTAAACGATGAATTCAAACCGTTGAAATCATTCTATCTAATGATTGATGCGTCTACATGTGAAAATGTTAAAGTTTCGAATTAATTTAATATAGAGTCAAGTGGTCAAAAGAGTCCAAAAAATAAATGTATTAAAATTAATTTATAAACCTTAAACTTTTGACCACTTGACTCTATATTAAATTAATTCAAAACTTTAAAATTTTCATATGTAGACGCATCACTCATTAGGTAGAAGGGTTTCAACGGTTTGAATTTATCATTTAAAGTCGATTCGATATATTTTAGAGTCAAGTTCACAAGAGATTTGGTGAACTTAGGAGCACCCTACTCTTCACACATTACTAATATACAGCTCAAGTTTCTTCATTTGACGGAAGTCTTGAAACAGGGCACAACAGACTGAACGGAAATTTGTTAAAGTACCACAAAACAAAATTTAACATTTAATAACTATAAAATTGTCAGCATTATTAAATGATTATAAAGTTCATATTAAAGTTAATAATAAGATGATTGCAAAAAAAAAAAAAACTGACTTTTTGGCCGAACGCATTACTGATTTTCTTATAAAAATCGATTAGTTAATCTGACCTTAATCAGTTCTGTGGCATTTTGCATATGTGGTCTTCTTAATAAACTGAGCTGAACTAAAAAATTTCGATCCCATTTTTAAAGTCCAACCAAGCGGACCGGTCTCTATTTGTATTGGGTATATTTCTGTTGAATTAACTGGATCAATTCCTCGTCATCCGAATCATCCGATTGTAATTCTTGTGATTTAGCTCCTCTCGATCTAAATTTAGGTCAAATAAAGGATTCAAAAGAATTGTTTTCAGTGTTTTAAAACTTCCTTTTTGAATTTTTCATTTACATATTCTCTTATACCAGGCATGATAATTGATGAAAATATATATTTTTTTTCCTTTAATTGAAATGTAGATATGTTATAGACTTATAGGTGCTCCTTTTTATAATACTGGTCACAACGACTGAAAGTTTCTTGTTTAACTTCAGAAGGTGCCGGAGGTATCCAGGATTGTAGATGTACATCTGTGTGGTTTCTTATGACCCCATATATATATGAGGTTGGTTAATATACAATCAATTGTTCCTGAGCTCTCGTGCAATCAAGTCGTTTTCCGATTTTCAAACTCCAAACGATCGATCTAAACCGATAGATGTGATCTCTATATTAAAATGTACTTGGAGACCAAATTTTACATTTTTTGGAATTTTATTTACTATTTATTAAGCCACTTTGAAAACCGCAGATCCAACGGTGACTTAACCACACAATAAAAACAAAAGCCAAAGTTGGATCAGCGATTTTCAAAGTAAAAACTATTTCATTTCTTATTTTTCTCTATATTTTTGACAACTAAAATGGAAACTATTCATTTTTTTTTTCTTCTGATATATTTATTGTGTCAAAAGAAGAAATAATCTTTATTTGAGCTACTGTATCTTTGCGAATAGATGAAAAACAAATTTTATGTTGAGAAAAAATGAAGTATATCTAAAACTTTCGTGTAATTTGAACAGGTAGGTAGTTAGATAATTTTCAACTTTTAATTTTTTTTTTTTTTTTTTTTTTAGGACTTTACATTATAAGTTAGCAACATTTTGTTTGTTTGTTTGTTTGTTTATAATACGTCCCGTTGCAACGCACGGGCACGATACTAGTATTAAATGAAACAGTTGGCCTTTTATTTTGGCTACATTTATAAAAAAAAAAAGGAAAATAAATGCAGCCTCAAACTAAGATAGTTACATAATAGAGATAGCCTCAAACTTGCATAAACAGAGCAAGCACACAGAGCAAATGCAGTTGTGGAAAGAAGAAATATGAACTTTTGTATAGAGGTGATGCAGGTCGTTGAGAGAATATCCCCTCTAGTATCAAACTGTGCAGCTAATTAATCATCAGGAGAGCACGACTTTTTAGACCGATTTTTTTATTAATAGGAAAATAATTAAATAAATATCGTGATTAAGGAATGTTTCCGATTTTTTACGAAAAGTGGGAAAACCGTTATCCAAAATCACGGCCAGAGGACACTATTCAAAATCACGGCTAAATTAGCATAGAGCCATTAGCGGATAAAGGGGATAAACAAGGGCCGCTGTTCTGAATCACGGCCAGAGCGGGCCGCTGTTCCGAATCACGGCCAGAGCGGGCCGCTGTTCCGAATCACAGCCAGAGCGGGCCGCTGTTCCGAATCACGGCCAGAGCGGGCCGCTGTTCCGAATCACAGCCAGAGCGGGCCGCTGTTCCGAATCACGGCCAAAGCGGGCTGCTGTTTAGAATAATTTGAAATTTCAAAAAATAAAAAATTTAAACCGCTGTGACCTCAAATAGTTAAAAAAATTCAAAAAATAAAAAATTTGGTGTCTAAGTATATTTTCATAAGATAAGAATGTTGAACGGTTCAAATTAATTATTTGAATTATGAAAACGAAGATATGAATTGAAAGCACACACTGATCTGCGCATTGATTATTTAAACAGATAAACAAAAAATATGAAACTTTACTATTATGTGTCAAATGTAATTCAGTTTAAATTTTAATTGATCATCCATTTAAAATTATTGAAATTTAATTTATTTAATGAAAAGCTAAACTATTGTTAGACATTAGTCCAAATTTGATATATACTCTGTTTCAAAAAACAGACAACGGACAGTTAGACACTGAGAGACCAGAGCGAAAGCCTTTAACCACTGTAACGGACAGTTAGTGGCTAATCTAGTGTTTGATATTCCATAAATTGTTGTATTATACTATATGTTACGCCAAGTCTTCAGGCACCACAACACTAATATGAAATATTTTATCCTTGCTTCCCCTGCGCAATATTTTATCTTTGCTAAAAATGTTGACTTGAAAGAATAAAGTTTTATTTTTATGCGATAGTCATAGTGTCCATTAATTGAATTCTCATCTGTCCGTTATTCTAAACAGCGGCCTGCTCTGGCCGTGATTCGGAACAGCGGTCCGTTTTGGCCGTTTTCTAAATTAACGGCCCGTGTTTATCTCCTCCATCCGCTAATAGCTCTATGCTAATCTGGCCGTGATTTTGAATAGCGTCCTCTGACCGTGATTTTGGATAACGGTTTTTCCACTTTTTGCAAAAAATCAGAAACATTCCTTAATCACGATATTTATTTAATTATTCTCCTATTAATAAAAAAAATCGGCTTTTTAGATTGTAGTACTCGCTAATAAGCAAAAAATTAAGATGAGTTTTACCTTTAAAGAGCTTCGATGAAAATTGATCAGCATATCGACACATAAAATAAATAATTCGTCACAAATAAAATTAAGCTTTTTCGTAACTTCATTTACTCCTGCCAATTCACTTCAGCGTAGGTTACCAATATGAGAGAGGAGTCGCATGATGGGTATCTAAAAAATAGTAATTTTGTACGTATTTAAAAAAATAGTAAAAAAAGTTTTCAAAAAAAAAAATATAAAATTTGGCCTCTGAACATATTGTAATATGAAAATCATATTGAGTGGTTCGAATCGACTGTTCGGACTTTAATCATATGATTTTTAGAGGCTTTGGACGGTGTCCGGTCCAAAACCATTTGGACCAAGAGAGCAGTTGGGTCTGATGCCATCAGACTCAAACTGAGTGCGATGGGCTCCATAATCGTATGATCGATATGTGCACATCGCTTTAATATCTGTGCTTGTTAGCTTTAATAATCGTGCTAACATAATTTAAATCAGATCGTACGATTATGGAGCAGACGGATCAAATTTGAGTCCGATGCATACGATTACGGAGCGGACGGATCAAATTTGAGTCCGATGCATACGATTACGGAGCGGACGGATCAAATTTGAGTCCGATGCATACGATTACGGAGCGGACGGATCAAATTTGAGTCCGATGCATACGATTACGGAGCGGACGGATCAAATTTGAGTCCGATGCATACGATTACGGAACGGACGGATCAAATTTGAGTCCGATGTGCATCGGACCCAAACTGTTTCTAATTGGGCCTAGATTATAATATCCAATTACACCGTACATTGGAAAGGGAGCCGAATCCTCTAATTGGGCCTAGATTCAACCAATCGACGACCCATTTGTAAGCTCTAAATCGAGGGTTCAACTGCGCCAGTCTCCTCTCTCTCACAAGCCTGAGCTTCCATGTCTCTTCTTCCCTGTAATCCAGTTGGCGAGCTCTCCAGCCATGGCAACGGTCACCAAGCTCGGATCCACTCAAGATCTAGGTTTTTTGTGACTGGACAGAAGGTGGCTGTAGAGAAGAGGGGATTGCTTTCCAAGCGCTACAATTCAAGCAACGCCTTGGCATTCCCCCGTCAGGTATTTGTTTTTTCTTAAAATATATCAGTAAAAGGTTTTTGGTCAGTTAGGAAAATTGATGTCCGTATCCGTATTCCAGACAGGTTTTACAAGTCCTGGTCTTGGGTTTAGGTTTTAGGGTTTTGGATTCGGAAATGTAGGTTTAGTTCGTGGATGAAATAATGCCTGAGTGGTTTAATTTGAGTTTCAGTTGAGACAGGCACAGGGTTCATTAAGTAAAACTTTGTTTCAATCAAAGCAAAAGAAAAACTAGTTAACAGCTGGCTTTGATTTCCCCTTCGAGAAGACCTCACCTGCTTTACTACTTCCACAATGAAACTTTCTTCTTTATAATTTACTTGCTGTAGTATTTCTACACATGCTCAGTTATTTACTTTAATATTCCAGATTCTATTTCATGTTAACTCTGCAAATTATGCAGCAACTGATAGTGTCACATACTACTATTTTTCTTTTAATTTAGTGATTTCGAATTAGAAACCCGAGAACAAAACTGTGAATTGATGAAATTAGGAAACTAGGGAGTTCATATTCAGAATATTCATATATTTGACTTTGAACCTTGCAAGAAAGTAATCTCCAACATGGAGATGTGAGCACCCTGGTTTGTAGATAAAAATCACAATCCATTTTAGTTCTCTATCAAACCTGGTTCTATCCCTCTCTTTTTAGCTTTCTTGTTTTCCCTAGGTTTAATATACTATGGTTTTACAGTTATGGGTCCTATGTGGGGTAGAGGGAGCCCGGTCTTACTTTTTGTTTTGTTTATTTCTCTTCTTAATTTCAAGCTTGGTCTTGCTTGCTCCATTGTGCCTATTTCCTGAAACAATTGTGGATCCTGCATGCTGTATATTACTCCTAGCATTTATTTTTGACTCGCCAAATGCAACATTTTGTAGTGAAGTCCAAGTTCCTACGTATATTAGCTGAGTATTAAATATGTTTATATTTTAATTATTAACATCTTTACAATAGACATCTATATAAAAAATACTAACATAAGTGAAAATTTAAAGTTTTCATCTAATGTCTTTTAGTATATAATTTATTTTTGTGGCACTTTGCACATACAAACATGTGAAACAAAAGAAAAAAAAAATAAGAACATTGCATATAAATAGCAAAGAAGAGAAATGAAGTTTTGAGAAATAGTACATAAAATGTAAAAATACATTCTCTCTTTGTTGAAAATTAGTAAGTTTGACTTTTAGGAAGAAATATGTAATCTGGTATGTGTCCTTTAATTGTAATACTCATTTATAGGAGGGCAAACGATAAAATATTTGGAGAGATAATGGCTTTTTAATATTATGGGTACAACTACCAATATGCTGCCATTAGAATTCATGTGACTGATCAAAGTGGACTGTTCATGTTTTTGCTGAAAATGTGAAAAAACACAGTAGACTCTTATGTTGCATACATTGAATGCGATCTGTTTACTTCTCCTTCCCATTAACGACTAACATAATGCACGGGGATAGTAAACATTGTGAGCGAATCAAATTTTTTCTTGGTTCTCAGATTTTGTACGTGATGTACTCAGATTAAAAAATTTCCGATTTCCCATACTAGAGTTGGCAAATCAGATTTGGTTTTACTAAATAAAAAGAAGCCACTAATCAGACCATTAATGACTAATCCGTATAGCACCATCTGGCTGATTACCAATAATAATCAGACCTTTTTTTTGTTGTTGTTGGAGCTTAGGTTAAACCTAAGTTTAGCCACATTTAAGCATTTGAACTCCAAATTGAAGAAAAGGAAGCAATTAATGACATTTGGTTGGTATATTGTATTTCAACTTTTTATGTTAATATTTTACTTATTATTTCTCGTTTTGTGTAGGTGGTGCAATATGGCAGTTTTATTTCCAGACCAGCTAACTATTTTGCTTCCATGACCAAAACAACAAACAAGGAGCCTGGAAAGCTGTCAATCCAAACCCAAGCATTGTCCAGTAAGAGCCTCTCATCATTCATAACCCCTGAAATAGCGAACATGAATTTCTTCAACCGAATTCTCCTTGCTTGGAAAATATTATTCCCCAAAACTATCCTTGTCCGAGGGGACTCGAATGCAAAAATTGCGAGGCAGAGGCTAAAAATGGTATTGTTCTCTGACCGGTGTTCTGTCTCTGATCTAGCAAAAAAGAAGATTCTAGAAAATGTCGTCAAAACCCTATCTGAGTTTGTGGATATCGAGTCTAAGGATAAGGTGGAATTGAATGTGAGTACTGACTCTGACATTGGTACGCTTTATTCAGTCACAATACCAGTACGGAGGGTTAAGCCAGCATACCAAGAGTCAGATGAGAACTACAAAGGTCAGATTGTTGGTATTGAATATAAAGATGCTGGGGAGAAGACTGGCGCAGTTGATGTGACTTTTGATTTCTATGTACCAAATGACAAGTAATTTTTATTTCTTTGTTTTTTATGTGCCTGTCTTCTGTGGTTTTATGCGTGTACATAGTTGATGTCTGTAGCTTGGAGAACTTGTAGGTTAGCTGCAGAAGTAATGATCTAGGGAAGTTTTTAATTTTTCATTCAGTTCAAATAATATTTTCTTAGAATTTTTAGATTAGGAGTTTATCTAGCTCCTTTCTGTTTTGATTTTCTTTGAAGTCATAATGAGATCTTCCATGTTTCTCTTGTGATCGAGACATCTATTAAATTTATAATACATAAAGAAGCCTTAGGCTTTCAAGTTTCTTAGACAAGTCATTTTATCTAATTTCTCATCTATTCAAATTGTTTATTTTATTTTTAAATTTAATGGATGACTCATATCATCATATGTCATTTTTTTTCTCTTTTTAGTTAGAAGGAATATGTAATTGATATACTTAAGATACCATATAATTGTTAAAAATACACTCTTTTTGTACACTTTTTTTTTGCATAAATTGTTGTGCGGTACGATTGAACACAGTCTGCTTTATAAGCATCCTTCTCTATGGTACGATGAAATCCGCTCTACTTGGTGTAGGAGTTCCGATCAGATATGATGTTTATTCATCTGAATTGCTTAACTAAAATAAGAATTATTGGGTATGATGATTTCAGTGCTAGCTGTTTCAAACTTGCATGGGCAAACTTGATTTGCCATGTACAATGATTTCTTATTAATGGGAACCTCCTCCTAAAAATTTAACATTTTTTAATAAATATTATTTTTTTGGGAATAAAGTTCGGAAGATAATCGTAGTTTATTTATATATAATCTCGAAAGAAGTTTAATCTGGATCTATACTCTGTAATTGAGAGCAATTGGAGGCCAGTTGGCCACTTGTAAAATCAAAGAGATATACATATAATTTAACTCGAAAAGATGTACATATAATTGAATATCGTTTTTGTTTGCTATTTTGGCGATTGTATGTCATTATAACCATATATGCTGACAAGATATTCCTGTCATGCTATAGGAATATGCCGACAACATATCCCACGTTGCATTTAATGTTGATATTCTAATTTGATTTACCAATTTTCAGTCCATTTGTAAATTATATGATATGCAACTTCCACATTACTTCAAAACAGAAGAGAACTCGAAAAGAAGTAGAAATAAGCATTGAAGTCAACACAAATTATTTGTAAACAAAATAAATCACCAATCTGGATATGTAGAGCAAACATGTTGCTCCAACATAACCAGCATGTTGTAACGGTAGGTATATATATGCTCGATCGAGAACAGAATTATATACTTTCCATAGTAAATTTTATACTAAAAAGTAGAGTGCCTTTGAGGTTTTAACATAGAAATCTGTCTTCATAATCCGTTGGAATCGTGTGTAATTACTCCCTCCCCCCACAAAAAAGAAACTTTAAAATATCTTAATAAAGAATTATTTTCTTGAGAAAGAATGTCTAAATTTTTGCATTATGATAAAAAAAAATACTTGTAGCGAGTGAGAACTATTTTACCACACCATTTCTAGAAGACGTGAAGATGAAGATTTATAACATATAGTGTTGGTGTTCTAATTTTATGTACCAATCTCCAATCCATTTCTGAATTATATAAAATGTTACTTCCACATTACTTCAAGAACAAAAGAGAACCCCGTTCCAAGTATAAATAACCATTCAGGACAACTTTTTCTGAAAAAAAAAAAAACCATTCAGAACAACAAAAAGTTATTTGAAAGCAAAATAAAGCATCAATTTGAAAACTTAGAGCAAACATGTTGCTCCAACATTATCAAATAAACTCAAATTAACCAAGTCCCAAACAATACTCAAACAAACCAAATGAACCAAATGAACAAAGCAAACCCAATAAACTAAACATCTCGTTTAATGATATGAAAATTATTTATAACCTTTATATTATATAGATGAGCTATGGTGTATTGTATTGTATAGGACCTCTTATGAATTTTAAATAGTTAGATTCAAAGTCCAAATAATATCCAAACCGTTTAACATAATATTTATATGAAAATTTGTTTGAAGATTAAATTTCAATTTTTTTGTAGAAATTCTATGGTGTATAGCTCATTTATGTATAGGATGAGCTATGATGCATTGTAATGTATAAACTCTCTTGTGCACTAGAATATAAATCACTAGATTTAAAATTTAAAAATTCAATCTGAGGTGCTCAATATGTTCTTCATATTAAAATATACTTGAAGATCAAATTTTACACTTTTACAATCTGATCCAATTTGAAACATACTTTTTCACAATCCAGACTATCTCGGTCCACTGGTCTAGACTTAAATAGATTGGCACAATCTTAGTGAAGAAAACAAAACAAAAAAAACGTGTTAAACCGTGTTACCCTCATCCGAGAACTGTCTAGACCGAACCGGGCCTATCTTTCTTGATCCACTGTGCGGGTTTTATGGTCGGATCCGAATCTAGTGCGATTTTTTACTATAAATAGTATTCTTAAAATCTCTGTTTTTGAAAATTCAATTGTTGAATTATTTTGAAACTGTTTGGAGAAAAAATATTGGACAATTTGAAGAACACTGTTTCTCAATTTTACGATCCGGGTATGGACTGATGGATTTCCTCAAAACACTAGACAGTAGACACGATCACGCGATACATTTTCGCCACGCGCCCACGTCCCTCCCTTATCGGTTCGGGTCGGGGTCGGGTTCGGGTTTTATTAAACTATACTGCGCGGAGAACCGTCTCTCGCGCCGCTCCTCTGTCGCCCCCATCGCTTCAGACGGTGCCCCTCTCCTTACTTCCATACAAAGAAAGGCATCTCCCTCCCTCCATTCATGAGTGCCGACTGGAGAAGATATGGCGAGCTTGCTGCCTCGGTTCCTCCGTAGATCCTCTCGCGTCCCTGCTGGATTCGCCTCTTCAATCCGTCTCCGTTCCGTTCCTTCTGATCGTCTCTCAGCTCCGTTTACACATCGGTGCATTTATCTCTTCGCCTTTCTCTCTCTCTTTCATTGTGGTTTATGAAATCTCCGGTGTTAACTTGGTCCATTTGTTATGCGCATTCTCTCTTTTTACTTCATGTTTTTACCCTGGTCTCAACAAAACGAAAGGAAATAAAACAGTAGCATGCTTAATTCAGAAAATGCGGATTGATGTTTGATGAACATAACTAATTAGTTCAAGGTTCAGTATCCAGATGTTGATTCTATTTATTTTCTCTTTTCCCCCATTTATTTGGTTTATGTTGCGGGATATGATAGTTCCTAATGGCAAATATATAGACTGAACCTATGTGGAAAAAACACACTAAAGATATTAAAGACATATTGTGAGTAGATAAGGTGAAATGGGTTGTAATTATTTCCATGAAGTATATCTGTAGTAAGTTTGAATTTTGTTTCAGGTACTATTATACTTCACCTGGTGGGTTTACCAGTGTGCATGGCGTGGGGTCATCCTCAGAGTATGCAAAACGAAGGAAAGAGTCGCTAGAAACTGAGTTTGGGCACATTTTGGGTGCACGATCTCAGGCCCTATTTGTGTATGCCCGGTTCGGCCCCTTTTTGGCTCTCTACCGGGCCTCCATTGTTTCCTTTGAGGTTGCTAAGTTGACCTTCTGGCATTTTTTGCTCAAGGATATACACAAGCGTGCAGAGAAGGTAGGTTTTTTCACTTATAATTTTTTTCAGCTGCCTTACACAAAAATTTTATACTGTGTCTCCAAATATTGGATTTTTTTTTTTACTAGTTTTAATATTTGTATGCACTGTAACTAAGTCAAAAGTTTTGTGTATAGGAAAATAAATTGATGCATGTTCTTTGCAAAATGGTAAAACATTTGGTCTATTTTCATGGAAAGGTAAAAATAAAATTTAAGAAGGCTTAGTTGAAATGGAATACTGAGATGCAAATCAAGTCATTTTTTTATTTGATATCAAGGAGGCTAGATCTTTGTGATGTGTGTTGTTGCTTGTAGCACTGTACTAATTTCTCCTTATCATTGTTATTATTGTTCGTTTCAATTTCTAATTGAAGTCTTTGTCTAATATATTCCAGTTTCGTGATACACTCATTAGATTGGGCCCTTTCTATATCAAGGTAACCCCAAGTAATTGATTTCCATTTAAATCAAAGAATCTTAATTCTTTTCTTTTTCCTTGTTTTTTTTTTTCCTCTCATTCTTATGATTTTTCACTTGGCTGCTCGCAGCTTGGACAGGCACTTAGCACTAGGCCAGATATTTTACCCAGTTCCTATTGCAAAGAACTTTCTAAGCTACAGGTTTGTCACAGCTTCCTACTGTACTGGAGAATTGCTATTCCAACTGGTAGACCAAATTTTGACTGGTATATCTATACATGGAAGTTAGGAGCCAAATTAAGCCGTAACTTAAACCAGTTCATCCTTGACCAACCTTGAGTCAACTTATACTGATTTTAACCTCAGTTGTGCAACTAAATACAAGGATAACACAAAAAAAGGGAGGCCAAACAAAACAGAATTATTATTGCAGAACAGTACCGTTCTAACCAGTACAAGTTGTGAGTTAACTTGGCCAAACTGCCGTGTATCAGAAATGCTGGTTTGCTAACTTATGGTGTTTTTTTTTTTTTTCTAAATGAGGATCAAATACCCCCCTTTTCTACACGTGTGGCTATGAAATCTATTGAGTCTCAATTGGGGTCTCGAGTTTCTGACGTATTTGCTGATATCAGCCCACAGCCTATTGCAGCTGCTTCATTAGGACAAGTTTACAAAGGTATCATTAATGTGTGATGTACTTGGAAAAGTGATTACAAAGTACAAAAGGTTCACAAGGTTTGTGTACTCATTTAGTTCTTATTAAGAATAAACGGTCATCTTCGGATGGAGTCATCTTGGATTCTGGATAGAGGAGAACAGTTTTGATAAATTAGGACTAGGTCATTCCTACCTACATATTTATCACATAAATAAACTTTAAACTTTTAATACATTTTACTCAGTTAATTTGTAGGATTAATCACTTTTGAATTCTTTTTGTCATTTTTATGTGGACCTTTTGCTCTGTTCACTGAAAACACTTATATTAGCTTTCCACGAGTTATCCAGGTGTTTGACATTATGGTTTTGTTATGATTGCCTGAAGTGTATGATAACTTATGTTATTTCCCTTCGAGATTGTGTGTACAAATAACAAAAATGTTTCTGAGATGAAAAGTCAATTAGACTTTTGCATCATCATCCTTTTTCAACAAGATAACAGATGATCATCATCTCCTTTTATTCAAATTGTTAGGGTTACAAATAGCTGGTCTTCTTTTTTGTAACGGTAAATGCACTATCATTTTCCTTTCAACTCTATTTGATAAATGAAGTGATGCAGCTCATCTGCACAGTGGAGAGCTGGTGGCAGTGAAGGTGCAGCGGCCTGGTATGATGCCTTCTCTCACACTAGATGCTCTCTTATTTCAATTGATTGGTGGCCAGCTGAAGCGCTTTGCCACAGCCCGAAAAGACCTGTTGGTTGCCGTCAATGAAATGGTGATGCGCCATTCTCTTTTTCTACATCTAGCCACGAGCCTTATAGAAACCTGAAAAATATACCTTTTGTTTTCTCTGGAAGATGCCCAAATTACCCCCTTGTTCCCAACTGCTGTTGTAAATATTTGGAGGAAATTTATTTAAATAGGCTATAATCTCTGAAAGGATCTGATGTCTCAGTCAATTGGAATATCTCAAACAAACTATATTTCTTATTACGCTCATTTTGTAAGTAGAAAATGTACCAATGAACTGTGTTATGAACTTATGATGATTGTGTTCCCCATGTTAGGTGAATTGATATGGGGAAGGTGAAAATGGTTTTTAATCCCTTGTGTTATTATTGGCTGCTTTGTTCTGAATTATATATGTATTTTGTTATCTACTCTTATGGAACTCGACAGGTCAGGCACATGTTTAACGAGATCGATTATATTCTAGAGGCTCAAAATTGTGAAAGATTTTCTTCTCTCTATTCTTCTGGTAAATCACTGAGTTCTGCTTATATTGCAATTACCCTTGAAGCACATATTGTTAGATATCAGATACCCCATAATATCTGTGAGAGTGGACGTCAACAAAGTGCTAGGCATTCAACTGTTCTAAATCTAGCATTGTAATCCATTAGGATGCAATGGTCCAGTTCTGGTTCAAGTTTGGTTCCTGTCTGCAACTCGGTTCCTGTCAGCAACTCTTTTTCTCGTATATACAATAACATAATTTGAGACAGCCTGTCATGGATTTGCAGGCCAGTATGTTGAGACATCTGAACCTAGATGGAGTCTTCAGCTCAATGGTTTATCTAATCTGGATTGAGTTAATAACCTAAATGTCAAATATGGCAAAGGAACACTGGCTTTGCATTTGTCGCAGGCTATATTTTCTTTTGTAAAAATTGGCTGCCCATGGTTCTAATCTGACACGCGTGGAACTAAATCCCCTAAACTTTGTTTCTTTTCTTTTCATCTGGTGCAATTTGGTACACAATTGCTCCATAATAATTTACAAAAGTAAATTGTAGTCCTTGTCAGTGGCTTATGTGATAGATTGGTTTGGTGTATATTGATAGGCTCTGTTGAGAGGCAGGAACCACTTATAAAAGTGCCAAAAATATACTGGAATTATACCCGAAAAGCTGTAATTACAATGGAGTGGATAGATGGAATCAAGCTAACTGATGCTGATCGAATCAGCAAAGCACATCTCAACCGCAAGGAGTTGATTGATGAGGTAAAATATGCTTTCAAGGGCAGATTACTTGATTTCTTGTATGATACTGCTGCTGGCTTGGCTCCTAAACACATTGTTGGCCCTTGCGAGAAGTTTCTGGGGCCGACAATTGTTGAGTAGACAATAAAAAAAAACAATACTTCAAAATTTTCCCAAAACCCAATTAAGCAATGTTGACTCAACAATTTAATTTGGCCTGATATAGGTTAGCTAGTAGAATCTGGACCAATGCTTGACACTCTGGCTGTTTGAATTGATTTAAAAAAATGCTTACCAAAACCAGTCCATCTTGACCCTTCATGTCTGTATGTGCATTGGCTTTTTGGTGGCTTCATTTCATCATTGAGGATTTAACAGATTCTAACCCATTATCTGTGCCTGTGTGTTGGCTGTTTGGTGACATCATTGCATCATTGAGGGTTAATTGAGGTACTCTTGCATATTATGTGGTCTAAATGAGGCAAGTACAATGGTTTATTTGCGTGGAATTTGCAGGGGGTATATTGTTCATTGAGGCAACTTCTGGAAGAGGGGTTTTTCCATGCGGACCCACATCCAGGAAATCTTGTGGTCACAGAGCAGGGCTGTCTAGCTTACTTTGATTTTGGCATGATGGGAGATATACCTCGCCACTACCGCATTGGACTCATTCAGATAGTTAAGCTCACATTTTGTTTCAAATTCTTTTATCTCCTTCTGATCTTTTCCCTCTTTCTGTTATGTTTGTTTTGAAAAGTGTCACATAATCATAACCTGTGCCAGTGATAACCTCCTTCATTAAACTTTTTAATGGAGCAGAAGATAGTACCGGAGCCTTTCCTCTAAATTTTAAATGGAGTGCTCTAATTAATAGTTTTTTTGTGTATTAACATTCCAGATTTAAGGAACTGAGGCTTCAGTTTATTATTCCTTGGTCTACCTGGGTGCTTGTTTACTTTTTACCAGCTGCTTGTTTACCTTTTCTTCAGCTGGTACACTATGTGAACCGAGACTCCTTTGGATTGGCTAATGATTTTCATTCACTTGGATTCATACCTGAGGGAACTGACTTGCACCAAGTTGCTGATGCCTTGCGTGCTTCGTTTGGAGCCACCCGTCAGTCTAACGACTTCCAGGTTCTCTCTTTACCCAATAATATTGGACTGGTATTTTGCATTGTTCATAGCATCTTCTTTTAGACCTTTTTGTTAATTATTCCTGATTTGTTATATAACTGAGGTAACTTCAGAGCCTGATTTATGCTTCTTAACCACCACCAGCTGGTAAAATGAACTTGAAAATAGATCTAAACTCACAGGTCTACTTCTTTTGTGAGAATCAGTGCTAATATGCATTTTTCTATACCCATAATTTTGATAGATAACAGTAATGTTGACCAGTCTTTAAAGCCGGGTGATAAAAAATGGCAGAATTACTCTTGGCTTTTTCTAAGTTGCATTGGAACCAATTTAGTTGTACTCGGGAGACTAAAATTCAAACCCTCTTCATTTAATTTTAGGTTCATTCAGGATTAAGAAAAAAATAGGCTCATTAGAGGCTGTGCCAATAAGTTTTGTGTATATCTAATGCAGGGAATAATGAATGAGCTATATGATATAATGTATGAATTCAACTTCTCTCTACCCCCGGACTACGCACTGGTGATACGGGCTCTAGGTTCCTTAGAAGGAACCGCTAAGGCTCTTGACCCAAGTTTCAAGGTGGTGGAGAGTGCTTACCCATATGTTATTGGACGGCTCTTGGCCGACCAAAACCCGGATATGAGGAGGATTTTGAGGGAACTGCTTATTCGTAATGACGGCTCCATTCGGTGGAACCGGCTGGAGAGATTGGTATGATCAATTTCCTTACCTTTTTCTCTATTTATTTAATATTTAATTTGCTTGAGTACAAATATTTGGTATCTTGGACTTGAGGTTTGGTGTAAATAGTTTTTCCTGCTTCTCGTATGGTTTCATTTGATGTCAATATTCTGAAATAAATCTATTTGATCTACAGTGAAAAAAAAAGTAGCTCATCACTATTACTAAACTCTACTAGTACTATTAACTAATTTGGCATATGGATCATTTTAGAAACTTCATAACAAACTAGGGGCTTTTGTGAAAATCCAATGAATTTACGTACTCCTTTGATGAGGAAAGGACCTTTTTGAAGTTTTTAAATTAATCTTGGCTTATTTACTACTTTTCTGTGGTTTGTCTATAACAGATAGCTGCTATTTCCGAGCAATCATCACAGTCAAGAACAGGTGAAGGAGAAAAAGAAAATGAAAACCATGAAGGAAAAAATTCACACTCTGGGAAAACTCAAGGGTGGAAATCATTTGACATGAGGTCAGTAGTGGCATCTACTGAAGAGTTTGTTCGGTTTATCTTGTCAGAAAAAGGTTGGAGGGTTAGGGTTTTTCTCATACAAGATGTAATCAAGGCCTCAGATGCTTTCTTGCAAGAAGCAGCCTATCCATGTTTCTTTGAGAAAGAACATGTACAAGAGTCTGATCCTGAGGTTTGTTGATCCATTAAATTTATTTTTCATTTTTCTTTTTTTGAACTTTGAGGATTGATTATCATCAAATAAAGGAGAGACGCCAACATGACACTAGCACAGACAAAAAAAATGGTTGGGTTCAAAAAGTGTAGCATTATATTTATGTAAAACAATAACAACAACATGTAGTATCAAATTGGATGTCTGAAATTTTACAGACCAAAAACTGTCAGCAATTGTAAACAATCAAACAAGCAAATAAGTGCAGGCGTAAAAGAGCAGAATTAATTTTTTTTATCTCTATACAAGCTTCTCTGGTGTATACTTGCAATATATTAATAAATAAATTATTTCTGTTTTTCAGAGAAGTGCGATGATTTCAAGAGTAATAAATGGCATAAAGTCATTGAGGGATGCATTTAGGCTGGCACCAGAGGCGTGGATTGCCATGCTCATCCGCACCTCTGTGAAGCCTGAGATGCACCGATTTCTTTTTGATATTTCTTCGGCTATGGTTAATCAATCCCGAATCAGGCTGCCAGAGACATTCTGGCTTTGTTTCTCTAGATTTTTGCATTATTTGGAGAAGCAACATAAATTTCAGGATCCTAGATTTAACTAGTTAACTAACTAGGTCTTGTTTTTCATGCTTTTTTAGTCGATGTACCTCTTTGAGGGAGCGTCTAGTTGGAGAAAGTGATTTTTTTAATTGATTTTGTACAGTTATAAGAGAAAAAATTATTAACGTTGCTAAAAAAAAGCGTGATGAATAATTTATAATCCTTTTGCTTTCGTTTTCGTAAACATAATAAACGGATTTGATATCCATGATTGTAATTTTCAGATAGTCTCAAATACATAAATATGGATACGGATGGAATAAAAATTATATGAATATGAATATAATTATATAATTACGAACATAATTTAGATATTAAATAAAATTGTCAGTGTATAAAGAAATATAAACATTATATATATATCCGTAAATAATTATATAATATTTCTATAACAAACTTTTTAGTTATAAATATTATATAATATTTTATGAAAATAATCATTAATTATTATCAAATGATTCAAATCATTAGTTAAAAGTGTATTAAGAAATTATATATATCAATAAAATTATTATAATCAAAGTTTATGTTAATTTAAAGTCTAAATTAAAATAATATATGGACTTCTGAAAAGAATATTTGAATATTAAAAAAATAATTATACTTATTTGTATCTTCTTTCAAATTAAAAATACTATTTATATCTATATCGCTTAAAAATATTTGTTTTTGTATCCGTAGAATATCTAGATATGTCTAGGTATGAATCTGGATACGATCGAATAAATATTGAATTTGTTTTTAAATCCTGAGACCTACCGCTGGATATGAATATATGATATTATTTCTGACCATCGATTTAATTGGAACAATGGTAAAAATGAATCCAAGTCTTGGTTAATTTATCTTTTCAAATATTATGCTTACCTTCAAGTTCTCAATTATCAATTTTCCTCGAGTTGTTTTGGGTTAACATTTAAAAATAATTTGAATAGGTAAATGTGTATTGTGCTTAAGTGCATATTACACAAAAATTGTATTATATGAGTTCTAAGCGTACATCATATGAAAGCCATATGTGTTATGTATAATAGTTTAGTATATATTTTGAAATATTCAAATATGTACTTTCTAGGTTTAGGAGAATTGAGTTCAGAAAATTATATAACTATTAAAATATTTTTTATTTGCACAAAAATGGGTGAATGTTGTAAATATTTATTTTATTAAAATGATTTAGTAAGTATTTAGTAATATTCGAGCTTTTACATTAATATTCATATGTATATTTTAACATATATGAAAAACTAAGTGCGGGGTGTTTAAAAGATGAGTGAAACAGTTACAAATCTTGTTTTTTTTTATCATGTAAACTTTGAATTTGTCTAGTTTGCCTTCTCAGAGGCAAGCTGAGAGGGTCATCTACTAAGGTCTCATAAAAGTCACTATGAGCTAAGTACTAAGTCCGGATTAGAATATTTAATATGCACATAACCAATCTGTGTGGAACCTCTTGGTTTTGCACATTCAATTTGCATCGATGGTAGTTTCTGAATTTTCTAAAAATCAACAATAATGTTATAATTTTAAAATATTAAGACGGCAACTAAAAAAGTTTCGGTGTTTCTTACAAGTATGGAGTGATGGGACTAGAAAGAGCCGCAAATTTTTACAATTTTCTAATAATATTTATCATTTGCATTAAAAGTGATCTACGATTTTCTAATAATATTTATCATTTTCATTAAGAGTGATTTAAAATTTTATATTACTAATATATACAAAAAGCAATTGATTCAAGCTCTAAATCTCTCTATTTGAGTGATTTTTTTAAGGATGGATTCCAAGAAAAAAAAAAAGGTTGGTCATCTGTATAACGGGCCCCTTTAAAACTTGGGTATAAGTCGGCCCTGTTTGCAAAAAAGAACATTGCCCAGGCCCGCCTGAGAAAATCTAAATTTTTTAAAAATATATTATTTTTTCTTAAAAGAAAATCCAGACTTATAGTTATATAAAATCAAGTCGGAATTTATGGTCGATTAATCTTACCCCAAACCAATACAAATATACAATGATCGGTAAGTGTAACCAACTGAAAATTCAGCTGAAACCCCAAATTCCAATCAAAACCACAGATCTAATTCCAGATCAAACCATAAAACCGTCTCACTATATCTCGATCGCGCGTCCATTCAAGCTCAGATATCCATCTCTTTGTCTCGCCTCGTTGAATCCGACCCAGACTCCTCCGATTACCACCGTCGAGATGGCTTTGACACGGCGTATAGGGATGGCCACGGTGGCTCTCATCGCCTTCGCCACGGCGGCCTTCGTCGCAGCTCCCGCCGACGCGGCCAAGGAGAAGAGAGCCTTCATCAGGAGCACTGTCAAAGCGAACGACATTGTTATCTTCTCCAAGTCTTACTGTCCGTACGTCTCTCTCTTTTATCTCTCTGACAAACGTGTATACACATGAGCATTATAAATTAGGGATCTTGGTTTTGATCATAGATTAAGTTAGTGATTTTGGGTTTATTCAACGTTTAATCTCGTCAATGTGATCATAGTTTACTACCTAATAGTCCAAGTCATTTAAAATTTAATTTTTAGAGATGGATCAAAATTGAAGGCAAATGCTCTTCTGTCACATATTATATTTGTAGGTATTGCAAGAGAGCAAAGGGTGTCTTCAAGGATTTAAATGAGGAGCCTTTTGTTGTTGAGCTTGATCAAAGGGGTATGATGAATTCTTTTTTTCACAAAATTTGAAATCAACTTTGATTGAGCTTCAATCTGCCCAAAATTTGCCTTGCCTATTTGCAACTATTCAACTACAACCAACTGAATAAATATTAGCCTAAAAGTTTGTTGAGCTAAACACAAAACAGGACATGAGAAATAAATGGTAGAAGGCTACAAATTGCATAATTTAACTCATTCTGTGACGGACAACTTATTTTGTTGCATTCAATGAGTTTTAAAATTATTCCATTTCAGAGGATGGCAGTGAAATTCAAGATGCTCTCCTTGAAATTGTTGGCAAGCGAACTGTACCTCAAGTATTTATTAAAGGAAAGCACTTGGGTGGCTCTGATGGTAATTGATTACTCTTTCTCTCCTTTTTGTTGATTGTCCAATAATTGCATTTACATCAGAGATATGGGAAGTTTTAAGTTTGCCCCTGATTTCTTTCTCATTGCTTATTTAACTTGAGTCATGAGTCAAAATGATATTTTTTTTTTCTATATCGAAGAGGAAAAAGGAACTCTATTTGAATCATAGTCTAATTCATGATTTTTTTAGCCCATTTTCCATTATGAAGGGAAATGATAGGAGATGGATAAGATTCATTTTGTATACGTTGGCTGGATAATTAAATTCATAATTGGAGATTTTGTAGGTAGACAATAAATATTTGCTTAACTTCTCTTCATTATTTACAATAATCTAAGCAATAATGTTTTTGCAACACTTCAGCCACAGTTGAAGCTTATGAAAGTGGCAAGCTAAAGGAACTGCTCAGCCCGAATGATGATCTCTGAATGTTAGGGCTCTTCCATCAGTTACTTGGCATGGTTGAACATCAACATTTAGTTTCAATTTTCAACAATATTTAGGAAAAAAATAAACAATTAATTTTGTGTGACTTTTGCGTTTCAAAAGCTTGAGTTCTGTTTGCCATTTTATATGAAATGTTTTGTTATCTTCTCTGGATATTCATTAATTTATGCTGGTTACCATCTGGTACAAATTCAGTTAGTGATTGCTAATTGCAATCAAGCAATCAGCCAACCGAACCCTAGCTAGACCATCTGTGAAGAGTACATATACTCTTTGGTTTCTTAAATGCTTGATTGCAGTTATCTGCCCTGAATTTGGATCAGATCTAAGTAAAAATTTCATGTACACCCACAGAAGTCTCAAATTATCAAGCGTTGATACGACTTTGGTAGTCACACTGCCAAGCTCTAAAAAAAAAATGGAGCGGATTTGAAAGTTATTTGATTTCTAGGGGAGACTTGAAATTAATGAAGAAACGGTGTAAACATAAGATGGATGAAACTTCCAGCAGTGGGCAAAACCCTAGCTGAATGGCATACAGAAAGATAGAATTGCTCAGCATTTAGGACAATAAAATATAAGATACAAGCATTTTTCATATCTCTGAAACATTTTATCTGTTCAACTCGTGCTACGAGACAGTTTAGGACACAATACAGTTCGATATGGATGGTAATTACAGTGATATTGCACGATGGTATTAATCTTCATGAATTACGGTCGGATAAGTGTGACTTGCTAATTTAAACTGCATGCAGTGCTTGTCATGAGTTCTACATGCTTAGTTCGGTAAAATATAATTTCTATGTGTGAATATAGAAGCCAAAAGGCGTGATACCTAGGATTTACATAAAAAGAACAAAAGGCATGATTACAAGGCATCCAAATAACGAATTAAGTGTGCATTGCTCTCTATTTATAAAAGGCATTGCATCTTGTATATCTTTGAATTATCAATAGATTGAAAACATTTTAACTCGTTGACCTTCTTCTATTAGGGGTCATGGGTATGTGATTCATGTGATTCACCCCAGAATCGTGTGATATAGTTTTTTTGCCATTATAACTTTGGCAGCAATTACATAGTACATACTCAAAAAATCAAGGTGGGTCAAATATGGATTGTGTATTATCCAACTGGGTTCGTTATGTGTTAATAATAATTTTTTTTTTCTTCATAAAAGTTCCATTTACTCATTAGATGGCTCTTACTTCTTACACACAAGTTGTTAATGGATATTCATAATCCAATTCGCTATCATGTATATATTTGTATGAAAATTAAGAATTTATATATATCTAATAACTTATTAGATCCACACCTTGATTCTGAAGGAATATTTATTTAATATATTGGTTTCACATTTGTATCTTTTGTATCTTATAGAATTTGGATCTGAAATAGATCTATAGTTAAGTTAATAGTAAGAAATTGTTGCAATTTATAATGAATTACGCTAACTTTCTAATGCTAGGATATCATGTTACAGTTGAGAAGTTAATTAAATTTAAGTCGTGTTCTCAATCTGTACTTATATAAAATAAAATAACTACATGTTTATTACTTTTATGCAAATATTTTATTTCTTTTTACGTAATAAATCCGAAATATAATCCGGAACTAATTTAAAATCCAATAAAATAACAATAAATAGTTAAATACGGATTCATATTTAAATCTTTAAATTATAATTGAATATAAATTTACATATAAATCTTATAATTTTGAAATGTATTATTATGTTAGAATTTGATCCAAATCATATTCATTGACAGCTTTAACGTGTATGAGAAATGCACACCAGAGTCGGGTCACATGTTAACAACCTAAATCCTAATCATATTCACAAAGTTATAAATAAGCGTTTGCTTCTCTCTTATTATAAAAGAAGCAGAATGTTGCATGAAATCTTTGCTACTCATCTAACTAAATCAAAATTAGTATGGTCTTGCAGTTCCATTCACCTCCCTAAATTGCCATTGAGAGAGACTAAAGCCCCAACCTCCGCGTGGAAACAAAGATCAAATTACAAACAAACTGTAATATTGAACTAATTTGATGTGCCTGCTTTATCTCTCCCTTGCAAAACCAGAGTTGCGTAGATAAGCTCATTCCAGGTATCAGGCACGCCAGGTAAGCACCAATGACTACAATCCTGTTTTTTTCTAGAAACCTTTTTTTGCCCCTTTTTCAGAAGTTTTCCATAAATAGAAGGATGGCCATCTTTTCTATAATTTGTTAGTTTGGTGACGTTTAATAAGATTACAGGAAAACGCATTTTATGAATGGCTTCTTGGACTATTCTCATTTTCATGGGATAACTGTTGATTATTGGTCCTGAAAGTATTGGACTTTGCTCACCATTGCATGAGCCACCTGAATCCCAGTCACCACCCCTGAGTAAATAAATAAAGAGTTTGTAAAAAACTTGGAATTTGATTTGATGGTTTTCAAATGAATTCTAAAAGTGCACAGCACAAGACAATTATTAACTGAGTTTGGAACCATTTCAAAAGAGAAAGGAATGACAATAATTCTGAATGTGAAGTTCAGTGTTGTCTCTAGACAATGATTTTCAAAAACATTTCCAAATATACTCTTTTCTGGACTTAATTTAACACTATTGAAAATTAGAAATATTTGAAAGATAATTATTCACAAAAAAAGAAAGAAAAGGAGAAAAGAAAAGAACACAATAGAGAACACAGAGTAACAGGTTCAGTGTGTAT
Organism: Carex cristatella; assembly: GCA_024447775.1. Lineage (NCBI taxonomy): Eukaryota > Viridiplantae > Streptophyta > Magnoliopsida > Poales > Cyperaceae > Carex > Carex cristatella. The sequence goes on from JAJHPF010000032.1 coordinate 5,181,660, forward strand.
GAAGCCATTCTTCGGGCTTTTCATTTCGCAGTAGACAGATTTTGTCTTTCTTAAAAATAAACAAAAACAAATAGAAAAAAAGTTAGGAAAACCTGAAATGAGCAGTAGAGTAACCACGGTAAAAGACAGTGGTTTTGGTGGGGTCCAAGTTTCTGTCAATCCACTTTCCCCAAGTTCTGATAGCTCTTCTATAAGCTTCCACTGCATCAAATATCGGATATAACAGACCTCCCTCCTGATAATAGTTCTTCCTGATAAATTAGTTGTTATTTATTATGCTCAAACCATATTCAATTTATCTTTCAAAAAAAGGTACTTCAGGAGTAAACTGGAAGATCTGCAACTTTTGTTTAAAGCCTGATGTAATATCCTGAAAAATAAGTTGGATGAACATAATAAATGATAAAGGCCCCTTACGATATAGGAGAAATTGATAGAATATTGGTCAGACACTGTCAGTATAGTATTTGATCTAATGTGAAGAATTGGTACTCTATATCTCTAGTCCTATTACAGTTTGGTGACATTTGTTGTGCTTTAACTAAATGTCACTTTACAAGTTCCAAGGATTGAAAGGTGGATTTGGGAAAACAAAAATTCAAGTTTCTTTAGAAAAAAGAAGAAGTGTTATCTAACTGCAATTACCCCTTTGCAGTCTTTCCATGGGTCCACCAGTGGCCAGTGTTAAATATTAAAATATCAGCCCTTTTCCATCTCTTAGCTGACTTGTCAATTTGGTCTATTGAGAGGGTTGGATTTGAGTTACCAAGCCGATTGATTCGTGTTCCTTCTCTGACGAGATAATGGGAGCGCACAAACTCCACTGTGCACTCATAATCCTGCTCAAATCCACAAAAGAAATAATAAAATAACAGAATAAACTTAAAATAAAATAAAAATATTATGTGTTTTCCTACAAAGAGTCAAACTATCATGTTGACTTCGCAAATGCTTGTAAAATATCAACTCTAACCTCCTATTGTCTTAAAAAACAAATAACCAAACTATTTGTTCTAGTAACTTCTTTTCGGAGAGAGAGAGAGAAGTGGTAAGTATTTTAAGCTTTCCTTGTTAAGGTTAAGGGTATGAAATACTGATAGAAGAGGTATATTAAATAATGACATATGACCACAAAAATCTATAGACTCTCAAAAAATGAGTACTACATCAGAAAAGACATAGTATTTCAGCTATTGGTTGTTTGCAATGGATATGCAGCGAAAATACTATTAGATGATATTGTGAAGCTTGTCAGGTAGGTGCAATGGTACATACAAAAAGAAAATGTCCCAAAAATAGAACTTGGATAAGTTACCACAAACTTGAAAATGAAGTATCCTCGGCCTTTTGTGATCCTATAGCCTCTTGTCTCGTACATCTTAGACTTGTCAGGCAAAGCCTCATGTAAAACACAAAGCAACGACTCAAACTGGTTTCTGTTCATAGAATCTCCAACCAGCAACAATCTCTTGCCTCTTAACCTTACCAAAAAATCTGTTGCATTCAACCTATCAATCAAGTCATGCTCGTGCCACATAATATGGGATTGTATTCATGTTAGCCTCTATGAAATAATTATACTATGCACAAAGCTGTTAGACAAGAGACATCTCATACATGGAAAGTATCACATACTGAAGTCCTTTTCCGAATCATGTTAAAGTTCCTAAATTATCTTGTTCTTTTTTTCTCGTATGTACAGAGATAAAGAAGTGATGATAAGGGTACATTGGGCATCTTCTTAAATAAAGGAAGAGAGGGGCTACAAGGATATCTTTTGTGTCTTGTAATCTTTTGGAGTAGGGGCTTACTCCACCACTTACTCCACAACCAAATATGACCTTAGTGAGTTATAATTATATTTTGACAATTTGAAACTATTCGTGCTGCATTACCACAGAATTGCAACTGGACACAACCTCAAGTTTATTCCCCATATTAAATGACAGAGACTATGTTCATGAATAATTACTAAGACTTAAGAATGAGAAAAGCTAATGCTCACATTGAATTCTTTTTAAAAAGAACCCAAAATAATTCTGTCCCTTTCGTACTAAAGCATTGAAGGTCCCTTATCCACCAATCATCATACAAGTTATTGACTTTACTAGTGCAATATCAACAAATAGGCATGATATATTAACGTATCAAATATTTATCAAAGAATGCAAGACAAGAGAATTGTTTGGTTATTCTTCAAAATGGTCACTGTCCCTGATCCAGGTTTGCCTTGCTACGTCAAGAACAAATTCTTTAATAATAATGATAGGTACACCCAAGTTGCCCCACCTTGAGAGCCAACACAAACATGTCTACATTGGGAGGAGAACAAATGTATATCACAGGGTATGTGCATTATTGTCTAGATTGTTTTATTAGTTTAAACAATTCTCAATTTCCTAAACCATGTTTGGAATACTCTAACATTAAACAATTGTTCATGCATTCGGTAGAATATATCTAAGTACTATATCCAAAAGTTGACATAAGAGAGTTCAGATTAAATATGTCTTGGGCAAAATGAGAATCCCAAAAAATTTAAATCGTCAATTTTTTTTTGTAGTATTATAATAGATTGTCTGCTACTGCATCTTTCCCACGTTCAAATGACATTGTACAATTTATCTTTCTCTTTTTGATGGCACACGCACAGAAAAATTAGTTGAGCCTTTTTTTTTTACTTTTCAATACATTTGTTAAGTGTTATATATGCGAGTGATAAAGTTGAGATCTCTGTATGCGTGGTTACCTGGGTAAGGCACAATCCAAAGGTTCCCATCGCCATTTCAGGAAGTCGTCATCGGGCCGTCCATTTTCCATGCACGCAAAGGCCTCGTCGACGTACGGACAGGATTTGGGCGGGTACAGAGGCGTCCGATTGGTCTCGTCTCTGACCCATCTTCCTTCGTATATGTTGCACTTTTTGTTCGAGGTGAAGAGAGGGGGAGGAGAAAGAGATGGAGACGGAGAGGGAGGGGAAAACGGAGGCGGAGGGGAGGGGACCGGAATGGGGAGATTGGGTGCGGTGATGGAAATGGAGGACCGGGAGGAGGTTTGCACAGGGGAGAGCTCAGAAGGGATGTAACGAGAGAAGAAAAGGAAGATGAGGGGGAGTGAGAGTAAAAGGAGGAGGAAGAGGGAGCAGCGAAGGGAGACGAAGGGAGGGAAGGGAACGGAAGCCATTGTCATTATTTGAAAAGAGGGAGAGGAAGCCGAAGGTGATGGAATCACAGGAGGAAAGGAAATGAATTCAAATGAATGCAAATGAATGCCGGGCTGGCTATTCCGTACGAGCAGAGCAGAAATCCAGATTCTATGTGGCCAATGAATGTGATGCATATAGTGTGGTGCATTACTGACTAGCGGTCTGCATAGATTTCTTCATTTCTTCAGTGTAGTATAGTATACTTGCTGGCAAAAACTTTCTAAATCCAATGCATTTGTTAATACGTATTTATTTTTATATTATGTACCTGTCAATATTTATATCTGTGCTCATTTGCCAGTCACCACAGAATTCAGCTTATTAGCTGATGGGAAAGATTAGTCTGATTCTTTCTCCCATCTTATAAAGAGCTGGACCGGTACCGGGGTAATAATAAATTAATAATGCTTGTCCATGACTATGAGAATCATCCGATATTAAAAGGTTGAAACATAATTTTTGCATCCTCCGGAAACGATTTAGAGACTCCAGAGTCCAGACTTCCAAAGTCCAAACTCAAAACTAGGGACAAAAAATGCTTACACCAGGACCAAATGAACAGCTTTAACGAGATGAAAAAGGCGGGAAACAGCAGAGATAATGGGTCGGATCTGCTACTGCTAGGCCCAGGCCAGAAGCAGGCCTAATTATTATCGAAGATTAATCTAATTTGTAAAATGTAATGAGCCTACATAACCCAAAATGACTCATCTCATTGAAGGAGATTAAATTGATATAATATAAAGGGTGTTTCTCACTTATCAGTAATATTTTTCTAAGGATTTGGGAGATTAAAGGTTAAAGGAGGAATCCATCTCTATGCTCTTCATATGAAACTTCGGATTAAAAATATTGACAGAGCTATTTTAATTTTACGCAGTGTGCCAATCATATAATTTTGTATATTTTTTTTCAGTGTTTTGTGTGAAGTCAAAATAGCTCTGTTAATATCTTTCTCCAAAATTTTAAGTTGCAACGATATCCATAGTAGGTTTTCTTTTGTATGAATGTTGAGAATTGAGATGCAGATAGACTATAATTAATGCATGTCAAATTGTCAATAATGTTCCCTTAATCCCCTGTAATCCATAGTAGGTCCAAAATTATGCTTCTATAACTTTGACGAGACGTAAACTCTGGCTTTTCAGTTCTTTTCTGATATAAAGCCTGCATCCATAACTGGCGAGGTCATAGCCCATAAGGGCAATCAAATCAGCATCACGAATCGCGGCCTATAGCTGTCCATTTATTCGTTGGGAATCGGATCATCGAAGCCGCATGTGCTTTAAGATTTGCGTGTTTTCCTTTCTGAAATCTGTGCATAGAACGGGATAAATAGTACGGCGGAGCCGGTTCCGTCATGGAACAACATGGCACGTGTGACTTTTCCGTGCCGTGTGCCGTAACTATTCGCGTGCCGTGACCATCTTTTGAAAATTTGATACGACACGGCACATCACATGAAAGATCCGGTTACGGCACGGCACGGCATGGCACATGGTCACACAAGTCACGTGTAATTAGGACCGTTAAGTCTTAATCAAATAGTGAATCTTGAATAAACTAATCTAAATTATGAAAAATAGTTAAATGTGATAAACGTGACTAGTTACGTTTAGACAAGACACGGGAGTTACGGCGTGACTCGCGTGCTGTGGCCACCACTCCACATTTTAGTCACGGCACGGCACAGTATAACACGGCACAGCATGTTCACTTGATTACAACACAAAACCAGAATCACAGCATATTAGTCACGACATGACACGTTTTGTGTCATTTTTTCTAGTTGTTGTGCACACAAATTTGAAAATGCACCGGACGGCTCTAATGTCTAGCGTACAAGTAGGTCCAAAGTCTATCGAATCTACTCTGTATTCTTTCTGGATTATCTATTTGTAATTTTTTATTTAAATTCCTTACGGATGGATTATCTGATTGTACTTTGAATAAATCAAGAGTTGTGTTCTTTAGTTTAATCGTGCAAATTTATTCAATGCCACTATCAACTTGAGGAATTTTCTTATAGAAATTGTCTTGCTTAAAAAAATTATCCATAGAAAACTTTTTCTTCAAGCAAAATCCAAAGATAATTCTACTCAAAATATAATAACCAGGCGAGATCAACTTGAGGAATTAAGTACAGCTTTACATACAGGAACGGAGTTAGGACTAGGATTCACATCTGTTGTGATTCTAAAAGGGTGAACAGTAACTTTAAAATTTCTATCTTTTCAAATCTGACCGTCCAATAATTTTGTGTACGTATCTCAAAGTAGCTGATTTTTCTTTGCACGAATTTCGAAAAAATTCAACAGTTAAATTTAGAAAAGCAGAAATCGTAAATCACTATTTACGAGGGGAGAATCGCAGCAGATGCGGATCCGTTAGGACTATGGTCTCTATCAAATTTGACACTAATAGACAAAAAAAACAAACAAGTAACTCTTAGTAGTTACATGAAAGAGCGATTCAGAGTGAAAATATAGTAATATGCATATCACCATTGACCCACGCTATATATTTATATTTTCATTTTTATAATTCAAACAATAAATCCAAAATAGTTAAAATTAAAAACTAGCTTTTGATTTAGTGACAAAGACACCTGGTATTTATATGAGAGGTCATGAGTTTGAAACTCAAACGAGAGAAATCATTCATTGTATCAACAATGTTATTAAATAGTTGGGTGGCTTGATCTCCAACTTTACTTAAATATATATATATATATGATTAAACATGATCTTTACCTGCATATCAAATTTTATATCTTTTTATAATTTTTTTAGCATTTTTTAGATAGATAAAAATCACTTGATTTGAAAATTCGAAACTATTAAAAAGCAATGATTTATTTATTTATTTTTATAATAATTAAAAAATAAAAAAATAAAAAATTTGGTTTGCAGGTACAATTTAATATAGAGATCGAATTTAAAGGTTCGGATCAACTATTTGAACTTTAAAAAACAAAAATATGAATCAATAGCATGAGCCGATCTATAATATGCCAGGAGTGGATCCGGAATTTTCGTCAGAGATGGAGGCAAAAATTATATAATCGGATTTAAATAGCTAATCGGGTTAACTCATTAATTAATTGAATATTTGATAAGAAACAATACTTTAACTTATATTTTCTAATACTCTAACTTCTAATTTCTGATTTTTTTTACTTTTAATTCTAATTACCAACCATAATTCAAGAAATTTATTTGAACTTGAATTATAAATTTAACTTGAATTACAAATTAAACATTCAAAGAGAGATCAAAAAAATTTAGAAAGTGAAAAATTGGTTGGGACATATAGATCTCCACTGAACTCAAAGTTCATATTATTATAGCCTCACTCAAAAATCATTAATTTTAAGGTACAATGCAGGTCCGGCCGCGCCTCACTCTACATGAAAAATCATTAATTTTAATGTATATTGTTTTCACAAGGACGTCTAGTTCCTCCTATACTGTTTACATGCATTAAATGCAAGATCATTGGATCACTTTCATGTTGTTATTCTTTTAATTAAATTTTCAAAATTAATTAAAATAATATCAATTGGATATTAGAAACACGAGGGCAGTCTTTTTTTTTTAATTCGTAAGTCACAAGTTCGCCTACCACGATTGAATAATGCATGATATTTTTCATTTAATTACGATACATAACAAATTTTTTTAACCTCCCTCGTATTTTTCAAAAAAAAAAATTTAATTTTATAGTTCTTCTTTTACTTGTCATAAAAAAAATTTAGCTTTTCCTGCATCAAAATAAATATCCTTTTATCATTTCCTTCTAACTACAGGGTTTTTAACAATTTAAATTGAAAAAAATCTGCTATATATAATATATTTAAAAAAAAAATCTTCACAACATGCCGACTACGGTTCTAGTAAGAATAAAGAATTATTGCAAGGCATATTCTCTAAAAAAAAAAATATTGTACGCGTAATTTGGATGTGGGAATGATGCGGAAACATGATTCAAGGCATGAATGATGCTTGGGGGTTTAATTTGAAAATTAGCGGTTAGATTTGATGTGATCATGCGTAAGTTGCTAACAATGGATTAAGACAAAACAGAAGCGAAAAGCCGGAAATTAACAAAACAAAGGGATCGAAGTGTATAATCGGCAACAAAAAAAATTGCGTCTCAGCAGGTCATATAGATCAGGAGAACGGAGTGGGTATGATACCCATCGGATCTACTTTTAGGTTCAACGAGCTCCATAACCGTCCGATTTATCTTAAAATCTGTGTACATGAAAATTGAAGTAGATGCGTACAAAATTTAAAGCATTATGCACAAATTTTAAAGTATATTGAACGGTGATTGAACATTCGAACAAAAGTAGATTGTAGGTCCGATGCCCATCAGACCTACTCTCAAGTCAGATAACAAGTGTATATATTCCATAACAAAACATTTTTGAAGAAAAACGACGATGAAGAATTAAATTGAAATGGCACAGGAATTCCTCCGCGATTATATCAAGGAGATCGTGACAGGTTTGGATGGACTTCCTCTTATAAATTAATCGCTGGCCAAATGAATCTGAACAACTAATGTTTGCAATATTATTATCACAGTACTACCATGCATGGTCCATAGATTACATCAAGTACCCATATAGAAGACAGCACGTCAAGAAGAAAATTAATTTTTGGAGCATGCTTGCAAGTTGCAAACATGGCCAGTATTATTCAAACAAATCCAGCATCCTGTCCATACTCCCAATGCACATGGAGCACCGCCATTCGTTTTCATCCACACTCCTCGAATACGATAACAACTAGAAATGCCGAATTTTTTTTTTATTTGCCATCTTTCTAAATAAATAAACCAAATAACTAGTGTTTTTTAAAAAAATTTAAATTTAATATATTAACAGAATTAGGCTGCGTGACCAGTAGGTTGGTTCCGCAAGTTTAGACTGCGGAACCATTTTCTGTAATTCTTGCATGTATTAAATGTTAGAAATGTCCCACAACCATAACTGCGGCACCAACCTGCTAGTTTTGCAGCCTAAACTTGCGAACCTGGTAAATTTGAAAAAAAAAAAAAAAAAACTAATTATTTGTTTTTTTTTTTTCAAAGACGATGGAATAAAAAAAATTATAAATTTACCATCTTTGAAAAAATATAAATTTTCAAATTTATGTTCTGCAGATTTAGTTTGTGGGATCATTCTGATATTTAATGCATGCAGGAATTACAGAGAATGATTCCGTATACTAAAACTAATTTGCTAGTTTCGCAGGTTTGACTTGCGAACTTGATAAATTTAAAATATTTAAAAAAATGATTAGTTGGTTATTTTTTTCAAAGATGGTAAAAAAAAAAACGGGACTTTTTTTATGTTAATATGGTCGGATAACCGAAATGATATTGTTGACAAAAGTTAACTAATTGAATGAATTATATGATCTGCATGAACAAAATAAAAAAAAATAATGTTAATAATATTTATCACTTGAACCGCATGGTTAGTACAGATAGCAGTGAGCCTCGTCTCTTTATACAAAGGACATCTAAATAATATACATTTCAGAATTCAGAAGTAATAAGGTAAAGGTAAAACACATATGTTTAATTCCTTTTGCTGACATGATAGATCATATAGTTTTTCTAAACATGTTGTAGCACTAATAAGTTTGAAATATTAGAAAACATATCTAAACCGTCAGATAAAAAAAATCACTAATCTTAACTTAATTTTAACATTATTTTATTTTTAAAATTAATTTGAACAATTCATCTGACATAAACTGGACAAGCTCTTTCCGTTGTTGAATTCTCCAACATTGAAGGGAGCAAATATCTTCATTTTTAGCCAAAGCTAAGTGCCAGTCAAAGGTGCAGTTGGACCGAGTCCAAGTCATTGATTTGAGGAGAAAATCATGTATTACTTTTACACAATGAGGTAAAGAAAATTACATTAGAGGTGCAAGATCGGATACGGATTGGATGGATAGTGATAAAATTATATTCGTATTGCAAATGATGTACCAAGTGTCAAACACTGTTCTTAGTTCTGGTTTCAAGAGGTGAGTTTTTTAAGCAATTTGTCTTCACGGTAACAAACTTTTTGTTTGCTCTAAACTGTCATCCATATTCGTTTTTATTTTTCGGATACAAATACTGATTGGATATTTGATGGATACGAATCGGATATCAGATATCCGTAAATATATACATAAATATTTTTATATTAAATTATATAGTATATATCTACTTTTTACATACGGATAATTAAAATTCAAAATTATATCTGTATCCGTATCCGCACAAATATTCGGATATTAGATATCCATATCTAATTTTTGAATACGGATACGGATCCAAATACAGTTGGATATTATCTGATCGGTTTGCACCTCTAAATTAGATAAGAGTCACAGGGATCTATTTGATAAAGCAGAGATTAGAGAGGATTTGATCCCACAATAAAAACTGATCTGATAGACTGTTGAGTCATTCAATTAACGAATTAGATTATACAAGCAAGTTCGATAATTTTAATTAAACACTTAATTATGTTATTTAAAGTTGGACCAAAAAATTGAATTAGTTTTTTTGTTAAAGTGGAAAAAAAAAAACCCACCGATTTGATTGAAATCATGGAAAGTTCCTAAGAATGAATTAGGTATATTTTTTCTTTTGATAAGTGGCCTAACAACGGCGCCTTTAATTGTTGAGTACTGAGTAGGATAGGACGGTGGCCGACCAGCTCCTTTATTTTGTGTCTCGTTCACCAATTCCTTATTGGCGCGCACCTACTTGTAAATTTATTTTCCTTTTAGTCGTGATCACTGATCAGCACCAAAAATATACAAATTTTGCGTAGAAAAGAAGGCAGGCTTTGCTGCCGCCCGTATACTCTTCAAAGCACCTTAAATTTTGAGTTTAAAATTCAGACCATTCGATTAGAATATAATTTAATTCAGTCTAAATTAATAATTTACATTTTCTTTTACTATTTTTAGTAATACAAATTGAGTAACTCATAATTTATATTATGCATACGATACGATTATTCACTACCTACTTTGGACGTAACTTGTAGATTAAAGTGTGTTCATTCTTAGACATCTCTCGCATGTGATGTTATATGTTTTGTTTTTAATATCGATTTATTTCTTACTGGAATTTTGGCCAGCATACGACGATTTCATAGGACAATAGACAATACTACCTTTTTATGCAATTGACTTTTTCATTCTTATATTTGACTTTCTCTAAAAAAAAGTTATTTGTTGTCCATCGCATGTCTCCATTTTGTAAAATGAATAATTTTAAATTGAAAAGTTAAATGTTAAAATAAAACCATTAAATTTTAATAATATCATTTTATCTATGCACATATAAAAGATTACAACATTTCGACTTTGTTTCAATTAGCGTCGAGAGCTTACAAAAATATATTAATATAGATAAACTCTCGATGTTGAATTTTCAACTTATTAATTCATATAAAAACAAATTGATAATTTTTATATGAATATAGAGAAAATGATATAAATCACATTTAATGGTTTTATTTTGACATATAAATTTTAAAAAAGAGTCCGCCTAGCTGTCCCTCGTGAAACGTCCCATATCTGTCCCCCGGATAAAAACTGTTAAAACAGCTAAACGACAAACAAAAACGAGTAAAACCGCCCAGAAAACGCGTTAATCGCGCAAAAGAGACGCGGACCACCATTAGTATTCATTTGTAACACAAATGTATTCATCCTAAGACAAAAAAATATTCAACTAATGTCTGCATATTAAGACAAAAAAACTGGACACATCACTCACTATCTTTTACACGTTTTTAGAGGTGGTTTATTTTTTCTCCGTTCAATCTAACCAATATTTTTTGCAAATCTAAAACCACGGGCGTCTTCTACATAATTTTCTCTTGATGAGATCCATGATGACATACTTTCGAGTTGTCGGTTGCACAAGTATTCATCCTCGTCATGCAAGTGTTCATCCTCATTGTGTAAGTATTCATCCATAGGATCTGCCTAACTGTCCTGCTAATCAATCTTCCATTTTGTTCCTTAGTCAATAACTATACAAGTAACTGTTAACTAACTGGGAGACCACTTAATATTTAGGGACCGCCTAATATTTGAAAGATTTTACAACTGTCTCACGCAAGTATTCATCTATTATACATCAAGTATTCATCTATAATACATCAATTATTCATCATAAGATATCAAGTATTTAAAAAAAAATTGGACACATCACTCACCTATCTTTTACACGTTTTTAGTTGTCGGTTGCTCAAGTATTCATCCTCGTTATGCAAGTATTCAACTCTCATAGAGCAAGTATTCATCATCGCCGTGTAAGTGTAAATATGTATCAAGGGTATTACAAGCGTAGGGATTGATTAGCAGAACAGTTAGGCGGATCCTAAGGATGAATACTTACACAACCAGGATGAATACTCGATGTATTATGTATGAATACTTGCATGACGAGGATGAATACTTGTATAACCGACAACTCGAAAGTATGTCATCGTGGATCTCATTTGAAAGAGAAAATTATTCAGAAGACGTTCGTGGTTTTAGGTTTGAAAAATTCCTTACAGATCGTCAGAAATATTGGTTTGATTAAACGGAGAAAAACCACCCACCTCTAAAAACGTGTAAAAGATGGTGAGTGATGCGTCTAGTTTTTTTTGTCTTATCATAGTTGAATACATTTATATCTCTGGTTGAATACATATGTTTTTTAGAATGAATAATATTGGACGTTTTTACAGTCCGAAATATTTTTTTGCGATTAACGTGTTTTCAAAACCGTTTACGCATTTTTTTTGTCGTTTAGCGTGATTAACACGTTTTTATCTGGGAGACAGTTAAGCGGGAGAAATTATAATTACCCTTTAAAAAAATTGTTATTAGAAATTAAAAAATAGAAGCATGATAGGTGCACAAAAAATAAAAGCATTCGGACTCTCTATTGATCAAGCTAGTTCTAAGAATTGATTTCTTTTTTTGAAAGATTCACAGAGACTACAAAATAGTGAGCAGAACTCGAACTCTCAACATAAATATTCAATAATCTTAGAATTTTTTCTTACCCAGTTATACTACCGTTCCATTCTCTAATTCTAAGAATTATTATTATATGCTTTTGGTTGTGACCCCCAAACTCACTATAATTCTTCACCGTTAGTAGTTCTGGAGCCTGCGGATTTTATAAATAAAAAAATTATGTCTATCTTCCTCACAAAAAAAATACAAAAATATCTCTATATTATCTAATAGCATGATCCGGAATATTTGGTGAACACGTGAGTTTAGATAACAAATTTTGAAAAGCTAAAATTTTAATATATACATTCAAAACATATGAAACTAAATTTTATTTATAATTTGTTGTGCTTGCTTAAAAACTTTATATATTATTGTTATTTTCGGTAAATATTGGCTATTCCATAAAAACGGCTTCTATGTTGGATAAAGAGTTAACGGTAATACGTGCACAACATTAAATGCAAAAACCACAACCTTATTCTAAGAAAAAGGAATAGATAGTTATGGGAGATCCTTCACAAATATGATCATTAATAAAATAACCAACTAATTTTTGAATACTTATCTCCTTTACTAAAAATGGGCAAAATAAATAAATAAATTAGCCAACATGCTAATTAATTGAGAGAGCTGTTTCTCGCAACAATAAAATTTGTGTGTATGAATTATATTCTCGTTACTTTAAAAATAATTATGCGTACAACAATATTTATTTTGAATGTCATCTTAAAAGATAGAGTTTATTCTTTTCTCGCAATTTCTTTTAAATATGATAATTTGTGTTAGTAATGTCAATTAAGAAATTTTATTATCAATTTCTTATCTCATTTTAATGTATTTTTAAAATGTACTAAACAACACATCTTTCTACGATAGTTGATGCTGACTTTAAAAGTCAATTATTTAAAGGTTCTACAATTGAATTAATTAAATCATAGGAGTGATCTAACTCTGAATTTTATATCTAAAATTTAATGGTTTGTATGCACTATTTTTTTTTTTTGAGACATTAATTAGATAAAACACTAAACTCATACATTAATGTTTTGTCAGTTATTTATGCATGGAAGTATAAAATAAAAGACTATTATTCAGATGTCACTCAACTTTTATTTAGTTGACTCTAATCACTGAATTTTAACTTTCATCTATTATTTATATTTATATCCAACTCCAATCACTGAAAATATTATAGTTGTTGACAATCTCATAAAGTCCATCGGAGCACTAGCGTTGTACTTGTTCATTAAATGGTACTCCAAGAGCAACCAGTTTTTTGCAACTCCCAGTCCAGTAGACCAGTACCTGACATTCTCTCACAAAAAAAAAAAAAAAAAAAAAAAACAGAGAAAAATGCTTGCTCACTCTCCTGTCTCTCTCCTCCAAAACCATGAGGAAGCTAGCTAGTTACCAACTTACCATTACATCTACTCCACTACCTCTCCAATTTTTATCTAACCACCGATTCCATCATTCCAAGTACTAAGGTTAGACCAGCTGAATGTATCTTACTGTTTCTTATTTAAATTTAAATCATGTTTACAGTGATCTCTTACGGGCGGTGCTTTGGTCATGGGGACGTGCTATTCTTTAATCGGTAAAAGGATATTAATTAATAATTAATATACATTAGTAATTTGACCAAATCGAGATCAGTTTAGTTAATACGTTGGTCGTCCCTTAGTTCGAGAAAGAGAGAGATACGGAGACCTGATCTGAGTTGCTAAGATCGAGATGGCCACCATTAAGGTAAGCCAAAAGAAGAATTTCCAAAAAAATTGAAATTTTTTCTGATCTTGGATGTTTTTCCCTTCCCTTTTCCTTTGAATGATACTCTAGTCGAATTTTTTTATCTATTTAGTTTGGTTGCTCTTTTGCATAATTGAATTTGAGCATTTCTGGAAAGGTTTTTTTAGATTAATTTGAGTTTATTTACGTTGGTAGTTGTTTGTATAAACATGACACCCTCTCTTGATACTGTTGTTTTGGGTATGAATGTGACATTTTTGTTTGCAAATGTTATATTGTACTTTTTGCATAGCTCGTTTTTATGGCTTGCCATATGGAAATCTATGCTTTCGTTCTCTTTTTGTTTATTTTTTTTTTTTTTTTTTTTTTTTGTGCCCGGAGAGAGGGAGAGAGGGGGAGGTTCATGCTTGGGAAAGTGGGTAGTCCTGGTCCATGTAATTTTTTTTTTGAGACATTAGACCTAGTGCTGGTTAAACGTGCTTTCAAATCCTCAATGTGAATTATATTAGAATTGGTGAGTGCTAATAATTATGTGTCTGTAATTTATTAGATTTAGCACATGACATTTTATATCTTAATTTCACACATTGTGAGTTTATTTCTGAAGGTTTGTAAGGTTTTCAATAAGTTCTTTTGTAATGAAGTAACTATTAGCAGTCTTGTTATAATGGTATGGTACCGATGAAAGATTTGGGACTGGTACCGGACCTCCTAGTGCCATGACCTTGCCATTGTGCTCAAAATAAAATGAAGAACAAAAACACATCAACTATAGCCTTATCATGCAGTGCATACTGCTACAATACCGAGTAGAAGTCCTGAACATGGTATGTCTGTGGTACCATCTGGCATACCGTTCTATTCAAGTTCCATGGCATCGATGAACCTTGTTCATCTTCATTATTGTTGTAACAGCAGACACTAGATTGATATATTTATTTATTTTTTCAGCACACGTACTCCTCCCTTGTAAAACAAAAATTACAAAAAAATACAACAGGTGTTTATTCGAAGCAGACAAAGGCAAATATGGCTGTTTCCATGCGGGACCTGGACCCAGCTTTTCAGGGAGCTGGCCAAAAGGCGTATCCATTTATTTCTATTCTTGAGATTTTGATCATTATACAATAAAATTTTAATCTTCATGTTATTGAGTTTCCCATAGTAAAAGATGATCTAAGTTTAATTTCTATAATTATTATGTGGTCCTTAATATCTGGTAGTGGATTAGAAATTTGGCGAATTGAAAATTCCCGACCAGTACTTGTGCCGAAATCTTCTCACGGAAAATTCTTCATGAGCGATGCATATATCATTCTAAAGGTAAACCCTGTACTTCCCACAAAGTTCAAGAAATTGAATTTTGGTTAAATTCTTTAATCTTTGAAAAACTTTTACTTACTGAAATTTTCATTATGTCAAATAGACTACCGCGTTGAAAAATGGGTCTTTGCGGCATGAAATTCACTATTGGCTTGGTAAAGATACTACTCAGGTCAGATCTCAAACCAAGGTTGAGAATTGGTATGCACTTACTGGTATTGTACCATAATTGGTGCATACTAAAATTGTTTAACTTGTTTATTTTGTTCTTCACACAATCGGTTAAGTTGAGCTAATTTTGGATAACTTGAGCACAATATAAAAAAGAATTACAAGCCAATTGCACGTTTTGGTAATAGTTAATGCTAATTTTTAATAAGTTTGGGCTTAATTCCACAATTTTACAAAACAATGTCATACTGGTTAGGCAATGTGCTTCCTTGTCCATGTCACTTGTATGATAATCGCTTGTGGAATAATGTCAGAAATTGAAAATTTCTCATCACAACTCACAGAACATCCCACAATTTAGTTTTTTCTATTGACAACAGAAGCGATGATATTGGAGTTAGATGCCACTAATTATAGCATCGGAGTACAAGGCTAAAATGGGTCTAAGTACATAACTGATGGTTAATTGCATAATAACAGGTCTAAATTGGGTAAATCACACATATTTTAGGATTCCACAAACTTGCAGTTAATTGACGCGAAATTGGGCCTTAGAACAATTTGGAAATATAAGAGTTAATTGGGGCAGGCTTAGTAATTGAAGCTTAGTTACACAAATTAATCAATTTGAGGCCAAAGTACAGCTTTTGAATACTGTAAGATTGATCTAAGATAATAAATCTAACTGGATCTTGATTCATAATAGTGTCTTTGAGTTAAAACTATTGAAACTGATTCCTTAATTTTAATATAGGAAGTTGCAGGGACTGCAGCAGTTATAACTGTAGAGCTAGATGCAGCACTAGGGGGCCGAGCAGTACAGTACAGAGAAGTGCAAGGAAATGAGACAGAGAAATTTCTTTCTTATTTCAAGCCATGTATTATTCCCCAGAAAGGTGGTGCAACATCTGGGTCTAAGCATAGCGAGATGAGTGAGCGAGACCATGTTACACGATTGTTCGTTTGCAGAGGGAAACATGTAGTTCATGTTAAAGAGGTAAATTCCCTTTTTTCATGAAAATTACCTTTTTAACCAGCAAAACAAGGAATATCTGCTACTGTAACATAGCAGTTCCGCCAAACAAGATGGAAGAATACATCAAATGTTACAGGGGATGTTCCCCTTTTTTAGAAACGTATTAGGTGAAAAGATACTTTGAAGAGTTTTAGGGGCATGCATGAAATTTATCCTTGTCTTTTTATTACTTTTTAGTTTTATAGTCTCCCTTGTCTTTGTAACTAGATTTTCTTAGCAAGGTCATGACTAGATGGTGACTGTATTCATTACAAATACCAAATATATCGATGAGTTTTTTTCCTTATCTTTCCTTTTAGCTGTTCTCTTTTTCGTGTGTGTTGGGGGGTTCGTATATTTGTTTTGAGGTTTTAGTCAAACTCGGACTTTATCCTGAAAACCTCTCATTTTCATTTGTGCATCAAAAAATAATTTTTTTCCTTCTGGAGTAGGTCCCTTTTGCACGGTCATCCTTGAATCATGATGATATATTCATTCTAGACACCAAGTCTAAGATATTTCAGTTTAATGGGTCGAACACATCTATTCAAGAGCGGGCTAAAGCTCTTGAGGTGGTTCAATACATCAAAGACACATACCATGATGGCAAGTGCGAAGTGGCTGCTGTAGGTAAGTTATTTTCTCCTAGCCAGATTGTAAATTAATCAAAAGTTGGCATAGGAAATCTAATCCATAAATAAACCAAACTTAGTTATACTAATACAAGCACTGGCATTATCTTTGAAGTTTTTTCAGTCAATGCTTCTTGCAATAATGCCTGTACATATGCATGCACACATCAAAACTCTGAACTCTGAAGTAAGTGTTGGGGTTCCTGCATAAGAAAGGTGAACTTATGAATTATGATGAAAAATTAATCATCAGAGCAATGTTTTTATCATGAAATATTTCTCTAATGGTTGTTGGTTCCAAACAAGAGAATGGTTAGGTGGTGTGATATCTGATACAATTTGCACAACTCCATCTGTGAATCATTAACTAATTGTTTCTTTTGTTCTGGAAAAAAACAAAGAGGATGGGAGACTGATGGCAGATGCAGATGCTGGTGAGTTTTGGGTTTTTTTTGGAGGCTTCGCGCCTCTTCCCAGAAAAGCTGCCTCATCTGACAGTAATGGCAAACTTGACAATGTCTTGTCCACCAAATTGCTTCGGTATAGCAAATCTACACTCCTTCCTTTTTCCATCTTTGGATATGTAATCTTTTCGCTTGTGCACTTGTGCTAGTGTTCCCAAAGACCAAAGTAGGAATTCTAGTCATAATAAGGAGATCAGAAATAATTTTCTTCTTAGCTTGAATTCTTTCTAATTATTCCTTTACTTTGTAGTGTAAGTAAAGGACAAACAGTTCCTCTGGGTGGTGAAAACTTGATAAGAGAGATGCTAGAAACAAACAAGTGTTATTTGTTAGATTGTGGCTCTGAAATTTATGTTTGGATGGGACGAGATACCTCACTGGAAGCTAGGAAGAGTGCTAGTGCAGCTGCTGAGGTAATTTTTATTTTTTTTCTTAGTTTTTCATTAATTATTTTTTAAATCCATATCATCTAGAAAGTTGCAATTCATTCCTATCTTAACCCAATCCCTTAAGGGCAGTGGGATTAAGTGGAGGATTAATGAATAGCTTTTATTATTGCTCTTGCTTGATATAAGAGTTCTCCCATTCATCCCTCTCCTGGACATAACCCAATAATTTAACAACCTCAATTGAACCCCCCTAGGCAACCTCAGTTATAAGCCTTATTCAACCCATTAATCTCTAGTTGCGCTATTAAGCATTAGTTTAACTTTAAATAACCTTATATTTTGAATTGTGTTTAACCCACATTAGTCTCAATTTGCCCTCCTAATGATACCGCGCGTAATTAAACACTGATAACATGTTAGTGCATTCTTTCAGGATTAGTGCTGCTTTGTCTCTAAAGGACTCAGATAAAATTAACTTTTCAAGATATTTGTATATATCATTTTATATATGTAGGAATTGCTTCGTGAACCAGGCCGGCATAAAGCCAATGTGATACGAATTATAGAGGGATTTGAGACAGCTGTTTTCAAGTCAAAGTTCGATAGATGGCCTCAAGCTGCTACTGTGGCAGTCTCTGAGGAGGGCAGAGGAAAAGTTGCTGGTTTGTACTCAACTCCTCTCTTCCATTATAATGCTGGTACTATACAGTACAAGTTATCCAACTTTGTGTTTAGCCAGTTAATCTTGTTGGTGCATTAAGCCTTAACTTAACCTAATCAAGTCTCAATTTAACTCTGGTAAACCTCATTTACCTTTAATTCTGCAATCATGACTGAATCAAGCCTCAACTGGACCTAATTAGGCCTCAATTAGGTCTTACTTCTGCAACTATGCCTCAATATTGCTAGTAGAGCTTAAATAGAGAAAGACAAAGGCAAATATGTTGCTATGTCATAATAGTCAACTTATATTAGTTCTTTTTGTATTATACCTATATCTATACCTAATCAGTGCAGTATCTGGCAAATTTATTCACACAGTTTAACACTTCTTTGATTATTTTCTCTTTGATAGCACTTTTAAGGAGGCAAGGGTTAAATGTGAAAGGCCTCTTGAAGGCTACACCGCTGAAAGAAGAACCTCAACCTTATATTGATTGTACTGGCAACTTGCAGGTGCTTTTTCCATATGATATTCATTTCAGTCCCTATTCTCTCTGCTTGGTTATAATTTGTACCTAAAACTTCTTTGAACGGAAAATTTTCTGAAATTTAACTGTAGGTATGGAGAGTGAATGGAGAAGAGAAGTCACTTCTATCAGCAAATGACCAATTTAAATTTTACAGAGGTGATTGCTATATATTTCAATATACATATTCTGGTGATGAAAAAGATGAGTATATCATTGGAACATGGTTTGGCAAGAGAAGTACTGAGGTATATCCTTTTCTGTTTTTGTTGAATTTTTTTCCTATTATACCCTCAACTTGTTTCTCTGTGTTATTTTTGCTATCTTATTATTTGGATGAATATAAACCTCCAAATTACAATTGAAACTATTTTCGGGGAGATAACAGGGTTTGAGAGACAGGTAAATTTATCTTACACAGCAAGAATTGACAACTTGCAGGAAGAGAGAAATGCAGCAATATCACTTGCTAACAAGATGGTGGAATCTGTTAAATTTCAGGCTACTCAGGTTAGTAAAAGAATGTAAAATGTTTTAAATGTGACAGCTATATTGTGGTCCCTTTGTCCAATAACATATGTTTCATTTTCAGGCACATCTTTATGATGGGAAGGAGCCCATTCAATTCTTTGTCATCTTCCAAACTTTTATAGTTTATAAGGTACATATTTGTTTCAATTCTATTTTTATTTATTTTTTAATCACCAACTAGCAAATAAGTCTGGTATGTTTTATATAGGGAGGTCTTAGTTCTGGATACAAGAGTTTTATTTCCGAAAATGCCCCTCGCAATGAGACATATTCAGAAAATGGACTAGGACTATTTCGGGTTCAAGGCACGGGACCAGAGAATATGCAAGCTATTCAAGTTGATCCGGTATTATGTCAACTCTTTTCTGTTCTTTTCTATTTTCCTGTAGCAAGTTTGAAGATGATGAAAAGAATTCTTGCCTTGCATTGAATATATCACAACTGTTGCGTTTTGTCAATCTTGCGATCAGCACCAAAAAACTAAGAAAAGACAAAAAATGCCAAATGAAATAAAAGTGTAAAATTTATTACATAAGGTCATAACCCAGTTTCTTCTTAATAAACAGTAGTTATTGCTAGCAATCTCAAATCTAACTCTGCTTCAACTGACCCTCAGCTGTCTACTTTTTCTTTTTACATGTTGATGTGTTTATTTTATCAGGTGGCATCGTCACTTAATTCGTCTTATTGTTACATATTGCATAATGGCAACACAGTTTTTACATGGACTGGAAGTCTCACGACAACTGTGGACCAAGAGCTGGCAGAAAGGATGCTAGATCTTATTAAGGTCGTAAAAAGAGAAATACCATTTTTGTATAATAGCAATAAACTTCCTAGAATTTTGGTTTTGGTAGTTCTGGATTATCCAATCATTTTCACTATAAGTCTGTTCGCTTCCTTTAATAATATCTGTACATAATATAACAATGGGTTTATAGAGGGAGGGAGATAGAGAGTTAGCGAGTACAAATTTAATGGAACTTTTATTTAGTAACTAATGCTAAAGCTATCGTTACTAGAAATCAACTGTGAAGTTTGAATTGACTTTAGTTTGTATAGTGATGTCGAATATTTGCGTATATACAGCCCAATATGCAATCAAGAGTGCAAAGAGAAGGATCAGAAACGGAACAATTTTGGTACTCGTTGGGTGGCAAATCAGAATATCCGAGCCAAAAGCTCGTCAGGGAAACTGAAACTGATCCCCATCTTTTCTCTTCTTCTTTCTCTCAAGGTAAATATCAGATATGTTTTATTTTCTCTTTGTTCATTCCATATTTGGCATCTACACTTCCTTGAAATAAATCTTATGTTAACTCAGAAGTTAAAAAACATTCTGAATTTATTTATATTTTCATTCTCTGACATATTTTTCTCTTTCTTCTTTCTCAAATAATATGATCAACATGAAGACAAATTGAAGGTATGAATCACCGAGGTGTATCTCTATTGTTTCTTTATGTAACATATTCAGGAATTGTTACAATTCACATAATTGCAGGTCAATGAAATATTTAACTTCACGCAAGATGATTTAATGACAGAAGATATATTTATTTTGGATTGCCACTCTTGTGTATGTGTTTGGGTTGGCCAACAAGTCCATCCAGAAAGCCGCTCACAAGCTTTAAGAATCGGGGAGGTTTTACTCTATATCATCTCTTGCTCTTGCTTTGTTTCTTTTTTTTCTTTTTTGTTATCATTTTTTTGCTTTTTATTATTTATGATTAAGAAAATTTTGCATTCTGCAATGTTAAAACTATCACTGAAAGATAAGACAAGGATGTGATTCATGGTAAGGGGTTTTTGCAGTTGCACCAATTATTTCCTGATTTTTGCAGGTGCAGGTTGTTCTTTTCTTATATTTGCTACTGATTGTCCAAATTCTTCTAGATAAGACAAGGATTGAACAACTTCTGTTTGAATTCTAGATTTGCAAACAAGACCGAAATATTAGTTCCAGCTTGGCCTTATGCTTTTCCTTAATGTTGGTTGTAATGTGCAGAATCCCATAGTAATGAGTCGTGAATATAATAATCTCTCAACTGCCACTCCTGCCCTGCCCTAACCTTTTAATCCTTTTTGTGTTTACCAGAAATTTGTTGAAAATGATGTACTAATGGAAAATTTCTCACGAGAAACACCGATTTATGTTATCAACGAAGGGTGTGAACCTCCATTCTTCACTCGGTTTTTCACATGGAACCCTGCAAAATTCACGGTATGTAGACGGGCAACTATCAAACATGTCCATGCCCTTTCACATGTCACATATGCTTTTCTAGATTATTTACTGGTTACCATATTTTGCCACTAATGCAACTATTTGTTGTATGTCTGTAGAGTTATTTTACAGATTAAATGAATTCTTATTTCTTTCCTGGCAGATGCATGGTAACTCATTTCAGAGGAAGTTGGCTATCCTGAAAAATGGTGTAACAGCAACATTAGATGTAAGTTTATATATCTTAATAGTAAATACAAAGATAACATTCAAGACATTATTAAATAGATAAAAGAGGTCCAATAATTTTTGTCAGCAATGTAAAATCAAAGGAAACAACTGTTCAGTGAAAATTCTGAAACTAATAGCAGATTTTATTTCTGGATTTGGTAATTGATGGGTATAGTTTAAAGAAAAATGGAAAGAAAAGAAGAAGAAAAACAATAAAAAGAAATATGCTTCTCTAAAATGATAAGAGCCATTGTACCCAGTATGCTGGTAGTTAAAACCTATTCATGCCTTTAAGCAGATGAGGTTCTGTACATAGGGTACCCATTCATTTACATGCTGGTTGTTTGGTCTTGCGTATCTGTAGTTTGTGTTATGCTTAGTAAAGGAATTAATTGTCTTGATAATCTCCATTGTGCTTCCATGTCAACCACACCTTTTGAAATGGCTCATAAAAGTTGGATGATGTAGAAGATTTTTGTGCACTGAATTTTGAGTTTTTTTATAACCTCCATCTGCATCCTCTGAGATATCCCAAACTTTGAGTGTTTTTTTGGAAAATCTCAACTGTTCTGCACGAATCTCAAAGCACAATAATACTGCCCCACTGTGCTATCCCCGAATAGGTACCATACATGTCAGTCATGCAAAAGTTGAGATATCTCAGAGGACACTCACTCCCATCTGCCATGGTCTTTCAAAAAAAAATTTAGTTTTTTTAATACAAATAAAATTTATCTGCAATCTTGTAAACTTCCAGTGATGCATGGAGAATTGCCAGTTTGACACAGATCATATCTAAATTTTATATTCTTTCTCAAGTACTTCACAAGTGGATATACCAATTTCACTGCAATGATCTTTTCATTTTCATCATCATTATTTTAATAAAGAATATTTAAGTGTTCAATAAAATGCATGTGCTAGTATTTTAGCTCTTGTATTCAGAATTAACCTAATTAATGGATCTTACTAGCAATTACACTATGGCAAATTAATCTTCCCCACTTCTTTATTCATCAGAAGCCGAAGAGACGTACACAGATCACATCACATACTGGCCGCTCAAGCGTAACTGACAATGCACAAGGCAGGTCTAGTAGGAGCATGTCTTTCAGCCCAGACCGGGTACGTGTCAGAGGCCGATCCCCAGCATTTAATGCCCTAGCTGCAAATTTTGAGAAACCTGACCGCAACCTCTCAACCCCACCCCCAGTCGTCAGAAAATTGCAACCAAGATCCCTCTCACCTGACCCCTCAAAAATACAACCGCCACCCAAGGCAGCAGCAATTGAAGCTCTGTCATCTTCTTTTGAGAAGCCTCCAACTCAAAACCTCATCCCTAGGGTGGTTAAAGGTACATAACTACATAGGCTTACACTTTATTAAGGAACATTGTAAATAACCATGTCACGATTGTATTAGGATATTTTTCTGTTAGTATCAGAATAATTGTTTATAATGGAACATTTACATACCAAAATGGCAATCAAATGACAAAATCAACCAAATCAAACTGCAAATATTCCCAATTTCCCATACATAATTGTTATTTGCAAAATCACCCAAATTGAAATTCTGTTTTGGTAAGTGAATGGATTCCAATGTTGCATCCAACTATAAGATGAATTATATATAGAGAATTATCTGGGTTTATAGAAAAAAGGATTAAATGCTCTTTTTTTTATATAATTTAGGTTTTGAAGCCGTCTATTATTTCCAAATAGTCAAAATATATCTGATGTTAATTGCAAACATGAGACACGTATGCTATAATTTGGTAAACATTCAGATTAAACTACAAAGGATATGTTATTTCATGATCTAATTAATTTTTAATTATTAAACAAGCTCAATATTTAGTGGGTTGTTCATTTATTTGATTTTATTGACTTTCTTTAATTTTATGGGTTATGAAGTGAGCCCCAAGAGCCAACCAACCAATGTGGTAGTTAATAACAAAACACAAACGGAATCCAAAAACAATAGCAACGGGAAGGATAGCCTCGCAATAATGAGCAAGAGGTTAGGAGCATTTACAATACAAGAAGATGTCAAAGAAGGGGAGCCAGAGGACGAGGAAGGGCTCACTCTATACCCATATCATCGCCTCATAACAGCATCTACTGATCCGGCACCCGATATTGATGCCACCAAGCGAGAGGTACAGATCTCCCCGCCCCCCTCCCCCCCCATTATTCAGATCTTTATTGGTACATAACATTTCTTTTGCTGGTACCATACAGACATACCTCTCTTCAGCTGAGTTCCGAGAGAAGTTTGGGATGGCAAAGGAGGCTTTTACAAAACTACCAAAATGGAAGCAAAACAGGCTAAAGATGGCCCTTCTGCTGTTTTAATTTAATTTTGCCCCTTGAAATCTAGAGAATAGTGGTATAGTCCTGGCAGGACTATATTGGAGGAGTCTGGTTCTGGGTCCTACTTGGTAGTCGATGTGCAAGTCCAAGGGGGACAGCATCAGTGCCTTTTTAGCTGCTTCTGCTCCCAATTTCGAGCATTCTACGTTTTTTTTAAACCCCCACCCCCCGCGCCCCGCGCCCTCCTTTTTCCCTTTGTACAACGTCAACAGTTGTAATTTGTTTGTTCATACGGCCCTTCTTCCTCAAGGTTAGGGGAGGTTATCTTGTGAGGTTGCCTTTTTTATTTGTTTGTTTAATTGATTGTGAGTATTTATTGTATAAAATAATGCATGCATTGTAATTTAGTTTGGAAATGCTTGTATTTAGTCGAGGCAAAGAAAAAGCTTGTATATAAGAGCTTGGCTTCTGCTCACTTTTTTTGGGATTTCTTCTGCATTACTTGTGTTGATAGTTGAAGCTTTCTGAAATTTTTTATTGTGTGTCAACGCTGTAATAAACGAAGCAGTGTAACTAATGGAACTTGCTAAAATAAACGAAGCAGTTGCTTTCAATTTTGAAGAAGTTTACAAGAAACTTAATGGAACTTGCTAAAATAAACGAAGCAGTGTAACTATAACCGAGCTGGATCTCTCTTTATTTTTTTTTGAGTAAAATTCACCACCAGGGTGAATCTCAGTGGAGGAATGGGCCGAGTCCCCTATAAATTGAAAATATGTAATTTTATTCAGTAAAAATAAAACTGATAAATTTTGTATTTATCAATATTTGTCAGTTGTTCTTATAAAATGAAATTAAGTTACACTAGAATTTTTAGCCTCTTCAATCTCAATTTTCTAATTTCATCCGGACTATATAACCTGGCATTTATAGAGTTTATCTGGATGAAAAACAAGAACACAACAATAAATTCTTGAGATAATTGTCCTTCATAATAAGCAGCCAAGCAGGGTTACCGTATAGTCTTTGTTAAGCATCTACATCTCTAAACTATTAAACTATTAGAGTTTCTGATCTGACAGTTTCTAATTTATTTTAGTGAGAGTTTTTTTTTTATTTAGAAACTATGTAGTAAAGTTTCATATTATGAAATTGTTTCTAAATTTTATACAGATTAAATGATTGACTCAGATTAATTCTTCTATTTAATTTATTGCTGATGTGGCTTAATAGAAATTCTAAAATTAATTTCAAAGATGTGAGAGTTAGAAACTTTAGAAACCTTAATTTCTAAAAAGTAGTTAACAGTTATTTAGAAAAACTGTAGAGACGTAGATGCTATATTCAGATTATTATCTTCCATTCTTATTCTTTATCTTTTTGAACATTCATAATAATTATTGAAATCATCCTAAAATGCAGCATTGTTTGTGTTGCAAATGCACAATTTTATATGCCAAAATGAACAGTTGCTATTTCATTCTATAATTTTTTTGGGAAAACTTGCCTAAAATAATTTGGAGTTATTAAGAGGGTAAGAATTTTGAAGGATAACTAAAATATTTCTATTAAAAGATCCAAATAAAATGAAATAATAAAAAACTACTAATGTGATGTGTTTTAATGTTAATTTTTTCAAACTTTAGTATCCGTGGTATATAGGAGTGTAAATAATGCTAATACAATATTCGTATCTGTTTTTCAACGAGCAGATACAAATACGAATATGAATAGTAAAGGGATATCGAAATTTAAAACCATATCTGTCTTAAACGGATACGCATAAGGAGCGGATAATCCACAAATACGGATTCGAATACAAATATAAAGCGGATAATTATCGGATATTGAGTAATTCTACTAAATTTCATAATTGTAAATTACCTAATTTAATTACTAAATATGAAAGAATTATCAAGAATGTTCTTTAGTCCAAACTCATCAAAACAAAATAAAAAAAACACTAGAATGTCTATAAAAGAAATTAGAGAATAACTAAATAAATTCATTTGAATGGACCCATTCAGTCCTGATAAGTAAATTAAATTGGGTGCCAATGTCAGTTCAAATATTAAATTTCAAATCTGAATATATACAGATATTCGCTCTATTTATATCTTCATGGAATTATCCGTATCCACATCTGGATTATTTTTCCATATATAAAAAATATTTGTATCCATATCTGTTTAATTCGAATTCAAATTATAAGCGAATTCAGAGCAGATATCCATCGGATAATGCAGATCCATTTACACCCCTAGTGGTTTATCGAAAAAATGCCACAGAACTTTGTAGTACCTTGCCGCACAGAATGAAATTTAACACGAATCTTAAAACAAAACTCACATAATCCAAACAGTGAAATTATTTTGGCTCGGCTTGCAACTTGCAACATATACAATGATGTTAAACACGAAAACTCGACTTTGGATTGAGAGGTTACTGTATAGTATATAATAGTATTTGTTACCCATGAATTTTCTTCAGAGGGTATTTAAGCTTGGTGCGCTAGATTGAAAATTTTGCAGCATAAATTTGGAAGGCGCGACAAAAATAAGGCACCTAACAAGTAACAATCGTGTTAGCTGCAACAAATCTTTAGGCACAATGCAAAAGGTATCAGAGTTACTATCATTAACAAAATACCCGTTCTGAGCGCCAAATTAATGAATCTGTATCAATAAATGAAATAAAAATTAAGTGGGTTAAAATTTGTCTGTTAGCGTACAAAATAAATTTCATTTTGCAAAAAACAGATGAAAAAAAAAATGAAGATAGCAATTTTATACAATGCAGATTTTTTACAGAAATTAGAAAATGTGACCAGATATTGTGGCGTTGGAATAACGAAGATGAATATTCAAGCAATCTTCGTCTGGTAAAAGATTAATTTAGGCTCTATGCGGCAGACAAATCGCCATTAAATATGGCAATCGCTGTTGACTCTTATTTAGAGCCCAATAGTTTTAATTTACAACGGAAAAAAAAATATATATATAATAGAGAAAATTATTAATCACAATCCAATCCCATCAAAACTAGTCAAATTTGAAAATGCTTAAACTTAACAAGCAATTTAATCGGAGGAAGTCACTAGATCAACCTCTAAAATGATTCAAAATCAAAACATAAAAATACGATTCAAAATCGAAACATAAAAATTTCAGCAAAATAACAATAGTATAAAAACAAATCTTCAACGAAAAGAAAAATCTTGCATTACAGTCATTACATTAGTATAATGGAGAGGCGGCGCCATTCGGATAGACTGAAATAGGGATCGCTAGGTTTATATAACCAAACGCTCAATTTAGATTTTCTATTTTGAAGTCCTCGGCCCATTTACAGCCCAACAGGAAATTCAATTTTCCTGCTCGATTTATTTTAATTGTTATTTTTCACAGCAGAAGTAGGCCCCAAATTCTCTTGAAACTCGTAATCTCTTGCACCATCTAAATTTCTGGGAAATAAATCTGCTGCGATTCTCAAGGAATCACAGGACTCTGCCTTTTCATATCTAATTCTTAATTTTTTCTAGAATGCACGAATCTCCAAAAAAAAAATGAGGGTAGGATATGGAAGCGATTCTTAAGAATCGCAGCAGATTTAATTCCAAATTTCTGATATTATAAGTTTGATTATTTCTTCTCCTCAACAATTTCAATAAATATTCTGTTATAAATTTCACATTAGTTTTTTAATTCGCAATTACGGTGAAATGGAGTGGAGAAGGGGGTGTCTGATCATCTCACAAATTAATAAAACCACCACTACATACTACATACTGGTATGGACTGATTCTAGAGATGAAAATAGCTATGGAAAAGAAAGTCACATGATTTGGTCCAATCTGTATGTAATTGAGATTTGAGAGGTTTAGAGTTTCTGACATTTATTTTACAACTACCTCCCCCAAATCTTGACATTGTATTTGCCAATAGCTACAATATCGTTAAGTGCCACAGTACCAGAAAGTATTAAGTAAAAACAAAAGCATTTAACATCCAAATATACTTCCTTAATTTGATTCTTATCAAAGATCTCAGGATAATAGTATAGAAGATACAATCAATCTAATTTCAGCTTTCAAAATATCACCAAAATAACGACCCTAAATTATCTATCACCAAAACTCAGTGCCCCATGCTAGACGACCCAACATGCAAGCCCCATTTGGCGTGGTATTTCTCATGCAAGAAAACAAGTGTACATTATGAAAAAGGATTAGAACTTGGAAGCAGCAGTTTCACGAAAGGGAAACCGTTAATTAGTGTTGCTAATGTGTTAGTCCTGCGATTGGATAATCTCATGTTATATATCAACTGATGATTCTGAGTTCTGGGAATAAGATTTGGTCCAAATAGCTTTGGATCGGACACCGTTCAAAGCATCTCAAATCATATGATTAAAGTCCGAATAATCGATCCGAACCGCTTAACATGATTTTTATATTAAAATGTGCTCAGAGATCAAATTTAATTTTTTTTTTGGAAATTGTTTGCTATTTTTTTAGATACGTACAATATTACTGTTTTGGTCCAAAAACAGTGATTTTGTACGTATCTAAAAAATAGTAAAAAATTTTCAAAAAATTCAAAATTTGGTGTCTAAGAACATTTTAATACAAAAGTCATGTTGAGCAGTTTGAATCGATTGTTTGGACTTTAATCGTACGATTTTTAGAGACTTTGGATGGATTCTGTTCCAAAACTATTTGGACCAAACCTTATCCCTGAGTTCTGAATATGTGAAATGGAAAGAAGGGTAGCTGTATGTGCCATCTGGATATTAATTATAAGTCACACGAAATCCCACACTTCTTCTATTATAAGTTTGAACCAAATTTAATTATAGTGAAAATAAAGCATAATCGAATGTCGAAACCGTTCGAGCTTATTAAAGAATGATGTACTAAAAATAGAAAAAAAAAAAAAAAACTAATCAAATAAGAAAATAACAAAATTAACCTACAAGTTCATACTTATTGTGCAATATTTAAAGATAATATATAAGTGATACATTGGATTGCTTTAATTGAACGTTTATTCAGTCTAATTTTTGTATCCTTCGAATAATTCAAATTTCTAAAGCCACAAAGCATGGGAACATTGGGAAGTCATTCTAGTCGCTTCTGTATGATAAAAAAAAGACGTTACAAAAGAAAAGAAAAAACTGAATATTATAGAAAATACTTTAATGAACGTATAACACATTTTTCTTATTTGGTTAAAAGACGTTAGCGGAATTTCATGTTTTTATTTACCTAATCCTCTCTGATCCTCCAAATGTAAATAGAAATTCTTTAACAGGCGTATAACATACTTTAAAAGACGTTAGCAGAATTTCTCGTTTCTATTTACCTAATCCTCTACAAGCTTACAAATGTAAAGAAAATACTTTAATGAGCGTATAACACACTCTTCTTTGAAATAAATAAAGCCCCTCATAAGCAAATATCACATAATAAGAGAGAGAGAAAAAACAATGAGTATACAAAGAGAAGCTACTCGTTTTCTTTAAAACCATTGATGGAGAGTGTTTACTTGTTGTAGTAATAATTGGAGCAGGATCTGGTGGTCTAGCAGTAGCAGCATGTTTGTTCATGCTTTGTGAAATCATCTTTTGGTATAAACGTTGGCATTTTTCTAGGAAATTCCATATAGGATAGCTGACATAATTATTTGGTGAGGTGCAGTTTAAGTCGATCATAGGCTCATTATGGACAAAAAGGGTTTATGATCGGCTTAAACTGCAACCCACCAAATAATTATGTTAGCTGGCTGACATGGAATTTCTCAGAGAAAGAAATGCCTATGTTTATACCAAAGATGATTTCATAAAAAATCTTCCTCTAAATTTTGAACATGTGATGAGTTGAACATCATATGTCTATATTTTAAAATTAGTAAGTAGCAGTTTTTGTTTGTTAAATTGTCGTTATTAAAAATTATTTTGTCTTTGTCTCTGCCTTCCATGTCAAACTGACTCTGGTCTGATGACATGGACATCAAACATGAATTCGCATCCTCTGCATTAATGCGCCATTTGAGTTTAGTTCTGAACAGTTCAATCGGAATCCAAACTAATCCAACCTACGTATGTAATGCACAACTCTTTATGATTCGTGTTAGTATGAAACGATCATATGAGATTTAAACTCAAACGATGCGTTAATATACCCCCTCCCTCAAAAGAATTTGCATCCTCTGATCTCAAACTTTGAGTGTTTTTCTGAAAAATCTCAACCATTTAAATGTGTTTTGCACGAGTCTCAAAGCACAAATAATATTGGTCCCTGTGTTATCGCCGAACGGGCACCGTACATGTCGATCACACAAAAGTTGAGATACCCCAGAGGATACGCACTCCCTTTGAAATGGAGATGCTCTTGAATTACGAACGTGTATCCTCTGCATTAACTTGAAAGAGTATCTTTGAGTTTAATGCATGTCAATCGTCTGATAAGTAATTACCTTTTAATAATCGATATAAATTAATAACTTTTGTTGCTTAGATAAGTAATTAATAGAAAATAAGTAATTAAATGACATCCATTTGATGTTTGGTTTTTCTAATAAAATTCCATTGAAAATTTTCTGGGTACAAATTTTCAGAAGGGAACAAAAATTAATAGAGGGGACTAGGTTTTTGTTTATTATCCATATGAGATGTGACATAAAGAGAATTGCAGTGGAATAATTAGGCGCACGGCTACATCAAGAAAGAAAATCCTTTCATTTTCAAATACAAGTCCAAATGATATAATTATTCAGTCCAATTCTCTCAATTCAACTTTTTTGCCACGAGTTGGCAATCTCAACTGCCAATGTTAGTCTTACCATCATATATATTGTCCTCATATCACTTTTTTTTTCAAGAGAAAAAAATATTTACGTTGTTAATATTTTTTTTAAACAACTATCTAAAAATTACCATTATACTTATGAAACACTAGTTGTTTAGAATTTCCAAGTTATTGTTAGAATAAACTTAAAATGCATACAATTAGCTATAACACAATACATATTTGACTAATTTTGTAAAGTTGATAAAAAACATTGATAATATTTGAAAGATAGGGATTTTTTTTTTTTTCAAAAATGACATCACTAAATCGAATATTGTTATCCTCTAAATTATTTTAAATATATGTTTACAATTAATTTATGTCAAAAATTTGGTTCGAAAAGATGAACCTCTTTTAACCAAACTTATTATTACTTCTATATATAGAGTAGAAAATATGTAATCTTTATTGGCAAAGAGCGACCACTCTAGTTTTTGCATGTCACACGCAGTTTATCAATGTCTAAAGGTCATATTTAGTTGGTACTTAAATTTAAAGATGATTAAGTTGCTTTTTCATTTTTATAATTTATTTGACAGTTTAAGTTATGGTTTAAATTAATTGTCTAGAAGATTAAAATTTTGATAAATAAATCTAACCTATGATAGTGAATCTAAGTGTGAAGTAAGTTCAATTTCCGTGCAAGTATGTCAATTTTCGTGCTCACCTATTGGTGCGCCAAACTCTTGTGCAGACCTCTTAGTGCGCGAAATTCCTGCGCGAACTCGGTGCGCCAAATTATTGTGCGGACCCGTCTTGACTGATGTGCGAAACCATTGTGCGGGGATGGTATTTTTTTACATAAACCACTCCGGATGGTTTATAATTTAAAATAAATTTTGACAGTGGTAAAAAAAAAAATTCGGCCCACTAGCCCCCCTCCCTTTTCATTTTTTACCTCTTTTTCTTCCTTCTGATCAAATAATGATGTGAAATTGGGTACTACTTATGCATGTTTCGGTCATTATGTTCGTAATCGTATTTGGAATATAATACAGAAATAGTTTGTCGTTTATAATATAAATCACAATATTAGTTTTTTATAAGAAAAATTCATAAATTTAGCAAATTTCATGATACTATTTCTGAAATTTTCCCCATAAATTTTAGTAAATTTTATTCAGAAATAGTTCGTCAACTGCAGTTGTAGCCATAGGGGGTAAAAAGTTAGTGTAGTTCTGTGAAACTTTTTAAAATAGATTTGAGCTGCTTTTAAAAGAATACAAAAATATGACGAATTAAAAAAATCTTTTAAATAGTATATTAAACTAGAGTGAGGCTATGGTACTATGTATTGTGCATATTGATCCACTTATGAACTCAAATTTTCAATTTGAAAGTTCTAACGATAGATCTGAACTGTTCAACTTGGTCTTCATATGAATTTATTTTTAAACTAGATTTTATCTTTTTTAGAAATTTTTGCTATGTTTTAGATGAATAGTGATTTTCTACCCATCTAAAAAAATAGCAAAAAAATTCTAAACAATATAAAATTTATTTTATAAGTACATATTCATATAAACATCATGTTATTCGGATTAACCGTTAAGATTTTGAAAACAAAAATATTGATCCGTAGTACAGACTAGTCCGTGCTATGCATAGTACTATTGTCTCTCTCTACAGTCTACACTGCTCAAGAAAAAGAAGAGAATAAAGAAGACGAGAGAGAGTGTAAAGAGTTAAACCTCTTCTACGTTGCGATTTAAAAATTACAAAATTTAAATAATTAGATAGAGTCCATCTTTTCTCTCTTCCTCTCCCATCCTCTCTTAGTCTCCTCCTCAAAAGTTAAATGTTGTAAAACAAGTAAATAAAATCTCTCCTCTACAGAACCCATATCCTAGTTTAGACTTTTCTTTAGCTTAAATGGGCATTGTAATTAGCTTTCTCTTTTGGATTCACGCAAGCACAATCAGCGACACTTGCCGTTGCAAATTGGGTCTCGAATTTGATTGTGACTCGGACATTTATTATTTTTAATTGGTTAAATCACCAAATGGGTACATAAATAAAATAAATGGGTCGGTTTGAATGGGGAAATAACTAATTTTAATATTTTGATGGGTAAAAATATCTAATTGATGAAGTTATGATGGGTATATATATCTAACTTTCTCTAAATTTTATTTAATTTTGTTATTCAACATCTGGTTTAGATTCTGAAATGTTCAATTGCTAATGACTTGTGGAACTATGGCAGCCGGGAAATATTCTGAATCAGAAACAAGTTTAAAATCTTATAACAGTAAGTCGGGTATAGTTTGGCCACTAAAATTCCTTATTTTATCTTCTCTCCTATATAAATTTTGTTGGATTTATTGCACTCCTGTTATATATTTTACCCCGAATTTGCGCCATAAGTTGAGAACGAGAGCCGCATTTCCCAAGTGCTAACTCCCGTTTCTTGCTCTTGTTTCTTATATATTTGTTGCAAAATAAAGTTTCAACTTTCAAATGAGAATCAGGTATAACATTATTAATTAAGGGCTCGTTGGACAAATTAATTAAAGAATAGCATTATCTGAGGGGTATGAAAAGACCAAGATATCCATCATGAGTTCCTGACCTTGTTTTCCTTTCTTTTGGATCCACATCTCCTGCGATTCTTCGCTAATCAACAGTGCCCTGCAATTCCTGCTTTTCCAAATCCAACCGTTCAATTGTTTCGAGATTCATGCAAGGAAAAATCAATTGTTTTGAGATACGTGCACAAAATTATTTGACGGTCAGATTTGAAAAAACAGGAATTTTATAGTTAGTGTTCACTCTATTAGAATCGTAGCAGATGTGAAATTCCTTTCTTTTCCTTTCTCCTTTTTCTTTTTTTCATTTTCTGCTGGCAAAGCCAGTTCACACCAAAACACCAAAACACCAAAAACCCAAAAATAAAGCCAATTATATTTTTAAACCCATGTCAAGAAACTTTTAGCAAAGCAATAATCAGATTGCAATTAATTAAATAAAATGTAAAAAAAATAATGAAAATGATCATCACATATCACTCTTACAGAAAATGTGATCGATAACAGACTACCAATATATATATAATCTTACTACTATCTTCAAAATAGTTAATATATATCCAACAAAGGAAGGTTCCTCTCTAAATCCAAAGCTAATTAGCACCTCTGTACCGGTCCCAGCTCAGTATGGGAAACATTCAACACTTGGAGTTGGAGAGGCACTCAGGCACATCTAGTCATTATCAAATTAAATGACACATCCTTAGCATGTATCCCCACGTATACGGTATACGTAACTAGCTAGTCAATTTATGACCTTACCACTATATAATACCAGTATCGTGTCATAGTGCATACGAACCATAACGTCAATTTGATAACAATTGGGCAAACGCTGGTTAGGCAAGAAAAAGAAAACACAGTAAAAGTCTGTATTTGTATTCTGGCCCTTAATTATTTTCTTGCCTTAGATCAACCAAACCAAGTCTTAATTAAACTGAGACACTCCAAAATAAGCATGCCAGCATCAACCTGCAAGCTATCAGAAGCAAATTAATGTGCAGCCTCATAATCAATCCAAAGAAGAATTCTTCGTGCTGAAAACGGAGCGGATAGTGATAAAATCATATCCATATTTTTTTTTCTTTTTTATTTTCCGAATACGTATACGAAGCTATATCAAACACATCAGACGGATCTGGATCCGGATCCGAATCGGATCGGATATTTATTAAAAAAAATATTAAAGTTCATAATATTTATCTAATTATAATGGTGAATAGTATAAATTTTTCATAATATATATTAAAATATATGACATATATCTACTATTGGGATACGGATAATTGAAATCTAAAACCATATCAGTATCCTTATCTGCACAGATATTTGGATATCGGATATTCACATGTAAGTTTTTAAATACGGATCGAATACAAAACAGATATTATCCATACAGTTTTCACCCCTAAAAATTCTACTATTTGTATATATCAGACAACGCACTCTATGTCCTAGAAGATTAGACAATCTACTAGACAAATTAGGGTTATGGGTTATGGGGAGAGGTAGATATTAGAGAGACAAAAAGACAAACTTGTGACGAAGAAATTAAATTGTATTTTCACTTGACTTGGGTTTTCTTGAGTAAAGTTGGAGGTCAAGCCACCTAACTATTTAATACCTTTGTTATTATAATAATGGTAATAACAAAAGATTTCTCCATTTGAATTTCGAACCCATAACCTCTCACATAGAGACCATGTGTCTTAGCTACTAGACCAAATACTAGTTCTCCACTTGAATCCACTTGAATTGAGTTACATAGAATAAAGACCGAAAATATTTTAGTTACCATTTTAATATTTTAAAATTTTAACCTTACTAACGATATTTTTAAATTTTCAAAATGACACCAAACGATATTGGAATTTGTGAGCTGTAGAACTATAATAATTATTAAAAAAAAATATAAATTTTGAAAAGGTGTTTTACTATTATAATTATTAATTTTACTTAACATTTATTTTTTGTTAAATGGGGATACATTACTTTTCTTATGTTGTTACTTTCTCTAAATATGTTTTCTTTTCTATGTCAAGTCCATATACATTTCTCTAAATATAATATTATACTTTTTACAAATGTTTTCTTACAAAATAAAAATACAGTGCATGTTTGAATGACTTCAAATAATCAAATTTTACAAAACATACAACATAAATTCATGATTACGTAAATCTATTTTTAAAGAGCAAGAAGCCCTTAATAAAATGAATATTCTACAACCAATCACCCAAATGAGCAGAGCTACAATTTTTTATGGTAGGTGTGATTACTTGGATAAAAGTATATAAAACTTTAACCAAATAAAAAAAAAAATGGGTTCCACGCACTCTCACTCTGCGTAGAACATCAGTATTCAGCTCAGGGATTCTGTAGAATGAGGATGCGTAGAAGGTAGAATTAAAAATTTCGAAAGATCGCTGGTAAGATTAAAAATTTAAAATATTAATATGGTAACTAAAATTTTTTGGGAATAAAGATGACCTATTTATTACAATATATATTCTCTAAAATAAAAATATTAAAATAAATTCTTAAAGCTAATCTACATGCTCTTTTTTTTTTAAACTTGACAGTCAACTGTCAACACGAGTGGATCTATATTGAGTCTCTTGGATTTTGAGTTTTTATAAAGATTTATAGCTGAAATTTTTATTTATATAATATTAAATTAAAATAAAATAAATATTTTACCACTTTTTCTGAAGAATTTGAAATATATCAGTCTACTAATTAAATTGGCAAACCCATTTTAAGATCCGCTAATCCAATCAGTGGACCCTGGCTCTTGGATAAATGAAATACTGTAGCTGGGTTTTTGTGCTAAAAATGCTGTAGTTAAACGAACAAGTGTTGACTCAAAAACCATGTTGGTCCTTCGATAAGCGAGCTAAATATTATTTCCCCTCAACATTTTTTTTGCGTGAAGAATCAAGACATTTGTAGCACAGCTAAAAATATTGATTTTTGACCCCTCGGTAAGCATTCCATCTAGTTTTGAATAGTCCAAAATCATAATTAATGAATATTTTTTGTATTTGAATTTGTTGGTCCGAAGAAAAACAAAGTCTGTTATTTCAATTAGCGAACTTCGGGTATGCTAATTTAATTAGCAGATTTGGTATGTATGAAATTCTCTAGAAAAAATGACGAAATGATTTTTATTTTAATATGGTATAAATAAAAATTTCGGGATTTATAGATTCAGGTCAACTTTGTCATTCCCCCTAGAATTTTATTTGCCTCCCTTTAGAGTTCTGATTTGCAATTTGGATTAAATTTAGAGTTAAAATTAAGATACATTTTTTGAATTCTAATTGATAGTTAGAATTAGAAGTTAAATCATTGGAAATTTGAGATCAGAGTATTAAAAATCACAAGTTAGAGCATTATTTTTTATCTAGTACCCGATTATTATTTTTTTACCTCTCCCTGACGAAAATCCTAGATCCGTCCCTGACCAAACGGTGTTCATTGGGTCCAGTTTAATTGGTTTTGAACCAAACAGAATTAGTTTGGACTAAACGGTTTGGTTTTTCAATTTAATGGTTTGGTTAGGTTTAATTCGGCCTGGTTCATAATATCCGGTGTTCATTGGGTTTGGTTTAACACTGTTCACTGGGTCTAGTTTAATTCGGTTCGGTTCATTGGGTTTGGTTTAATAAGTTTCATTCGATTCATTGGGTTCGATTTAACAGTGTTCATTGGGTCCGGTTTAAACTGATTAAACTGAACTGGCAGAACTTTTATATATTATGTATTTGATCCAGACCACCCTGGTCTATTGTTAATACCCAGTCTATTTCTTAATCGATTGCTTTAAACACTTCAGTTTATTTCTCAATACTCCGATTTATTTCTTAATATACTTTGGTTTATTACAAAATAATTGCTTTAAATAAAAAAAAATTAATATATTTCGGTTTGAACCGAACAAACCGAAATAAAATTTGAACCGAACAAACCGAAATAAAATTTTGGTTCGGTTCGATTCGGTTTGTTCTATTTTTAAAACTAAATTATAACTTTAGTTTGTCTAATTTGGTTCCAACCGAACTGATGAACAGGAATTTAATTGCAATAAAATAAAGTTTTTCATACATTTTACATCGGAATAATGAGAAACCACTGTTGCAAGCTACCCTACATGTTTTTGTTTCAATGATAGCTACTCTACATATACTAAATAAAAAAACACTTCCTTAATTGACCTGTCATGTTCTAGTCTGCTCCTTGATTTAACGTGACAACTGTCAACTGACATGTTCTTCTTGCTAATTAGAACTAGGTACATTCTTAATGTAAGTCTCTTGTTGATAAATGGTAAGATGAGAAGCACATGACAAAAACATATCTGAAGCCTAAATAAAAATAATCGAACTGTATACTGATCACTGATGCACAGGGACTGCATTCTGAAACCTCAATAAAGCCTCTAATAAAGCCAAGTGATCTTGAGTTCTTGACTCAATATTGAACACGTGCCAATAACTTGAATCGGTCAATTAAAGCCTTAACTAGGCCAGCTAACTTATCAAGCCGCCATTAACTCTAATCGAGCAATAATTTCTTGATAACGTAAGTAGGGCCTTAGGGGCACGGCCTTAATAAAGAAATTTACTATTCAAGGAATAATGGTCAACTTAATTAGCAGCAAATTCCAATCCGGACAGGAACAACAATGCATTATTCAATTAACAAAAAAAACATTCAAACGTTTGGCACATGTAGGGTTTCAAACGGAATATAGTATTTTTAAAGTCCAAACAGTCGATTTAAATTATTCAACATGATTTCTATATTAAAATATATTTAAAAATCAAATTTCATTTTTTAAAACTTGTTTACTATTATTTTGAATTGGTGGACAATCACTATTTTTTCAAAAGATTTTACACCATTCAAAAATAAAGATTTTGTACTTATCTAAAAATATAGTAATTTTTTTTACAAAAAAATATAAAATTTAAGTACATTTTAATATGAAGATCATGAGCTATTCAAATCGACTGTTCAAACTTTAAAAACAGAGATATAAATATAAGACGTGATTGAGACATACAACATGAGGTATTTGATGAACCCTGCTCTTTTTATAAATTGTCTTTTTTTTACAAATTAGGCTTTTCTTTCAACAAATTATGTAAGACACTAAGACACAATGAGGCTATGTACATTTTGTAGGTTTGCAATAGATCTAGACTTGTTTTTCTCATATGCAGGGCGAGGCGGCTCAAGCAAGGGCCAGAAGAGAAGTTTAGTTGGACCAGTGCAGGACAAATCAAGTGTGGTTGTAAAACCAAAACGCACTAACACAATCATGCTAATTTAGCTAACTGCTGTGACACAATTATGTTGCTTCAACAAAATTTATCAAACTCATCATTTGACAAATTAAAAGAGTAATATTAAACTATATTATCTGATCGAATATCAAGTAAAATAATGAACGAATGATGATGATGATGATAATAATATTATAATTCAAAATCAGTAAAATGAGCACTAAAATTAGAATTCAGGAAGATGTTATTTGACTTGACAATTTGACATCATGATGCAGTATCCTTAATGGCACCAAGCCAACTTGACCATTCCAAAAGGTTAATTTTCTGCTCGGCACCTTTTTCTTGTCGTCTTGTGTTACACGAGTGTCAATCGATCTAATATTTATCCGTCCGTTATCGGGAAAGTAAATTATTTATAGATATATTACGTATGTTTTTAAATAAATTATTTGTATTTGTCTACGCTTCATAATTATATATAACGATGTGGATGTGAATAATACACATAATTCTTCAATATAATATGGATATCCGAATTATCTGAATCCATAGCAGCACCGAGCTACAAGTTTGATTTATAAATATCAAATTACAAAATTTCTAATTTATACATCTTAATTCCTATTTATTTTCTTTTTGTCGTCAAAATACCCTCATATTTTATACACTTATTTTTTCTATATAATATATGTAAGTGTGTTGTCAATATTATTATTTTAAATTTTTTAATTTATTGCTCGTGTAGGTTGTTCAAATAAAAAATAGAAGGTAATGTTATACCTTACAACAAGTCTCTTGAGTCAAAGTGGTTGCTTTTATATTTGTTGAACCTACACGTCCATAAACTCCAAACTCACCTCTCCTAAATCAACGTACCAAGATCAATAATTAAAATTTAAAGCATTTTTATTTATTTTTTCCAATAACACACAAAGAAATAGTTTAATTTTTCTTACAGTTGCGAAAAATCTGATCTGAAAAATATTGATTCAAATTATTTGTTGTTGTCTTTCTAATAAATCAAATTATACAGTATTCTATCTAATTTCAACGAAACAAAAAAAATTTATAATATTTTAATAAAAAATAAATAAATTATAACTTTTTTCAAAAATAAAAAAAGTTAAGGAATTAGCCGGTTCCTATTAAAAATTAAGGACCGGATAATAATTAGCCGGTTTGGGTAGCTTTAAAATTTTGTACTTTTGTAAGCATATATGGCAATTTTCATTTAATGGTGGATATAAATAAAAATGACGGTATTTCTTTTACATCCTTTCATGAAGCAACTAATTCAAGCTCCCATTTTCAGGTAATTCATACACAAGAAGCTTGTTGTGTGTTCCTAAAATGCAATATAGAGGTTTCACAAGAACGCCTATCCTCTGCATTAACTCAAAAGAGAATCTTTTGAGTTAATGAATCTCAACCGTCTGGTTTGTTTTGAGATTTTTGCAGACTAGATTTGCACTAATATTGAAAGACCCCTATATTATAGGCAGTAGCCGGATTGACTCCGTTCAAAATTGGATGGTTGAGATTCACGAACTCAAAAGATTCCCTTTTGAGTTACTGCAGGGGATAAGAGTTGGTTTCGCAATACCTACTATTTTTACCTCCGAATGGAATTTCTGTTCAAAATTTGGTTCCAATACTCTCTCGATTTAAGGATCCTTTTAATGACAACAAACTTTGTTTTATTTTCAGATAGTTCACCAAAATTATGCATATACGTACCTTACCTTCTCCGACGCTTCCAATGATGGTTCTTCGGTTTATGTCTGATTATAGTAAAGCTCAATAGTCATTGGAATGTCTCCATGAATGAAAAAATCTCAGAAAAGCAACAAGTAATTCAAGATAAGAATCATTACGATAACTGCATAATAATTTAACAAAAAAAATACAAAAATTGAACGCAATGGCTAGCGGAAGATCTAAAAGATCGTAGTAGATCTGACCGAAAATCGAGTCTATGGGCAATTAGTAGGTCTCTTAATTAATATTATTTATATGTATATTTATAGTGATAATATATCGTAGTTAATTGAATAACTGATTAATATGTTCAAATTAAAACTATTTTAAAATATTAATGCCTGAAAAAAAAACATGATAAGCTCCAAGTTGGTGTTCGGCAACTCCTCCTTAAAATTCCTTAGATTTCTTTTAGACTCCTTAGAAACTAATATGTCCAAACAACTTCTCCTTAGTGAGAGTTAACTTTTGCTCTTTTCGTTCAAATTCTTAAGTTTAAGCACCTCTTGCCCCAATTATGAAGGCATCATTTCTCTTGCATTAAGCATTCTTAGCACTTTTTTTTTTGCCTACTGAACATTTTTTTTAATCCAATTCTACCAAACTAGTGCTCATTAACTCTACTTAAAACTTAATCCCTCGTGTGGTGCGGAACACTCCCCAAAATTTTTTTGACCAATAAATAGCTTCCTTCCATTCTCATTCTATGCCTTCCAAGAGTATATTTTCTTAGATAATTTTTTAGTTTACCTCAAAACTGTGCTAACAATTTATATGTAGGCATGTATCATATTTAAATGTACGGGACAATATTAATACAAATTATATTTTCAGAATTTGTGCTTTTATAATCTGTGCGTTTTGATTTTTTTTTCAAATGAACTGAAATTTTGAGAAATAGGACGTGAAGTCCAAGTAAAGCAAGGCTTGAGTGATACCCATCACAACTAACTTTATTCAAAATTTGGGGACAATCTAAATCATCCATCTGACCTGGAAATTCAGACCCGTCTAAAGAAAATTTCTCCGTACTAGTAAGTAGTAACCAAACCTGGGATATCTATCGGAGGTTCCAATCGTAACCAGCCAAAGAAGGATTTTACATTTTAACCGTTACGCGTGACAGACATTTATTGGATTCAGAGCATCACGCTGATATCGATGTTCTCGAAGGTTTAAATCCTCTCCATTTGAGAAAAAGTGTTGATCTTCCTGTTTATTGCCAGAGGGAAAAACGTGAAAAACGTGTACAATCTTGGTGGTCTCTCACTCTCTCTGGGTTTGTTGAAATGGAGAGGGTGTTATTTGTGCAGAGTTTGAAAGGGACGATGTGATGTGAGGTCAAATTTGAACAATGGGAACATGGCCCCATAGGGTCTACGTCCGGCGTCACGGCGTGGGCCCAAGAAAGGAAAGGCACTGCCGCACTAGGCAGTAGGCAAACGCACCTGCAACGGCTCTCTCCGGAAGAGCAGCCACGTGTCAGACATTGGTCAACACAGATCCCTCATGTTTTCATAGATTTGACTGTGCTCGGAGCATAATGTGCACCATACACCGGTATTGTTCCGATTGACTTTCGGTCTTAACATTACTCTGTTCTTTTATTATTATTATTTTTTAAGAAAAATACTTAATATAAAATTTTCAGATTCTATTACTTGTTTGTAAGTCTCACAAACGATCTAACTTTTATATATATACAAAGCGAATGCTAATTGTTTTCCTATTTTCTGCTTTTCCGAATATTCATTTACTTAATTTTAATATAATAATAGAAATTTAATGGAAGCAAATTTGTCAAAATTAAAATTCAGTAAATATAATGAATTCATTCATTAAAGTAATTAACTATTGTAATTCTGAAATTCTTATTAGAAGCTTTCACAATTGACAATTTGCAAGAAGTAAAACTTACAAGTCACTACATTTACATTGAAATTACAAATTAATCAATAAAGTTATAATTAAAATAGTGAAAAAAACTAATATTTCTTTTCACATGAACAATTTTTTTACTGATATGAATAAAAAGTAGAACTAGGGTGTTCTTAAGTTCACCAAGTCCCTTTGTGAACTCAACTCTAAAATCTATCAGATTAGCTTCAAATGATGAATCCAAATTGTTGAAATCTTTTTACCTTACCAGCGATGAGTATGCATGCAAAAAATTTAAATTTTGGAATTATTTTGTTTCAATGTAAGTGTTGAAATTATTTAAATTTTGGAATTATCTTTTACCTTACAAACGATGAGTATGTATGCAAAAATTATTTTATGCATGCAAAAATTTTTTTTACCTTACAAACGATGAATCCAAATTGTTGAAATCTTTTTATCTAAGTGGTCAAAATACATTCAAAAAATTAATGAATTAAAATTAATTTATAAACATTCTAATTTTGACCGCTTGGCTTATACTAAATTAATTTGAAAGTTTACAAATTTTACATATAGACGCATCGTAAGATAAATGGGTTTTAACGGTATTGATTCGTTGTTTGGAGTCCATTCAGTAGGTTTTAGAGTTAAGTTCACAAACAAACTTGGTGAACTTAAGAACACGCTAGTTCTACTCATGAACAAATATTTTAAATTGACGAGGGTTCAAATGCCTCTATTTTTGTGCCTCCACCGTGCCTCTATTTTTATAATTGTAATAGTTTAAAATTTAAATTTAAAATGTCAAAACAAAACCATTAGATATGATGTATATCATTTTCACTGTGCACACATAAAAGATCACAACATTTCGATTTTGTTTTGATTAGTATCAAGAGTTTGCAAAAACTATAACCATGTGGATAAATTATGGACTTTGATTTTTCAACTTATTGATTAATATAAAATTTAAATCTAAAAGTGATAATTTTGTATATGTATATAGGAAAAATAATATAGATCAAATTTAACAGTTTTATTTTGATATACAAATTATAAAAAAATTATTATTAAAAAATTAAAAAATAAAGACATAATAGAGACACAAAAAATTAACATATATGAACTCTCCAGTTTACTCTAAACTGATGTAACATATCTTAACTTATATGATGTATCTTGTTAGCATATATGAACTTATTGATGTTCATTGATAATAATATCAATGCATAAATTTTGTATCTAACATATGCTGAAATAA
Organism: Carex cristatella; assembly: GCA_024447775.1. Lineage (NCBI taxonomy): Eukaryota > Viridiplantae > Streptophyta > Magnoliopsida > Poales > Cyperaceae > Carex > Carex cristatella. The sequence goes on from JAJHPF010000032.1 coordinate 5,225,721, forward strand.
TTTAATTTAAATAAATAAAGACTTCATTTTTTTTTTTGCAAAAATATAATTATTTTCATCAATGAACCACTGTCTTTCTCATTCAAAATCATGTCTGAAAGGTGAGACTATCAGAAACAATGTTATAAAATGCGGTATGCAGAAGGCCATCGCATACCGCATATGCGGATTTTTATGAAGTGAGATAAGTGCAATTGGCTGGTCAGATGAAACATTTTTATAATATTATACTCAGTAAATTGAAGTTGACCGAAGATGGTTAGATCAACCTAAATTAATTGACCATTGAAAAGTTCCTTCCAGATACATCACAAGTATTTGACGGTAGGCCAGGTGTACGAAAAGAAAAGAAAATGCACGGTGAATCGCATCCAACATCCCGCAAGAAAAGAAAAGTAACCCACTCAAAAACCACCGAAAGTTTCGGGAAAGAAATCCCGAATAAAAGAGAGCGACCGAGGTCCGAGATATATATCCCAAAGTCTATCTGAGAGTGGCCTATTGAGAATAGGCGAATTTTATTCGGAGAGCTGGCGAGGAGAGCAGAGAGCGAGAGGTGGAAGAGGAAGGTGATGGCATGGTGGCAAAAGAGAATTCTATTTCCAGTTAAACGCGCATGGTTTCATCTCTCCTCTAGAGTCAGGCCGCGTACCGACGCTAATGGTATCTTCTCTCTGTTTCATTCGCTAAAGTTATTAAGTTTGATTCATAACCAACTCATTTTGTTTAATACTTTTTTTATAGTTCTAATTTCTCAAATGCAACCTCTCTTATTCTAGATAAATAAGGCACTGATAGTAATTTCCTCTGCGTTTTGCGCACAACAAGAGTTATTTCCCTTCTTTTTAATTAGTCCTGAAATATCATTTCTTTTGGTTTTGCGCGGAATTATAACTTTTGTCGGTTTAGTTATTTAATAAAGATAAAAGAAATACAACTACCGTATATATCCAATTAAATTAGTGCTACTTTCGGCAACATGCCATCTTGACTTAGAAAATTCGTTAACTACTCTGGATTAGCCAATGAAATAGCTAGAATCCTTTTTTGTTGCACTCAAGTTTTGGACTTGCATGTGTTTTATATATTATCATATAACTGTATGGGTATATAGTACTTCCTTCGGCAATAATAGTAATTATTTTTATCAAGTTTATCCTTTTCTGGATGTTTATACTTTCATGATATTCCTTTTGTTGCATTTGTGGTCCTTAAAAAAAAAGCAAATTGATATGCTAGAATCTATCTTAATTTTTGCCATGTTCCTTTTCCACGGGGTTGTACCTTTCTAATTGCGCATACTACGTACTGAGAGTTATTCTCTAATTTTTGGTGTTGTCGGCAGCAAATTAGAAATTAAGATGCCAGAAATTGTCTCAATTATTTTCAAGCCATAGTTAATTTTTGTTGTCTGATGCTGGCAACTAAACAAGTTGCTTAAAGTACATGATGAACTTCTACAACAAATTTGTTTTGCTTTGAAGTTTAGTTGAGTTTATATAATTTGAAATCAAATATAGAAGGATAGTTCACGGATGGTGCATGCCATGCTAGGGGTCAGTTGTTCTTTTTCTTTCAGAGAAGAGACAATGGGACTTGTGTTTGCTCAAAACAGAATATTCTGATGGGATTTTTCATTTTTAATATTTTATGAAAAACGTTTTTGACTTTGAGTTATTAACTACTTTGTCAAATATGCCACATCTTGATGTGGACCATAAAAAATTATTACTAGTCATCAGACCTGAATAAATAATTTTTTTTTTAAGTAAAAAAAATGGTATTAGTAGAAGCATCCAAATACACAGAATATGTTCCTTATCTTTATTTCTTTCTTGAAAAACCTATGTTCCATCAGAATCCATCCATTTATATAAAATTAATTGAATTATTATTGTTATTATCTGTATTGATGCTTTCTTAGTTATTTATATAGCATCAACATCAGAATTAATTATACATCATCATTTTTTTATGCTTTCCCTAAAGAAAAAGAATACTTATAGAAAAGCAGATCCTCACAACCTGTGGTCCTTGAGTTTGTAGAAATAAACAAATTTCATGGCTGGTATGCAGCCTCATCAATTCTCGATGTGGGTCCACTGATCTACGATTTATATGGGTGCTAATTTGGGATAAGAAAAAAATATGGTCATATATTTATTGTATTTTCTCATATCGTTGGTGTTTAGCTTCTTTCAAGCTGTGTTGTTGCAATTGAAGGTTCTATTTAGGTCTAGACTAAATATTGAGGTACATTGAACTGTTCAGATTGCACTTGTCTACTTTCTACTAAACCAGGCAATTTTGGCAGCTTATGATTTTGACTGGATCTGTTTGTCTGATTTGAAACAGAGGCCTCAACATCAAAATTAGCTCTCTTAGTTACTGTGTAATATTTGGAAAAACACGAGAGAGTTTGTTCAAAGTAGTGGTTCTAATACTTTTGACATTTTAGAAGCAAAAAATTGCCATATACATATCTTTAGGCGCCATCTGGAAATCTTCAAGTTTGAAGGAGGTAATTTAAAATGTGGTCCATTTGATAGTTTTTAACGTATCTATTTTAAATAGAGTAGGGATTTTTCGTATTGGAATCTTGAAATCTTAAGGAATTATATTAAAATTAAAAAATGAATATTTTTTCCTACAGGCCTTTTAGAATGATTTCGATACTTTTGACAGGAGAAAAGAATAAATTTGAAATTTGTGTATTACTCAAAGTGCAGATGGCGGAATCCTTAAGCTGCATGGCGATGTGCAAACTTGTGAGTACCAAGACGTGCAAGTGATGTGGGAGATTTTGCGAAGTGAAATGGAGGTGTCCAATAGTGTTGCCAAGCAACAACAAAAGCACACCTTTTGGAGGATGCCAGCCCGGCCCCACCGTCAGTCTGATACAGCCCAGTGAAGTATCTGATATAAAAGAGAAGCAGTGCTCTCAGTGCCTCAAGTCACAACAAAGAGTATAGTAGGCACCCTCTACAGTGGTGGTGACTGGCATCTGAGAGACTGAGACACTGTTTTTCTTCTTTTAGGTGTAATAAGTAATTACTGAACTTACTATTCACTATGGAAAATGATATGTGATTTATGCATTGTTATGCAGATCCAGTTGTACATATTGTAGATTTGCATAATTTGCAAAATTCATCATGTAATGGTCATGGATGCTGTATGGACTTAGTGGCTCATTAATATTGGTGTATAGAAGAAACTTACAAAAATAAAACCGGGACGATGGTCAATGTATATGCTAGCTGTTACCTTTTTTTCTCCATTTCTTTATTGTTATTATGTAGTATCAACTAGATGATGCTTTTGTGTTATGTTTCACATCTCATGCTCAAAATAAAAACTAAACACACACACACACACACACATATATATATATATATATTTTTTTGTTTAGTATGTTTTAAAGATCTAGCATGCAATTTGCTAAATCTATGTTACTCATCAATCATCATTTATCCCAATTTCAGCAAGAGTCACTACGAAGTGCTAACAAGAGGCAAAAAGAAAAGGGCACAAAATTTGGTTTTTGTTTATTTATTTATTTATGTGGTGTGGAGCATACGTTTTGGTTGGTACAGACCGAACTACACGGGTAAAGTTCTGGTAAGAGACGTATCAGTTTTTACAGGTTTGGATTAAATTCAGAAACGGGTACAATTCCTAGGGATCCTATTGCTCCGTGAGTCAATATCTCAAAATTTATTAAAACAAAATTAAAGAGAGGGATAAAAGAAGAAAAGGGACAGTTTGAAATAGATCCCTTTCCTTTATTCTAGTCTCAGAAGATAGACATATCCCATCATTTCAGACCGACATATTCTATCGTAGAAGTTGAAGTGTACAGTTTTCCATGGCTCAAATTAAATTGTGCATTAAGATCTTGGTCGGTATCGATTTGCCAGTACATAAAACAGGTTATCCGGTAGCAACAAATTAAATTAAGATCCGATTTACCTTTTGGTATTTACTAATTTATCAATGGTAAAAGGGCAGCAACTGGTACCAGTAGGGTGGTCCATTAGTTCGGTTCGGTTAAAACCGAAAAAATAGGTAAATTAAAATTTTATTTGGTTTTCAAAAATACAACTGAATCGGTCAAAATAAATTTGTCAGCCGAATTAAAACTGAATCAAACAAATCTAATTAAATTTCAGTTTGTTCGGTTGAACAAAAAAAAAAGATTAATTAAAAAAGAGTTCTTTTTGTTAATTTTTTAATATTTTTATATTCTTAAAATAATTATTTATTTCAACACATAATTGAATTATGGTTTGGTGATTTTCATATTCAAGGAGAAAAAAAAATATATTCATAATTAATTGTGATCTAACAGGTTTTCAACAATTCTAAACCGAACCGAACAAAATAATTAAACCAGTTCTAACAAATAAACCTAACCGGAAAACCTGAACACTCTCGGTTCAATTTTAAACTAATTAAACCGGATCCGATGAACACCTCCACAAACCAGCAGACATAGTACTACGATGGAAGAACACTAGAATTGAACAAATATGAGGTTTTTATGCGCAATTTCAGTGCAGCAAAAAAGAGAGTACCTAATTTATTTATCATGGAATCCACATATGGTCACAAAATAAAGTCATATGATCAGGACAAACATGTCGCGGTCTCTCTTTCTCTTTCTGTACTAATTTTTTTTAATGAAGTCACAAAAAGCAAGACCTGCATTAGAGTAATAGGGTTTTCAAAAGAATAGCCGAAGGAAATGCAATAACAAATTCATTGAATGAGAAAAAGATGCATCCACACAAAGACAGCATCTTACTAGTGCTTTATAGGCCATCAATAAATCTTTTAAGCCTCCTATTTTACGGTTTATTATGCTGATTGTCTTCTGGGAATTGGATATACCACCAGAAAAATAAATAAAGGAAAAGTTGATTGGTGATTATCTTTGAAGAATACATGTATCTTTTAATTTTTGAAGAATATTGAATAGACGTAGTATAGGTAGTTTGAATTAGGTTAGCTACAGCCTACAAGTCACACATATTCTCTCAACTAAATTAAACGCACTGCCACTGCGGCTTGTCTTTTGTAGCGTTGGGTTGCAGAGTTCAACATTTTTTATATTTAGAAATTTAAAAATTAAATTATCTCGAAAAGGAACGGATTGCTTTTTTTTTTTTTTTTTTTTCCATCAAAATGATTGTTTGGTCCCATCAATATCTACGGGGACTATATCAATGATTTAATCTCAATAATTTTTTTAAAGCTAGAAATTAATTAACCAAAACCAATGGTTCGTTCGATCCATTTTTATGAAAAAACTATCCATCCTGTTTCTAATAATTTGATTTTTCTTTAATTTCTAAAAATAAAAAAATGAGCAGAGTTCAGCAGAAATAAGAGAAACACAGATCGGGTTAAAATTTTCGACCCATTTAGCCTTGTTCGGTAAAATTTCCGATCATAAAAAATCCGCACAAAAATAACTGTCTATATCATTACCAACGCTCACGAGATCAGAAACTTTGTAATATTGTACAACTTCTAAGCATAAGAGTTCCGATTTCCGTTGTGGGTTTCTTCAAATATTAATCAATCAGCATAAGTTGGTAAAATTGAACCTGCAGCCCAGCTGGAATTCTTCAAACCCTTCCAGTCCCTACCAAGTCCAATTTTGAACACCAATATTTCACGAGATGGATTTCAATACCTCATTTCCTCGTACCTCATGTTATATATCTCTATTTTCAAAGTCTAAACTATCGATCTGAACTGTTCAACATGATACAATGATTTTGTACCTATCTTAAAAAATAGTAAAAAAATTGCAAAAATTATAAAATTTCATCCCCAAGTATATTTTAGCATGAATATCATGTTGAACAGTTCGGATTGATAGTTTGAACTTTGAAAATGAAAATATATAACATGAAGTATGAATAAGGTATGAGGAGATGAGACATTGGAATCCTACTCTTATTTCACATAAATTTGGACAGATGATTGCTAGTCAAGGTCTTCAAAGAAGTCCTTTATTGTCAAAAACAAATAAAAAATATCAAGATATATACCTTCGCTGTATCATAATTGAAGCATTTAGCATTATATCTGACCCTGGGCACAAATTGGGCCAGTTGGCATTCAAGCCCAAACATGGGTCAATTCGTGCTTAAACTAAGCCCACAAAGAGAAATAAAGGCTTGGCTAAAAGCTCATAAAAATAGATCTCCTATAACGTCTTATGATAGCTAAGAGAGGGAGAAAATATACATTAGAAAGAAAACATTACTTCCACACTACCAAAGCATTATCCTATTACAACTTACGTCAGTTGCATTACCCAGAAGTTCACTGTTCCCCTCTTGACTTCTCCAATATACAACATAAGATTTTCCAACTCTATTATTTTCTTAAAAGAACTAGAAAAACAAATCTACCAAGAACCTTATTGCATAAACTAATGATAAAGATGAACTCCTCACTCGAATGAACGGCTCAATAGCTCCTCCATCTTCACTGGCCAATTTTCACCAAGTAACTGGGGATCCATTAGCATGGCTATCTGAAGATCCTGAAGGGTTACTGTGTGATGCATGCAACCCAACCCGTTAAGGTTGGCACTCCCACTAACTGCATCAACAGAGCTGACACCAATATGTTGTAGTCCATTCACATTCTCAGCCCTCTCCATTTGATTTTCCATAGACTCAGTATTGCCTTGCTCAGGGCTGCCAATGAAAAAAATGAAACCAGTACCAGCATCACGTCCAGCACATGTCAAATTCTCAGACACATCCTTAACACTACTGGTAGCAGCACCGCTTCCTGTGCATGCCAAATTGCATGGTATATCCCTACTCATACTGGCAGCAGCACCGCTTCCAATTAATGTCAGATTACGGGCCATATCCATGCCAAAACTGGTATTAGCAGCACTTCCAGAAGATGTCAGGTTCTGGTCCCAAGAGGTGCCTTGACTTGTGCCTTTTTCATAAGGATGTTTTCTTCTTCACAAGGATCTGCAATGTCATCATTCTACATTGCAAGAGAACCCCAGGGTCATTGCTGTAATTTTCTTTTATTATATAAAAGATGATCTTTTTGCAACTAGTGAAAAAATTTACCTATTTTGAAGCAAAGATTAAAGAATGAAAAAAGAAAGAGGGAGAGCGAGAGAGATATTTCTTCATTATGACATACCTCAAATCGATCTCTCTTCGAAGAAGTGTCATATTCTTCATTAATTTCCTCATCAATTTTCTTGCCTTTTTCATGCATTCAAGAGAAAAATATTTACGGTCATCAAGTTGATGATGTTTCATTTAAAAAAAAATTGAAAATTAAATAAGAATTCATGATGCAACATAGTTTAATTCTGTGAGTTATTAAATTGAATTGAAAATAAACTCAAGAGACTTGTACTAATATGTAGATTCTTTGAAGAAAAATTATAACTGCAATAAAAGAAAGATTATTAACTTTATTCTTATTATATAAAAAAAAATTTAAATTAAATAAGTATTCATGATACAAGAACAGGGGAATTTTGCACTTTAATACCAAAGTATATTATTATTAGATACCTCAACAGTCAACACATGCCTCTCATGTAAAAGATTATTATTTTGTTCATTTGGTTAAGTAATAGTATTGACTTTATTCTATGTTATAATTGGAAAAGAGGGTCACTATATTAACTCTGTTATTAAAAAAAGTTAAGAAACTTATCTTCATATATTTTTCAGCTAAAACCAGTGGTCTCTAAGAAACAACTGGGGACAAAAGATCAAAATTGGAAAAAAAAATGACAAGAGAGGCTGAAGGGCAGTAATTTGCAATTTGGTCCGTCTTCTTTAACTTTATATAACCTGACAGTATTGTTAATTTTCTTTACCAACTGATTCATAAATTGACACTAATTATCTAATAAAATAGAATCAGGAACTCAAAAAATCCAAATAAATTAGAGAATATATTTTTGTTATCGCAATGGCTGCATGATATCATACCAACTGTTATGACAGATCGACCAGATCTTGCCAGCAACTGAAATTGACACAAATTCGTTTTAAAATACAATACTAGGCTTCTTTTAGATTAAAGGGCCCTGGAACACCCCAGCATCTTTTAGATGCTATTCTTGAGGATTGAACCTGCCTGCCACTGCACTAAGCCCGCGATTCTATCTGAGGCTTCTCATAAACCCAAGAAAAATCAAAGCTCTAATCTAAAGAATTACAAAAAAAAGGATAAAAGGAGAAGGGATCTCTTCTAACAAAACAACTCATACGAATTGGTACTTGCTGGTATACATCCAACAATGCATAATTTAAGCCATGAAAACAGATCAACCTGATCTGTTAGCAACCAAAAGAAAAAAAGGAAAAACAGATAGCACCAATTCAAAAAATGAAAAGCCACAACAAATAACTATTGGGGTAACATCTATCTGTACCTGATTGCAGGACACGCTCTAAGATGTCAGCGAAACTTCAGTGCCCAAAAAAATAAATAAATGAAAACAACAGTCTAATGCTACCGTGCTTGTGTCTAATAGATGAAAACAAGCAGAAAGAGGAAAAAAATTAACGCTCAAAAGTTCACGGACGACATAGATTACTTACCATATTGGGTTTGTGTTCCATGGTTCAAGAAGGGTGGCACAAGAAGCTTACGGGGAATGAAAAATGCTCAAGGAGGTTTTGTTTACCACTGGGTGTTTTTGTAGCAGGATTTGTATAATGTGGAGGGTTGACGTGCTACTCCATACATTGGTAAAGTTTATCCCAGATGGCACTAAAGATGAATTCTTGCTTTGCACTGTCAGGATGGTTCTTCCAAACAAATTATAGAAGACAGAAAGCCGCAGGCCTGGAGTTGTTAACACATCTGCAAGGAAGATGATATACATCTACCATTACTGTATGATTATACTATCAAAAACCAACCCCACGAAGTTCGTATGCTAGAATATTTCTAATTTTCTTTCTTTCTTTTTTTGGGTTTAAGAAGTGTATATTTTTCATTATTTTGTTTGTGTGTGCCTGGCACAAGAAAGTTAAACTTTTCTATAAAGAAGTGAATATTTTTTTCTTTCAGACAAAATATGGTTCCTTTTTCATAATAATTTATAACTTGCTATACAAACTGTATTACAAGATGTCCATGTTTCTATCGTAGAATATTATTGTCTTTTGACAAAGTAAACAATTACTGGTAAAGTTAATGTCATCTAGGAAATTTATTTTATAAGAAGATTCATTCATCTGTATTACAAAGTTTATGTTAAGTATATTATCCCCTAAGAGTCTTCATGTCTCTATGTTTGCACTTTTTTATTTTCCAGAATATAAAAGACAGGAAATTTTTTAATTCAAGTTTATTTTTTGAGAAGGCACACCTCATGATGGTACACAAATTGGGCGATGATAACCAAAACTCTCTTACAATAACTGAAAATAGGGCGTTACTGCCAGAAGATATTAGTTAACATTCACAAAGATTTGCTTTAATATTAAGATAAATAGATAAATGTCGGTGAATTTTGAATTTATTATAGAATTTAACAAATTTGTCATTTTTTGGTTATGAAGATTGTGACATTATCTGTGTGGCATGTATGTGTTTGTCTTTGTGCCTCCCTTCCGTTCCCTCCCTCCATCTCCCTCTCCCTCTCCCTCTCCCTCTCCCTCTCTCTCTCTCTCTTTTAAACTACTTGGCAGAGGCTGCCAAGGGTCTCTCTCTGACCCTCACTCTCATGCATACGCACAAATATAGTCGTAATTGCATGCCAGCACAGTCAACACATACACACACAAGTTCACGCATACAAAGTCTCTCATCCCCAAATAGAAAGAGAGAGAGAGTCGCAACCTTGGCAACCACTGCCAAAATTTTAGAGACGGAGTCACATGCATGCACAGAGAGATTTGCGTTGGCTTATTTTCCTTTATGTTTCTGGTACATGCCCTCCAGTCGGCGTTTACAAGCTTATTATTTCTGATCCGATTATAAGTGGCTATCTCTCTCCTCAGGTACAGATGATGGTCAAATAATATAATCTTTTCTTTTTTCTGCTGTACTCAAAACTACAGGAATTATTGGAATCAGATTTCAGTTATTTGAAATCAATTGAATTGTGAAATTACATAATCAGTTTTTCCGGTTGCTATTCGGTCAGCCACATCAGACTATCACACAACTAGGTTTTCCATTTTGCTGTATTGATCAGAGTGCATACCAGTACAAAGGACTCTCAAACCAATCTGTTTATGCCTGATACTTGCCCCCCCCCCCCCAAACACACACACAAAATCTGTCAGTTCGGTACTTGACTAAAAATGTAAGGTATTCAAGTGTAAGACTGAATCTTGCCAAGCTGTCTGTATCAGTAAAATCTCGTAAACAGAACTAATGAAAGGAAAAGAAAAACTCACAGAAGAAATCCATATCACATCTAGGAAGTGCAGAAAGGCCCACTCTTTCCATTATTTTACATATGATGAGAAGAAACAAAGAGAGACCCTGTTTTATAACAATATTCCAAATAAAGTCCACAAGTTATTCTGTAAAAGGGGCTGATACTTGATATAATGTAATAACTCATAAACTTGATGTTGAATTCCCTAATTATTAGGTTCCTGTTCTTTCTTCAATAATTGACTTGAACCAACAGTTTGACTGCTAATTTCAGTAAAACATTCAATGTTGAAATCAAATGAATTCCCTAATTTATTAGGTTTCTGTTCTTTCTTCAATATTTAAGCATAGTTTTTTCATTCCTTCATTGCAATTGCATTAATTAATTAAAGAGCCAGCATTAAAGGACCAGTGGTGGAATCTTAGTTTCTATCTCCTAATAAAGTAGGGACTATTTTGCACACAATGAGGAGTGTTTTGCATCTTTCTTTTTATAATTATATGGGCACATTGCGAAATCCATGGCAATTATTAAATTCCGTACCTTAACTCCAGTGCCTCTGCAGCTCTGCTTGTATTAAATAAATTGGTTTCTAGCACAAATATCTGTACCTGCAATAAATAACAAAAACACATAACTTGTTCTTCCACAATAACAAATTACAAAAAAAAAAAAAAAAAGAATCTACCTGCCAAGCCCTTTGAAAATATGCATTGACAGTTTGGCAAGTAAGATAGCATCCATAACAGCAGCAGCAACTTCCTTTAAGGGCTGTACTTGGGTTGACTTCTCTTTGGTTAAGAAGGTAGCATGATCAAGTTCTTGGTTACAGATCAACAGAATTAAAGTCACAGCAACAAACAAGAAAACTCGAGTTGCAAGACAGAAATGACAATTCTTTCAAATAAAACCCATAATGAATTACAGAAATTAGTTATAGTCTCTCAACATAACACAGAATGACTCAACCACAAAAAGGAACAAAAAATAATCTATCAAAAACACCAAATTTACAAGAAGAACCTTCTGAAACCTACGAATGACAAATATAACCCTATCAATTATCTATTTATACCAAGTTACACATTAGTTTACTCCCTGCAAAACTGCTTTCCCCTTCCGAGGCATCTACTCCACATACAACAAGAATAAACTCTTCTCTCTACCCCAAGAACATTTCCAAGATTACAAAAAGCCCTTCCTCTTAGTCTCATGATATCCTCTTGTCATATTCGTCTCTCTTTTCAAACAATCTCATGTTCATTCTCTCAATCAGCTCAGGTGCATTTTCACCAAGTTGCTGTGGATTGAGTTGCATGGCAAGTGTAAAGTCCTCGAGCGTTATTGTTCTCTGGTCCATGTTGGAACGTCTGACTGACCCGGTTATGTTGGCAACCGAGCTGATAAGCCGTGTAAGGTATACATCAAGACTCTTTTGCAACAATTCGGCACAATTGGTACCAACTGCTGCTAGCCCTTCTCTTTTTGCAATACTTTCAATTCGATTTCTAATTGAATCAATATTAAACAATTCACTCAAACTACTACATGAAGGAACGCCTGTACTGGCACTGGAACTGAAACCGGCATATGATGGTAAGCAGGCCCCACCAACACTTGCCCGGCAGAAGGGGATGCCAAGTGGAGCCTCAATCGGTTGCCTCTTAGAGCAGAAAGCTTCATTTTGAATATTCTCAGATTCTTCTTTGTTATGCAAAACTCCATTTTCCTTTATCGAACCATCAACTGAGACCAAATTTGGGTTCGCATCAAAACCCACAAGCCCATTAGGCCCACCAAGACCTGAGTCTCTGACCCTTCTCTCTCTACCACCAGTTCTAACTTTTCGAGGGGAAGGCGGTAAAATCCCACCATTGCACCAAATTGAGGACATATTAGCACCTGAATTCTTTGCTGGGGTTTTGTCATGATAATTTTGCACGGGAGGGGTCTTGGAGAGCAAGGAATTTTTCAAAATGGATTTAATAAAATAGTTGTGCAATTGGATGTTCTCGTGCCCAAAAAGAGACAAGCATTGCTTGTTGAACTCTTGTTTAGTTAGTTTTTTGGACAAAAACTGGTTCAACCAGGTGAAGTACCGGTTCGACCGGTCGGGACCCAGCCTCTTCGAGATCCGTCCCTTGATCTCAGTGAGGTTGATTCTGACATGCTGGCGTTGTGCAGCTGAGGATGAAGGCATCTTTCAATTGGTGAAATTCATGTAATTTCACCAGAGAAGATTAAAACTGGGCTGAAATTCCCAATTGGGAGAGATCCAAACAATTCTTCACGGCTGTACAATCACAAAAAAAATTCAAAAATCCAATGTCAAAGGTCACTCCTTTGGGGGCCAAAATCGTAAAAATTAGGTTGAAAAATAAAAAGTAATGTTCGAGAAAGGGGATAATAAGCTGTAATAGTAGTGGCTAAGTAAGCGATCAAAACCCTAGCGCAAAATTTCAAATTTTCGCTAGATTTGAGTTGCTGGAGGGAGGAGATTGCTGGTCGAGCAGTTAAATTCGGTTTAAGAACAAACAGATTGACTTTTAATTTAAAACGAACTAGATTTCGCTCGGAAGGAGAGAGGGAGAGAGGGAGAGAAGTCGGGATGGGGAAGAGAGATGCAAACCTTGTAGAAACTCGAAACAGTGCGAATGAATACCAGAGAGAAACGAGGATCAGTCTCAACTCTCTCTCTCTCTCTCTCTCTCTCTCTCTCTCTCTCTCTGGCTCACGTGATGCCGCGCGATTTGCCTCCTTGCCTCGCCTAGCTTCTCCCTCCTCTCTTTATCTCTCTCTTTCTGTTACTTCTCTGTTTAAACCGAATTAGAATTGGGAATTGGGATTGGAATTGAGCTGCTGCTTCTTCTTCTCTCTCTTCTCGATCACGGTGGAGCAACAGCAAGGAGGGAGGAAGTTTTTCTTTTCTTTTCTTATTTTCCCTCTTAATTTTCCTCTTTTCGTTTTTCTTGTAACTATTCCTTTTTTTTTGCTCTAACCCCGCCTTGAACTATTTAGGAACTCTTTCTTTTTAATGGGAAAGGTTATATTGATTATTTTTGTTCAATAACTAGGACAACTGATAATATATAGTTTTTTTAATTTAAGAAAACAAAATTGTGGATATACTTTTGATAAATTATATAAATTATGTATAAATTTTGATATAATGTAAAAATCGTTTGATCATCGTCAAGTGCCTTTAAAATCAAAGGAACAATTTTCAAACAATTTTCTGCGTTATAAATTCATATATATATTTTTAAAATCCAAATAGTTAATAGAACCATTAATTGTGAATTCTATATGAAAATATACCTGAAAATCAAGTTTTACATTCTGAAAGAAATTACTATTTTTTAGTCACCTTCTATTTATCTACAAAATAGTTAAAAGAAATTGACCAAATATAAAATTTGATCACAAAGTATATTTTTACATGAATAACATGTTTAATTATGTTTAATTATTTTGATCCACTATTTAGATTTTAATAATGAAGATATAGATCCATAGCACTAGGGCTGCAAACAAATCGAATCGAATCGAATCGAATTTACCCTAGTTTGAGTTTGATTTGAATTAATTTCGAATTAGGTTTGGTTTGAATAATTTCACATCGATTTTTTTACGAACTCAATTTCGAATCTTTTGCGAACCTTTTTACGACAAGGAAGAGTGATCGTAGTTGTTGAAAGCGAGAGGTGAAAGTCATCTAGAGTTTTAGAACTGAGAGCGAGAGTTACGACTTATAAGTTATGACTTATGGCTGGACGGCTTTATGTTTTAACTTTTAAGTCATCAACAAACATAAGTCATTAGTGAGGTTATAGTACTATGCATAGCGCGGGTTGGTCCATATAATGGATCAATATCTCTATTTTTAATATCCAAACATTCGATTTGGACCGTTCAACGTGATCTCTGTAAAAAATGTATTAGTAAATAAAATTTTATAATTTTTTTCCTAATTATTTTAGATAGATAGAAAATCATTTAACCTTAAATATTCTAGATCATTGTTTTCTACCTCTAAAAATAATAGAAAAATTCCAAAAAAAAAATGTACATTTAATTACACTACACAACTTTCTTATAAAATAAATTACACTATACTTTTGTCTCTAATTTCAACCTTTTAGTTCAGCCCTGCGTATGACTTAGATATGTACATTTAATTATTTCACCTGATCAATTGTAATACCATAGATATAAGAAACTTTTTACTTTGATCATGAACTGCTTTTATCTCATACCATTCAACTAGGAGGCATTTTATTATTGTTAAAATAATGGACTTTCATGATTTGAAAGGAAGTTTTAGATTTCCTTTTATTTTTTTGTTAAAATTATCTTCTTGTGTTTAATTAATAGATGTTAAAAAAAGTTGGAACAAGCTTGCTAGTGAAACTGAAGGGCTCAAATATATATATATTTAAATTAATTTGAGAGCAACAAAAACTTCATCTTTTGTCAAACAATTTTAATTTAGACAATGCTCTAAATAGCATGTTAATAGGTCTTTCTAAGTTCGGACCTGCAAAACTCCACAAATTTAAATTAGTCAGTGCTCTAAAATCTAAATTAAATATCATGCTGTTGCTACTATAATGGTATAGCATGACACTAGAGACACCACTTAGTGAAAATAGCATTGCTATTTTCTTCTCATATCAGGTTTGAGCACCAGCATCTACATCTGTAATATTAAGAAGAAATTAAAAGCAGCTATCAAGCACTAATTAGAAATTAAGTTAACTTTGAGCTTCTAAATTTCTACACTCATGCAATATATTAACTTTTTTGAGAAAATGTTTTTATACCCAATACATTTTACCCAGTTTTTACCCACGTTATCCAGTCTGTCTTCTAAACTGTTTTTAACGGTTCTTCCAAATCTCTAATATTTAAACCCAACAGATGAATCTGGGGCATTGGAACCCAACAAAACAAAACAAATATCTGATATTTCTCAATCCCTTTCCTCTCTCTCTCTCTCCCTCACGTTCTCTTTCTTTCTCAATTTCTTTCCGTTTCAATTTTTTATTTTTCTCCACCACAACAAAACAAATTTCAACCTAAATTTGTTCTTTCCTCCGATCGGCCAATGGTGTCGTGGAATTCGTCCAATCCTCCTCCGAGCAACACACAGCGACAACGACGAAGTACTGTACCTAAACCCTAAAATCGACGGCAGCGATGACGACGACGACGATTTCTGATTTCAGATGACAATTTTCTTGAATATTGAAGTGGTTTTGAACCACGGCTTCAATTTTGTTTTTATTTCAGGCCTCAAAATCATACACTCACAATATTGCATCTCTTTTCTCTCTTTAGAAAAAAAATTTTCTCCTTCACAGATCTATTCATTTGATTTGGTATGTATCTTCTCCCCGCAATGGATCAAATAAGGCAGGAATGAACAACTCTTGATCTTCACACAAGGCTGCCTCGTGCTATGGTCAAAGATAATTGAGTATATGCATACAGAAAATCTTCACGCAAAGCTCAAAGGTAACCGGTTATATATACTTGTTTTTAATTTTGAATCTAAATCTTGTCTTCGATGAATCAATCTTAACCTAAAATTCTAAAATATAATATATATGTGTCAGGCCTCTTACTTGGAAGCAACGATTTAAAATTGCTATATCGCTACCGATCTAGTAATACTTCGAGTCTGGTCTGATCTGGTCTATTCGAAGAATTTTTCGTATCTGATATTCGTTAATTGCGTTTCTAATTGAAGATCAGAGTTCCCTTAACTTAACTCAGGTATTTTTTTATTTCGAAGTATTGGACCATTGTATTACAATATTAGATCATTATGTTACAATAATAGTTTCCAGTTGTTACAGTTTTGTTTTATCTTTATTACAATATTGGTTTACATTTGTTCCAGTATTAGATTTAGATTTGTTGTAGTATTGGGTTTAGATTTGTTACAATACTGGTTTGTATTTGTTACAGTTTTGTTTTATCTTTGTTAGAGTATTGGTCTCAATTTGTTATAGTATTGGTTTGTATTTGTTACAGTTTTATTTTACATTTGTTACAATTTTGTTTTACTTTTGTTACAGTATTAGGTTTAGATTTGTTACAGTATTGGGTTTAGATTTGTTACATTATTAGTTTCAATTTGTTACAGTTTTGTTTTACATTTGTTACAATATTGTTTCCATTTGTTATAGTATTGGATTTAGATTTGTTGTAGTATTGATTTATATTTGTTACAATATTAGTTGTCATTTGTTACAGTAATTGTTTGCATTTGTTACAGTATTGTTTTCTTTGTAATATCTGTAGTTTTAATTGTAAGATTTGTCTATTTTGTATTGCAGGAAGATATATCAAATGAGCGTCTTATTCTAGCAATGAAATTTCTTACTCATCCGAACAATGAATATCAAATATTTATAGTTTAAGGATTTTGCTTCAAAATGTGTATTTGTTGTTTGCTTGAGAAAGTTTATTATTTGAACAAAAATTGTAATTTTGTTTGCTGGAGAATGTTTCTTAGACAAAATATTATTTTTCGAGTTAATTTATCACTGTGAATATGGTTGTGGTTTGGACAAAGTTATGTTTGTTTATAATATTTGTTATATTTTTGATGTGTTGTAGTTTTAATCGTCATTGTTACAGTTTTTATACTTCATTGTTACAGTATTTATTTTATATATATATTGTCGTTATTTTTGCAGTTTACGTAGCTATTTTCTACCATATTAAATTTTGATAGTTTGAAACTGTACTTTTTAGAGATTATTTAAAAAAAAATTAAAATGAGAAATTAAAAAAAATACAAACAAATTAAAATTAAAAATTTATAGAATGATAGAAAAAACTTTGAAAAAAAATTAAAAACTTCTAGAAGGTGAAAAGTACACAAGTTGACAACTTTTAAGTACAATTAACTGTCAAAGTACAACAAGTGTGAAAGTATAAAGTACACCAAGTACAAAGATGTTGGAAGTTGCAAGCTATTATTTTTTTTAAAAATGATTTTATCTTTTACAGTATTCAATATTATATGTTACAGCATTTATATTTTATTGTTATAGTATTTTCGTCAGTCAAATGACAATTAGTTTGAGTAAAAAGTGAGTACAAATCTTTAAGTACAATTAGACGGATCCTTAACTTTTAGTTTCTTTTAGTAGTTAAAGTCTATCAAAGAGAGAACGAGAACCAATAAAAGTAATTAAAAAGTAATTTCTTTAAAAAACAACTTTCTAAATTATAAATTACGTTAAATCCTAGAAATTAAATTAGAAGTAGCACACGTGCTTTTAGAAGAAAAAAAAAATCCAATACAAATGCTCTTACCGTTTTTATTCTCCATAAAGGCCTCTGAGCCTTGATATTGCTCATCAGTTGATCTTTTCTATCTGGTGATATATAGTATAGTAGGAGTAGAACTAGGGTTTTCTTAAGTTCACCAAGTTCTTGGTGAATTCAAGCCTAAAATTTATCGGATCGGCTTCAAACAACAAATCTGAATCGTTAAAATCCGTCTATTTTATGAGCAATGTGTACACGTAAAAATTTAAAACTTTCAAATTAATTTAGTATAAAGTCAAGCAGTCAAAATTGGTATGTTGATAAATTAATTTTAATGCATTGATTTTTTAAATGTTTTTTGACCAATTGACTCTATATAAAATTAATTCCTAAATTAAAAAATTTCACATGTAAACGCAGCATTCATAAAGTAGACATGTTTCAACTGTTCAATTCGTTATTTGAAGCCGATCCGATGAGTTTTAGACTCGAGTTCACAGAGAAACTTGATCAACTTAAGAACACCCTAGTTCTACTCAAGAATAGACTCTATAAAGACTTTGTCCACTATTTCAAAAAAAAATTAAAGATAGCACATAATGATTTGTTTTTCCGGGTAGAATTAGGGTGTTCTTATATTTATCAAGTATTTTTGTAAACTTAATTCTAAAACTTATTGTATTTGTTTTAAAAGATGAATTTAAACTATTGAAACCGATCTATCTTACGTGTGATGTGTCTACATACAAAAATATTAATTTTTGAACTAATTTTGTACAGAGTCAAGTGGTAATAAAATATTCAAAAAAATAAATACATTAAAAATTAATTTTGATCACTTAACTTTTACCAAATTAATTCTGAAGTTTTAATTTCTTTTTTGCATGTAAATATATCACTCATAAGATAGATCACTTCAACAATTTGAATTTATCATTTAAAACTAATTCAATAAAATTTAGAGTTAAATTCACAAAAAAACTTTAATGAACTTAAAAACACCTGATTCTACTCTGATCTTGTTATTTAATTAATTTTTTTATATTTTACTATAAAATATGATATGATGTATTAAAAACGAAACCATTCGGGCTGTCTAATCTATAAGACTATAAAACCTATAATAGTTGCATTAATAAGTGTAATATTTATATGAGGATGATTCACCTACAATATTTGAAAGTTACAACATGTTACAATATTCGGTATTGTGATTTTCAAAGTTCAAATAGTCGATCCAAACCGTTCAACGCGATCTCTATATTACAATGTACTTTGAGATCAAATTTTACATTTTTTTTGAATTTTTTTTACTATTTATTAAGTATTTTACAAAAATGTTATTTTTAGACAATTCTAGACCACTGAAAAACAGCAGTTTTATAAAATACTTAATAAATAGTAAAAATTCAAATAAACGTAAAATTTGATCTCAAAGTACATTTTAATATAGAGATTGCGTTGAATGGTTTGAATCAACTGTTTAAATTTTAAAAGTTACAAAACTAAATAGTATACTATATCGTAAGATCCAAAATATTGTAAGTGGATCCCTCTATTTATATATATCATAACTATCCGTTTTATGGAACATGGCCTAGTACAAAGGAGAGATAACGTCTCTTGTGCCGAAGAAGTTGAAAGCCCAGCACATGCCCTGGAAATGAATTTGAGGGATTTATCCCTCACCTCCTGATTAAAAATACTATCCTATATTCTTAAGAAATAATTCGTTCTTTTTACTGCACAGACCTTCTTGCTGTAATACTACTACCAACTGTTACATGTTGTTAGTGTAAAAACTAGCACGGCGGAATTGATTCTGTCATGGAACAATATAGTTATAGTACGGTCACATGTCATAATTGACACTCGTGCTATGACTATTTGGTATGGCACATCACATCACGACACAACACGGCACATAATCACACGAGTCACGTGTAATAAAAAACGTTAGATTCTGATCAATGGTGAATCTTGAATATACTGGTCTAAATTATGGAAAAAAAATAGCTAAATGTGACAAACGTAACTAGTGATGTTTGGACACGACACATTTGAGAATGACGTGACTTACGTGACGTGATCATTCACGTACCGTGATCGGCACTCGACATTTTGATCACGGCACGGCACGTGAAAAATTGATTTTGTCACAACACGACATGGTACGAGACTAAAATCACGACATGTTAGTCATAACACGGTTTTTTACACTCTAACTGTTGTTCGATAAATTATTCTTTAATTATTTATATCTTTTTGTTATTTTTTTCGGAAAGGTGAGATCGATGTCAGAGTTGATTCTGAAATTTTTATCATTATCCAAAAAATTTCAAAATTTATAAATCTATACCCATATTCATTTTATTTCGAAATCTACCTAATCTAAAAATTATTTTTCGGATCCAGTGTTTCTTTTCGAAAAATAATTTTCCAGATCCAAATATCTCTTTCTGGAGAATTATTCTCTAGATTTGTGTCTTTTTCAATTAAAAGAAAATATTATGATTTATTTATTTTATATTGAAATATTAGAAATATTTTCTATATTTCTTTGAAAATAGATAGAATACTATATTTTTTTGGATGAAAACCCATAGGTAATACTATATAATTGAATTTAATAGAAAGATTGTAACAAATAATCCCGATCAATATTTTTCAGGCTAGATTTTTTGCAATTGTAAGGAAAATTAAAATATTTATTTGTGTGTTACTGGCAAAAAAATAAAAATGTTTTGGATCTGTGTTATTGATCCTGGTTCAAAAGTCACTTTTGAGTAAATAGAAAGACTGTGACAAATAATCCATATCAACATTTTTCAAGCCAGATTTTTTGCTATTATAAGAAAAATTAAAATATTGCTTTGTGTTACTGGGAAAAAATAAAAATGTTTTGGAACTGTGTTATTGATCCCGGTTCAAAAGTCACTTCTAAGTAAATAAGTAAAATATCATGGTTTTTCTAGTACATTCAAGTTCTAAAATATTGCGTCTATTTTGAAAAAAAAAAATTGATACCAAAACATTCCGTCTGACATTTTGTCAGATTAATTTTTTTTAAATAGATAGAGTATCTTACAATTTGAATGTATTAGAAGGATCATGATATTTTCTTTATTTACTTAGAAATGATTTTTGAACTCGGAACAATAACTCATATCCAAAATATTTTTTATTTTATTTTTCCAATATTACGCAAAAAAAATATTTTAATTTTTCATCCAACCGCAAAAAATCTAAATTGATCTCTGTTCATTTTCATGAGAAATACGTTCCCATACACTCTTATGAAACTTAGAATACGATGCTTAAATTAATTAGAGGTGCTATCCTGACAGATAGAATTCAAAACTACTATATTAGGTCTTTACTATTAAAAATGTTCGGTTTCAAATTTTGATCCGTATGTTTTTTTTATTTTCAAATTGGAATTGGGTCTGAAATCGGATACTATGTCCAATGATGAACTCTTTGGATGTAATAGTTTGAATTACGAAAATAAATCCCCATAACTTGTACGTATATGGATTCTACGCGGGGTCTAGAATAGGTCCGGTCACAAGGATCTGGTACACCATTTTTCGGCCTACTTTTCTTAAAGGTCTCTTTCAAATAGTTTCTTATAATCTATCTAAATTAATGCACTACTCTTAATGAAAATTTTAGGAAAAAATTCATGTATATCTTTAAAAAAAAAATTGAAATTTTGTATTTTTCATGTTCAAATTCATAGTATCATATTTTTTTTTATTCATTTATATTTTAAAAACTCCCAAATTTACGTAATCTATTACTTTTTTTTTTTCTATTGAAACTCATATTTGATTTATAAAGTTCTCATTTACCCCTTATTAAAAAATTAGCACATGTAAGAGAAATATTCAATCTTCTAATTGACTAGCTTGTAAGGACACATGGTATATTTAGACATACGTTTGTGTGTATGCATCACAAATAAGAAAAAAAAATATCATTTGCTCTCACAAACCAACCAATTAGAAGACTAAATATTTTTCTTATACATACTGCATATTTTTAATTTTTTTAATAAAGAATACAATGAAAATTTTATAAATTTTAAATGAATTTTAATAGAAAAGCAATAAATGGAATAAATTTGTCCATATTTTGAAATTTAGAAGGATAAATATGATATTATGAATTTTAGAAGAAAAATATATATAACTTCAAAAATTTTGTAGGGTATACGTTGGAATTTCAAAATTTTATTGTTGATCGTAACAATAAAGGGGAATATTTTATGTATGGCCCTAAAAAACATCGAAATCATATTCACCCGTCGAAATTTAAAAACTGACAAATTTACTCAATTTAATGTTGTTTTTATCAAAACTCATTTAAATTTTATGAAGTACTCATTTACCCTTTATTAAAAAAATAAAAATATATATAGTATGTTTAAGAGAAATATTTAGATTTCTAACTAACGGGTTATGAAAGCAAATAGTTCATTGTTTTATGACGTGCACACCAGTATGCTTAAATGACACTATATATGAGTCATAAGTTGAGAATAAACCATTTCCCCTAAAAAACTGGAACCGACTTCGCTGCTCACTAAATTGGCAAACAAGACTCTGCCTTTTCAAATCAAACCATTCATCTGTGTTGAGATTTATGCATGGAAAAAAATTCAGCGATTAGATTTGAAAAAGCAGAGTCCTACTTATCAATTTGGCAAGCAACGAATTTGGATCCAAAAAATTGACCAATTAAAAAACTAATATTTTTTTACACACAAATTGTATACATATGACTTTATGAATTTTAGAAGGGTATATACATAATTTTGAGGTTTTTCAAGGTTGTACATGAAATTCCCCTATAATAAAATAACAAAATTTAAATAACTCGAGATTAAATTAGAATCTATTTTAAACTAAAAAAAAAAAAAGCTATTCCAATGCAGCATTTGCAAGAAAAAAATGTCTTAAGATTAGAGATGAAGTGGTCATTACAAAAGAATTCATGATATTCGAATTTGAGACGAGAATGGAAAATATCGAGGTGGGCTCTCTCTCTCTCTCACTAGTCCGTTATGGATATTTCAAAATTCAAGAATCAAAGTAAAAAAAATAGTATGACAATTCCAATTCAAGTACCAAGTTCACGAGTAGGAAACATAAAGACAGCAGCATTCACAGGTGAAAAATATATTTGGTATTACACCATTCAAAAAAACAAGGTGCCGTTATTACCAAGTTCAAGTTTTTAGTTCTGCTTCCAAAAAAACCAGCAGGATTAAGTTCCAAAAAAAAAGTAGTGCCAAAAGAAGTTGGAGAGAACCACATTTCCAAATTAATGGAGTTCACTCGGGTTTGACCATACCTGCAATCAAAAGAGATGTGTAAGAGCTAACATCAACAATTTTATTTTCCAGAGTTGACTAAACTAAAACTGATATCCAGCCATCCAGGGATAAAAGCAACTTCACCAATGCAATATATCTAGCTGGTACAACTTTTGAAAATAAAAACCGATTTGCCCCCAGGGTATTTTACAAATTAAAGCAACTATTTTGGATTTGTTACAGATAATATTCCAACATGTCTCATACTTAAAACTAACAGCGAAATTGTGATATTTGAAATTCCAACCAAAAGTTAAATAAGGTTGTGATGGAAAGCTGTATAATCCATTAAACGCCTAACAATCTTGCATTACTTCAGATAAGTCATTTTCCCTCTAGACCCTAATTAAATTAAAAGACAAACTACAAAAATTTAGTATCTAGTTTAACTAGGTACAGAAACTTGGTTAGTTCAGTCAATTTATTTATTTATCCTTGGTTTGAATTCTTTTGAGTTTTTTTGTCCATAACACCATACTTCTCTACTTTTGCCTCAGCAGAATCACTATAATTTGTTTTTTTTTTTAAATCTATTTAAGATCAGGGAAATTGTTGCCAAACATAAAAGAAAAAAACAAACATATTTGGCATGGTGCAAATATGTTTTAATATTGTTTGGCATGGTACAAGCATATTTCAGAATCACACTACTTTGCCTCAGATCTTTTAATATAATTTGGATTGGTGCAAATTTGTAATGGGAATGACTTCAAACCGATCCACAGTTTGATTATATACATGTATATATATATTCATTAAACTGGTCTCATTATGATTGTAACTGAATCATATAGCAAAAAATAGCAAGCCACTTGGGAAAAAATATTTACCTAAGAAAGGTGCGAGGGTTAAATCAGAAAGTTCTATACTCTATTAGAGGTATACTGAAGCAAACAAGGCATTTTGAAGCGTAATAAAGAGGGCAAAAATCATTCTTCAGGAAGCAATTCACTTTAGTGTGATGGAAACAAAAGGCTTCTAAATGTTGACAACCTTTTGTCTAAAACCCTAAGTATTATTCCCAGTTAAGCTAAAGCTAAACAAAGTCAAGCCAAACAGACAGAAAAGATCTCGGGCTCCGAGTTTTTATGAACCCAGGAAGTTGTGGAACGATTCAGTTGAGTCCAACTAAGCAGTTATGATCATTTTTATTTTTCTTAAAAAGTGGGTATACCCACCGATTTCTATTAGAAATCAGAGTTATGTGGAAACCTGGTACCAAATAGCTGGTACCAGTCCACAGCCAAATTTACATTTATTTTTACTCTGTACCTACTCCTAAAGTATCAGATTATACCTCTCACATCCCTATCTTCACCCCAGCTGACCCCCTAAGCACATCATCTCATACAACCAATATATAAAAAACACTCGGTTACAATCAAATTGGATTCTTTTTTCTTTATTTGAACCTTATTTCAACAGTTGGTCGAGTAAGTATGGGTCAGTTGTGACAATATGTTGGATGACCAGATCATGAATACCCCTGCAAAATAAGGCATATGCAAGGAACAGGAGCAGCACCTTGGAATCACATTTGTGTAAAATATATTCTGGAGGGTTATTGACACAAGTTTTGGTGTCCTACGCTGATATATTCGATAATACAATATTTTTTTTAGGTTTCCAGGGTATATGCTTTTTGATGCTTCCTAAGGGCACATACTTTTCTCCTGCATATAACATATGTAAACTACCGGGTGCCCTTAGAGGAGAGAGAGAGATGGGAGGGGGGGTTTGAAAGGTATTATGCAGGAGCAGCCAGTAGTGACCCCAACCCGCCACCACATCCATTTGCCCCCCTCTCCACTCTTCTTATGCCCCTCCACTCTGAGCTACAGCTCCATCTCTAGGCACACCACATCAAAATCATAGGCGGGAGAGGTTTTTGCCAGCCTCCCCCGCCACCTCAGTCAAGAAAATAAATAAAATAAAACAAAAAAAGATGGTTGTTTGTGCCACCACTTGTGTTGTGATTGTTGTTATTGCAGGTCATGGAGACTGTTAGTAAAGGATATGCAGGATTTAAACCTGCAATTTCTTAGCAATTATGGATTTGAAATTTCTGATAGGTTATGACTTCATGCTCGCCATGTGTCTCTAGATAAATCTATTGATCATTATGGTTGTTGTTCGTAGTTCGTCTTGTTATTTAAGATGTGTGTTGTTGTTGGATGTTTAGATAGGATGTATGAGATGTTGTATGTGATGTTTGTTATGTGTGGTGATTGATGTAATTAATGTTTTAGTTTTAATATAAATTCATTACATGGCAGCCATTGCCAAGGTAGGATGAGAGAGAATATTGGAAGAGAGAGATTGCATTATACCTGTACAGGATGGCAGAGTTGCCAGAAAAGGGGGGGAAGGTCAACTGCTGCTACTGGTGGCATCAATTGACATTTGGATAACCTTTGCTGGGTCGAGCTGGCCGCTACAGTAACTGGATGGGACAGCAGACATCTCTTGTCGACCTGTCCATTCTTCTCCTGGTTTCAGAGTAATTGGTTTCTCCACTGCTGCAGCCCCCACGCACAGCATGTGCTTGCATTCTTCATCTCCCAAGTCTGGTATTGCCTTTGCCTTCTTGTCCCATGGGTTCCACACCACTGTCATTTCAATACATAGTGAAATTACTCATTGTTCTTGTCGATTTACTTTTTTTGTAGAGTGAAACCATGACAAGTACTGTGAATTTCACGATTGTTGCCTCAAGATTTTCTTACAATAATAATCTCAGGTTTTTATTATTTAATTTAAAGAAATTTTATTATTTGAATATTTATCCTGTTTGGACACATTTAGTTCTCTAATCTCTTTTGAGCGAATGAGTGAGCAAGGAGAGAGGAGGGAGGGGTTGGGAACAGCTGCCAATAATTTCCACTAAAAAAATAAATAAATAAAGAGGGAGGAAGGAGTGATTACTGAGTCAGATCTATGAATATTCAGTTTTGGTGGATCTATTGTTTATGTACTTATTTTCAGGGTCGTCAAGCATGTAGTAGTGTGATCAAGGGTTAATTAAAGAAACTATAATAGATGTGTATGTGTACGTAAACGAACAAAATAAATTGCATAAACTAGTCAGGCCGAGAAATATCTGGAAGTCCATCTTTGGCTAACACAAATGTTTTGGTGGGTGTTAGTGTGCTAGAGAGAAAGTGAGAGGTACCAATATCAGGAAGTCCATCTTTGGCTAACACAAATGTTCTTTTCTTTTCATGGTCAATGATTGCTATCTTTGGAGGTGCACCCAGATATACCTTATCCACCTTAATCAACCAAAACAAGAGAGAAAATACTGTTACTGTTCTAATAGTAGTACATTCTATTATTATGAAACTAGATGAGGTAAACCATTGACATAAAACCTTAACATACCTCAGATTCAAACACAATGGCATCCCCTTGCTCAGTAAAGCGATTATCTCTTCCCTTCAGAAAGTCTAGGTAATCTAACGTCTCAAGTCCTTCTACTCGCACTTCACTGCAAATTTAAATCTCCAATGAATCCTCAAAACTTGTCCCCATTTTTCTCAAATTATGAAAAAAGTAATCTCCTTTTGGTACAAGATAATTTTCTGTTTCCTTCACAATCACTGAGTGTAAATAATATAAAAAAATACTACAATAGTCCAAATTTGGTTTCACAAAATTGTATCTTTAGCTTTGGTTTCAGAAAATTATGACCCACCCATACAACCACATTCAACATTAAACAAAGCTCAAGAAAGTGTTCCTTAGCAATATCGTATTAGAGAAAATAAAATCACACAAACTTCAAAGTTAGAAAAAAGGGACAAATATGAAAAAACTTTCAATAAGCCCTTTAGTTCGGATTCACATCTGCTGCGATCCTAAAAGGGTGAACAGTAACTCTAAAATCCCTGCTTTTCCAAATCTGACCGTCCAATAATTTCGTGCACGTATCTCAAAGCATCTGATTTTTCCTTGCACGAATCTCGAAACAATTGAACGGTTGGATTTGGAAAAGCAGGAATCGCAGGGCACTGTTGATTAGCGAAGAATCGCAGCAGATGAGGATCCCTTTAGTTCTGTAAATTCACACAGACATGGGAGAGACCAGAAAAATTCATACCACACACACATTTACATATACATACATATAGGCACCTAAATTGTTTTTTCCTTGTTGTTTTTGTTGCAAGACATTTCTTGGAGAAAATGATAAAGGCTTATGTAAAGATTATACATATCAAGCTACACATCAAGTTCCCCTTAAAAATAAAGATAAGAAATCTATCCTGCCATCTCATGTTCTACACCCTTTATCTGCACCCCAAAGTATTTACACTTAACATGCAAGTGTGTTCATATCTCAATTCACACGTGCTTAATACTAATATGCAAAGTGTTTATCACTGCCTTTTTTTTAATGATCATTAGGAAGTCAAGTTAAACACTTTGCCAAATAAGTAAAATCACTACTTTCAAGTTCTTATTCATAATAAAGCAAGTTGTAAATAATTTTACCATCAAGTATAAACACTTTTTCAGAAAGGAGTATCAACATATATACGATGCATGTAAGAAGTGTAGATAAGGGTGCAGTTATTGCTTCTCCAAAATAAACCTGCCATTCTTGTTATGAGTAACACTACAAGGTAATTTTTTTTTTTTTTTATATATATGCCAAACTCTAATGAGATAAAGACATCAACCTGATAATTCTTATAATTCTCCTAGCAACAGTGAATAATTTATAGGCCATTTTTTTACTCCCATTTCAATCTAATGTATCCAGCTTGGTTTTACAAAGGAAAATGCTCATTTTTGAGTTAAAAGCCAAAGAAGAGTCTGAAAAGAACAAATTGAATTTACTAGGGACGAAGTCCAAGGTGGAGGCCATGCCTCACCCTACAGCAGTGAGGTATTTCTTTCTTATGAAAACTTAATATAACAAAAAAAAAATTAGTATTCAAAGGAAGAGAAATCACAGACCTGATGTCGGATACTCGAAAGTAAGTAAGATATGCAAATGAAAATGATAGTGATTTCCCATCAGTGCTCGTATTTCTTACGCGAGAAGTGAGGATCAACTCACCTCCAGGTGAGAGAGCTATCCTTAACCTAACTTCACACCTGTGGACACAGAGAATCAAATATGACTCTATGAGACTAAAATAACCAAAACAAATAATAAAATAATAAAGCAGTAAGACAATGATAATCACTAAACAGAAGGAGATACTTGTGCTTATACCAAGGAGGGGCTTTTACCAGCTTTTTTAAATGCTAGCGATGATCAACCAGTCAACATGGACCTCAACAGGCAAAGAAAATAATAAAGGCAAGTTGTCCCTTGCTATAGCAACAAGGAAAGAAAATAAGAAGAACAAAACCTGTGAGGCCAATTCTTCAATTCTTCTTCAGAAGGCTTCAAAATTAGGTCAACAAAACTCTTGATTGCAGTTTTGGTTGGAAAAGCAGGGGGGTTTTCCTCAATTACCCACAAATGGGTCCTTGCAAATCCCTGTTGCTCTGCCACTCCATGAATTCCAACCTAGATTTTCGAAAAAAAAAATGGGCTATCTATAAGTTGTGTATGTGTGCACATGTGCATTTATGTAAATGTTCACATGGGCACATGTGTGTGTGTGTGTGTGTGAGAGAGAGAGAGAGAGAGTGAGGAGTGCAACTTATAAGAACTAAAAGCTTACTTGAGGAAAACATATTTGTATACCACCTCGGATTGGTTTTGGTGGTTTGAAACCAGCCTTGAATAAAAGAAAGAAAACACAGATTAAGTATTAGAGACAACATTAAGTATATTAGTTGTTGGTTGGCTATGCACCAATTAATATTTGAAAAAGAACAATGGAAGTATATTAGCATGTTCACAATAAAAAGGAGATAAGATCCCTTGCACCAATTATTATTTGACATTTTTGACAATATTTCCCAAATTAATCCAACAAATGTAGAGAACTGAAAACAAGTGCTTGGATGTGCTTAGTTATATAGATAGCCTGTCTATCAGAGTTTATAATTGGAAGAGCATTGATACCATGTCTTGTTAAATTCAGACTAAAAGTAATAAAACCATCCAATAAATGGTAAAACATTCACCAAAGTCATCATCCTTTACATGCATGGTACATCTGCATAGATCATGCCTAAATGACTGTTTGTACTTAAATTATGTTTGCAAAGATTTGTTTTGTCAAAACAGATAATCGCCAATAGATCCCAGCACTTAAAAATTACATAAACAAATCAATGAACAGAATAACATCAAAATTATATTCTGAACAAAAAACTTACTTTACTGCTGACAAAAAGTAGCTCTTCTGAGAGATTCTTCCAGGAGATTACTTGACCTCCATAGAGAGAAACCTGCCATTTGCAACAGAGAAAATCCATGAATAAATATTAGTCATTCAGATGTTTCTGTTATTCCACAAGTGTATTTGTATAGGACTCAAAGAAGAATGTAAATGACAAGAACTAACAAAGAGTTGCAAATATATAATCCAAGTTCTGTTATTATGGCTGGATTACAGATGCTTCGTAAATGAAATTCAATTCAAGGAACATATTGCTACAATATCGAATACCACGTGTATTTACCAGTCTATTCTGTGATTTCTTGACTAAATGTTTTATTAATTGATATTGACTAATTGCGTTCTATTTATATTAGTGAATGGAAATTGCGCATTTACCCTTCCTATTCTTAACACTTCCATTTTTCTGTATCCCCTACACCACAGTTTTCGTACTTTGGCTCTTAAAGTAACCGTAAATGAAAAACCCAACACCTAGTTGCATAAGTTTAGACGTCTAATGAAAATTCCACCCATCTCATAAACAAGATATATTTTGCACTAGCAACAAATAGCTTGCATTTGTTGCCTACACTAAATACTCAACAAAGATACCAAGCATGCTTGCTTTTTGGTACTGCTCATAAATGGACAAATAAAGAAGAAGGACAAAAGGACAACTAACTACATTAGCAAAAATAAAGTATCACTTATTGTTCAGAAGACCATGGTCAGCTTAATAAAATATGGTCAACATCATATATCTATGGGATCAATGTAAGACCAGGCCAATCCAGCTAGGAAAACCACATGCACGGTCCCCACCTTTCTTTCCTCTTTTTTCAATTCTGTTTCTTTTTTCTGTGGAAAATAAAGAGCCCATGACCAAGCCATGAACTTTTGACCAGCTTCATAGTGGGAAGGTGGAAACCCATTACTAAGTCATGACCATCTATTACTGCATTGTGAAAATAATTATATTTTACTGCATCAGAATATGTAAGACAGATTGGCAATTAAAATATTTTTTTGACTTTTACAGAAAAAGATATTGAAGAAAAAAAAAATATGAATGCCTTTTCCACAGCTTCAAAAGATTAGATAATGAATTTTGAAATGAAGTACAATAAACTGACGAGATGAAACAGAATGTGCAAAAAGAGGAAGATAGTTACCAAAAAGAGTTCAAGTTATCTAATATATGCCAAAA
Source organism: Carex cristatella (assembly GCA_024447775.1). Taxonomy (NCBI): domain Eukaryota; kingdom Viridiplantae; phylum Streptophyta; class Magnoliopsida; order Poales; family Cyperaceae; genus Carex; species Carex cristatella. The sequence goes on from JAJHPF010000032.1 coordinate 5,256,296, forward strand.
ATAAAATTTGGACAACAAACTTGAGATAAAACATTCCTTTTTACCTCAGTTGCATTAAAATCCCCAAACATAAATGTTCAGAAATTAAATGAGAAGAGGCTAAAAAGTGTAGATCAGTGGCATTAGATTAAATACCAACAAGCAAACCATTGCTGATTTATGATTCTGGCAAAAGAAAAACTTTCTAGTTTAGTAATAAGGAAGGCTCAGCAAACAGATATCTACCAATAGAGACCCTCATCGGTAATTGCTTTCAGTTTTCAATGAACAATAAAATGACAAATATGTCTGATCAAGCATTACAGTAATCACAGTAACGCTTCGTTCATTTAGAACAGAACAAGAAACATCCCTTGCCAGATCAGTTAGTGCCGAACCTAAGGGAGATTGCTCGAACTATGTTTTCTTTTCCAATTTAGATTCAGCTCGTGCAGAGATGGATGAACAAAAACAATAAATTCAACTAGCATTACAAAATTATAAAATAAAGCGAAATGAAACAATTCAGACCTCGACAGAAACTCCTCTAATCTCACGCAGCAAGATCTTCTCCAGTCCGTTGGGTGCCTTGATGCGCTCTATCGACGGCTTTCCTTCTTCCATGGAAACGCCAATCCCATAACCAAACCCTAGCTCAAGGTTTGCCCGTCTCTCTCACCTCTCCTCGAATTTATAGTGTTAGAAACAAAGCACAGCTATTAGTGAGAGAGAAGAAACGACAGGAGATCCTCTCCAAAGGAGAGATCCGAGAGAGAACCGAAAGGTCCTCCCGACCAAGCAACTTGTTCTTTAATGAATCTGGTGGTCATATCCTCTCCAGTGCTTACAGAACAGGAGCTCTCCGTTTCCATCATGCATTCACGTCAACATATCATTAAGACTGTCTTTGATCTTCAGTCTGCAAGTACATATTTATCTAAAAATTATTTTGAATAAATTGGATTGACCGTTATAATTTTAAAAATAAAAATATTAGTTCGTATTACGGACTAAAAATCGTGATATGCATATTATCATATATTCATCCTATAATTAATGTCTTCGACCCAATATTCAAATGGAAGAGCCTAGTTCATTCTTAGTTCAAATTTTTTGTGTAATCAGAAATTCGCGAAAATCTGGACTCTCAATTTTGAAATAACAAACTGGAAAAAGAGCGGCATTGAAGTATTCACACAAATAATATTCACTGCTAAGTGCTAACTCAATCTAATTTTTTTATTTAATTCAATAAATCAAGAATTAAAGTAACCTATTTTTTTTTCTGATTTATCTCCATTTCTGAAATACATTATAATGTAAATACGTAAGCCAGATTGAATATTTTCATAAACTTTCTTCTATATCTTTATAATTTATTCTTCTGTGTATTCGAAATTGATCTATAAGAGCAATTACAAATTTACAATGATGATACTATACTTTTAGTAAGGTTATTTAATTAGCGAATGCTCTATATTTTCTGCAATTGAAATTATAATCATCAGACTTAGAATGAAGATTCTTTTTTTTTATTATTCTTTTTTTTTTTAGAACTTAGCAGAGACTACCAAGATTGTATTAATAAATTTGTTTACAACATCAAAACCTACTCAATCACATTCTTTCAGCTATGTTACACCGGAAATTGCTCTTGCTAAACACCCTCCCCTGTGTGCACCAGTAAACCCCGGTACCTTCCCACAGAACCGATACCAAAGACCCGCATCCTCCTTTGCTCTGAGTGCTACACGCCATGGTGGTAGCTTTATACCCCCGAAAGATAGAAGATTATTTTTATTATATTTCTAATAGATTTTAAGAAGTATAGATTATTTCTAATAGATTTTAAGAAGTATAGATTTTGTTAAAGAAAGAAGCTCTTTAACAAAGAATACAATTAATAATGTATTATAATAAGAAAATATAATGAGCACTACCGTAAACAAATGAATGATACGACTTCAATTTCGCAATGAAATTTTCTAATAACACGACCATGACGGGATGAATGACATGATCATTTCCAGATTTCAACCAGGAACGTGTCGGGTTTTTTACCATTTTAATAAATAATTTACCCCGGTGATTGATGAACACAATAATATTGAACCTAGTGAACAGAAAAAACATGATTAATTGTTTTTTGTATAAAAGATAACAATAATATAAGAGAAATTTATATGCATACATATTTAATTAAACTTTATGAATTAAATATGAGTGAATATATGTTACTATGCATAAGATTCGCAATACGGATTAATATTTATATTTTTTAAATCTTAATGACCGATCCGAACAGTTCAACATGATTCTCATATAAATATCTACTTGCATACGGATTTTATTTTTTTGAATTTTTTTTACTATTTTTTAAGATAGATAGAAAATCACTTGATCTGGAAATTATGGACCATTTAAAAACTATGATTTTCTACATATTTTAAAAAATTCTAAAAATTATAAAATTTGGTCTGCAAATACATATTCATATGAAAATCATTTTGAACTGTTCAGATCAACCGTTAGAATTTTGAAAATAAAAATATTAATCCGTATTACGGACTAAATCATGATATGCATAGTACCATAGACTCACTCATTAAATATTTATCCATGAAAAGATTTAAATTAATAATTTTTCATCTAAATTTACTTAATTATTAATATATTTTCTTAGTATTCTAATCATATTAAATTATAAAAACAATAACAAAATTATTATCAAGAGAAATTGACAAACATACCGGTGCTAAAAAATCAGATGAAAAATTGCGAGGCAGAATTCACTAGAGTCTATTCGGCAATGGTAATTTTTAAAGGGGGCGGAAATTTTTAGAAATGAGAATGAGAATTTTAATTTGTGAATTTTCAAGAATCTATGGAAAATTTTAGAAAATAAAATATAAATGTTCGGCAAATGCATGAAAATTTTGTTAGGAATTTTTTTTTTTCTTTATACAATTAAACAATCAACATCGAGCAAGAAATAAAAAAAATGCTAGACTTATATGGCATGAATATGTTAGTCATCACAATAACTTAAAATTAACTTAACATATTAAAATTAAGTGTTGCTAGTTAATTAGGCTTGTTTATTAATTTTTAGGATTATTGAGTTGTATTATGCTAGTTTAATTATTCTTGTTTTAAGTAATTATGTTTCGTTTAGTTATATTTTTTCTTTGTTTAATTATGTTTGATGTTAACGTGTGTGAAAATTTTGCTCAGTTTAAAATGTCATTCAAATTTGATCCAACAAGAGAGAGAATGTAGAGAGTTGGCAGCTTCATCACTTGGTAAAAAAAATAGATGTCTGAGTAAAAAAAATTCCATAAAGTAGAAGGTAAAAAAAGTGAGAATAAAACATACATAGTATTACAAATGAAAATTTATACTTAGATCTCCGAACAGATTTCTTAAAAACATTATGAAAATCCCAATTATCCTAAAAATTCTCATAGATACAGCCCTGCCAAACAAGTCCTAATAATCTAATTTCAAACCTTTCCCCTTCTTCTCACGCTCCTCCACTCTACCTTTTGTACCATTTTGTCTCTTTCCTCCGCAATCTAGTCACCTCTAAAAGGAGCACATGTTCGGTAAGTTTAAGACTCCTTAGAGCATTAAGGAAGTCTAAACTGAGGTTGCCGAACGACACCTTTGAGATTAGCGAGTTAAGGGTCTTGTGGTGTGAATGTTTTACGTATGAATTTTTAGTAAGTATATTTATCAATTCCTCTTTTAATAATTAATTTTGTTAGTATTTTTATAATTTAAATTAAAAAAATAAAATAGTACTAAATAAGTTATTTTAGTACACTTTGATTTTCTTTTAAATAATAATTTGTCAGTATTTTTTAATAATTTAAATCTAACTAAACCACTAAATGCGCACATTATAAGATAAGGATATATTCGGTAGATTCCTTTCCCATGGATTTTGCTAGAAAAAAACAAGCTTACGGGTATTTAATTAATTTCATTTGATGTTCAAGAGCCTCATTTCAATTTCCATTCCCTCTATCCAATTTTTTTTCCCACATTTCTCGCATAAGATTTTGTAGGAGAACTAAAATCAAAGCCGACCAAAAGTTTTTTTTGTTTGTTTCCCAAATCTTTCATTCCAAGTATTATGTCAAGATTTGATGCTAAATCTTGTTTTATCTATTTTCTATTGTGATGATACTTTAAGCGCTAAGCTTTGATTTTATTCATGTATTTTTTGTTTGTATTTTACGTACTTTTAGATACTTTAACTTTTAATTAATATTTCTATGTTGATACAGCTTTAAATAAATAAATGCAGTTTTGTGTTAAATTGAATATGTGACTAATAAAATTGAACTGTTCTAGAATTGATCAGTTCAAGATTTCATATGAGTAGGGTTAAAATGTCTCATTGATTTTGTGCTCTAATCATACTTTGTATTCTTATTTTTATTTTCAAAGTTCGAATAATTGATCTTGCTCAACACGATCTCCCTAATAAAATTTGCTCGGAGACCAAATTTTATATTTTTTAAAATTTGTTTACTACTTTTTTAAATAGGTACAGTATCACTGTTTTTTAATGGTCCATAGTCATTAAAAACCAGTGATTTTTTTTACTTATTTGAAAAAATAGTAAAGTTCAAAAAATATAAAATTTGATCTCCAAACACATTTTAATACGAAAATAATGTTGAGCGGTTCGGATCAACTGTTTAGTCTTTAAAAATCAAAATAAGAATGTGAGGTATGATTGGGATAAAATACCAATAGGACATTTTAATCCCACTCTTCATACATATGTTGATGTGTTAATGCACATTAAATTTTTGGAATCTGATATGTATAATTATATTTATCCGAACCAATACTCAGTATCAATGTATTTAACATAGTTTGATATTAGTGTTACTGTAAACAGAATTAATCGCCAACACAAACAAAACAACTTCTAATTTTTTCTATGTCCTCATGAACATCTATGTTCTATATTTTTTTATGGACCTTTTTCATTTTGGAAACTGTTAAATTAAAATAAGAAAAATCATATCAAATCAATTCAATTTCCAAAAAAAAGAAATCCATTTCCGAATACATCCCGAGTTTAGATGGAGAAATAGCTAATTTTCCAAGTGAGTCTAGATAGAAAAATAGCTATTTTTTGAGTGAGTTGAGATGAGAAATAAATATGTTGTTATTCTAAAGGAATAATAGGTTTTTGATATTCTGATCTCAACTGTTGATCTTTAGTTCGCGCGTGAAAAAACTTTCTTTCCTTGAGATTCGTATATGGGAAAAATTGAAAAGTTGATATTGGAATAACAAGTTCCAATTATTTCTTTGGAATAACAACAAACAGATTTATTTATGTTTAGATGGAGAAATATCTAATTTAAAGTTTTTGATATTAAATATCTAAATCACGAAGTTTTGATGAATTATATATAAAACATTTTTTTGCAAAATTAATTAATTTGTTGTTCATGATTTCATGTGGTCCCATTATGGCATCAGTCCTGTGCCGGGTCAATTGAGGTCAGGGACGGGCTCTTAAAAATTAAAATCACACGATCCGACCAGTTAACGAATTCACGTCCTCTCTCCTACTGCACAAGGGAATCTTTTACAATTTATTAAATCTGGACCATTCATTTTAACTTTGCACGAATCTTAAAGCCCAATAATACTGCCTCCCAGTTAACATCCTGATAGCTTTAACGGGCCGAATATCCTGTATCCATGGGCCAATATAACACGTAAATTACTCCTGGGCTTAATATTTATGTGATTCATGCGAAATGGTATCCTCGGCGGAGTTTTTATCTGCAAAGTTCTGTGGTGCTTCTAATTTAGTTCGTTTGTTTTGATCAGACTTACCAAATAAGATTGTGGCACAAATCTCAAAACAAAATTAATACTGCCCCTCCATCATTCCGAGTACTCACTCATTGGCTGAGAATAAATCTGGGTCGTCTGATCAGCTCCGCAAATAAAAGCTCTGCAGAGGATACCAGTCCATGAATATGCTGCCTTTAATTCTGTTATATCAATTAGTGTATTTTTTTTGGTCTTTCTTTGGAGCTCGCCTATTACATATATATAATTGCGCTTCATTTCGACGAGCAAAATTGTGCGTAACAGTGTGAAAAAAAAATGTGGAGGTTAGTTACACTGTAAATTTTAAGGCAATTCACTATTCCTTAATTCTATAATTGCCACAAAACAAGGCAAACTCTACAAGGCATCCGGGTGTGATGGTGTGTGTGTCTGCTTTTTTTTTGGTAGTCCGGCTCCCTTTTTCAAATTTTCTGATCAAGGGATGCACTAAAATTTGATAAAGGACCGATTGATACTTCCGCTGGAAAAAAGTTTCTACTGACTACTGAGAGTCTGAGACTACTGTCACTTTCTGGAAGGCTTGTGGCACTACATGCGCCATTGGATGGCTGATCTTTTCTCCTGCATCTCTTTTTACCAGGAAGAGATATATCCAAACGAGGTAAGTTCACCGGGTGAATAGAATAACTGGAGCTACAAAAAAAAAAAGAAACCTTTTTATGTGTTGATGGTACACACGTCCCTGTCAAACCCTTCTGACAAAGATTACATGCAAAAAAGCCAACAGAGAAATCGCGCCAATTATCTCTTAACAAACAAATCCTCTTGATTCTCCAGCTAATTATTTCATAAAGTGTTCTCTCCTCTTTCCTTCATTTCTACTTTCGTGTAACCTCTCTGTCCCTCTCTCTCTCTCTCAGCGAGAAAAACAGATAACTAGAGAAGTAAAACAGTAAAATAGTTCAAGTACCATATAACACAGTAAAATAAGAGAAACTGCACAACCTTCTCAATCCTTTCTCTGTCATCTCTCTCTAGTCTCTACAAACAAAGAGAAGCCACCCGGTCCTCTCTGGTCTACTGGTACTCTCTGTGTACTCTTTATCTCTCCATGTGAAAGAAACCTCCCCGCCTTTCTCTTCTTTCCCATTTACGCCTCAAAATAGAAAGAAAGAAAGAAACACTGAAAACAAAATAATGAACCCCATTTCCAATCCAAATCCGAACCAGCTAGACCCGTTTCTCCTACCACCTTATGTTCCCTACTTAGAAAACCCTAACTCAACTTTCACAACTCCACCATTTGTAGACTGCGCGTCATCCCCACTGCCACCTCTTTTCCCCACCTACAACAGTTCCACCTATGGTGAATCCAGTCACAGCTTTGCCTTTCCATATCCTTTACCCGATAACCCGCTAGGTCTGGTTAAAAGAGAGGATGGTCTTGATATGGGTATGGGTATGGGTATCGGTATCGGGTTGAACTTAGGTCAGCGCACCTATTTCAACACAACAACAAGAAGTCTTTTTGGGTTCGGGGCATATGGATCGGGTCAGAACCTAAACCCGCCAAGATGTCAAGTCGACGGGTGCAAAAATGACCTAACTGGTGCAAAGCATTACCATAGGAGGCACAAGGTGTGTGAGTTTCATTCAAAGGCACCCATGGTTTTAATCGGAGGGTTGCAAGAGAGATTCTGTCAACAGTGCAGTAGGTATATTTTTGCATTTTTATTTAGTTTTCCATCTTTTTGAACTAAAGAACTGTTTGATTTATGAAGAAAGACCGTCCGTACTTTCTCAGTTGACTTCCATTGCTTTGTTTTTGGTTCCTTGGATTTTAGAATGACCTCTCTATTTTTCCACTTCGAAAAAATCATGTCTTCAAAAACATGGATTAGACCTGCACATTGTTCTATGACCTTTTCTGTTTTGAGAAAATATCGGATACTCTTTCTGGATTTGATATTGTGTTGTTCTGCAATTCTATTCATTTTCGTTTCTACTAGGAAATGCCTTGAGGAACTTAATATACAAGTAAATCTAAATAATTTATTTATTTTTGGTTAATTCAGTACAAAAAAACTTATATATCATTTCATCATTTGGAGAAATTAAAGAGCTTTTACTGTTCTTGTCTTTCATTTTGGGAGCTGTAGGTTTCAAGATAAGAGAAAGAGATGCACCACACCAGACCAGACTGTTAGATAAGACAAAAAAATCACACATCTTTCATTTCACCAAAAAAGAAAAAATAATATTTCCCATCTGTCACTTCTCTGCTGCGTTTTGCTCTCTCTCTTTCTCTCTGTCAATCTGTTGCTTAATGTCTGACATGACACCTGTGATTCTAATTAACTTGTGAAAACCAAGGTACTGTAACTGGCCATTACTTGGTTCTCCCATGTTAATTCCTCTCAACCATGTACGTAACAGTTGGCTAGTGTACAATCTCTTTCAATCATTCTATCTCTCACCCACTAAATTTAGGTACGTACATTTATTCAATAATATGAGTTTTGCGGTAGAAAAAGTTGTCGTCAAATTATAGAGCACTATACTTCCTTCTTCTTCTTTTTGTACATTGTGTGTATCACTGTATCTAATTATTTATTTATATTTTTATTCAGAAAAATGACTGAGTTCCATCTCTCTACCGTTTTATCCCTTTTGTAATAGCGTGATTACAACAAAAGCCTAGGAAGTTATATATTAGAGTATTACGAAATAAGAAATTGGAAAAAAAATCCTGCCCGTGTAAATTTTTATTTGGAATATGTCTGAAATGAGAAAGCTTACAGTCAATTTCCCATTCAAATATCAAGACGAATCATTCAAAACTTGATAAATAGTAATGAATATATTTTTCTTCTTTTATGGTCACATTTTGCAGCACTCATCTTAACTGCTAGTATCATTTTACTCAAGAAGAAACATGAGGTACATTCAAATCCAAATTAGCCCCTTGGGATGCATAAAAGTAAAGTAGCGTTCACCTCCATTCTCCTTGATTAATTTTTATATTTACCTCTCAATAGGAACTTTTTTTTGTTGTTGAGAAAGCTCAATAGGAACTTAATTACATCGAGGATATAATTTATTTTCACTTGTGCTACTTTGCATCCTTGAAATAAATAAGGAAAAATTAGGAGTCTAGCTACTCAAGAGATGTTGCATAAACCATTGAAACCATTGAAAGCTACTAAAGAGATGTTTCCTATTACTGTATGCATGCATAGTCTTATTTAAACCATTGAAACCCATAGTATGAATAGTCTAATTAGTTAATAAAATAATTAAGTCAAGGGTTAGTTGAATGTTGAATAAGGAAATCTCACCCGTTGATTGAGATAGCACTTGAATTAAGCCTTGAAAGCATGCACAATCTCAGGTGCAATTCAGACCATTTGAAAAGGACAAATATATTTATTTTTATTAACCAACTTTTATTTAATTATAACACTGTTTTATCTGTATATTTTTCACCTTTCTTGCTATTTTTTTTTTGTTGAGAGAGAAAGAGGTTTAACCTTCCAAATTCCAATGTTACTTTTTGAGAGAAAGATGGAAGACCTCATAGCAATATTATTATTTTTGGCGCTATATATGATTTATTCGTCTCTTTACAATATATATTACAAAGTGTGTCTGATTAGCGGTGGCACATGCATGACAGGTTCCATGTGGTGGCAGAGTTTGATGAGGCCAAAAGGAGTTGCAGAAAGCGCCTGGCTGATCACAACCGGAGGAGGAGAAAACCCCAAGTCGTCTCTTCAAATAAAGACCCAATTCATGCCTCTCATAAGATAAAGTCTAGTACTAGCACCACCTCTGCCCCTAGTCACAAACCAATAACCAATGACAACAGTTGTAAGCCTAAACTAATCTCGATCTCTACCGTTTTATTTTTAACTTGCATATGTATGCAATTGTATATAACTTTTTATTTTCCTTCTCACCACTCCCCTCCTATTTGTCATGGTAAACCCTAATCCATCAAGATGTTATTCTTATATTTTTGTAGTTTATTATCCTCAACTCATTTTACATCAACAAATTAAATAGTAGGAATAGGATGCAGTATGACAAATATAATTTGTTGGTAAGAGTCACAGCTAATACTGGTGATGTCAAATCAATGTTGACATCGCAACAATATTTTGCTAGTACTATAACTTCAAATCTGTTAGCTATAGTTCTGTAACTTTACAAGCTAAGGTCTGTTCTATACTTGTATGTGTCAATTTAGCTATAATACTTTCTAAAAAAATAGCTATAATACCAATACAAAATGAGCACTTAATATGAACAAGTTTAGTTTATATTTTTCATTACTTGTTTTCAACTCATTGTACATGTTCATTATATATATATGCAGCAATCACAAACAATTCTACGACAAGCATATCTGGCACAAGTTGCGACTTGGAGGGTTGCCATGCAGAAGTCCCAAACAAGTTGCAAACCCTAGAGAAACTAAACGGAAGCACCACTACATTGTCTCTTGGAGAGGTGGCAAAATTAGACTCAGAGTTCTCAAATCAAAGCCTTAACATCTACCATGAACAAAACCAAGGTGCTGCACTAATTGAAGAAAAGCAACCTTTCTATCACCACCAGAACACCTTCACTTCAAGTTCAAGTTCAAACAAAGGACAGACTTTGTTTCAAGTAGACTTTATGTAGAGAGAGAGAGAGATTGATATGATAGAAGAGGACTGGCTATAACAGGGATTCTATCAGCCTTTCTTTTCTGTCTCTCTCTTTCCTTCTTGCCCTTTCAGTGGGAATCATGTTTTCTTTTCCTTTTTTCTCTAGCATTTAACTTTTGTTTTAAATGCCTTCTTTTTTCAGAGAGGCAGTCAGCTAGCCATGTTACAAGAGATATTATTTCAGCTGCTTTTTATGCCTCTTGATGGCCCTTTGTTTCCTTTATAGCTAGGTCTCGTCCATCTGTGACTGTCAGTAAAGAATAAAAAATTACATCAAGATAATGCTAACTAATTAATAATTAACTTGAATGCATCAGAAACGGAAACATTTATCATCATTTGTATAAAAAAATGTAATATTGTAAGGTTTTGATACTAACAACAAAATTGTACGTTTTCAAGCTTGATAAACGATCTGATTCATTCAGCCATTATGAAAAAAATCAAACCCTAAATATGAACTGTGAATATTCATTTCTTCTGAATATATAAATTATGAAGTGCACCAATTAGTTAAAAAAGGCCACAAATATATACTAGAATGGACCGCATATCAATAACCAAACATATAGAGTGATATATAAACAGTAGTATTAATTTATAGAAAAGATGATTGCAACAATTATATATTATCCATGCATATTTATTGCACTATAAATTAACAAAAAAGGTATGCGCTGCTGATATTAAAATTTGTTTTACTATAATGTCTCGATCATATAGTCGATGGCCAGTTAGCTCATTTAGACTTAAACATGACAAGATTACGATCATTGCCATCCCATAGATATATAGCACTAACATAAGTACTTGTATATAGCTACACTCAATTGATTAATTATACAATGGCAACTAGATATATTATGTTCATTTTACAAATTATGTGATGGAGAATAAGTATTCATGGTCTCGCTTCTTTCTGATAACCATTAAAAAGGAGAGCTTAAACATATATAGGGGGCTTCTTGTTCGGCATGCATGGCTGCTTAAGGGTGAAGGAGTAAATTTAATCCTGGTTAAGAGGCACTTGTTTGATTAATAGTAAGATTAAGAACAAAAACTTAATATGATCACAATATAAATAAAGTGTGCAAAGACCTAAATATCCTTGCAAATTTTTCCTTCTTTAATATCCTTGCACATTAACAAGTCTACCCACAAACCTGGCTACGAATATAATTATAAGAAAGGTACCACATTACAATAACATAACAGTAACAGTTCTAACACAAACAATACTGACACATTATATTACAAGAACAAAGCTAGCATGTGTTGTACTCACCATGAGAGTTTGGTGAGCATACAAAATTTTGAAACCCGGCCATCTATTTCATAAGTAATGTGTGCACATACAAAATTTTGAAATTTTGAAATTCATTTAATACAAAGTCAAGCGGTAAAAAAAAATAAACTAATAAAATAACTTATATAAATTATTTTCTAGTTCCGCCCCTGTGAAGAATCGAGCTGCTTTTGATCGTGGTATACCAAAATGATGCATGAGAAGATTACTACAGGAGCATGGCAGCATGCCGAGCGAACCCTTTTGTTTTTTTTGTCGATGTTTCAAACCGTGACATTAAATATCGTTGAAGGTATCGGAGGTGATCCTTAATTATTTGCATGTTAAATTTCAGTTAAACTATGAATGTTTTTTTGAGTAAGAGTTAAACTATGAATGTTAAGACTGATATCTCCTCTCCCCCTTCTAATGTGTTTTCTCTTATGCAGCTCATGTTAAAAACTACAGATCTTGTAATCAAAACAGTATAGATATATTCAATGTATTGCCAAGTTAACTGTCAAGTCAATTACTCCTCTAATGATCCCTTATCATTCTTCCCTTTTGTTGAGAGTTGCAGACATTTTTATCATCAAGAGTAATAATGTTTCAAAGGAAGTATAAACATTTTTAACATACAAATAAAATTGTGCAGAAATAAACTTGAAATATTACATAAACAATAAAAGCAATGCATGAATAGTTGAATACCTAATGTTACCAGGTTGTAGTACCATTCATTGACTTTATACTGTGTAGTTTTAAAAAGAAAAAAAAAACTGGTGGATATTTATTTATTTTTTTGAAAATGCTGACCGTGGCTGTCAGTTACAGATGCAAAAAGTAAAAAATAAGAAGAAAAAAAACTACAAAAACAACCGAGAAACACCAAACTACTTCTAGCAGTATTGCAAGTTGTGCATCTTGTAACGCACATTCCTCAATAATATTCAAAGGGAATTCTTTTCTTTTGAAGATCTTTTTGTTCCTCTGCTTTGTCCCCATCTCCATCCTTGCTGCATTACAAATAAAAAAAAAATAAAAAGAAAGTATGAATGCATAAATTAATTATGGGAGATCATTTTTTGCTTTCTTATATTAAGATAATAAAGGAAATTATTAAAGAGGGCTCAAAATTTTCAATGTTTAAAAATTGTGTGAATGTTGTTGTACTAGTAACACAAGTCCTTAAATTTGGTAATTTATGACCGCTCATTGGATAGCTGATTTTTTGAACAAAATTACAACAGAGAAAATCCAGCACAAGATGCTAAGGCCTTGCCCAATTGGAGTAAGTAGTAATGGAGAGAGACCGCACATTTGGAGAAAGCAATGTACCTAGCTATCTCCACCATTTCCAAAGTGAGCAATATTAAAAGCATTGTAAGAAAGAGAGGAAGAAGGAGAAAATAACATGCTAGAGGTGTGTCGTTGGTGCTATAATAAAAACACTGTAGAAAGTAACAATCAATGAGAAAAGAGAAGGATTGAGATCTAGTCAGACGAAGAGAGAGAGAGAGAGGGGGGGGTGTACTAAGCCAACTGTTCAACAAAGAGAGAAACTAAGAATAGCCAGTCTAATTCCTTGGTTTGCACTGCTTAGGTTTTGTTTGCCTGTGTCTGTCAGAAATAAAGTAGCAGATGCAGTGCCAATCTCTTCTTGAGCCTCTCGATTTTTAGAGAAAGAGCCAAAGAGAGGAAGAAGCGGTAAAAACATGTTTGGTCGAGAAAACTGGCAAACTGTGCATGAACTTTTGTTTATGGCCTCACAAATGTGATCGCATACAATCAAAGGTAGGTATATATAATTTTGTGATATCCAATGATGTGGACATATTTTAACATTTCTCTTATAAGTTATAACACTATGAATAGACAAAAGAAGAAAAACAAAAAATAAGTATCGATCATCTCGGTCTATTTTTTTTTTTTAATAGTAGTACAATTTTCTTACTGTTGAGTGTTGAATAAAGGATCATAAGGATAAGCTAGTATCTCAAAAGAATCTATGAAAGACAGCTAGAAGTCGATCATTATTGTGGGATAATGGGCGACATGATATGCGATTAAGGGCTGTCAGATCGAAATTCATTCTCCGGTCGGCATCCTAAAATTATTTCATATGCGCGTCTTTTACTGAAACAAAATCATCTGATTTGAGTTCATGTAAGTTCTGAACCCATTGATTTTGATCGGACATCCGCCACCATGTCATAATTGCCGATTTTTTTTTATTAATATCCTTCGTTAAATAAAAAAAATCCAAATGCATCCAGAAAAACTTATTATTATAAAAATGTTCAGACCAGAAAAAAAAAATCCAAATGTACCTACCAAATCTAATTATTTTTTCTCAGCAGCCCATTTTTTTGGCTGTTTGAGAACTTTTTTTTTAAGAAAATGTTATGATTTCATTTTTTTTTATTGAAATATTAGAAATATTTTAATATTTCTTTGAAAATAGATAGAATGTTATATAATTTTATTTAATAGAAGGACTGCAACAAATGATATGGATCAACATTTTTCAAGCCGGATTTTTCGAGGCTGTAAAAAAATTAAAATATTTCTTTGTGTGTTATTGGAAAAAATAAAAATATTTTTAATTTGAGTTATTGATCCTGGTTCAAAAGTCACTTCCAGGTAAATAGAAAAGTACTGTGATTCTTCTAGTATATTTAATTTTGAAGATTGGATATCCATTTTGAAAAAAAAATCGAATAGTAATGATGATTTTGTAGAATTGTTTTGCCTTTCGAAAATAGATACAAAATTTTAAAAATTAAATGTACTAGAAGTATCATAATATTTTCAGTATTTACCTAGAAATGACTTTTGAACTCAGATCAATAATTCAAATTAATTCAAAGCATTTCTATTTTTTTTTCCAATAACACACAAAGAAATATTTTAATTTTTCTTATGGCTTCGAATATCTAGCCTGAAATTTATTGATCCGAACTATTTGTTGCAGTTCTTCTAATAAATCAAATTATATATACCATTCTATCTATTTTCAAAAAAATATAAAAAATATTTCTTATATTTCAATACAATAAATAATTAAATCATAACATTTTCTAAAAAAAATTCTCAACCGGCCAAAAAATGGCATATTGAGCAAACACATTTTTATAAGGAAATTTTTTTTTATGCCACTCCAAAACATGAAAATTAGGAAATTGCCACCCCAAAATATTAAATTAGGAAATTGCCACTTTAAAACCACCAAATTCATGAAATGGCCATTATTATACATCTTATACACTGATTTAATTAAAATTATACTGAAAAATGTTGTATAAAAAATGTATTTTGAAAATACCCAAATTACCCCTCCAATTCAAACCCTTCCCTTCCCTTTTATCTGAGGTATTGTTCTTTGGGAGGAGCTGTAGGAGGCTAGATGAAGATGACGAAGCATGGTTCTGGTTTTGATTTTGCTTTGGGTTTAAACCCGGGTTAGAAATTAAGGGGTAATCTAAGAAGTATCTATAATTAGAGAGAAGCTTTGGGTTTTGAATCTTTTTCAAAATTCGACCTCTTGCATGGCCTTTGGAGCTGTTGTTTAGCAATAAAACCACCTTTTTGAATCTAGAGATCGCATCTCTTGTTTCTGAAACTAAGTTTCTCCGTTCAATCTGTTCTTCTTTAGATTTAGATAATAAGCTCAGAACTCTGTTGCACCTATCTATAGCTTCTCTATTCGCTGCTTCATTCTCCTCCATTTTAGAAAATCAAAGCTTCAACAGATTTAAATTAAACCTCCCAAGTTCTCCCAAATGAGAGCATCTGATTGAATACAAAAAAAAAATCACCAAGAGAATTTAATACATGAATCAATCAAACGAGGATGGGGTGTTCTAAGGCGCAGGGTTTGGGTTTGGCAGAATTGTAGAGGGAAGGGTTTGAATTGGAGGGGTAATTTGGGTATTTTCAAAATACATTTTTTATACAACAATTTTCAGTATAATTTTAATTAAATCAGTGTATAAAATGTATAATAATGGCAATTTCATGAATTTAGTGGTTTTAGAGTGGCAATTTCCTAATTTCATGTTTTGAGATGGCAATTTCCTAATTTTCATGTTTTGGAGTGGCATAAAAACAATTTTCCCTTTTTATAAATAATCAGTTTGGTGGGTACATTTGGATTTTTTATTTAATGAAGGATAATAATAAAAAATGATCATAATGTCCCCATTTATTGCTCTAATATGTGTGTATATACACTACACTACACACACACACACACACACACAGTATTATAATTGCTGGTGTGAACAGAAAAAACATAAATCTTGGTAAATTTTCAGCAAAAATAAAAGGACAACACTAGCTTTATAAAGAAGATCAATAAAAATACACACACCGATAATAATGTTTGGTGTGAGCATAAAAGAAAAAAAAAAACTAGCTTCTACGCAAAAATAAGAAAGGCAATACCAGCTGGGTTTTTTTTTCTAAGACGGAGTGAAGTATGTTCAATTTAAAAAAATATATATAAAAGTTGTGGCCTCTTATTATTAATAATATGTACCTCTTTTCTGATGAGGCTAAATTTGCATTATTGAGTATTGACCTAATTACACTAAATGCTCTGCAGTAGCTTTAAGTTGTATCATACCTTCTCTAAAAGTTCGTCAAATTTCAAGATAGATATCCGTCATTGCATAGGTACAATTAAAAGCATCATAGCATTAATGTTCGTGCAATAAATGTCTTAATTTGGATTATATATGTTTTCCGTGATAATTTCGTATTAATTAATGTTAGATCAAAATATGATATGTTTTGGATTATATTTATTTTCGGTCGTACATTATTTTTCACTCAAAGGTACAATAGTCACTCACACTTCTTTCACGGAATTAGCGGTTAATTATTCTTATTCAAGTTATGGTGGAATAATAATTAGTTGCTTGCTTCAAATTAAGATGATATAAGTTATTATTGTTAGATTATGACTTAAATTAAATCATGGCTTAATTTAAGAGGAGAGAAGAAATTAATGTCACAACTTATGGAGCTTGGATAGGTTGATTAATTTATAATTGCACAAGTGATTTCTTATTTCATATTATTCTGATTGTCTTTAATTATGTCTTTATGTTTGTTCGGCTACATGAGTGTCAAATAAAATATCTATTCCAAGAGTTATGCCACAATCAAATAATGGCTAATGGTTCAAGCCAAACTAAGACGCAACACATGATTTAGGGTTTGTTGTGGTGATGACAACCACTGTAACCGTGTCCGTTGGATTTTGTCACCACGTCTCCATAAAAAAATTTCATGTATCATTTAAATAAAAAATTCAGATTAGGTCCGATGCCCATCCGACCTACTTTAGTTCGATGGTGCAATAACAATTAGATCAGCATTAAGATTCGTGCGAACTAATTAAAATATGTGCAGATATGTTTTAATTTCACGCAGATCTTAATGCTAATCGTACAATGTTAGAGCTAATTGTACCTAAAAGTAGGTCTGAAGTAAGTACATGGGACCTACTCGTGTCTCCTCAATCAAATATGTGGGTAGTACAATCAACCCTTATTTGTGATTAGAGAAGTACTAAGGAGTTAATTCATAAAATAAAAAAAATAGTACTAATTAGTTGGTTTACTCTGAAAATTACAACGAAAAGAGACAAAATCGGTTAAAAAATCAGTCACAATCAGGAGGCAGACTGGTAATTACGATCAACGAAGCATTTGTCCTTGTTCAAAATGAACTAAAAAATAAAAAAGAGAAAAAGTAGGCCCGGAAAAAGTTTCTAAAAAACGAGTCAGATGCTTTAATCGCATGTTGATGCTGCCTCTTGGAAATAGACAGAAAGTGACATAGAGATGTTCTGTCAATGAGAAGACAAAAAATAAAAATATATTTTTTTAATAAATAAAAAATGAATGTACAGGAGAATTGTGGGCTATAATGAGGGATAAAGGCAGGTAGGTTAACTAAGTAAAGGGACTAATTCTCTAGCTGCTCCACTCTTGGCTTTTTGCATGTAATCCATGTCAGAGAAAGCTGATTGAAAAGTTGATAGTGATTGCTGTACGACGTTTCAGGGAGGAGAGAGAGAATTTAGTGTTTGGTTGTTTGGTCTTCGAGCAGAATCACATCACCTATTCACCTATTCACCTCTGCTCTGTCTTAAGTTGTGTTTGGTGTGGGGGTGAAAACGGAGCGGACAGCGGTAAAAAAAAAAAAACCATATACATTAATACATATGTTTT
Organism: Carex cristatella; assembly: GCA_024447775.1. Lineage (NCBI taxonomy): Eukaryota > Viridiplantae > Streptophyta > Magnoliopsida > Poales > Cyperaceae > Carex > Carex cristatella. The sequence goes on from JAJHPF010000032.1 coordinate 5,274,346, forward strand.
TTATTTACCTAATACAGAGCATATCATATATATCTGACTTACGGATCCATATTAGATTGAATATTTATTAAAATAATAAATTTCTCTACCATGAGATAGAAAACATTAGCTATGCTTTAACAGAAGAATGTAAGATTTGTAGAGGTTTGCTGGTAATAGTTCAAGGGCATTTCGTTTCCAGTTTGTTTGTCAACGAAATACTATTGTATGTATGAATCATGTACATATTATTATTAAAAAGTTTTAACTGAGAATGTAAAAGATGACAATCTCTTTATTTATATATTTTTTATGTATACAATACATGATTACAATGTCTATATTTATAGGTTACAAATTGTAAATGGTTAATTTCTCTACTATATATCTACTATTCAGATATGGATAATTAAAATGTAAAACAATACAGATATGGGGATAATTGAAACGTAAAACTATTTACAAATTGAAAATGGTTAATTTCTCTACCATACGTATATTTGGATATCGGATATCCACATTTAAGTTTTCGACTAAAGATTAGATATTATCCATATTGTTTTCACCTCTAGTTTTGTCACCTATTTAATTAATAGGAATAGAAATATTGAAAAATAAATGTCAAAATTTAAATAAAAATATAAATTGAAATGTAAGATCATAACATGTTTAAAAAAACGAGAAGATATTTCATTACTATGCTTCATTAATGATATATATATTTTAAAAACAACGAGCACACATCTTTTTTATTTTTTTTATTAAAATTAACGTTATTCTTCTTCGACCAATGTTATTTTTGCTTTCTTTTATGCCAAATAATAGCCTCCTATTATTTATGAATTGAGAGTAGGTCCGATGCCCATCGGACCTAGCTTTTTCGATGGGTGAAATGACCATCAGATCTGCATTAAGATTCGTGCGAACTCATTAAAATCCGTACAAGTATTTTTCAGTTTCCGTGCGCACAAATCTCAATGATAATCGTATGGTGTTAGAGCTAATTGAACCTAAAAGTAGGTCCGATGCCCATCGGACCTACTCCTATCTCATTATTTATATGCAAGGATATCTTTAGATGGTAATACATAAATTTGTATACAAGTGCACATTGAAAATTTAAACCGTGTGAGAACCGGAACTTCAAATATGTTGTTTGGATTCAACGTACCAAGAGAATTAGATGAACAATCAATTTAAGTGCTAAAAAACAGTAGTAAGATAATTGCATTTAGTTATTATTTATGAGTTCCTATTCCTCGGAGCAACAACAATAGAACCGATTATGTTCCCAACGACTGGCTCACAAGATTCCCGGTCGTCACAATGGAGGCCCTACCAATGGTAGTTTCCGATCATGTTCCCTTGCTGGTTAAATTCAGGCACCCGCGAACCAAGTCGAAGCCTAGGAGGGTTGAAAATTTCTGGTTGCACTATGAGGAAACTAAGCTAGCTGTACAGAGAATATGGGGTTCAGTCTATAGTAATCTCTTCGATTTTCAAGTGAAAATTGAGGAATTCCAAAAGGACATGTCGGAATGGCACAGAGAAAGATTTGCAATGCTCTCTCGACAACTGGAACATTGTGGGGAAGCCATTCAAGCTCTAGATAAAATAGAAAAGAGTAGACCCCTTACACAGCAGGAGTACGCCGAGAGACAGCACCTAAGGTAAAAGGCTTATGAGATGGCCACAAATGAGGAGATCAAATGGCAGCAGAGATCGCGATCAAGATGGATCAAACTTGGGGATCGCAATACGCGGTATTTTCACGCTATAGCCTCGGCAAGGCGCAATACCAACACTGTTAAATCTTTGCAAATAGAGGGAAGGATGATACTGGAGGATGGGCAAATAAGGCATGCTTTATTCCAACACATGAAAGAGATTTTGGGAGTTCAGACGGAGACCTTGCCATTTGATCCGTGCAAATTATATCCACAAATGCACAATTTGGCCTGTCTGCAGATGAGTTTCACTGAATCTGAAATCGAGAAGGCAGTCAAGGGCCTCGCACTGGGAAAGGCCTCAAGCCCAGACGGTTTATCAAACGAGTTCTTACAAACATATTGGCTGGAACTCAAACCAAATATTGTGAGAATCTTTGATGACTTATATCATAACAGATTGAATTTGGACGTAGCCAACAAAGCTAATGTCATTCTAATCCAAAAAAAAGACTCCCCAGCAACAGTTGCTGATTATCCTCCCATTAGTGTCATAAATCTCATCCCTAAACTCATCTCAAAGGTGTTGGCTAACCGTCTAGCAGAGGTCATGCCGGGTCTGATAGCACCGGAACAGACGGCCTTCATCAAAGGTCGTCAAATCTCGGAGAATTTCATTGCCACTAGAGAATTGCTGCATCATATCAAGACAAATAAGGAAATCGCAATATTCTTTAAGGTGGATTTTGCCAAGGCGTTCGACTCGGTTAACTGGGATTTTCTATTTCAAGTGATGAGGGCCAGGGGATTTCCACAAATATGGATGGAATGGATAAGGGAGATACTACACACTTCCTCTACCCGGGTGGTGGTTAATGGGGAGGTTCAGAATTTTTCCGGCACAAGAAGGGCCTGCGACAGGAGGACCCTTATCTCCCCTGCTATTTAACATTGCAGTAGATGTCTTCAAGCAAATGATGATGGTGGCAAATTGTTTGACTGGGACAGCAATCACTGCTAGAGCAAACAAGGCGGTCTTTGCATTTTAGTACGCCGATGACACGGCACTAATAGTACGAGCAGATGATGAAACGTTGATCACGGTCAACCTACTAATACGGCTGTTCTCTAAAGTTTCAGGTTTAAATGTCAATTATCAAAAAAGCGTGTTTGTGCCTATACACGTGCAGGATCCACAAAGGGTTCAACTGATCTTGGGATGCCGCCAAACGGACTTCCCAGTGCAGTACCTTGGAATGCCGCTTGCGACCTCAAAACCGTCCAGAGATCACCTGATGCCGCTTATTGAAAAAATAGAGCGGAGATTAGAGGGATGGCAGGGAAAAATGCTTTCGAGGGCTGGGAGACTGATTCTATGCAATTCGGTACTGGCATCTATTCCAGTGTATTTCATGGCGTGTTTTATCTTGCCAAATTGGGCAAGAGTCAGAATTGACAGAGTCAAAAGGACCTTTCTCTGGGGAAAGACTGCCGGGGGTACAAATGGGATACCTTTAATTAATTGGAATGCCATTACAGTGCCAAAATGCTGGGGAGGGCTTGGAATCCCGGACTTACGAATCATGAATATCTCCCTAATGCTTAGATGGTGGTGGCAGCTTCATTCTGATGACCGGAGCCTATGGGCTGTCACGGCGGCGATGCTCAAAGGTAAGCGAGACACTATTCATGGGCCTAAATTGTGGATAATGGCAGGATCTTTCTTCTGGGCGGAACTGCACAAACTCAAGCCCCTGTTCAACAGATGCTGTACGTGGATAATTGGCAATGGTCGTACCATATCGTTCTGGTATGACACTTGGTGTGGGGACCTAATATTGCAGGCTGGGGCTAGAACAAGACACCAACGGCTGTCTCTAGAGGAGGCCATGCCTCTACTGCGAATGGAAGCACCACAGATGGCGCAAGAAGGTTACTGACCCACGCTAACATGAGGAGGCGGGGCTTCGACTGTGACCCAAGGTGTCACTCATGCAACGCTTGTCACTGGGAGACCACACACCACATTTTCTTTTGCTGTCCTTATGCATTACAGGTCTGGCACTAGGTGGAGATCGAAAGGGGGGGGGGGGGTACAATTATAAACTTCTCAGACAGCCCAACAAGCACCTGGGATGCATCATTAGTGCTCAGGGGAGTCAGGAACGGAATAAGCAGTAAAATGAGAATTACGATATTTTGGTCAGTGTGCTGGAATATTTGGAAACAACGAAACTCAAAGATTTTCAAAGAGGAGCAGTTACCGCCCAGGATACTAGCACAGAGGATAGCACAAGAGAGTAATTTATGGTACCGGTCAGGATGCTAATAACGAGTGGATGAACCCTAGGGAGAGGGGGGAAATCACCAGGGGACCATTTACAAATTAGTTAAAATGAAACTGATGTAAAAGCTGTAACACTTCTTGACTGCATCAGTCAAGCATTCAAAAAAAAAACAATAGAACCGATTAACAATAGAGTGGTGATCCCATAGTTTACTGAGAACCAAGCCTTCTTCAACGGAGAGAGGCGCTGGTTACCATTTTTGTAAAAATCAGGTAAGGATGGCTGTGGAAAGGTGGTTCTTAACTAATTAATAATTAATTTCTCTACGATGAGATAGAATTAGAAAGCATCTTAGCCATGCTTTAACAGAAGAATGAATATTTATAAAGGTTTGCTGGTAATAGTTCAGGGGCATTTCGTTCCCAGTTTGTCTATCAACGAAATACTGTTATATACTTATATGTATGAATTATGTACAGATTATTAAAAGTTTGAAATGAGTTGTATTCTTTTATTTTCTTGTTATTTTCTATAGTTTCCAAAATTATCTCATTAAATTATAAGAAAAAAATATAAATTAATGAGCATTAGATGCAATATTATTACAGTGTTTCGTTTTTAGTAAATATATAAATTAATGAACATTAGATGAAATATTTTGCTAATATGAATTTATAGAGTAAGCTAGACATTTTCTTTAATTTTGTAAATTTAATAATAATGTTAACAGCACAACTTGAAGACAACTATGATGAAGAAATATTTTAAGAAAATTTACAAGAAAGAGTCAAAGACCAATAGCAACACTTAAAAAAAACTGAAACGTAACTTTGGTTTCAGCCCGATCGCTTCAAGAAATAATGCAATTAAGGGGAGTTTACAGAGAAAATGTTTTAGTACCCAGTTTTTACTCACGCCTTATCCAATACTGGTTTAACTGTCATTAATTAACGGTTCCCACTTTTCCGCCTATATAATCCTTTTTCCCAGCTTCATTTCCTGTTTTCGCTTTTCATTTTCAAATCGTATCTTTCTGTGATTTTGTGCCGCGATTTTGGGGCGATTTCGGGCGATTTTCCTTTTCTCTTTCTCTTCGATATTTCCTTCCATATCTGTTCATTCGTGATCTCTCTTCTCCCTTTAGAAAATGAAAATTTCTCTTTTCCCAATCTGTTCATTCGCGATCTCTCTTCTCTCTTTAGAATTTTTTTTTTCTCCTTTACGGATCTATTCATTCGATTTGGTCTATATCTTCTCCCTGCAATGTATCAAACAAGGCAGAAATGAACAACTCTTGATCTTCACATGAGGCGGCCTCGTGCGTGGTCAAAGATAATCGAGTATACGAATGAAGAAAATCTTCACGAAAAGCTCAAAGGTAACCAGTTATACTTGTTTTTAATTTTGAATCTAGATCTTGCCTTCAGACTGTGATTATTACAGCATATGTGCTATCTGTTACATGATCCACTCCGTATAAATTACAGTATTCCCTTAGTATGTTACATTATTTGTTCAGTCCTCTAAGTTACAATCTGCATGATGCAGTTATATTATTTATTCAAGATTGAGCAGTATTTGTTCACATCTGTTACAGTATTGTTTTATTTGTGTTGCATTATTTAAGTTAGTGTTCTTGCATGCAAATTTAGTGTATTCATGTTTGTTAAAGTATTTATTCATATCTGTTACAGTATTTTTATTCCTTTGTTACATTATAGGTTTGCATGTTTAACATATAATTTTTTTTTGTTCAGTTGGTTGAGGTCGTTCTGCAGGTGATGCAATTTGAAATACCTGTTGCTCACCCTTGGTTTTTTATTTCCCCTTACACCTCAGTAAGTTTTTATTCTCTTTTTGTATTTTCATTTATATTTATTTGCTACAGTTCTAGAATTTGTTGTAGTATTGTACATTATTTGCTACAGTTATGTTAGGCATTTGTTACATTATTTCATTTCATATTTGATAGTACTGAATTATTATGGTACAGTTTTGATTTTTCTTTGTTACATTATTTGTTCATATTTATTACAGTACGTTTTCTTGTAAAATGCAGATCTTGATGTACACATACATAGAGAAACAGGCGGTGGTGGCTATTCCTCAACTGTCTGGCCAACAGTTTGAGACAATCAAATGACTATTTGTCCCTATGTGTAAGTTTAATTGTCTACAGCTGAGACAGTTTTCGACACTGGTTGATATTCAGTATATCTGTTACAGTTTGTTCCTACATTTGTTACATTATTTGTCTATATTTGTTACAGTATGTTGATTCTGATTGATATACATAATGAGTTAATTTGTTACAATATTTGTCTATATTTGTTACATTATTTGTCCACAGTTGTTACAGTATTTTTTACAGTATTTTGTGTACATTTTTTTTTACAGTTTTATTTTCTTTGTAATAGTTGTAGTTTTAATTCTAAGATTTGTCGTATTTTTTTTGCAGGAGGATATATCGAAGGAGTGTTTGATTCTTGCCATGAAGCTTCTGACATATCCTAATAATGAACACCAAATATCTATAGTTTAATTTTTTTGTGTTTGTTGTTTGCTGGACAAAGTTTTGTAAAGTTGTTTGCTGGATAGTGTTTCTTTGACAAAGTTATGTTTGTAAAGTTTTTTTTTGATATTTTTGTTGTTTTATAGTTGTTATGGTAATTGTTATAGTTTACATACTTTATTGCTGCAGTATTTCTTGTTACAGTTTTGATACTTTATTGTTACAACTTTTCATAATATTGTGTTACAATATTTTGAAATATATATTTTTTTGTTATTTTTGCACTTTACGCAGCTATTTTTTACTATATTCAATTTCATTAGTTTGAATCCGTAATTTTACAGATTATTTAATTCAAAAAATGAAAAAACATGATGAATTTAAAAAAAATGACAAAAAATAATAATCAAAACTTCTAAAACGATAGAAAAAAATATTAAAAACTTCTAGAAGGGGGAAAGTACACAAGTGGGCAGATTCTTAAGTAAAACAAGTACAGTTAACTGTCATTAACTGTCAAAGTACAACAGTTTTGAAAGTACAAAGATGTTGCAAGTTGCAAGTTGTTAATTTTTTAAAAAATGATCGCATCTTTTACATCATTCCATATTGTCTGTTACAGTATTATATTATATTGTTACAGTATTATTATTATGTAAATGACAGTTGGTTTGGGTAAAAAGTGGGTACAAATTCTTGGATACAATTAGAATGATCCTTTTTATAAACCATAAATAGAAAAAAGAAAATTAACAAACAACTTGGTGGCTTTAGGTTTTATAAAAACCATAAGTATCGAAATAGAAATTCACTCCGAATCATTTTATTTTTTTGTATGCCGAAATGTTATATCGGTCCCATAATATTTTTAATTTGTGAAAAAATCCGTGTGACTAGTGTGTAATTACTTTTTTTATGACTGTGCTGAGATAAAGACTCGGTCCAAAAAAAATATTCCCAATTTGTTCTGTGCCAAATTTCCAATTCAACACATAGGATTCTTCCTTTTTAACCATTTTCAATTGGTGCATTTTTTCTCTGTGCCGAATTTCCAATTTGACACAGAGATTATTTCTTTTTTGATTAAATTCTTTTTCTAATTGGTTCTTCTTTTTTTGGTTAAAAATAAATTCTCACTGCACCGAATTGAAGGGCCGATTTGCCATCTTAGTACAAGAAGGATTTTTTTTATTTTGTCTAAAAACTTGTAAAATTCATGGGGCCAAAATCCTATTTCAGCACAAAACAAAAAAAATAGTCCGGACTGAATTCTCATCTTGGTATTTATGGTTTTTGTAAAAACTAAAATCATCAAGTTGATTTGTTAATTTTTTTTCCTATGTATGGTTTATAAAAAAGAATCCCAATTAAGGCGTATTAGGATAGTTCTCGGCCCAACCGGTTCTTCTTTGTTTTGGTCTGATTGAATCCCAAAACGTACAAGAGAAGGCCCATCATCATTGATATACACGTTTTCAATATACTAACTTGAAGTGGACATAATTATTATAGTCATATTTCTTTTCCTATTTTTGGTTCGTCATGTAAAACAGAAATGAAGTTGGAATATCTGTTCTGAGTGGCTTTAAAAAGTAGAATAAATTCAATATAAGAAGAAAAAAAAAAAAAAAAACTAGGATACATGCTTTGAACATTTAGAAAGATCTCCATAAATTCCATAGTTAATCCAGTCCAGAAAACAGCAGCTGAATACTGATCTTCGTTCATGGTTCATAAATTTTATTCTACATCACCTAAAACAATCTTTCACCGCACAAGAGGAATGAGCAAGTATTCGGCATAAAACAGCTGGAAAGCAAAGAAATGGAAAAGAGATGCTCATTAATCACCATACTCACTATAATATTTTTGAACGATTTGAAGCTGTCTTAATCACCATACTGACCTGTTTTATAAGTACCCAACAGTACATATATGCACAAGGGCTGCTAACTAGGACCGGGTGAGAATTCGGACTTTCTTCATTGGTATCAGGCAGAACAAAACATAGGAAATACCACATGTACACCAGCAAAAAAATTGGACCTCTCAATGGATTTTTCTTCATTAACATCAAAAAATACCCAAATTGCCCTTGTATCTTTTTTTTTATGCTTTTATTAAGGAAACTAACAGATACTTTTAAGAAATCAGGAAGTGAGTGAAAGAAAATTTGATAAATTGCAGGTCACTACATGAAAATCACTTTTATAAAAACAGTATGAGAGAAAATAAAAAACCTTCCAAATGAACATGTAGAAAGATGTAATGTCAGATTTGTTTGCCAGGTCAAGAGATCTTGCACTGTTCCACAAGATTGAAGCCAAAAAAGCATGCCCCAAAATCTTCAAATAAAGAAGTTCAACAACGTGATAAGAAGACATAATAATAAGTACCAAAACTAAAAGAGAGCCTATCAATTTGATCGTCCAGTCTAATGCTTGGTCCAGGAATTGGAATAACTTGGGGCATCTTGGTAACTCACCAAAAGTATATATGTCAATGCTGAAATAATAGCTGGGCTCAGTTTAAAAGGTCCTTTTAGTTATTTTAATGCTCAAGAAAATGATGAATTAACATTGTACTTTCAGTGAACAGCTCTTGCTACTACAGTGTATAAGGATTCTAAAACAGTTTCAATCTAGTGCTAGGTACACTTTAATGTACATGGATTTGAACAGTACCAAAGGGGTGTGTGTGTGGGTGGGGGGACGAGCTTGGGTCCAATGGGTTCCATAACCGTCAGATCCGCTTTAAGATCTGTGCGCACGTATATTAAAGCAAATGCGCACGGATCTTAAAGCGCATCGGACGGTGATGGAACCCATTGGACCCAGTTTGAGTCCGATTGGCATCGGACCCAAGCTGCTCTGTGGGTAGGTGGGCAGGGGAGGGGGGGGGTTTACAGTTATTAATTTGCTCCAAAGGCTAGACGAAGTGGCTCCCATGAGCATGGCAACAGTATATGCTATTTCTAGTAGATACACGCATATCCAAAACACCTGTTTAAAATGAAGTAAAATAACATCAGAGAAAACAAAACACAGAAAAGCAACAAAAATTTAGGTTCATTTCAGAGTGACTAAACTGACCCGTTTTTGACCAAGACGAACACTAAATGAGTGAATGCCAAATATGCGGTCTCCTTCAATATCAGGTATATCCTAAAATAAACCACATTTTCGTCAACAAATTATCACTTAATTTTAGCTATTCCTCAGTAAAAATTTATCCTCAAAATAAAGTTACTGATTCAGAAATTAGATAAGTCTTACCTTGAACAAGGCTATAACAACAGAGAAGAAGGTCATAAATGCAGTAGCAAAAATCAACGGCTTTGAAAAACTTGCTGGCCGTCTGAATACAAAGGTCTAACAAAAAAAATTAATTAATTAGTGACTTTTTTTAGCTATCTATTCTTTTCAGAAGAGTGGGCAAAAACCCACCGATTTCATTCAAAGAAACCAGAAGTTATATGGATACCAGTACCAAACTGCTGGTACCAACGCCATAGAAATAGCACAAAAAGCAATACAAACCTCAACCAAGTTCCAACAAAGGACATACTATCCTATTACAAAACCATAGAAATAGCACAAAAAGCAACACAAAAATAATCTAAAACAAACTGCAGCATAGCACATAGCACTTAGCACATCAACATAAGGAGCAGGAGCTGGCTACTCAGAAGCCCCTTGGAAGGGATCATCCTCCTCTGTACCATACATAGGGGTTGACCTAGGGGTTAGATTGCTGGACTCTCTACCATAGCCCAGTCTACAATTAGTGACTTATCTATTCAATATTAAGATAAAAGAGCAGTACTAATGTAAACTTGAGGTCAAACATATTGTTATTGCTCTCTTTTCAAAGCACTAATGCAAAAGCAGAGTACCTAAAACATACTAGCTGATGGTACAGGATATGGTACCCTTACAAACTTATGGTACTGATAGTCTTACTGACAAAAACACCATTTTAAATTGCAGTCCGGTATTTATTTTTCCTAATGGATTTGTTCAAATATTTGACTTTTTATTAATATTTGCAATTTTTCTGTAATTCTGATGTATTACCAGGATCACCATGAAAAGTAGCGTAACAGTAATACCTTAATGTGAAGAAAGAAGGCAAGTTGAACAATAACAGCACGAACGGCTAAGATGCACAGAGCTGCTACAACTGCAAATCTCTTCCATCTTAAGAAAGGCATCTAAAAAAATAATAAAAGAAGTGTATTAACACGAAACTGAGCTATGCTCATGCTACATTGACTACATTATTTTCAGTTTTCTGCTACTGTTGTGCTGGACAACAGACTCTTTTAGAAGACAAGAAATACAAATCACAAATTTGACCCATGCATTATGCGTATATTATAGGAAAACACCTACAATATGAAAACTAGCAAGATTTGTAATGTTGGTTACATAATCTTGTAAATCTTGTAAGACCTTGTTTCTTTTTCGATGCACTTGTTGGAGGTATCAGATGTAAAAATGCCTAGGTTAAAAAAAAGGATAAATGAAAAGGCATAAAGCAACATAAGTAAATGTATTATATGTTTACAGAGAGAGGGGGCACTTACATTTATTGAGTAAGCAGTGCCAAGAATAAAGCTGATGAAAAGAGCCCAGAACAATGGCCATGAACCAACTAACCAACCTACTCCAAAGCTCTAAAATGAAACCAAAAAAGAAAAGTTAGCAACTTAGTATTGCTAAACGAGATGCAAAATCAAGTGCACGATATTTCTTAACAGATATGTAAGGGTACAAGAGTTACCAAAATTGCAAAAGTAGAAACGATGGCAACACCAGTTGAAAGAGAGTATTCTCCAGATGCCAAGGGCAAGTTTGGTTTATTAACCTTTTATGAAGATAAGAAAAGTCAAGAAACTTCCAATATGCCCACAAAGAAAAGTAAATTAATGACATATAGCTTGTACTAAGAAAAAATAATGTTTGAATTTGCAGGGAGAATCTTGCAAAATTTAAAGATAATAGTTTCCACTTTCCACTGATGTTATGAAATTATCAGTTTTAAACATGAAAGTAATCAGGCTAAAACAACTTTTTGTATAGAAGAGTCACCTTGTCGATTTCAATGTCAAACACTTGATTTAAACCAACAATATAAACATTCATGAAAAGTGCTGCCACAAGTGCCTGAAAGTGAACATCAGTAAATATTTATTATTGTTGATGCACAAAATATCCTCTCAGAAATTTTTTCCAAAGAAAACAAACATTTTAGAAAAAATAAAAGTACCTGTGAAACACCAGTAAAAAATAAAGGAGATACATCTGATAAGCTTTCAAGTGCCAATAGAGAAACTGATACTATGCTCAAAGCCTGTTCATGTAGATACTTTTATTAATATCTTCTACTGTTATTTGTAAGATCTTTAGATATAAAAAAGTACAAAAATTGTAAAATTTATGTTGTCTGACTCAAGGTTTATAGTCTCATATTAAGATGCCAGTTTTACCAACTACTTTCCCCTGGTTTTGCTTAATTTTCCTTTTTGTTGGCTATTTTAGTGTTTCATTGCATGGTAGAGGTTAACATAATAATGAAAATTAATTTCACATTTAAGGGACAACTGGGCTCATGTTGGTTTTCTATTGAGGCTTAACTGCAAAACTTCGGTCTTCATGAGGTTAAACTAGGGTTTTGGTACATGTGGTTAAATGCTTGCATTTGCATATTTTACACCAATCGTTTTATAAGATCAAATACTTGGACCTGAAATAACACCTAACATGTTACCATCAAGCAAAGACACAATGTTTTTTGGTTTAGGGGATTGATTTTTTTTGCCCAGGCAAAGTTTTATCAGGTTACGACAATTGTGAACCCTGTAGAAATTTGAATTTGTACATGGTTCAAATTCTGTACAAGAAGTTGAGAAGGTTAAACAAATTAACTGTTCCTATGATGGTGTGGGGTCGGGAGAATCGGTAAAAAGCATTTAACGAAGACAAAATTGGCCGCAAAGTATTGGATGAGTCCAAAGAATCTGATTCTGCTCCAGCTGCACTTGAAGAAACTAATCCAGTGATTTGATTTTTTGGCTTCCGATCAACCATACAATCAAGAAAGGAATTGCCTGAGAGGGGCAATTTGGTCCGTTTGGTCAGCTGCAAAGAGTGTTTTTGAAGTTTAGACTTGTCCTTAATTAAACAGCGAATTGGTGCACCAAGACCTGTAATAACAGAAAGGTTTACACATTAAAAACACGAAGAAATAATGTAAAAACAAACCATTTTCTATTTTTTTGTTTGTGGTTATTTTGTTTTTTGTCAGAAAATCATGACAGTTAAGTTCATTTCAGTGAATAAAAAAAAGTTTTGAAACAATGCGCAATTGACTAAGCTAAACCTTACTTGTAACATCAACATCAACATCAACAATAACAATCAGGGTTTTTGTAACCAGAGGCTTCCATGTACCCTAGAGTGTATCCACTGTCTGGCATGCCGAAATATATTGCTTAAATTGTATTAAGACCGGAGATAACTTATTATATAACTATTGTCCGTTGTTAATATAATCGTAGGTTATTAATTGAGACTACTTTGAACTTCCTGAGGAAATTAAAAGTATAAGGCATGTATCCATTGCAACCCAATGCATGCTGGCTGGGTCGGCGTTAGAGAGAGAGAGAGAGAGCATCTATTGTTAGACTCTAATCCATTTATTTGCTCTCGTGCGCGCGCACAAACACACTCGAGCATTAACAAAGAAATCAGAGATATAGAGTACATGGAAAAGCATAAAGGAGAAACAAACCTCGGCGTGAGAGAGAGGTTGAGAGAGGCGCAAAGGCGGTAAGTGGAGACCTGGTTAGGATAAGCGATTCCATTATTCTTCAATCGATTTGCTTTCACTCAGACTCAGTGGTGCTGCACTAGAAAGAAATCATAAATGGAGGCAGGAAAGGAGCGAGAGGGAGAGGCAGCCGACAAATAATGAATTTTAAAATGGGAACTGTGTCCATGGTCTTTTGATGAACTGGAAATGTAAGAAAGCAGTAAGTCACAAGTGGAGATATTTCCAATTTTGGCTTCATGCAGCGCTTTTTTTTATTCTACAGCCTGTGCTCTGCATGAAGCTGAGCTGCTCTGTTAAAATCCTTACCCACTATGGCACTAAAGCTAACAGGATTTTCTCCAGTTAAATTGATTAATTATTTAATAATTCTGTTCAGAAATAAATGCTAGGTAGTATGTATGTATAATTTGAGAAGTGATTGAACGTTTAAATATATTAAATAGAATGTGATTAAAGGACATCACTGCTATCCTGTATGGGACCGTCTGATCTCTGATGTACCAGGGGATTTCATAGAAGAACAAGATGGTCTGATCTCTGATGGTACCAAATGTTGCTTGCTGGAGCTCCAGCTTAATTTTTAAATGAAGCAATCTTTTTTTTTGTATAAATCCAAAGTTAGAATCCTTATCTTACCTTAGCACAATTATAGGTGGATTGTTGTTAGATTGCTTATACTCTATCACTGTGTTTTGGTGGATGATTAAACGTAGAACGTTTGTTTTTTGTTTTGCATTAGTCGGTAATTAAGTCAAGGTGGTAGTTCTTGGGCATTTTGATATGATGGTGTAAGTTAACTTGATTTCAGGAAATGAAATGGACATTTTGATGCCTTTTATCAAAAACATAAAAAAAAATAGAATGCGATTAAAGGAACAAAACAAAAAAGAAAAGGTAATAAGCTACATTTCTCTATTTCATCAAATCAAAACCAAAAGGAAAGAAAAAAAAAGTTTGGTTTTTCACAAAAGATGCGGTTTGCGCCATTTATTAAGAATGATGTATTCATTCCTCTTTTTGTTGTTATTGAGATTTAAGACATGTTATTTATGGAAATAAATATGTTGTTATTCCTTTGAAATTTTTTGAGATGTGAATCTCAACGAAGTAAGTTTTTTATGTATGAATCTCAAAGAAGATCAATTGTTATTATGATTTATGATTCTTGTGCAAAGGAACAGGTGCACCCGGATCATTGTCGGCGAACTGATTTTCAGTCACTGGATGTGGTTCCCCCTAATTTCGTTTCCCAACAACTGGGGTACGTACTACGTAGTATTCTGACGTACAACACTCTCTCTGGTCCAAGGAATAGGGTTGGTTTTCAATTTCCCCTTGATTGAAAATTTGAAATAGACTAATAAATAGAGGCTATAGAGCAATGGGCCAATGGCATGTCACATGCGATGTGTTTCACCCACTAGATATCGCGAACGGAGAATTCAACTATGGGAATATTTCTATTTTAATCAAACACATGGAACTAATAATAACACTTAAAAAGCCAATAAGTGCTTATTTAGGAAGCAAATTTTGACAATCCAAGATGGGCCATATTTGTCAAGACATTTTAAGTCTGGATTCTGGACTCTGGAGCAACCAAAATTTCTCCACCATATATTGTGGCGAGTGGCGAGTGGCGACTAAATAAAATAAAGGGGGAATATCACGTATACCTCTCAAAAACTTCAAAATTACATATATCCCCCTCTAAATTTTAAAATTACATATTTTCCACTCCAAACTTTAAAAACTCACATATTTATCCATTTTATTATATTTTATATTAAAACACATTCTAAATTCATCAAATATTTATTTTACCCTTTATTAAAAGTATAAAACCCCACATTAAACTCAAATTTGAATCTGATGTGTTCCTCTACCGTCCGATCCGTCCGCATCGCAATAAGATATGTGTGTGTTTGCTTCAAGATTCATGCTGATGTAGTGTGCACAGATCTTAAAGCAATTTTGATATGCATGCATCGCATCAATATCTGTGCACGTTGCTTCAATATTTGTGCATGTTCTCTTCAAGATTCATGCTGACGTAGCACACACGGATCTTAAAGCAATTCGGATGTTAGAGGAAGCTTTCATATTCAAATTAAATTGGAGTGAGATTGATGTTTTATGATTTTCAATAAAGGGTAAAATGGGTATTTTATGAATTTAGAATGTGTTTTAGTATAAAATATAATAAAATGGGTAAATATGTAAGTTTTTTAAGTTTGGAGGGGGAATATATAATTTTAAAATTTAGAGGGGAAAATATGTAATTTTGAAGTTTTTGAGGGGTATACGTGAAATTCCCCTAAAATAAAAATAATGATTTTAATATCCTGCGACAAGATTTTCTGTGACACACTCTACTATCCATCATTATATCATGGTTTGATATGCAAAATGAATCCTACTGTAATCTGTAGAATCACTTCAATTATGTAATATATCGTTAAATTATGCTTAATTTCCTGGAATTTAGAAAAATAATTATAAAAAAACTATATGTATAAAACTAACGCGCACACACACTATACTCATTGAAGCTTTCAATTAATATGTTAAATCTATTCTAGTACACAAGACAAAAATATGCAGAACCTCATAAAGAAGACACAAAATAGCTCAGTAGGAATATTCAACAAAAATCTTGTTTGTGCATTGAAAATTATTACCTGCTTCATCTCCCGTCAGTTTTTTCGTTATTATCCGGTCAATGGCCATATGTCGATAAATACAAAATAAATAAATGATTTATTATATAGGTAGAAATTCAGATGATTTAAAAAATAAATTAATGATTTATTATATAGGTAGAAATTCAGATGATTTAAAAATTATGGATAATTCGAAACTAATTATTTTTATCCATCTAAAATAACAGTAAAAAGAAAGAACCAAAAATTTCATTAATATCCAAAAAATATATCAAATTTTGAATTCAACACACGTTTTGGACAAAATACCAAATCTGTGTAATCCGATAAATAATTACCGGAAACAAGCCATATATACGGTGAATTATTCATCGGATCCAAAAATTCTGTTTCCAGTAACTGGATATAGGGTTTTTTTTTTAATTAAATAGAAGATGTTATGTTTTTTTTTTTGTTTTTATTGAAATATTAGAAATATTTGTATATTTCTTTGAAAATAAATAGAATACTATATAATTGAATTTATTAGAAAGATTACGACAAATAATCCGGATCAACATTTTTCAGGCCGAAATTTTCGCAGCTATAAGAAAAATTAAAATATTTCATTGTGTGCTACTAGAAAAAAAAATATTTTAGATTTGAGTTATTGATTCCGATTCAAAAGTCACTTGTGGATAATAAATAAATTATCGTAATAATTCGGTAATTCAAATTCTGAGATACTCCATATAATTTTGAGAAAAAATTGATTTGACATTTCGACCCTGTCGAATGATGTCAAATCATTTTTTTTTTCAAAATGAATGGAGAACATTAGAATTTGAATTTAGGACCACAATAATTTCTTTATTTACCCACAATTGACTTTTGAAAAAGCTATTATCTAATAGTTTAGCTTTTATGGTCTGAAAAAGATATAGCGTAGCTATAGCTAGCTATTTAGAACACTGATTATTATTACTACTGCTGCTGTCGATATTGTTGTTTTGTTTTAATGTTTTTTTGAGTAAATGTTTTGTTTTAATGTTATATGCATTCAGAATTTGAGTTTATTATTGTGATTTTGTATTTTTGATTATACTTTAAAAATCATCATAATTAAATTTGATATTAAAATATAACAATTTTTGTAACTTTTTTTTTCCAATTTTTTTTAAAAAAAATAAGAGTACCATACGATTATAGAAGAATATAATAAAGTGGAAGAAGGATCAGAAGCCCTAGAAAATACCATAGGATTGATCAAATTAAATTTATAATTATTTTGAATTACAGCATGTTTTGACATTTTTTTTCTTCTAAAACCATAACAAAAGCAAGCATATTTTGCAAAAAATCTCTTCTTCTGTCTTTGTTCCAGAAGGCTATGAAAGAATTAAACGAGACTACAGAGGATATCAGGGTGTGTAAGTTAGATCTTTCACTGTCTGGTAGTTATCAGTCGATCTACTGACATCTAACGCAAGATATTGATGTAATCATTTTTATCAATATAACTTTAGTAGTCACTATTAAAATAGACTTCTTCAGTATGTAAATTGGATAGGTGCTAGAAAATGAAAAATTAATTACAATAAACTTTCTACTTTCCAGTTCAACCCCAACTCTCTTCTTAATTATTTGATGATTATTGAATAAGTAATTGTGTTTAATTCATGATGCATGTGCATGCCACATCTCTGGAACAGTGGAACTGTTGTTAATTAATACAAATTATTGAAAGACAAAATCATCTAGTATTGGTTTCCGTGACAAAACCAGATGTACTTCACGGTTGAGTGATATTAATTGACTCCACATATGAAAAGAGACTTTCGGCAAAGAATGGCTAGAGAATAGCACTGTTTCCGTTAATTCATTGTTCCTTCTGTCGGACGGAATAGCCGCGCGCTAATGCGCTATTTCCATGTGCGAAGAGAGAAACAATATTTGTTTTGAGTTTAAATCTGATGTAGTTGACACTCTTTTTGTCATCTTCATGCCGTCATAATTTGATTCAGATCCACTTTTCTATATTTTTTTTTTCCTTAGTCTTCCGCTATCTAACTTACAAAGAAGTTACACAAAATCATTATTCCAAATATACAATACAAACATTATTTTTACTAATTCAAATATCACCATATTACTCTACTTGTATTCATCTATATGTATATGTACGATCCATAAATCCGTAACCTAAGTCACAAAATAACTCGATAAAAAAATTATTACCCGCCCATCTCCGGTCAGTTTATGGCTTTATGCCCATATATCGATAAATAAAAAGATAAGCGTCTCATTAAATATTTATTTCTCAATTAACTTTTCAGTTCATAGACAAAACTTCAAAAAATAACATTAAAGTAGTTGAAAATTTAATATAGTATAATTTGTAGATACATAAAAAAATATAACTTTTTAAATGTTATTTTTGAAAATTAAATATACCTTCTATTGAAAGAGAAACAGAAAGGCCATATGAATATATGATACCACTGCGCTAAAAAGATTATAACTTTTAATTTATCAGAAGAGCTTAATTTCTTTTTTTCTCACTAGTCACTACCAGTGTTATAAAAAAGTCTATTTAGTTTGATTAATTGGCCGATTAAGGTAATCAAACAGTTACGAATTTTTTCGACTAATCAACAGATTATTTTTAATTATAACTGATTAATTTTTATTATTTTCAATTAATCGCTTGACAATATTATATCCGTCTTATAACTGCATATCTTTATTTACAACATGAGACACTACTCCGCTCCTAGACAGGATTATTACCTCGATAACCATCAACCTCGCCACATTTCTAGAATCTAAAAAACTTGTATGTATTAAAATCCGAAATTTTTATTTATACTATATTAAAAAAAAAAACCAAATAACCACTGATTCTGTAGAATTAAATTTCTATTACATCCGCCAAATAAAATGACGGACATAAAAAAAAACGTATCTGCCATTTTGTTTAACGGATCTTGTCTGACTGTCCGCCAAATGAAATTAAATCTAAGCCACGAGTCATCATGTAACCATCAATATTTAAATATTTGAATTTGGTTGGTCATCATTAGAGAAGAAAATTTGTCACGACATGACTAGTCACGTCACGAAACGTCACGTGTGTCGATTACGTGACGTGACTCGCGCGTCGCGTGACGTGACCGCATTCTAGTGAAAATACATGTCACGTCACGTCATGCGAACCAGTCATGTCACGTGATCACATCACGTCACGTCACGGTATGAAACATAGAGTATCCAACTTTTTTTGTATGTATAGAGTATTCAGATTTTTATTTTAGTGTATTTCAGTGATACTGGTACTGATGCAGTACTGATTTTTATTTTCTTTAGTTTAGTCTAATGAATGTTTGTAATTTGAATTTTTAAAGTAATGTTAGATACAACCTTTCCTAAAAAACTAATATTTACGATCATATTTGGTTATAGAGTAAATGGTGGAGTAAACTCTCTACTCCACTTTTAAGGGGCCAAACGAAGAGTAAATTTGAAGGAGTAATATGGAGTAACATTTGAGTTAATCCGGATTAAGTTACTCCACCTGTGGATCTCATTGTTAAAGTAACATCATGTTATAATTTCTCTCTCTTGATTAGCTTACTCTACCAAACTCCAACTAAACATGATTATTTTAATCCGCCTTAACTCGGAGTAAGAAATTTAATCCGAAGTAACTTTACTTTACAAACATGACCTACAACATTATTTACTTATTTTAGAATTTTTTATATACTTTTTTTCTAAATTTTTAACAATTTAAATTAAAATATAAAAAAAAAAATTGACATGACTAATTTACGACACGTCACATATGGTCACGGCGTGACTACGCGTGACGTGACCTTCTTCCACCATTTTAGTCACGTCACGTGACGAAATCACGACGTGTTTGTCACGTCACGTTACGTATTTCCTTCTCTAATCATCATATGGCCATGAATATTTTAATATTTTTATGTGGTTTGGTTGTCTCCGTGCTGATCAAGATGTAGTTGGAAGGATATCTAAGTCGGGCATCATCATAATGAATATTTAATATTTTAATATTTTAATTTGGTTTGTAGTCACTCTGCGAATCAAGATGTAGTTGAATGGAAAAAATGAAAGAGCTAAGACTTTGTTTATTCAAAAGATATAATTGAAAGACACTTAGTCGACAGGTATAGAAAACCATGTGGCGTTGCATGTGATGTGAGGAACCCACTTAGTCGACATGTAAAGAAAAAAAATATGTCCGCTAAATAAAATAACGGATACATTCTTTTTGTATCTGCTGTTTCATATGTGATAAATATGAAAAAGAGGAGGTAGCACAGTTGGCTAGAAAAAAGTCTTACGACTTCACAGCTTCTGTAAAGGTTTCAAAAAAAAGAAAAGATAGATGTGATAAATATGTTAATTTGATGATTAAGTGGTTATTTAATTTATTTAATTTTTAATATGGTTTAAATAAAAATTTCGGTACTAAAAGATGCAATAAAACAACATAGGAAAAAGAACCATTCAGAGAAAAAAACAATAAATTAATAATATGCACGAGATATTAAAATCAACATGTACGAGGATTTTTTTTTTTTATTAAACATAAATAAATAAATTAAATCATAAAATGAGTTGATTATTCTTTAAATTACAAAAATAACAAGAATTTGAAAATTTTATTCAGTTACGCATTTAATAACATAAAATTTTGTTCAATTATCTCTTTTGTATAAAGGACCACACCCCACCATCCCACACCAAGTCAAAACTTTACCAAAACAAAAACAATTTGGTAACCAAAAATTCTTTGAGACTACCAAAACAATTTTTTTTAAATGTAGCTGAGAATTCTATAAAGTTGTAATTTTTTTTTTTGATTTTTTTTGCCTTGTAACTGAAAATTTTATGAGGTTATCAATTTTTTTTTTGTTATCCGTGGTAACTAAATTCTATCCGGTTACATTTTTTCTTTTTTTGTGGAATGGTGGGATGTGATCGTTTGTACAAAAGAGGTAACCGAACAAAATTTTCGGTTACTAAATAGGTAATCCAATTTTTTTTGTCAGTTCTTATGTTTTTTATAATTTGAAAAGTAATCTGTTTTGTAACTTTTTTTATTTACATTTTAAAAAAAAAAAATCCTGTGTACGAAACAACATGGTTCAATTATTCTGGTTTACAGAAAAAGAAAAAAAAGGAAACGTAACCAATAAAATGTGCGGATACGACGAGGGACCAGACAAAGCTAGTTACAAAGTAACAATCATATAAAGCCAGTTCGAAAGTAACAATCATACGACAAGATTTCTTGTACCGTAGGAAA
Organism: Carex cristatella; assembly: GCA_024447775.1. Lineage (NCBI taxonomy): Eukaryota > Viridiplantae > Streptophyta > Magnoliopsida > Poales > Cyperaceae > Carex > Carex cristatella. The sequence goes on from JAJHPF010000032.1 coordinate 5,295,609, forward strand.
TTATTAGGGCCAAGACTAACGCTATACGAAGGAAAGGAAATACGTGATACGCTGTAACGTGACGTAATAAACACGCCGTGATTTATTCACGTGACGTAACGTGAAATGGTTAATTTTTTTTTCACGTAACGTGACCAAAATAGTGGACGATGGTCACGTCACGCATAGTCACGCCGTGACTATACGTGATGTGATTACACGTGACGTAAATTAGTCATATCAATTTTTTTATATTTTAATTTAAATTGTTGAAAATTTAGAAAAAAAAATATGAATTTTTTTAAAATAAGTAAATAATGTTGTAAAAATTATTTTTTTAGAAAATGTTGCATCTGACATCACTTTAAAAATTCAAATTACAAACATTTATTAGACTAAACTAAAGAAAATAAAAGTCAGTACTACATCAGTACCAGTATCACTGAACTTACACTAAAATAAAAATCTGAATACTCTTACATATAAAAAAAGTTAGATACTCTATGTTTCATACCGTGACGTGACGTGACGTGTTTTTTTTCACTGAAATGCAGTCACGTCACGCGACACGCGAGTCACGTCACGTAATCGACACACGTGACGTGACTAGTCACGCCGTGACAAATTTCATTCTTTAGTTGCTCGTTTAGTTATTAATAATTTTTATATAATTATGTAGTGTTAAATTTTTTTAACATGTTGTGAAGAATTATAGTAGTAAAGAAGAGATGCCAGTCCAATAAATATAATTTTTGTTGATACTGGTACAAGGAAACTTTTGTACAAAACATGCTATACGAGAGGGACAAAATTTTAAAAATCAATTAATTATTTTTCATAAAATTGAAGTTTAATATATTTTTGTCAAAAAAGGGATAAAAAGGTGTTAATTTTGAAGTGAATGTAAAATAAAAAAATACTATAATTATTGTTAGGGAGTGAGACTATGATACTTTGCAACCGATTTTTTTATTAATAGGAAAATAATAAAATAAATATCGTGATTAAGGAATGTTTCCGACTTTTTGTGAAAAGTGGGAAAACCGTTATTCAAAACAACGGCCAGTGGCCGCTGTTCAAAATCACGGCCGAATTAGCACAGAACGATTAGTGGACGGAGAGGATAAACACGGGCCGCTGTTCCAAATCACGGCCAGGTGGGCCGCTCTTCCAAATCACGGCCAGGTTCGGGCCGCTGTTCTGAATCACGGCCAGGTGCGGGCCGTTGTTCTGAATCACGGCCAGATGTGAAAAGCGTCCGTCGGATCGGGCTGAAATTTTGACAGGAACAGCCCAAAACCGGATCCAAAACAATCTACGATTCGTTTCGCCCATGTTACGGGTTCAGATTCGCGATCCGAGTCTTCCTTCATGGACTTTTTGGACCATTTTTTATAATTTTAGAGTTTTTAGGGTTTTTTTATGTATTTTTTATTTTTAGGGTTGTATTTAAACAGACGTCAGATTTTTTGGCAGAGTTGGTTAATTTTAGCAGTTTTTTTTTCTATCAAAGAATTGATAATCTGTGTGATCTGAACCCTAAAAATAAAAAATACATAAAAAAAAACCCTGAAAATGACCCTAAAAACTTTGAAAATTCGAAAAATCTATATCCGACGGTCGGATCGGGCTGGAAAGTATGTTAGCTTGGTTTTGAGGTTGTGGAGCTCCTGTCAAAATTTCAGCCCGATCCGACGGACGGATCAAAAGTTACGCCCCTTTTCGTGAGGCATGCAGGATTTGCAATCACATCTAGCCGTGATTCAAAACAGTGGCCCGAACCTGGCCGTGATTTGGAACAGCGGCCCGTGTTTAATCCCCTCCGTCCGCTAATCGTTCTGTGCTAATTCGGCCGCGATTTTGAACAGCGGCCACTGGCCGTTGTTTTGAATAACGGTTTTCCCACTTTTCACAAAAAGTCGGAAACATTCCTTAATCACGATATTTATTTTATTATTTTCCTATTAATAAAAAAATCGGTACTTTGCAATGCACAGATAAAGCTACACTATGAATTTTTATTTTTATTTTTGAAGTTTAAACAGTTGATCTAAGCTGCTCAATATAATCTTCAATGAAAATGTACTTGGAGATCAAATTTTTCAATTTTTTAATTATCTGTTACTATTCTTTTAGATAAATTAAAAATCACTACTTTTGAATGGTTCAGAATCTTTAGATTAGGTGATGTTCTATCAATCTAAAATAACAGTAAAAAATCTTTAAAATATAAAATTTGATCTCAAGATATATTTTTATATGAAAATTATGTTGAGCGATTCATATTGACTATTTGACCTTTAAATAAATATGTATAAATAATCCCAAAATACGGACCAATTTGCAATGTAGCATAGCCTCAGTCATAGTTACTAGTATTAGTTGTCAACATAATAAAAGTTGATAATTATAGTTTGATATAAATAGATTTTTCATCTATTTAATAAGCTGTTGTCGTTCTTGTGTATATTACACATCGACAGCAATAACGATGATATGTTGTTGTAGTATATATTCTCGTTGTTTTTTTTGTACTGTTATTTGCATTATAATTTGGTTGTTTCAATTAATAATTATTAATTGTATAATAATAAACACTATAATAAAATTTACTATAAAAATATAGTAGAACAAGTAAAGCTAGCGTGTGTTATGCTCATCGAGAAGGATTGGTAAGAATAATTTTAAAATCTATTAGATTGGGTTCAAACGATGAATCTAAATTGTTAAAATCAATCTACTTTACAAGTAATGTGCGTACATGCAAAATTTTGAATTTATTTAGTACAAGCTGATTAAGCTGTAAAAAAAATGATGAAAAATGAATGCACAAAAATAACTTATTACACTTTTTTTTAGCACCTGACTTCATACTAAATAAATTTTAAAATTTCGCATGTACACACATTACTCGTAAAGTAGATTGCTTTCAGTGGTTGGGATTCGTCGTTTAAGCCAATCAATAAATTTTATGTTTCCAAGCCCTCTTTGTAAGCATAGCACACACTAGCTTTACTCGAGTACAAATAGAGTGGTCTTAAGCTCAACAAACCTCTTGGTGAGCTTAACTTCAAAACCTATCAGATTAGCTTCAAATGATGAATTCAAATGGTTGAAGCCAATCTACTTCATGAGTGAAACGTTGACATGTCAAATTTATAAGTTTACAACATAATTTAATACATAGTCAATTGATCAAAGGCCAAAGGGAGATTTATAAGTTAATTTTAATGCATTCATTTTATTTTTATCTTTTTTTTTTAACAATAGACTTTATGCTAAATATATTCAAAAACATATAAATTTGGCACGTAAATGCATCACTTGTGAAGTAGATCAGTTTCAACTGTTAGAATTTGTCGTTTGAAGTCGATCCAATAGATTTTATAGTTGAATTCACAAATGATTTGATGAACTTAAAAACAGCCTCATTATGTTAAAAAAATAGTAATTTTGGTATTTTTCAAAACTTAAAATAGTTCTGTTTTCAAAATAAGAGTACCAAACACCATTATGAAAGAATAAACTAGAGTGGAAGAAGGATTCTGGGCAGCAGCTCTAGAAAATATCATGGCATGAAACAAATTTTATAATTATTTTGAATTGCAGCTATAATTTGACAACCATATTTCTGAAAAAAAAATTATCATATTTTGCAAAAAGAACTTTGAATCAGTGGCTGCCACCGACCACCGTGCCACGCTCTTCCTCCGCTCGTTATTTCAAAGGATCTCTTCTTCAGTTCTTCTGTCTTTATTCCAGAAAACAATGAAAGAACAAAACGAGACCCAGAGGATATGAGATAGCAAATAAGATTTTTCATTGCCTGGCAGTTATCAGTCTATCTACTGGCATCTAAAACAGACTTCTTTCAGTACATAAATTGGACAGGTGCTAGACAATTAATTAATGAAAAATTACAATAAACTTTCCGCATTCCACTTGCACCTCAATTCTCTTTAATGGCTGTTGCTATTCTGATTTTGAAAAACAAAAGCCGAAGAAGACTTGAAAACTAATTCCCATGATCCTATATTCCTATCCCTGACTAAAAAAAACTTTAAAAATATGCTTCTATTTTTATCATTTTTCAAAAAAAATTATAAAATATTGAGTTAAGCTTAAAATAATAATTAAATTTCACCTACCCGCAAAAGTTTTTCTCGAAATATACTCCTATTTCTATATTTTTCTCATGAAAATTATAATAAATATACTTAATATTCAAAATAATTACAACATTACGTCTCACCCAAAATTTTAATCCCACCTGGTTCCGCCCATGATTATCAAGATCTCCAAATTCTATAAAGAAATACAAAGATTACAAAATATTGTTTTGAGCCCTTTAAATTTACTAAAAGAAACAACTGCAACATCATTTATAAATTCAAATCACCATATCCCTTTTTGCCTCGATGTTTTCCTCCAAATGTTTTTCGAGCCTCATAAACACTGCCTCAGATACGCTGGCATCTATATCTGCAATTCCATTTATGAAATCCCTGGCATCTTCAAATCTATTGTATCTGCAATAACCATCAACGATTGTTCTATAGCTCAATTCGTTAGGTCTGCAGTGGTGCTCCAACATGTACACAATAACCCCAGTTGCCTCATTAAACATCTCCAACATTGCGTACCCAGATATAAGCGTGTTATACGTGAACATGCATGGTGACAACCCTTCACTCACCATTTGCGAAAACACCCTCAATGCCTCCTTCATCAGCCCTTGTTTGCAAAACCCATTAATAACAGTATTGTATGAAATTACATCAGGTTTTGTACCCTTTAAGTTATTGAGTTGTTTAAGCACTCGCTCTGCGTCCCATGGCTCACCTCCTTTTGCATACAAGTCAATCAAGCAATTATATGTAAGAAGATCAGGTTTGCGCCCGATTTTTGTGATCAAATTGAATATTTCCATCCCCTTATCAAACAAATTGTACCTGGCGTAAATGGAGAGCATGGAATTGAGTATAATGATATCAGGTTTGTAACCGTTTTTCTGTAACCCATGAAAAGCCCGCTCGGTACCATCTAAATTCCGACACTTGTAATTTGCAATTAATAGTGTCTTTAAGATAACCCAACTAGGGTATATGATCCCAGAATAAACCATCTTCTCTATCTCTTCTATCCCTTTCAGATTCTTCGCCTTTGTATAGCATTGTAACAACAGGGAATAAGAGGTCTCATCAGGCTTGAAACCCTTGTTCTTCATGTCAGAAATTACAGAATTAGCTGCGGCTACATCCCCTTTTTGGACATATGCAGTTAGAAGTGCATTGTAAGTGGTAATCCTAGGCAGGAATCCTGACTTGAGCATTTCATCAAACACCTTAAGTGCATCTTCCCTTGACCCACACCGCCCATAGGCCATTATGAGGGTTTCAAAGGTATCCCTGTCAGGTTCAACCCTCTGGCTCATCATTGCCGTGTAAACCTGGTTCACCGACTTCTCCTGTCCCAGTTTACCACACATGGCCAACACTGTATTCCATGTAATCCGGTTTGGAGCACAACCATAATTTCTCATCTCCTCTAACATATGCATCATATCCTTCAATCTCTTCTTCTTACCGAGATTTGCAATCACGGCATTATAAGTCTCCACATTAGGCGGGCATCCTGATTTCTTCATAGTTTCAAACAAATGCAAGGCGTTTTCCACCATGTTAACATCTCCGTACCCATTAATTATTGTGGTATATGTGACGGAATTAGGTTTAATCCCTTTACTGGCCATTTTATTTAACAAGGCTGCAGCCTCATCATACAACCCAGCATGCGCATAGCTGGCAGTTAACATATTGTACGTGACAGTATCTGGCATAATATTCTCACTCTCCATTTTGGCTAAAACATCAAGTGCTTCTCTAAATTTGCCAGTTTTGCTAAAAATTTGCAAGACAGAATTGTAGGTGACCAGGCCAGGTTTGTACCCATCTGATTTTATCTGTTCAAAGAAACTTATAGCCTCATCTAATAGACCGTCCTTGCAGTATGCTGAGATGACAGTACTGCATGTGAAGTCATCATATTGGTAACCATTAGATTGTAATTCATGCAATAGACCACGAATCTTGTTGCAAGAACCCCCCATTCGGCTGTACAAGTGTAGCATCACATTATAAGTGACAAGCGTCGGCATGATACCATTTTCTTTGATGATGTCAAATAAAGCTATTGCCTTTTTATACCGGCTAGTACGCACATAACAATTGAGAATGGTGGTGTAAGCACGGATGTCAAGCTGGTAATATTGCAGGGGAATTTTTTCGAACACCTTACACGCAAGTGAGTGTTGTGACTCTTCGCCTAGGGCACGGGCCATAGTCTCTATAGCCGGCGTGTCAATCCTCAATTGGTTGTTCTGGGCCCATTCAAACAGAGCAAGTGCTCTCTCCCAGCATCCCAATTGAGTAAGGCCTTTCAACAACCCAGTTAATTCCACATTAGATATCTCATCTTTGAATCCATCCAGGAATGCATCTATTGAGTTGAATGGGTGGTCGCGAATCAAACTGAAGAGATGTTGGCCTTCAGTGGAGAGGAAAGATTGTGTATCGGGTGGTTCTCTTGGGGTTTTCCCACCAGCAGCGGGTTGATAGGTGGCGGCGGCGGAGGTGGTGGTGGAGAGAATTTGCACAAGAGAATCTAAGGGGAGAGAATAGGAGGGTGGAGGTGGAGGGGGAGGGAGAGGCAAGGTGAATTTTGGTGCTCTTGAGGTTGTATAATGAGAGGGGAGAATTGGTTTGTTTGGGATAGGAGCTCGCTCCATTAGACAGAGAGAGAGAGAGAGCTAGAGAAGCTGTCTAATTAAGTTGATGTCATTTTGAAGTACACTATAGAATAGAAGTTTCTCCGTCTCCAGACTCTCCACTCTCCAGCCCGAGAAAGGAGACGGGTGGTGTACGTGAGCCGACCAATTTCTCATCTAATCTCATCTCTCCTTCACTCAAATCGCATCGCATCCTCTGCCGAGTTTTTACTTGCGGACGAACCAAATAAAATTTTGACACCAATCTCAAAACAAAATTAATACTGGTCCCTCCTTCACTGGAGGTCTGATAAGTGATATGAATATTTATACCCGTTTTTGTTGTATTTTCTATCATATTTCGGGTGTTTCACATTAGAAAGAAAAGATTGAAAATATATGTTCGCGTACAAAAATAAAAAATCAAAACCCGACAGAAATACACCATATAGAAGCACACGAGTTCATGTGATTCAACTATTCGTGAAATTATTGCAGCAGATTGGCAACGGTTCAATATTTGCGAACATTACAACAAACCTGGCTAATGTCCCCAAGTTTACAGCAAACAGTGGTGTGGAATTCATATTGGATTGTTCCAAGTTCATATCGGCCATTACAAGTCGTATGATTTCCATTACTATTGACCAATTTTGAAATCTATTTACTCACGAGTTCTCTGAAAAATCTAATATAAATTGAATGACACTGCACAGCTCTCCCTGGGAGGCTGGGACCGTGTAAATTTTCTACTTTGGAGAGCTTAATCCCTACAGCATCTCCAAAACTAAGCAGCAAGCACAAAATATATCGGTAAATCATTAAATTTATAATAAACAAACAATGACGATGACAAAAGGTAACGAGTTAATCATATTTAGTAACAGGTTAGAACATCAAGATAGGTTATTTAGTCCCACAAAAAGGTTCAGAAATGCAAAATAATTATACCAATTCAATCTATACAGCAGAAGCCAAACTTACAGTATTAGCCCTCAACTCTTTTGTATATTTTATCAACACTATTTCTCTGCCTCTTTACACAGACCACCTAGCTTTCAGATTTTTTTGTATCTTTCGTATATATCAGTCCCAAAAATATTCAACAAGAAATTATTTTTCCGATTTATATAAATAACAAAAAAGTTAGAAACAAACAATGGTTAGTTCAGCTTAGCTCTTCTCCCTCTCCTGGGTCGAGGGATTGGGCTTTTTTTGCTGACTTTCTTTAGTACCATTTTCATTAACTATGCTGCAACATGAGTTGCGCGCAACTCCAATCCCAGCTCCCGACTTTCTTCTGCCCCTGCGGGCCCTACCACCTGTTGTTCCTTGTGATGTACTGAAAAGGTACACATTAAAAATTCGTGGTTGTAACATATTTCCTCTTAAATATCCTTTCAAATGTAATGTTTACTTATTTTATTTTTGAGAAAGCAAAAAAGATACTTTGGTGCCATGATATTGCCTTCATTAATAATTAGCTTTGACGCAGACATTTTGATTGGCGGGTCACAACCTATGTCAAACAAGCAAAAATTAGAGTTTTTGTTTTTTTAAGGTTAGAGTTGTTTTATTTTTATATTATTTTTATATATATCACAAAGATAAATTTTATACATGAAATTAAAGCACTTTGGGTGGTACCAGTTCTCTGGTATCTAATTTCCATAATCATGCGTTGGCATTACTAATTAAATTGAACCTTCTAATTTATTTTTCATTTTTATTTGATCGGGTGAGAGAGTTCCTCTGGATCAATTATTTCCAATATAGGACAAATTAAAAAATGACTGCTACAAGCTTGGATAATACCACAGTAGATGATGCGCAGACAAGATAAAAGACTATTAAAAAACTAAAATCAGAAAAATACAAACCTCCGGGTCGTTTTTCAGGCACGTCCATTGCACAAGTCGCATAAGGTACCCAAGCATTACCAAGTTGATCCTTTGTACCGATTGAAAAGGTGATAATAAGACAAGCAAAGTAATGACAAGAGATTTTTAGCTATTACTGTTGTCATGTTCATTTGCATCCGTACATTAGTGCAAACAAAGCTTAGCTTCCATTACCATAAAATTAAATGTAAAGCCATAAACTATTGAATTTCACTTAAACCTAACCCAACTTGCTATATTAACTTACAATCAAGCGTTACACGGCAAGTCTCAATTTTAATTTAACCAACTTTTTTATTTCAAACACCGTCAAATGGTATATCACAAAATAAAAAATATGCCAACAAAACAAGAGTTGTATCCAAAAACTGCGGTAAAAACTACTATAGTAATTACTGTGAGAACATGCCAGTAATTTAGCTCACTAAATAATATGAAAACTGTACATTAGGAAGCTTACTGTATTATGAGCTACTTTGGATGAACAATCATAGGGTATATAAGACTTGCTAATGTGAAGGTCCACTGGATCTAGAGGGATTGCCGTCAGTATTGGAGTGCCATTTACCCCAATGGGAGCTGCCTTAGCGTAAGAAAATAAGGTCACAACCAAGAGTTACTGTTTGATAACAGTAATGCTTTTTGAAGGTCAAAGACCTGTACCAGACAATATCTAAAATTACAAGAAAACTGAGTCTAGTTGTTCAATTAGGGAAGATGGGACCACACAAGGTTTCGGTACCGGTATTGGTATGTACCTGTTTCTTAGTGTACTCAAGGAAGGACATGGTATATGCATGTAGAGAGGGAACCTCTGAAACATTAGAAATGTCATGCTCCTAGAAATAAGGAAAATATACCCCTTCTCTTAATTACTGTAGAACACTATAATACTTCTTCGTTTATAGAGAGATGAAAGGTAATGAAAAAATGTATGTTTAGGAATATTTTAAGAGTAAAATTGGAAAGAGGTAAGGGACCCTCTGTGTCTGCTACAGTTGCATATGCACTTTCTATGCTTTTGTGTGCAATTTCTTATGTTGCAGGGGTATACATGATATTTGGCTGCAATCTCGCAAAGAGATGGGCTCAAACAAACTGATCTTTCCTCCTTTTTTTTCCGAGCTTTTGGAAAATTGAAGATGACATCTTTGCGGATTGGTCCGATTGGACCTTAAGGTGTGGATCATTGTGTTCGGTACAATTCATGTTTCAAACCTTGGGCAAATGGGGCAGGACTTAAGTTGGTGGATCTGAAATGCTTAGCTGCCTAAAAATAATTTTACTTGATTAGAGTTTAATTTTTACTTTAAAAATGTGCTCATTGGAGTCATTATTTAACCCGTGTAATACCCCCCATAATTGTGAGCAATTCTACCTTGAGCTTGATAAGACGATTGGAGACTAGAATTAACATCAAGCTGCTTGAATTTCGGTATATCCAAAGAGCCTGCTATTACCATAAGCTTAACTCTCTTGGTTCTCTCAGGCGGTGCCCCAAATCCAGAGCTATCGCATCCTCTCTTATGTACCTATTAACAAACTTCAATAAATAAAAAATTATGCTTTTCATATTCCAAAGTATCACAATAAAGCATGAAAATTACCTTAGCACAATTCTCTTGGGGCAGAGAACTCATGTATGCCCTGGCCAATTCTACAGGAGAGGATCCTGTTTCTGGATCAAACTCCTATAGTAAACCGCCAAAAAATCAAATTATAGGAGAAAAGAGTAGGTTTCAGAAAGGGAGCATATGAGCTATATGATAGACATAGCTTTTGTGGTGTGGCGGATAGATAAATTTACACAGAAAAAGAAGTGGGAAACCTACAAGCTGATTGGTCTTCAACATGCAGCGTCCACCTTCTGGAGATTTCTCAGCATCTAACCAATTTTTGGCCTCATTGATGGCTGTATATTCTAAATTACGGGTATGGTAATGAGATGAGCCTAGCGAGAGAAACTTAGGGCTCGAAAGAGCGGGACCTAAATTCAGCAGTGGCGTCTTGTCCTTTTCACATGTAATGGGTTGTTCATGTGAGTCTATAACCCGTGATTGGATAAGGTCTACTAGATTGTTGCACTCCTCCCTGCAATGCAATAATTAGAATTTCTCTGCACATTGACTGGAGCTAAGAGCTAAATCCATATAGTAGTACTGGTTCCCCAAATGGAAGTGAAGTCTGGATTAGCCTCAATCAGGCAAATAAGCTTCAATTTAAGTCAATTGCAGTCAATTCCATAACAAAGTATCATCAATTTTTGGTATAGTCAGTTTGTTTACGATAAAACCTGGAAAACTGAAAGACAGTAAAAGGATCAGCACTGCAATTTTTCTGATTTATTGGATCAGGATTATTGCAGCATATATTGCAAAATACGACTGGTACTAAACCATTGGTAACAATGCTGGTACAAACTGACATGAGACACCAGCAACCACCCTCCCCACAACCAACCCCCCCCCCAAACCCAAACCCATGTCAATATTGTATATTTAGTAGTTTTAGCTGTAGAATATAATTTGAGATATGATTTGCTTCCTAGATTATAGGGATCAGAATAAATAATATTTACTTCCTAGATTATAGGGATTAGAATAAATGAGATTTAATGTACAGATTGTATAAGACATCTATAAAAGAATGGTCTGAACCTCATATTGAGCAGACAAGTTATTCTAATATCTTCTCTTTTGAAATATTTCTCTAAGTTGTCATAGTATCAGAGCTTTGGTAGCTTCTTAGTTATTCTTCTTGATTTTAGTTATCAAGACTTGAAACATTTTCAGGTCTTCTTGATTCTAGTAGTTATCAATTTTTTTTGTTCTCCTAGTAGATGGAGTTTTCTCAGAAGAGTGCCATCATACCTATTTGTTTGAGTGGAAAAAACTATCCGTTATGGGAGTTTAATCTTTGTTGTTTCATTCAAGGGCAAGAGTTGTGGGGTTATGTGGATGGGTCCGAAAATAAACCTGATGCCAGCAATATCGTGGGGACAAAGAAGTGGTCTAGTGAAAATTCTAGAGTCATGAGTTGGATTTTAGGATCTGTTGAACCACATATTGCTATTAATCTGAGGCCATACAAAACAGCAGCCGAAATGTGGAAGTATCTCAAAACTATCTATCATCAAAATAGTGATGGACGCAAATTTCAGTTAGATATGGAAATCCATGAATTTTCTCAAGGTGAAAGAAACATACAGGAATATTACTCTAATTTTATGTCTCTTTGGCTTGAGTACAATTCAATTTTGTACTCTAAAGTCCCTCCAACAGCTTTAGCCACTGTTCAAGAATTGCAAGAGAAAAACATGAGAGATCAATTTCTCATGAAACTTAGATTTGAATTTGAGCCGATCCGTCGGCAACTCATGGCGAGATCTCCAGTTCCTTCCTTAAGTGAGTGCTTTCAAGAGCTTACGCATGAAGAACTGCGTATGAGAACTCGGTCCAGTTTTGAAGAACAGAAGATGGCAGTAGATGCATCAAATGTGGCCTTTATAGCTCGAGAAAAGCACAATTCTCGGGTCATGAACAACATCCAGTGCTTCTCATGCAAGGAGTATGGCCATATTGCTAAAGATTGCAAGAAAAAATTCTGCAATTATTGTAAGAAGGATGGTCATATTATTTCTGAATGTCATCGCCGACCAAAGAAGACGCACACTGCTTTGCAAGCCGTTGCAGTGGAGAACTCATCAACTCAGTCTTCCACAACCACACAGCCCATGACCACACAAACAACCATTACTACTGAAGCAATTCAGCAGATGATTCAATCAGCATTGTCAGCCATGGGGCTGTCAGGTAACCTCTCTTCAAAATGGTATTTTGATTCAGGGGCTTCAAATCACATGTCTGGAACTTCTAAAAGTTTCATTTCTTTATCTCCATACCATGGTTCTAGCCAAATTACTACAGCAGATGGAACAAATTTGCCCATTTCTGGTATTGGTACTGTTTCGGTGAATAATACACGATTAGAAGATGTTTTATTGGTACCAAAACTGTCTACAAACCTAATTTCTGTTGGCCAGCTTGTTGAGAATAATTGCAATGTGTATTTCACACCTTTTGGATGTATGATACAGGAGCAGGCAACTGGGAGGATAATCGGGAAGGGGCATAAAAATGGTCGTCTTTTTTCTATTGAGATTGCACAAGATCCTTCTAACTTATATGGATTTGCATTTTCTACATCTCAAAAATATAGATCATTGGACATTGTGGCATCGTAGACTAGGTCATTTGAATTCTGATAGTTTGTCTTTTATGTTTAAGCAAGGTTTATTTTCTCATAAAAGAGTTAGTCCAAATGTGTGTTCTGTTTGTTGCTTAGGTAAAAGTAAAATTCTTCATTTTCCTTCTAGAACCAATCAAACCACAAGGCCTTTTGAGCTAGTCCATTCAGATGTGTGGGGTGCTTCGCCTGTTGTTTCAAGTACTGGATTTAATTACTTTGTTACTTTTATAGACGATTTTACTAGATTTACATGGGTGTACCTTTTGAGAAATAAATCAGAAGTTTTTCAGTTCTTCAAGTACTTTGTCAATATGATTGCAAATCAATTTGAGTGTTCATTAAAAACTTTGCGATCTGATGGTGGTGGAGAATATGTTTCTAAAAATTTCCAGCAATATCTTTTAGAAAAGGGTATTCTCCATGAAAAGTCTTGTCCTGCTACTCCACAACAAAATGGGGTGGCAGAACGGAAAAATAGACACATACTAGACACTGTTAGAACATTTCTTTTAGAAGGGGCTGTTCCACCTACTTTTTGGGATGAAAACTCCAAATTTCCCTGTTTCATTGTGTCCTGAACAATTCCAGTAGGATGTGTAGTTTATGCAATCTTGGATGTTGGAGCTTTTGGAGCGGAGACAATATAGTGAAATATTCGAGGTATTTGGATCACTAATGGAGGGGTTTGATCAGTACTGGAAGGACTGGATCAAATCAGAATTATAAAACAGGGATTACCGAGCATTCCAGAGGTGGCAACACATTATGGGTCTGTGTAACACACCAATGCGCCACCCAATCCTTTTAGTCAGAAGAATCATTGCAACAGATCCCATTGACTGGGCAACGGATTCAATGTGTTACAAAGGCCACCATGAGCCCCTTTGGCCATTTCCTTGGTATTTGAACCTATTCACTTCTCTCTTGATGCGTACTTGTTACTAATAGACCTAGACACCCTAGAGAACGGATGTTACACTAAGGTTGGTTTGAGAACGGATGTTACACTACCCGGGATGCTTTCGGAAGGTTCTTGGGTTATGAATACCGTTGGGTGTGGTCCGAAACACATGATCATCTTCAAGGGTTGTTGTAATCCTTTTGTGAAAGAAACCCCTTGATCAAGGGAGATGCTTCCGCATGGTACGCTTACAGGGCTTTCATTGCTTTTCTTTCATTGGAAAATGCACTCACACAGGCAGAGTTAAATATGCAAATGTGGGGTCAAATCAATGAACCCCACTTATTTTGCCAAAAACTCTTATAATTATTTAAACTATGAGTTTTATTGTAACATCAAGTACCATAGATCAACTTATGATGCCACTGACCTGAAAACATCGCTCCCCACCAATGTAAGGAAAGTGGCACAGCAGATCAGCGGGTCTTTTTCATTTTTTTGGGAGTATGCCATAATTTATAGTCTGGATATTATAAACAACATTTCTTTTACTTCAGGTATTAAACGGGACTCTAGTCATATACTTTCATTTACCTTGAGAAAGTTTCTTCCATAAGAAGTTGCTCAATGGCTTGTTTTGGATTAATTTCTGAAACAACGGCTAAGTCTTGATCCAAACAGTCCACCATTTTTGAATCCCTTTCCATCTAGAAAAAGAGAAAATAAACAAAAAAGTTTAAAAAAGGATAAGGGAGAGACTTATATAGTTAAATACAGTCTTCACGGATGAAAATTTAATTTAGTGTTGCTGGGGTGGACATAAAGGATTAATTTTAACATTTTTTAAATGACACATCTATATCCAAACCAGTATGCTAAAACTGATACTACATTGCTTTAGTCAATTGTTTTGTTATTTTTCCTGGCTTATGCGTGCTCCATTGCAAAGTCGATGGCAAACATTCCACCTTGAGTTAAATTGAGGGCAATGAAATATTAATTAAAGCTTAATAGAGAGTATAAGGCTAACGGAGCCAAAATTTGGTTAATTTTGGGGGCTTGATGGAATATCTGAGACACCCTTATAAAAGGGCCAAGTCCTATGGCAGTGATAGGTCAAATTTTGTATAACAGCAGAAATAGCATTCCCTAATTGATCTTTCAAATTCACAATAAATCCAATTTGAATTTCCTTTGCAATATCTGGAATAACCACAGGCATATATGATTGCAAGTCTCATATTGCTTTTCATGTTTCATACCTAGAAGGTATACCTCTTAGAGTTGAGTTAAATACTGACAATGGCAGTACTGCAAAAGTAAGTTCTTTGAAGGGTGTAAGCACAAAAGGAAGTCGACAAATGTTTAAAAAGGAAAAAACCTGGTTCAAGTCGCCATTCCTGGTAGTAGATATAGCCAGACTAGCGTCTATACCTGAATGATATTGGAAAATAATAACAGTATATTGACTAATCACTTTAAGTCGTCATTTTTCATTGCCTTTTCAAACTAATTCAGTTAAAAAAAAAATTCGAAATTGAAGCTACATTAATCGTTTTTGTTTGAAATTTGCAAAAAAATGCAAGTCGTGAAGCATCAATGGAGAATGAGATGACAGAATTACCTTTCTCCTCTGAAGACACAGAACCGGAGGTGGAGGAGGAGGAGGAAGAAGGTGTGTCGGAGCCTAGGACGGCGTTGAGAAATCTCTCGGCGCCAGTCAAGAGGCCATTGATCCAGCCATCGCCATTGCTGCGCGGCGGGTGCTCTCCTTCTCCTCCTGGTTGCATCTCACGTGCGCCTCACGCCCTCACGTGACCCTCCACTGTTACGATGGGAGGAGACGAGACGAGACGCAAAGAATTGGAGAGAGAGAGAAAAGGAGGGAAGGAGAAGAAAACGTCCCTCGTACAAATATTTTATTTGAGGTAATTACAGATACGCCCTCGTACAAATATTTTATTCAACTTACTATGAATTTTCGTATTATTCCCACATTCTGTTGCCCCCCTTGTTAAGTAAACAAATCACTATCCAAGTCCCGTGATGTGATACTTCAATCTGAGCAATTTATTAGATTAATGTAAAGATCAGTAATTGCTTATCTAAACATTGTAGTATTCTTATTCATTTCTAATTTCTTTTTATCTTTTTACAGTATCTAATGAATATATACAATTAGTTTAATAACTTAGAAGTTCCTGAAATTTTAGATAAATCACAGCAAAACCGGATGTTGTTGATGATCGGGAGCAAATATAGCAATTTTGGATGTTCTGTTCTTTATTTTTAGTGTGGGGTTTGTTTGTTATGAATGGCATAAAGAATTTACGGCTCTCGAGTTAAAAGACTAATTTGGTAAGTAATGAATAACAAAAAACCAACAAAATATTAATTTATGGTCCATTTTTTTTTCATTATAACAGTAGATGTTGAGCAGAACAAACAACATTTGTGGACACTGAAGTTGTTCTTGTACTAGAGTTGTTTTTAGAGTATCTGCATCTCTGAAACTCTTGAAGTTTCAAAACTGACTTGGTAATTTCTAAACTAGTTTTATGAATGTAGATGGATTTCATATTTAGCAATTTTGTTCAATAGTTTATAAATATGAAACTATTTCAAAAATAATCAATTCTTATTCGCTCAATTTTTAATATTGTTTTAATTAAATGCTAATGTGGCAATTAAGAAACTCTAATTTTAATTTCAGGGATGTAGAGATTTAGAAACTCAGAGAGTCTGGAATTTCTAAAATTCTGTTAACAGTTATTTAGAAAATTAGAGTTCTATCAGAATATAAATTATTTAAAAAAGTGAAATTTATAAAAGGTGATTATTATGTAGAATAAATTTTGTATTGAACAAATTTTAGAAACAAAGAAAATTTCTTTTTTTTTTGAAA
This sequence comes from Carex cristatella, assembly GCA_024447775.1. Lineage (NCBI taxonomy): Eukaryota > Viridiplantae > Streptophyta > Magnoliopsida > Poales > Cyperaceae > Carex > Carex cristatella. Next base: position 5,312,309 of record JAJHPF010000032.1, read on the forward strand.
TGACAAGATGTGTACAATTCATGCGGGAGTTGATTATTTCCTTTAAATAATACAACTTATCGCACGATAATTCATGCATAGAAATATGAAAGAGCTGAATGTTTTTATGAATTATATTATATTTTGAATATATCAAACACATATTAATTTTAAATGAGGAAAGAGATTTATGACGCATAAGTCATCTGAATAAAGGAGAGGAGAGAAATAAATCGAATCACATGTCTAAAAAATTAGATACTTTAATTCTCTTTATGTATTATACATTTTGCTATCCTCCTAGTCGTATTTGAAAAGGTCATTTTATTTATTTATTTTATGTGTCATAAATTTTGCTATCCTCCTAGTATGTTTTGAAAAGGTCATTTTTATTTATTTATTTTGGGGAGATGGGGATTGGGAGGATGTGGGCACGAGGGAGGAGGAGATTTTCTGACAGAGTAAATTTTGCAATATCTGACTGAGTAAATTGAGATATGTGTTATTTTTTTTTTTGGAGTAAAAATTGTAAGTCAAGTTAATTAATTATTTAGTATCTACATGAGATTTTCTCGTTCAGATTTTAAATCTACGACATCAATAATAACTTAATAAGATATGATTTTGATCCAAATAACACTACATTTGAATAACTAGGATTGAAGAGAATTTTTGGGCCTGAAGGTTAATTTGGGTCGAGTTGTAAATTTTAGCTTAATTTTTTGGGCTATATGATATTGTATGTTGCTCATAAAATATATATTTTTTTTTTTTCTGAAAAAGTGGAGATACCACCGGTTTCGTTAGAAACACTAAGAAGGTTCGTACAATAGACTCTTACAAAAACAGTGAGATATATCACTGATAACTGTCATCATATAGCCTAGTTCGTACAATAGATTCTTACAAAAACAGTGAGATATGTCACTGATAACTCATCATATAGCCTTACTTTCCTACTGTTGCTCATAAAATATAATCAATGCAACTGGTGAAAGTTTTTCACCTCTTCAGTTTTTGTGAAACAAACATTGCAGGCCTTGGCCCTTGTGGCCTAATTAAGCATGACCATATAAGTACTTTTGCTTTTGTATGCATTTATGATCAAAGTTCACTAACATTTTGTACTTGTATTAATGTATTTGTTTTTTATAAAAGGATTAAGATTTAGTCTTTTAAATTTTAATATTTATAAAAGGACTTCACAATTAAATTTCCAACCTGCAATATTTCACACTTAGAACTTTGCTTATTACCATAGACCAAAGGCTGATTTTCCTACCAATGCATCTTTTATATGTATGATTTTCGTAACATAAGGTGACAAATGTCTGGCCTTCTCTCTTCTTAAATTTTATAGTTACCATTATCTTTTTATTTTTTGCAAAAAAGACCTTTCTCTCTGATAAAATAATAAAATAGGTAATATTGGGAGTTAAGAAAACCCTGTGGGCCTAGGAAACATATTTGATCCTCTTCTGTAGTTGGGCTTTTCTATCATCTTAATTTTCAAGTCTAATTGAATGGAAGAAATGATCCATAACCTTAAAAGGTAATCTAACTGTTTAATATTTATAAATTTTCTTAATCTAAATTTGAAAACTACAACCTTCAACAGTAATCAACACATAAATTTTTTTATAATTTTTTTTATAACTAACTTTATTTGGATCGAGGCTTAAGACATGGCCATTTGGGTTAAGACAACACAAACTTCTGAATACACTCATTTAAGCGTTAAGGAAAATTTTGTTACTTTTCTTCATTAAAAATGATCAGACTAAAAAAAAAATTACAACTTCCAACACAGATTATTATTTTTACTTATCATATTATAAGTTATAACTAACTTTTTCTTGGAAAGAGCTTATTTCTATCCGACTAACATGAATGATTGTTTATAGAACTCAAGACATCTGGGTTAAGACAGCACTTCCGGAAACACTCATTTATGCGTTAAGGAAAAGTTTGTTATTGTTTGTTACTTTTCTTCATTAAAGTTGATTAGACTTAAAAAAGAAAAATTCAGGTGTCCCTATTCCAACTCCATTACAAAAATCTCTCACTATATGTGAAAGTAAAAATATTTTTAATTTGCTCACTCCTATTAGTAATACTGATACAGTTGAAAATAACAATTTCTATCCGTGTACCTTCGTCAATAGTCACTTTTTTTATCGGACTCGAATGCTTCAACTACAGTAGTAATTATTGCATAGTGTTAAATATATCTTCTTCAAAAAATAGTGTTAAATAAATGTAACAAAAATGGAGACAGTAGGTGTCCAGGATTTTACACGTGTCTTGTAATATTCTTGATAAAATATTGTTTCTTCTAATTGAAATTTTTTTTTTGACTTGTGTCTAATTTTAAGTTGGAGTGGATATGATCATATCCCCTGTAACGTAATCGACCCATTTGATTAATCTGCGTTTCATAATACAAGCCAACTTAGCAAAAACCTCGACTTGCTGCAAATTAATAAAATATTCGAGCATACCTCCTTTCTTTCGAACACGTATCCTTTGCATTAACTCAAAGGGAATCTTTTGAGTTAATGCATCTGGGCCGTCTGATCTTAAACGGAGTCAATCTGACTATTTAATTAATTTTAACACAAAGTTTTTAATATTAGTGCATGCAGATTTAATCCGCACGGATTTTAAAACATATAGGATAGTCTAGATGCATTAACTCAAAAAATTCCTTAATGCAGTGGATATGAATTCCTTTCTTTCCCTATCACTGGAAATGATTCATGATTAAGTAGTAACACATTAATTAGCTTAAGAAAAAGCAAGCACTTTAATCAAGGTAAAATAACAAACAACTGAACTAGAATTAATTTATATATTAAAGAGTTTTTCTCGGCCGACATAAGATCTTAAATAAAGGATATAATGAATCGACAAATAAATAAAGTATAATTAATTTTGTAAAGGCAAATCCATTTAAATTACCAAAAGAAGCGACCCTTTCGCAGCGTTGAATTGACTAATCTCCCCCTTTCAGCCTTTCTCCCCCTCGATTTCTCGTTAAATTTGGTAGTGCAAATCAAATATTTGCTACGAAACATATAATCTAATCTAATCATGTATTTATGCTCTTAACAGTCATGTTCCGCACATTTAATTAGCTGATTTTATGTATTTGCGGAAGTTTTAATTCAAATTATGACGGAAAATAATTAATTTATCACGATGGTGGCCGACTTATCTGAAACTAGGAATTAATTGAGAATTATTGTCTAAAGAATGATTGTCCATTAGTATATATTGACATGAATATTGATGTGTCTTATATATAATTCGCATAAAATGTTGCATGATTCACTCATTCAACACATAAAAAATTTATACATAATTAATTTTTTCAGAAGTACAAAAATTCATGCGCACAGGTGTCAACAAACACACTAATGATCTCTATACAAAATTTTAATGCGATAAAAAGATTGAACCATGTACAAATTTAAGCTTTTATATGATTAATTCATCATTTCCAAATCATCAAAAATTATGCGCGTAAAATGTACATGTATGGCACATGAATTTTTGTGCTAACGCTAATATATCACTGGACGATTTTATCTCTGCAGCTGTTAGCTAACTTCTTGCACTAAACTAAACTAATATATAGCTGTTTCAACGGTTATTAGCATATTTCAAAGTCCTCTGAAGAATAGCTTATATTTAATATGTAGGATATATATGCGAGTAGAACTAGGGTGCTCCTAAGTCCACCAAACTTCTTGTGAACTTAACTCTAAAATATATCGAATCGACTTTAAACGATAAATCCAAACTGTTGAAATTCTTCTACCTAATTATTGATGCGTCTACATGTGAAAATTTTAAAGTTTCGAATTAATTTAATATAAAGTCAAGTGGTCAAAAGTTTAAGGTTTATAAATTAATTTTAATGCATTCATTTTTTGGACTCTTTTGACCATTTGACTCTATATTACATTAATTGAAACTTTAAAATTTTCAGATGTAGACGCATCAATCATTAGGTAGAATGATTTCAACGGTTTAAATTCATGATTTAAAGTCGATTCGATATATTTTAGAATCAAGTTCAGAAAAAGTTGGGTGAACTCAGGAGCAAGCTAGTTGTACGTACTCTATATATGGCATTAATTAAGCGAGAGGTTAAATAATTGGTAGGGGACAGGAGTGAGAGAAATAAGGAGAAACCTCAGCCGCGAAACAAAGAGAATCTCACTGGCACGTTATTAAATCCAACTTTTTTGTCGCAAATGCCATGCATGCATGCATGCATGGAGGAATGTGAAGAGAAGACAAACAAGTCGTGCCTCCAAAGAAACAAATGAGAACACTAGTTGCCTATTTTTTAAATGCAATCCGGCCTCATTTGTTGACTAGGTTTTTACCTATGACCTATTAGGTCACGGAAGACAATTTGATTATTGACATCGGCTTAGGCCGCACAAGGCATCACCAGATTGCCACCGGTTTTTATATTCTTGTTTTCTTTTTTCTTTTTCTTTGGAAATATATCTCTACTAAACAGTACAAATAATATTTTCAAAATGAGAAATCTTATACGTACTAGCTAAAAGATAATGTGTGGAGATATGTTATTTATGTAGCTTGCCAATCAAATTTCACTTAATACCGGCTAATAGTCCATCAAAAATCACCACCGAATACTGATACAAATTATCGTAAATTAATTTAAGAGTGATCGATATCCGTTAAATGTGCATCAAATTAATTGCAGCATTTTTAAATGCAAGCAGGACAAAAATTTTGGATGATGAACACCCCTTTTCACATTAGGATTTAACCGAATTTACAACACACACACATCGTGTTATAATAATTGCAAAAGCAAAAGGCAAACTAATAAATCAATGCAAATAAATTAAAGTTTATAGGTTAATTATTTTTCATTTAAACTCTATAAAATTACTCTTTTATAAATTAAAAAAAATGAACGTTTCTTTTTCTTAAACTGATTTTAGGATTGTGGAAAACTAGGGTTCTTGATCCCATACTGTGGTGATTCTGTTCTTCTTTACTCCATTAATTCTTGCTTGCCTCGATCTGATCAATAGTGTTTTCAGGAAAATGTGTTCAATTAAAAGAGCTGGCTTTATTTTTATATAGCCTATCTTTTGTGATACGATATCAATTAAGTATTATTTTTTGAATGAATAATATTCATTATTTTATATATTCAGTGGAATGTGCATTTTCTATACAGTGTGCTAGTTTACATAGTATAAGCACCCTTTTTAGCTCCAAGGTATAGCTTTATAGCGGGCCGCTGTTAGACGACTCCTTTCTGTTGTCATCTCAGGAACATCTTTATTTTCTTCCATGTATATATAATAATATATATATAGTATATATATACAGTACGTAATTCAAAAAAGTATTATTAACTTACATGCATCAAATCAAACTCATTCAGCACACCTCTTGCACAATTTAATTAATAAATGGGGACAGCAGCAAAGCTATAGCAAAGCCCTTTTTTGTTGGATTTCAGATACTTTACAACACTGACGTTGGATTACTAATGATATCGATGATGATGTTCAATTAGATTTGTGCCTCTTTAAACTTTAAAAGTGACTATGACTGACTGTACAATGTAAGAATAAAAACTGACAGGAAATATATATATTAGATTAAAGAGATCATGTCACAGCTATTTTTCTAATGATTAGTACAGAAGCATGTCAGCAAAAGAATAAGCACAATAGCTAAAGCTCATTTTGACTGCTTAAAAAACAAAGCTAACAAAACAAAACAAAACCCTTTTGATCATCCCCATGTTATACCTATGACCCTATTTTCTCTCTCTAGATCTCTCCTAATCTTTGTAGCTCATTCCATTCCAAAAAGAGCAGTGTGGAAAGATGTCCCACTGTTAGTTGCACCTTGGTAACTATAGTAGCCATAAGGACTAACCCAAGAATTACTATTACTGGCACTATTATCATAGCCGCCTCCTATTATAACAGGCATTGCGTAAGGAATAGCACTGGAATAACTCCCACCTATTTGCCTGTTCTCTTCATAATGCGACATTGCACTAGCACCACTGTTTGTACCGTTGCTGGCACGACTGCCAGTAGAGAAATCCATGTTGAATCCTGAGCCAAAGATCTCAAATCCAGAAGCTATGTTTGAACTATTATAATATCCTCCATGTTCTTGTAGTTGTTGTTGCTGCTGCTGCTGTTGCGGGTAATGCAGAGCTAGCAGAGATAAGTAATCCTGGCTCTGCTCCCCACTAGCAGATTCCGATTTCGAGATGTCGGAGGCCTTCTTAGAAGAAGACATGCTGCCAATTGGCAGATCACTGTTTAAAATGCTCTCCACATCGTAACGGCTCATGTCAAAGTTGGTCACGGCATTGAGACCTCGAAATTTGATAGCAGCAATGTCATATGCTTCTGCTGCTTCTTCTTGTGTGCCTATGTATTAAAAGTAATTTGCATTGATGTTGTTAGTATACCATGTATTAATTATTCCTCTTAGAATTAATAACAATTACAGCTGCTGTTATGTTATTAAACGTCCACTTTGACTTGAGACGATAAATGTTGATCTTAACTGGATGGAACTTTTTGGTACAATTCACGAGTTACATAAAGATATTAGATCATGGATTTCTATAGATATTTCACATTTCTATTGCCAATAATATATAGTTTCATGCACGTACTGAAAGTGCCAAGGTAGAGATCTTTGTTTCCGGCAACGCGGCCAATCCTTGCCTGCCATCTGCCATGCTGATGGTGTCTACCAAATGATAAATTAAAAACAAAATTCAAATTATAAACGTACTCTTGGTATTATATATAACAGAAAATAATAGAAGTACGAAGGAAAACATACAATTATTTATATTGATGATAATTATTTGTGTAAATGAATTAACCTTGTGACACCCCTGTATATGGAGGCTCCTCTAGAGAATCCGCTGCTCTTCCTGGATCAAAATGAAGACAACTTGAAACTTAAATAAAGGCCTGAATTGTATAACTTTAGTTTAAACTTCTTTGCTAAGAATATCAGCAAATTATAAGACCTTCGGAGGGAGGCGACAAATTCCTGTCGAGTCATAGACTTCATCTCTTCTAGCTCCTTTTCATAGTTTGAAACCTAGCAATAAGTTTGCATGATATATACATGATAAAGATGTATTATTTAAAAATTTTAAGGTAATTATATATTCCAGATTAGTGTTTATCTCGTGCATACTGGGAAGTTGGTGGTGGTTGTGGGGCCCCAGTACTTGAGCGCTGCGAGATCATATGCTCTTGCTGCCTTGTCCTCTTTATCATATCCTCCTAAAATGAAATTTTAAAACTTCTGATGATTAGCACATTGATTAATCAGCATTATGAATTGTAATAACAGCAAATATTCGCTTTACATACTGTAAAACATGATTACTAGCTACCTACAAGCTAGTATCTGTTCCATTAATTATTGTATATATAAAAAGGAACTAGGATTGATCAATTAATTTAATTTGCTCCTATATAGAGAAATAATAAGTTGAGGTCATGGATGCTCACCCAAGTAGACTGTGCACGGTAATATCGTCCGTCAGGAGGTGACAGCCATGTGAAACAATTAATATAAATGTTAGAAACATATAAAAACAACATTGACAGTGATTATATATATATATTTAGTAGTGTATATATGTTCGTAAGAACAATATTGGTATACATAGTTACATACCTTGACGCCCTTTGCGACTTTGGCCTTCCCTACGGCAACTGTTGTCCCATAGATGAGCTTCATATCGTCCTGTCCAACGGTGTCTTTTAACAAAAAGAACAAACAAATAATTGCATTATGTATGGATGTAATTTCAATGAAATTTGTTACAAGTATTGGATTTCTTCTTGGACTTTAATTTTGAAAAATGCGGCCGTGAAATGAGACCATTCTACGGGCAAACTCGATCATGCATTTCTATTTACATTTTTAAAATTATGGCAAGCTTAAAGCTACTATAAATAACACAATGTTCTGCGTACACATTAATCTTCCCTATAAGTTCTATTGTGCTTAAAATATAACCACAACCAAAGGTAACTTTAAAAATTAGAACTTCACATAAATTAATTCGGACAATATCAATACATTCTTTCTGTAACGGTGCAAAAAAGAAACTAATAATATATGTAGCCTTCTCAGGGATCAACATTACTTAGATTCTCAGGCTAGCTTTAAAATTAAATCTACATAAAATCAGAAAACAACTCTTATGTATTAAAATAGTACCTAGTGACACCACGGTATATGGAGGTGCGCTGGCCGAATGTCTCTGGAATTTTCTTTGTCTCAGCCTCTGGCACCAGTGTTGCCGTCACCATATCGAGGCTGCCACCAGAATCCTGTGGCTCTGTTGGAAGCCCGCTAAAAAATTCAGCAGCGATGCTTCCCAGCTCCCCACAGCCTCCAATCTCCTCAGCACCGGCACAGGTAGTACTGCTGCCTCCACTGAGAAAGTCTTCCAGCTTTGGTTGTTCGCCTACCACCTGACCGGGTGCACCTATATTAATTTATAAATCATTGGAAGAAAAAACAGATCATCAACAAACTTACATCTTGTAGAGGCGGTGCTATACAAATTGGATCAAATCTCATTTTCCTAAGCTCGCTTAACCTAAAATTGTCATATTTTTGTTTTATTCACTCCTTCTATATCATATATACTGTTATTTACTCTCTTTTAATTTGCAGAGCTCTCTTAATTGAGCTAGTACTTGACCAGAGATGAGAGAACTGTGTGTAAATTCCTTGGTTTATAAAAGACTATACGAATATGCCAAAAGAAACAACTTTTGCTTCATATATATGAAACGGGCACTTGTATGGCGCCTTTTGTCCAAAAAAAAAAACTAATCATATATATGATATAAGAAAGAGGTGATACATGCTCAAAGAAACAATAAGAGGCAGGTGAGCAGGTGAACCGTACCACTTGTAGAGAATGCTTCAAAGAGGCCAGGATGATGGGAGAGAGAGAATGAGAGCCATTGGTCGGAAGGGTTTAATTCCATGACTTGTTACTTCAACAGTTCTCTCGTATAGAATGGTTGTGTAGAACTAAGGAGACCAATATAAAAAGAAAGATTTGAGGGTGATAATTAAAGAAGAGAAAGAGCACACGAGCCGAGGCGGGCGGATTTAAAGAGTTTAAAAGTTGGTGAGATAAGAAGGAAATAGTTAATGAATAGTAAACAGTGGATTAATTAAAGAATGAGATAAGTCTTGGTAAGGGACGTGAGATTAGGGCTGTAGGAGACACGTGCATTATTCTTACAGGTTGTCTCGGCGGTCATATTGACCAGGCGCCCATGGGAACACAACCGGTACAGTGTACCTCTCCTGCATGAACTCAATAAGTACATACCGTATTTTTGCATTACAAACTCATTTATGATATCTAATATCTATACTACTATTATTACATTATAAAATTATATATATTACATTCAGATTAAGCTTGGATATTTTTAAGTTGACAAAGACTTCTGTGGACATAAGAAACTATTTGTAAAATAAACATATTTTTATTTTCAAAGTTCAAACAATCGATCCGAACCGTTCATCTTGTTCTCCATATTAATATGTGCTTGGATACCAAATTTTACATTTTTCTGAATTTTTTTACTATTTATTAAGATGAGTACAAAAAATATCAAATTCAGACCTTTGAATTTTGTACCCATCTTAATAAATAGTAAAAAAATTCAGAAAAATGTCAATTTTGTCTCCAATCACATATTAATATAGAGAACAAGATGAACGGTTCGGATTGACTGTTTGAACTTTGAAAATAAAAATATATTCATTTTACAAATAAGTCCTTATGCCCATAGAAGCATCACTCAAGCTTTTAAGTTTATAGTTATTATCATGAGTTTAATCTCTAAATCTATCAAATTAATTTCACAAACGGAGTTTATAATTTTTTTAATTAATATATAAATTCAAGCGATAAAAAAAATGAAAAATGTACATTAATATTAACTTATAAACTTTACCTTTTTTTTTTTTAACTTCCTGACTTAATTTATACTTAATTAAACCTATACATTTTACATATATAAATACATTACTTGTGAAATAAATCAATCTTAATAATTTGGTTTCCTCGTTTGAAATTAAGCTCAACAAGGAACTTTAGCCTCAGAAAATCCTAATTCGAAACCAATCATGCTCACTCTTATTACAAAAATATTATTTTCATACGCCAAAAAAAAAAAGCAAGACTCTTGATAGTCGATATTAATATAGAATTAAAGGCATTTATAAACGGACATATTTAGTTTTTGAAAACCAATATTAATTAATGAGTAAAGTAAATTACATCTCAGATTTTATCAAATCAATATGCTGCACGATAAATATGAAACTCTTTTCAAATTTAGTTTTTGAGAAACACACTGAAAATTAAATGTTGGTAGTTCCATATATACTATATCATTTTTTAAGTCTATATATTAAGACTTAAAAAATATTCCTGTATACTCTTTGAGTCTTAGAATGCTTATGTTGTGATAGATGTGCTATACCGTTTAATAGTCTTTTTTTTTTTTTAGGAAAGAGTGCCGTTTAATATTTTTATTACATTTTTGTATAAGATTATAAATCATTGTGAACTTTGTCGGTAACTAAACAAAAAGAAAAGACCTTTAACAAAATAAATTAATGGAAAGTTTAATTTCTGTGATATGTAAGATGATAAGTCAAATGTCTGTCTTATACCATTAAAATATAAAAAATGATAATTATTGATGTGATGTGCAAATAATAAATATACACATGAAACATTTTTGCTTTGAGCTTTCATGCATGAGATGCTGAAAGGTCAAAAAAAAAAAAGAGAGATTCGGAACAGGGTAGTCTAAAATGTTCTAAAAGGACAAGTTACACTGGGTCCCTGTATCGAGACCGGGAAGCACGCGGGTGGGGAAGAGATACCACGCAAATTCAATTCTTTTCAAAAAATTATGTTTAAAATTCGAAAAATTGACCGACGCAGTATCATACTGCATCCTTTTTGGATACAGATCCTTCGTTAAAAATTCAAAGATGCTTTCCAGTAAGTACCCTGCCAAGTTGCAAATATGTAAACAATTGTTGAAATGTTCTCATTTTAATTTAGCGGCGCATGCATTAATTATATATGGTATAAAACAACATTTTTATATAGTTGGGTTTTATATATGAACTGATCACTGTTTGCTACATCGCGCGGTTCCGCATTGTCACAGTTACATACTTACATGCACCTTTATACCTAAATTAAAAAGAAAAATATTCTGTTATCCTGGTAAGCACAGATCCAGAAAATTTATGGTGAGGCAATATGCAATAAAGAGGAAATTTTCCTGTTTTGGAAAATGAAACAAGAAATGCATATGGTTTAAAAATTCATATTACTATTTTCTGATCACATGCTGTCTCAATAGGATCGCATGATCTAATCCAATAGCGCTAGATCATCGATCGGAGCTTATTTTATATATCATGGATCCCATGATACAGGTGAGGTGAGACTAATTTATCAGATGGATTCATGTTATGAATTCTATTTTTATTTTTAAATTTTAAATAGTCTATCTGAATCGTTAAATTATATGATTTTTATATGAAAATATACTTAGAGACGAAATTTTATATTTTCTTTAGAATTTTTTTAATATATTTTTAGATAAAAATCACTAATTTTGGATGGTTCAAAATTTTTAAATCAAGTAATTAGTTTTCAATATTTAAAAAAATATAAAATTTGATCTTTTAAGTGAAATTATAAGTATATTCACATATCATAACCTCATGCACTGTCAATAATATTAAGCTAGTTATGATAAAACATTAAAATAAATTTGCAGTTTTCTTCAGTTTGTCCGGCCAATGTTTAAACCTCAAGAAAAAAGAAAAAAGAAAAAAAAACAAATTGAACGGATACCATGCCCGACAGCATGTGGTAAAAAAATAGCATGGTGAGAGAGACAGCTCCTTCGAACTTTCTACCTTTTGTTACAAATGGGATCAAATTTCAATCATCTCTTTTCTTCTTTCTCACTCTTGTTTTAAATCCTCTCTTGCTCCCTCAGATACCAAACAATGAAACAATGCCAATTATATATCCTAATCTTGTGTGGTCCTGCTCCTTTGCTTTAAACTTTTTGAGAACAATGTTCAAATCAAATTAAACTAAAGAGTCGATAGTGCATGGCACATTTAAAAAAAAAAACCAAAACACAATCGTAGAATGTGGACTTTCAGAGGCGCAATAGGAATTTTTTAGTAATTACAGTTGGAATCTATTATATAACAGCACATGAGTGACAGAGTGAGAATCTACTGCTCTTCTTTAAGAAAAACAGAAATCTGCTTTTTTTTTCATTCAACCGGTGAAATATTTTCAACAGTTCGGAATATGAAGCGAAGAGAATAGCAACATATATCATTTTCAAATCTGAATTGTTAAAAGCATTTAAACGATTATAATGAACATAGAAAAAAGAACAACAGATTTAATTCTAACAACAAAAATTAGAGTGAGCCAGCTAGCCAGGGGATGTTGTTGGAAAAGCTTCTCTTCAGAATTTTGGTAGTTTTTTTTTTTTTTTTTTGAGAAAGGGGAGGTAGCACAGTTGGCTAGAAAAAAGTTCTAGAATTGTTGTATCCAAAGGTCGAGAGTTCGATTCCCCCTCACGACTTCGCAGCCTCTGCGAAGGTTTAAATAAAAAAAAACTTTGGTAGTTTTAGAAATTGGGATTCTGATTTTGGCTGTCAAACCATGAATTCTTTTTCTTCACGAATGATTAACTAATTTCTTGCCTTTTACTATTTTACATATACTTGACTGAGTTGACATAGAGTTGTTTTGATTGTGTAACGTTCCGTCACGTTCCGAGAAATTTAGTTATTATTAATTATGGTTACAAGATTTTTCATAATATAATAAAAATTGTATCTTTCGTAACTTATTTTGTTTATATTGATAACACCAATAAGTCTCTTTAAAAAATGTTTCTTTTTTTTAGTGAAAATACCCTTAGGCTTAAAAAATGTTTCTAAATTAACCAATATAATTGTTAATAAAAAAAAAAGTTAGTTGAGTTGTTATTTTTCTTTGATTCCCTGAATCATGGATTTGGCAGCATTTTCCATATATTGAAATTACAGATAAAAATATTAATTATTTTTTGAAACCTTCACAGAGGCTGCGAAGTCGTGATGGGAAATTAAACTCTTGACTTTTGAGTACAACGGTCGTAGGATTTTTTTCCTAGCCAACTGTGCAACCTCCCCTTTCTCATAAAAAATATTAATTTCAATGTCAGTTGTATTGCATAAAACAAAAACACTTGAGTTAAAATCAGATTGATCATTTTATGATAGAAGGTATAATTAAATTCCAGTCCATACGTCGATTGCGAGGAGTTGCCCTGAGGCCGCTGCCTTTACTCCAACCCGCAATCGTCACCCTTTTCATGTGCATTTTAAGTTTCCGAGGTAACTCAAGACCGCTAATTACATTCAAATATTTGTTAGTGCAGTGATTCAATTCTACCTTAAATAATAAATATAAATCATAGTTTGAATTGCAACTTGAAAAAAATGAAGAACAACTAGCAGATGATAAAAGACAATTAAAAAAAATGAAAGAAAACTAATAAAACATGAAAGATAATTAATACAAGATGAAACATAACTAGAAAAAATGAAATACAACTAGAAGAAGATGAAATGCAATCGGTGTAATATTAAAGACCCGTGTTGTAAAAAATGGCCCTTTAAGCCGATTAGTCGTTGGCGACTACGTACCAAATCGTCATGAATTTTTTCGACTAATCAGTCCATTATAACCAATGATTCTCAATTATTTCCATTTAATCATTTGACAATACCTTATCCATTCAACGAGCGTATTATTTATAACACTATTGAAGACAATTAGAAAAAAAATGAAATACAACTAAAATAAGATGAACAAGGAGCAGTATTGTGGAAAATGAAAAGAGAGAAAAGAGGATTTGTTGGGCTCAGTAGTACCACAGTGGGCTTAATAATCAAGCGGGCTCAATGATGAGTTTGACATTAATGACACTGGAGGTATCCTGTATTTTGTTAACTGAGGTCAGAAGAAGGGCTTGTTTGTCCTTATTTGGGCTGGGTTTAGTTTTGATCTACCAATTAATTTGGGGTCAAAATAGTGTGCGGCCCAGGAAAATTAAGTTTATTTAATCAATTCAATGAATACGGTTGGAATAGGTGTAAATGGTCGGATACGGATCGGATAGTGGTTAAACCGTATTCTTATCCGTTATATTTTTTTAGATACGGATACAGATACGAATCAGATGTTAAACGGATACAGATACGAATCGGATATCGGACGGATACGAATACAAATATGAATATAATTCAGATAATTAAAAATAAATTACTAATGTACATTCTAGTAAAGAATAACATCTAAATATATTTTTTTTTCATTCATAAATTAGATCTAATATTTGTCGATCTAATATTTGTCGTAATAAGTTTGTTGGTTACAAAACACAAATTAAAATTTAAAAACATTAGTTACTAATTATATAATAATATTATATTGTTCATTAGGATATATATGTATATGCAGTTTAATAAATCATTGGTATGTATATATAATTTAATAAATTAATTTAAGAACATAGACTATATTTGTTGTGGTTTAGGAGTTAAACGGTCGGATACAGATAGTTACGGATAGTTAAAAGTCTTACTGTATGTCTGTATCCAATTTTTCGGATACAGATATGGATCGATAATTTAAGTAATTTTCCGGATTCGGATCTGGACTAAATCGGATAATATCCGATCCGTTTACACCCCTAGGTTGGAATCAATCCTGGGCCGACAGTTTGTTTTACTCGTGGAGGATAAGTCAAGGAAGCTACCAAGATTAATATCTGATTTGATAATTGGGGGCGATATTTTCTATTCTACAGATTAAATTAGATCATGTGGACCATTAAACACTAATAGTTAAGATATATATAATTTTTTTGGTATTTAAGTTAAACAATTAAAACTAGACACCATTATAGAATAACTTGACAATTTGCTATCAACGTAGAATGCGCCGCACTCACATTAAGATGCTGACTACAACAAATTGATTACTTATTTTTTTTTCATTCTTACCTCTATAATGACAACTTCATTAATTTGGAATGTTAATCTTAAAAATATATGTTAACAATAATTTTTTTTCAGAACATAAACTGAACCGGATTTAGAGATAAGTTTCGACTCAGAACTAATTAAAAACAAAATGATAGTCTACTAATAAGATAATCAGAAGGATTTTTTTTTTTGGAATCCTATTGGAAAAACATATCATAGCGTCACTAAATACTCACATAAAATTAGCAATCTCATTCTGTGGTGTTCTTCTATATTTAGTCGCTTAACATGAGTACTTATCTACAAAATTAGGTTTAAATTTTATCTAGAGTCAGATTTAAACATGCTGATTTACATTGAGAATCGTACAAATAAAAATAAATGGTCCTGTAATCTAACCAATTCACGTGAATTGTAACATCTGTCTGATGATTTAGGTCCGGTTTTGAATAAGATTTTGTCAATAGTTCTTTTGAAAAAAAAAAAAAAAAAACCTACTTTTATCCACTTCTGTTTAATTAGTTATTTTTTCAATCCACAAATCAACAGAAAGCTAAATACATTGTATGATTTCATTGTTTATATATAGATAGAGTTGGGCTATTGTGTTTCATGAAGTAAATGACATGTTTTACTTTACGTTCATATTTTACGATTTTAAAGTTCGAATAATCGATTCGAACTACTCAACTTGATATTCATATTAAATTGTGCTGGGTGGCAAAATTTTATATTTTTAAAAATATTTACTTTTTTTTTATAAATCATTGTTTCTTAATGGTAAAAAAAAATTGGGTGATTCGGATTTTTAAATACTATATTTGAACTTTCATTCAATTTTGTTTGTTTCTTAATGGTAAAAAAAAGGGTCCAAAATTTTAAAAATTCTAAAAACAATAATAATTTTTTCTTTCTAAAAATATAAAATTTAGTCTGCAAGCATATTTTAATATGGAGATCATATTAAACAGTTCAGATCGATATTTTGGACTGTAAAGCAAAGATATGGTCGTGAAGCGCAAAGTATGTATTTTACTTCATTAGTCAGAATCACAATAACCCAATTCTATATATAAACAAAAGTAAACTAAATAGCCTCGAAATAGTTTTGATTTCATTGTTTAGAAATATGAAAGCTGAGGTCGAACTCAGATATCATAACTAGAAAAGAAAACTCGCTACAAGTTGCAATTGAACCTCTCTCAATTACCTGCGCAATAAAATATGCCGTAAAAATGTTAAATAATATTAAAATATCAAATCTCCTCGACAAAATGCCACATTAAAAGAAGAAGCAATAACCTGTAATTTTGGTTTCGCCTATATGGTATTGGTAATGTTGGTAATGTTGGTATGGACATATTGGGATTGTACCAAATGCACTTGGTAAGACTCAATAGTAATAGCCACCATATATAGCAAGGAAGAATGGTAGAGAAAGAGAAGTTTTCTATTGAAAGCGTGAGTTTTCCATTGCAGTCTAATGAATATTCGAAGTCCTCGTCATATGTCACATCAACCTTTTTGTCAAGTTTTGAACGAACAAACTAACGGAGCGATTAAATCTGAATAGATATTAAAATTCGGTGACTAATTAAAATCATATAAATAAAAGTCGAGTGATCCAAAACGGATTTGAAATAAAGTTAAGTGATTTCCATAAAAAAATTTATCCGTTTTCTATGCCTAGTAATTATAGGACCAGGGTTGAAAGATGGGGATAAGGTTTGGTCCAAGTGGTTTTGGACCGTTTAAAGTTTTTAAAAATTGTACGATTAAAGTCTGAATAGTCGATCCGAACCGCTTAACATGATTTTCATATTAAAAAATTACTATTTTTGGACCGTTTAAAAATAGTAATGCTGTACGTATAAAAAAAAAAATAGTAAACAATTTCCAAAAAATATAAAAGTTGGTCTTTGAGCATATTTTAATATGAAAATCATGTTGAGCGTTTCGGATTGACTATTCAGATTTTAACCGTACAATTCTTAGAGACTTTGGACGGTGTCCAGTCCAAAGCTATTTGGACCAAATCTTATTCCTGAAAGATGATGTGTGATAAGGTGAGAAAGATTTGTAGAAAATCATGATAAAGATAAAGAAGCAAGAATTTGAGTTATATACTTATATGTGATGATTATAGCAATGATGTTTTTGAAAGCTAAAAAGAATTTCAATGGAGTAGGTCCCGTTATTTTTATCTATGATCATCAAATTTTACATTTCGCCAACTCTGTCCACGAAACTCAAATTTTGTCAAAAACGCCCAAACCAGCTATTAAACCGCCAGTTTCTAATTTTTATTAGGAACCGGCTATTAAATGGCCGGTTCCTATCTTTTTTTTTTTGGAAAAAATTATATAATTTTTTTATTAAAGTTTCAAAAAAAAATTGATATGTTTCTTTGAAATTGGATAGAAAAATAAATAATTTAGTTTATTTCAAGTCCTTGAAATCAAACCGGAAGACATAATGCTTGTATAAGAAATTTTTAAAGGACTGAAACAAATACTCCGGATCAATATTTTTCAGATTGCATTTTTTTGTTGTTGTAAGAAAAATTAAAATATTTCATTGTGTGTTATTAGAAAAAAGAAAATTTTCATAGAAGTGTCAAATATTTTTTAAAATGATTTAATAACATCATTTAAAATGTTTTCCTAAAAATTGTGCATAATAATATTAATAACATCATTTAAAAAAATATATATCATTAATTACTTTAAAAAAATGCATTAAAATGATTTGAAAATTTTCTAAAACTTTAAACGGCCATAACTTTAAACGGCCAATACTTTTCAGCACCGAGAAATGCATCAGCAGCAAGTGCAATTGCCACAGGAGAAGTCTTATACAAGTATTATGTCTTCCGGTTTGATTTCAAGG
This sequence comes from Carex cristatella, assembly GCA_024447775.1. NCBI lineage: Eukaryota > Viridiplantae > Streptophyta > Magnoliopsida > Poales > Cyperaceae > Carex > Carex cristatella. The sequence goes on from JAJHPF010000032.1 coordinate 5,330,372, forward strand.
ACTTGAAATAAACTAAATTATTTATTTTTCTATCTAATTTCAAAGAAACATATCAATTTTTTTTGAAACTTTAATAAAAAAATTATATAATTTTTTCCAAAAAAAATAAAAAAAGATAGGAACCGGCCATTTAATGGCCGGTTTCTAATAAAAATTAGAAACCGGCAGTTTAATAGCTGGTTTGGGCATTTTTGACAAAATTTGAGTTTCGTGGGCAGAGTTGGCGAAATGTAAGGTTTGATGGGCATGGATAAAAATGACGGGAGTAGGTCTAATGAACATCAAATATACTTTTAGTTAGGTTTAATAAATTTTAAGGCTCTCTGATTACTTTAAGATTCATGTACACAAAAATTAAAGCAGACTAGCACAAAATATTAAATCGAAACACGCAGATCTTTAGCTGAATCAGACGGTTTTGGAACCATCTAATCTAAAGTATAAATTTACCACCCCCCTCCCCCCCCAAAAAAAAAAAAACGGAGAGAAACTTACCAGGAAAAGAAATGGGAGGTAGCACAATTGGTTAGTAAAAAATTCTAAGACTGTTGTATCAAAAAATCGAGAGTTCAATTTTCTCTCGCAACTTCACAGCTTCATTAAAAAATTTCAAAAAAAAAAAGAAACTTACCAGAAAAGAAGAATACTCTAGGTCTCCAAAGTTCAACCGTCCCACTCAACTTTGACTTTACCCAAAAACTAATTGCTCCAGACCAGGACAGCAATATAAAAAAACAATAATCTTTTTGCAGCGAATCAAGACAGTGATACAAAGAATTACAGAACTTTTTTAAGGCAGATCTGAACGGTAATATAAAGAATCATGTTTATAATTCAGCATAATTCGAAAATAATTTATTCTCTCAAATAATATATTAAAATATCAGTATTTTGAAAATTAAAAGAAGTATTCGTAAACTTTACAAATAAAATGAAATAAATATCATTTTCATAAAATTTCGTAAATTTTAAAAATACTTTGAAGAGGTACCGAAAAAAATAATTCCAATATTATACTTTATCATTATTTCTATATCGGGGACAACCGGACAACACATTTTTATTGAAGCTATTTTATAATATTTGTATTTTTCTGTTGTCATACCAATAAAAAAAAAATTTAGTTTTTATTTTTATATTTTAAAGTCTTGACAGTAGCTACTAAGTTAACAAAAAAATTAGTAATAATAATAGAGGAAAATGTCAGTTTTCTAATTTTAGTTTCGGCAAATAATTCATTTATCTACTTCTTGTGTATACACAAGCGTATATCTAAATGTCACTGTATATATGTTGAAAGTAGACAAATTAATCATTTGTTCTCAGAAGTTGATTTATTAGAAGATTGACAATTTTTCTTAAATAGGCTTTACAATTTTTTTATTTTTTTATTAAATTATAAAATAGATATTTTATAAATTTGAAGTGATTTTTAGTACAAACAAACAATAAAATGGATATATTTGTGAGTTTTTGAAGTTCGATAGGGTAAATATGATGCTATAAAGTTAAAGGGAGAAATACATAATTTTGAAGTTTGTAAGGGTATACATGAAATTCCCCCTCAATAAAACTAGTTTTATCGTCGACGCCAAGTGCGTATTCTTGAAATAAGTGTTGTAAAATACGGTCCATGCGGCCGCATATGCGTATGCAGTCCAATTCCGCATAAAAATTTTCATGCGGTCTCAAATATGTGGTTTTGCATATGCGGCCGCATATTGGACCGCATATTTCTGCATATTGGTCTGCATATGTGCGATTGAGCCGCATATGTCTGCATATTGGTCCGCATATGTGCGAATTTATTATTTGAATGATTTTAATGGGAATATATTGCATGTTTTGAATGGAAATAAATTAATATATAGTTTAAAATCCACATATATGAGTCCGCATGAAATTCCACATATACGGCCGCATACTGCATATGCGGTATGCAGTGGCCTTCCGCATGCATGAACAAAACCGCATTTTACAACATTGCTTGAGATATCTCATATTTTGCGATAATTTGCGTGACCGACGTGTCAAGTGCCTACTCGGATGGCGCAGGAGGCCAGTATTATTTGTGCTCTAGCATTCGTGCGGAACATATTTGAACTGTTTGGATGGTGTAAGAATAGTTAGAATAGCAAGTTATTTAAAAATAGTTGCTATTCGGAATAGCAATGTGCATCCAAATGACATTTTTGCTATTCGGAATAGCGAGAATAACTGCTATTTTTTATTCTTTGGAAATGTTAAAATAGCTACTATTCGAAAATGTGAATAGAGAAAAAAATATTTATTACTGTCAACACAGTTTTGAAATGATAAAATTGACACCACTTATTTTATCTCTACGTCGTGACAATTTATTTGAGTCTCCGCTTGCCTATCTTTTCTCTTAATAAGCATCTTGTTAATACTATTATTTAACCGTTACAACTATTCTATATTCTAAATATACAATTCAAATAATATTTTTACTATTCTAAATAACATTATTTTTATACTATTCTAAAAATTATTATTTTCTCACTGTTGTTAGCTGCTATTCTAAATAGTAGTTATTCATGAGTCACGCACGCAAAATATGAGATATTTCAGAGAGATTTTTTTATAAACCATAAATAAAAAATTGGAAGTTACGAAACCAATATGATTACGCTGAGATTTTGAAAAACCATAAAAACCGAAAATTAAACTCGGTCCCATAAAAAAAAATTCTCAGGACCGAAAATTAAACTCGGTCCCCAGATGTGCTTAGGTGTGGCAGGGGTTAAAAAATTGAAAATAAATGGAGACCGAAAGTAAAATTCGGTATGGGAAAGAGAGACCGAGTTTTACTCTCAGTTTTTATGGTTTTCAAAATCTTACTCTAATCATATTGTTTTCGTATAATTATTATTTTTAATTATGGTTTATAAAAAAAAATCTATTTCAGAGGTGCGAATTCGTTGATGCCCGTCTCGTCTGATCCAATAATATTGGTCGAAGTTTGAAGAATTTTTAGGATCTTTATTCTTTTTGGCACGTGGGAGTGGGAGCCACCGAGCCAGTAATGAAGCGGAGGAAAAATGGCCACACGTGTCTAAAGTTGCGTGGCACGCCTGGTCTCTCGCGGTCGCGGTAGGTGAGGCCCAATTACATTTCATGATGTCAATCAACAAATCCAATAATCCAATATATATGTTACGCTATATTTAGCTTTAATATTAGGTAGAGCCGTAGAGGAGGCTAAGCATATTTAGCTTTAATATTTTCATTATATTGTTCTATTTTAAATTGTCTGTAATTTAAAACAAACACAAGTAGCAAATAAGATCGATGTAATCTATATATCGCCATTTCTACACACAAAAATATCATGATTTTTTAATTTTCATTTAATTGCAGTTATAATTGTCTTAATGTTCACATTTACTATTCGAGTTTAATGTATTTTGTTACTAAAATTAAAAAGAAAAGTATAAGCATGATAGTGTTTTTATAATGATATTTGAAATCCTATTTATACTGAGTTATTAACTATTAGATGCTCTAAATATGTGCGACACACCAATTGACACTTGATAATAAAAAAAAAATGCTTGTTCTAAATTACATTCAATTTTACAGTACTTTCATTTAATATTCGAAGAATGTTGTTTAGATTAAATTAAAATTATAAATGTGTTCTTAACTTGTTAAATAGCCCATGTATCGAAAACTATCAATTCAAAAAACGTTTATCCTTCAAGTAATAATTTATAATTTTTAATGATGGATTTTTTAATGCTTTATGATGAATAAACAACAAATCTTAACGTGACTCAATTTTATATACACTCTATTTAAATAATTGAGAATACATATATTATTTTAAATTTATTGCCTTTTGATATTTTCCGCGATATACGAATATTCAAATTTGTTTACACATAAACTAAAGCATTATAATTAAAGGATTTCAAGCACGTTATTGATGCTTAAATTTCTGTTGTGATTTGGTTTATCTTTTGAGTACTTTATAATTGCATATATGCTTTAATTTAGCCACGTCTAGACAATTAAGTGGTAGAGCACTTTTAGTCATGGTTTAATATATAACATCAAAAGATAAACTTAATTAGGAATTAGCCGGAGGACACGTGAAGTTTAACGCCTTTGGGGACACCAAGGCTGAACTCCAGTTTTGTAGTCTTAACTGTCTATTGTTAATTAGCTCGTTGGCTATCATACAACTTAATCATTAAGAAAGTATGCCTTGATCGAATCTTGACTAAATAGGGTATTAGGCGCACGAAAGTGGATGATGCTATTTGACGACAAGAACCATCAAAATATCAGCAAAAAAAAAATCAAGTAGATGGTAAAAATATTAGAATTAATTTAAATAAGTATTGTGGTAAGCCAGAAAACCTTAGGAACTTAGATACCAATAACTTTTATTCATATAGATTTGTGTTATTCTAGGAAATCATTCTTAATTTAGAAATGTACTTTTCAATCCTTTAAAATTCTGAATTTAGTCTAGCTTATAAAAAAAAATAGAAAATTATTAGTAAGATCTAATCACTGTGAATCGACACCTCTAATCTATACAAAGCAGTAAGTTTATACGCTTCTAAACTGTCTAATTAAGATAAATACAGTTTATTTTATTAGCACTTAACACGCATCGCGAAATACTTGTTAAAAAGATCAAGATTTTTCTCTATGGAACAATTGGCACTTTGGTGGCTCGAATTGAACTTGACGACGTTCATACAGGGGCGGAACTATAAAATCATAATAGAGTGTGCTAAAATTTAAAAACAAAATATGTTGTTGGTGAGAATTGAACCCAAGTGAACATATGATATCTTATGAGGGAGGCTGGACTATATAATTTTTTTTAAAATAATAATTTTCAATTAAATTTTAATATATATAACTACAATTTTAAAATCATAATCATAGAGTAACTTGGCACCCGTACGGGTGAATGTAAATCCACCCCTGCGTTCATACTAATTAAGATCAAAACACACAGTATCCTTTGTGAACGTAAATCCACCCTTGCGTAGAATACATGCTTAAATAATTTCAAATTTGCTCGTGACTTTTTATTATCTTTTTAAAATAAATTCTATTTAAAAAAAAAAAAATCCACATGAGGTGAGGTATATATAGTATACTGGTTAGAGAAGAAGCAAAGTCCACCTCCAAAAGAAAAGGAAAAAAATTATTCTGCATCTCCTGAATCAACAATTTTTTCTTCCCTGCCGTCAAATCTCCCAAGGATCATAAAACCAACGATCAAGATCTCAGACCCAAATACAACTCCTTGACTTATGAAAATATGACGTATTGTGACGTCACTGAACCGTGTTGAATTAGGAATGCAGGGGATCCGGTCGGTGGTAGGTGAAGACCTAAACCGGACCGAGCCTGTCTGACCCGGTTCAGGCCAGTTGCGTTAGGTGAATTCACACGTGTCAGGTTCTTATTGGGTGTGTAGTTTCCGAGTCAAAGCCTTTTATAACCCCACCAATCCTGCTCACCAACCCCAACTTGCATTTTTACCAATTATGCCCTTTAAAAAGTTTACCAATAACCGACTTGTCCTTGTCACTGGGCTCAGCCGCTCAGGTAAATTGGTAAGGTGGAGCTTATTGCATGTGGATTTCATAAGTTTTCTCTTTAAACCCGAATCCGAAAGACTATGTCGGGGGCAAATAGGCAATCATATGATATCTGAATTGATAGGGATTTAATTCTTTGACTAATAGTTATGCCATAGTAAAAATACTGTCTTTTGTTTCATTTTGAAATTGGATACTCAAATAGTCGCACTTCTTTGAACAAGTCATGACGAGCTAAATTCCAAAATTGTTATCGTCAAGACTAATTTCATCGTTATAATAAGTAATGAGCACTTGTGAACAAAAAAAGTTGTTGGCCATTGAAAACCAACGAAGATATTTCAATCACAAAATCACATAGATTACACTTTTTATTGAGACATTAAAATGTTTGTAAATTAATGCTTACAAAGTAATTAGAGTTTGCTATTACACGGGGCGGATGCATATTTTCAACTTATAAGGATGAAATTTGAAATGTAACTAATCATATAACTTTTTTTTACACAAGTATCAAAATTAATTTACGTACCTATAAAATTTTATTTTACTCTACTCATACATTAAAATAAGTAAAGGTAGGATCTGCTAATGCTCACTGAGAAGATTTGGTGAGCACAAGCTTCAAAATTTATCGGATTGGCTTCAAACGACATATTCAAACTGTTAAAACCGATCTACTTCACGAGTGATGTGCGTACATACAAAATTTGAAAATTTTGTAATTCATTTAGTACGAAATCAAGCCGTCAAAACTGATTGAAAATGAATGCATTAAAATAACTTCTAAAACTCTACTTTTTATTATTTTTTACTGCTTAACTTTGTTCTAAATAAATTCGAAAATTGCAAAATTTTTCATCAACATGCATCAATTTCAATAGTTTGGATTTTTCAATTGAAGCCAATCTTGATATATTGTGGAATTATGCTCAACAAACTCTTTGGTGAGTAAAGCACATGCTAGCTTTGTTCCAATAAAATTACATCTAAGAATATGACTAACTCAAGTTTGAGAATAGTAGTTAATTCAACATTTTATTGAATTAGTAGAATAGTGAGAACTCATAAAAAATGACAAAGAATAATCTATATTTGCTAATTCAAACGCATCCATGTTTTTAAATTAAATATATATTAGTTAATTGTTATTCATCGAAGGTGAATCCGCCCTGCTATTTCAAGATTATGGTTTTGCAATATTTTGTGATTTTCTTTTTAGAATGAAATGCGAATTAAAATTCTTCATCTCAATTTCAATATTTAATTTCGATTTAGCGACCTTCGATATAGAAAATAATAATTTAGTCATTAAGTTATGTGTCGTTTTCTCAACCTCACATAAATTGATAATTCAAAATATAGTCCATTAAACTTATATTAATGTCAAAAGCGATGTGTATGAAAGTTGTAAATACAAATTAAAGCTGTCAATTTTAATAAATATAAATTCATTACAAACAAATTACTTGTTATAATAGTTGGTGTGTTTATTTTTCGACCTTGTTATCCTTTTTAGTATAATTTTTTGCGCTTGTACATGTTGAAATGTCGTTAAAGAATAAAAAATACCCACTCATCATAATCTGGGTTAATTAATTTCTCTCCCAAGTCCCATCGCAAGCATATCCTTTGTAATGCCACATCATTGTATGCAATTTTAGTCGAACAATGATTTTGTCAGCCAATATATTGCAGATGCACGAAAGGCTTTTAAGATTCGTGCTACGTTATTAAAGTTTGTGCAAATTAAATAAGACGGTGCAGATAACTCATTCTACGGTAGGATATTCTACTGGATCAAAATCCCTCCCAATACGTCACTTCATCACTTATTAATGTTTGTCAACAATTGTGAATGTTCAATAGCGAAGCTACCTAACTATGCATTAATGCATACCGCATTAGTTTATACTATCAATTGTTTTTATTTTTAAAGTTAAAAATAGCACTGACAGAAATTCAAATATATTAGTTCAGACTTTAGAACTATGAGATTCCAACATACTTATATAGTTTTTTTTTTCGAAAAATAGAGATCAATTTCTCAATACTATAATATTTAATTCTAAAATATATAAAATATATATATATATATATATATATATATATATAAATACAATAAAATAGGGGTCAATTGACCCTTATTAGTTATTTCATAACTTTTAAATCCTTCTTTGCTAATAGCTGATATGAATCGTTCAACACGATCTTCATATGAAAATATATTTGTAAATCAAATTTAATTTTTTTTCAGAATTTTTTTAGATAGGTAGAATATCGCTACTTCCGAATGGAATAAAATCTTTAGGTCAAGTGATTTTTTACAATTAAAAAAGTAATAAAAATAAAAAAAATATATTTATATATATATATATGTGTAATATTTGATCTCATATTGAGATCATGCTATATATATACACAGAGAGATAAATTATCATGCTTTGGTAAGTAAAAATAGTAAAAAAATTTTAAAAATGTAAAATTTGGTCTCCAAGCACATATCATCATGTTGAGATATTCAGATTGACTGTTTGAAATTTGAAAAAAAGATATATGAGTGGAAAGTAAAACACTCTCTTTACTTTTCAAATATACACATAATATTTGATCTCATACCGAATTCATGCTAAATGGTCAAATTAGTTATTTGAACTTTGAAAATAAAATTATTGATCCATAGTACAATATATATGCATAGTACTAAAGCTCCACTCAATGTACAAAAATGAATTTATATCAAGTAATACACGAAGGAATATAGTTAATTTTACTTTACAACACAAAGTTTATACGTGATTTAATAAAGTTCGGAGCAAATATATATGTTCCAGAATGAACGAAATTTTTTACCAAAAAATCATGCTAACTAGCCTTAAATTTAAAATTTGCTAAATTTGCTTATTGAGTTTCGACCAAATAGTTGCAACACTGCTGATTTAGATGTATAAGTATAGTTCACAGACCACCTCTTCTTCTGCTGTTTAGATAATAAGTTTGTCTTTAGATGCTGTAGTTAGTTTTTATACCTCCAATATGCTGTGGTAGTTTTATTAGGTAGAATTTCCAGACTGTGTTCTTATTTTAGTTATATTCATCTCAGATTTTTTTTGGAGATGCGTAGGTTAATCTGAGATTTAGTTTACTATGCTTTTGTAATAACTCTATTATGTTTCTAATGAAACAGGTGGTATAACCACTTTTTCAAAAAAACGAAACAGGTGGTATAACCACTTTTTCAAAAAAAAAAATGTTGAAGCCAAGAAGTTTAATTAGATAATAATATCTTCGTTATCTATATATAGGTAATTTCTTAATAAAAATATATAGGGATTTAATCATATGTGTGTCAAAACTTGCATTTGAGGAAAAACAACAATGTTTTAAATATATCCATAATATAAACATAAGCTTCAGAGATTTTAAATTCTAATATTTGTAAATATTTTTTATTCAAATTTTGAACATGCCATCTTTAACATAAGGAGCATTATAATTTGTCATTGGAACGAAGGCTGATACTTGTATACCATAATTTTGTTTCTTGTACCTATTACATGAGTGATTTTAAATCCAACAGGTACCAGTACTCTATTGCCCAAACAAAGGAAAAGAAAAACCAAATTAAGTTTCGGGATGCAAGAATTATAATTTTTCGGTCTAAAGACTAGTACTCGGAGAAATTGTGTACAAGCTAGACCGACTTAATTCTATTGTATACAACAGAGGTATAGGGATTGGGAAGAATTAGGAAGGTAAAAATTAAACCTGATGAGATTTTGCAAAATAATTAAGCATAATATTCAGCTCATTTTTATAAATTATTTTATTTTTAATAATACTGCTTGAATAAATTTCAGGCAAGTGGGGATTCACATAATGTATAGAAAGCAGATGAAACTTTTGAAATGAAACATCCATTTTTGACCAACTAACACAGCCCACCCAAACCCAACAAAGAGGCTACACTTTCCTCAAAAAAAAAAAAACAAAGAGGCTACACAGTCAAATATGCAAATAATGGATCGGATCTGTAACGCGCTGAATTAAAAACCCGTTACCGCCATCACCAACTCCCTAAGTTCCTTGGCATATAATTAGCTTCGCCTCCTCCTACCATTTCCCTTCAGGGAAGCAGAGGTACATTATTTCTCTCTCTTCTTCCCATTAAACATAACACACTATCTCTCTCTCACACACAAACCCACACATCCACACACCACAATGGGCTCATATCCATCCCCGCCAGAGGACGCCACCATATACCGGTCGGTACTGCCTGATATTGAAATACCGAACCACCTCCCTCTCCACTCCTACTGCTTCGAGCACTTAGCGGAATACGCAGACCGACCTTGCCTGATCGATGGCTCGAGTGGTACCATCTATTCCTACTCAGACGTGGATCGCATCTCACGGTACACTGCTGCCAACCTCCGCCGCCATGGTATCAGAAAAGGTCATGTGATCATGAACCTCTTGAGAAACTCTGTTGAGTTTGCCTTCTCCTTTCTCGGGGCATCTCGGCTTGGGGCCGCCACCACTACTGCAAACCCATTTTACATGCCGGCCGAGATCCACAAACAGGCCTCAGCCGCTGGGCCCAAGATCATAATCACTGAGATGTGTGCGATTGAGAAAGTAAAAGATTTTGCCGCTGAACGCGACATTCAGGTTATCATAATCGATGGACATGTTGATGGGTACATGCATTTCTCTGAGCTCATAAAAGAAGATAACAATTCTCAGTTCGAAGATTTTGATTCCGAGATTGAGCCCGATGATGTCGTTGCATTGCCTTATTCATCTGGGACCACCGGCTTGCCGAAAGGTGTCATGCTTACTCACCGCAGTCTCGTGACCAGTGTGGCGCAACAGGTCGATGGCGAGAACCCCAATTTGTACATGCACAAGGATGATGTCATATTATGTGTGCTGCCATTGTTCCACATCTACTCCTTGAACTCAATCTTGCTTTGTGGGCTCAGAGTCGGCGCTTCCATATTAGTCCTGAAGAAGTTTGATTTGGTGGGGTTGATGGAGCTGACACAAAAGTACCATGTCACCATCGCACCGATCGTGCCACCGATTGTGGTGGAGATTGCAAAGAGCCCAGTAGTGGACGGCTACGATCTATCGAGCATACGCTTGGTCATGTCGGGTGCTGCACCAATGGGTAAAGATATCCAGGATGCTTTCAAAGCGAAGTTGCCTAACGCAATTCTTGGCCAGGTGAGATTAAAAAAGTTAAAAGGTTAAAAAAAGGAGGAACTTATCTTATCAGACATTATATCGGGATTAAATCATATATAAAGCAGTCATGATATTTTTAGTGTATAAAGTTCCGATATAAATATAAAAAAAGACCCAGTTCTTAATTTCTCCGGTCGAGGAACCACCATGAACACCCAAAATTTATCAGGTTAATTATATGTAAAGGAAAATGAAATTTTCAACTGGTCCCGCAAATTAATTGTTTAGTGGCGTAAGATTGCTAGACTCCATTTGTTTTCTATATATAAACTATCTTTTCTGCGCAATTGAGTTAGGTAAGAAGTAGACTGTAGACCAGAGGTGTAGGTAAAGAATAGAGACTCGTATACGCACCTTTTTGAATTTTTCTCTCTTATAATTTGTTAAGTAGTTTAGATGTTCTAATTAATAATTCTTTATGCTGGGCCCGGGCTCCTAACGGCTGAGATTGATCAAGCGGTATTTGATCTGTTAGTTTACCAAGAAACTTATGTACCAGCTGCAGTCTGCAGAGCATAGAATTAGGCGGGAAACCGTTGAGCATTCCTTTCGTGGAATAGTCGTCTCAATTTTACCAAGAAACTTATGTTTTTTTGCTACATGCTTTTAATTAGCGCGTTTATGCCGCACCATATAATAAATGCATGAAATATCTACACTTGTATCATTCAATAGTAAATAAATATACAAAAAGTACTTGACTAATTAATTAAATTCTAACTTGATTTCGTGACATTGTACAAAATACAGGGGTACGGAATGACAGAAGCAGGGCCGGTACTGGCAATGTGCTTGGCATTTGCAAAGGAACCGTACCCGGTGAAGTCAGGTTCATGTGGTACGGTGGTGAGAAATGCCGAGCTGAAGATAGTGGACCCCGAAACAGGTGCATTGCTCGGCCGAAACAAGCCTGGAGAGATCTGCATCAGGGGAGAACAAATCATGAAAGGTGATAAATTTTCTCCTTTTCTTTTCTGATTATTAAACTGTTACATTTAGCATATGATTGTGATTGTGTTTAGGTTTTTGCATGTGATAGTTGGTAGTTGTCTGATTGTTGATAGTATAATATATCTTTCATTACATGGGTTCATTGACATCTAGTGATAAATTCAATTCTGGAACGGGCATTCAGATTTTTGTTTAAATTCTAATTTAATGCCATGTTGATCACCTATTCAATTCAAACTGCTCCAAGTTCAAAGTTGAATTAATGTCTGAGCATTGTTGGTATGGTTGAGTGTGATATCATCCCACTGCCATTCAAAATGTGAATGAGTCCTTGGTCCCGCATTTTTTTTATCAATACCTAAAAATTGTGGGCTCACTTGATGCCTTGATGGCACCTATAATTAATCACTTTCTTATTATATCAATATTTCTCTTTTTGCTCAAGTCATTTCCTCCTATTTGTTTGGTGTTGCATTCCACTTGATTGCCTTCTGTCCAATTCCTGGTCCCATTATAAACTTCAACTACTCTTCTTGGAAATGCACCAATAACCTTTAAAACACAAGAATATTTTACAATAATTTAATGGTACCAACATCAGAGTACAAAACAAGCTTCTGTCAGATGATTTAAAACTTGAAGGCAATGCCCTAACAGCTGACATATGAACCGTGAAGAGATGGCAATTTTGATTTTGATATCTTATAAAGGACTGTTACTTGTCTGTAGCTACATCTGTGTCACTTAATTAATTTCAAATAGGAGCAAATCACCATTTGTTGCTTCCATTTTTTTTTTTTTGGTTCAAAGACAAAAGCCTGTTTACTTGACAGAATAACTCACTGCATAATCAGCCATAGTTCATACAAGGTAGAAAATCCTTTGTGCTAAGCTGAAATCTTTGCTCTGGTTGGTTGTGCATCACATGCCATACAATTGTATTAAGTAGGGCCTCCTCCTAGTTATTTTTCTTGAATTTTCCTCCTACCCAATCATGATCTGTTCATCACCTGTCAGCTTTCTAATTTCTCAACTAACCAATCATATGTTATTGGTTTAGTTAGGCACGTACCAAAACATGATTATAACCCAAAATAATTAAAAAAATATATAACATGATCACACGAGAAATCTATGTAAATTTTTGACATTATTTTTAAAATTTAGTGGTGATTCACTACTCGAAAAGAGCGAAAAGTATAATATCTTGATCTTGAATTGAGTCAATTTTGATCCCATCTCTTTTGGATGTAATATCACCAAGAGTGATAAGACAGATAAGCTATTCCTGAAAGATTTCAGTTTCAATTTCAGATAGCTGACAGCATTCATAATCCCCTAATCAGTTGTTAAATAAACAAGATGCTTAAATTAACCCATCATTAGCACATAACTAATTACATATACATCTACAAATCCAGGTTATCTGAATGACCCCATATCTACAAAGAACACAATAGACAAAGAGGGATGGTTACACACAGGAGATATTGGTTTTGTAGACGATGATGATGAAATCTTCATCGTCGATCGGCTCAAGGAGATCATCAAATATAAGGGCTTCCAAGTGGCACCGGCCGAGATTGAAGCCCTTCTCCTTACTCATCCTTCCATTGCTGATGCAGCTGTTGTTTCGTAAGTTTGAAATTTTTTTATTTATTATGCTAAATTATCAAAAATAAAATCCTGATAAAAGTACCCAACTTTGGTAGTACAGAGCAGCATATTCTGCATGTTTCACATGATTTGTAGTACCTAATTTGATAACAGCACCTAGCTACCTAATTTCAGAAGCACATGGTATTAATTATTGTAAATTTGTGCATGCAGAATGAAAGATGAACTCGCCGGTGAAGTTCCAGTTGCATTTGTTGTTCGATCTAACGGTTCTCAGGTCACTGAGGATGAGATCAAGCAGTTTGTCTCGAAGCAGGTAAATTTGCTGTTCTGTTCTTTTTATTCTTTTTAAGGCTTTTTTTATTCTCCTATTAAATGTTATGTTAAATGAACTTTTGTATTTGGATCTAACACAATATTTCTTTCTTATGTCTGTTATATAGGTAATATTTTACAAGAGGATAGCACAAGTATTCTTCACTGATGCTGTACCCAAAAACCCATCTGGCAAGATCCTGAGGAAGGAACTTAGAGCAAAGTTAGCAGCTCTCACTAGTTAAAAAAAGAGAGGAGAGAAAATCAAAAGTAGAAAAAAAAAGTTGGAATCAACTATTGCGATGTTTGAGTTTTATCAATGTGCGAAAAATCGTGAATACTATATATGAATTATGAAATGTCAATATAGGAAAGGTCCGGGTGAATTCTTCCGGCATTAAGTGGTTTGTTGGTTGATTATATATGTAGTGTTCATAGGTTTTATAATTTCACATGATTTGTATCCAAATGAACGTTGCTCGGTGTAATGCAAATATTTTTAGTTTTTCTTGTGCCAAGATGAAATCTTTCTACATAGCGTCAATTGCATTTTCTTTTGTTTCTAGTAGTTACTTAATAAGAGCAATTGCATTTTCTTTTCTTCAACATTGACTTTTTGTCGAGTTTCAATCTAAAATTGCATTTCTTATTTGCCATTCCAAACTTACTCTGCATATGTACCTAAGTATAGTATGTTGTACAACTGTCCATGTCATTGACCCTTCATAAAAAAATAAAGCAATTATACAAAAATAGCTAGGTCTTCCCTAACTTTTAATTTAGAAAAAAAAAAGTGTCAGCAGTATTTCTGAAAATATAAGCAAAGAAAACAATTTGTGGGTGTCATATCTCATAGAAAATTTTGGCATGTCTTGTGGGCCTACAAATTGAGAAAAGTTCCAATAGAGAGAAATTCAAGGAAAGGAACAAAGGAAGAGGAAGGCCTCTTATGTGTATTAATAGTCCATAATTTACATGGGCTTTCAGTATATGTATTTCAATCAATTCATTTCGAAACAGAGACCCAGGTATATTAAGCCCGGTTCTTTATTTACTCATTCACACAAGGTACCTGTTGGCTGTTGCTCCTCTTATGGATTCCATTTCCTTTCGAGGAACTTGTAAGAAATAATACACGCGTTCTTTTTATATTATACTCTAAAATATTAACTTGCTCCCAATATTATTACCTGCCTGTATACTTCTTATACATGACATAGTAACACCGGTACAATATATACACATTTACTTAATATAAAAGTTATACCTTGTTGGAAATATTCATTAAATGAGAGCTCTAAAAATAAAAAAAAAAGACTTAATTTTTTTTTATTCTTTTTGATAAAAGTGGTAGCCCACCTGTTTCATTACGAAACCAAAATATTTGTTCATACAACTAATGCCTTAATGAAAGTTTCAAAATCCAGTAATAAAGGAAGTTCATATCAGAAAGCAACTACAGCTAACATAGACTAACAACAAAACACAACACCACAGAATAGCTATATAACAGAAGTACTATCTATAAAATTAGATGAGTTATTAGCGACAAAAGGATTAGATGAAGGAGAACCCGACTCAAAACTAGATGAAGTATCTATTGAAGTAACTGATATAAAGCAATTTTAAAAATAAATTCAAAACAATTTCTAATGAAGTAGCAATTGTTCTAAAAATAAAATAATACTTTTTCGTGGAGATTTTACTAATGCATCCTCAAATTTCAAATTACTTACACTTTAATATGCAATATTTATTTAACATTTATAATATTGGATGAAATATACTTGGAATTTTTATGTAAAAAAAAAAACCTCGTTATTTTATTTGGGTTACTTGACGCAGAATAATGGTGAGCGAAAGAAAGTGACAAACGGTGTTACACTTACCCATTCGATTCTGAAACTTAAATAATTACATTTTACACAGGAAAGTACCTAAAATAAACTACCTTATTGAAAGGACAGTTCATTTCTTTAATTGCATATGAACCAAAAAAGGCACTGATAACGATTATTTGAGAGCCTCTCTTTCAGTTGTAATATCAAAAGCAATAGCCAGATGTATTAAAGCATGAGAATTACATAATATTATATTCAAAGGCCATTCACATATAGTACCCCCCCAATATTTTTCCTTTTTTCTATTACAAAGTTTGTGCAAATTGAACTCGACATTTTTATTAATATCAAACATTAAAATAGGAAATTCAAAAGAAATAGAAAATTCCAAAGAAATATCCAACATTAAAAATCCAGTCAGAAAAATATTGATCAAGATTATTTGTTGCAGTCTCTCTAATAAATCAAATTATATAATATTCTATCTAATTTAAAAAAAAATTATAAAATATCTAGCTTGAGCTGGACACATTTGGAATTTTCTATTTAATGTTGGATATTAATAAAAATTACGGAAATTGCAGTATCCTTCCTACTGAAATTTTCAATTCTAACCCACTCTTTACTAAAATTTGAACTAAATTAAGTCTCCCCAGTGAAAAATATATGTCATACTATAGATAATTAGTCCGTAGGTTCAGTGGCTAGATCTTACACAATATTGTTGAGTAGGAAGTGAGCATTTCTTTACATACAAACCATGCATACTTTATAGAATCCGTATCTCCTCGATCGTATACCTGCAGGTACAATTAGAAATTAACGGTTTGGATTTAATTACAATCGGGACAAAAGAAATTCGTTGTCTAATTATATGTATAGAGGATTTTGTTTTAAAATTCGTGCAAGAGTTAAAAAGAACGATCTGGATTGTGTAATTGCACCCACAGGTAACATGAGGGGATACGGATTGATTATTTATAATTATGTCAACATTCATTGCGACATTGATTAAACAAAACAAAAAAAATTCATTGCGGCACAAGGACATCTTTTGTAAATATGTATCAATTGGAAAATATAATTAGGTGCTATCTATATTACTCTGATACTTCATATATCGTCCCGTCCTTGTATGCAATTTTGATTTGTAATCCAATACTCGTATCCATATCCTTTAAAAATTATCATATTGTTGTTTCGTATCGTATCGATATAATATCCGTATCTATAAAAATTATCATATTGTTGTTTCGTATCGTATCGATATAATATCCGTATCTATATCCATGCAACAAAGAATGCTATTCCGATCACTACCATCATTGTTACTGTGGACAAATTAAACTGGTCCAGGATAAATTATTTAGATTAATTGAACCTTTTAGTCATTTAATTAAACACTACAAAAATTTAAGGTGAGAACTAAAATATGTGGATTTTTTTTGTTTAATTTTAGTTAGAATCTATATTCATGACTTCATTACATTATTGTCTCAATTGTTGACCAATTAATTTTTTATTTAGCGCTGGTTCAAATAGCAATTATTCTGATTATCTGAGTACCAACTCATATATAGGGTAAATACTGAAAACCCCTTCTTATTGAATTCTCAGACTTTTTATTTTTTCAATATTAATTTTTTTTCGGTTCAGTTCTAATTAAAGAACCAAAAATTATCCAAACTATCTTGCATTAAATTTTATATTATCTAATCTTGATATTCATCTTATAACTAGGCCTTAATATCCTTATCCGACCAATTAATGACCTTTAAGCAAATGGATCGGATATGGGTTCAATTTTTTTGACCCGATACAGGTCGGGTCACTGATTGACCCAACACGACCCATTTATTTATTTTCCTATTTTATTTTGATATATTAATAATTTTGCTCTATTAATTTAATGTATTATTTTCATTTTTTTTAAAATATTTTATTTTCAGTTGGGAAGCACAAATATTTTGTCATTGGAGCTTGAACTTGAGACGTCCTCAAGTATGAAAGACTTGAACTTGAAATTCTCTAGTATCAAAGACCCGTTAAATAATTATATGTTTTTTTATATTTTATTGGATTGGGTTGGATCGAATTGTGACCTGTCCGGATCGGGTTGGATTTATATCTCGATTCGTGTTGGGTCGAGTCAGGCTGGATCCATTAATATATATATATATATAGGACCGGGCTACGGTGCTACGCGTAGCTAAGAGCCCCTCCGTGCTACGGCTCAAAATTTGTGTTTTCAAAATTCTAATGGTCGATCCGAACCGTTAGATGTGTTCTACATATTGAAATGTGCTTGGAGACCAAATTTTACATTTTTTGGAATTTTTTTACTATTTATTAAGCCACTTTGAAAATCGCTGATCCAACGGTTTCACTGTTTGGTTAAGCCACCGTTGGATCAGCGATTTTCAAAGTGGCTTAATAAATAGTAAAAAAAAATCCAAAAAATATAAAATTTGGTCTCCAAGTACATTTCAATATGTAGAACATATCTAACGGTTCGGATCAATCGTTAGGATTTTGAAAATTCAAATTTTGAGCCGTTGCACAGGGGGCTCTTAGCTACGCGTAGCATATTAGCCAAAACCTATATATATATATATATATATATATATATATATATATATATATATATATATATATATATATAATAATAATAATAATAATAATAATAATAATAATAATAATAATAATAATGATTAATGTATAATTTAACACCCCTGTGTACATAGTTCATGTATAATTTAATTCTATTAATCAGTTAGTTTTAGGTTTTATCTTACTGCCTAACTTAAAGTTTGTCGGAGCATTGCTGAATTACATGAAGTTTACCAAAAGTTGCTTTATTAAAAGGTAGATAATTTATATTGTTAACTGGTCAAATAATTGACAGATATATATAAGGATCAGGTCCACTTATTAATAATGATTAATGTAAATATTTTTATTTAATAAATTGTTGTTAGTTGATACATTGGACCTATTGATTTTTTTTTAAAGCTTCAAAGGTGTTTTTGCCACATTTTTACCCATTATAGTATCGACTTCACATTCGGTGAATTATTTTATACTCTGTGGCACCGAGTTTTTGCATTTCTGAAAAAGGGTCAAATTAAAAAAAGTGCCAATTATTGTAATATTTGTGAGGTTCTTATGATTCCACACTTGTTATTTGTTATTTAAAATCCTCATTTTAAAGTCTGCTTGAACAATGAAAAAGTTTAATTCCACCGACTTTCTTCTAGAAAAAAACAAGAAAAATAAAGGAAGAGCAATCAGGTGCATTAAATGTATGGAACCCAGAGAACCCAATAGATTCTGGTATGTCTGCTGTTTCAAGTTTCAACCAAGCAAGAGTCAAAGCTATACTTGTAACTCCATGTGATGATCCCTAGCTACCTGTTCCACTTTTGGTTTTTAAAATAATTTTCTATGATTAAATAATTCTGGGTTTGAAATGAGAAGCATGAGGCCATGCTGGGTACAATCTTAGCAGCTGGGCCTTAGATTGCCACCTTCATATTTTAATTTTATCTTGTTGCGCTTCCCTATACTCTTGGATCATTATCTCTAGGTGCAGTGTGTGTGTGTGGATGTCAACAGTTTGCTGTCCTATGCTCTGTTTTTCTTTTAAATAAACATACGATGCTTCTTCAGAAACATCCTGAAATTTATTTTTCTATGGCTTGCATGCAGAGCTAAAAAGTAAATGATTAAATTCCCTGTCATACTGAGCTCTTGTTAGGCTCTATCATATTCATATATACTTAACCATGCATGCATCTGAGTTTTACTTTTCCAGGTACTAAAATCTCAGAATTTGTTCTTTCATCTTTTTATTAAGGTTGACATCTATTTTAATTATAATTTGAAAGTTATATATAGTTGTCGCTTTTCAAATTCATCCGTGTCATACAAGCCCAAAACAGTATAGCATATATATATATGCTAGTTTTGCCTTCTTACATAGTTACATTGAACAATTTTGTATAGAATTATGTAATCTTATGTTCCAGTAATTTGACTCCTGTATTATATACATTTGCTGGGTAAAGATTTTAACAAATCTGTTTTAGTTTCATGCAGCCCACGGACTATAGAATAAAAACATCACTCTATATATATAGTTAGTGAGCTGAATGAAGCAAAAACTGCCCTGTTAAAACCCTGTTTGTTTTGCAGACTATGATTCTATGAAAGTGCTTAGGGGCATTAATTAGTTAATTAGCAGGGAGCAGGCACAGTATAAAATGGGGAACATGCATGTGTAGTCAGTACTCGTGTGAAATAAAGAGAGGAATATATTATATATGGCATCATATCATATCTGTATCTAGGTCACCACCTGCGTCCTGCGCGCAAATGCAGAAATGGCAGCTACGGTCTGTTATGGAAAGGAGGACCTCCCCATCTTTCCACAGCTGTGTGGCCTGTGGGCCTGTGTTCACCTGACACCTCCCACTCGTGTCATTTTTTTGTATTTATTCCCTTTACCTCCATTTAGTCAATGTAGATTAAATATATAGCGGACTCCAAATGTTGGATTCTATTATATCAATGCAAATTGTACCATTGACATGTTTTGTCTTTCATTCAATTCTATCTCATCCTCTCTCTTTCTTCTTCAAGCCATGTATGTCAACACAAAATTCAATAATATTTCATTTCGTCTGTACAAGATCAAGAAGCCTAGCTAACAATATGTAATTACCATCATTCATTCACTTATAGATTATAGATTTTGTGTATGAAATGAATTATAAATTAAATTTTACTTCGACAACACTAGCTAGCCTTGCGAAGAAAAATTACATCGGTAATTCAAATTCATTTAAACTATCCTTACTAAAAAATTGTGACAAGTTAGAGTTTTGTTCAGAAACAAAATTTTAGGATAATGAGTGATGATCGTATATTTTTTAATGATTGAGGATTTAATTAATAAGAAAGTAGATTGTTCTTTGATATAAATTAATTAAGGAAACTAAATATGTTGTCTTCAATGATGTATGGAATGAATTTCAGAGAGAGAGAGTAGTAAAATAACTTATAAATGTCTTTAGCGGGGGAAATTATAATTAGTTCAAAATATAATACTAATTATTATTTATATAAAAGAAAGCCTAAACACCTTTTTAAAAAAGAAAAATATTACAAATCGTCCATTTGGAACAGTTAACTGTAAACAAAAACAATATGGATTATAAAAACAATTCAAAAGTAAACATGAGTTTATAATACATGCTATTGACTAAGATGAATTCGTAACCTCTGCATTAACAGAACGTGGGTTAATAGATATGGAACCTTCGATTGATATCGGCACTAATATTAATGGACTTCGTACATTGACTCCGATTATGATAAAAAAGCCGAGATGTATTAAAGTAACCCAAACATACTTTTTTGAGTTAATGCAAAAGATGCGGACTTGTCTAAGATATGGAAAGATATCACGTGCTTCTCGAGAGGCAGTATTTTCCTGCCCTCAGTGAGATTGACATGTGAGTCCAGACGAGTTTATAAATTTAAATATTGATTTTTACTTTTGATGTGAATCAATGTATCAGTGATTCAGAGACAGAAAAATCCTATCTCCCGGAAACAGAGAATTCGGTCCCCTAAGATATATAGGTGGTCTAATCTAGATATAGAATCAAATTATATGAAGAAAATATATTTTATTTTACTTTTTTGGTGATTACTGATTAGCTCCCGTTGGCAAATATCCGGGATTTTAATTTTACAGCACCGAAACTGCAGAGAAGATTGAAGACCTTCCTCTTTATTGACTCCGAACGCCTACGAGCCTACGTATCAATAGGTACAATCATCAACAGTGGGTCCCATTTGGGCAGCAGGCAGGGTATTCAGATCCGTTCTTCTTCAAAAAAAAAAAATGAGATACGGATATTCGTGGAATATATGTATACGTACAGAGAAGCCGTAATGTGACGTGACAAATACGCTGTGATTTGATCACGTGACGTGACCAAAATAGTGACGGATGGCCACATCACGCAAATGGTCACGTCACGCGTACTCACGTTGTGACCATACATGACGTGACGTAAATTAGTAATGTCAATTTTTTTTTTATATTTTAATTTAAATTAGTGAAAATTTAGAAAAAAAAATATAATTTTTTTTAAAATAAGTAAATAATATTGTAAAGATTATTTTTTTAGAAAATGTTGTATCTGACATTACTTTAAAAATTCAAATTACAAACATTCATTAGACTAAACTAAAGAAAATAAAAATCAATACTACATGAGTACCAGTATCACTGAACTTATACTAAAATAAAAATTTGAATACTCTATACATACAAAAAAGTTTGATACTCTATATTTTATACCGTGACGTGACGTGACGTGTATTTTTCACTGGAATGCGGTCACGTCACGTAATCGACACACGTGACGTTAACGTGACGTGACTAGTTACGCCGTGACAAATTTCTTTCTCTATGTACAGATATAGATATAGTTTAAAATTTTAATTATTCGTATTTAAATAGTAGATATATATTATATAGGTTAATATATATTATGAAAAAAAAATTGATATTCACCGTATATAAAAATACAAATATCCAATCTGTATCCATTTAATATTGAATTTGTATATTTCTAATATATAAGTTTAGGTCTACTTTAAAAATAGATAGTTCACTTTAAAGCGGATATTGATATGATTTTATAAACTTTCTGATTTGTATTTAATTGATTTGCACACGTAACAACAAGTATCATAAATCCGACTAAACTAATAATAATCACTTAATCAGGTCAGGTAACTGATCAGGTCATGTTAAATTCGTATTGTCCAATATAAGTTTGTATGAACTTAATTAAAGTGATCTCTCTATATTTAAAGTAGACCTAAATTTATTATGTCTTGGTTATAACTTCATTCTATATTGCTTGCGGTACCGTAGAGGACATTCCGACTCGAACCTCACATCTTTTTTGTGATCGATCTAAAATGTTCAAAATAAACAAAAATGTCAATCAATATTATCAAAGAAGTCACTCAGTTGATTAGTCAAGTGAATAAGTTAAAATGGAAAGTTTGAAATGACAAAGTATAATTTTGTGATTTAAAAGTATTTAAATTAATGTAATTGCAAATTAAAATTTTATTTATTACATTAGTAATTTACAGTTTTTATATTTATTTAAATATTTTTATTCTTATACTGTTACATTTTCAGACTGGCAAAAAACATTTTTATTCAAAATTATGAAAAGTAGTATTTTTATTTTCAATAAGAGAGGTAAAGATGTTCATATCACGTCTAAAAACTTCATGCAATGCTTTCAAAATAACTTTTTATCTGGCATGATTACGAAATTAACAAGTATTTTATATCCCTGCTTAAGTATTAATAACCACAAGATGGGGTTGGCTAATATACAATCGATTGTTTCTGAGTTCCCGTGCAACCAAGTCGTTTTCTAATTTTCAAAGTCCAAACGGTCGATCTAAACCATTAGATGCGATCTCTATATTAAAATGTGCTTGGAGATCAATTTTTACATTTTTTGGAATTTTTTGCTATTCATTAAGCCACTTTGAAAATTACTGATCCAACGGTGGCTTCTGTTTTTACTGTTTGGTTAAAGCCACCGTTGGATAAACGATTTTCAAAGTGTCTTAATAAATAACAAAAAAATTCAAAAAAATGTAAAATTTGGTCTCCAAGCACAGTTTAATATAGATATCACATCTAACAGTTTAGCTTGGCCGTTTGGACTTTGAAAATTGAAAAACAACTTGGTTGTACGGAAGCTCAGGAACAATCGATTGTATATTAGCCAACCTCACAAGATTGGATTTAATAAATTTTGTATAAGAGTACATTTGAAGAAAATTACATAGCTTTCTAGGATTTCATAAAATGAAGTCGGTTAGCATCAATTAATTTTATATAACTTTTTTGAGGGATAATGACGATCTTTTTCGTTTGAGGTACATAGTTTTTATAAATGCAATAATCGTTGGATGATAATTTGCAGGCCTGATGATTTTTCAATTTGATAAAAAGAAATACATCCGCTAATTAACAGATCGGATTTGCGTGATACTTAACCTTATATATATATATTTATATATAGTAAAGGAGGGATGGACGAGTGGATAGCAGGATAGGGTGGTCCAAGGGCGTCACCTCAAAATCAAATCTTTTCTTGGTTTACGTTCATTCAAATATTGTGTTTTTACTTTATCTACAATTTGGTTTCACTGCTTGATATCTTTTTTGGTTTAATAAGAAATATGTTGGAATACATATGGACAAACAGGAATGGGACGGAAGTCAGCATACACTGTTTTTTCAGTGCATGTTCAACTGTTCATAACCGGTCTTGGCAATTGTGTCTTACTTTGTAAATATTTGCACATATAAATGATTACCAAATTTAACTAGAGAAATTTGTGTATATATCCTAGACATGTTTCTTCTCTTATTTTTTTTTATTTATTTAGTTGTTAACTTTCTAGGGGTGCAAACAGACCAGATACGAATCAAAACCATATTTGTTCGCTTTTATTTTTCGAATACGTACATATATTAGACGAATACAAATCGGATATTAAACGGATACGGATCAGATATCCGTTTTTCAATACTAATATTTATTAAATATATATTTACATATTATTAAAAAAAATATCAAAGTTCATAATATTTATCTAATTATGATGGTGAGTAACATTATTTTTTTCATGACATATGTTAAACTAGATGGTATATATCTTCTATTCTAATAAGGATAATTAAAATTTAAAATCATATATGTATCTGTATCTAAACAGATATTGAAATATCGGATACGTGTATCTAATTTTCGGATACAGCTCCGGATACAGATCCATTCGTTTGCACCCCCATTAACTTCTCATATACGATACTTAGTCTTTGATATATTAATTAAGGTCATGCTCTTTGCGTAAAATATCGTATTTTCATAATTCAGTTAGTGGATCGTTATAAATATTTAAATTAATTATAAAGTTTAATCTATTTTTTTGAGAGAAAAATAATTTTTCACATACAATATATAATATATATGGTAAATTGAGTTGGCATAAATAACCATCAAATAATATGCAGAAAGATATATTAAAATGCTTAAAGATATGTACATGTCTAGCTAATACTTAATATAGATTAAACAGAACATGAAAGTATTAACAAAAGAGGGTGTTGAACATCATCCCACCGTACCATATTGTTCGAATATTTATCCATTCAATTGAGTTATTTAAATAATTAAGTCAGGATTTTAATAAGACAAAGTTAACAAATTTCTATGAATTAATTGAATAAAATAAATAAAATAAGTTTGAGATGAGCTTGGATTATTTTTATTCGCTGAGCAATCGAGTCATGTACTCGTGTGTGCCATAAGAATAGAAGTGAAGAACGGAAATTTTTTATCTATAGAAATTATAAAATTATAATCAACACAAATAGAAAGAGTACCTTGATTGCAACAAATATAGTAAGATCGGAGTCAGTGATCCCGATCCATGAATTTGTTTTATTTTTAACTTCACATAGAATTTGCCAAAAAAAAAAAAAAAATTAATGGATTGGGATCACTAACTCCGATCCATAAATGAGTTGATTTTCTTCGACACAAAAATATCTGTAACTATTGTGTTTTTATGGATACAAGAGTTTTGTGCCACATAATTTTTTTTTTTTTATGGATCGGAGTCAGTGATCCCGATCCATAATATATTTTTTTTTTTGCAAATTCTCTGTGCAGTTAAAAAAATAAAAAAAATTCATGAATCGAGATCAATCTTACTATATCTGTTGCAATCAAGTTACTATTTCTATTCCGTGAAGAACACCTTGTTTTAAGAGCATATTGCACCTAAGGCACATCACACATATGACATATCTCTTTGAAATGATGACAGAGAAATATGGCACGTGATTCATTTGAGCAAGATAGATGATTAGAGAAATAAGATTAAATGGATGAAAACATAGATGATGTGAATCGAAAGTTAATTTAGAGACTTAAGTCTCTCTTGAATTAATTGTATATAAATATAATTATAGAGACATTGTTCTTTAATTATATATGATTGATACTTGACCTCCTTGACAGAGAGAAAATTGCCACGTGGCATCATTCGCATGGTGGATGAGTAGAAGAGTAGAAGTGTAGAAGAGCAGAAGTAGTAATTAATGTCTCGAGCAACCAAAGGGAACTTAGGGAAGGCATATAGATATAGTACTCTTATTAAAAGTCGTTCAATTAATAGATCTTAAAGAATCAGGGCATTTTGGGTGCTCTACTTCAAATATATATGTTAATTCCATTTACTTTGGCGTCTTCGCCGGCTGTATACCTACATATATACCTAGTTCGGCGATTCCTTTTTCCTTATTAATTCATTGTTGTATATATGTAGTGTATGGTGCGGCTTTTTAAATTTTTTAAGCTTGCATTATTCTTTGTATGGTTGTTGAATAACACAGTGTATTTTAATAATAATTAATATCAGGGCATCCACATGATCTAGCTAGCTAGTTAACCAATTAATTAAACATGTACTAGTATCTTCTTCGGTTAGGATTCTTTACATCATCTTTTTATATATAGATATGTTTTTTTGTTGCCTCTTTGTCTCTTTGATTTAGGAGGACAACTATAGAGTAATATCATATTGAGAAATCACTGATACTTCATACTTTCTAGCTACCTATGATGAACAAGTTTCACAAGTAAAATACATATAAAAAAGTATAAATTTAGGAAAATGTTCTGGTGCTACCTTTAATAATATCATCAATTCTACTATTTTGATTCGGCTGGTCTGTGACAAATTATTCAAATAAACAAAGTTGCAAGTAATTTAACAGACTCATAACTTCATGGGTTGAATTATCAAGCATGTTTATTATTTAATTGGATTGGAACTGGTTCAAATTAATTAAACCCGGGACGCAAAAAAAAAATCACCATAGGAGAGCTTAATTTCATAAGAAATAAAGTTTAGTAAGAGATACTTATAATGAAGCATGTATATTTGTTTTTTAAATTAAGCAAATCATCATCAATAGATAGGCAACTATAGAATTCTTTTGAAAATTACAAAAAATACACATAAAATTTGCAACTTTTTTTAGACCCATGCTATTAAAATTTTCGATATTTGATCCCTAATTCGTTATTAATTATTATATATACAAATAATAAATTGGTACATCAACTCCCGAAATTTTAATTTTAATATAAAGTTATACATTGTATCTATAAATGATTTACCTTTGTAATTAAAACAAAAGAGAGAAAAACACATTACCGTTGTTGCAGAAGACCATCCTGTAAAAAAAATCGCCGAATCTACGTACAAACTAGCTTGAATGATGAGTTTTCTTTATGAGCTAGGTTAGTCATGAATTAAAAATATAATAATCATGACTATAATATATTGGATGGATAACGTAATGAAAAATCTGACCAACGTACTCAACCCATTTACCACCCCTGAGATTTACATCTTCGGTAATATTTTGCAATGATTTGGCAAAAAAAAAAAAACAACATTTCCACGCACAAAGTAACCGGCTTTGTCCCTTTATATGACCCTCCCCTTGTAAGTTGTAATCCATTTCCGATCAACACCTCTCTCTTTTCTCTCTTTCTCTCTCAGTATCTTTTTATTTTATTTTCTCTACCAATGGATCATGGACGGAACCCCCGAGACCTAAACCTCAACCTTGTGCTGGATCCGTCAGCCCGAACCGAACCGCTCCGGGTTTTCTCATGCAACTATTGCAATAGAAAGTTCCACACCTCACAAGCACTTGGGGGCCACCAAAATGCACACAAGTTGGAAAGGAGCCTTGCAAAGCGGAGCCGAGAGCTTGTACTTGCCATGAGTCGGGTCCAGACCGACCCGACCCATGCATTCATGGCTCATTTTGCTTCTACCGGGTATGGTTTTAACCATGCATTTGGTGGTGCAGTTGGAGTACAGTGGATGAGAGGGACGGAAGATAGAAGACGGCCGATAGCATGGAGTGGGGGATACGAAGGTTATAACGGGTATGTTGAATCAATGGTAGATGACAAAAATGAGCTGGTTGATGAAATAGATTTAAGTCTTAGGCTGTGATGTATAATTTTGAGTCATTTTTCTTTGTTTTCTCATCATTTCATGTAATATATATATTTATGTCTTTGTGTGACAATTAAAGTTATGCAAAGCTAGTTACATGTGGCAGGAGCTTTCTCATCACCAAACTTCGCAATTAATATCAGTTTATCAAACATGAAATATAACTGTTTCATGCGTCTTTCCTTCCTCTTTTTTTTTGAAGCAAATACAGTCGATGCATCTACATATTCTCCATAGTATGTCACTATTCGTTCTTCCTTCTAATCATGAAATTGTTATGCTAATTAATTTCTTTCGTACTGCACTAGTAACACTACTACTACTAGTAATTAATGTTTTTTTTGCGTCAATTAATTTACAATTAAGTTTTCTTAATTAATTATATATTGTGTATATGCTGTTGAATGCAATTATATTCTAATTAAGTTTCCTCAATATATTTCGCGTGAATTTTTGGGAAAAAGTCCCAATAGCGAATATATATAACAATTAATTAATACATGCATGTAGCTCTAGATCTCGTACTGTTAGTTTATCTAGTGCTATCAATGGAGCAATAATGCATTATATGGTTTGTATGTTCTTCTATACAGTCGAACATTAAGTTTCAATGGTAATTGTAGTCACAACCAAGTTTTAAAAAAAAAGTTTCAAAGGTAATTGGTTTCCTGATAAAAAACACTTGATTGTTATTAATTTGTCATAGCATTAATTAAATTGGTTTATTTTCCAAAATTGAGTCAATAACATTCAGCTATAAAAGGTGCCAATGGATATTATGTTTTTCTTTTACTTTGTTATATATTATGAATATTATGGTAGAATATATTTGTACTATTCAATATTTTTTTGGTATTCGATGAAATCGATTGTATATGTAATTATGTGAATATGACTGTATTCCAAGTCCAATATACAACAACAAAATCCAACGTAATCAATTTAATTTTATTTTATATAACTTGTGGTATGGGAGCTAGAAAAATGCTGTCACTGCCATCGATCACCACCACCGACTGCCACAACGACATCACTACCATCTCAGTCAATTTCTGAGGAGAAAACCAATACTCGATCTCCTATATATTCTATTTGGCTGCATCAAGAAACGACTCAAGGGAGGTGCCAATGGAACTTTTTTTTTTATCAAAAGTGCGCGGATTGAATCGGCCAGTATGGCCGGTGTCTTTTATAGACATACCATTGATCATGCGCCTTCACCTCCTTTCATCGGCCGTGACCTTCTGGTCCATACTGTCCTTGGGATACATCTTTAATAGAAAGTTTAGATCAGCATGGAATTAATTTATTTATGGTTATCGATCGCATACCAAAATCTCGACCCCTCTATCTGCCTCTGTGACTATGGCACATGTCTATCAGGTGATAAATGAGAACCCTTTCTACTCTGTACAATTTCTATCAGCCTCCACAGGCTTTGTTATCAGTTATATATCATTGTAAGAAGGGTCGCAATATGATCCAAATGAAAACTTAAAACTTGATGCATAAAATTGAAATTAGAAGATATTGAGTCCGTGCAGAGATATTATTGATAGGATGAAATGGTGGTCTTCACCAACTCAAGCTTCCAATTTCAGCACAGGTATGAGAGGCACGTCTCAATCAATGGGATTGGAAGCGAGCATTCATGAGATAGACCTTCATTCTTTGGGCCTGGTCATAATTAATCCTATTCTGATCATTTATCAAGCAATCATTGGCCTTTATCTCATCAGAGATGACTGACGAGAGAAATAACTGTTATTATTTTGAACTCATGAACAGTACCGTAGGATATTCGATCGATCTCTGTCTTTTTTAGAAATTAAGATAAGGTCCCATATTTTCCATTCCTCTCCAATCATTGGGTAATTATATCTCTAATGAATCAGATCAGACGATCAGTAGGTCAAATGTCTGTTTTTTTATATTGAAGAGAAGTAAAAAACATGAAAACCAATAATTGCTCATGTTAAGTACCGTCATTTGTCATACAGTTTCGTAAACTGTACAATTGCCTCTTTTTACGAAGAGAACTAAAATGGGCTTTCATCGGTATAGCAAAAAAGGCCGAAATTTAGAAGAAGCTAAAATAGGCTTACTTAACGTCATATTTTGAACTAGAAACTTTCTTGATAAAATGGGCCCAGATATAACATTGCAGCCACAATATAATATTATTGACAAATTGTCTCTTATGAGAGTTTCTAATACAGTTTCTAATTCAGTTTCAAGAATGTAAAAGAGTTTCTTATTTAGAAACTATGCAATAAAATTTCTTATTAAGAAACTGTTTATATAAACTCTACACTAACTAAAGAATTGGTTCAAATTATTTATCATTTTTAATTTATTGTTGATGTGAGAGTTAAAATTTTTATAGACCTTGATTTTTAAAAAAAGTAGTTGACAGTTATTTAAAAACTCATTTGAATTGCTGGAATGTAGATGCTCAATTACATGCATTTCCTCTCCTTTCTCTTCACCTCCCTTGCTCTTGCTCGCACTTTTGCTTCAGTTGGGGTTCATATTATTGAAGGAGAAGGAAAGGATAATTTGTGGTTCAGAAGGATAATTTGTACTTCAAAAATATTTTGACCAAAATTTGAAAATGAAGAATATTTATAAAATTGTCAGGTTGTTTCAGGTGCTTAGAGCAAAGGCACAAATCCTTCAACTCTAAAGGGCTTTGGACCAGACTTATTCAAATGCGAGTCTAAACCGTTCGATTCATGTTAAAATTCCAAGTTGTTTGTGCACGTCTATTCTCTATCTCTTATTTTGTGTCTAAACTCTGAACCTAGATGTGAAATGTACAAATTGTTATGCTTAAAAGTAGATAGCTTCATTAGTAGGAAAGTAATGATAGTGTAGCATCATAAAAAGTACAAATTAATCAGTAGGACTTCATTAATTAGAGCCATACATGATACATCTGATTAATAGGAAAGTAATGATTTTAGGAAAAGAAATAATGTGATTTATTGCATCCAAGATATTAATCAACAATAAATCAGATTAATAGTGGATAGTGGAGCATCATAAACCCGAATACACTTATTCTAAATTATTGTGTCAGCATGCAGTAGATAGCTTCATATGAAATTAAAGAACTTTATATAGTATTTGGCTTTTTACCAGTACAAGACTTGATCGATCTGTTATACGTGGACCTAATTGTGTACCAAAATTAAACCTATAATCATGCAAAAAGTGAATCTGAATTTGATGAAAACGCTGATAATATTAAGTCCCTCCAGACTCAAAATGCTTAGTTGAAGGGATCAAAGTTTTTTTTTATTAAAGATTTCCGGATTCCGGTACACTTGAATATTTTTTAGATGTTATTTTCGATAATTGATCCTACGTCATCTTGAGTTCAGACCTTTGTAGACTAGGGGGGTCTACTTTAAAATTCGTTCAAACTTTGATTAAATAATTATTCGGATATGTATAATATGATCATATCAGGTACCTTACCTAATTCGAACTCTTATTAATTATGCTTAGCCAATGCCAAGCTCAAAAGTCAGGAGGAACAGGTACAATTGAATATCCCTGACACCAGTATAGAACTAGCAAGCAATTTAATTATTTCTGCTTTGCCAGTCTCGTTATTAATAAATTGATGGAAAAGGATAATTGAATTAATCATGTAATTGGACCCAAAATATAGAGACGTGATAAAACCAAATTAAACAGTTCAAGGCCGTTTGTACTGTATATATCATGTGATTTTCGTCTGTACTCTACACAGTGGGTATTGCCTTTGTTGCTAGACTAAATGCTAGTTCGATATGGTAATTTTTGTTAGTTTCTTTTCTAGTTTTAGTATGTCATTATGTAATAAATTAACTCAAGCAGTTAAGGCATTCGGGTATGCTTTATTTTCAGTACTATAATTACATTTGGTTCAAACTTATAGAAGAAGTGTGGGATTTCCATGTAACTTATAATTAATGTCGAGATGGCACATATAATATCTACCATGCATTATTTCCATTTCACATGTCAGAACTCAGAATCATTATCATTTGATATATTGACATGAGACTATCCAATCACAAGACAACACATCAGCAATACTAATTAACGTTTTCCTTGCGTGAAACTGCTGCTTCTAATCCTTTTTTTTTTCTAGGGAAGAGATGCTATTCTCTATTCTTAACATAACATAGCTTCAATTTAATTTAATTAATTTATAATTAATAAAATAGTGTAGCTGCTACCAGCAAGATCCAATCATACTGTACCGAAAGTTGAGCCCGAAAGTTGCATTTCTCCATTGGGCCGTCAATGGGCCTAGTGCTTCAAATTGAAAATCTAAATTGAGCACCAAACCTTTGCCTATATAAACCTAGCAATCTCTATTTCAGTCTATAGGAATGGCGCCGCCGCTCTGTTTTGTTATATATGTAAATTACTCTCATTTTGCGAAGATTTTTTTTTTTTTTTTTGTTGTTGTTGTTGAAGTTTTGTGTTTATATTATTGCGGGAATTTTTATGCTTCCATTTTGAAGGTTGATATGTAATCTTGTGAGTAAATCACGCATTCTTGCTTTCAAATCTGTTTAATGTCAGCGGTTGAATAGGCAAATTGCCGAGTTCAATCCGGATTGAGTTGTGATTGATTAGTTTTTTTTCATTATATCTTTTAATTTTGAGCTTATGAAATATCTTCATAGTTTATTTAAATCAAAACTATTGGGCTCTAAATAAGAGTCAACAGCGATTGCCATATTTAATGGCGATTTGTCTGCCGCATAGAGCCTAAATTAATCTTTTACCAGACGAAGATTGCTTGAATATTCATCTTCGTTATTCCAACGCCACAATATCTGGTCACATTTTCTAATTTCTGTAAAAAATCTGCATTGTATAAAATTGCTATCTTCATTTTTTTTTTCATCTGTTTTTTGCAAAATGAAATTTATTTTGTACGCTAACAGACAAATTTTAACCCACTTAATTTTTATTTCATTTATTGATACAGATTCATTAATTTGGCGCTCAGAACGGGTATTTTGTTAATGATAGTAACTCTGATACCTTTTGCATTGTGCCTAAAGATTTGTTGCAGCTAACACGATTGTTACTTGTTAGGTGCCTTATTTTTGTCGCGCCTTCCAAATTTATGCTGCAAAATTTTTAATCTAGCGCACCAAGCTTAAATACCCTCTGAAGAAAATTCATGGGTAACAAATACTATTATATACTATACAGTAACCTCTCAATCCAAAGTCGAGTTTTCGTGTTTAACATCATTGTATATGTTGCAAGTTGCAAGCCGAGCCAAAATAATTTCACTGTTTGGATTATGTGAGTTTTGTTTTAAGATTCGTGTTAAATTTCATTCTGTGCGGCAAGGTACTACAAAGTTCTGTGGCATTTTTTCGATAAACCACTAGGGGTGTAAATGGATCTGCATTATCCGATGGATATCTGCTCTGAATTCGCTTATAATTTGAATTCGAATTAAACAGATATGGATACAAATATTTTTGATATATGGAAAAATAATCCGGATGTGGATACGGATACTTCCATAAAGATATAAATAGAGCGAATATCTGTATATATTCAGATCTGAAATTTAATATTTGAACTGACATCTGGTAAAGAAATGTACGATTTAATCGTATTATTTTTTAGATGCTCTGGATAGTGTCCGGTCCAAATAGATTTGGACCAAACCTTGTCTCGTAAAGAAATGTTCCTTTTACTAATTTGACATTCCTAATCAAGCTTTTTAACATTTCTACAAAGATAATACAAAGGAAAAGAACTCCGTACCAACGTGCCAATGAACATCCAACGATCAATATTTAGCACAAAATTCAATATAGTAAAAGGTAAAAATGAAAACTTAAATACGAACCAGTAAACATCCGGTGATACGTACACAGTTAAGCACGAAATTTCAAAAACTTATACTTGCTGCATCAGAAATATGTTTTATTGCAATTTAACAACAAGAAACATTCAAACATTTAAGCACATTTAAATATTACTTTGAAACTGAACAAGATATGACCCTTTGACATCAGCTGCTTCTTTGTATCTATTGCTTCAAAAACAAAACATTAAGAATAATTAGTGCATTAAAAAAAAAACAAGGATACCAAAATTCTTCCTCTCACCGAATATGGTTGTAAAAAAAAAAAAAAAAAACTGTAAGAACCCAAAACAATTTAAACAAATCTCTAAAGCAACATGTTGAATACGTGAACATACGTGAACAATCAACAGAAGAGATGAATACACGATCAATAATTCAATACTACACTTCCACCCCTTTTACATTCTAATAATACTGGTAACATCAAAATTGTTGCGTTTTAGCCGTAAGACCTGAAAAAAGAACGTAAATATTTTGTAACTGTCTGTTTTAATTATAATTGTGTCAATCTGTATCGAAAAGAGTTGGGATTGTTTCCAGATGATGAAAAGAAAATAAAAGAAAAAGAGCTGTGCCTTATCTTTGCAAGTCACAAGGCTGGGAGAAGGATACGGAGGGACAAGGAGAAGAGCATTAGAGGAGAAAACACGAGAGAAAAGGAGGAGAACAAATTAACTGTTTCTGTCTGGTTACGGCATCAAAGTGAATAAGTGATCCGTACCGATCATAAAACGATCCGATGACATCAGACTTAAGTTCACCGAAGAATCTGATGAATTTGAAACACTTAGTTCTACTATGAGTAATATATATATATTTTTTAGGAAAGAATAATATATATTTTATCTCAGAACTTGAAGACATAAATTTAACAAGTCATGGATGAATAAAAATAATACTCATAAACAAAAGACAAATTAAAAATCCTATCACATCATATAACAACTGACTAAACTTTGAATAAAAAAACTCTAAACATCATCCAAATTCCATCATAAAAGAACAGAAATACAAACAGCCAGTTACACAGAACTGACGTCAAGAACAAGCACATTACCTAATGACCCCTAGTCGTGAACTGGGTTGTACATGGATATAATCTAAACAGTTGATAAGCCGAAACCGAGGAAAGCAATGCCATGGACAGCGAGGTCATAAAACCGCAGAAGAGACTGCCCCCGACTTGTACACAGAATCTGGTATAGATGTTACATAGCTTGGTCCACTGGAGACTCTGGATGCCCGTCAATGCAATCATCGATCCTTGCAATGCGGCCAAAGTCGTGGCGAAGACTGCATAAACAGCTGCCTAAAAGAAAGCCAGCACACAACCAATTAATTACTTGTTATGTACATATATATCTTGTATAAATAATTGAATATGGAAATCATCTTTTAATTTCTATTTGTTTTTTTTTATTTTCTAGATGGATATCTCTATTTTTGTTGCTTTGTTGGATTGGACCTAAGAGATCACAAAGAAGTAAGCCATGGAACTACCTTGCAGTGGTTTTGGAAAGAAAAAAAATGTTTTGCACATAGGATTTAGAAAAATATGTGATATACTGATATTCATTTTTATTACTAAAAGGAAAAATAATAATATGACCTATAAATAACTTTCCAGTTGTAGTTATTTTCTTACTTAATATTGCATCCAACTGAGGTAATAGACCCTACTCCCTACTACATACCATATCATTAGAGTATGTATATCCATGATTGAACTTAAATAATCAAGGGCTTTTTAAATTCATAAAATTCGAATTTAGTTATATATACTTTATGGGACAGTTGGGATTGCCGACTAGCTAGAGAAATTAATGCGTACATGTACTTCCAAATCATTGAAATTAAATCATGTATGACAAGTGCTTTTCAAAGTAGCTGAGCCTCTCTCTACCTCCATAAATATATATATGTCAGTCTACAACTTCAATTAAGACAGCTAACGACCTCTTAAAGATCAATTAAAACTTTGAGCTACCTTGGAATCAGTAGGAAGCCATCTATTAATTAATTAATCATATGTATATCTATGTTTAGCAATTTATTCACAGTGGACAGTACGTACTGGTACATTTTTTCTCCTAAATAATCTTAAGTAATTATATTTCACCAATGTAATATCAAATATGGAAGCCAAATAATTTCAATCTCTTATAATAGGCACAAAATGTTTGCATCAGTTGCCGTTGTGACCGTTGCTCTTTAAAGATTAGGATCTACAAACAAGTAACTAAATTATTCATTGAGTTTTAAGTTTTGAATTCAATACTTTTTCTTCAAAAAAAAATTTTAATTAAGGCATGTAAGTGTAAAGTTTTTACTGAAGAATTTGAAAATCTTAATTAGAGTATTGTCAAATAATATTCAAATTGCATGAAATTTAACAGATATATATAAAATTATATATAGTTTATTAGCACCAGATTTTCTAACTTCTTTTCTTTAATAATTAAATTTGAAGCTTCATCTTTTTTGTAAAAATAATATATATGAAGCTTTAGTGATTGATTTGATAATTGTTGTTAATATAATTGAATAAGAGTGAGTCTATGGTACTATGCATATCACGAGTTGATCCGTAATACGGTTCAATATTTTCATTTTCAAAATCTTAATGGTCGATCCGAACCGTTGAACATGATTTTCATATGAATATGTACTTGCAGACCAAATTTTATATTTTTTGGAATTTTTTTACTATTTTTTAAGGTAGGTAGAAAATCACTTGATCTGAAAATTCTGGACCATCCAAAAACAATTATTTTCTACCTACCTTAAAAAATAGTAAAAAAATTCCAAAAAATATAAAATTCAATCTGCAAGTACGTATTCATATGGAAATCATGTTGAACGGTTCGGATCGACCATTAAGATTTTAGAAAAGGAAATATTGAACCGTATTACGGACTAAATCATGATATGCATAGTACCATAGACTCACTCATTGAATAATTATATTAATGTTCAATAGTCCATCTGAACTATTTAACATGATCTCTATATAATTAAAAAAAGTAATTGCAAACTAAATTTACATTTCTTAGAATTATATATTATTTTTTTAAATAGATAGAAAATCACCACCTTTGAATGATGTAGAATTTTTAAATTAAGTAATTTTTTTACCTACCTAAACAAACAGTAAAAAGATTGTGAAAAATATAAAATTTGAACTGCAAGTATATTTTTATATGGAGATTCTATTGAACGATGATTAATTGTTTAAACTTGAAAAGTAAAAATAATACTTCATAGTACGGATCAATCCGCACTATGCATAGTACCATAGCCTCACTCTATATACAATTAATATACAATATGACAGATAAACTGGTAAGATTTCCGGGAAAATATTTAAGTTATTTCTTCATTAGTGCAAAAGCCAAAAAGTGTGTCAGTTCTTGTTTCAAACAGGGCAATGAAACATACCTGATCTAACACAAAACAAAACCAAGCATATGCTCTGTTACTGCGACATGAATTTTCCTTCTGAAAAGAGTTATGGATGCATCTCAACAATTGAAGAAAATTATAGCCAGCTGCCGCAGCTGTCGCCATGGTTACCACCCTACCAAAAAAGAAAAAAAATCAATCAAAAGCTTGAATATTAGCCTAACTCCAAAATTGTCAATTAAAGTAATATCCATAAGATTTTTCGTATGATGAATTAAAGCAACCTAGCTAGCTAATGATACACCAAACAAAATTCAAGAAAGCTGAACAAATTAAAGAGGACAAGAACCAAAGAAAATTTAATGAAGTAATAGTGCAAAATTTAACTATGCAAATGCAAAGTAATAACTTAATTGTTTTTAAATAGAGCACCTACCACAAGGCCTCAATGTCCTTTGCTGTGGCTTTTCTCTGAATAAAGAAGACCACCTTTGTCTGAGCATTTAGTCCCATGAGCAGTGCTGTCATGGCACCTAAGACCATGCACACAAATCTCAAAGCACCCTCTACTTTCATGACTCTACTCGTTCCCTTTCCCTCTCCCATCATCTCTCTCTCTCTCTCTGTTTGTCTCTTTCTCTCTCCCTCCTTCCTCTTTGAGTGTGCTTACTATTAGTTGTGGAGAAGTAGTAGTATTTATAGAGACTCACCAAGCGAGGACAAAAACAACTGTACTGGCTGGTTGAAATCAAATTGTCATTTTAATTTGGGTCAATTTCATTAATATATATTCTTTGTTCTTTTGAACGAATAACGAATAACTATAGCACAAAGGCCAAACACCAAAGTGTTGCGTTGAGCATATATGTGATATAATTATGAATTGTATACTGTTATATATGATTGTCACAATTAAAGTGATCTAATATGGAATTAAGATATTAGACAATCTATATATTCAAGGATATGGTCCATAAGTGTGTAGAACAATTTGGACAAAGATCAAATCATTGATGGACTGATTCTGAAATTTGCAATTGAGAAAACTGCATTTTGGAAGCCCAGTGTGGGCGGTCCACCCGCACTGGATCTTAGTGCGGACGCGCTCAGTACTTAGCCAAAATCTGGGAGCTTTTGGGGCGCCCAGTGTGGGTGGTTCACCCGCACTGGATTGAGTGCGGACGCACTCAGTACTTAGCCAAATTCTGGGAGCTTTTGGGACGCCCAATGTGGGTGGTTCACCCGCACTGGATTGAGTGCGGACGCACTCAGTACTTAGCCAAATTCTGGGAGCTTTTGGGACGCCCAGTGGGGTGGTTCACCCACACTGGATCTGAGTGCGGACGCACTCAGGAAATTCAGAAAAGTCCGAGCGTAATGCGGACGCACTGAGAACCAGTGCGGATGGTCCACCCGCACTGGGGACTTAGTGAAAATTTGGGGCTGAGTTTTAAGGTGGTTATTTGGATGAGAATCATCTCAGTGCGGACGCACTGAGAACCAGTGCGGGTGAACCACCTGCACTCGCGCAATCAGATCTGTAAACTATAAATAGATGGGTCCCCAAGGCACAAAATAACCAACTCTTTTCAGAAGTTATTCTTCTACAGAAATTGAGTGCCTTTCTCCCTTCTTCCACCATCAAAGAATTGAGAGGAGAATTTCATTAAGAAATTTGGAGAGGAATTCTCAAGAGGCGATCTTGTTGCTTTGGAAGACCTAATCTAAGATCCAATCAAAAGGACGAGTAAGAAAGAACTAGAGTCTTGTCTCTCGTTCACGGAGACGGTTGCTGCTCCAACCTAGGGTTTGATATTCCATGAAAAACAACATGGAATCAGGTATTGTATTCCGCACTAAAGATTATGTTTTGGGATTGGCATATATACAAATATAAAAAATGAACTCTATTGTCAAAGGAAATTATGTTCTCAATTTTATCGATAATTTGTCTACAAGTATATCCTTAAGTAGGAATTATTATATAATACCAATGTAAGTATTATGTTCTCAATTTCCACAAACTACTTTCTCTTTGTACTATTGATTCGGTGACATTTTAATGTTTGAATGATGAGTGAGTTACTAGTTAGTAATGTTTGCGTGTTAAGTCAGTTGTTCGAAATAGCTTTTAATTGGAATTTTGATTGGAATTTTGGTTGGAATAGAAAAATATAGAGTTAGAGACTACTTAAACACATTTAAATATATAATATGATTCGCTATGCTGAATTAATATTATTTTTCACTCATCCAAACATACTCTTAAAAATTTCTATATATCTACAGCGCAAATTTTGCAAAGTTTTCACCGACGTATTTTTGTACTATTCAAGTGCTTAACTAAAAATTTATTCCATAGAGATAGAGTTAGGGGTGTAAATGGAGCGGATAATGCTAATACCATATCCGTATTCGTTTTCCAATGAACAGATACGGATACGGATAGTAAACGGATATCAAAATTGAAAACCATATCCGTCTTAAACGGATATGGATACGGATTCGATACGAATATGGAGCGGATAATTGTCGGATATTGAATAATTCTACTAAATTTCATAATTTGAAATTATCTAAATTGACAAAAATTTAATGGACTTTTTAAGTTTGCACAGTAACAATTATGCATGACTAATTGCTTATTAGTTCAGAGAACTAATTTATTATTCTAATAGATTATATGATTTTCCTACGAAAATTTTTGGACTTAAACGAATATGTATATTTTTTAGGAACTTCGCAAGAGTGAAATGAATTGAAAGCTGCTGAAAGATTAAGTTTCGGATCCGGATATATACGGATATTCGCTCTGTTTATATCCTCACGGAATTATCCGTATCCGTATTATTTTTCAATATATTAAAATTATCCGTATCCATATCTGCAAATATTCGTATCCATTTAATCCGGATACGAATAATAAACGAATTCAAAACGGATTATCCGCGAATAATCCGTATCCGTTTACACCCCTAGATAGAGTCATAGAGTGCAGAGCAAGTTCGAAACAAGCAATTTGAAGTTCTTCAATATAAAATAAGCCTTTATTCGGCAGGTTTTATCAAGTAGAAAAAGTAGAGGTCTAACTTATCAGAGTTTATCTATTATATATAAATTAATGACTCTTCATTCAAATTTTGAATTCATAACTTTTTACACACAAAAAATGTTGCTCTTTATTATTAGACAAAGGTTTAACTAAAGGCTGGTTTTTGTATATTTCTATAATTGATTTGGCAGTTTTATCCGATTTCTTATGCGTGCTTTTTGTCAAGTTTATCATCTCTTTCTATTCTTTTAATGCTTCAGAGCTTGCGGTTCAACCTTAAATTGTATCAGATCATGGCAATTAAATTATGTATTAAAAAAATTCTTGGCGGATTTTGAATAAGTAGGGCTCACCAAAATTAATGAGGCACATTATTTATACTTCAAATATTTTATAATGTATAATACACTAGGATTGAACATTTAGTTATATAAGTCACATTAATTATATTTATTTTATTCATCTGATTATTTTTTTCTCATTATTAATTTATCTTAATCGGATGACCCATGTGTCACATATTTATTTTCACGTTTAAAAAAATAAACTCGTGTCCAAAATTTGTTAATATATATATTGTCTAGAGACAAATTTCTCATTTCAAATATATATGTTTTTATAATTAATTTCACTATTTTTTTAGAGCGAAACTTGAGAAACAATCCTAATAGTAATAATAATTATTATCATTTGAAACTGAAGTACATTGTTGGACCATGTGTTGTATG
This sequence comes from Carex cristatella, assembly GCA_024447775.1. Taxonomy (NCBI): domain Eukaryota; kingdom Viridiplantae; phylum Streptophyta; class Magnoliopsida; order Poales; family Cyperaceae; genus Carex; species Carex cristatella. The sequence goes on from JAJHPF010000032.1 coordinate 5,371,189, forward strand.
TCATTAATACTGCTTGTAGGGATGTTCTAGGTATTGAAATTGTGTCATGCTGTAAAATACTAGAGATAAACGCAACACTTTTACTAATACGGTACAATCAAATAAGACATGTTTAATTTGACGTATCTTTTTTTCTCTTTTTAAAAAAAAGATACGTCAAATTAAACATGTCTTATATGATCATACCGTATTAGTAAAACATGTTTGGACGTATCATGCAGTATTTTGACGTGTCGGCATTTAGGTAGAAATTGTGTAAGAAAATATTAAATATTTTTACTATTTCCTCATAAAAATTACTAAAAAATGCAGAAATTATTGTCCATTTATCCTAGAAATGGAGAGGAGAGAAATACTTGGATCCCTCCATGGGTGACCTGTACAGCTAGGGGTGTGCATCGCTTCAGTTTGGTTGGAACCGAACTAAACTAGGCAAACCAAAGTTATAATTCAGTTTTAAAAATAGAACTGAACCGAACCGAAGTTTTATTTCGGTTTGTTTGATTCAAACTAAAATATATTAATTTTGTTTATTTAAAGCAATTGTTTTGTAATAAACCGAAGGATATTAAGAAATAAACCAGAGTATTAAGAAATAAACCGGGATATTAAAAAATAAATCAAAGTATTTAAAGCAATTGATTAAGAAATAGACCGAGGTATTAAGAAATAAACCGGGGCGGTCCGGATCAAATACGTACATAATATATAAAAGTTCGGTCGGTTCGGTTATTTCGGTTTTGAAAATTTTCAAACCGAATCGAACCGATATTATAATTCGGTTTTAAAAATCAAACCGAACCGTTTGAAGCAATCTAATTCAAATCGGTCCAAAACCGATTAAACCGGACCCAATGGCAATGAACACCCCAATATACAGGTTTTTTAGAATTCGGATCTTATATATATATGAATTATGAAGTAACTCAATTGTTTTTATCCGGACCGTCCAAGATATTTTAATACGAATTTTAAAAAGTACGGACCTTTCAAATAATACTGGTCCCTTTGCGTTATCTCTGAATAGACACCGGACACGTCTAAACTCAAAAATTGAGTTACTTTAGAAAATCAAGACTAGCTTTTTAGGCGTGTCTTAGACGTATCGGCAAAATTACCCTCTGTGTTGTGAGAAGTCTAATAAATATATATTGTCGACTCGTCGTTGCACTTGCATTTAATGTTGAGAAGACTGCTAGCTACTAGATTGCCATAATGTAGTTGAGACTTGAGAGAGGAAAGTACGTACGATTACGAACAAGGAAGTGTATAATTAAGATAACATCCACTCGTATGTCTGGTGGAATTTTAATATGTGGTAGCAATTCTAGAACATTTTCAAGACAGATATTTTATAATTTTTCAAGACAATCATTTAATTAAGCATATATAGAAAACAAGGAAGGTCCCAGCATATTAATGTGCATGAAAGCAAAATTGATTTGTTGTGCAATCGATTTCTGGTTCAAATCGATAGAAAGAATACCAACAATAGGAAATATATTTGCTATCATTTATATATATTGTTTCATATTTAAGTTCGTCGATATTAATTGAATGGTACTATTTTGAAAATTAGAACAACAAATTAATTATATTTCTAGATGCAGAAGTGATAAAAGTTCCAAGTTCCAAACAACTTATTGTAGTAGTGTCAAATTTCTCTAATACGTCTTTACACCAATAATATATCTAGAGTTTTTGTTGCACAATTATTGTTTGTTGTGCGAGTATTATAGGAGAGAAATTATTGGTGTAAGGAAATAATTTTGCAACAAACAATTATCAATCTCAAAGAAATAATTAAGTCCCTAGAGAGAAATAGGAGAGAAATTACCAACCTCTATCTTACAGGGAAGAAATAATGGAGAGACTCAGAGAAAATAAAATGAGGTCCTTTTTAGATAATTCTAGCGTGTATTTAATTTTTTTGAAAAAAAAAATATAGTCTAGCCTCTAGATTCCGTGCATTCAATTGTTTATATATTTTTTTAACTTGCGCATATTCCAAAAAAATAGCCGTTAATTTCTAAAAGTAAAAATATAATTTTCAAAAAATAATATTAATTGAGTATTTTTCTATATAATAAATATATATTACAATTTTTTCTCTATATTTCATTCTATTTACTGGTAAAGTTAACCGAAAAATAAATATTTGCTCTAACAAATGAAATGGTAGTTACTAAATTTTGTAAATTTTAGTCATGGACTGTATGTTAAAATAGGAGGTATATACAAATTTTAAAATACACAAAATTACACTTTTGATATATTCAAAGTTGATTATATGTATACATGATAACATAATGTCCAAATCAGATCATAAATATGATAATGAACTATTTTAGTTTGTAATCACTTCTGTATCTTTCAATTAACTATTCATTTAATATTGCAAAAGATGACATTTACAACAATGTTTATTTTTTTGTCAATACACTTCAAATAATTGTTTGTCAACTTTTATACTGTACTTGGAAGAATTTTGACATATCACATCCCTACTTTTTGAAAGAAACATCCGACAAAGAAGTAAAGAAAATAAATGAGTTAGGTCTTTTCAGGTAATTCTTGCTTGCATTCAATTGTTCTTGTGTATATTTGGGCATAAGTATATTCAAAATAATAGCCGTTAATTTTAAAATTAAAACTGTACTTTTCAATAATAATATTAATTGAGAATTTTTTATATAAAATAAAAATGTATTACATTTTTTTTTTGTCTCTAGATTACGATTACAAAGGCGGAGATATGTGGATCAATTGACCTCTATTTTATTTTTTCAAAAACCAGCGATGAAATATAATTTTGCTATATAATATGCTATGGACACTCATAAATTGAGCCCATATTTTTCTGAAAAGTGTATATGAATGACTCCCATTCTTTTTTGAAAAAAACAAAGGTTGCATATAGTTTGGAGACTTATAGTATCTTAGAATTTTTTTAATCAAAATAAAAATAGCTAGTGTTTGACCTCCATTTACTAAATTTCTACCTCCGCCCTGCTAGACTACATTCTATTTACTGATAAAGGAAGCCAAAAAAATAAATATTTTCTTCATAAATGAAATGGAAGTTACTAAAAATTTTAAGAGGAGGGCTCAAATTAATGTCATCATGGATTGTAGGTTAAAAGAGGAGTTCTCAGATGCCTTTGTTTTTGTGTCTCAATTATGTCCCACATTCTTGTTCTCGTTTTCAAACTGGTCAACATGATCTCCATATTAAAATGTGTTGGAAGACCAAATTTTATATTATTTTAATATTTGAACAGTTACAAAGTTACTATTTTTCATAAGATTCTAAACCATCCAAAAACAATGATTTTGTACCTATCCAAAAAAATAGTAGAAAAGTTTCAAAAAAAAAATCTCCAAGCACAATTTAATATGGAGAACATATTATGTATTCGGATTGACTATTTAAAATTTAAAAACAAAAATAAGAATGTGAGCCATGATTGAGGCACTAAATTATTGGTACATTTGAGCCCTTCTCATGTTAAAATAGAAATTATATAACATAATGTCCAAATCAGATCATAAATATAATAATTAACTCTTTTAGTTTCTTAATTACTTCTGTATCTTTCAATTAAATATTCATTTCATCTCTGTAATGATGTGACATATATAACATGTTTATTTCTCGCTTTTTGAAAGAAACACTCAACATGCCTACGGGCTTTTGAATGCCAAAAAAAGAAAAGAAAGAAACACTCAACAAAGAACAAAGACAACGCCAGTACTTCTGATTGGTTGTTAAAAAATAATGCATAAGAAATAAAAAATAGAAAAAGTCTGCAAAATGGTTTTAATAGAGATATTTACATTTTTTTTTCAACAGCCTTCAGATTCCCATTTAATTGCATATATAAGTTTTCTTGAAAATAATTACCCAACAAACGAGGCAAATAAAAAGTCAGCTCTTGCTAAAAAAAATGATATTGCTCTTTGGGAAAAAAAAAATTCGAATTTTTTTTATCCCAATGCAAAGTTGATGTTTTGTTGTTGCGTTGCACTTAATCCTCACCAAATATTACTCATTGGAAATGACGAATTGAAACTATTAATTTAAACTAATCAATTTCACAAACAATGCATTTACAAATTTAATTTGTAATTTATTGAGTAAGTTTAAAGTCAAGCAATCAAAGAACAGTAGAAAATAAACGCGAGATGAATGTCCACTTCTATCTTTTTATTGCTATATTTTCTACTGACACAATTGAAAATATATAAATTATATATAGAAACATATGTTTAACTTTTAATGGTTTTAAATTCGTTTTTTATTTTCGTAAGAAAAAGTAAATGCAATTATGGACCCGTATCTGAAAATTTAATACGAATATCATACGAATATAGATATTAATTATCGTCTAAATTTTAATTATCTATATTCAAATGGTAGATATATGTCATATAGTTTAATGAATACATTATGAGAAAATTTATGTTAATTAATATTATAAACAAAATATCCGATTTGTATCCGTTTAATATTCAATAACAATATCTGCATTAAAAATAATAAAATTATATACGAATATGATTTCACCGCTATCTGATCCGTATCCGATCCGTTTGAAAAACTACGCCCAGCTCTAAGAAAATGGGTACAAAAAGGCCCCTTTTCGGGCTATCTGCAACTCAAACCCAAGTAGTTTTAACTAGGCCCAATTCATCTCTCCTGTGTAGCGGTCAAGTACAAGTCGAATCAATTAGCCACTAATTAATTAATTAATAAGTATCGCTCAATTACTATCATTATCTTATCTTTGATTGGATCTTATTATGAGATTAACTGATTAGGATAAGGCGAGAAGCCGAGAAACCGAAACGATCAAAAGTCCGAGCTGCTACGTGGCCAACTCCTTCCCCATTGGATTCGAGCACCACCTCTCTCTCTCTCTCTCTCTCTCTCTGGTCCGATCTCCACCGCGAGCATGGCCTCCTCCCAACAGCAACGCTCTGTTTTTCTCGGTGTTGACGTCGGCACGGGCAGCGCACGTGCAGGTTCGTTTTTACTTCAACTTTTTTTTATGTCCACATGTCTTTGTTATTCCTCGAGTTGATTCCGAGCTTCAGAGTTTACTAATAACTTGATTAAACAACGTTGTAAGAAACGATCCTGTAAATAAAAGAACTTTTTTTTTATTTTGGAAACGAAGCTCATTTCATTATTGAAATGTTAAATGCAACCAATCGCAAAAAAGAAAAAGAAAAACAGCTGATGAAGATATACTACACTACTCCATGTTTCAAAAACCAGGATGCAATCTATTTTGCTTCAGGCTCACACACCCGCATCCCTAACTAACTATTGAACGTATCAAATTGTGTACCAATTGGATGGACTCAGATTTTGATATGAAGTACTACAGTTTCAGCTTAGAGTTTGCGTCATTGGCATTTGCGTCAAGCATAAAAACCCTACCCACGAAAAACTGGTACCTTGTTTACATCCACAAAGCAACAATGTTAAGCCTGAAGCCTTTATTTACATCCACAAAGCAAGCAACCAACACAATAGAAAATGTTTTTGAGTTCAACCTAATATATTCATCAACAGTGGTACCAGTGGTACCTCCATCCCTTAACAGTTTAGATTCTCAACTGGGGCTAAACACTGAATTGGAATAACATCAAGGTCAGCAAGTAGCCATTTATAAAGGTTTGACTTTGTCAGCTCATCCAAGTTTCCTGCCCAATAAGATACCATAGAGCATATTGTCAGTACCATGTTTCTATTAATACTCAAATGTTTAATTGAGAAGCAATTTCATTCCTCATTTTCCAAACAAACCAGCAAATTGAACTTAGCATACATAATTATATCCTCAAAAGATCTCCAATGTTGGTATAAGTTCTGACATGGTCCTGTCGAGAACCATATTTGTTGCAAAAATGGACACATTAGGGATCCCTTGATTCAGGTATACCGGTATTACTACACAGCAAGCACTGTGTGTCACCTAACCATCACTTCTACCCAAAATTTCTTTTGTGTGGATTTTCTTTTTGTGTGTCAACCACATAAATATTTTAATTTTGTGTGGAAGTACACAGATGAAATTTAATAGATGGTATAGCTGTCCTGTGTTTATATTTTAATTTTGTTTGTGTTTTCATGCAACATGGTCCTGAGATTTTATTATTGTCGATATGAGCAGCTGATTTCACTGAATGCACTTTGCAGTTACCAATTAACTAAATGAGAGAACTGATCGAACAACTACCATGAAATAACTTGAATTCTGAGACGTAGTTATGTTTAATTGGGAACGGATAATTGCAGAACAAATTGCTGTTTTAAATTTGAAGACTTTGGACTGAATCATCCAAATGCAGTGACTTTTATTTGAAAATTTAAATATAAAATGAAAATCACTTTGCAGGCATTTTTGATGAGAACGGGAAACTTTTAGGCTCAGCAAGCAGCCCAATTCAAATATGGAAAGAGGGAGATTGCATTGAGGTTGGTGAATTTTTCATAGAACATGTTCTAAAATTATTCTCCACAATCACAAAAGAAAAAATAAGGGAAGAAAGATCCATTGTGTACTGGCCATATTTTCTTGGGTTTTCTCTTCAAGTTAAAAATAGGAAACTTATAGAATTTGGGACTAAAATAAAAATCCTCTAACCGTTTTCAGACTAATTGGACAATCTGCAAAACAAAAGTAAGAAAATCTTTGTGGTTCTCATACTTTAGAGATTTTGTGACAGCAATCATCTACTGACATTTGGCATGCCGTCTGTGCTGCGGTTAAATCAGCATGTTCACTAGCGACTGTGGCCCCAGAAGAGGTTGTTGGTTTGGGCTTTGCCGCTACCTGTTCTCTTGGTGCGTCGCCTATTAAATTGAAATAACTTCATGTATGCCCTTACAATATGTTAGATTGTCTTGTATAGTTGTCTGCCAATTCATGTACCCATTTAGAACTCGGACCCCTCCCCCTGCTAATTTTTTCTTGTACCAAACTGACTCTCTTTCTCCTTGACATACTTGTATATAAATTGTAAGGAAAGACAAAAGTTGTGGTGATTTTGATTTAAATGGGGAAGTGGCAAACAAGGGGGGGGGAGGGGGTTCAGTGGGTTTTGGAGGATTTTGTTTTTCTTTTTCTTTTTGTCAGGGTGCATATGAGGAAATTATTTCCTATTGTTTCTTGTAAATTTGCAAACTGAGGTCTGTATGAAAATCGCGGTATCCTTCTTTATTGGTAGAGTAGGAACTAGAAAGTACTTTCTAATATTTCTCGATAAACTTGGAAAGGTTATGGAACAAAGAAATAGAAGGGTATTTTTTTCACAACTTTTTTATAACTTGGAGCTTATTTGACAAAGTCAATACTATAGAATAACACTCTTTTCTCTTTTCTTTTGATGCAGTGGCTGTGGATGCAGATGGGTCACCAGTTTCAGTTTCATGGAGTGGAGATGCGAGAAGAAATATTATAGTATGGATGGATCACAGAGCTGTTAACCAAGCTGAGCGAATCAACTCTAGCAAGTCACCTGTTCTACAATATTGTGGTGGGGCCCTCTCTCCAGAAATGCAAGCCCCCAAGGTATTATTTTTAGTGGTACACAACAAGCAAACTATACAGTATTAACTAATTCTGCAATTCAGTAAAAATATACCAGAGTTTCTTCTTTGTGCCTTGTGTAGTTGTTATGGGTTAAAGAAAACTTGAAGGAGTCTTGGTCAATGGTGTGTAGGTGGATGGATCTCAGCGACTGGCTTGCATACAGGTACCTTGTAATTATTATAATTATTTAATTTCAAATTAATTGAAATACAACTTAGAATTTAAATTGAGCATAGTTGCACTTAATTCTGGTAAAATTCAGCGTTAATTGGTCCAGTCTTGGTTTTGTTAAGTTGGGGCTTGGTTAACCATCTTGGGAAACTATCCTATTATATGTCTGTAATGATAATTTTTTCTATTGATATTTGTGTAATTTTTCTTTAGAGCAACTGGAGATGATACTAGAAGTCTATGCACGACTGTATGTAAGTGGACATACCTTGGCCACGCACACATGGACCTGCACGAGTCGCGAGATATGGAGGCCTGTGGATGGGATGATGAATTCTGGGAAGAGATCGGCCTTGGTGACCTTGTTGAAGGCCACCATTCAAAAATAGGTCATAAAATCTATACTTCTATTATATAATTTTTTTTGATCTTACAATGAAAGGTGTCTGCAAAAGGTGCCTGGTATGTGTAGATTACTATCAACAATCACCTGCTGTTTTTAAATACTGTTGTTCGGTAAATTTGTTTCATGAGAAAGGTATTACTCAAATAAATGTTGGCATGCACTGGTGGTAAAGATATATTCAATTATAAATAGAGAGCTCCCCCCAACTGCAAGGCTTCTTTTTTTCCTGAATCCTCACCCCATATGTGTATTTTTTTATTGTTGAATATTTTACCGAGTCTGCAACTGCTGGAAATATCAACTGTTCTTTATTATCACTCAACATTGTTTGAGGTACTTGCAAAATGACAAGGAGCCACTTGGTTAGTGTGACAATAAAGGTATAGTACATTAAATTTTTAGTTTCAACCCTGATTCTACTGTTCTTCTTTTGTTCCAAATTCCAAAATGAACTCAATTGAAGCCTGACAAGTTTGCACCTGAGTTAGAAAGTTTATGAGGTAATGTCAATTTATGTGTAGACATTCATTATATTAAATTAAACTCCAGACCAATGTGATAATATTTGGTTGAATTAAAAATATTTTTTTAAAGATAATTAGTAGGTAATGAATGTAAATTGGAGCGGTGGAGTGTGCCATTTGCAAATATTGCAGAATACTGGGTGCATAAGAGAAAAAAACAAAGAAAAAACATCTTTATTAATTAAACAATATTTGAATTTCAACAGGAAGGAGTGTTGCATTCCCAGGTCATTCTCTAGGTTCTGGCTTAACACCTGCTGCCGCCATGGTAGCAATATAAAACACTCAAATATAAACAATATTTACTTGCAACTAGATACTAGTCATAACTTTTTTTTGTCTTTATGGTTGTTTGTAACAGGAGCTGGGGCTATTACCTGGGACTCCTGTAGGAACTTCTCTTATTGATGCTCATGCTGGTGGTGTCGGTGTAATGGAGAGCATCTCTGATTCAGATCCCAAATCTGAAGGTTGTTTATGTAGAATTATTTCTATGTATGTTGTTGGATAATGTTTCAATTCCAGCTGGTGCTACGTATCTTGGCAGAGCTTACAAATGTAGCACATTAAAATACTGTAGATTTTTCAATGCCACGTTAGCTAAATCAAATTTGCTTTGAAGTAACCTTAATTTTACAACTCAGCAACTAGTGAGCTTCAGTTGTTCTTAATTTAGACCCAAATTGGCCTCAAATGTAAAACATGCGTGCTATTAACATTACATCTGACTGAAAGAAGCTAACTAAATCTAGCAAAACAAAAAGATTTAATATTTTTGTCAGAGGGGAACTGAATCTGACCTCAATTCTAAATGGTTACAAAATCTGTGATAGTAATGCTTGATTTGAATATTTGCTTGTCAGATGAAGATGCAATAACAAGTCGTATGGTGTTGGTTTGTGGCACATCCACTTGCCATATGGCTGTCTCCAAGAGCAAACTATTGGTCCCTGGCGTTTGGGGCCCATTCTGGTCGGGTATGTAAAAATCATATCATCTATTTTTTTTTTCTTTTTAAAGTGTAATGTTCAAAATGACCTTCTACTATGATGTTCAGCTCTCAATATGCTCTGAAATATGTCAAGATCCAACAAAAAGAGATCCTACAATATAAACAAACAAAAAGCTTTAATATGCATTTCTGGTGCCACGTAACATACCTTTTTTCAAATTTCAGCAATGGTGCCAGAATACTGGCTAACTGAAGGAGGCCAAAGTGCAACAGGTGCCCTTTTAGATTTCATAGTGCAGAGTCATCTGGCAGGTCCTCTTGTGGCCAATCGTGCTGCCTCTCAAGGTATCTTTTCTTCGCATGAAGGATGTTTTCATTAAAACTTGTCGACATTTTAGTTCTTTCTTTTCTTAGGTTCTATCGGATCATATTTATGTAATTCCCCAATTTACAAGAATGCAGAAGAGACTAGAGAAAATTTGAATAAAGTTAAACGACCAAGCTACCATGAGCAAAGATCTCTTATTTCTATCCTCAACTAGACATTTTTTCTTCGTATATATTATATAGGTATTAATCGTCCCTTTTTGTTTTTTTTTAAAATTTTTTTCTAATGTTTGACATGAAGGTATATCTGTCTATGAACTGTTGAACAAGCTACTGGCCTCAATGGCACAAGATCAAAATGTACCTTTCCTCTCTTCCTTGACCGAAGACTTGCATGTCCTTCCAGACTTCCATGGCAACAGGTACATATTGTAAGGCCTAACAATAGGTAATATAAATAGAAAATAAAAGAATGGCAAAGGAAAAGAGTTTTTTGTACAAGACATGATTTGTCCTCTTGCTTATGTTACTCTTGTTTTGTTGATTTATTTTTGTTTTAACCACAAATTTCACTTAGCTTACAATGATATGTTATATATTAATAAATTACAGAATTGTTTATGAGAGTGTCATCCATTTTTCATCTTGGTCCTTAAAAGTTTTGAACTTCCCATATATAGTAATTAGTTCAGATAGACATTGTCGCGACCATCAATATTTGTCAAAATAAAAATAGAAGAGCAAAATTCTAGTCAGTGCTGATGTGAATTGAGCTGCACTTTTTACTAAGAAAATATCCCCTTCCCAAATGGACCTGACGAAATTGAGCCGAAACAGCAGTAAGTTATCCAATCTTTCAATTTCTCAGCTTATCTGAACTAAAACGATACAATTCATACTGTTCAGGTATTATGAATATAATGTTCAGCGCCCCAAATGGGAACTAAATGCTGGGACTAAATGATTATTCAATGATGCTTTGGGAATTATTGTATGGTTTACTTGTGATTTCTTCCTTCACTGTTTTAGTACTTGTATGATAAAAATATTTTTTTAATATATAATAGGTCACCTATAGCTGATCCGAAATCAAAAGGCATGATGTGCGGCTTGACACTTGACACAAGTGAGAAAAGCCTGGCCCTTTTGTACTTGGCTACTTTACAGAGCATTGCATATGGTACCCGACATATTGTTGAGCACTGCAATTCTCATGGACACAAGGTATAGATTATTCCTGTACATGTGCTTTATCATTGCAATGTTTCTTAGCAGAACAGTTATGCATTTGTGCTAAAAGATTCGATGTATATTGTAGCATTGATTAACTCTAGCTTATCTTGACAAAATTATCATATGTACATGCAGATAAACACTCTCCTAGCATGTGGCGGCCTTGCTAAGAATATGTTGTATATTCAAGAGCATGCTGATATTATCGGTAACTCTCTCTCTCTCTCTCTCTCCCTTCCAAAAAAAAAAAAACAATAATTATTTAAGTTCCCTTTTGACAAATGACATTCCTGCAGGATGCTCAATAATTCTGCCCAGAGAGAATGAGTCAGTGCTTTTAGGGGCTGCCATTTTAGGTGCTGTTGCCTCTAATAAGTATACAACACTTCAGTCTGCCATGAAAGCACTAAATGCAGCTGGACAAGTACTCTCTCTTTCTCTCTCTCTCTCTCTCTCATGAACCTTGGCTGCATCTGCCAAGTCTCAAGTACTATCTGTTTTTTTTTTTTTTTTTTTTTTTTAAATTTGGCAGAGGCTGCCAAGGGTCTCAAGTACTCTATATATCTGTCTCACTGTCACTTTCTTTCTGTGGACGAGTGATAGCTTACTTGTTCTACTTGACCTTGTGCAACAGGTCATATATCCATCGAAGGATCCAAAGGTTAAAAGGTACCATGATTCAAAATACAAAATATTTAGATCCCTCTACGAGCAACAGCTTTCGCATAGATCCATCATGGCACAAGCATTGTCATAAATGTAAATAAAACTAGAATCGTGCTATTTTTATAACATTTGTATTCACTCCAGGTTTTAGAACAAAGATCAAAATTGGCAGATTTTCTATTGTGTTTCTTGCTGAACTGACTTTAACTAATTATTAATTATTCAACAAAGGAAACAAATACAAAGAAAAAGAATCCAAAATCAAATGTGGAAGTCATTTTAGTTTTTTTCTACTTGCTAAGTGAGCTTTGAATTTACAAGCAAAGAGTACAGAGCTGTATAGACAGCAATAAGAGCTCTATTTGAAATTTGATATCATAGATCAGGTGGCGGTGGCGGTGGAGGTGTCAATCTCCTCCTATTCCTCCTGTACCTCCTACTAGCCAATATACGCTGTCCCACGTACCTGTTCAATATATTTCAATCACCACCATTAACATCATACACCAAAAGTATATACAACTAGAATTTTGTAAGGGGAGAACTAATACCTTCCCATCATCATAATAGTAGCTTGTGGGTTGGTGCCTGGTGAGACTGTAATTACTGACCCATCAACAACTCTTAGCCCCCTAGTACCGATCACTCGGAATTCTCGATCAACCACCTTACCAGCCACACACCCGCCATGGTAGTGCCACAATGTTGCGACATTCCTCCTGCAAAATCCCCTCATCTCGTCATCATCAGACCTATTTGCTGGTAATGCAGACCCAACATACCGAAAATCTCCTCTCCTCACACCGGACCCTCTTTGTGATGGGCCCCATGTGCCTATGGCAGGCCTGAAAACAGCCATCGACCGGCTTTGCAAAACTTCTCCAACATGACGAAGGCCAGATACACAACGGTTCAGATCGAGGTTGGATGGGTCGGTGAAGTAGTTAAAACGCACAAGGGGGCTGTCACGTGGATCCAAGGAGGCCAGGCGAAGGGAACCGAATGAGGCGGGCCCTGCCACCTTCTCCATTATCGTCGCGACATTGATGTAGATAGGTGTTGAGGACCGATGGAGGAGGATGGATTCCACTGGCGACACAAAGGGGACCACATAGGATGCTGCCTCAAGGAAGGCGTCCCCACCATCCAGTATTCCCACTACCTGTGTAACAAATCATACTACGCATAAATTAATGAGTACATAGTACACCAATGAATTATCAAAAAAAAAAAAAAAAAATGGGACCTGTATGAGAGAGTGGTCAATGGAGCCAGGCGGGAGGATGGAAATGCCATTGCGGGGGTTGTCGTATAGGTACTGGCCAACGTCAGGGTTGGGAACCGCAACAGGGATGCCCCAAGTAGCAAGGTAAGAGCGGGGCCCAACACCACTCAGCAATAACAGTTGTGGACTGCCGAGCGCGCCGGCACACAAGATCACTTCACCCCCAGGCCGTGTCATGGCATGGTGCCGCCTTCCCAGCCTGTCCAGAAACACCACCCCCACTGCCTCTGTTGCTACCGGGTTGACGCTGCTATCGCCTGCAGCATTCGAAAACACAATTACTGCTTGAAAACGTGATATTCAAGTAAATTTAATTCAGGACTAAATTTTTTATCATTCTTCTGCCTTTTAATATTGATGATTAAAATCTGCAGGCTAGTTTAGTGTGTTCAAATCTCATATACAAAATCTTTTGATAACAATAATCAACCTACATTATTAGACCAAGTGACCAACCAAATGTCTGTTAATCTAGTTAAAACGATCTTGGACAGGCATCACATTAATTTAATGAGCTACATTCCAGAAAAAGGTTATATCCATTTAAGAAGGTTATCTAATCTAATTTTGTGCAACTGTAACCATACTTTACAAATATAGAACGAATTAATTCTACGCCCAATTTGGCAAAATGTACGGATAAAATCAACCAGCAAAACACAAACACAAACACACAAGTAATTATAACAGAGGAAACACAACATAATACAAAATAGAGCCGAAACAAAACTGATTGTAAAAACGAAGTATCACAATACTAGATCAAGAACTGTTGCTGGCAAGTAAAAACAAGATTAGGAAGAGAAATCACACAAAAAAGAATCCAAAAATTACACAGCCTAAGAACACTGAAATATGGTAAGCACCTGGCTGCACTTGGTTCAGAAATATACGATCCACTGTTGCTCGTATTGCGACCCGGATCCGGTCCGGCCTTGCATGGGCTAACAAATCAGCAGCACTATGCCTCCGCCCAGCTGCATCAAAAATCGACCCACCAATCTTTGTCCCCGTTAAGTGGTTCACTGTGAACCCGTTGTATGGGCCCACACCTGCTTCAATCAGCCCATCCCGTAATGCTGCTTGCCAACCCCTCACCTCTGGCCGGTGCACCAGAGCCCGCTCTATCCACTCATATGATCTATTTACCTCATGTAAATCCCAATTTAATGGTACATCGGTGAAAAACTCTTGATGTGCCCGGCTGTAGAATCCAGCATTTATAGCAGACCCACCACCAAGCACACGTGCTCGTGTGTTCGGCACACCTTCTTCGGAGGCGAATGGCTGAGCTGGTGATTCTTGATTGGTTGTGGAGAGGGTCGTAAGAAAGCCCGATGATGTGGCAAGAAATGGAAATTCGTCAGGGGCCCCACCTCGTTCCAGGAGCAAGACGCGACGACCCCCTCCTGACAAGGTGGCAGCGAGAGGACATCCAGCAGCCCCACCTCCTACTATTATGTAGTCATACTCTGATTCCGCTGAAAATTGAGTTGCATCTTGTGTGAATCGCATGTAACCTGTAGTATGGAATATAATCAGGTTGTAGAATTATGACAAAGTACACCTATTGGACTATTTTTTACAGATTGCGCCAAATTGATTAATTAACTTCACGAAAAAACTAAGCATACAAGAAGAAAAGATGAAAAAATGCAAACTTTATTTACAAGCTGTGTCATTGAGTAAAATTGACCAAAATCATTAAATTTGACTAACTTTTAAAGAGATAAGGAAATTGCACGATGGAAAGTCTCATGCTTGGAAGTTCTACATACTATTTTAGGGGTTAGTTTCGTAATTTCGTTAAAGGAACCCAGAAAAATGAAGAGCATGAAGCTTACCTCTTGGAATAGCTGTGGCGGTGTGGTGAAAGAACAAACCCAGGGAGACGACAAGGAGAAGGAAAGAAAGGTTCTTGACCATTTCTTGCATTGGGTTTTGCTATACAATGATCAGAAAGTAGGGTTTCAATTTGGGAGGGAGGAGGAGAGAGAGAGAAAGGTTTAGTAGTGTTTGGGTTGGATTCTGTTTGAGCTTGTGGAGGGAAGGAAGAGGGAGGATTCTAAATACTTTGCAACGCGTTCTCTGTTTCAAGTCACCGACGAATGGGTCCCAAGCATCACAGAAGACGTTGCTTTGGGCAATAATGCCTGTGGGCTCCGCCTGTAAGCGAATTATGAGATCATCTGTGTAGAAAATCTGAGACAGAGAACCCCGACTATCGAGAGAGATTCATGGTTAGACGCGGATTTAGTGAACCTCTATTAGTGGGGCACTTCTTTGACGGTGTATGATGAGCCGACGTTACTGCTAATTTTCAGGCTCGGACTGGGAGCAGCTTGGGTCCCATGCCCATCCCACTCAAATTGGGTCCGATGAGTTTCATAACCGTCCGATCTGATTTAAGATCTGTGTGCACGGATATGAAAGTGAAACACACCAATATTAAAGCGGAACGCACATATCTTAAAGTGCATCGGACGGTTAGAAGCTCATCGAACCCAGTTTGAGTCCGATGTGCGTCGGACCCAAGCTGCTTCCGGACTGGGACTTGGGAATTAAGTAGGGGTGCGCATCCTCTGAGATATCTCAATTTTTGCGTGACCGACGTGTCCGGTGTTTATTCGCGAAAACGTAGGGGGCCAGTATTATTTGAGCTTTGAGATTCTCTCAGAAGGTATTTGAATGATTGAGATATTCCAAAAAGTCACGCAAAGTTTGAGATATCTCAGAGGATGCGAATTCAATTAAGTACTGGTGATGGTATCATTTTAAAGATATTTTGGGCTCTCAATATACTGGGCCTTCAAGGGCCTTCACTATATGTGTTAGAGATATCTTATATTATTTAAACTGGGTAAGAACCCATTAACTTAGAGCATATGCCGTAATTTTTTTCATCTCTAAATAAATAGTTTTAGAGGGCAAAAAAGAGCAGAATTCACAGAATTTAAAGGACTAAAATATGCTAAAAGTTCAAACAGAATGTTGGCGTTTTCAATATCAAAATACTCAGTTGGCTTACTTAGTCCGTCAAATCCCGGTACCGATAACTATTACTTTTTAATTGCATCCCGCAAAACAATGAAAAATCAGTGAAGAAAATAAGAATAATTTTATACTAAGATGACACTTTTTTTTACTTTTAGAAATTTAAATATTAACTTATTACAAGATTAATTATTTTTTCTCAATAATAATTACTCATCACGAAGAGACTAACTGGATCAAATCAATAGTTTGACTCCGGCTACTTTATGTAAGTGGTAACATGTAATTTGTCACACAAAAAACTGAAAATAACTTAAATTGAACTATTAATTTGCTCCTAATAGAGTGTGAAATTTGGAGACCTTCTCTCATTACTTTTCTTTTTTTCAGGGTGCAAACGGATTTGATACGGATCGGATAGTGGTAAAACTAGTGTTGTAAAATGCGGTTCATGCGGCCGCATATGCGAATGCAGTCCGATTCCACATAAAAATTTCCATACAGTCTCAAATATGCGGTTTCGCATATGCAACTGCATATTGGGCTGCATATGTCCGCATATTGCGCCGCATATGTCCGCATATGTGCGAATTTATTGTTTGAATGATTTTAATGAGAATATATTGCATGTTTTGAGTGGAAATAAATTAATATATAGTTTAAAATCAGCATATATAAGTCCGCATGAAATTCCACATATGTGGTATGCAGTGGCCTTCCGCATGCATGAACAAAACCACATTTTACAACATTGGGTAAAACCATATCTGTATCCGCTTTTATTTTTCAGATACATATACGGATTGGATGTTCGATGGATACGGATCGGATATTAAACGGATGCGGATACGGATACCCGTTTTTTATAATAGCGAATAACATTAATTTTTCAATAATATATATTAAACTATATATTATATGAGAAGGGATCAAGTTACAACAATTTTGAGTTACAACAAAGTCACAACAACGTTTTTTTTTTCATTTTCAAAGTCCAAATCGTCGATCCAAACCGTTCAACATGATTATCTAAATAAAATGTGTTTCCAGATCAAATTTTATATTTTTATGAATTTTTATTATTATTTATTAAGTATTTTACAAAAACTAGTTAAATTCAGACCATTGAATTTTGTACCCATCTTAATAAATAGTAAAAAAATTCAAAAAAATATAAATTTGATCTGGAAGCACATTTTATTTAGATAATCACGTTGAACGGTTTGAATCGATGATTTGGACTTTGAAAATGAAAAAACAATTATTGTTGTAACTTGATCCCTCTTCATATTGTATATCTATTATTCGGATACGAATAATTAAAATTAAAAACTATATCCGTATCCGTATCCATATCCGTACGGATATTTGAATGTCGGATATTGGTGTTCAATTTTCGAATACAGAGTCAGATACGGTCGGATAATATCCTATCCGTTTGCACCCCTGGCCTAGAGTCATATTGGGGGAGAGGCTAATGAGATTAAAATAAGAATTCGATTATATTGATTTTTCAACTGTGTAGCCGTTCATGTGAAAATAAGTGAGAATGAGCTAATGGTCCAATGGCATCAATTGATATGTTTTCATCTATTTATTGAAATTCGTGCAGATAAATTGATGTTTTAATTTCTAAATTTTTTAAAAAATGCTACGATTGACAGGCAAAATCCTATTTCGAGATTGGTGCAGACAGGCAGCCTCGGAATGAGAAAAACTGTCAAACATTCATTGAACCTCAATTTAGTGAGTGGTGTACCGCCGTACCCCTGTGTATTATGTATAATTTACCAAATTCAAGAAGGAGGCGCCTCAAAAGCATATATCTGGATCTGCACATGAATTGAATGCTATGCATGCAACTCCTCTTACAACCTGTCTACGTGTCTCATTTAGGCATCACAGCTACTTCAAATGGGAAACATAAATGTGTTTATTTTAAGCGTTCTAAACATCACATGGTATGTTGGCTCATGTATTAGATATTTTTAACAAGGAGAAAAATAATATTTTTTTTTCTTGTTGACAAAAAGCTTAAGTATTCTGATTTTTATTGTTATGTAGAAATTAAAATTTAGTTGACTATTAATGAAGTGCTAATATAGTTTCATAATTGAATATTAAAATAATATAAAATAAAAAATTTATTTGAACTAGAGTTCTAAATAGCTAGCTATAGTTATGCAATAGTTTTTTCGGAACTCAAAAGTTATAACGTTATTCACCGCTTTTCTTTTATAATATTTCTAAATAGCTGGCTATGGTTGCGCTATAACTTTTTCGGACCTTAAAAGCTATAGCGCTATAATCGCTATTTAGAACCTTGATTTGAACAGTTTACAAATTATACAAACATATAAATCACTTATTTTAATCAGGTTGTCATGTTTTTTATTTTGTACAAGACAAATTTGAAAAGTGTATGAATTTTGAATTTCCCAATATTACCAAGGATGTAAAAGAATATCAATATGATCTTGAATTGACTAAATTTACAAAATTACAATCCATCTAATTAATTAGTTTTTTTTCTTTCTAAAATTTCTGTAATTATTCTTAGATATATATATACATTAATTGACTTCTTCCTCCACCACTAACAAAACAACTTGTTGTAGCAAAATCCTTGCATCTCAAAATGATACTATTATTATACAAAAATGGAAGAAGTTGGGAATTGTTTGTCTTAATTAAAACAGGTGAAATTAATCATAGCATCCTATTCCTACCTCCTAAAAAGATCATCTAAAGATAGGTTTAAAAGTACACTTTCCTAGCCGAAAGTGCCATAGTGTGTGAATCCAAGAATTGGCGCTTTCTGTTACCATAAAAAAAAAGTAGCCATAATTATTTTTCCCCTTTTTATATATATTCAGGCCCATAAGCGTAGCCATAATTATCTAAAGCAAATTAGCAATTGTGAAGTCCTAAATTATAATTTATTTCGTATATTAAACTTATAAATCATTATGATGTTTCTACTTCTCACATCAATTGTGTTGATTTCTGCACCGTATCAACCCAACAACATGTCCTTTGTGTTGTCCCTCCTGAACTCCTGCCATGTTAATCTGGAACCTCCACATGTATAAATTCTTATTCTTATTCTTCTTTTTCATTTTTTTTTTTATCCTCCTTTCCCTGATTCTTCCCATTTTTTTAAACCAGGGGTCTCTATAGTGCCTAACAAATATTTCGTAACCGTCTCCTATACCATAAACCATCCACTAAAATAATATCATGAACCGAACAAAAAAAAAGTTAAAAAAGAATTATGAAAGGTGTGACTGTGTGAGAATAAAGAATAATAATTAATGCTATATTCGACTTTGGAACAAATCATGCATGTACCACATGTCTAGAACTTGTCATAAATTTTCAAAACCTCTTGTGTGTACCAGACTGCCAGGTGACATAATTAACTGCTCCTTCGGCCACTTTTTATTATGAGATTAATATTTTGTAGGGGTAAAGTAAGGCTTGACAGCTAGCCAATGAGACAATTTATATTTTGATATATTGAGTACAATTAAGAAAAAGAAAAGCATATATATATATAAGTACGTACGTAGTGTGCCCCAGACCCCCGTCTTTTTTTTCTTCAAGACTACCTTTGAATCTTAGAATATTCTCTTAGAAACATGCAGCTCAGGCTGCTCAGCTGAAATGTTAAAGCAGCTAGTTTAGAGAAATTATCTGGTTTAAAGTTTGTAATAGCAACTCTGCTAAGGTCAAGCAAGAGACAACAATTGCAAAAGTCTTCAAATTCTTTATCTGCTGTTTCTTCAAGCAACAAGGAATTAAATTTGATATTTCTAAATTAATAATTCAAAACGAAAAGTCTACAAATTCTTTATCTGTTTCTTCAAAGCAACTCGGATATTCAATTTCGAAGAGACGGATGATAGCAATTTTGTCGCATTTAATATTTGTAAATACTTTTAGCTAACAACTAAGACCACTAGAGATTAAAAAATGACACTATGCGGCAAATAATATCAAGTCATGAATATCGATCGTGATTTCTCACGTGACATGACATGACGTGATATAACGTAACAACTTGTATGACATGACCTCTTTCAGCTAATTCTAGTGTGCCAAGAAAACATCACATTAAATAGGTCTTAATTAGCACATTATGTTACTTCATAATATTTGATACGCCGTTAGGGCTGCAAACGAATCGAACCGAATCGAACTTACCCCAGTTTGAATTTGATTTGAATTAATTTCGAACTAAGTTTGGTTTGAATTAATTTCGAATCAAATTATTTACAAACTCAATTTCAAATCTTTTACAAACATTTTTACGACAAGGAAGAATGATCGTAATCACCGAGGGCGAGATGTGAAAGTTGTTTAGGGTTTCATAACTGAGAGCAAGAGTTACGACTTACGAGTTATGACTTATAGCTGAACGGTCTTATGTTTTAACTTTTAAGTCATCAACGGAAATCAACGGTTCACGTTACTTTGAGATTCGAACTAGAATAGTTCACGAACCTATTTTGAACTATTTCGAATCAATTTTTTTGCGAATTTTTTCGAATCAAACTCAATCGAATGACGAACTACGAATTTTTTTGTGCAGCCCTATACGCCACCACCATTACATTAGCACAACCGACATAACTCTTGCTATAATGCTATGCAAGGACATAGATGGAATCTTCCTTGTATAATGAAAATCCTAAGATGCGTACATTGTGACTTTGTGAGTGTGAGGGGGAGAGCGGAGAGCCTATATATGGGATCAGAATCTCAAAATCAAAAAATAATATGTGATAGTCGCATAAAATTCCGTTGTCCTGTCTTGTCACCAATTGAAATGTTAGACATGAAATAAAATGTATGTTCCACAATTCTAAACAATTTCTTCAATTTTTTTTATTTAACAATTAAAAATCCGGACATAAAATTAAGGAACAGAAAAATTATAATATTTTTTTATTTTATAATATTTGGAAACTTTCCAAACAGTATGGACACTGTATTGGTGTGTCACGTCATGAGATTATTATTTGAAATAATTTGAGGAACAGTGTTATGAACACTATGTAGAAAGAAATAAACTATGTTTTAATCAAAGGGTTGAAATATACCTTTTATGGAAAAACATTGGCTCAAAATTATTTCAATTACCACATTTGACATTTGGTATCAAATTTATATCTTGGACTCTCTTTCATCATTCCATTCACTGTTGATCGATGATTTGAGGAGTATGATGCATGACAGACTAAACCAAAAATTCGGGTCACTCCCGGTGCCGAATGTTGAATTACTACATCCAGATCGTATTTTTACTATGGCGCGTATCTAAAAAACAAAACTTTCTTATGTTTAAATAGTCACAGAATTATTAGAATTTCAATTGCTCAGCTGAGAATTAATCTTAACTCATTTGACCCCCTAGAGTACCGCAGAGAATACATACTCCTAGACTAAGAGGTGGGGTTACTAAGTTATTAGACAGGGGCGAATCTATGTATATCCGGTAGGGGTGCAAACGGATTGGATACGGATCGGATAGTGCTCAATCCATATCTGTATCCGTATTTTTTTTTTCAGATACAGATACGGATCGGATATTAATCGGATACGGATACGAATACGAATACGGATCGGATATTTTTGGATACGAATACGAATACGGATATAATTCGGATTTCTAATTTAAAATATATGTCAAATTAACTTGTTACGCTATTACAAAATATATATATTTAACTAAAATGAGATAGGAGTAGGTCTGATTGGCATCGAATCTACTTTTAGGTTCAATTAGCTCTAGAACCGTATGATTAGAATTAATATTAGTGTGCACGAAAATTGAAACAGACGTTCACGGGTTTTAATGTACAAAGTACGGATCTTGATGCAATCAAATGGTCATCTCATCAATCGACCGATAGGCCTACTCTGAATTCAATTAAAATATATCCGATCCGTACCATCACTTTAATCAAAATACACTTTTTACTAAACATATATAATTATAATATTCAGTTTTGGTCAAAAAAATTTTGACTTTTGGCACAATCTCCTATCAAATTATGCTCCGTGTATTGAATAAGAATGAAAAAAAAAAAAACACTTATTTAGTGTTGAAGCGAACAAGCGAAACAAAAAGTTAGAAAACTGTCGGATCGGATATCCGAAAAATTAAAAGATACGGATACGGATAATTATCCGTATCCGATTCTAAAATCCAACCCGTATCCGTATCCGAATCTGCATAATAGATATCCGTATCCGTATCCGAAAATCCGAATCCGCAAAAATTCGAATACGGATCCAGATTTTTACGGATAGTATCTGACCTGTTTGCACCCCTTTATTATCCGGGGGCAGCTGCCCCTCCCCCCACCCCCCCTCCCTCCTGGATTTTGAGTTTTAGTGAATATCGAGACATTTCGATCGACTTTATCCCCTCCTCTCTGGATATTTGAATTAGGACTACTTTTGGAAGACCTTGCGTTATATCACTAGATCTATAATTAATACATATAAATCTCATACTTCACACTTTAAGTCGTTAAATGAAAAATAAGATGAAGTAGGAGATGAGTTAATCCGAAATAAGTTATTCTATTCCTTCAGTCAAATTAACTTATTTCTCAATATCTAGTTAAATTTATTTAAATAATAATTCATACTATCAAACAAAATATAAAATATTACAAGTAATATGAAGTAAGTAATTGAATTCTCGTTAATTTTACTTTGCAAACAAACATGACAATGAACAGGCAAATTCTCATGTTTGAGAAAAAAAAAAAAAAAGTAGATGGCCCACTTTCAGTAAGATATATGGTTTTTGTGTCGAGGTTTACACCTCTGATCGATGTCAGAAAAAACTATACATATACCAAAATATAAAATTTGTAAAAATATATTTTGGATGAAGTATCTTTTTTAATTTAATTTTGAACAGCATTGATTGGACAGTTCCAATTACAGCACATCGTGTCGCAACAGTATAGGCCAGCTGATGTTGAGTCTGGTTTCGCTTATCGCTTCGCCAAAATTGTTTTAAAGAAAAATACAAAAGAAGGTACTATTTGTCTTTGATGGGACATCACTAACTAATGCTTTTAATATGGAATTACTGAAATTAATGTCATTGTACAACCGAGGAATCAAGATTCAAGAAGCATTACGTGTTTATGATGTGAATATTACCAACTATTCGTTACAAACAAGATTAATATAGCAATATGTGGTCTAATTATAACAAAGAAGTTAGCATTTTCTTTAACGCATCAAATTGATTTGACAACTTTGTTTGCTTCTAAATCGGAAAACAATGTTGAGACTTGAGAGGAGGTACCTAAAATTGGCACCGGATCTAGTGGGCAGGAAAATCATGTCCACTGTTTTCATCTCTTCATTCATTCATATTATTTTTTACTAGACGCTCACAATATTAAAGTATAAGAGTGTTTTTCAAAATCCAAATATTTTTCATATTTTAATTATTACTGTTTAAATTAGAGTAGGTATGAATTGAATGAACAGATGAACCTGTGGACAGAACTTTTTTTTGCCAAAAACAAGTGGACAAGAAATTTGATTTCCCTGTAGAAAAAAAAAATATGTGCTTTGTTTATTAATTTGGTTTCTCGTTTAAGCTGCTGTCAACAATATGTAAAATATTTTAACAAGCCCAAGTACACACTTAACGTTAAAGAAAAGAACTTCATATTTCTTTTATACAAGAGTAAACATCTTGACAAAAAGTTTCAAGGACTGATTTAAAAAACTGACAAGAAATCTGATTCAGGATAGATGCCAGGTCGTTGTTATCTTGGCTAACTTAATATATGCTTCGCCCCAATTAGATTGTTTTCCTCTGAATAATTAACCAATTTCCTGTGTTGTTTGCATTGCTCTTATTTTTTCAAAAATAATTCTATTAAATTAGTAAAGAAAAATATATAAGAGTGATGCTATGACTTGTTCTTCTAAAATATTTGGAACTTTATACTTCAATTTATCCATTTTTTCTTTAAGAGTGAGTCTATACTCTACAGTGAGTTGTAAAGTAAGGATCTTGTTTTATTTCACATTTATACTTTTATTTTTAAAGTTTAAACAATTGATCCGAACAATTTAATATGATGTCCATATTAAAGTGTGCTCGGAGACTAAATTTTATATATATTTTTTAAAAAAATTTACTATATTTTTAGCTAGATAGAAAATTATTGTTTTTGGATGGATTATGAACCATCCCAAAACATCAATTTTTTGTCTCTGTGTCTAAAAAAATAGTAAAGAAGTTCCAATAAATATAAAATTTGGTATCTGGTGACATTTCTATTAAAGATTATATTGAGTGATTCCAATCAATTGTTTGAATTTTAAAATATAGAAAATATATATGTCAAGCGAAACAAGATTTTATTTGGCAACTCACTGTAGCCTAACTCTTCTTTAAATATATATTGTGTTGTTTTTCTTTACTATGCGAAAGTAATATAAAAAAAAATAACTACGAGTAAAGAATATAAATATTACGAGAGATGCTAATTATCATCCAAGGTACAATTTTGCTTCAAACTCGTCTATCAATTCAGTTCGACCGAACCATATATATTTTTTTGCTAGACAATTTCACCTCGGATAAGAAAAATATTTTCCTATTTAAGCAAAAACATATTTTTCCTATTTTTATCACGGTAATAATGCCTCCAACTGGGATAAATAAGTTTCGAAAGTTTGGGCATCTATTCTTTCATGTTTTAGTTTGAGACAATTAACAACCCAACCGATAATTTTACTTAAGATTATTATTATTATTATTATTATTACTATTATTACTATTATTACTATTATTACTATTATTATTATGATTATTATGAACTCCAAAAAACGAATCGAATGGAAATAATATTTGATCCTACGGTTCAAAATATCTCCATTTTTATATTTTATATTTTGACGGGACCGTGATATATAGTAGGAATATAAAACATGTTGCTTATGCAAAAGCATTGCACATGCTTACTTATAGTATATATAGTAGAATGTAGAACTAGTGCTCCTAAGTTCACCAAGTTTTTTGTGAACTCAACTCTAAAATTTATTGAATTGATTTCAAATGACGAATCTAAACTGTTGAAATTCTTCTACTTTACGAGTGATACGTCTACATGCAAAAAAAAAAAAAAAATTTATATTACTTTTGTACATAGTCAAGCTGTTAAAATTAGAAGATTTATAAATTAATTTTATTAATGCATTCATTTTTTGAACCATTTTGACTATTAACTAACTCTATACAAAATTTATTTAAAAAGAACAGTCCATATCCACTAATGGTAAAAGATTCCTTTGCAGATATCTGGGAGGATGTGAATTCGTCAAATTGTGTCATTAGTAACTGTAATCACCGATATTCTTGACACATTAAGTGGATTTTTCATTGTTTCTATGATTAAAGTTCAAAGTGGCTATTTTATTTTTCTAATTATTAAGTAATCTCAAAATAATTTATCAAAATTATAATAAACTCTTCTGTACCCAACCTTTTGTAATATTCAAGTTACAGGAATAATTCTACACTTACAATCAGTGATCATCTTCACTCAATATCGATCCATTACATGTAGTCGAATTGTGTCACTGATAATTTGGAACCACCAAATCTTGACACGTTAAGGGAATCTTTATTTGTCTAGATGATTGAAGTTCAAAGTGACTATCTTTTTCTTTATTTTTATGCTTGAAGAGACATCTCATAGGACAACAGAATCTTTCGCTAATTTGAGTATGACTTATAAATCTCCTTACTACTTGATATATGTCTTTCTTTTGACATTCGAATCTTTGTTCTCATTTTTATTTATCTTTTTCACTTTTTTGACTTTTTTTAATAATCTCAGTATTTGTCGTGATAATAAAAGAGCTAATGTATTCGCTTTTATGATCTTAATATTCTTTTACAATTTTTATGTGCTCATTACCAGCACATATAAAGGACAAGGAAACATGTAAAGAGTAGAACTAGGGTGTTCCTAAGTTCACCGAGTCTCTTTGTGAACTCAATTCTAAAATCTATTAGATTGGCTTCAAATGATGAATTTAATCCGTTGAAATTTTTTAACATTATTGGTGATGTGTCCACATGCGAAAATTTTCAAATTTTAAATTAATTTTGTATAGAGTCAAGTGTGAAAAGACGTCCAATAAATGAATACATTAAAATTAATTTATAAACCTTCTAATTTTGAGCGCTTGATTTTATAGTAAATTAATTTGAAAGTTTAAAATTTTCACATGTAGACGCATCACTCAATAGATAGAAGGATTTCAACGGTTTGGATTCATCATTTGAAGCTAATTCGATATATTTTAGAGTTGAGTTCACAAGAGACTTGGGGATGTGTTTGGATATTCAAAAATAGTACAGAGTTAGCACTGTTCTTGAGTTAGTGACAATTCTTCTCCACTATTCTACATTTGGATCACTCTAAGAATAGAGCTATTCTTGGGATTAGCGCCGTACTAGCTAACGACGGAATAACACTAATCCCAAGTTAGCGCTATTATTGTTTTTTCCGAAATTGCATCCAAACACATCCCAGGTGAACTTCAGAACACCTTAGTTCTACTGATATGTAAATATGAAAGACAGCACTTTTGTTTTTGTACTAAATAGGAAAGAAATTGGGCATATATATGGTCACATAGATACGGCCGCAGAGATTTTGCGATTACGTTTTGTATAGGCAAAGTGCACTAATCATAGCATGTACGGATGCGGAATAGAGACGCCACAGGTGGGCCCACATCATGCGAAAGCCCACATTCCACTAGTCCATATCAATTCATTAATTTAGGCCGCTTGAAGTTTCCTTTCATGTAGGCCCGGTGGGCCCCCACCACCAACTTCCCATCCTAGAATACTCCAGGGGCTTGATTAAAAACTCTCAAGAATTTTCCTCATTTTGCTAATATCTAATTTTTCATATATTTACTTTGTAACTTATTTTTCCCTTCATCATCATATAAACAAACAAGGATGGTGTCAAAACAAAAGGTTGGTAACATCTTTTGGGTGTATCTGCAAACTTGTCAGAACCACCCCACTATATAAGTACCTTCGTTCATCTCTTCCCCTCTTCCAAATACCCTCCCAAAACCAAGACATCGTACCACACCGTCACTCTATAAACCAAAAAATTCAAAGCATCTGAAACCGAAATAAAGGACCGATTGAATTCCATTGATACCCACATGATCACCACCTCTCCTTGTACCTCCAACCGGTACGATGCACTCAACTCTGGCAGGTACGAGCCGGTGATACCGGGTCTACCCGACCATATAGCCGAGCACTGCTTACTTCACCTCCCCTTCCCTTACCCCTCTCTCCTTCGCTCCGTCTCTCCTTCATGGAACAAGGCTCTTCTCTCTCCTTCCTTCTTGCTCACCAAATCCAAGCTTTCTCTTTCCATCCCACGCCTCTTTGTCTTCTCTTTCCACCCACAAAGCCTCCAAATTCAATGCCAATCCCTCGACCCCGTTTCACACCAGTGGTTTCTTTTACCTCAAATCCCTCTCTCAACTCCGATTCACCCCTGTTATTTGGTTTGCGGCACGGTTGCATCCCGAGGGGAGATGTTCTTACTCGGCGGTGGTGATAACTGTTTGGTTTACCGGGCAATAACCAATACCTGGTCGGTTATGGGACCGATGACTGTACCGGGAGTACCATTGGCTGTTGGTGAAGTTTCGGATGGAAGAATTGTGGCCGTGAACGAAAGCAGTGGAGAGCTCTCAGCTGAGATTTTTGATCCAATCACTGACAGGTGGGGCCGGGCTGCAGTGATGCATCAAGGAATTGAACGGTAAGAGTTACAACTTGAAAAGCTGATAGAAGCTATCGCCTATCAGTAGGTAAGAGTTACAACTTGAGAGCTGGGGTGCACAGCTCGCAAACAAGAGGGCAATTTTTCAGTTATACCTTTGCAAAACATCAATATTTTTTTGGGAAATAAGTAGCCCAAGGAATAAAAACCGGAGACATTACGCCATTAACATTCTATCAGTTGCTGGAAACTACCCTGCCGTTAATAAACCCCAACTTTCCATTTCTCAATACTCTTCTTTAGATTTTGAGTCAATGATGCAATGATTGCAGAGAACATTAGGAGTCGTATTTCTTTTTCTTAGAAAGTAGCTAGACTAGACTTGCTTCAACAGAATAAAAAAATAGCAATTAAAGAATATGATAATAACAGTGCCCAGAGTCAAATAGATTGTTCACTTCATAAAAATAGTCAAAACAAATTTAAAATTAGATTTTATTTGTTTACAAGTAGGGGTGACTTTGAGAGCTTAAAATTATACAGAAAAACCTATAACATTAATTCTAGCCTTGCAGTACCAATACATGACTAATTAATTCCTTGACAACACAGATACGATGCGGCAACAATTAACGGGCGTGTATACCTAACAGAAGGGTGGGCATGGCCGTTCGATAACCCGCCACGTGGAGCAGTGTACGATGCAGCACATGACACCTGGCAAGAAATGCCAAAGGGGATGCGTGAAGGCTGGACAGGATCCAGCGCAATCATAAATGGCACTCTCTACATAGTGACAGAATACGGCGACAACAACCTAAAATTGTATGACGATACCAGGGACGAATGGAGACCGGTGCGAGGCGGCGGGGTGCCGAAGGCGGTGCGGCGGCCGTATGCAGTGGTTGGTGGAGGGGATGAAGGGAGGTTGTATGTGATCGGCAAGGGATTGGATGTGGCGATTGGACGGGTCAATAAGGCAGAGGTAGGGGAGGAAAAAGTGGAATGGGATGTGATCAAGGGACCGCAAGCGTTTACCGAGCTCCTCCCTTGTAATGCACAAGTGTTGAGATTGTAGATAGCTAGTTAGGAATTAGGATTGATATGTGATATGTCAATGGTGGAGTTTTGTTTTGGTACAGATGCAAAATATTCGGATTGCGCCGCCTCTAGCTTATACCCGTTCAATTTGTGCTGATTGTCGGTTGCCTGATAGCACAAACAAGATGCTTGAAGAGAATCTAGCATCAACTATATATGAATCTAGCACAAGATGTGTACATCATACCGGTTTTTTTTCTGCACTTGTAAGGCAATTCTGACGAAATGTGAGGGTGGTTCTATAAATGAATCTGTATAAATTTTTCCCTTTTTCCAGAGAAATGTTGGCAATTTAAAAATTTACAGGGTTTTTTTTTTTTTTTTTTATGAGTGTAATTGTACTTGTTGGCTCCAAAAGGATTAATTGGTAGCTCTTGGGATAAATAAATAAATAAATAATTGCTTTTCTAAGGGCTAAATTGATATAATATTTTAATCAATTAATGAAACCTAAGAAGTCTTGAGTTATGTCATCCACCACGTTTTTTCTACAGATAATAAGGAGATTTCCATATCAGAATTTTAATGTGCACACAGGTTTGAATCTTCGCTTAACATCATTCATAGGAGCAGCAACAAAAAGAAATAATTAGCAAGGTTGAATGATTTTTCCTCAATTTGTTTCATATTAAGGTCTCTTTGATGTGATTTTTGAGCTTATCTATTTGATATGAGTGGTGGGGTCTATGAAAACCAAGCTTACGGTGGTAGCCACGCACTTACCAGTTCATTCCTTCTCCAGTGTATACAGCTGGAGAATTCCATTTGTCTTCTCATGAACTATCAGTCTGTCACAACTCACAACCGAATAGTAGTTCCTTTGGAATTTAAAAGTGTACAACTATTTTCTTGTTTACACAGTAAAAGCAACAATGACAGCTTGATACTGCATGGTAAAACATCATATGCCGCCGCCGCCTTGGGCTACTTTATTTAGTAAAAGAAGAACAAATTTAAGTTAACCTCCTACTAATTAGTACATTATCAGGAATAAATCATTGACTCACATATTCCTAGAGTGAGAGCGAAATTTTTGTATAAAATAGTATAAAATTATTAGCCATAATCTATGGTTTTCTGTAACAGTATTTTAAGTTTGTGGTATTATTATTTATATTTAATGTATCTATTGTTACTTATCAAGTATGAATTCCATTTATATGTAATTTTTTTAGGAACATCCTAACTGTCATCCAAACCCATCCCCGAAATGTATCCGAACTATCGGATCTTCTAGAATGTTGGCGCCTTGTTCAACCCTTTAGAACAATGTTCACAACCCTTTAAAATACTACTAGCAAGCTTTTAAATCTAAAATCTAACTTATAAAATTTTGATTTTTACAATTGGCAATTTTAACGACGATGACCTTCTAGAAGGCCGATAGTGCATTTCTAATGTGGCTTCTCAAACTAGTACACACTTTAAATTTGTTTCTCAAACTTGTAAACATCTGTCTACAATAGTTTAAAGTATTTATGTCACACATTTAAATCTTACATGTAACTTATTAAATTTTTTTACAGTAAAAGCTCGTAGGCACTATAAATTTTTCTTCTGAAGCCTTTAAACCTCTGTCTACAATCTTTTAAGTACTCAGATCAAGCCTTTAAACTTTACGTGTAACTAATCAATTTTGTTTTCGACAGTAAAAGTTTATAGGCACTTTAAATTTTGCTTCTCAAGTCTTTAAATCTTTATCTACAACTCTTTAAAGTATTTATGTCCAGCCTTCAAACCTTGTATGTAACTTAATTATAAAAAAAAATTGACAATATAAGTTAGTAGGCACTTTAAATTCTTCAAGTCTTTAAACATATGTCTACAATCATTTACAGGTAAAAGTTGTAGGCACTTCAGTGTAGAGTCTTTATACATACATATAAAGTATATAAACTTACGTGTGCTAGCATTTAAACCTTGCATATGAAGTATTTAAACCTAACATATTAAGTTTTTATACATAGCATATTAAGAAGAAGAAGAAAAAAAAACAATGACTCGAATATATTGAAAAATAATTCATCATGAATCTCATTTGAAAGAGAAAATCGAATAGAAGTTATATATTTGCAAAATTTGTCACAGATTGTCGGAAAAATAAACAAAAATAATTGGAGGAAAAAAAAACTGGTTTAAAGAAATCTTTTCTTTTTTTAATTTGAAGACAAATTGAGAGAAAAAAAAGTAGTTAGAAGTTGAACTAGTTAGAGAGCGTTTGGGATAGACTTGGGGATAAAACTTGATTAGATATTTTAATATTTAAGATATTTTCTTTAATCATGTGACTGCTCCAATTTCTATTATACAGCAGCAACCGATAATTATGTTCTCTTTGATTTGCTTCTTTTGATTTATTATCTTTATTTTTCTTTCTTTCTGGTATTGGATACGTTCGATTTTTTTGAGAGAGGTACATTCAATGTATATTCAGCATGACCTACAAGGCTACAATATAGGATACACATGCACTATTCATTACACTGTAGCAGCCCTGTCAAGGATTAAGATATAATAAAGTATAGATATATGGTAAAAAAAGTCATTTTCATTAATAGTAACAAAGCAAGGATCTTTTATGTAAGAACATATGTATCACAAATTCACAATCTTGCTGACTAGTTCAATATCTCATTTAATGTATAAAACTTTTTTCCATCTCCAAGTTAAATAACAAGAATATCTTTTTTTTCTGAATAGAAAGAAAAATAACTTAAACTCTCAAATTTAAGTACTAATCATGAAGATGTACATTGAAAAATATATGTGCTAGAATTATCATTTCTTACTCTTATTTATTCAGGAGGATTCAAATACTTTCATTTTTTGTGTCTCCATCGTATGTCTCTATTTAAAATTTTAATAATTCAAAATTTAAATCTTAAATATAAAAATAAAAAGATTAGATATTATCCACGTCATTTTCTAAAAAATGAAATTTCAACTTTGTTTAATATTGATCTAATCCAAAAATGAAGGCATTAGAAACAAGCTTTGAAAAAAAAATTAATGGTCTTTAACAGCGAGATATTATTTAACGATTTAATTAGTCCAATTATAAGATATCATCACTTGAGACTTGAGAGGGTGGTGTCTTTACAGAATTTTAATACTGAAAGTTTCTAAAACAAATTAAACGGTTCAACACGAGTTTAGTTGTATTTTTTTTTTTTAAAGTTAGAAACGAAAACAGTGTGTTGCACTTCTAGGTTTATGACAGTAACAATCCCTGAGGTCTGATAGCTATATACTTATCGAGATTTTCTTATTAAAATCTGGTCTCCTTCTGGTCCCAGTTTATGAATTGAAATATCATGGATTTCCCATACCCTTTCAGAACTGGAGATGAATATACAGTAGCTAGTTGCAGATTACAGCTCAAAAAGGTGAGGTGTGCAGATTGGTACCACATCATTTTAAATATTAATTCTTTTGCCTCCACGTTGTTTTCACCTAGCGCAACTTGGCCTTTTCTGATGAATTATAATTCATGCATCTTTTGTTTAAATCGATGACGGTGTGTATAAGTGTATTATTTATATTTTTTTTAGTGTATCTAGTTAAGAATGATTGTGCAAATCCATGACAGAGACTGATCCAAATAAACAGCACACTCAAGATGGGTTGATAACGACCAAAATTAATTTTTGGCGTATTTGTTTAGTTCTTTCAAAAGGGCATATTTTATTTGAAGAAGAAATATGAAATTGTAAATCAAATAATATATATTAACATATATTTTCAAAGTATACTTATAAGAGTACAAATTCCGTTCGAAATATTAAAAATTATAACAAATAGTATTCTTTTACATTATGTAAAAAACAACAAATACAGTAATATCTGGCTCGCCAAGTCAAGTCAATGAGTTTACCTGTCTCTATAGGTCTTCATATTATAAAACTGGAGTGTATTGTGATATTTATATGTGGCCTTATATCAGTACTAGAATGAGGGTCTTGTTCGGCATTATTAACTTCATGAGAGGGATTGAAACCTAAATTACACTTGATATGCATTGCTTCTTGTGAAGTTGAACCAGTTGGAGGTTTAGATGTCCTATTAAAATACTTGTTCATTTTTAATATCCTAAAACGTAGAATTCAAAATTAACTTAAATTACTAGATTACAAAAATTAAAGTCCTTGGCCAAATTAACATATTATTAAATGACTAAATTTTCAAATTAAAGTCCTCAAAGTCCGCAGTCAATTACCAAATTAGTAATTAATCCTAATTCGCATATAAAAAAATAGGATTTGATCACTTACCAAAAAAGAATTAGAAAGTCGAGATCGGAAAAGGAGAAGAGAAGAGTCAAGACAGAGGATCAGTTTGAACGAAATAAGGTGTGGCAATGCAAATCGTCTTTTCTAAAAACACTTTAGTTTACGTTATGGACTCATAAATTTGTATTAAAATTTTAAACGATCAATTAAAACTGTTTAACATAATTTTCATATAAAAATGTATTTGCAAATAAAATTTTATATATTCTTTTAATATTTTACTATTTTTTTAAATATTTAAAAATAAAAATGGATCGATCCGTAACATACGTACTAGTATAGCCTCTCTCTGATAAAACGACAAAATATTGAAAAGTAAGCCGAGGAATGTTTGGAAATTAAGTAGGCTGTAGGCTGCTTCCAGCAAAGCTTTATACCTGCTTAGGCCGAAACCTTTTCTACCTTTCTGTTTATTTATATTATACCAAATGCGAATGACTTGTATGATTGTAATATTGTATTGCTTTGATCTTGTGACGGTGCGTAATTTTTTATTTATTGTGACGTGCAGTGATAATGAGAGTTATGTTATTAGTTTAATAACTTTTTTGTAATACAGTATTTTAGTTGTTTGAATGAAGATTTGTAGCATAATTACGCAAGCATCTTTGATAGAAAACGCAAAAGCATAGAGTGTAAAAAAAAGTTCATAATAAATGTAATCAATAAAATATATTCGAAGAAATGAATAACATCTCGGACATAATTTAAATTTTAAACAATATCTATTAAAAATTAAAAGAGTTCAAATGTCTCATTTTTTGCCTTCATCTCGTCTTCATTTTTAATTTTCTAATTATATATATTTTTTAATTTATATGTTAAAATAAACCGCTAGATGTGATCTATATTATTCTTGAAAAAAATAATGTCTAGAATTATCCATATCGAAGCTATTGATACTAATCAAAATATCATATTTTTTTCACATGTGCATAGAACATATGATATTAATCAAATTTAACTATTTTATTTTGATATTTCAATTTTAATTTTTCAGCTATTAAATTAAAAAATGAAGAAATAAAAGAGGCAAAATAAAGGTATTTGAAGCCTCAGAAAAAGTATTCAAATTTAAAGAGATTAAAACGACCAGAGTATTAAAAAAAATATATCATGCATCCTTCTTTGTTGAGTAATTTTCTAAAAGTGAGATCTCCAGTGCATATATAGCTTAAAAGTCCTTTCTAAGATATGAGCTGGGGTGCTTCGACTCAAACAAGATTCGTCTTATACTTTTTACTCATATTTTGTGATTTAAGATCTAAATAGTCTACTAAACCGTTAATATAATCTTTATATTAAAATGTGCTCGACAATCAAATTTCACATTATTTTGATATTCTTACTATATTTTTAGAAGTTTTGATAATTATAGTTTTTTACGAAAGAAAACAGTAATTTAAAAAAAAAATTAAAAAATAGAAGAAAAGGTTTAAAAAAGAATATATACAAAAGAGTAGAACTCTCCTAGTTCACCATATTTCTTTGTAAACTCAACTCTAAAATTTATTGGATTAACTTTAAAAGACAAATTCAAACCGTTGAAATCCTTCTACTTTACGAGTGATGCGTCTACATATGAAAATTTTAAAGTTTCAAATTAATTTAATATAAAGTCAAGTGGTCAAAATTAGAAAGTTTATAAATTAATTTTAATGCATTCATTTTTTGAAAAACTTTTGACCACTTGACTCTATACAAATTTTATTTCAAATTTAATTTTTTTTGCATGTAGATGCATCACTCGTAAGGTAGAAGGATTTTAACTGTTTGGATTCGTCGTTTGAAGTCAATCCGATAGCTTTTAGAGTTGAGTTCACAAAGGGACATGGTGAACTTAGGAGCACCCTAGTTCTACTTTATACAAAATATGTGTTACCTCAGGTGATTTGAATTCTCATTGGCCCCAGTCTTGCGTACGGTGTGACGCACCACAGCACGCCTCACTCGATCATAATTGGAGACGTCCGTTTACCTTAGGGTGTGCTCCAGTTAGTGGGAACGGAAGGGAATGAAAGGGAGGGGAGGGAAAATATGCGGACTTCACTTGCTCCACAGAGAAATATCGGAAGGAAGGAAACCAAAGCCAGAGTTAGTCGTTCACCCTAGACTAGCAAAATTCGTCCCCTCCGAATTGGAGTGTAGCGAAATTCGTCCCCTCACTCGATCATAATTGGAGACGTCCGTTTACCTTAGGGTGTGCTCTAGTTAGTGGGAACGGAAGGGAACGAAAGGGAGAGGAAGGAAAATATGCAGACTTCACTTGCTCCACAGAGAAATATCGGAAGGAAGGAAACCAGAGCCAGAGTTAGTCATTCACCCTGGACTAGCGAAATTCGTCCCCTCCGAATCAGAGTGTAGACGAAGGAAAAACGGGCCCACCAAATAAATTTACCAAACTTGCCCTCTTCCCCCTCAAGCGAGTCATCTCCGCACACTTTCCTCCTCAAGTACGTAGTCTCCTGGGAGAGGGTTCAGCTACAACACACTAGAAGAGATGCTCAAGCAGCCCCACATATTGGTGAATTGGATTAGAATGAAGGAGCAGGTAGTCAATTCTAACTGGCACACAAATCAAGAAAGAAAAATTGAGTTGAATGTGTATCTAGATCCATCCAATTTTGATTTTTTTTTTTTAACATTAGTTTAAGGGCATTATAACTGGTTAGAATGGAAAGGGTTTTTTTTAAATAGAAGTTTACATGCATTTCTCTTCTTGCAATTTGATCTAAAGCATTAGGTTGGTTATGTTTGTACTGGTACTTTGTGGTTTGTATTAGTTTATACTGGTACGCTGGCTATACTATATTGGGAAACAATTTACACATCAGATGTAGCTTATGTAAGGTACTATAAAATGTTATTTGCATCTTTTTGGTTAGATACAATTTACACCTAACAATGTTTCTTCTCTGCTTGCATGTGACAACTTTCAAGAAATATGGCATGCATGATACTGGTAATAGTGCACCAGTATGGTACATGGTATTGTACTTCATACACAATTTCATTCAATGCTCACTGTTATTAAGTATAATTAGTGCCAAGAAAGACATAGTATTGTGCTTGATATAATCGAGCTTGACATAGTAACTTCAATTTCTGAATTACTAATTTTATTTGTAGTTTTGTACTAACATATTTACTAGCTAATTGGACTTAATTAACGTGAGTACATGACCCAATTCTTTAGAGAACTAAGATTTTCAGTACATGGGATCTTTACATATTATACCATACTTTCTTATTATCCTTTCCATACTTGATATTTTAGCATGGGATGCTTACCATTTCACCATATAAGATATTTATAGATTAACCACAGCTTGTATGTTACCTTTTTTGTTTTTTTTTTTTGTTTTTAAAGCCAATTCAAAGGGATAAATAATTGCTGAGAATTACTTGAGAGATGGAAGCATTATGCAAAGGATAAAATAGTCACAATTAGATATATGTAATTTACATTAAAAAATTACACCACACCCTTTCGTCCCTCCGTATATATTTATGGAGCAAGTAAATGTGTTAAAATATCCCCTTCCCTCCTATCACCTCCCTTCCCTTCCCTTCCCTCCCTTGTACAATTACTGGAGCACACCCTTAGAGTCCACGCGTACGGCTTTTATTTTTTTACCCGCTGTTAATAACACATTTGCACCCCCACAGGCCACAGTCACAGCAATATCTCTGTGTCCTTATAAGCCCTTTGATTTTGAACGGATGAGCTGGATATATTTTTTTATTTTCGCAGTATTTTCTTTTCAGGTTATTTTAAATAATAGGGGGAATTTCATGTATATCCCTCAAAAGTTTCAATATTACATATGTATCCCTCTAAAATCAATAATTACATACATATCCTTAAAAATTGTAGAAACTCACATATTTGGCCAATCTAACTCTATTATATATCAAATATCTCCAAAAATAATTAAATAATAATTTTTAAACATTAAAATTTATTATATAATATTAATTAATATTGTAATTACTACTATACCTTTCCTTTCTCTCTCTTCCTTTAATCTGTTGAGTCGTGTGGGAGCGCTAAAACCTCCCGCCTCTTCTCTTCATACACGCCAACATAATTTCCTACTTGTTCTATCGAACTTTCTCCCCGTCTTTCCTCGTTGCCTCCCCTCTCAATTTCTCTCACCCTGCCTTAATTTTTTCCTCTTCAATGTGGCATCGGAAATTGGTGCTGGTACGGTACAGTTCAGTTCTGATACTGGTACAGTTATGTACTGGTACTAGTAAGATTTAATACTACTTTCTAACACACTAGCCTTAGAAGGGAAAATAGAAGAAGGATAAAATGAGAATACATAGAAAATTAATGTTAAATATAATGGATTAGACAAATATGTGAGTTTCTACAATTTGTAAGGATAAATATGTAATTATAGATTTTAGAGAGATAAATATGTAATATTAAAATATAGATGAAATTCCCCCTAAATAATTTGTTGCATTCGAAAAATGTTCCTTCTATGCATATTTTATTCTCTATTAAACCGATGGATTTTTTTTAATACAAATCATATAGAAACTAGAAAAATCCAATGTATTTTTTTTGTTAACGAAATTTGTTGGATTGCAGGACATACATTTTTTTGTCGAAGTTTTAAAAAATATATTATTTTATTGGATAACAAATAAAGCTGCTGTTGATATCTTTTTCGAACACTTGGAAAAAAAATTATATTTAGTAAAAAGAGTTTAAATATGATGCCCATACAATTTACACATTTTGTATTCTAATTTGCACATGTTAAACAGCAAAATAATTACTAAAATAAATTTGCTGAAAATGTAATATTAATCTGTTATCATTCATGCACTTAAATCATATTTAGTATTGTGTCTGTATGTTACAATGAGGATGTATTATAAGAGAGCAAAAAAATATTCTCATACAAAACAAAATGACATATTTTCATAAAAAAAATAAACCAATGAAAAAAATAATTATTCAACACACATATTCTCATGCAAATATAAAACTCATTTCAGTGAGATACCTATGAGTTATTCTTTTACTGATACATAACATTTTTTGTTATGTTAATTAACGGGTAAACAAAAAGAAAAAAATAATCATCAAAATATTATTTGTTGTTGTCATATTGGATTATGTTATTATCATAAGGGCTATCCTCCTCTTTCTAGAATTTTATATCATTTGTGTACCTAAAATAGAGAATAAAATTATATTTATTTAAATGAGATCAT
Organism: Carex cristatella; assembly: GCA_024447775.1. Classification (NCBI taxonomy): domain Eukaryota; kingdom Viridiplantae; phylum Streptophyta; class Magnoliopsida; order Poales; family Cyperaceae; genus Carex; species Carex cristatella. Next base: position 5,409,798 of record JAJHPF010000032.1, read on the forward strand.
TAAATAACAAATAACATTCGTTATATGATATAAAAAATGGAAAGAAATGAAGACATCACTTTGATTGTCTGGATTTTCATTATAATTCTTAATGAATTTGAGAAAATTGATCCTGAACCATAGTGAGTCGTGCTTGGTTGTAGAGTAAAATTACTTCGGATTAAACTTCTTACTCCAAGTTAAGATAGATTAAATCAATAATGTTTGATTGGAGCTTGGTAAAGTAAGTTGATGAAGAGAGAGAAAATATAAGTTAGATTTAACTCTAATCGCAGGACCCACATATACAATAAGACACTCCACCTAGAAAAATAGAGTAACTTATTCTGAATTAACTCAAATGCTACTCAATTTTAATCCTTCAAAATTACTTCTCATTTGACTACTTAAAGTGTTTTACTCCACTACTTACTTCACAATCAAATATATGTTCTTCTTCTAATATTGATAGATTTTTCTTTCAATTTTAATTTTCAAAAGAAGACAAGTTATTTGATCGGAGAACTGATAATTACCGTCAACGACATCTACATACTTAATATAAGATGATATATTCAGTCGATTGGGCATAAAAAACGCCGATACCAAACTTGATTTAAAATCTGTCATGTGATTTTGTAATTTTGATTATTTGATATCATAACGACAAAAGACAAAAGAGCGGTTGCGAGGTTTATAAGCAAGTCATTGTTGCATGACAACACATAAGATACTGAAAAAGAGATTTATGTATAATTCATAAGTCCATCTAACCTAATTAGTTGGATTTAGCTTGCATCACACTAATTGTAATTAAAAAGATCCTATGGGATTTGAATGAAAAATAATATAACCAAAACAAAATCTTGGACTAGTAAATATGGTGACGTTCAAATTATTTATTTTTCTTTTGAAGTAGCATGTAAGATTAGGACTCTAATTTTGTTGGGCTACAGTTCTAACAATATCCAACGAACTACCATGCATGTACATGTACCAGCCAATTCGACAATGACTCCGACCAATTACAAACTAAGATTTTAGCTCCACCCTCTCGATTTCTACTACAAGCCGATTACGAGCTAGATTTAGCACGTTCCGAGCGAGCTAGTTGTCAACTCAAATTAAAGATCCATAAATTTTTAAACTGATTATGCTTTCTTAGTCTCAACTCTCTCTCAATTAATTATTAATTAAAAAAAAAGTGTCTAATCAGTCACACGTCACAATTTGAACGGGCATATTCTGAAACTTTTTTTTTTCCTTTTTACTTTCGTTATGTTATATTTTCTGAAGATAAGTTTTGAGTAGTCAAAGTTTCATTCCAGAAAAAATGAAAGGATAAAATAGAATTATACCATGAATTTCAAGTGGGAGAGGCTACATCAGTGTCAGTGATGTAGAGTGGGTAGATTCACAGATAGCATGAATCAATAGCCAGTTGTCTTTGTCTTTGTCTTTTCTTGGCAAAGAAACATCTATTTTCCAAATTCATTTAATTAGGTTCCAGGAAATCGTAGCTGTTCATAGCCAATCTGAAAAAGACATTTAATGAATGCATGCCGACGAATATTCAATTTTTTTTTTTTCTGAATGTTATCATTTTATTTGCAATAGGTGTTTCTGTCAGTGGTCGCTATCTACTGTAACACACCGCTATTGCTTGCATTAAAATTTTGCTGACCTGACAATTTGAAGTGCTTTCCAATTCTCAGTAGATCGGAGAAGGTGGGAAAAAGAAATTATTAGTCACAATGTCACTATTAAAGCTTTAATTACATTGACCAAATTTGCTTAAATTGTCTAGAATCTTATGTTTTCCTTTTTATTGAAAATTTGTAAGAACGCCTTTATTCATTATGTTCAAATTAGTAAAATTAGGTGTTATTAAGTTCATCAAGTCTCTTCTCTATGAGTTTTTTTTTTTTTTTTTAAACTCAATAGAGGTTCTCTTTTGTCGGATTAACTTTAAATACTTATTGGCTTACGTGTTGTAAAAATAAGAATGTTATTAATTGTGGTTTGAGAGGCTGATAGCGGGAGGAAGTGTTGTTTTTAGTTTTCTTTGAAGTTATAAACAAATCTTCTTATTGTACACTAGATAGCCTCTATCTAGATTTCAAAAAAAAAAAAAAAGACTTTAAATACTTATTGAAACCGATAAATTTTGCACTTGTGAGTAGGGCTGTGAACGGATATGGATATCCGGGAGCATATCTGCCTCGAATTCGCTTATAATCTGAATCCGGATTTAAATGGATACGGATATTCTGAATACGGATCCGAATCCGGATAATTATCAAATACTCAGAGGAGATTTGGATTCAGATAGTAATACCTAAACCGAGCGGATATTCGGACCCATCTGGAACCCAATAAATAACGGGTCTCTACTATTGACCCATCCGGAACCCAGCAAGTGTTATTCGGACCCGCTAGTAAGAAATTATTTTGCCTTCAAGGGGATTCGAACCCAGCACATGAGAGCAAGGGTCTACGTAACCAAGCTACAAGCCACTAGACCGCACTAGTGTTGTAAAAAACGTTTGTTTAGACCGATTAATCGGTCGATTAGTCGTTGGCGGTGACCAAATCGTCACGAATTTTTCCGACTAATCAACTGATTATTTCTAATTATAGCGGATTATTCCCGATTAATCGCTTGACGGTACCCTATCCGTTTGACAACCGCATACCGTTATTTACAACATTGCACCACACTATCTTTTGTTACCACTTCTTTATTTTGTTTATATATTATATCAATGGAATATATTTTATCTCCCATCTTTCCAACATCAATCTCTCCCTCAACTTACAATTATTCATTTATTTTCATATTTAAAGTTTATTAATTATATTATTTATATCTTAAAGTTCATATAACTCAATGATATGACAATTATTTTTTTTGTATGTGTATTTGAATATGTATTCGTAGATTATTTGTTTCGTATCTGTTTAAGATGGATTTGGTTTTACATTTTGACATTCGTTTACTATCTGTATCCATATTCGTATCTGCTTTTTGAAATGTGGATATGGATATGGCTTTACCACTATCCGCTCTGTATCTGCTCCGTTTTCATTCCGACTTGTGAGGTATGTTGGGGTTAGAAGCGGAAGCATTAAAGGAGTAATTTTATCAAACATCTTGCAGGCATACACCAATACCCAATAAATAGAGAAATATGAAAGACAAACAAGAAGCCAACACAACAAGTAATCAAACACAAGAAAATAAAAGAGAGATACAAGATTTTACGTGAAAATTTTTTTGGAGAAAAATCACGGAAACACACAGCACAAATTCACTATATCAAAAAGTCTTACAAATATAAAGAGATAATCAAGCTATTAACATTCACTCTAACACTCTTTTACAATTTTATATATTAGTATATCAGATTTCTAAATGTATCGGTGAATTGAATCAGGAGAGCAAAATTCTAGAGTGAGCTTGAAAAATAAGAGAAGAACTCACGATCAGGGCTTAGACTCAATCTCTCTATCACTCTATGTCTCCACTTATTTCAATTTCCAATTGAAAATGGATTTCCATGTGAACAGCGACATAGGTGAAAAGTCCCAATTCATTTTTGTCTTCACATTATAACAAAGTAGATTGATTTCAACTATTTAAGTTTCTTATTTGAAATCAATCTAATAGAATTTTGAAATCTAACTAATAAAAAAAATTGACGTGCTGAAAAACTTTCTAGTCCTACTCGGATTCATATCCTTCCTATATTGTATCAAATAGAATGATGAAAAATAAATCTTTAGATCTATGGAAGTGGTTATTTTTGACAATTTTGTATAAAAAAGAAATTACTTTTACTCCTAAAGTAAATTATCATACTCATAAAAATAATAACAATAGAAATAAACTGTTTTCGATATCAATTGCTTAAAGTTCTCTCCACTTGTAGCTTGTTAATAAAATTGGTGGCTTGATCACCCTCTAGAAGAAGTTGCTTAAGGTCATGTTTTGTTGTGAAATAGAAAATGAAATAAACTTCTTACTTTTCGCCTAAGCAAATAGAATTATGATAGGATTAATTATATTACCTCTTTAGATATATATTAACTTACTCCATACTTTGCATGTAGGATCAATTATCATAGACATAGATGTATTTTTCATCCTCTTTTTTTTTTTAGACGGATTAAATTAAATTATAACTTAAGCTGTCAAATAAAGTATGAAATTAAGAAGAGCAACAAATTCTCAAAAGCAGTACTAAATGCACAGCTACCTAGGGCAGTGAAAAGAGTTATACTTCAGTCTGGGCCTTGTCAAGTCGGGTTAGAATCATGTTCCATTACTTGATACAATTGATATTTTTTTGGACCTGAATTGAGCCTATTATTATTGGTTCTTCTTTCTTCTAAATACGAAAATTTATTCAAAACATAATAAAAATAATCGATAGTTATAAATAACCTTTTTTTATTGAGTTTTTTAAGGTTGGTGAGCAGATAGCTCACTAACTTTTGTATTAAAAATTTAAAAAGTCTCCTTAGCAGGCACTACTAAGTTTTCAAAAAAGAAGAAAAAAAAAAAGCCAAAACCGTCAACTTAAAACAGTGACATAAGCTCTGTCTCTATGCAAACAAGTCACACACTCAATTTTCAAAAATAACATCGAAAAAATAATAGTGTACCAAAACCGTTTAATATTTTTTTTTTTGAAATTTTTTATACAATGCCTACGTTCTACCTAACTATCAAATACATACATACATACATACATATATATATATATATATATATATATATATATATATATATATATATATATATATATATATATTTTAAATTATTGAGTTATGTAATTGTCATATGAATCATAACAATAAAGCCTCTCTTCTTTTGAAATATTTATTTCCTTGAGGATCTAAAAATAACGCATGCTTCTATGCGATCGACTTAAGAGGGCGATCTTAATTGCTCTTCCAACAACTTTCCTTCAACCATACTTGGTCTCTGCATCAAAAGAAATAGCATTCGGCCGATAGTGAGAATCATGAAGAAAATTTGGGTGGTTATGGCACTAGTACAGTATAAGTTTTCATCACGGTTTTAAAATGCAATCAGCTCTTTCCAAGGATCAATATTAAGGTGCTTGATTGTTTTCCTTGTGAAAAAAATAATTGAATTTGATATATATTATATTTTCTTATGAAAAAAACGCACACCTTTAGATTAAATAACTAACAACGAGTAATAAAATATAGGCTTGAACTAAAAATGAAATCGTTATTGATTGAACTCAAATTTAAACTAAAAAAAATGCATACCTTTAGTTTGAACTTGATGATATATATTTTAGACTCAAATTTAGGCTTGTTGTTACTCTTCTCTATTCTCAACGTAATAATTTATTATAAAATATAATAAAAATAATAGAAAACCAGAATGAAAATATTTTCTTAATTAAGTTAGCTTGTCATCCGACCACATGACATGTAACGGTGCATATTATCATGCATTATTTAGTGTTTTACTGTTTGCACGTAGCTCTAGACAAATTAATGCCAACGATATAATGCAACATATATAGTAAGTTTTGTAACATCCAATTAATTAATCTTAGTAGCACTATGCTATGTCCCTATTCATTGTACAGTGTTAAGTGTGCAATCTTTCAGGTGCGATACAGATACTTTCACAATTGTAGTCACGTACTTTATTTAAAACTTTTATTAACCCTTGAGTCCTCTAGAACGTGTTTGAAAATTGTACCTTGCGCCATGAAACCAAGAGAGAGACGGAGAGATCGAACTACTGCAGCAAAAACATTTCTCTTACCATTGGAGAATGTAGTTGACAGAGAAAATTTGGTTCTTCTCTTTCTGAGTGGTGGATGAAGAGATGGAATTCACATCCTCTGAGATATCTCATATTTTGAGTGGCATTTTGGAAAATCTCAACCGTTCAAAATCAATCTGCATGAATCTCAAAGCTCAAATAATACTGGCCCCTGCGCTATCCCGAATAGGCACTGGACATGTCGGTCATGCAAAATATGAGATATCTCAGAGAATACGCACTCGAAGAAGAGATGAGATCACATTCACTGAACCTTGCCATTGGAGAATGAGATCAACCTATTCATTATTTTTTAAATATCTCTGACCATTAAAGGATTTGAACCCTCAAAATAATAAAATATTGGTAGTCTAAATACTTACAACTATGGTGTTAAATTACAATAGAATTGACTTCTACGCTCTAAACATTGCTAAATGAGCCGGCACCTTTAACAATTTTAAGCAACTACGGCAACGCAAATTTAAGAATCGAAACAACTAAGGCAACCAACAAGCGACCGGGCAACCAGATAATGCATCCTGTATTCCAATATGCTCCTTGTTTCCAAATAAAATGGTTTGGGCCTATCTCTAAATCTACAATCGCACGACCACAGCTGTTTAATTTTTTACATAAAAGTTATTAGTTATGCACGTTAAATACTCCAAAAGGCTTGAGGTTTACATTTCCTGTTTGGTACAAGTTTGCGTCTCTTCCCCTTGTGACCAAGAAAACGAAAAATATAACGATAAAATCAATCTCTAGGGACTGACTTTTGCCACAGAGAAATGGCAAGGCGTTGGCAACACCTTTTCTCTCTTCCGTCCCGTTTCTCTCAAAAATTTAGGCATTGGAGCCCATCGTGAGTTCGTGACACCAGCTAAATAGGAGGCAAATTGATTAAATACCCATGTATCATACTATAAGAACACAGCTCCAAAGATTTTCCACGTTAAAAATTAAAGCACATACTAAATTAACATTTATGGTTGAATCAGGATGATGGCTGATGTGAGCTTTGGATGTCGAAATTACTGAACGCAAATGCACCCAATCTCCAAATAAAACAACGCATTATAACCCAAGAAAGAAAAATAAATAGCTTGGTAATGTTTTGGAGGGCTCACTATTCAGTACACCAAAAAAAAAAAACACAAGAGAAACAGATACCACTACAGGTGCAACAATAAGCCATACATGTATTTCGAAAGTACAATACTACAGGTTGAAACTAAAATGTATTCCCCAAAAGAGAATTGCACAAAGATGACATCACCTGAAATAGATTTGGAAAAAAAATTGTGGTGAACAAAGGAGTTTGATGTTAAAAACGTGAACATTCAAAGTGAACGAAAGGAACAGGAATTGAAGGGTAGTTATGTTTACATGTAGAGACCCTCAGGAACACCTTCCTTCTTTTTGAACATAACCTTCTCCTTTGCTTTCTTAAAGTCCGTATGTGTAACCTATTATTTGAAATAATAAAATAAACGGACAATAATCAACACCAGAAACAAGTTTGCAATTGAATTTATTGACAAGCCGTAACAACTGATAGGAGTGATTATGTACCTTCATTCGCCGCTCTCTCAAGGCAAGCAAGCCGGCCTCAGTACAAATTGCCTTGATGTCAGCACCAGAGAACTCATCCTTGGTCATGACAAACTCCTCTAGGTTCACATCGTCAGCCAGTGTCATCTTTGATGTGTGTATCTGGGTCCCACCAAACAAAAACTCTCAGCATGAGCAAAAAGGGGAAGAAAAAAACTAAGTATATCAACTAGTTAGCTTAAGACCAGGCATGGTTGTGTCATTAATCATTGAGCTTTGCTTGCTTCCATTTTTAGCATATCCACCCTACAACTGAAACTGCACATCTCCTTAACTTTTTATTCAAGAAAAGTTGGAACTGCCCCCCCCCCCCCAAAATATCATCTAGTCATCCAGGAGGAGAGAATGAGAGGCACTTTTGGCATATCTAACCATATATACCAGACTCTGTGCTTTCAAGAAGTTTACAGAAAACAAGATGATATTGCCAAAACCGTGTCAAAAAATGGAAAGGAAAAAAGAAAGCAACCCAGACACACAAAGATGTAATACCATAAAGATGCGACGGCGAGTTTTGATGTCAGGAAGAGGAAACTCAATCTTCCTGTCGATACGGCCAGGCCTGAGCAGAGCGGGATCAAGAGACTCTATACGATTGGTTGCAAGAATAACTTTCACATCACCTCTTGAGTCAAAACCATCAAGTTGATTGAGCAACTCAAGCATGGTTCTCTGGATCTCACGTTCACCTCCCGAGTGTGCATCATATCTATAAAGTAATATTGTCAAAAGAATATCATCAAAATTTCTCTAACAGAAACCAACTCGAGTAATTCAGCTTCTTCACTAATGTAATTATGAAATTCAATAATAATACCAGAACAAACTTGAGCAATTCAGCTTCTTCACTAATGCAATTATGAAATTCAATAATATTTCCAGTGTGCATTACGAAACATTGCAATATATCATGATATATAAACAGCCTGAAACATGAAATATTAGCCACCTCTGAAATTATTTCCATATGCTGCCTACCATTATATTTTTACATCGAATAAATAAACCTCCTTTCACCTGATTTATACTGAGATAAATGTGAACTTGTGTCAAGATATATACTGCACAAGGAAGATATGGATTCTTCTAACATTAACAGGATGAGAAGGAAACAGGATATTTTCATGTATTGTGTTAGGCATATAATCCACATTCCTCATGTTTTGCAGATGAGGGCAAGATATTTCTCATTTTCAACAAGTATGTGAAATAATAATACATTTTGTAAAGAGAAGTATACAAATGAAAAGGTATCCAATGCGAAAGGTTTTGAAACAGAAGTCAGGGCTTGTAACAAAATTAAGTGATTGGATATATTATACATATCATACACTACGTGTATAAACACAAAACATTACATCATTCTGACTCTATTTCAGTACCAAATTTTGTCATTTTCTCCATCTGTATATGGAGACCGAAATAAAGTCAAAACCATAAATTTTCACAAGCACGTAATTGAGATGATATACTGGTTTATACTAGTTAATTTATGCACAAGTAAAAAAGTTGGCACCATAAACCAATGGCACTGAATCCCTTGTTATAAATATCCTGCTAAAACCACTTATATTATGCAAGTACTGTACCAATTACCCAGTATGAAAATGCGTGTTTAACAGGATACACACATATTTTGTGGTTTTGTAAAAGACCCATGTAAATTTTCACCTGTCATAATACTAAAAGTTAATGAAAAATCCTCTTCATATATGGAACTGCATAGAACAAACTTAAACTATTTGCATAAAAAGAAAGAAACACTACTGAACTTAACAAAAGTACTGAATTAAATAATGCCGACCCCCCAGTTTACAAGCCTCATGCTCGTCATAGAATAGAAAACAAGATATAGCTAACAAACCTCTTGGTACCAACAGCATCAATTTCATCAATGAAGACAATAGAGGGGGAGAGGTCATCAGCAACCCTGAAGAGCTCTCTGACGAGCTTGGGCCCATCACCCAGGTACTTCTGTATCAGCTCACTTCCCACCACACGCAAGAATGTGGCCGACGTTGAGTTTGCTACTGCCTACATGCATTACAAAGCACATCTGATCAATTACTGATTTGTGATAAAAAAAAAAACATTTGTAAATCCTTTAAAAGTTGATGTTCTAGTTGTAAAATTAAACAATAATAACTTTGGCATGCATTTAGAAGATTTTTATGAATTCATGGCTAACACAGAAGGATTTGTGACATATAATGCATATCCAAGGATTAAATAAAACATGAAAGAGCATGATATCTTTTTCAGTTCCTTGTAAACCCCTCAAAGCATTTTTCATCAATTCATCAAAACAAAATAATCATTGATTTGTGAGGAGGTTAAGGAATAGTTTTAACTGAAATATTTTGATATGTTTTGGATCCTTAGAAATTGATGATAAAACATGCAACTACAGAACAAATGTATGCAGTGCCTCTACTTAAATAAATTTCCAAATTCCTCGACTGTATTTTTTTTCCCAACAAGCAAAATGAATGTAGTGTGGCTCTATTCACTCTTCAAGAAACTAGAAGAGCTAAGGTGATGATTTCAATTTATCATATACTGGATAATTTGGAATTTCCTAAAAAAATATAGATTGTATACAAATTTGCTTCAGACAATTTCCTGGGAGATGAGAAAGAGAACGTTTTCAATAAATTATAGGGACACAGGACAGCATTTTCCGTGGATAATCTCCATGATATTTCAAGAGCACAAAAACCCCTACTTCCACAATCCCAATACCTAGGTTAAAGATGCCACAGGTATCCCTATTTCAAAGAATACTCTCAACAAATGAGAAAAACAGGCCAGTTGAAATGTGTCCTAATAATACTGAGAAAGGTTGCAAGGTCTAAGATTAATCTTTCATAATGTAGTGGTTATAGACAAGAATTTATACAATAGCAAAGACAAACAAACAAAATTTCATAAGTCAAACCTTGGCAAGAAGAGTTTTGCCCGTACCGGGCTCTCCATAGAGTATAACACCTTTAGGAGGCCTAATACCAATATCTTCATATAGCTCAGGATGCGTCAGAGGTAGCTCTACTGCCTCTTTAATCTCTTGAATTTGAGCATCCAGACCTCCTATGTCAGCATATGATTCAAGAGGGGCTTTTTCAACTTTCATCACTGACACCATGGGGTCCACCTCATCTTGTAATATACCAACCACAGATAGTACCTGGTAATAAATCAACTCATCAGCATGTTATATGGTCATCCACAGGGGGGCTACTTACATTCTTGTCATCAATTAAGTTTGCAGATGTTACATAAATGGAAATGTTAATGGAAATATATTGGACCAGTTGCTACCTAACCAAAATGGGATGGTACCAATCAATATTAATTATTAACACCTCCAATGTAAATAACGGCCAATATGATGTTTCTTCGTGAGCTAACTAGAAGTGATAAAATCTATGAAACAGATATACAACCAATTATAAACTGTGTAGCTGACACGAAAAACAAAGTAAATCAGAAGGAAACTTAACATCAAGTAATTGGCTGCCTTAAGTTGAATGATTACTCATTGCTAACTACACCAATATGAGAAAACAAAACGAGATCCTTAAAGTAAACCCTTTCTAGTTATCCTACCAAAATTGAAATCCCAAGATCAGAAATTCTAGAAAAAGAAATGCCACCTTATTATGCATGAGAATGGAACAGCCCGGCTCGAGCTGATCCTTATCAACAAACGACAAAATTCCAACATAATACTCAGGCCCAACAGAGCTCGATACAATTGCATGGTTCTCATCTATAATCTCCTCCAAGTTCCCCACACTCATCGGAGATCCTCTCAGATCATCGACCTTAGATCGATCCTCTTCGCTCTTGTCTTCATGCGGCTTCAACCTCTCCTGACCAGCGACGAACTCCTCCTCCATTAAGAGGTAATCCTTGACCCGCTCCAGCTTGAGAAGACGGAGACGACATTTAGAGAGAGGCGTCACATGGGGGAGGCGTGCGGCCGCCTCGGGACCTTTCTGCTTGCGCTGTTTCCGGCCGACGCGAGAAGGCGCCACCGGCGGTTCGAACTTTTTGCCTTCTTTCTTGTCGTCTCCTCCCTGCTTGCGGTCGCCGGACTGGCCTTGCTTGCCCATGCCACCCGGCGTGCCTTGACCCATGGCTGGATAACTTTATGTCGGTGAAGGCTAGGTTTCCTAGGGTTAGATTGGGAAGGGTCGGGGAGGGAGAAAGGAGGTGAAGCAAGAGATGTTAAGCTTTGGGAACAAGAAAGAAATATAACAGGTGCTAGAAGAAATAGAACAGAAAAGTAGAAAAGGAACAATTGGGCTTTGTATGTTATGGGCTTTACAGCCTAATTAGTCGAATTATAATTTCTCAGTCTAATTTTAGAGTATGATTATTACAAAAATAACAGGGACTTAGTCTTACTGTTATCTCAGCCCAATTTTGCGAATCCTACTATTATTAATGTGGGTGTGGGGTAAATTTATTAAAATCACCGACTCACACAAACACATTGTAACTATATTATAGCAGAATTCTATGAAATGATATTCGTTGTATTTGTTTAATTTAACACATATAAGTGTGTACACATGTAAAATATTTTGTAGACTTTATTTGTCATTTTTGCCGATCTTACAATCAAATTCGTGAAGATGGAAATTTTTTTCTTATTAAGAGAAGATGAATTAAAATGAGAAAAATGACTAAGAAATTTCATAACTGAATTACTAGCTAACGAAAGGAATATTTTTTTTTCATATACTAAATAAACAAAATAAAAGGGGAAAATGATATGTTTGAAAAATATTTCATACAAAGTATTGTCATGCTAAGTTCTTTATTTGACAATTTTTGTACCGGAAACAATGCTATTGTTGTCATGTTGTTTTTGAATATTTTTTCGATTAAGTTTTACTAGAAATCATTGCATTATTCAATTATGTTCCTGAACTATTTATTTGTTCAACTATGTTTTATTTTTATTGTTCATCTACATAGCATTTCTTTTATCTTTTATTCCAATTATCATTGCCAAAGTAAAACGAGACATTTCGCTAATATTATCTATATATCTACTAATTAAGAATATATAATTGTGAATGATTATAGTTATTATAAAATCTATATATAAATGTATAAAAATATGATATATTAAAAAATGTTTGTAATTGTTTATTTTCAGTTAAAATATAGAAAAGTGTAGTTAGTAGATAAGTAGATAGCTAGACACTAATTATTTTGAGCGGAGAGTACATGAACAGACTAGATGTTTTTCAAAGACACCAATTTTATATAATTTTCTCTGGATGTAATAAGATATAAAGTATCACCAATCGTTCAAGACCCAACGAGTGAGTTATGTAAAACTTGCGCAAACTATTTTTGGCATCAACGTACGTATCATGCAATTGGGCTTCAAAGACAAACTTTTTGCATGATTTATTTACAATCATACAACTGCACTAAATTAAGCTTAAATTGAACCAGATATACTCATTATTCCGAATTTAGATGGTGCTATTTCAATGACCAAATTGGGATCTTGGAATAAATTTGACACAACGCTCGGAAAGGGCGGACTTGTGTTTTATATTTCAACATATGAAAATAATGAATTAATATTTACATGACATATACATGACTATTATTGGGAAGATTGTGTTAGCTACCAACTATATATATTATGTATGCTTGTAAACATATTATTTCATTTTCTTAGGTGTTAAGAGTGGGATAATATTTTTATTTATTATTTGTTCAACTTCATATCGATAATTAACATTGTCATTGGCCAACTCAAAATATAAATGTTATTACCTCTACAAGATATTGGAGTAAATAAAATTAATATATTTATTTTAGATCTAGGAAAGGTGGCTGAATTGTGTTTATGAGCTTTGTATGTTAGTTTATTTTACAGTTCAATTAGTCCAATATGTCAGAATAATTTCTCAGCACAATTTTGTAATCATAGTTGTTGCAAAAACAACTGAGATTTGTTGTCATTTTTACTGTAATTTTGTTTTGTTCGTATACAGTTGCTACTTGCTCTTGTAACTGTGAAATTCTAATAGAGTGTATTATGTTAATTTATAATTTTGAATTACAATTGAGTATCATCAGCAAATGAGATCTGTTACAATGAGATCCGTTATAGAGCATGAAACCACCAACATCTCTGGATAATTTGAAAACATTATGTAGAGCTATTTACCAGCTTTTGTGATTATTAGCTCAAAATATTGCTATTATAATAAGAGAACAAAAAATCCGAGTCTAGTTTCGGCTCGTGATTGTAAATGTTATAACTTGAATTTTTAAAATGGATAATTATTGTTTAATCCTGAGAACTTGCCTTTGATCTAGTGGCAAAGGCACATGGCTCCCATGTGAGAGGTCATGGGTTTGAAACTCACAAAGTGGGGAAATCCTCTATATTAATACATAGGGATTTGAAATATGTTGGGTGGCTTGACCTCCAACCCATATTTCAATTTTTTTTTTATTGTTTAATCCTAATTAAAGTTTAGTTAACCACACAATTATAGACAATTAAATTATGCGACAAATTAAAAATTTTAATGTGACCATAATATAATAAAATAATACGAGTAATAGAAAACATAAACTCAAGATTTACAATTTATTAAAATTAACTCTTACAAGTAAGATGTTGTATAATTAAAAATCTCAAGTTATGACATATTAAGAATGAGAAAATGTTATAAAAATGTCAAGGTTGTAAACTTTCTTTGCTTGTCAATTTTAAAAAAAAAACCTTAATTAAACTAAAACTAACTAATAATGAATTATGAGTCATTAAAACTTTTAATTTATTAAATGAAATAATTTAAGTTATATAAGATGCTGTTAATCTAAAACGAAACTTATGAATTATCAAATTAAATTTATAAATAGGATTTTCATAAAATTTGAAATACAAAATTTTTTTTTGGAACATGTTAGAACTAAGTAAGTTTATTATAAAAATAAAAAGAAAACGTTAATAAAAACTATACTAAGAAATTAATAAAAATTGGACAATGATTAAAAATAGAGTATAAATTAAAACAACGAATATTCGAAATCTAACATAAATATATAAACACAAATACCAACAAAATTGTTTGATTAAATGTATTTTAATGCATCTAAATATGATCAAATTATATTTTGATTTTGGAATTGTCTCAACCGTCCACTTTTGTTCTGCACGAATCTCAAAGGGGCCCCTTTCTCCCTCTTTATTCTTCCTGGAGAGGAATTGTCCCCTAAACCGCATTTAAATTTTTGTTCGGATCCGCACCCATCCCTTACCCCCACTCTCTCTCTTACAATGCTGCCCCACCTCTATTCGTATCCTTCCTGGAGAAGCTCCCGCCCTCTCTTTGCCTTGGGTTACGAAAGTCGCCGCTGTCTCTTCTCTTGTCAGGGAGCCGTACGGACGACGCCTTTGAACACACCCACTCTCGCGACTTGGTCGCTGCGTCCCCTCGATTGTTCCTGTTACGCGCGCCTACTCTCTGACATGCCTTGATTGTGCATCTCTGTCCCGGGTTATATACTCTCTCACTCTCTCTCGTTTTTGGTTTGCTCTCTTGGGTTACTCTATTTCGCTCATGTGTTGAGAAATCCCTCTTTGCCCCTCTCTTCCCGTTTACCCTCTGATTACTTGGAACCCTAAGGGTTCGGCTGTGCTTGTAAATTTGCTCTCTGGTGCCTCCTGGTGCTGTCCCTGGTGCCTGGTGGTGCTTGCTGATTTTGGAGAAAACGATCGAGAAGCGAGGCCCGACCTTGGTACCGGCCGATTATTGCCTTTCTTCGATTACGCCTCTGTCGGGTAAAAATCTCGAGTCCTCTTTTTAATTGATGTTGTGTATACGGCATTTCGTGTGTGACTGTGCCTTTTCTTGCTTGTTTGCTGCTGGATTGAAATGTCGGTACCACTGTTGGTACCTTGCGACTTGTTTGTGTGTGCTGGCTGTGTTGCCCTGTTCTGGTATGATAGCTGTTGAGCCTTTCTGTTTTGCTGTGATGTGCTATGCCTTGGTTGATTTCTTGATTGTACCGGCCCCTTGTTGATCTCTTGCTTGTACCGGCCTAGTGCCATTTTGTTGGGCTGGTGGCACTGCCTTGTTTGGTTCTGATCTATGCCTGATTTGTGTTATGTGATATTTGTGGTTATGCGTTGCTGGTACGGCCCAGTGTTGTCGCTGTTACCAAATCTGAACTGACAGGACCCCTGTATAATTTCTGAAAAACTTAGGGGTGATTTGGTAAAATAATTAGGCATGGTGTGAATTTGGGAATTTAATGGATTAAAATGCAAAATGTTATTTTTAAATAAAAGGGCTTCGGCCTCTTTACTGTTGGGTTGAGAATTTAAATAAGAGTGATGCTTCTATGAACATAAGAACCTATTTGTAAAATGAACATATTTTTATTTTCAAAGTTCAAATAGTCGACCCGAACCGTTCATCTTGTTCTCCATATTAATATGTGCTTGGAGACCAAATTTTACATTTTTCTGAATTTTTTTACTATTTATTAAGATGGGTACAAAATTCAATGGTCTGAATTTGATATTTTTTGTACCCATCTTAATAAATAGTTAAAAAAATTAGAAAAATGTAAAATTTGGTATCCAAGCACATATTAATATAAAGAACAAGATGAACGGTTCGGATCGACTGTTTGAACTTTGAAAATAAAAATATGTTCATTTTACAAATAGGTCCTTATGTCCATAGAAGCATTTGCAGAAATTTATAACAAGTTTTGAATCAAAATCTTTTTAAATATTTTATTGTTGAAAACTTAAACGGAATTGCGTTGCGAATTAATAAGGACAATTAGTTAGCAACAAAAACTATTATCTTATACTTAGATCCAAAACGACGAATTAACGGCATAATTAGAATAGCAATAAAATAACGAATTTCGCGACTTAGCTAGAAATAATAAAAACACGTAAATTAGTTAAAGGTGTTGTGTTAAAATTTTATAACTAAATTTTGTATCTAAAATATAAAATAGCTAAACTATGTTAAACTAAATACACATTTAATAATAATTATACAAATTACACATTCTGTAATTTAATAGCAATAAGAGTTTTCTAATTTATAAATTAACTTTCGAAACTGAATTTCGAGTGATTAAAATGCTTATGGTTAATGTAATTAAAATCAAAGTAGCTAAGTAATTGAAATAGATTAAATTAAGTGGAACACGTATAGTTTACCGTAACTCGTGATTAATTATTTTACGAGCATTCCGACAAACTAAATTGTGTAAAGCAGCCCACCTCGTAAATTCAATCAGAATAATAACTTTAGGGTAATAAATCTTGTATTAAACTAAATTATAAATTTAATAACACGTTAAGTTGTCTAAGAATAATTTAGTACAAAATTTTAAATTTTAAATTTAGTTTAAAATAAATGATCGCTAATTAGAATAAAATTTAGGAAGTTTATTTCAAATTCTAAAATTTGTAAGTTATTAATTAATTAATAACGAACTTTTATTCTATATACATAGTTTAAAATAATTTCAAATTATTTTTAATCAAAGTAAGTAAATTACTAATCGTACCTCTAATTTTATACATATGAAATATGCCTACTTATCGTACTAATTAAGATAGGAGACAAGCAACGTACATTTATATTATATGTATTAAAAATAGATTCTTATTTGATAATTAAACAACTAACGCATTTTAAATAATATAATTATTATAGTAAACGTAATTGTCATAGGAATTAGCATAATAAATTAATAAAACCTATTTCTGATTCTAATACGTATTAGAATAGATAGGTAATTAAGTAACACATATTTTTATCGAATAAGTGTGTAATAGATTTAATTAGTATAGTAAATAATTCCTCAAACTCAAATTGGATGAGTCGAAAATTTTTATTATGACTTATTTTAAATAATTAGACATAACCTAAAATTAAAGTGATTGGAGTTCATATAAAACTATCGTAGTGAACGACGTAATTATCGTATGAGTATTGTAACGAAATAAATTTTAGCAAGCAATTTATCTTCAAATTAAAATATTAAAGATACCGTATATTTTTAAATCTAAGTTAGATTAAATTAGATCAAAGTGAATGATCAGTATCTGACAAAATTAATAATAAAGATTTAATGCTAAGCTCGATGGCATGAAAGCGAATGATCAATATATGACTAAGCCGATTCAGTCAGACTGACGTAATCGGAAATTTTTATAAATTGAAATAATCGAGAATTTAACGAAAACATATTAATTGGAGGCAAGGGTTAGTATAATATGGAGTAGATTTTAATTAGTTTAAATTACGTAATTTCAGATCCGCAGATCCCGTATGAGTTCGATCCGTGGACTGAGTCGACGGACGCGTCGATTGGAGCATACAAGGATTTTGTCGCTTCCACTGAGGGTTAGCCGTCGCGTCTTCAACTCTATAGGTGTGGGATATCTAAATTATTTCTTTCGTTGGCATACTCTTACCAAGTCGTTCCACCTGACCTGACATCCGCACTTTATTTTAATTAGATGCATTAAAACTGTAGAGCATGTTTATCTTTTCTGCACTGTAGGTAGGAATTGCATAAGCCCCGATAAATAAAAGAATTTACTGTTTTATTAGAAGTAGAGTAAATAAATAATATTATATATTAATATTAGAATATTAGGTTATTAGATTGCCTTCTTCTCGTAGAAGACAATATATTATTGCATAGTTATACGCATGCATTGGTGAGAGCTGAGTAGAGGCCGAATGACTGCGCTCCGGCTTGTGGTATAGGACACGAGTCGGCCTCGTAGCCATTGAGCCGGGGTGTCACTTGACTTTCCAGATGGTCTTCTAGGACTTATATTATATGCATGAGCTTTGATTATATATATTATTTTCGATCATTTTACCATTACGTGCGGGCCGGACTCGAGCCCTGAGGCACGAACGATTCTGAAGTAATCTCCACCTACATTAGGAGCTACATTGCCTAGAACGGTTTCGAAGGCCGATCTCGAGCCCATTTTTCTATTGATCTGGCCAGACGGTAGAGTTCTCACCTGCTCATGAGGGATGAGATTAACTATTTTTACGACATGCTTTTGTAGGTTTTTATATGAGTTCGCAGCGGAAGCAATTTTTTTTTTTTTAACATCAATACAACAAGATCGTTCTTGTGACAAATATAAAACATCAAATACTTGCGCATATAACATATTTAACATATATTATCTCTAACTATGAGTTTATAGGGTTCATACCTAGAGATTGTCAAATCTCTAATATCTTCTCTTTGAGTCTTTGTCGGTGGTGCCGTCAGTACCGTCTTTTTCTCGGTTAGGCCTCTCGGTTCACCTTGAACCTAAACAATAAGCTAAGTGTTCCTTTGATAGATTAAACACAAAGCTTAGAGCTTAGATACAACCACCTTTCTTCAATCAAAGTTTCAATTCCAATTTGATTTGGTGGCTAATCAAATAAAATAAAGGAGAGAAATAAAAAAAAAAACGTTTGTCTCTTTTATGATAACCAAAACTAAGAGAGAAAGAGAAAATTTTCTGTTATTCATCATCTTTTCATCTCACCTTCATATATATATAAATATGAGAGAATATCAAAGGGTCATATGCACAATTGCATAAAGGTCCTTCTCTCTTTTATGAATATCATAAACCTTTTCTTTATTTTATTCTCAACCATAATCTTTTGCATGGTTTAATTAATTCATGTTATGTAATAATATTCTTATAATGACGTCAATCATTAATACCAAATAAAATCACAAGCCAACATGAATTAATTTTGTGTCTAAGCATGTCATAAAATGATATTTTATTTTGATATCTCCATGTATATTATAACATACATACTATATCAAAATACTTGTTGTTTCCCGTTCAGTTGGTGTGTCCTTTATGAGGATCTATATCATCTTGGTTTTCTTATGATATGAATTTTTATATCAGAGACTGTAAGAGGTTCTATCACTACATTACAATCACCAAATGACAATAGATGAGTACATCGATCCACAATAACTGTGTCTATCCTTGTCTCATGATATTAAGAATATTATGTGAAATATGATCGTGTCATTTTCACAACATATTCGTTTCTTGGTGTTCTCAAGTGAACTATATATATAACTGTATCAGTTATATTGCTAGCCATATAATCTCACTTTACCAAAGGGCCCGTAATATCACAACTCATTCGAGGGACAATGATACTATTAATATATAAATTTCTCCCGCACAAGTCATACACATGAACTACCACCTATTCACTAAATTAATAGCTTAAGATGATAATCACAATATATAATTCTCATGTGAGAAATTGACATATCTCATATCATGGACTCTAAAGACACAATAAAACATTAATGATACAAAACACAATCCATATAATGTCTCATTCTATTAGGTCATTGTTCAATATGCAGAAACCCGTTTCTACATATTCATGTTATTAAATGATATTATTTTCTAACACTTATAGAATTTCAGTGTACTTTTAATAACATGACAATCTCAACTTGGTGATTAGCGTTCCCTATAATCACCTCGATTGTGAACATATTTAGAATTATATGTCGTCATCTTATGAGTTCTAAGATTCAAGCCAAGAGCATCTTCTTGAATATTTCACAAGATATAACATTTAACTCAAGGAACAAGAATGCATATAAATAAAATAATAACATTCAAACTTATGAACAAAATATATGAAATATATTAACTTTCAAAACACACAATCCTTTCAATCTCCCACTTGTTTTTAAAGTTTCAAATACATAGTCATATGTATAAACTATAAAGAAAAATATAGGAGCCTCACATTATCAATCCTCAAGCCAATCTCCATGGTCCTGTAAACCCATGGTCTCGAAATGCATTTCGCCCTTGGCTTGCGATAGAGCCTTTGTGAGGAGATCAGTGTTCGCACCAGAAATGCACTCCCAAGTTTCAGTACAGCGAGCTGTACCTTTTAAAACTCGAGTTCTACCTCTGGTCGGGACTGCAAGTGCACAGTACCTACCGTTGGTATAGTCGGGTATCGTATCCACAGGGACGGAATAAAACGACCGGACTCTACTTAAATCTACTAAAATTCTAGAAGTGAAGAGAAGTTGGTTTGTTGGTTTCTAACAATTCTACTGATTGAAATGATAATTAAAACAGTAAAAGAAGATTAAAAGTTTGTTTTCAGATTATAAAAAGGGTTTCCAGGATTTCAGATTTCATATCTGTCTGGCCCCAGGGTATACGGCCCGTATAGAATCCTATACGGTCCGTATAGGCCCCCGAGTGAATACTGCAGCCATTGTTTCTGTGTTGGTACTTTTGCCTAGGATTTCCATCGACCAGGTCTAAGTTCCTCACCTCAGCGTTCGCAATTTTGGCTTAGAACTCGATTTACCGGACTCAACTACTCCCCTCTTAGATGCGTTAACCCTCAACTTTCGTAATTTTGGAATAAGTTATCTAAGTCACTTGTTGGTTTACTAAAGGTATCCAAGGACTTTCGCCTCGAGGAAAGTTTCCCTTTCAGTACTCCTTGATCCGTAGATTTACCTCATATACTTGGTTCAGTTGGATTAAGTATCATAGACTTGGTTCCTAACAATTAGACGTGCGCATTCATCTAACGGGATAACTAATCAAACTCAAGCAAGCAAAAACCAAGCAATTAAAATACTACACAATAAGATGAAAACTAAGCATTCAACACAAAATCAAGTAGCATACAAGTAAAACCAAATGTCAACTACATCTTAACCCTAGAAACGTAAAATTAGCTACTCATGTTCTCAAAAGAAAGCACAATAAAAGTTATGAAAGAGTTCATAGAAAAACTATAGAAAATCCGAAGATCCGTTGCAAAACTTCTTCTTCTTCTTCTCCAAGTTGTTTTTTCTCTTCCAAGCACCAGGAATGAGTGAAAGATCCCTTCTGATCTGGAATAATCTGCCTTAATGCCCCAAATCGCGTATTGAAAGCCTTCCTTTTCAGTCCCCCCAGCTATCTCTGTTTTCAATTCCAGCCTGGGTTTCTGAAATAGCTTGTATGGTCCGTATGAAAATCCTATACGGACCGTATACTTGTGCTTTGCCTTGGAGAATTGTTGCCTCTAATATGGAACCTTCTGTGGTTTTGGGCTGATCTTGTACGGGCCGTATGGACACCTATACGGGCCGTATGGAGAGGTGTCAGACCCAGAATTTCGCCTGTTTCCTGCAAAACGACAAACAAAACACAGCAGTACCACATTCTAATGATAATTAAGTAAAAAGGTCCATATATGTAGGCTTTAAAGCACAGGTTTTGGTACAAATCAGGGTCGTAATCTAGGCAAAATAAGAAGATATCAATCAGCTGTGTTGCTTTGTGTGTCTATCCACATCAATGAAATTTTTCCTTCGTCGAGGAAATCTCTTGTCACAAAATACTTACGATCCATGTATTTGGTCTTGTGATGAGACTTTGGCTCTTTGATTTGCGATATAGATGCACTATTGTTACAAAATAGTTCCAAATGCCCTGAGCTCGACGACACAATCCCAAGTTCCTTAAGGAATTTCTTCGTCCAAACTCCCTCCTTGCTCGCTTCAGCGACCGCCATGACTTCTTGCTGCGGTAGTTGATTGCTTCCAACTACGCCAGCTAATAGCTCCACCATTCAGAAGAAACACATATCCCGATTGAGATCTTTTATCATCGTGATCTGTCATGAAACTAGCATCACTGTAACCTTTTACAATTAACTCTCTTTGACCACCATAGACAAGAAACTTATTCTTAGTCCTGTTAAGATATCTAAGAATATTCTTGACTGCAGTCCAATGGACTGGACCTGGTGAAGCCTGACGACGACTAGTCATGCTTAGAGCATATGCGACATCGGGTCTTGTGCACGTCATAGTATACATGATCGAACCTATTGCAGAAGCATTAGGTACGTCCTTCATGTATTCAATGTCTTTTTGTGTCGAAGCACACTGAGACTTGCTAAGTTGCACTCCCGTACTCATTGGCACATTTTCTTTCTTAGACTTTTCCATCTGGAACCTTTCTAAGATTTTGTCAATGTAAACCTTTTGGTCTAAACCAATGAGTCTACGAGGCCTATCCCTATATATTTTAATCCCTAAGATATATGGAGCCTCGCCCATGTCTTTCATTGAAAAACTTGTTTTCAATGAGTCCTTTGTTTGCTCCATCAAAGTAGTATCATTGCCCATGAGCAATATGTCATCGACATATAGAATTAAGAACATTATACTACTCCCACTGACTTTCTTGTATATACAAGGTTCTTCTTTACTTTGAATGAATCCGAAAGTTTTCACCTCTTCATCAAAGCGTTTGTTCCAACTCCTTGATTTCTTGCTTCAACCCATAAATGGCTCTTTGAAGTTTGCACAGTTTGTTACTATTGTTTGGATATTCAAAACCTTGAGGTTGTAACATATAAA